>OY735142.1:10272694-11661264 GCA_963457615.1 Nicrophorus investigator | reverse complement strand
CGAAGTCTTAGTTTATTGATAAAATTTGATGATTATTTCCTGAATTAAATGAAAATAAATTTAGATTTTTTACTATTATTTCAAAATTGTCTCAATTTGTTGTGGTTTTTTTCTATTACAGTAAGATAAAAATTGAAATTTACATTATTTGTGAGATGACTCAAAATTATTCTGATAAAGAATTTAATTGCTTTTTTATATTATATCCTGTGTATTTAATATTATCTAAAGTTATAAGTTTAACCTTGAGTTAAAATGATTTGTAAGAAAATAAGTTGGTAGGTGCAACGCATATAGAAAATCAAGAGATAAGTGAAAACTATTATTATATTGATAAAATTTGAATATTTGCCTGAATTAAATGAAAATAAATTTAGATTTTTTACTATTATTTCAAAATTGTCTCAATTTGTTATGGTTTTTTGTATTACAGTAAGATAATAATTGAAATTTACATTATTTATGAAATGATTAAAAAATATTCTGATAAAGAATTTAATAGCTATTTTATATTTTTTCCTTTGTGTTTACAATTATCTAAAATTATAAGTTTAACCTTGAGTTAAATTGATTTATAAGAAAATAAGTTGATAGCTGAAACGCATATAGAAAATCAAAAGATTTTAGTTATTTTGAAATCAATTTAAATATGAATGGTTGTTTTTTTGTTATGATTATAAATTAAAGGAAAAAGCACAGAGCAACACTCTTGAAGTGATTTACGTTTGGAAATTTACAAAAAAAATACACAAAATGTGAAATGTCGTATTATATTGATAAAATTTGAATATTTGCCTGAATGAAATGAAAATAAATTTAGATTTTTAACTATTATTTAATATTAATTTTAATTGTTTAAATTTGTTATGGTTTTTTGTATTACAGTAAGATAAAAAATGAAATTTACATTATTATTTGTGAGATGACTCAAAATTATTCTGATAAAGAATTTAATAGCTGTTTTATATTTTTTCTTTTATCTAAAGTTATAAGTTTAACCTTGAGTTAAATTGATTTATAAAATAAGTTGATAGGCGAAACGCGTATAGAAAATCAAGACATTTTACTGTAACTTTGAAATCAATAAAGAAAATACACGAAAAGTGAAAAGTCTTATTATATTATATAATTAACCTTGAGTTAAATTGATTTAGAAGAAAATAAGTTGATAGGTGAAACGCATATAGAAAATCAAGAGATTTTACAGTAACTTTGAAGTCAATTTAAATATGAATGATTGTATTTTTGTTATGATTATAAATTAAAGGAAAAAGCGCAGAGCAACACTCTTGAAGTGATTTACGTTTGGAAATTTGAAAAAAATACACGAAAAGTATGGAATAAGTTTTGAATGGAATGGTGAAGAGCACTATAAATAAATGGTTGGAGTGCTTGTATATCACTTTCGTACACGCTTATATATATATATATATATATATATATATATATGTGGCCGTTCTTCTTCTTGCCTCGTCTACTATCTATATTTAAATAATAAATGAAGTAGATCGAATATGTTGTATTTTATAAATACACGCGGATCACACGACCCTTGGGCTTGGCCTCTTCTGTTTACAATAATCACTTTTATATTTATAATATTGATATATTTATATAGTTATTTATTTATCACGCACACAGCAAACTCTCTTCTATAAATCACGAAAACAACGCACTCAGTTTAATATTTTATTATCAGCTCTTTTTCCATTTCCATTTTTATTATTGGAAATAAATATATTTATGTACGTACACAGACAGACATACACCACATCACATCATGCATATACACCAGAGAGTTCTGGCTATGGCCGTGTATTTTTTTTTTGTTCGTTTTCGATTGCAGCATTCCAAACTTTAAACGGAAATTTATATTTATATTTAAAATAAAAGTGCACAGATAACGCAAATACAGTTTTTGATTTATTCCTTTTTGTTCACCTCGAAAGAGAGCGCCTTTCGCCTGCACCGAAAGAATTAAACCCAATTGCTAACGAGATTTATCTGCTTCTACCTTCAATTATTTCGTTCCGTTTTTTTGAATATAAATAGTTTATAGGTTCATAAAACATGTTGATACTCGTAAACATAAATACATTAAATTGGATAAAAACTGATATTATCGATTTTGTTGTAATGAAAACATGAAATACGTAAATACTTTTTATTTAAAATATTTTAGAAAGGGAAGCTGTTTTTATCAGGTTAACCAATGATTTTGATCTTGGAAACTTTATTAAAATTCAAGTTGAAATTATTTTATTACACTGAAAACGACGCTACAACTTTACAAATTTTAAGTAAAAAGGCAGTCATTGGTTTCATAGTCTCCAGTTTCCAAATAGTAAATATTAAAAAATATTCATTAATAAAAAACTGCTTTATTTTAGTAAATATTTTTGTTTTGTATTATTTTTTAATGAAATTAGATTGAAATTATTCTATTACCCTGAAAACGAGGCTACAACTTAAGCCTACAACTTTACAAATTTTAAGGCACTCAATGGTTTCATAGTCTACAGTGCATTAATGGATTGAGAAGATGGAAAAGCTGATTTTCAAAATATTACTATTAAAAAAATATTTATTGATTAAAAAAATGGTTTATTTTAGTAAATATTTTTGTATTGTATTATTTTGTAATGAAATCGGATTGAAATTATTCTAATACCCTAAAAACGAGGCTACAAACTAAGTCAACAACTTTACAAATTTTAAGTAAAAAAGGCACTCAATGGTTTCATAGTCTACAGTGCATTATGGATTGAGAAGATGGAAAAGCTGATTTTCAAAATATTACTATTAAAAAAATATTCATTGATTAAAAAAATGGTTTATTTTAGTAAATATTTTTGTATTGTATTATTTTGTAATGAAATCGGATTGAAATTATTCTATTACTCTGAAATCGAGGCTACAACTTAAGCTTACAACTTTATAAATTTTAAGTAAAAAGGCAATCAATGGTTTAATAGTCTCAAGTGCATTAATGGATTGAGAAGATGGAAAAGCAGATTTTCCAAATAGTAAATATTAAAAAAATGTTAATTGATAAAAAACTGTTATATTTTAGTAAATATTTTTGTATTGTATTATTTTGTACCTGAAAATGAGGCTACAACTTAAGACGTATGAACTACAACTGTACAAATTTTAAAATAATGAATTGAGAAGATGGAAAATCAGATTTCCAAAATATTATTATTTAAAAATTATTCATTGATAAAAAACTGCTTTATTTTAGCAAATATGTTTGTATTGTATTATTTTTTAATGAAATCGGAGTCATTATAATAACTTCGTTTATGAATACAGTAGTTGTTGGATAAATATAGTAAATTTCCATAGAATATAATAGAATTTGCAAATGCGGCTATAAATAAAGGGGATTTAGTTTACAAATAATAAGTCTTTGGTTGAAAAAGAAATTCCACTGAATTTGTATACAAAAGGAAATTATTATTCTATTATTGTACTTACTTATATAGTAAATCTTCGGAAGAAGAATTCAAATTTCGCTTAAATCCTTATAAACGTTTACTTATCTTCTCGGCAACATTGTGGTTTATACGAAACCTTAAGAATATAATAAAAAATCATTTATTTAAATTTTTACTTATTTTTATGTTGAATGTTAATTTATTTTTAAATATAATTGTGACTATAAAGTGCATTGAGATTCTATAATTATAAGTAATTTATCAAAAGCTATAAAATTGGACATAAACATTAATCATAAATTGCATTTTATATGTTATTTTCTAAAGCAAATTGTTATTTAATGTTTGAAATTTTAATAAAAAACAATATCATATATTGAAAATTACATTTCCTATAATTATTATTTTTTTATAATAATCGTAACTCGATTACATAATTTGTTTATTTTATAAATTAATGAAAATTATTGTACGAATCAGGAATGCAACATTTCTAATTTATTAAAATTTACATAACGTGTATATTAATTATGTAAGTTGAGTTACATTAAACATTTCTACAAGAAAATTTGACAATTTATTTTCAAAAAGCTTTCAATTGTTAAAGAAATGAGTCAAACGAATGTATTCAAATGCAAATGAAAAGTAAAAAATATTCAACAAGTTTCATTCTATTCTATTTTTTCTTTTCGTCTTTTCCTTCCAAGTTTTGAGTGTGATAAATTTGACCTAATATTAGGCAAGAATTTCTACCTGAAGGGATATTCCAAAAGGGTCCCCCTTTTTCCGAATTTGAGGACCTACAACTAATATCTCTGTTCGGAGTATCGTCTTATTTACTTTTCGTATTATATAATACATATCGAAATTTGCGGTTGTATATCGAATTTCCTACTATAGCCCTTCAATTTGTTAGGTAATTATATAGTTGGACGTTGCGTAACGGCTTGTAATTGCTTGCATCCACGTGGTTCCTGAAATAACTGTACATGTTATATATGCTTTATTGTAACATACCAAAAATATATATTTTATAATGTAGTCGTTAAATAAACTTGCTTGTATTTTATTAGTCAAAAGTTTAGCTTGTCTTTCCGAGAGGAACAAGTTTATTTGGGGAGAAAACGTATTTCCGGTTACAAAAGTTCATTTCATCTCTGCCCTTCACATTTTACATAATGATTTGTAAAATTGTTGGAATGAACGTCTAATTTTGCATTTTAATTTGCCAGTTGAACGAAACAAATATATTATTTAGTTTGTGTTGTCTGCTTTCCTGGAAATCCAATAAATAAACATTCGTTATTATTAATAATTTGTTGATAACAATTATGTAACATCAAATTCGACATGGAAACACGCAAATTCTACACATAAAAAATTAGTTGCATAACGTTGTTTGTTCGTGCTTCGTTAAGTTGCCTCTCCTGACGATTTCAATGTCGGTGCTCCCTTCGAGCGCCGCATGACGCGAGGGGGTTCGAATTTATTAAATTAAAAAATAAATAACTAAAAAAAAATAGTATAGAAGGATGGATGAAAAAAAAAATAAATAAAACGAAATACGTGGCCCTGTATGAAAGGAAAATATAAATTCAAAATATTAAAACTCCCCCTTCGGATATAATTGACGCTATTGTTCTTGTATCCCTATAGGGGCTGCCCATATGGCCCATTTTTATTTACACGTACTATTTATGTATTTCATCTCGTTCTCTCGCACTGTACGCACATGCATTCGGACCTCTCCTCCGGCCCGACTCCCGAATCGGTTACGTAATGTATTTATACATTTTTCCCCCTTTTCATTCACGTCGAGAGCTTCGAGCGGGAAATAAATTTGAAAAGAGAGAAAGAAGGCAAATGAAAATAAAGCAAGAAAGAAAAAATGTGATTATTATTTGTCGTCGATGTAGTAGAAGAGTGGTGGTGAGAGAGAGAGGAGAGAACGTGAATATATGGGAAAACTGGTATGCATGGAGTAACGGAGAGGACCTATGTGTCTGCTCCTCTCTTGCGCTCGCAATGAAATATTGTGTTTTGAAATGGCCTCTGGCCGTAGTTAATTATAAAACGGCAATTTAAATAAGTTTTATTATAAACGGCGGATTGTAAATTTATTATTGAATCCGTAATGGCGCATAAAATGTATTGGCTGATAAATTAAACGACATTTTTCTCCGCCTTTCCTCCACCTCATCCTCCTCGGGTCGTAATGGGAAATATTCAAATGCAAACGCAGAAATAAATATGTTTCCATTTCTGGTTACCCCTAGAAAATGTACAAGACAAAAAAACAGAATGAGAAAAAAATAAATGTTCATCATGTGCACGAAGCGAAAAGCAGGTAGACGGAGAGAAGAAGAAGTATAGTGTGGTAGGCGCGGTTATTACATTTCCTTTCTTTCTCTCCGCTCCCTCGCAGCCCCCTTCGGCCCCCCCAAAAGAAAGTTATGCACAATACAAATATTTAACTTCAGACCTGCTCGATTCTTAACCATTGTCCCCTTTTTTTCAACCCCTCGAAAAGGAGGATCCGAAGAGGAAGCGGACGAGCAAGAAAAGCAAGGTACACTATTTACATATCACCCCCCTCTATTTTATCACGCCTAAAACTAAACAGTATATTTAGCTCTTATTGTTTCTTCCATCCATACCGACAAAAAAAAATTATATAATACAGAACTTGCATATGAATTAGCTGTTCGATTATAATAAATACAAAGCATTTTAATTTGAATTTAATTTGCCTCATTTTATTTGTTCACTTTGCGTTAATGAAACACATAGTTGTTTTATTATTAGAAGTGATGTAATTGCGCTTATTATTTTATATTATTTATTCGTCTAGAATTTGAATTGTGTAGTTTTTTTTTTCGCGGAATCATTAAATCTCATATAATTGATTATTGATAAATTTCTAATGGAAAATGCATATAATCCAAAATGTATTTTAATTCCATTATTTCATATTAATCACGGCGATGCATGAATTCCGAACTCTAATTTACATTCGACTTGTAATCATTAAATAGCATTAGACTCGATTACAAAATTTATATTACAAATAGACGAGCTTATAGAAAATCTGTTTTGAGTTATCATACAGATTTTGCATGTATTTTATACTAGTTTTATAGAAAATATAAAATCGCTACAAATTAGTTTAGTTTGAAATACTCTAGGAATAGTTTTTGTTATATAAAATTATAATTAACTCAATATTAAATAATAATTGCAATAATTTATAAACAAATAATAAAATTGCAACAAAAATTATTAACTGGTACAAAGGTCTTTCATATTTAATTAAATAATTACATAACAAAAAATGTGTAAATATTGCCAAGTCGAATTTCATAAAAAAAAATAAAGGCCAACAACAAAAATATTGGTAAATACAAAATTCAAATTTTTCATATGAATTGAGACAAACATATTCGTAAGTGCGAACACAGTCGTAAGTTGAGGACTACCTGTAACGGCAATAACTCGTTTATGTGTTTGCTTGTAAATCTTTTTCTTGAAATTCTTTACGGAAAGATTTCTGGTCTGGAGCCAACGTATTTATGAGCTTATATCCTGGTAGTGTGTAAATACGAACCGAAGTAAAATTAGTAAAGAATTCTCATTTCTTTTTCCGTATAAAAACAAGGGTGAGGATGAGTTACCTAGAATTAGATGTGCGGATAAATCTGCTTTCGGTGTTGGAATTTAGTTGTAATATGCATTTCATTCAAACTGACGAACGACAAGTTAACTGTTACATGATAGTTCGTAGTATTTATCATTATTCTCTTTAACATGTGTTTCTAAGACATTCATGCTTATGTAAGTTTGTATGTTATACGTGTACATCTTTAAATTTACTATTTATAAAAATCATTTACTAATTTATCAAAAGTTGATTTAAAAAAATTAACCTAAAATTAATCTATTGAAGGAATGATTTCAAGTTCTGTAAGGAAGTGTAGTTCATCAATACATTTATGGATATATCGAGCGTTAAGAAAATAGGGGTGGAGGTGGTCGATTGTGGGTGGAATCCGATAGGTCGTCGTCGTGAGTCCGTTCAATATTTTATTAATTATTTTAGAAAATTAAGTAAATTACCCCTCGCCGGAGACCTCCCTTTGCAAACGTATTGAACTCAATTATTTTTAATGATTAATTTATGTTTGGTGTGTAAATACACCTTGAAA
Source organism: Nicrophorus investigator (assembly GCA_963457615.1). Lineage (NCBI taxonomy): Eukaryota > Metazoa > Arthropoda > Insecta > Coleoptera > Silphidae > Nicrophorus > Nicrophorus investigator. Next base: position 11,653,622 of record OY735142.1, on the reverse strand, counting down.
CCGGACATCAATATCGTACCAACAATAACAATAATTAAAAAGAGCCAGGAATAAAAACGCTCCACTCTTAGAACAATATTTTTTTAACCACCATTCTAATGATTGCGTAACGGTCGGTCCCCCGACGTAATGCGACGCCGACGATATGACGGAGCCCGAGCATGTATCGTTAATTATTTCCCATTAACTTACATAATTTATTAATCCAGAACTTGCCTGTCTGAATAATGGATATCGGCTTTATTAATATTTCACCGTTTCTTAGTCCGCCTTATTATTATTATGGTAAACTTTTGTGCCTTGGATGCATCATTTATACGCGGTCCCTTTAAGTTCACAAACCCCAACCCCCCAGATACGGGAAACGACGTCGCATTATGTAATTTCGCAGTTGAGGAAGTGCATCCGATTCGTCGATAAATGCCATTTATTCGCCGGGCAGAACGCAGCTTCGTCTGCCCGATAGATAAATAAGTATTGTTATAACGTTTAATTGTTGTAGTCCCATTATTCATTAATGGAACGCAAGGCCATCAGCTCGACAATTATTTTATACTTTTTTGTTTCAAGTAATTTACAAATACCAATTTACTTTTGACTATCGCTGATCATTTATACTTTGTACCATTCATTTGACAACGTTGCGTTTAGTACCAATCATTTGTAGAGCTGCAGCAACGGCGTAAACTGCAATTACCTCCTAAATAATTTATGTAAACATCTATCAAGCTACTTCCAATTCTCCCGTCATTTGCGTTAAGCTCCATGTAAGGACAAAGTGAGGTACCACGTGGCACTCCCGAGTCTCCTTTTAATTTGTACATTGTCACGTATTACTTAAATGTTACTTTACCTAAACATGAACAAATTAACGTACATAACAGACAAATAATGTCCAGCACTTGACCACAGTAATTTATAAATTTCTATGGAAACGTGTTGTATAACTACTGCATTACCTAATACTAATTAGTTCCTACTGCCATTAGCCCGAAACTAAGTGCACAAAATTATTATATTTTTTTTTTAAATTGAGAATTTTTTTTTATAAATATTATACATTTCACTTTACCTAACTAGATCATATATTTAGTATAAACTAAATATATAAATTCAGAGTCTGACCTTCGAAACAACGTTAAACGTAATATGAAAATACTAGGCTAATTATTATTACATGAATGTTGCAAACTGTACATCTATAGAAATATTACTTAGCAATCGAGATTGATGTTAATTAGAAGTGAATGATGCAATTATATAAGAAAGAATAAATTAAAGAATGGGAGAAAAATGAGAAGTTGGCAGCAATATTTGCTGTTCCATTTAATGTGTTTCATTAACGTATAAGTGTAATGGCGTTTATTTACACAATAGGAAAATTACCTTATTTTTTTGCTATAATAATAATAATAGTAACAATAATAAATAATCTGAAAGAAATGAAAAAAAAAACGGCGGTTTGTTAATGAATAACGAATGCGACGCAGCAAAATATGAAACAACACGATATATTGCATTACGTGGTCATTGTTTTTAATTTGAATTAATTTAAGCATAGGAAGAGGATAGGAAGGACAGACGGAAAGAGGAGAGTAAAGGATAGCGTTCGCACTGTGTAATAGCACAATCGTCACTGCGAGTGGAAAATTATTATTATTTTTTTTTTGTTCGTTTCGTGTGTACAAATAAATAAGTAATAATAAAACTTTTAATCATTTCCATTACGTCCAATTGCCGTCGAGCGTTGCGCAACGCGAACGCTCGTTCTCCCAGTAATAATAATTAAAATTAATTTAAATTAATTACTTCGGAAAAGTAAATATAATACCACGTAATGCGAAGGAACACACGAGGCGAACGCTTTGCAATAAATAAATAACTACGAATATATACGCTGTTTTTTTTTTAATATTTATTTTATGTGTACGTGTGTATGTGTAGTCAGTTTTATTTTCCTTCCTTTTTTCGTTCATTATTTATCCGTACACTTGTTGTATTCGTGTTACGTGAGCAGCGCGAACGTGTGTTATGTAAATTCACACTTTTAATGCTTTCGAGCGGCAATTAAAGATAACTTTTATATTATATCAAAATAAAACAATAAAGTGTTTACTTTGTTGTTACAACATTACTCATTTATGCTCTATGTGTGTATGCTATGATGTATGCAACACTAAAACGTTGCCTATTTTCTTATTATCTATTTACATACTTGGCAACACTTTTCTTCGACTCACGACCATTAGATTCCATTAATTTTTAATTACGCTCAGCTCTCGTGTGATATAATATCCCTTCGCGTCTCCATTTACCACATCCGAAATCCGACACTTATTTATCAAATGCTTCGAAAACTTGTTTCCACAAAACCATGAATTTAATAAACAAACAAACCTTAAAACAAGCAAAACATCTATTATACATGTTACCAACAATTATCAAAACGAAACTGACATTCAATTTTGGTGGAGTCAAGTTTGAGCTTCGAAAAAGTTTGGGAACCTCTGATAATGTTAATAGTATGCAACTCATCAAACTCTCCGTTATTTTATTGTTTTTGGTTAGGTTTTTAAGTTATATTTGTGTAACAGTTGGTAGTTTTCAATTACAAACTAAATTTTATAAGTTATTTTATGGTTATAACCTTATAATCAAAAGCATTTTAATTGTGAAAATTTCGTTTATTATTTCTATTTCTGACATTGTAACTAAAAATAATGTTTGTAGATTATATAAGTAAGGTTATAACTATAAATACATTATAATCTACAAAGTTAGTTGCCGTAACACGAAAATACAGAATTGATTCGGCTTTGACTCTGCTAATTGCGTGAGTTCGTTTTTTTTTATTATTATATTCATACTCTCTTCATGAAGTTGTACGTGTTCATTTTTAATCTAGATTTGATTCTCTAATTAGATATCAAATAAGTGGAGATAATTTAATTTCATTTTAATAAGTTCATTAAAATACTAATTAGAGCATTTAAGTTGCATCATGTAAACAGAATAAATACATAATAAATTGCGTATTAAAATTGATCCTCCTTGAAAACTGCGTTCTGATCATTTCCTCGGCGAAATATTATATTGAATATTTCGAGTAATTAGGAGTGCGTATGTAAATATAATATTAACATTAAATGTTATTGAAATGAAAAGAAAACGAAGAGAATGAAAAGAGAGAATTGAAGAGCTGCGGTTGTTGTCGTGTCGTTGATTGGATCGGTTTAATGAACGTTAGCTGTAAGAAAATTAGCGGAATATACGGATTCGTGTGTTGAGGGCATCCCATGAATTTTGAAACACATCCGGCTGTATTACATATGCTGATTCATTTATATTAAAACGTTAATTTTCGTGTAATTTGAATGAGAAATTGCAGCGAATTATTAGGAGGAATACATTAGCCAGACGTATAAATATTAAATAATTTAATTAAATTCGCTAATTAGTCATATTTGACTTCGGATGAAAATTACATTTGATCACACATCATATATAATACTGCGTAATTATTAGTATTACAGCAAAATCGAGGTAATTGAACGTGATGAAAAAAATACTAATAATATTTTCAACCTAATTTTCGAATAACGTAATTTTTACGGATCTTAAATTTAAATATGGAATATGGGACAATAATTTTAGAGCGCCTTCCGGATTCTAACTATAAGTTTTTTATTATATTGTTGTTTTTCTTATTTTAAGTTGATGGCAACTTCCAGTATTTATTATTGATGATAAAAGTGTAGGTAAATATTGAGTGGGAATATTATGTTGGCAACGCTGCTCTTGAGTGCTATTTTTGTAACGTCTGTAACAAAACTTAGAGAGAGGGAGTGTGTACTAAAAAAAAAGGCAGACACTGGATATATTATTTATTAATTAAAATACCGAGGATTAAAAAGGCGGAGCGCGCACTTTCATGCATTCAATAATTAGTATTAAATTATTAAATATAAATAAATTAATTAGCAATGCATTATGCAAATGATTATTTAATAAAGCCGTGTGCGCTTTTCCATGGTTACTTTTCCTGATCGGTCTTCGTTTATTTTTTTTTTCCGTTTTGCGCAGTTGCAGTTTTGCATTCGCGAATACGAAATTGCAGAGGAATCGGACGAGGTCGAATTTATTTTCAAGCTCACAGGATGGTACTTGTTATATTTTATTTATATTAATTTACCGTAGGCGAATTATTGCCGTCAATTACTGCGAACAAATCTTGATTAGCCCCGTTTGCGCATACATTTGCAACACTTAAACTGTGCCTGTGCTCCTGTGTACCGACGATCCTCGCGTTTTCCGAATCCACGCAATGCCACGTCATAATTAGGTAATTCGCGTGTTTGCGATTAAGATTTTTATGGTCTTTAATTGCAGATCTTTCAGCAGACACACTGATATGATGAAGCATGTGTGGAGAGTGAAGGAGAGAGAAATAGAAATTATCGCTATATTCTAATAATTAATTTGTAATAATTAACATTGTTCGAGGAGCTAATTGGGTAAGAGAGCTCGACTTCTAACCAATTAACTTCGCAACAGTGTTGCGGCCTATTTGAATTTCCCGCCCACGACCATCTCAAGAGACGCGCGAGTGCGCACGCTTTATCGGTGTTAAGGTCGCTTAATATGCGGAAAATATTACCGAATTTTAAACATCTAAACAGTTTTATTTTGTTATAATTATTTAATCAAATTGATATTGATTACAACGAACATTCTAAATATTTATTTTTTAATAAATAATTAACTTTTAACTGTTCTTTCGTAATTTAATTATATGCTTAATAATTTCTTCGTTTAAATATGTATCATAAATAATCTTTAATATATAATGATAGTGAAATTTTACCAATACTTCCATAAATTATTAATTATTGTATAACTTCAAAGAAATAGAATATTAAGTTAAAATATATACGTGGCTAAAAGGATAAGATAATTATATTTTAAAAAAAATGACGTATTTGATGTGATTAATTGAACAAGAGATGGCGTGTCAAAATGACATGATCAAATGACAGTTTGGTGGAGCGTGTGGGACGTTAGAATTTTATCGTGCGTAAAGTTTCCTTCTATGTGCCTTCGACGGATGATGACGTTTTCCGCCAGACACATGCGACGTGGCACGAAAAGCGAGAAAAATACGCTTTCAATCTAATTTAAATGACTTTAATCTCTTGTAAAATTGCGTTATGATGAGATTTAATGGCTGCGAGCTCGGGTATTACGTTGTACGTATGGAATGTAGTGCGAGTAAATTGAGTATAAGAATGAATAAATGTATATAAAGCGCGAAATGAAATAAAATTTAAAAATAACACGTGCACACGAGAGAGCTGCACCGAAACAGACGGAGAGGAAGAAATACCTATATATATATTCGTACGGCACCCCCGTAGAAATAAATGTTTATCGCCGTCGCCTCTTCATCTTTTTATATTTTCTTTTTTTGCAGCGCCCTCTCTTGTTTCATTCTATTTACATTTTTCCATCGCGCAATTTTAAATCGTAAATATTTCAATTGTTTGCTTTTATATTTCATATACAAATAAATAAGGGGTTGTTTATTTTTACTGCACGATGCGGATTACACACATCGCCTTCCTTTTTGCGCCATCTCTTTCATCCGCCGTGCAAATATTATCAGTTTATCTTTCGAACTCGATTCTCTCACCCTTTGGATGCTACCATTTAAATTACAACATCCGTATGTTAGTTTCTTATGATTTTCACGTTTCGCAAAGTGCAATGGTAAAAATGATTACGTGGCACGAAATTGAATTCGATTTGATTTAGGTGGAGGCGATAAATTAAATAGCGTGTCTCTGTCTTTTTATGCACGTGGGTGGGTGGATAGAGCGATCGGTGGTGGTGGTTAGCAATAAATTAAAAATCAATTAAAATTTCGTCGTGGTGTACCTGATGGGAGAGAATGCGCGCCTCGCGGTGGATTGAATAAATTAGAAACGGCGTGAGTAATGAGATGTGGTATTTGCTGAAGAATAAAAGAAGTGATATTGAATGCACCGCGGCGCGAGGAGCAACGGATGAAAGGATGGCAGGGGGGTCATTAAGAGTTAAGAATGAAGAAGAAATCGTTGGAATTTGGTCGCTGGCCGAGGCTGCACTGCCGGCCAACGGCAGCACATCTTGCTTGTAGTAGACACAAGACAGACAGACATTTGGTATATATGTATATGTGTCTGCGTGAAGACTATCCACACTTACACACACATCTATCCATCTATATATACATGTATAGGCATGACATTGACCCTCGTCGTCTCGCGAACGCCCACAACGAACGTGCGTTTGTGTGAGTATGCTTATGTCTCTAATTTATTCTCTCGCTGCTCACACCTTCTGATGATGTGACTTACTAATTCCGAACGCAAACACCGGTCGAGGGGAAGACAATAAGAATGAAATTTCTTAATTGCCTCTCCTCTCTACATGCGTTTGGAAACGACGGAATATGGAGGAAGGGAAAAAGAATGCCGCCGCACACCATAGGTACCAATTTACAAAGACAATGGACGTTGCGTAATCGCGACGCTTCTGCCATCGACGCACTGACCAATCGGTAACATCACCTAATTACTATCGAGGATCATCCCATGCATCACCGATCCAGATCAAATAGAAACTTTGTTATGTCAGCATATCATCGGCGTCTGCTTTATTTGAGTATACCATTAGATACAATTTTCGGCATTAAAATTTTGCTCCAGCTTTCACGAGTTTTTCTTAAATATAGATGATTTGCTAAACATCAATTGAAGTTAATAATATTTATTTTAATAATGCTATTTATTATCTCACATTATTTACAGTTTCTTTTAACAGATTTTAAATATAAATATTTTTTTGAGATTTGCTAAATATTATTTTTATTTAATTTTTTATTTTAAGTTATTTACACATCATATTTAAGTTGGTACACATGCCACATGCATTATATTTAATTAATAAATCAATTACTCGAAATTAATTTGAAGTAATTTGTGCAAATATTTGTTTTTGGGATAATTAGGTAGGTAGATTTTTGTATTCAAGTTTGTGCAAACTTTATGTTTAACAAGTATAGTTAATAAAATTGGATTGTTGCCTTCGTCAAATTTGTAATGACTAGAAGCTTTTGTAAAATACGTGACCCATGCCGATTTCATCGCGACGATGAATTATTTTAGAACAAGAAGTTGTGTTCGAGTTCGCCATATGGGCTTAATGGTCAGCAGTAAAAACCTTCTAGCAAATATAGAATCATAAAATCGAGAGTGCAGATGAAGAGAGGAAGTAAAAAAAAAACTATACAAAACAAGCAAACGGCATGTGCAAATCGAAATAACACGGTGCTCCCCCAATGCAAGAGGAAAAGATCGAGGAAACGACCAGAAATGTTGAAGAAGTGAGTCGAACGATAAACATCGAGAACAATGAGCGCAGCCGATCGGCAGATAATAAAAACACGTGTCGAGACCATAAATAAAATAGTTTATAAAATAGTTTTCAATAATAAATGATGGCGCTTGTAAATTCCGGACGAGAAACGAACACATGCATACACACAGATGCAATCTTGTATACATACATGAATACGCACGCACGTGCTGGACAAGGATGGCCGAGCGCCGCGGATCGCAGCTGCTCTTGCAATTACATATTTTATTTTTTAATTAAGATTTCCTCTAGGTGATTAATTCCAACAATAACGACGCCAGATATAACCGAGTGAACAAAAAAAAACATGCAACAGCTTCTCCATGCATTCGTCTCTCTGTGTGCATGTGTGAGAGATGCTAACAAAGTTTGATTCATCTCCCGGCGATTTATCTTTAGATTGATCTAACTTTGTGCATGGATTCGATCCATCTGTAAGGCAGTTCTTGGATTTACACACGGCCCATCGGCTCGAAAAAGTGATTAATTTCAACACAACAGAAACAATTAACTTATTCTGTTAGAACTGCTACAATTTTCTTAATTCATTCTTTATTTACTTTATCATTTTTTTAGGTTAATACTTATTAAAGATTCAAATTACATAGTTCTTAACTTAGATACCAACTTAATAATTAGTATACAATGCCAACAAACAAATAATGTGTCAATCAATCTATCGATAACAATACTTCAAAAAGTGACAGTTGCAAACTTCAAAGTATAAATATTATGTTGAATGTATTGGTTGGACACCATTAGATTACTTTTCTTACTAGTATATTTCTTAAATTATTTTAATAACTTGGGAAAAAAATAGAAACAGATGTGTAAACAAAATAGCTTGAAATAATTTTTATTTATCTATTCTATAAATAGCAACGACTTAAGTAATATGACATTAATTAATTGAAAGGGTATCCTGCATACTCCCACCATAATAAAATTTAAAAAAAAACTGAAAATTCCAACGAAAGCTAGTAGTATTTAATCATCAGTGGATTGCATATTTTAAGTACGCAAGTAGATGGACGATCGAATCCTTTTCTTTTCTCCTCTTTTATCCGTCGCGTTATTTTTAATATGCAGATTTCGAAATGGGATCAAAATTCTTGCGTCGCGAGTCTTCAATTCCCTCTTAATTAAAAATTCCCAGCAATTATATCTGTTAATGAAATCTCGACAACGCGTCATTTTACTTAAGCCTCTCTCAGCCCGACGACGACTGCATAGATATCGCTGCATAATTTGTCTTTTCAATGCTTCATCCACTTTTCCTTTCATTCCCACATGACTTCAGAAATGTCACTTTATTTTTGTTTTATTTTTATTCACAAATCTAAAATATATATGTTACTTAACAATTATTTAAATTATTTGGTTTTTGATGTATTATTTTCCAAAAAATATTTGACTTTGTAATATTTTGTTATCGATTGTGAATGTTTATCAATGATACATTCACACCATGCCTAACATACGACTTAATTGGATGTCAGGTGTACCAACTACTATTAGTTATGTTATGTCATATGTAGATAGTAGTTGATACGCCTGATAGACCTGTGTGTCCATTGTCACGCACAGTGTGTATACAAGATAATTTAAAAGTTTTCTAACTTATTATATAATTAAAATAATTATTTTTAACTAGTTTTATTTAATTGTATATTTTGGATTGGTTTTAACTTCGTTGCATCAATAATTCTGTATTTTGTTGGATATGGAAACTTGCCATACAATTATTATCCTTACCACGTATATTGCCGGGTTATTTCCTTCTTTTTGTGGATGATTAATTTTATCGACTTTCGTCGAGCGGGTTAAATGTTTTGTGTGCATGTGAAATTGATGCATGAATTATTTACAATAATAATTAATTTGGAAATTAATAATTTGATCCCTTGGTCGATATTAATTTTACCCAATTAATGAATATTTTAGGAGCCGCGCCTCCCGCCGAATCCCTACACCCCCACATAATGCATGCACGCACCAACAAACTTCTCTCTCTTTTTTTTTTAATTTTCCCTATATGGTTTCTTACCCATGGCTCACAAATACCGATTATATAACGCTGTTGTACTGCAATTCCTCAAGCAAGGAAACGTCGATTGCAGCGAAACGTAATTTATTTAAATCTCGCATACATTTCCATTTTGAAATCGTACGACTTTAACGATTAAATAAGAAATATATAAATATATATCTATACATACTTATATGAAAACGAAATCCTATACACATACACGGCTTAAGCGGTAATTTATTTTCTTCTTCTTGTTTTTATTATATTTAATTTTACGAGCGTAGAAATATGCTACGGGAGAATACATTAAAATATATTAAAATCGTAATAATAAGTAGTAACATTAACCTCTTTGCCCGTTTCGGTTCTCCTTCTCTCTCTCTCTCTCTTAACCATACGTAATGGAAATAAAAATGTGTATCATTAAACAAATACATAAATATTTAAATATGTTAATTGGGATTTTGTCCCAATGTAAATGTAATTATAATAACGTGGGGGCCTTTGTTTAAACGTTAGAGGTGCTCCCATCCTTGCCCCTTCTTCCTCCTTGTCATACTTTCGTTGTTGTAAGCGGGACAAAGCTCAAGGCTTCGAATCAATTTTCTTAATTTACCACCGAAAAAAAAAATAACGCTTATTGGGAAAACATATTATTACACTCAAATAATTCAATTAATAATCGCGTGTTTATTCGAAACGTTATTAGCTTTAAGTCTATTTTTTGCCGTCTTCTAATTATAAAGAAATTATTTTATATTAGTTTTTGAATAACAGGTCTTCAAAAAATGATTAATCTATAATAGATGGAGTCAATTACGATTGAACGTGTTTATATAATATTTTTTTGATTTGTTAAAAAACCTTTGCAGGTTATTTCTGCTCTGACATTTGAAAAAAATAACACTGTTTCTTTGCTCCTGAAATAAATCGGCAGTATTTGTGTTAAAGTGAGTTGCATCTTAATTAATAAAACGCGCGAGGTTAATTAAAACAAATTACGTTTATTTTTCTTCAAATCTATTTATAAATGACACGAGCATTATAAAAAAAAATATCTTTGTTTGAATTTTGTGCAAGAAAATAATATTTTATTTGTAAAGGTTAAAGGTGCATACACACTGTTTTAACGTATCAAATACATATTTATATTCAGTATTTAAATAATTGTACATATTATTTTCGATTCTATTTATGATGAAAAAATGAGGATTAATACTTTCATGATAAATTTAAATTGATTTCACAAAACCAAAACCAATTATTCAAATGTTAAGTAATATATGTGGTGTAAAACTCTGTTACTTATCTTTATTAATACACAAGAAATTTCTACAACAGAATAATATCCAATGATTTTGTATGTAAAGGTGCGTACATACTTTTGTTTCTTCAAGTATTATGCAATTTTAATATGACGAAAAAATAGGTTGAACACTTTCAGGATAAAAGGTAATCGTGGTCCCTTTTGATGGTTTCCACTCCTCCACACAAAAAAAAGGATAAAAGTTAAATTGATTTCAAAGAAATAAAACCATTTATTCCAAAGTTAAGCAATATGTGTCGTGTAAAACTTTATATATAACATAAGTAAAGGTGCGTACTCAATACTTTCGATTCTTGCAATTTTAAAATGACTAAAAAAATATGTTGAATACTTTCAGGATAAAAGTTAAATTTATTTCATAAAACTAAAATCAATTATCCATAAGTTAAGCAATATGTGTCGTGTAAAATATACATATTTTTATTCGTATACAAGAAAGGAATTTTCTACAACAGAATAATATCGTATGTAAAGGTGTATACACAATTTTGATTCTTCAAGTAATTCATACAATTTTAATATGACGAAAAAAATAGGTTGAATACTTTCAGGATAAAAGTGAAATTGATTTCAAAGAATCAAAATGAATTATTTAAAAGTTAAGCAATATGTGTCGTGTAAAATTTACATATTTTTATTCGTATACAAGAAAGGAATTTTCTAAAACAGATTAATATCCAATGATTTTGTATGTAAAGGTGCGTACACAATACTTTAGATTTTTCAAGTAAATAAGGAAATTTTAATATGACGAAAAAAATATGTTGAACTCTTTCTAGATAAAAGTTAAATTGATTTCACAAAACCAAAATCAATTATTCAAAAGTTAAGCTATGTATCGTTTAAAACTTGTTGGCATACCTTTCTTTATTTATACACAAAAAAGGAATTTTCTAAAACGGAATAATATCCAATGATTTTGTTACTTTTGAATCTTCAAGTAAATCAGGCAATTTTAACATGACGATAAAAAAATGGTTGAACACTCAGGATAAAAGTTAAATTGATTTCTAAGAATCACAATTCAAAAGTTAAGCATAAAACTTTACATATTTTTATTCGTATACAAGAAAGGAATTTTCTGCAACAGATTCCAATGATTTTGTAAGTAAAGGTGCGTACACAATACTTTCAATCAGGCAATTTTAATATGACGAAAACATTACTTTGAACACTTTCAGGATAAAATTAAATTGATTTCAAAGATCCAAAATAAATTATACAAAAGATAAGCTATATATGTCGTATATATTCATAAGGAATTTTCTACAACAGAATAATATCCAATTATTCTGTTCTTCACATACAAAAAAATAAGGATTAATACTTTCAGGATAAAAGTTAAATTGATTTCAACGAACGAAAAATAATTATTCAAGAGTTAAAAACTTACTTGAATGACCTTAAACATGGGCTTAATTTCCTATATTTTTTAACCAATTTCAGAAAAATTTTGGACGAGAAAACCAATTTAGATTTGATTTGCACAATTAAAAAAAACTTAATATATTTTGATTTCATTTTCTGTCATTTATGTGTTTTGTATTATTAGCTTACAATAATCAACTGGTGTTAAATTTCATTGGCGGTCAAGATTTCGTTTAATGGCAAAACCATACAATGATTATGTTTTGTCTTTCAATTCCTGTGAAATTAGATACAAAGCATGAAAATCGTAAAGATGAATTATGTATATTTTGATTATGAAATATGAAAATGTTTTTTATTTGGACTTAGAAAGTAAACTATTCGGTTATATTTTTGGTCGAAGGATGGATAACAGTAATTTGCGGTGATGTACCGATTTCGCAGCGTCGGGCTAAGATTATATAGTTCTAGATACACTTATTCCCTTCGCCACTCTTTTATTTTTATTTATCATTACGTTTTTATTTTATTTTTTTCGTCCCGTTTCACTCCGCTAATTATATAACTTAACGATGGATTTCGGAGCGAAGCGCCGCGCTGCGTTAGAGGAGACTATGAAAAATACAAGGTATGTAAATATAAGATTATATTAATAAAAAGATTAATGACGAGACCTCAATTAGATAATAATATACGGCGCAAGAGCTGTCTGAAATAAATCTAAATTCTTGAATAATGGCGGCGGACATAATAAGACTTTATGATATAAATTCCGTTCTTGGAATGAGTTATTTCTGAACGGACAACGTATATCTATATATGTGTATAGTTGTTACATGAGTATATATATATATATTTATCTGCGTGACTTATTTAAAATTCAACGCCAAGAAAAACTAATTTAATATGAATAAGTAATTCCAAATAAATATAAAAGTTGTGATGTGCAGCCCAAAGGCGCGGGGGGCGGCGGGGGCTGAGCGCTGCGCGGCGGCGGGGGACGAAAGGGGGGCGACGGCCGGTTGGCATTAACTAATATAATATTCTATTATTTTTTATTCGATGCCATAAAATATGGAAAGGAAGTGTAGTATTTTTTCGAGAGTGCATATAAATAATGTATATTCAAATCCATTGTGCCCCGGCCGTGGGGCGCGCGCTCGTGGGGGGATGAGAGGTGAGGCAGGGGGGTGGAATGCATTATTTAGGAGGTGCTGCTCCCTTATACATTTCACATGATATATCTGCATTTTATGAAATAATAATATCCGCTGCCACTGCGCTAATTTATAGCCGGTTAATGTTGAAATATACAATTCATTTATATTAATGCCATTTATTATTCACATTGTAACTTAACCGCAACCTACAAAACACAAACAAGCCCCGGCAGCCGCAGCCCTTAAAACCGCCCACCCAAAAACCATTACATTATTTAATTCGACTCAGCCACGGTTTCACTGTTACAAAAGCAACAACAAAAACAACAACCTCGACAACCCAACGTATGCACACTTTCCATACCCGATTAATATACCACCATCCTCCTTGCATTTTTCATACTAAATTCAAGTACAACTTTTAAATTACCATCATTATTACTACAATTTAATTCAATTATATTTTTTTCATAAATTATCGATTGAATAACTTCTATAATAATATATAAAAATAATATATCATTAATTTTAAACAAAAACTATTGGAAATCTAAATCAATTCCATGATAAATCAATACAATTTCATTTGTCAACTAACAAATTATATGTAGTCTACTCGCATTTGATATTTTAAAATTACTTCTAACTTGTCAAGTAATGCGTTATATGTATGCAATGCATGTAAATCAAAGTGACTTCAAATTAATCGTTGCATTAAGTAATTTTAGAAAATTATGGAATAATAATCTTAATAATTTTCAGTTCATGTTTTTTAACAAAAAAAGTCTGGTTATTTAATCAAATATAATTCAGTAAAATACAAAATTAAGAAAAATATCTGATATTTAGTATTTGTATTAGTTTGTAAATTAAGTAATAGAAAATATTAAATTTAACTGAAAAGAAATACGTTACAATCAAATTTAATTGTAATTAAAAATCGTAATTAATCTAATGATTTAATTTGAAAATAATGTAAGCAACAATTATAATCATTTATTTGTGCCAAATGCGTTAATATTATTTACATGTGAAATTAATTTGTGGTTTTCCACTTAAATCAAACAAATTAATATGCATTGGATTAATATAGTAAACATTTATTCCATTTATTTTATTCCACTTTTATTTACAAATATTTCCATAAATTATTCGTCATTAATAATATTTTTATTCCACTTCACCCAATAACTTCAATAATAAATTATGCAGAAGACAAAAAAAAATATATACATCATTGACATTGCAGGGTTATCATGTCATCGCCCATTCCATACTTTTCATTATAATATATAATAATAAAAATAATATTGATTCAACGTAAATAATAAATTTATATGAATTGCGTTATTATTATAATTCAATTAATTTAATAATAAAAAGATGTATCATAAATTAAATTATTTATTTAATTAATTATGCAATGTTAAATTTTAAATAATTATTAAATCTAAGTAAAAAATAATAATTTTTATAATCTTTTTAAATTTTACGACATTAAAAATCAAAAAACCATTTCAAATTTTAACGTAATCGCTTCACGTATTCAAAAAACCATAAATTTATTTGCTTTGAAACAAATAAATTTAAAAAAATTAATAGACAAATATTTTTTGTGTAATTTATTTAATTGTGTTTTAAAGTTCTCGATTAGTCCGGTTTCAAGCAGAATATTACGGGAATTGCTGTAGTTTGATTGCAATGAGTTTTATTATGACTTTTGATATAAATTATAATTAGTTAAAAATAAGTAAATATATTTTTTTATATTATTTGCACTTTTTTTTATTGGTGCCAATTTGTAAAATTAATATAAAATGTTATAATTTTTATAATGAATGTAAATTCTAAAATATAATTAAATTAATTATTAAAATAAATGTAAGATTCACGTAATTGAGGCTATTACAAATAGGAAAATAAAAACTTATTGACTTTATTTCAAAATGAGTTAATTGGACTCGTTTCAATTAGAATCGAATAAACAAGTTATAAAAATCATTACCAATTGAGAGAGGTGATTTTTTTTTACGTATTCGAGAAGATTGGTTTAAATGATTTATATGGAAATGCTCTTCTATTGGAAAGCCACCTAGGGTGAGCCCAGCTGGCGTCCGAAAGCGATAAAACAAAACACCACCTTGAAAATTCCGGAATAATTTGTGAATGTAGACAATAAATAAACCGTCAGCAAAACAATAAAGTTTGATTGCTTTTTTAATAAAATTATTATTAAATAATAAATAAATTAATAATATTTATTATTTTTTGTTTGTTGTTAGTTAACGAATCGATTGTGTGTTTTTATTTATAACATCGATGTGTCATCGAGTAATGTGTCGGCCGGTTTTGCGTTTCCTTCGTTTTTTTTTTAAACCATTACATTATTATTAATAAGAAAATTGAGTTTAATAATTATTATGTTACGAACCTTGAAGCGCGCATTCCCACAAGTAAATGATATTTATTTATTCATTTGCCTCCACAATAAAATGCGCTGTTTATGAATGTCCGTTGTTTATTATAAGCATTCGGTTACAAACTGCACTCGATATATATATGCTGGATTTTATGCTTATTTCATCATTTCCATGACTTTGGAGGACTTTCTAAAAATTATTAATTTATTAATTATTTTTGGATTCGGGTGGAAATGAATGAAATGTGGAAATGTGTGCACGGTTTTGTCTCTGCTTTAACTGTTGGAATCGGGGAAATTTTGAAGTGGACGTTGATTGTAAAATGGACGCCAATTAAAAATTAATGTCGTAGACGGGATGAATGAATATAATCAACAGTTTATTATGTTTGGCCAGTGCAAATAATTTAGATTACACATTTATAGATTATTAGAACGAATTTGGCACAACGCAACATAATAATAATAATGTAATTTGCTCAATAAATAATTATATATGCACGCAATAATAGCCACGTACACAAGCGCTCTCACACACGCGCGCACGCATATACACGCACGCCGTAAATATATGTATATATGTATAGATAATATTTACCAATACTGAAACATAAAAATAGGGAACGTAATGCGATTCATTAAAACCATCTCCATCTCTGTCGCACCTACAGAGCGCAATCTACAGTCCGATCCTTTAATTAAAACGCTCTGTGGCCTACTTGTGAAATTTTATTATTAATAAATAATTTCTTAATGGAAAAATTTAAATTAAAAAAAAAAATGTAAAGAAATATCGCCTATTAAAAATTATACATATATAATACGTTCATATAAAACGATGGAATTGATTTGGACTAGAATGCAATTATTTAACTTCCCTGCTGCATCCCCTTTTTCAATTACTTTCCTCTTTCTCTCTTCTTTCGCTTCAATTTCAAACCTTCGTTTCTTTATCATTTTTTTTTCTCTTCTGTGCAAGCAATTATTGTATGATAGATAGATGTGTATGTTCGATGAGAGATTAAATCTTCGGCATTCAGCGTTCCCCATTATTTATTCACGCTTTCAGAAATGCGGTTTTCTGAATTATACATTTATTGTTATGATTTATTGAAAATTACGTATTAATAGCGGTGCGCCCAAGTCGCGTCGATCTCCTCCATTTATTATTGACGCAAATCACTTTGCATCGCGGCAAATGCCCTTTTTCCATCACTAATTTAACAATAACATCATTCAACTCTGCTTCAAACAATAACTATTACCTCATTATATCCAATACTTGATGTTCAGTATTAGTTTAGGGTTCTAAATAATATTATCCAAGAATTCACACAAAAATATTTAAGCTATCGATATGCTCATGATATAATAATGTAATAGAGATATAATATTGATTTCTATATTTTTTTTATCCATAAATTTCCCGAGGCTAAAGTTTTTTTTTGTGTGTAATCTTTTGCAATTCTCTTAAAGTTACGACTGTAAAATTTCAATTGACTTTTCGATGTTTTGAAATTCTTCTCAAGGCTTTTTAAAGTGAAAGAACGAACATGGGTTTCAGTTGCAATATCTTCTTCATCTGCAGCTTTCTCTAGCTCAATCTATTTTTTACATTTTCTTCAAAAATATTTAATTAACTTTATTTAACATAGTCTTCAAGATTTATCTGACAAATATCTATTAGAATGTTAAGAAAATTACGGATTTTTAATAAAGTTTTAAATTTAATTTTTGTCTAAAGCTTCCTTGTAGGCTTATAGTCTCTATTATAAAATCTGATATGATGTAACAAGTTTGAATCTCACCAATATATAATAAAAACGGTCCTTTTTGTAGAAACATTAGTAATTTTTTATGAGTATAAAAATTGCTTCCAATTTTAGTAAGATTAAAATGTTCCTCAAATACTAAAAAAAATAATGTCCACTAAATCACACACTTTTTAATTTATTTTACATCTTATATAATAGCATCACTTATATGTTTATTTAATTTATTTATTTTTTTCAAAAAAGCAATTGGCATATTTTTAAAAATTAAAAATTAAATATTTTGTTTATTATTATTTAAAAAAGAACATGTTTATTTTATAATAATTATAACTTGAATTTATAAAATTACTTTAGTTAAATAAATAAGAAAATCTGCAGGAAGTTGTTATTACATAAATTATTAATATGTTTTATTTTATTTAAGAAAACACCACTCTCGATATATGTTGGAAATACCAGCTTTTAAATGAACTATTACATATAATTATGAAATTGTTTAGACGGAATGGAGTGTATTATAGATAGATTGAATTATATACTACATGCATCTGTATAAAATGTGATATAATATATCATAAAATAATTGCTGATAAAAAAGAACATGTAAATGCAGAAATGTGGTTTATAATTCTCGGAAACAATAAATAAAACAGTGAGAGTTCTAAATGAAAGTACTTATCTGATAGAATTTATAAAATGTAATTATTCCATATTAAATATTTACAAAAAAAAAGAATCAAAAGCTGAAATGCCTTGAGGTTCAGAAGAGAAAATAATCAATAAATAAATATAACGGATTGCGTAACGCTAAAAAGAGGGATCTGACGTAAATCGTTCCTCAATAAATATCATTATTGGTTGTACATACATGGTGTTATTTATTTATTTTTTCGCCCGGTTTGAAATAATTAATATATCCAAACGGGTTTGCATTTCCATTTTATATATTCATGCTCAACATACTTATTACTATTTAAAAATAATTAAATTCAAACCAAAGAGGTTTGGCCGTCGTTCTAATCCAGTTTTATGCAATCTTAAAAAAATTAAATTTCAACTTTTACTTATAATAGTTAAGCAATATTTGTTGATGATTCTGCTTGGATTGGTGGTATTTTTGACCATTACATAATAATATTTGATAGTGTAGTTAAAATTTCTAGTACAAAGCGTAAAATTTAAATTAAAAGTTGTGAATTTTAATTACATTAGGAACAGAGAGGAGCATGCGCTTTATACATTAGACCACTACATTCAAGATTTAACAATATTTCTATATTTTTTACTTTTTCTGTTGGTCGACTAATTTTAATTACACGCATTAAATGCGGCAATTCCGAAGCCACGATTATCATAATTAATTTTAATTAAATTCTATATTATTTTAATTAATTTGTAATGTGATTCTCGGAGCGCGAGTTTTGTGGTTATACGCTCTGAAAATCTGTTTTTTTTTTTTCGTTATTTGTTGGTTACATAGTTATTATTAGTATTGTTTGATGCACATTTATTTTATTATTTTTTTAAATTCATATATAAATTGGCTCTCGCTTTATAAAAATTCCGGCGAATGTAAATTATTCCCAGCTTACAAAATAAATAAATATACATGTTTGATAATACAGTTTTAGAGCTAGGTCATCGGTCCACTTACCGGAAGATACTTTAAAAATTAATAACACTGTTTAAACACAATCTAAAGAGTGTATAAACTTTTTTTTTAGAATGATATTTAGCTTAAATACTATAGCACAAAACGGGCCTTTCCAAGGTTATCCATTCAATAAGTGGACTGGATTATATAGATAGTTCATATTTCAATGTCTATCAGAATTAGATTTTATAAACTGGGGATTCTTCTATAGAAAATATTCAGCTTTTAAATTAAAGGATGTTAAATGATAAATAGTTAAATTTAAATTTTTAAAAAATTTGTAAACGTTTATTAAAAATGCAATGCATTTTTTTAATGCAATTATTGCTTAAATTCTTATAACATGTACAGAATTAAATTTAATTAGCAATTTTTGTATAATGAATAATCTCGGGTCAACGGACTTGCATAAACATTTATGCTGATTCGATTCTGCAATACTTTTTGCAAATAAATATAATTTTATTACAAATATTATTTATACTTGAAACTGCTTACCTTTCGCATTTTTTTGTATAATATATAATTTATAAGTATTGTTAGAGGTTTATTATTTCCATTCGCAAGCTACACATATTCCGTTTCTGCATATGCTGCTATTTCGCACCTTTCGTGTTTACACATCGGAAGAAACTCGAAACCCATTCCGGAATATTTCTAATATTGCTTCTTCTCTTTATTTATATTTTTTTTTATTATGAAATCTAAAATGCGTTCTGCATTCGATCCGGAATTTTCGATGTCCTTATTACTATTTTCGGTTAGACGCAGACATGTTATGTAAGCCTTACTATTCTTATGTATTTGGTAAATTGCAGGCCTAATGATAATGGCCGTCCGATAAGATAAAGGCCCGCGTTACACCCACGCAATTTGTGCTCTTTTTTTTTATCATCGTGCAGCGAGGTGTACTTAGTAGGGAACACGTAATGACCGAAAATAGAACTAATTTAATGCAAATTTAATATAAGCTACATTTTGATTTAAACCAATTCGCGCAATGTTTTATTATTTAGCTGTTGCGTTTGTTTCTGATCTGCGTGTTCTCAGCGGATGATGTAATGTTAATGTAAAAGGAGATGCAATAATTAATGCATTTGTGAACTAGTTTATATCGCTTGATTGCAAAAGCAGCAAATGAGGATTTATATATTCTTCAGATTATTTCAAAAAATAATCATCTTATTTTAAAGAGTGGAATTTAATTTTGTAGTCCAAATGATTGCAGTTTTATTTATTATATAATCGATTGCAAAAGTAAATTATTAAATTTCATTAAATGCATTCAAATAGGAGAGACTTAATTATTTAGTGCAAATGTAAAATATTATTGCCTATACCCAGTTTTTTTTTTTTAATTAAAATTTGTAATTACTTTTTTATAATTATATTTTTAATTTAATGAAAAGTTATTACATACAATAGATCAAAAATTTCCTGGAACTATTTTTTTATTAAATATGCATCATAATTGAAAATATGTATTTTTGTGTGGGCCCCAATTTTTTTCGTGTGGGCCCCGTTTTTTTTTCATGTGGGCCCTAGACATTGCACCTCATAGATAATACCGTCCTAATTTTACCTTATGTGGACTTGTTGAATTATTTTTTTCAATTTAATTTAATATTGTAGTTGAAACTATAACTGCAACTACACTACGTTCGAAAATTAAAGTGTTGTATCACTGTTATTGTAAATTAACTTGTCAAGTGTAGTGTGGCTACAGTTTTTTAGTTATGAATATTTAAATTTTAATGTTTCATAGAAATATTTGATGTGTTTAATGCATATTAAAAATGTATTCTTGAGGTGTAATGAATTTGTGTTTCCTATGCACCACGGTATGTGGTAAATGTTTGATGGCGGATGCAGCGTACAGCATTTGACAGAGCATTTTATTGTCTTGTTGATTTATTAATATATAAATATTTATTGGTATTCGTTTGGATTTTCGGTGGTCAATTAGTAGAAAATGCATGGAAACAATGAGTGTCCGTTTTGGTGCCGTTCGGCCATATTTCGTTGAGTTTCCGGCCGCATGCGAGGGCCCAGCATATTCAGTTGATATTTATAATTTACCTCCCGCCGGTTTATATCCTCGATACGTGTGTATACTACATGCATATATATTTATCCTCTGCACACACATGCAATGAATGCAGAGATATATGGACGAGATACATATGCATCTGGATGAATCAGGATGGCATGAGGTCGAGGTGGTGGATGACGATGGTTGAGGAGAGGAGTGCAGATCAGAGCACATAATACGACCTCGCATCCTCCTCGGGCGAGGATTTAAATCACACCGACTTATGTGGATAATAATTCCAGCATTTTAATTACATCGCCAACCAATATATCTCCATTATATTTCCACAACGTTCGATAAGTCATCTCTCATTCCGAACTGCTTTATTTTATATCACTCTCTTTTTCCGCTCACATCTCCCTTTCTCTCGATACAGCCGCATCCATCTATCGGCATTTTTCCACCCAGATTTGCATACACATTCCGTGATGGGTTTGCTTCAAAATGCATTTCGCATATTATGATCTATTGGCGTATAAAATTAGAGGCAGCATTTTTTTCCCACTCCGTTATGTTCGCTTCACTATCGGCGCTTCAGTTCCTGCAAACCTCCCTCCCATTATTTACACCCCCGCCGCTATTTCTCTCTTTTGCCGGTCCGCATGAAATACTTGAAAACAAATAAAAATTGATACTGAAATATCGCAAAAAAAATATATAGAGAGAGAGTATGCATATGGTATTCCACCCGCAACATTTAGACTTGTTTATTCATCAAAACCCTCCCCTGGAAATAACATAAATAACGCACTCGAAACCTTTTAAATATATACATACAGTGGAAAAATGTTGCGTTCTCGGGAAATATACAGGAGCGAATAACAAAAAATGCTCGCTACATATGGTGGGTCTACAACAAAAATCTTGACAAAGTAATGCACAACACAAAAACGTCGGATGCGAAACAGCATTTCCAAATGTAAAACTATACCTAATGCTTGCCATTAAGCTATATTACTACAGAATAAGTTTTTAAATTGAAAATCCTATCAAATATATTAAATTTTTATTTTTATTTTATTTTTATATATAGAAATATATTAAGAACAATAATAAACTTATAATGTCATATATGAGAGGGGCTGCAAATTTGCAGCCCTTTTGGATTCATCTACAATAAGGTATTAGGTCGAGTCATAAGTAACTTTTTATCAGAAATTTATTTTCTCTCATTAAATAACAAAATTATATTAATCCCATCTTCCTGGCAGTTTATCAATTCCTTGCTTGTAAAATGTGACTGGTTCAAATGTGGACTGGAAGAAGTTTTCGACAGCCTGCCTGACTTGCTCTTCAAAATTGAAGGGTTTTCCATTCAAAAAGTTTTGTAAGGAACAAAAAAGGATGTGGAAATTACATTAGAGCAATACTATTTACAATAAATGTATTATAATAACGATTATCGATTACAATATATTGATTTTCAACTGATTATACGAAAATATCCTTAACAATATTGATTAATTAATGAATTATTTAAATGGTCGTAAATGGAAGGGCAGAACCAGTTTAGTTGAAAGCGAAGCAATATATCAGAGTACGAATCTTCCCATCGGTTCAATCCATTTTAGTTCATTTAGTGGCTTAATTAGTATTAAGTAATTATTTAATTAACTTTTCCATCATTCTTCCGCTCGCCTCGCATATTTTCATTGTTGTTAATAATAATGCTGCATCGCGCAATGATTTATTTGCGTACCGGGGATCACGACCGAAGTCAGTTTTCTTGGTGGTCGCGTCACATTTGGGCGCGCTTTTTTCTTTTAATTATAATCTACATGCGATGTGCCCAGAGGTCGTAATTATAACTAAATAATAAATTCCAAAACGAAGAGGAAACTTGGATGCGTGACTTTCTGTAGAGAGCGAAAGAGAAAAAGGGACGTTGAAAATTAAGGGGGAACGAAAAAAAAATATGAGAAGAAGATGCAAAGAACAAGTTGCAATAAATCATCTTCGGAATCAGCAAGGCATGTTAAATAAATTAAATAAAACGCGAACAAGTGAGCAAAAAGTAAACTTGATTGGGTAATGAAAATTGGGTATCTGTTTTGGTACTTTTTTGATAAAGTCATCGCTAAAGCACGATGATGAGGTGCAATAAATCAGTTCCGAGATAATTACCTATGGGCGTAATTTGTAGCGCGTATTATTATTATGTTTTTTTTTCGGTTAATTTGCGCCGTTATTGTTGTTAACTTTTGAATTGGAAATGGAAATTGGAATGCTAACTAGCTGATGACGTCCGCGGATTAAGCGCAGGAAATATTACCCGGGGTCGTCCTCCCATGTGCAATTACGCAACGGCCGAATCCTCGCCGTTTCTTCGACTGGTTGTCCTTGTTGCCATCAGCTGTGGTTGCGCGAATTAATCCAAAAGGATGGAGAGCAGCAATAATAAATCCAGATGGGAGAGAGGGCGGTTGAAAGTGGGGAGGTGAAGGAGGAAGGCGCAGATCACGATGACGGCGTGGCGGAGGAGGGAGCGGGTTAATAATCTGAAATTATATTTATTTCGTTTTTCTTGTATTTATATAATAAATACCTTGGGGAATGAGCATCGCGAGTGGAAATAATAATAAACGCGAGAGAGGAGAGTTGTTCAATTTATGACGTAATTGCCGGGGACGGTTTCGTCCTTTGGACTCTTCGAGCGAGGAAGAGAACCCACCATCCATCTATCCATCCATCCACCGGGGTCGGTCTTTCTCCGTGCGTTCTGCTATCCGAATGGTTGGTCGGTTGGTCAGTCGGTCGGTTAGTTAGTTGGTTTGGATGGTTAGTATATTCGAGTCCCCGGCTCTCCACTAACTTGTTTTGACATTAACGTACGCGTACGCAAGATGAATGTTGGTCGACAATTAATTCCTACAAAATATATTACGTAGACTATTAGTGCTGTTGCACCGCTGCTCACCTGGTAGAGTTATAGATCTATTAATCATTGATCTAAGGTCGCCCCAAGCCAACCAACTCTCCGGCTCAATCCGCGCGGCGAGATACTGCTCCTCGGGAAACGGCTTTGATATATTCCCATCATTATTAAACATTATTTGTCCAAACATTTGACAAAATAATTACACGGATTCACCAAACTAAATCCACATCCTGCAGCACCGGACTACAAATATCCACAAATTCCCACGATAAATACTTTCATCCTCAACTCAATCAACTATTCAACCAATTTTATATTTATAACATATAAACGATTCAACCAATATATTCGTAAAGTTAAGAATTTAGATAATCTTCAATGGGGTTTCAATAATTTTAATTAAATTCTAAGTAACATATCAAAATACACTTTCTGTAAATTATAATTTATATATTTTGAAACATATTATTTATAATTATGGATACATTATAATTAATTGGGAAATAAATATGGAAATTGTGAGTGAGATGATTTACATTGATTGGTAATTTGATATTGTTGGGTTTTGATGAAGATTGTTGCCTTACTCGTTTCGTTGAATTCAATTAATTTGAATAACTTAATTTTAAGGGTTTTATTTATTGTTGCATCTCTTGTACAACATTCTTAAATTTTAATAAGAATAATATCTTAAAAATTTTATTATTTCTAATATAAATTCGTTTAATTCGTTTAATACAATGGGAAATTATTGTTTTTTTTTAATTGATACGTCTGTTCGGTTTTGGTTTGAGCGTTTTATTTATTTTTTTGGGCCGCCTGTCAAACGGGTAATAGCTTTCGTGGTTTTTCCCGTGAACATCACATAAAAGGCGATTAATGGGCACTAAATCTTCATTTCATATTATAAATATATATATATGAAGAATAAGAGAGACAAGAAATAGAAGAAGAAAAAAAAGGTGAAACGAAGGGCTTTGATAGTCGTAAGGGTCATCGCGTTCCTGGCAGGTTGTTAATCTGGCAAAGGGGTGCTGGTACGAAACCCCCATAAAAGTCGCCATCCTATCGTTTCCTTCTTCGGGCGGCCTTCATAAAACCAAAAAAAAAAAATACGTTACGAATGCGAAAGAGAAGGTAATGAAGGGACCGAAGAAGACGATCGTCGGGTCATCGGCGTGTGGACCAAGGTGAGGCCCTTCGGGGCGTAAATATTAATTATTGATTCCATTTATTCCTTTCTTATTTATTGTACTTGGGGGGCCTCCCGTCTCAGCGGCCACTAAATTTTCCAACTTTATCGCCTCATGATTTTTATACTCAAACCCAACCCACGCACATATATGGAAGAAGACACAAATAAAGGAACGGCATACATAAAAAAATTATATATTGAGAGAAAAAAAAAAACTCGAAATTCTATTAAAATCTTAATTACATTTTTTTTTTGGTTCGTGTTGTTGTTGATATTAATATCTGGAGTTTAATTAAATGACCGATGGCCCTTGATTTTTGAATTTACAATCGTTATCGTTTATTTTTAATGCCTTTCGACTTTCTTAATTAGTATCATATATCATAATTTATAGGATATTTAAATATATTGGTGGAATTTGATCCTGAAAGTCATTAAAAAAAATGTGGATAAAGCTATTTTTATTGAACCGAAATAATTGGATAATTTAAATTCGTTGACTTGCATTGAGTTATCTTTTATATTAGTTTTGTAGGTTAGTATTTTTTTTTGTTGTTTTTCTTGGATGGTGTCAGAAGTGTCTCCTCCACTGTGAGTTTCTAATTTTATGTTGGCCGTGTGTGCATTTGGTGTTAGAGAGGCAAAGAGAGCCTAACAAGAACGAATTGGAAAGGCACATAATGGCAATTAGTAAATATTATATTTGGGGTTAGTTCTCGCGTTGTTTTTCTTTCTTATTGTTTGGCTTTCCTGGCAACGCTGCAAGTGTACAGCGTGTTGTGTTTGCACTGTCCTCCACTGTACACATATCTACAATATATGGACGTATACACATATATAGATATATACAAGTATAAATAAATATATGTTATTACAGAGACGAGATGCAAGTTTCTTATTTATGGACAGTGTTGACAGTTCTCATTTGTTGGCGGCCCACACAACCAGTCTGTCTTTATGTTTAATTTGTAACCATACTTTAATAAAATAACGCGAGTTCAGGGAACTTTGAATTATCGATTGCCAAGCGAAAACAAAAATCATCTTCGCGATGAGAAAATCAAAACAAATAAAACATTTTAATGCACGTAGTAGAAGATGCAATTAGCAATTATATATCACAGTATAAAAATATTTATATTTCCACGGCGCATAAAAATATATTTTTATTAATTTCGACCTGATGTTTTATTTTATTTTTTTTTTCATTATTAAATAAAATATTAAATTTTACAGCGATCGTATTATTGTAATTACACTTCAACGTTAAATGGCACGCAAAGCAATTTAATGGAAACTTTCCCGTTTTACATAAAATTTAAATAAAACTAATAAAATTTTATAATAATTAAATATTTCATGCGACCGCACGCAAAAAAATATTATACATATTTTTTAATATTAAATCTATGTTTATTTATAATCCATCATAAACGACATACAGCAAATTGTTTTATCTTGCGGATAGATTATTAAAAAAAAATAGTAGTTTACACATAAATCTTAGCATTAATTTAAACAACATTGATTTCAAAATTATATCTAATAAGTATTTTTATTTTTTATATCGTACATTGTTTGCTGATTTTAAATTTGTATTTCCGGAAGTATTTATTAAGTGATTTGATTTCGTTTATGCTTATAAAAGATACAGATAAATTTGATGTTTATTTGTGCAAATCGATTTGTCACAGTTTAATTTGTATACGTAAATATTTAATAAAACACGTATTTTTTTTTAATATTAATTTGATATTAAATGGCCAATTAATATTATTAATTAGCGCCGTTGTTTATATTTAGGAAATACGTCCTTTGCAGCGGAATTATGCGACTCATTTGCATAGGTTTTTAATAAATTTCATTCGTGTCGTAAATCACTTGCCTTATTTTCATGCAAATTAACGGCATCGCCGCCATAATTAAAGTTAAACAAAGCAACAGATTCAAGCAGCGCCGGCAATTTCAATTTCTTGACTTTATTTAGAATTTATAAAGAATTTCTGTTATAAATTTGAAACTATTAATTTGTATATTTATTTTTGGTAAAATTATCATTTGAACCCTTTTATATTATGCATGTATTACGTAATTGAAATAATCTAATGAAAAGGTCGATGTTGATTTCTCGATCCGATTATGGTTATATTTTTTTTTCGAATACAAATGGAATTCTTTGCCTGAGGAACGCATTGAAAGGAAGAAGATAGAAAGAGTTATGCGGCGGGAAGGATAAAGAGAGAATCCGTATTTATTTGTTGCTGATCCTCTTTCATTCCGCTCGCCGCTTGTGCAGCTCGGAATAAAAATAATTAATTTCCTTGTCTGTTCAACGATGGTTTTTGTTTGGTGAATAATTTATTTTATGTAACATACACAAACACTGGCTGCGAGGAGGGAATGAGAGGTGCAGACAATGTAAAATCAGACATATGTTCGCGTCATTAACGTGGAAGGCCCCCAGAGCAACTTAAGCGATTTTTGATGAGAATTGTGTGTAATTGCAATTTACATTTTATATATGCATGAGTATACTCAGTGTATATATATATATATATTTGATAAATACAAACGTTACATAAATATATATATGGACTTCGTCTTGTTGTAATTTTTTTTTTCATTCTCTTCGTCGTTAACAACATATTTTTGCCATATGTCAAATTCGCCTTTTCACGAATTTTAACAACTGACAGCGCTTTCACATTTGTCAACGTCTCAATTATTATCATTGCTTTCCGTCTACAGTTCACCTTTATCTTACATTTAAATATCCAGTTAGTACAAGTGAATAATGAAAGTTTATACATTATGCAACGAAACTAATCTAATTCTTGTTTTCTATATAAAATGATTTAACAACAACTTTATATGATATATAAATAATAACATTGACGTCTATAACGTTATTACTTTGTAACGCCATCTCTAGGTATAGTAAACTACTAAACTTTGATAAATATTTTTTATATTGCGTTTTTCAATTTATTAACCCCACAAATTATCGTGGGTCAAAAACAGAGTGCGTAAAGGTATTTAAATATCCAGTTAGTACAAGTGAATAATGAAAGTTTATACATTATGTAATGAAACTAATCTAATTGATGTTTACTATATAAAATGATTTAACAACAACTTTATATGATATATAAATAATAACATTGACGTCAATATCGTTATTACTTTGTAACGCCATCTCTAGGTATAGTAAAATAGTAAATTTAAAAAAAATATTTTGAGGTAATAAATATAATATTGTTGTAAATAAAATATTGAATTTATAAGACGTAGTATATTATAAAATAATAATTTTGAAATATCGTTATGTTGTTTTCCTTTCTCGCAATGCAGAGATGGTCAAAAGTAAGATTAGAACTTGTAAATAGAGATAGTATGTTTTCGCGTATCAGATAACGGACAGCACAATAAATAAGCAAACATATGCGTCTGATAGATAATTCTGTTTTAGCTGAAAGTGCAAGTCGAAGTAAATGGATCATTCAGATATTTTGGATATCAATTGGCTCAATTGCTTTCTTTCATTAATAAATGAACGGCTATTAGATATGACGGTGGCGGCCTGTGTGTGACTGTAACAAGTAATGGAATTAGATGGCTGAAGGAAACGGAGAAGTAGAAAGTCGAGGAAGAAGAGCCAATAATCATATTATAAAAAAGAAGTTGTGAAAGAGAAAAATGTCGATGGTGGTTGTTGGTGGTGGTGGTTATCTTTTATAAATTTATATATCCATGGCCAGACATAGAATTATAGATCATAACATATACATAATTACATCAGGGCTTGGCTGCTGAACTCTTACTCACTCACTCGCACACACATTCGAAGAGTGTGTGTGTTCGCTTCGTTCGGCCTTTCTGACCACATCCACATCATCCGACCAGTCTCAAATATGTATTATCGATACACATCAGTCCTGATTATAATTATTGATATATTTCCTATTCCTTATTATTATTTTATTCCCTCTCGCTCTCTTCCACTCCCGGTATTATTACTATTTCCATTTTGTAGGCTCGCCAAACGTATCATTACAATCAGATTTATCTTTTCTTAATAACACAAGCCGCTTTTCTTTTTTTCTTTTCGAAACGAAAATATATCTATATGTATACTTACATATATTTCCACCCTCCCCACCTCTCGCAACGCCGGCCGAAGAAGAATGAAGAATGTGCTTAGGTTAAGGCACGTTTATTAGTGCTAATTTATCACCAGGCCAGGAGACTATTTAATTATAAACTGAGCGTATTCCCCACGTACAATTTACATCTTAATTATTACATATATAAAATATACTTATATATAAGAAAGAAAGAGAGAAAGAGAAGGAATACAACACTGAAAAAAAGGTACGCTTGCAGTCAATGGGAAATAAAAATAATGCCGTAAATTTACTCTCTGACAAGCTTCTGAAGAACCATTGGAATAATAATTATTACTTTATACTACAATCATTATTTTTTTCATAAATTTTTATATATATTTCTCATCGCTGCTTCAGAATAATACAGAAATATTTACAATTTACTGTATGACAAAATTTTATTTCGCTATGAAAAGCATCTTAAAAAAATAATTAGTTAAACTTAACTTAGTGCATTTATATGTGAATAAAAGTAATGCCGTAAATTTACAAACTTTTAAAGAACCATTGGAATAATAATTATTACTTTAACTAAAATCATTATTGTTTTTATAAATGTAACTTTTATGTGAAATATATTATTCTCATAGCTGCTTCAGAATGTTACAGAAATATTTACAAATTAATTTCTTTATACACAATTTCAGTCGTTTCAGTATGACAACATTTTATTTCGCCATGAAAAACAATTTAACAAAAAAATACTTAATTAAACATACCTTGACTTAACTTAGTGTATTTATATATTATTAAGAACATCATGCCTTAAAAATACCAATATTGGGTTACAATCAGACCTAGGACACTGCCTAATGTTAACACTATCTACTAATTAAATATGCATTGATAATTTGGTAAAAATGTTCACTTTATGAAATAATATGACTTTGTTTATTTTAGTATAACATGTGGATTCGGGATATATTAATGAAGTGTATTACATATAGTTAAGCAATTTAACTTGTGTTTTAAAAAGCAAATGCTAGGTACGTTTAATTTGTTTTCTTGTTATTATTTGCAAGCAGTACGTGGATTTATGTTTAAGTGTGTTTTGCGGTATAAAAGTCATTTGTTAGTGCTAATTTATCACGGGACTACAATGTAATTCGTACGTCGATGAAAAACGAAAAATAAAGCTGAAAATCGAGATGGACGGAAAAAGGAAGAGTTGGTGGTTGTGGAGGAGGAGGAGGCGAAGAAGAGAAAGAAAGGAAATCTCGTTCTGCGATGTGTGTAGGTACTTAAGGGGGGCTGCTTTCTCAATTAATCGTCCGCTAAGAAATATTCATTACGACAGCCTTTGGATTACTCCCAATATTTCATAAATCCATATCGGTACAATGGGCGACTGACTGGGTTCCCTCGCAGTCGGGTCTATATGTAAAATGCATACTTTATTTATTTTAATTTCCTTCTGCGGCGTATACACACACACACTCCTCATGCATCCAGACACAAACATACGTACATATAACAACATGAGAAGAACTGGTTTCCCTGCGCTCTCTCCTTCTTAATATTCCTCGCCTTATATATAAATAATAACAAAGAGCAAAAGGATGAAAAATATATATGTACGGTCAGATGAGGAGAAAGAATTGGCATTCACGTAATATATATTTTCATCCAAAGGAATTGAATCGTCGTCCACATTCGCATTGTACTACACACATTTATGCAATATAAATTGATAAATTTTAACATGATTGAACCATATTTTTTAATATTAAAAAATATAATTTTAACTATTCTAAATGTAAGAATTCCTTAGAAGAATTCAAATATAAATTTGTATAAAATTTCAACAGTTTTAAAACGTCTGTTGCTCAATTTTATTAAACGTGATTCATTAAAATATAAAAAATAATTTCATAATATCTGTATTGTAATTACACAAAAATATATTATTGTTAACTACAGACAAGCAAAAAATGACAACAAAGAGATTAGTAGATACAAAATTAAACTTCCTAATTTAATCAAAATTATAATAAAAATACGGAAATGTAAACCGTAAATCTTCAATACTGAAACGAATCGCATTTCCTATATCTAACAAAGAGTTTCCCATTCCTTCATGCGCACATGTACACATCTGCGAATATAAATAATTCCCATATGCGCAGGTATGTATTATGCGCATGTCTGAATTAAATCAATAATTTATTCTTCTAATA
This sequence comes from Nicrophorus investigator, assembly GCA_963457615.1. Lineage (NCBI taxonomy): Eukaryota > Metazoa > Arthropoda > Insecta > Coleoptera > Silphidae > Nicrophorus > Nicrophorus investigator. The sequence continues at coordinate 11,621,927 of OY735142.1, read as the reverse complement.
AAATACAATTTTTGATTTCTTTCTTTTAATTAAATACTATTTTATGAGGTAATTGATGATTTTTGCAATAAATGTTGTTATTGTAATAATAAAATTGCAGTAGGAAAAAACAGTTTTGAAAAAAAATATTACTTTATTTTAATGAACATCGTTTGTTTGAGTATGAATGGTAATTTTATTTTATCAGTATTGTAATTACTAGAAATTGTATTTTACTTTCCAATTGTAAAAATTATCCTTGATAAATAAAACATTAATGAGACTATTAAAAAAAATATGTTTGTAACTTGGAGTTAATTAAATATATTTTATTTCATACTAAATTGTTTGAGTAATTTGTTTTATAATTAAGTAAATGTTAGTTCATTAATAGTACTTTTAAATAAATTAAGTCAAATTTGGATATCTGAATTAGTTATGTAGAAGTTATATGAAAATCTAATACAATTTTCTTGCAGTAAATCTTTTCGAATATCAATGCTTTGAATGCGTTAAAAAAATATTGCCTGGTAGGAAAGAAAACAATGCGGGGTGCAACACAAAAATTCGCGAGGGTAACAACAATAAACAATATTGCATTGTGCTCAGCCCCACGATTGTGTTATGCCAACTTGTAACGTTTTCTATTCCCGGTGCAGCGAAAGTTTGGTCTCTGTTCCTCTGTTATTTGTTAATTGAAAACCATTCAATCAATTTCCATTTGTGTGCGTATATGCATGTTTGTGCATGTATGGGAGAGTTCGAATCGCAACGGAATATATAATGTTTGATTTGCTTAAATCAAAAGAATACATTACGAGTTTTCGCCTGCGGCTGCAGCGATGGCTTCAAGCTCTCCACGACCACCCAAAACTTAATCATTTTTATTTTTATTCCTTTATCCTTGCGAGCACATCTCTATATGGATGTTGTATTGTGGTTGAGTGTGCGCCGACTGAAACCGCATGAAAATAAAAATAAAATCGAAAGAATCAAATTGGATGTAATAACCACTTACATAATAATATGCACGTTATTTGGAGAGTTGTAAAAATAAATGAACCATAGAAGATTTTCTCAAGCCACGGCGTTACAAACAAATTGCTATATTTAGTAATATAATTATCATTATATTACTAATTTAGTAATTAATTTTTAATGCGTAATTAATGTTTGATTGAATGAGATTATCAAAATATAGTAAAACTGTTTATATAACAAGATTAATTGAGGTTTGTGTTGGGAATTCCCCATGATATATGCAGTGAAAAAAGTTATCTTTTTTTGGGATTTAACTGGTTCACTTGCTTCGTGGGTCGCGTGCCTGCGAGATTATTTTGGATGGGATCAAAGGCGGTAACGGAGAAAGGAAAGAGAGGTCAGTTGTGTGGTGTGGTTGGAGTGTGTGTGAGACTGTTAGATCCCCTGACCTGCCTCAATCTAATCCGAATCGAAGCACCACTCGCTCGTTCGAACTGTCGGATCCTCAGCTCCCACATCAAAATAAACAAACTTCCGGATTTCAAACAATTCGCTCCTAGTTTTCTGTCGTGTCCGATGGACCGCCGCCTACACAGATACACCTACCCAACGGACAATTTACTAATGGTTTTTATGTTTCTCTCTTTTGCAGGTGAGTTATCAAAATTTTACGAAACTTTCTGCTACCGTTTAAAGATGATTGTGTCGGTAAGTTTTCCTTCAAAATATTTCATCAAACTAAGTGATTTCATCAGTTCATCTTAATGTAGATTGTTACGAGAACTAAGCAAATTCTATATAATATTTTATGAGTTATATGATATTTAATATTAGTAACGCATTTTTAAATACGAAAAACTAGTTTTTATATAAATTCCGTTCTTTTAAATAAATTAACTTAAATTCTAACGTAATCTCTATTATAATCCTCAGTTTAAATCTTGTATGAGTTATCTTATATCTAATCACTAAACGTTAGTCAAAAGTAACATAAACACAAACGTGTCTTCAAAGACAATTTCCGACAAAACTCTAATTTAATCTTTATTTAAGACCTGTTCCAAAATTAAACCTGGAACAGGTGTAATAACTTAACCCAATTTAAACCATAGTTTACTTGTAACTTTAATAGTAAGGAAAAGTTTGGAATACTAAAACTCATCGGTAAAAAAGTGCGCCTGTAATCTGCTTTATTTTATATATAGAAAAAAATATATTAAACTAATCTAAATATCAATAGCTTACTAATCCGGACTAATCGGTGTTAAGGTCAATCGAATTAGGAGATAGTGAGAGTCAACAATGCGTATGCGATATCCGGATTAACGAAATTTTACTGTTAAGAGATATCTAATTAATAAGGTTGGTAAAACGAGAAGCGATCGAATATTTGGCATCCTTGAAACGATATACATATATCTCGTATATTAAATACGAGCTTCACATTGGCGTAACAACTTTAGTTATATTGGAAAGCAGATACAAGAGACGTTGTCGGTGTGCGCACTCGTATATAAAACACTTTATATCGATGTTTTGGGAGTGCCAAATCTTGATACATGTTAAATTACTTGGTAAATTTGTTGCTTGAAGATAATTTCATGAACTACGCACAATTACCAACTTAATTTAAGGCATCAATTCCATTTAAAATTTCCATTTTATAATAACATTCGATTTCGATTTAGTCTACATAAAAACAGTTTAATCACATTTATGTTATCTTAAATTATTTTATACTTCTTCTAATTCTGTATATTACATAATTTTTAATTCTACAAAATCTAGTTTTAGCTTAGTATTTTATAAAACGGAAATATTCATTTCACGTTTTCAAACTTTTTCATATTTCATAGAATAATACATATGGCAGGATTTCATGAACTACGCACAATTACCAACTTAATTTTGGGCATCGATTTCGTTTAAAATTTCCAATGACATCTTTCGATTTTGTCTACATAAAATCAGTTTAATCATATTTATGTTATCTTAATTTATTTGATACTTCAGCTAGTTATTCTGTATATTACATAATTCTACAAAATCTTGTTTTAGAAAAATATGAAATATTCATTTCACGTTTTAAAACTTTATGAACGTTTTCATATTTCATAGAATAATACATATGGAAGGAAATAAATGTTTGATCATAGTTCTTCGAATTAAATTCAGATAATTAGATTTATGTCTTTCAGTTTATAAATATTCAAAATACGTTCATCGCTGTGGACCATTGTGTTTGATGTATTTGGTATGTAGGAGTATGTGCGTGGAAAGAAAATTTCAATAAATATTAATTGGGTGGCATACGGGTTGTTGTTGTGTGTACGTTACGTATTATTTTTATTTTCGATCTCTTTCTCGCTCATTCTCGTGTGATTGATTCGGTGGAAAAAAAATCAGTAGACGGGCTTAGCGATGCTAAACAAATAAAGCTGAATAAATATCATTGGCATCCAGGAAAAAATGTATATATATGTGGGAGTGTGTATATATATATATATATATATTCACCATACACGTGGTTTAAAATAAAAAATAAATAAATATATGCCAGTGTATGTATGTGTATATACATATATATATAATTGAACTCCGAACGCAAATGTTGTTCGTGATAATAAAACCCAATTTTTACGAGAGCTCTCATCAAACAAAGGCCTTTCAAATAAAATAAACATTATAGAAATACGTATGTGAAAAAGGCCGGAGTCGCGTAGGGAGATGAACAGAGATGGCGCACGCATATATAAATAATAATAAAAAGGAGCGGGTGTAAAGTCCGGAATTATTTATATTATAGCCGAGTCCGTGGATTAGAGATGCGGCATTTAAATATACATGGGTATACACGTATGTAGTGTGTGTATATATATATACATAAATGCATGCAATCGTGGAGTATAGAAAAAAAAAATAGAGGAAGAATAAAACGCGGGAAATTTAAATTTTCATTTATCGAAACGCATCAGAACTGATACGTGCGCATCTTACAGTTACGGTGTATTACGTTTTTCTGTGCAATTATTTATTATATTTTATAACGTAATTCATTCATTCATTCTTTAGATTAAGTTTTTTTTTTATTTTCCGAATAGATAATAAATGATTTAATAACAGTAATAATAATTTCCGCCCTTAAACATAATTTATATAATTATTAAATATATTTTTTAGTTCAAGAAGACAATCAAAATCAATTTATTTATCGAAACGCAACGCTAAAGAACTGATACCTACAAATTTCCTTGCAGTTACGTTACGGTACATTACGTTTTTATTGTTTTATTTAAAGAATAAAAATCATTCCTTCATATTTTATAACGTAATTCATTAATTTTATTTTTAGATTCTACAGATAATAAATTCTACAATTTAATTATAAGAAATAGTTTAAAAAATTTTCGCCCTTAAATCATAATTTATATAATTATTAAATATATTTTTTTAGTTCAAGAAGACAATCAAAATCAATTCATTTATTGCAACGCTACAGAACTGATGCAAATCTCCTTGCAGTTTTATGTTTTTCTGTGCAATTATTTATTGTTTTATTTAAAGTCTAAAAATAATCTTTCCTTCATATTTTATAACATAATTCATTTATTTTGTAGAATAAGTTTTTTTTTATATTACGAATAGATAATAAATTCTACAATTTATTTATATGAAATAGTTTTAAAAATTATTTAATGAAAGCAAAATATTAGACAATAATAACAGTAATAATAATAATTTTTGCCCTTAAACCTATTTTATATAATTAGTAAATATATTTTTTAGTTCAAGAATACAATCAAAATCAATTCATTTATCGAAACGCAACGCTAAAGAACTGATACGTGCACATCTCCTTGCAGTTACGTTATGGTACATTACGTTTTTCTGTGCAATTATGTATTGTTTTATTTAAAGAATATAAATCATTCCTTCATATTTTATAACGTAATTCATTCAATCTTTAGATTAAGTTTTTTTTATTCCAAATAGATAATAAATTCTATAATTTATGATTTAATGAAAGCAAAATATTTAGAGAATTTATATAATTAAATATATTTTTTAATTCGAGAAGACAACAATATTACAGCAGACTCAAAATCAATGATATATTTATATAATTTTCCAGTTGTATAAAGTAACAAAAGAAAACAAGGTTAAAGGACAAGTTATTTTAAAATTAATATTCTTATTATGCAAAAGTATATAGTTATTAGTATACATTAACTTAAAAAGCAATTAAAATTGAATCGTAGTATTTTATGCATATTTCGTTTAATACAAAGTTCGTTCGATATTTGTAAAATTTCCGGTGTTTTTCTTAAAAATTCTTTAGTCCAAAATAAAACATATACTTTTTGGACTGATCAGTAATTTTTATAAATAAATTAAAGATTTTAATTGACGTTAAAAATTTTAAAGCAGTTTCTCAAAAAAAAAAGATAAAATATTTAACGAATAAAATAATAAATTACTTTTTTGATTTAAATAGATTTTTTGTAATAATATAGTATTTTCTTGCACAACGTGAATTATTTTTAGAATTGTTACACAAGTTTTTTTTTTTAATTAAACTTACAGGATAATAATGAAATATCCATATTTAATTTTATTGTAATTAAAAATAATTATAATATTTTGTCTATTTGTTTCTGTATCGGTTGCTTCAATTGCGCAAGACAATATTCTTGGAATGATGGTCGGAAAAAAGCGCTTACGTAAGTGCGAGTAAGTGGAACGAATCGACCGCATAATTATTATAATATTTACTGTTGCTAAATTGTCGACAAATCTTATTGTTGTATTGTATGCGTTACTACATATTTTTTTTTTAGTTGTGCACGCAGAGAACGCGCCGGTTCTATCCTAGCACAAAAGTTGTATTGAAAAAATGTTACCCCCATTCACATAATGTTGCTCCTTTTTTTATTTTTATATCTATACACAAAAGAGCTTTGATCATAAATAATGGATATCGAGTAATGGATATTTTTTTTTTTTGATAAAAATAATTATTATTTTTATTCATGCAAAAAAGATCCAAAGGTTTCGGTCCTTTGGTAAAACTATTACGCTATTAACATTGTATATACTTGTTACGGTGATTCTTTTAAAAATTTATTTAAAATAATGTAAAATATTTGAAATCCTAATTAACGTCCACGCATAAAGTATTCTAATTGTACATAATAAAAAAATAACGGATTTTAAACTAAAATATATTTTACTATTCATTAAAGAAAGTATAGAAATTTTGAAAAATGTTTAATTTTAAATTATTAATTCAGTTATGTTTAATTAAATTTATGTAATAACAGGACAAAGCTGATATAATATTTAAAATTTGTATTGACAGAAAATATTGTCATTAAATTATATTTGTTAATAAACTTTGAATATTTTTAATTAGTGAATAAATAAATTTTAAAATGTCCAGAATAGAAAGTATACAACAATAAATACCTAATTATTATATATAAATATTGCAGTAATTTTACGTCATCATCAGATTTTACGTCATCATACTAAATTTTTTTTTTTTTGAAGAAGCGTAGATTGTATGTGTTATGATCGTTCTTTGATTTGCTATGCGAATGAAACGGTGATAAACGTAATCGCGTTTGAGTGTCGTAAAAAGCATTGGTTTAAACGGCTGATACTGCTGCATGTGTGTAACTGAGGGGGGTTTGTTGCATATGAAAGCGGTAAAATAAAAATATGTTCGGTGGTGCAGGAATTGGTGAGAATTTGATGGAAGATTTTACGAGAGAGATGCGTCGCAGCATCCCTTATCTGTCAAACTAGGCATGTGCAGATAAACGGGAATAAAACGAATTGCGCGTAATGAGTTTTGAGGGGAAGCGAAGGGCGGAGGTGGAGAAGGCCATCGGTATGTGCCGATTGAGCGGTCGGCCCTAAAAAGGGTTGGTGGGCCGGTTGTGGAAGCGCGAAGGGAAGGGAAGGGACACCGGAGATATAATATTGTGTGTGTGTGCATGCGGAATGACACAATATTTTAATGACAAAACGTTATAATGGCACTGAATACGAAAACGTTTCAATTGTTGCAAAAACATATAGCTGCATACGAAATGATAGCAGTTTTAGTATTTAATTTACTATTCAATGCCATTGATACCGGGGGTTTATGTTTTCAATTAAAAATGTATCGGGCATTGTTTATTTCTATATCACCCGCCCGAAACTCTCAATAAAACGCAACGCTGCCCCACTATCTCATCCCCCCGCGGCTTTACCCCACACCGAAATCGGCAGAAATAGAGAGGCCGACAAAACCCTGTACACATTTTTTTAAAACTACAGTTATTATTGCTCGGTTCTTCTATATACATACATTTTTTTTTTCGGTAGAAAAACATACATATGCACATTTGTTATCTGCGCAAACCGGAAGTTGATGAATATAACTATTTTTTTTTTAAATATATACAGAATTCACCTGTTTTTTTTGCTTCCATCAATATTCATTACCAATACTCATTTTCTATTCAATAGTGATTAAAAACACCTCATTGCTACTACTAAAATTTATATAAGTATTAAAAAAAATGTCGATTAACTAATCGTAAATTTCTGATGAACTTTAAATAAAATAGAAGAATTATTAGAATTAAAGAATTAATTAAAAAAAGCAAATAAAATGTTAATTTAATTTAAATTTTATTTGAGGATGTTGAATAAAAATAATAAAAATATCATATTTGTTGAGAGCTTCTGTTTCTTGTAACCTATATTTAATGCTCTAATGATTATGATCTTTAGTGCGGGCTCGATAATGTGTTTTCACGATCAACTTTATTGGATTTATCCATATCATATTGTATGCCATATTATTCTATTATTAATGACCTAACTCCATCGACTATTATTAATTGGTCTATTTCCGTACAATTCTTGGAAACAATTAGAAAGTAGATTGTTTACTATCAATAATTTAGTAAGTTTTAACATCATTCGTTCCAAACGTGCAGTAATATATCAATTTTGATTGATGCTTAAATACATACTAAATATCTTATCGTTGATACTGAAATATAATAATATAGTTGTTCTGTCTATTTTATAACTAATAAAACTGATATATACGCAACATGGTATATCACGAATAGTAAAAACTTGTAAATCTATACTTTTTTTTTACTTCAACATAATTTAAATTATTTATAATTAAAGAAAAATATATTATTTTTATCATAAATCATTAAATTAATTGTATGCCGTTAAAACTTGACAAAATATTAAAATCTGGGTTAAGTTTCTTAAAATTAATTGAAAAATTTTACTAAATTTTATAATACAAGGAATATTGCAACTTATAATAAATTGCAATACAAATTTTGTGTTTTCAAATACAAATCGGTATATCGTATTCAGCAGACGACCCAGAAATAATCGTGTTTTCATAACGTTTTTTTTTAAATCGTACCATTTACAACATTGGTAAATCTTTCTCCATGTATTTTATAACTTAATCATATAATATACGGTATAAAATCCGAATTTAATATATTCACAGGCTCATAAATGTTTCGTAAAAAAAAAATAACGCCATTGCGCAAAGCCGCATTTGCATATCGAATATACACGTATAAACATTTTTTTAAAATTAAAATCCTTATTTATTTGTAAATAAATATATCTATAAAATATATATAAAAAAAAATTGAATTGCACGTTGAAACATAACTTTCACCGCATTTTCTGCCTCAGCTGCGCCGATAGTTATATATTTTTTTTTATACATATTATTTTTTTCGACGAAGCGTTTAATTAGTGTGATTATCAATTATTGCGTGTTGGGTTGCATAACTTGCGCGAAAAGAATGCGTCGTTTTCTTCTGGTTTTATTTTTTATTTTTGGTGCTGCCTTATTTAATGATTGTTATTGTCCGCAGTTGTGGTAATGGTAACGTAAGAACGTTTGGACGGTCGTTGGTCTTGCAGTTGTAATTATTTTTATTATTTTTAATATCCCCACGACGGGAAACGGGTTCAGGGTCGTTATCATTATATATCATAACTTTTATACGGCGAAAGAGCCCATTCGTACATGATTGCAATATAATAATATATATTTTATGCATTTAAGGATATTATCTTTGTGATACATTTCGCAACGTTGTAACGTGGAAATTCGTTTTTCCTCATTCCGTTTCTTTTATATAATTTATATATTGTTTCTTTAATTTATTGTTTCCCATTTCTGTTGCATCAAAACTTACTACATAAGACAAATAAGTAAAGTTGTGTAATTATTAATCCAAAATTTTAGAATTTTTTTATATTACTTATTTTGAATAGACATATAGAATATAGCTGTCATTCATAAAAAAAAGTTGATGATTCAAAGTTAAATTATTCAATTTATTTTGAGATTTAACATTTTTCTTATTCAATATTCTCATTTTTTGAGTAAATTATTATGTCATCCAAGTCATAGCTTAACTTTTGTCAGCTATGGATACATCATCAATTAATTAAAATTATACTATTGTAAATTTTTCAATTGTAATTATTTTGATTTTTAATATAATATGTATTTAAGGACATTAACGTTGTGATACATTTTGCAATGTGGAAAACCATATGCAAAATGCCTGTTGTTTTTCATCCTTGTTTTTTTTTTGTTCGTTTTATATGAGTATCATCTTTGTTGCTGTTGTTGTTTGTTGGTGCTGTGTTCTTTACTCTTTCAGCAGGGAGTATCATGTAATTTTTTCCGTTTCTGTTGCATCCAGTTTATGGCAACTGTTAAATGCGCTCGGTGTATACGGCCTTACGATTACCTGCCAATGATATCATTAAATAAATTAAGTCTCGTTAAACGCGATCGTGCTCGTAACTTGTATCTGTGCGATAAACGAAAAATATCATTTATATATTTATATTTATAACCTCGGGCAGACTTTATTAATCCGCTTAAGTGTGTGTACTGCATATGCCGTAAAACCCAGAACACAGAGACACGGCCCATTTCCACAACCGTAACTGCTGCGGACAAGGCACTTCCTCTCCCAATAAACACATTACTTAACTCTTAACTCCTTCGGTTCTCCTCCTCTCCGCTTCGTTCCTTTCCTTTCCTCTCTGCTCTCCGAGTCCACTTTATTCTTGCTTGCATCGTACACACGCACGCCACAAACACATAAAAATCACGGCGCATTTGCATTTACAGCACTTCTTTTCCCAATTGCTAGCAACCCTTCTCCTCTTCGCACCAGCTTCATGCCCAATCAACCGTAACCATAACCGTAATTAGTAACCAAATCGGTTACGTGCTCCAAACACATTCCTATATAGATTATGTTTACAAATCATTCCCATTTCACACAAAGATCAAAATACACATTTCAAATTGAAACCGCATACAACGTTTTACATCCGAAATTTACACACCTATATGCATTTGTCATAAACCCAAAATTGCAATAAACTACATATACCAATTTCCTTCAAACTTTTAAAATATTTTTATATAATTATTTATTATTCCATAATTAAATTTTTAATATATCTTACGTTTTGCTTAACATTTCTATTATTAATTATATTTTTTATTATATAAAAGGATTTATTAAATAAACATTAGAACAGAAACTTAACTTTTGCAAAGTGTTAAGTGCAGGATGAATGCGTCGCCATCTATCGTTGATTTTCAAACTAATTTCTGATTATAATTATAATGATTATTTGTAATTTTTTTCGTAATGGATATGTAATATGAAATTTTCTTAGGCTTTCAAGTCCGCATACGTAAATATATTAATATAAATTGTAATCAAGCCATCGGTCTACTTCTAATTAGTCCTTTTTTAGTGCATTTGCATACAGATCTTGTATTTATGTAAATATTACGATAGGTGTGAAATTGGCTCCGCGTTTATAATACACACAACACGCGTTAATATATTTCAAGAATTTATTTCACAACGCCACACAAAATATGTTAATGGCCATATATTAAACTAGTTTTATTATCTCTCTTTTTTCTCGAAAATTATTATTTTATATTTTATTACCGTTCCTACATAATATTAAACCGTGTGATTTATTTATTTATTGCGCCATTACCGCCAGTTCGTTCGATTTAAATCGTTATTATATACATATACACACATATGTATGCGCGTTTCCTTCTTTCACTCCACAATTATCTCTCCTATCTTTCTCTCGCACATTCCTACAACTAAATTAATTAAAAATATTTTTAGTATTGGTTTTATGGCCAGATTTTATATGTCAACCTTGAGCCCCGTGTTGTATGTGCCCTTACTTAAGTATTTATCACTTCCATTACACGTTTTAATATAGCTATTACCGATGTACTGAATTATCCTTCCACATCTAAAACTTTGTTGAGCGGCGAATAATTAAGATAAAATACTAATTTCAGTTGGTAACACTATTGCTTATTTATGAATAAACAACAGCTCATATCTACATTATGGAGTATTTTAAAATATAAACATTAACATATATCGCGAAACATGTTTTTTTAAATCTTACTTATCCTACTTTAATTGGGTTTATTGCTTTTATATCATGTTTTACAGAGCTTAAACTTCTAAAGATTTTCGTGTAAAAGATAATAGTAGTTTTTAATACTTATATAACAGTAATACAAATTAGAATATCTTAATTACTAATTAAAATTAAATTTGAAGTTCTGCGTTTCGGTCGTTGAATTTTGTGACTTTTCCAAGAAGTTAAGTAAATTAATCTTGTGTTTGAATTAGTTATTTTTTTAATTATTTTTTTTACTGATTCAAATAAATGAGTACAAGATAATAAATTAATTGTAATTGTAAAATATTAGGATAGGCATAAATTGTGATTGGCATTTTTGTTGTTTACTGTTTTGTAACAAAATTGCTGGTGGTAGAAGCAACAGGTTATTTTATTAAAAAAAAAAATATGAATAAAATTAAAATACGTTTGGTAACACTGTACATGAGTTTCGTTCGGTAATTGCTTTAATGAGTGTAAAACAAACGATGTGTCGAAAATATATTAAGCGAAGGCGTTGCTTAAGAATAATAATGATAATAATGCAAGAAGGTGCGATTCTTCGTATTTGTATTTGGAAATAATTGGAATGTGGCCGTAAATGATTTTATAAATAATGGTTTCGTTATTGCACGGTTGCCAACTGCGAGAAAGAAAGATCACTGCTCGTGGATGTTGTGCGGCGCGTTATTAAAATGAAATTATAAGTATAATTAAATAAAACCATTAAACATATTAATGAGTTTTAGATTATACGTGGGAAGAAAGTGCACTGGGCCGCTCGTTCCATCTTATTTTCTCTTCTTCTCTTCTCTTCGTTTTTTTTTCTCCTTCAATTTTTACTCTTTTGCTGCTTCTTTTTTTCTTCGCCGTATTTACTTCTCCGTTTGCATTTTTGCGTGCAATACGAGGCCGAACCCTCTTCTGCCGTGTCGCTATTTATTTTCTATCAGCATTTGCACTTTTTATTCGCATTCAATTTCCCGCGATATTTTTATATTCTCCCATCTCCCATAATGGTAATTAGTCTGCCCCCTTTCCATCGTGGAGCCTCCTCCTCCTCTCCGGCCACTTCATCTGCAGTTATTAAACACTAATCTGCAATAACCAGAACGTATATTTGATGATGGAGTGAGTGAGAGAGAGAGGCGGCGCGAGGAGTTTGTTGACTTGCCGTTCGGTTTCAATAATTGCGGATTTTAATTTCACATTTACCGACGATGCAAATATGTTTAAAAAGAGAAAAAGCAGCAGCAGAAATGTTTGAAAAATGGACTTTTTAATTCCAATCATAGATGGCGTATTGGGCAATGAAACTGTCCTGCTAGTGCGTAATGATTATGGCTACAATTTCCTGCGAATATGTGGAATAAAAACGATAAACAGCAATCATAATAAACCATTGCTGCGAGTTTACTGTTGTTGTTGTTATTTGATTCTTTGTTGCATCGGAAGATGCAAATGCGTTACGGCATTAATAATATTGTTGTTTATTGTGAACCGTTTCTTCCTCTTGCATCTCGCTCCGCTGTGAGAGCTATTAATCAACAGATGAAGAAGCACTTGAAACGGTGAAGATGACTGGTCTCTGATGTCGCTCGTTACGTGAGCCGTGCTGCCATTTCGAAAGTTCTCGGAGTGTCCGGAAACCGATGTACAAAATTACTTCTTTTCTTCTCCTGGTTAACCGCTGTGATATAATTTTTGATTTCATGATTGTTGTATATTCCAAAAAAAAAATTTCTATTTGATTTGATGCCTTTTTATCTTTATTTTACATCCGTATATTAATTTATGCACACCGTTTCCTGCAATTACTCCTTTAATTGAGTAGTTACGCATATTTAAGAGTTTAAATTATTGCATACCGATTATACATCAGATTAGAATATGCATTTTTTGCTCCAAGGTTATCATGGAAAATCCTTCGCTGCGTAATTAAAAAGACAATATTTTTAACATAAGATGAATCTATGGTATTTATAAATATGATTTATCTTAAAATTATGGAGCTAAGCAGGCAGATGATTTAAATAATACTTTTTGATGTATCCGAAATTGGATTTTGTTTTTTTTGTAAATAAATTAAAGATTTTGGTGATCCATGCAAATCAATTATAAGAAACAGGACCATAAAGTATTTGGTTTTCTTGTGTTGTGGTTAAGTTTCGGACGGTCGTGCCAATACGTGTTCACGGGATGTTTGCGTTGCGTAGGACTTATCGAATTTCGGTTTTCGGCATCCTGTGATGTAAAAGTCCAGGACAATAAAACGTTCACGCCGTTATTAAAATATGGAAAATCTAAATTGGTCTCGTTCCTTCTCACTTGCACGCAACTCACGGCGATCGCTCGGTTCATGTTTAAAATGCACGCTCTCGTTTATATACACACACACATGCATACACCGCTCTGTTATATACCAAACACACATGTGGATGCGTGCAATGTATCTGTGTGAGTGTTGTATATGTATTTATGATGAAATTCCACGCGAGCGGCGGCAGTAAAACCCGATGATTTCGCGGCTCGGTGATCAGTGTCCTGATAGCTGATGGTTTTATCACTGATTGCTCTGATATTTTCCCACCCATAAACCCGGTAACCGCGGGAAAACATCCGAAAACGCACGCTAATAAGGCAAATTATCGAAGTTTTTTATATAACCGAAAACGCAAAACGATAGCAGACTGCTCTTAAAAAGTTGGACAATTCTACTATAACTTTTCAATCATATTTAATACTCTAATAAATTCTCAATTTAATACCTTACTCTTTACTTACTGTATCAAAATTATTATTAATCAATTATTTCCAATATAAATTTTAAATAATTCAAATTGAAAAAAATATTTTATAATTAATATTATAATAAAATAATTGGCTTTAAATTATATTCAATATATAATTTTATTTATTTATATGTATGAGTATTTTAAGAACATTGTCGAAGTATCAAAAAATAAAATAAAAAGAAATTTATTCTTGAAAACTTTTTTTTTAATTAAATAATAATTAGAAATGTATTCTTCCATATTTTAATAAACTAATTATTTAATTTAAATTCAAAGAATTTTTTTTTATTGCTTTTTGCAAGTTATAGAAAGTTGATTGAATACGAAGCATGAAATATTTGAAATAATAAATATCTATTTTGAACCAAGTTGCGCGGATGTATGAAGAAGTCAAAGTATCAAAATAAAATAAAAAGAAATTTATTCTTGAAGTTTTTTTTTTAATTAAATAATAATTAAAAATGTATTGTTCTACATTTCAATAAAATAATTATTTAATTTAAATTCAAAGAAATATTTTTTATTGTTTTTGGCAATTTATAGAAAGTTGAAGCATTAAATATATGAAATAATAAATATATATTTTGGACGAAAGACTACGTTGCGCGGATAAATGAAGAATCGTTTATTTTCAGGATATCGTTTATTTTGAGAATAAACATTGTCAAAGTATTAAAAAAATATATTCTTCAATACTTTTTTCTTAATTAAATATTAATTAGAAGTATATTCTTTCATATTTCAATCAAATAATTATTTAATTTAAATTCAATGAAATATTTTTATTGTTTTTTGCAACTTATAGAAAGGTGATTGAATATGAAGCATGAACTATGAAATAATAAATACAAATTTTGGAATAAAGTTGCACGGATAATTGAAGAATCGTTTATTTTCAGGATATCGTTCATTACTTTCTTAACATTTTTTACTTGAGTATAATATTAATTTATATCTAATTAACTTCAATTTCTTTTATATTATTTATTTAAGCGTCTCAATTCTACTATAACTTTTCAATCATATCTAATACTCTAATAAATTCTCATTTTACTAGCTTACTCTTTACTTTATGTATCAACATTAATATTAATCAATTATTCCCAATATAAATTAATATAAACTACAAAAAATATTTCATTATTATAATAAAATAATTGGCTTTATTTATTATACAACTTATTAAAAAAAAATATATTATTTATTTATATGTATGAATATCTTAAGAGTAAATATTGTCGAAGTATCAAAAAAAAATATTCTTGAATAGTTTTTTTAAAATTAAATAATAATTTGAAATGTGTGGAAGAATATATTTCAATAAAATAATTATGTAGAAACTTGATTAAATACAAAGCATAAAATATTTGAAATAATAAATATCTATTTTGGACCAAGTTAACATTTCTTACATAAGTATAATATAAATATATATAATTAACTTCAATTTCTCTTATGTTATTTATTTAAGAGTCTTTTTTTTATTACGCCGGACTCTGTAGTGTTTACTCACCTTTATATTGAATATGTGGATAATTGTTTAATTTTTTTTGGTATTTGTTCGATATTGTTTTTGAAAAAGGAAATGAATGTAAATTATTGGTAGAGAAAAATAAGTTGATTCTTCGCATATTTGAGATATGGAGTATTCTCGGAAAGTGCATATCACGTATGTTGCTTTGAGTAGATTAAGTAAATCTAGGTGAAAATTGATTGATTGCAGATCGTGCACAACTTTAACATTTATTTCTATCGAATCGTGTGTTT
Organism: Nicrophorus investigator; assembly: GCA_963457615.1. Taxonomy (NCBI): domain Eukaryota; kingdom Metazoa; phylum Arthropoda; class Insecta; order Coleoptera; family Silphidae; genus Nicrophorus; species Nicrophorus investigator. The sequence goes on along the minus strand of OY735142.1, from coordinate 11,605,875 downwards.
TGTCTGGCTCCTGCGAAGTGCCTTTGTTATGCGTTATGAGCAATGGTATTTGTCAGGTACGAAATTATAAATAAGTAACATAATAAATTATCGCGCGGCGCTAAAATACGTCGGTCGCCGATAAATCGAATCGAAATCGCATTGACGCCGGACAGAAATGCAAATCACATTACACACACACACAAACACACGCATACACGTACAATGCCCGACGTTATATAATTTTTTCCCTCGATTTCTGGCGCTGTATTTGCAATGCGTGCATGCGAGTGAGTGTGTGTGTATATGTGTTGTTGTTGAAATCGCATTACATTGTTCTTTTCGTTGACACCATTTCGAAGCGATATCAAATGGCCGGAGATTATGGAAACCGCCGCCGCCTCTACCGCCCCTGCCGCCTCCGCCGCCCCCCCTGCCCATCACGGCGCATCTCTCTCACACCAGACATACAAAACCAATATCAACATATTTAGCATAAATGTAATGTACATTATAATATATTAATTTGCATAAATCCAAATTAATTTATCCAACAAAACACATTATAGATTGTGGATGTGTATGCATATGCCATCCCGTCCCCCCGCACTTCAATGCAGGCCGTTTAATCTATCTCATGCATTTAGATTAGTGCAAAAACCGAAATTGAACGAAAATTGCTTCTGCAACCTTTCTTCTCCCCAACATCACATTGATATATCATTTCGTTTTTTTTAATATTTACTTGAAGACAAAATCAAAAATAATTATAATATTGTTTAATTTAGTAAATTTTGCAATTATTACATTAAAATATAGAAAATTTCAATTTTAATTACATAATCTAATTTTATTATGTTAAAGAAAAATTATTGAAGACAATATTTTCTGATATAAAAAGTAGAATGGAAATATGAAAAAAGTCGAATCTGTGTTACTGGTATGACCTCACAGACACGGTTTCCTCCTCTAGGTATTAAATACCCATAATGTGACCCAAATCTCGAACTAATAGGAATATATAATATCGGTTATTTATTCCTATATTATGTGGTTTTGATTGCCGTTAGTCCATGGCTGCGGGATAAAGCAATAACTACTAATATTAGTTCGAAAAGTTTCGAAAGGCGAAGAAAGCATTGACACTATTGGATTGCGTAACGGCGTCGAGCGCAAGAAAATGCTCAAAGGTAATGCGATATTCCAATGTAATGCGATTATCGAGATTCCGGTCGGAGGCTGCAGTTCACCTCTCTCTATGGATGCATGAATGCGAGTGTGTGTGTCTGTATAGATGCATGCATATATGTAGTATATCCGATATGTGTGAGTGTATTGTAGTATGATATCGCTAGGGTCATATAGTGTGTGCCGTTGGGAAGCAATTGATTAATAATTCGAGTCACGACAACATAAGTGTCTTGGAAACGTCCATTGTGTATGCGTGAAAGAGAGATGGACAGAGAACATCGTCGATATTATTATTATTAGTCATTGACTTTGTATCTGCTCACTCTGCTCATTGTTTCTGATGTTGTGCATTCCGCTGTCAATGAGATCGTATCTGGACGCCCTTGTCTGTCCATATTCATAACAACTCTCCACTTTGATCACTTCGAGTTTACTCATAAAATATTAAAAATTTTCACTATGCAACACAATTATTTTCCTTTTACAATCGGACTATAAGACGCACTACTAATTTTATTACGCAATTTTTATAAAAACATTTAATTGCGTATCAAAAAATACATTTTTATCTTATTAATTACAATTATTATAAATATAAATTAAATCGTTCTGGACCCTTGTCTGTCCATAACCAAAACAAATCTCCACTTTGATCACTTCGAGTCTACTCATAAAATATTATTTTTTTTTTTCACTATGCAATACAATTATTTTTCTTTTACAATTGGACTATAAGACGCACAACTAATTTTGTTACGCAATTTTTATAAAAACATCATTTAATTGCGTCTTATGTACCAAAAAAATATATATTTACTCTCCACTTTGATTACTTCCAGATTACTCCTTAAATATTAAAAGTTTTCACTATGCAGTACAAATATTTTTCTTTTCTAAACGGACTATAAGACGTACAACTAATTTTGTTACGCAATTTGTATAAAACTTCATTTAATTGCGTCTTATATACCAAAAAATATATTTTTACTCTTCACTTTACTCATAAAATATTAAATTTTTTCACTGCAATACAATTATTTTTTTATAATGGGTCTAAAAGACGCACAACAATTTTTATTACGCAATTTTTATAAAACATCATTTAATTGCGTCTTATATACCAAAAAATATATTTTTACTCTCCAGTTTGATCACTTCCAGTTTACTTAAATATTAAAAGTTTTCACTATGCAGTACAACTATTTTTCTTTTACAATCGAACTATAAGACGCACAACAAATTTTATTATGTAATTTTTATAAAAACATCATTTAATTGCGTCTTAAGTACAAAAAAAATACATTTTAATTTTATTAATTACAATTATTATAAATATAAATAAAATCGTCCCTTGTCTGTCCATATCCATAACAAATCTTCAATTTGATCACTTCACTTAAAATTTTTCACTGCAGTACAATTATTTTTCTTTTACAATTGGACTATAAGACGCACAACAAAATTTTGTTACGCAATTTGTGTAAAACATTTAATTGCGTCTTATGTACTGAAAAATATATTTTTACTCTTCACTTTGATCACTTCCAGTTTAAAAATAAAATATTAAAATTTTTCACTGCAATAAAATTATTTTTCTTTTACAATGGGACTATAAGACGCACAAATAATTTTATTAAAGCAATTTTTATAAAAACGTTATTTAATTACGTCATAAGTACCAAGAAATACATTTTTATCTTATTAATTACAAGTATTATAAATATAAATTAAATCGTTCTAGACTCCCTTGTCTATCCATAACAAATCTCCACTTTGATCACTTCGAGTTTACTCATAAAATATTAAAAATTTTCACAATGTAATACAATTATTTTTCTTTTACAATCGGAATATAAGACGCACAACTAATTTTGTTACGCAATTTTTATGAAAACATCATTTAATTGCGTCTTATTTACCAAAAAATATATTTTTACTCCACTTTGATCACTTCCAGTTTACTCCTTAAATATTAAAAGTTGCCACTATGCAATACAATTATTTTACTTTTAGAATAAGATTTAATTGCGTCTCAAGCACCAAAAAATGCATTTTTATCTTATTAATTACAATTATTATAAATATAAATTAATTATTCAATAGTGTTATTTTTGTTTCTAAAACACGTATGTACTTTTTCTGTTTCAGGTGAGTTCGCATCATTTATACAAGCGCATTCATCGTTTCTGGGATCGAGTTCAAAGTTCGCGCTCCCCTTCGCACGGGGTAGAGCGCTTCATCCTCGTGCATTTTTTTTTCTTCTTTTCTCCACCACCGGTTTCTCTTTCCTTTTTGGGTAAGCAGCATTTATATATCCGACCGGGGCGGTTCATTAGATAACCACAAACGCGAACGTTGACTGCATTTATCATTTATTTATATTTACTTCCTGCGGCCCCCACCATCAAAAGGACGAGCGAAGCTCAACAAGAAAAAAAAAATGAGAAGGAAACGCGCGATCGCTATGAATGAAGTATAAAGGAATATCAACGAAATAAAGAAGCCTACTGTATACTAGTTACAAAGAAAAGACGATGGGACACTTTCCGTTCTTTTCGTAAATTGTTTTCAAGAAACTTTTAAAAATTTGATGTTTATCTATAGCTGACCTTAAATACAAATAGTGTACATATCTATTACACAAGTGAAATTCTTGCTAATTATTTAATATCTATCTTATACAAATATTTAATATAATTTAGTATGATACAGTTTTAATTCAGCTGCTTAGAAAAATTTAAGACTCCAGATTTACCAAAATAGATTTAACTTAAAATTTGTTATAAAAAAATATATTTAAATATCTTTAAACTAGTTTAAAAAAAAAACTATTTTAATATAATATTAAGAAAAGTTAATTGAATTCTTAGTATATTTAATATCCAAAAAATATTATAAGGGAGGATTCAAAATTTTCTGAAATAAAGAAAATTTTATCGAAATGATTTTGGAGTTATTGGAAAAATATTTCATTGGGTAAATAAGAAAAATCAAGCTTTCGGAAAAAATGGGCAACATTTCGGAAACAAGTAGGAAATATATGAAAATAATGAACTGACGAATGGGGGTGGTAAAAATTGGGATGGGGGATGGAAAAATGCCGAAAAAAAAATTGTATGCGTGGGTGTGTGTGTGTGTGTTCGGAAATGGGGGCTGAATATTTTGTGATTGTTTTAAAATGCAAACTCGAAGCGAGTTTAAAAAATTACTACGGAATAAAACAAAAATACAAATAACGTTTTACATATATGATTACTTCGTTTTGTTTCATTAAATTTAAAAATCACATCGAATTTTCGTCTGCAACTGAAACAATGGCAGTCCGCCGAGAATATAAATATATGATGGCCGGGTACTCGTTTGGACACATTTTTTTCGCCGCGCGATTTTTTTGCACCGCACCACCGCCGCCGCCTCCGCCCCCTGAGCCTCCGCCGCCGTCCCCCGAACAGGAGGGGGTTTTTTTTAATTTTTTTTTAAATGAAATATCGGTGATATAGATGTGTGCTCCATTCCTCGATATGAAACGCAAAAATAATTAAACATTTTTCAGGCATGCGGAAAAAGTTTGACAGACAAATAAAAATAGCCATTTGAAATATGAGTATAGGAAAATGTGTACAGTTATGTTTTTCGTTATGTGTGCTCGAATGGACGGAACGTTTTATTTAGTTTCCTCTCTCTCACTCACTCGCACGTACACACACATACTCTGGCAGGAGATTTTTCCTCTCCCGTGCATTTTTTTCCCGGTATGAAATTTCAATGTGTCTGGGCCTCCCGAATGACTTTACGATTTTTTCTCTCGGTAGGTGCATTTTTTTTTTGATATCCCATTTATTTATTGCTAGCAATCAATAAATGATAAAAACCGTATTGTATTCAGTTTTTAGTTTTACCTGCGTTTCTTTAAATCGAAATTACGATGATGGAAAAGAAAGAAAATGCACTCTCACTGATATATCATCCTCACAACATACCATATGTTTCATCCTGATTATCTCGCTTTTATTTATGGCCCATCTTGTTTTCCTTATTTATCAAATTCCATCTCAAATCTTCCTATTACTCAGAAATGGAACATCATGCAGATCAACTTAGAAAATAATTGGGTCTAATATTTTAAGTGTGTATTTAGATAAATTTGCAAGAAAACTAAAATTTTAATTAAAATAACAGAAAAACGTTAGCTCGATTGCACATCGTAATCTTTAAAACGACAAATTTTAAATTTAATACGATTCCTATTATTATTAGAATCGCTTAAAAATGAACAATAATTTAATATAAAAGAAATATTTATTTAATAAGTGACGTTCTTAAATATAATTTAATTTAAACTATATTGTAATTTTACCAAATAAAAATAAATATATTTATATAATATAATAATTTTAAAAATTTAATTTGATTATTTATGGCTTTAAATATCAAAAGGTTATTAATATAGAAAATAGAAGAACTGATCGTAATAAAAATCTGCATCATTAAATCGCCAAGCAAATAATGCAGTAATCACCTTGAATGAATTAGAATAAGCTATGAAAAATTAATAATAAGAAAAATCCGCTCCGTCTGTTATTCAATATTATAAATTATTCATAGCATATTTTATATATTTACAACACATATATATTTATATATTTCGTAATATCATTATGCAATGCGGCGGCTTTTTCATCTCTCTCTTCTCTACTTCAGATTACCATTATAATTTCCGCGTGCAAATGAAAATTCTAGCAAATCGACAAAGGAATATTGTATATTAAAAAAAAAAAAACACAATACATAAAAGTTAATCGAAAATATTTATTTATTTATTATTGCGATGGAAAAAAAAAGCAAATATGAAATCATTAACATTTAATTTTCTTGCTCGGTCTTTTCTATTTATTCTTATATTTATTCCATTCGCGGAATATTTCATTGTTATTTTTTTTTAATTTTGTTTGCTGTAATTTTTATGTGAGTGTACAATAATGGGAATTTCATTTTATTATTATTTAAATTAAAAATAATTATTTTTGCGCAACGCCGGAGAAGGATGCCTGCAAAGTGCGCGTTACGTAATTTTAATATTATGCGATTTTAATTTGCCGATGATGCAAGCGCACCGTGGAAAACAAATTCAATTGAAATCAGAAAGACGAGATTAAGTTTAACTAAAAAATATTATTAGCTGCAAAAGTAAAAATCTTTGCTATTTTTTGATGAACAGTTAAATAATATAATTAAATATTCGATTATGCAAAAATAAGGAGTAAAAACTTAAAAGAAGTAAACACAATCTATTTATTTAATATTCAATTATTCAAGTTAAATATTTCAATTAATGTACTGTACGTTTTACATAAGTATGTATGATGTAATAATATGGAATATTCATTAAATGCATCTAGTATGTTAATTTTGATATAGTTTTGAATCATTGAAAAAAATAATTAAATATTATGTAATAGTAAATAAAATAAATATGATTATATCCAAATAGTAAAAATAAATGAAGTAGCTCAAATCTCTCTACGAATCTAACAACGAAACGAGAATAGAGCTAATCTATGTTTAAGATTTATTTAACATATTTATTGCTCATTATTCTTGTGTTACTTCTTACAATTGTCCATCACGAGATTATTTCTTCATGAATTGGCTGCAAATAAATTTAAGACGACAAATATGATAATTTTTTGTATAATGAGCATTAAAGGAATGTTAGAAGTTTTATGAAAGATTTTTTGGAATATCTTTATTCCAATTATTGAAATAATGAAAAGTTGATAAATGGATGGATGATGCACCGAAATGTTTTAATTTGATGGAGAGGAAACAATGGTTTTTGGGTGGGCGGAATGATGAGTGTTGGCGATAAATTTTGCGGACGAATTGAATGAAAACGCTGCGGGTTTTTGGAGGGCGGATGGATGGCAGGACTAAACGGTGTGTGTCACCTCGCAGTAATTTTTCATTATCCTTGCGATCCACTACGAAATACATATATTTACATACATACGTACACGTGTGCATGGAAATATGGATCGATATAGGCGGCTATGCAAAATATATATACATATATATATGCGAAAAAAAAAACAACCCTCTGGGCGTCTGGGGGAGCGAAAACTGGGGGGTGGAGAGTGAGAGAGCAACAGCAGCAGCTTTTCCGCCCCCCTGAGCCCGCGACCTCAGACGAATATGTGCGTACGTATGTGTGCATAGTGACAAACAACTGTCGAGCTTTGTGCTCCCTTTCAAAACCGCCCCGCCGTCCCCTTTTGCTCTTGTCATTCGAGCCCCCCGGCCTACAACTTTGATTGTCGTCGACGAAACGCCCGACGCCCTTATCAAATACGAACCCCTGTCACGAAATAATAATAATAACAAATAGAAAACTGCAAAAAAAAATATGTGCATGCACGTAGAAGTATATCAAGAACGCCTCTCCATCTCTTGTTTTCGGTGTGCACTTTTAAATGTATTTTTTTTTTCTCGTTCTTCCCCCTGTTTCTTCAGCCTCATCTTTTTAATAATACAAATCTCAATCTTACTTTTTAAACGGAGCGCGAAGAATTTATTAAGTATTAATGCCGACCACCCTCCAACCGCCCCACGCTTTTCTCTAACACACAACCCCCCCTGAATATATACATACCGACTCGCATCCAGCACACACTATGCAGGCTGAATGCCGGACGGAGTTAATAATTTATAAAGTGCGCGCTTTTCACCGCCCCACACCCCAATTCCTGGGGTGGCTCACTCGCATCATCATCATCAACATCTCGATATGGCGAAATGTTTTCCGAATTGCTCGCTCGCTAGCTCGGAAATGTATATTCCGAAATTCAATAATCAATCCGAATCCTCCGCGCCCCCCCGACGGACATATCGCAGATATTCCAGATAGAGAAGAGTTTTCAGGAATGCCGAAAGTTTTATACCACTTCCGATGCCAAACGCTCGGACGGTTTATTTTTAACACTCAGTTCCTCCATGGATCCAGACGGATTCGATATTTAAAATATCCATTGTTATTATATTTTTGATATGCGCACTTTCGAAAATTGAACGCATCTTCAATTCTTACGAAAAATAACTTAAATCAAAGAAAATAAATTTAAATTTACTAAGAAGATAAACTATATCTTTATTTTATTTTGACAATTATATTACGATTATGATATTTTTACTGCGAATAAATTTCGATGTTGCAAATGATTCCTTCTACCAAACAAAGTTTGATTAAAAAAAAATATTCATCAACGTTTTCAAACATTTGTTAATTACATTATTCAAATTTGATTTGGCTCGTCAAACTTATATTAAAAATATGTTGATTTTTAACGTAACCAACTTTCCAAATTGTAATATCTTTTTAGATTTAAGCTTATGTTATTATACGATTATGATCGTTAAAGTTTATTAATATGATACTCAAAACTGTTTGATCGAATTCAATGTTCGTTGCATTGCAAAAGCGAAGTGGGGTGGATTACAGATAACTTGCTAGGGTGGATGCGCGAACGTATAACCCCCTGAATATGCATGAAATGCCCCCCCGTCCGTCGTCCACCGGAGAGGATGCTTCATGTGTGTTGGAATGAGACGCGAATTGGGAGGATGTTATGGGAAAGGTTTTGGTACTAGAGAGCCGCAGCAATAAAGCGGGGGACCAATGTTAATAATATTATTGCGGCCCTTCAGAAAATGGAACGGAATAAAATAATACGAAAGTTTCGCGGATAAATTATAATGACAATTGTCTTGCAGCTCGGTCTCTCGTCTCCTTCTCCCTTCCTACAACAGCATTGCGAGCCTGGCGAGAAGGAGGAGGCCCGAGACGAGAACCTTGGATCCGTGCAAGGCCAACGGTTATTATTATGGTTATGGTTATCATTTACTTTTAGTATTATTTTTATTATATGTAATTCAAAGTTATAACGATTACTGTTATTATTATGCGTCCATGAGATCGCCAAGTATTTATTCCATTTTGTTTCGTTATTATTTTATTATTTCTCATTTCGGCCCGGCCGGTCGCGATTTGGTAAAAAAAAAAATGAGAAGAGATATTTCTATACATATACATTATTGCTATATAGATATAATAAAACAACGGTATAATGATGGTAATAATAATAATAGTCTAGAGTCTAGAAGACGAGCGAAACCGAATGCGGTGGAACGCACTATGGGTTGGAAGAGGAAATGTAAGGAACGGAAAACAATATTATTAGGTTTATTTATAAACAATCCGGCGTTATGTAATCCGCGAGATGTGCAAATGATTGCACATGAATAATGCAACAGGCAATTGAAAATGTTATATTAGGCGTGGGAGGGGATGAGGCGCTCTCCGTCCGTCCACTCTCGTCATTTCCGGCCTTCCACCAATGAAACAAATAAATAAATAACAAAAAAAAATTAATACAGCAAATAAGTTGCAGCGAACAATGTACGTCTTGAAATCACAATGATATTCATGCAATCATACGAGATTTAAATAAACAAGTCTATTAACTGAAACACGTTTCATTAATGGATGGATATACATAATCATATCAATATTAATATGTTTTTACAATGTGAACTTGGAATCTTGAAAAAAATTATATAATGACCTGATTAAAATGTTAATGCTGCGGAATCTAATTTATTTTGATGTTAATAAATGTTATTATTCGAGAAATAAATTCAAATCAAGTTTTATACAAAAAAAAAACAATTATTATTTATTTTCTTATAAGAGAAAGTAAGGAAACATTTACATAACAAAGTTACAATTTCTTGGGGATTATTCTTGTAATATTATTACCAAACTGTACTATGTTTTTTAGTCATTAATGTCTATAGGAATTCTATTTTACTCAATGATATCTTAAATTTTTTTAGAGATATGAATCTATTTTTCAATAATAGAAAGTATTGTAAATTAGACGAAAAACTTGAATAAGTTGTTAATCCAATAAGAGTTTGGAGTGGAAGAGATTATTTTGGATAAGTTATTAAATTGATTTTCATATTGCTTATAACGTAATAGAGGGGGAGAATGCGGGGGGTCGTCGGTAAATGGGAAGAAACGGATCGCGAGGCCCACCAGAATTGACGAAGTATAAAATTGAGTGGAGGCGAAGTTTCCTTATAGCTTTTAACCCTATTATGTATCCGTGTGCAGTCTTTGAAATGAAATCTGATCGATCGAATTGAGGCGCCCCCCTGGAGTCCTGGCATTTATAGATTTAATGAAATAAAACAAATAACAGGAATTGCATGTTTTCAGAGATGCGCGCTAGCCTCCGTCTCTATCTAACACACATATAGAGATGCTCCCGTACCCCAAAAACGTGTATGCGCCTGCATTTTATATTTTCCTCCATCATCCTCCCGATGCATAGAAGGGGGGGTGGATCCGATTTTTTCCTCTGTTTCATTTATTTTTGTTAGTTCGCTTGCATTTTTTTATTAAAAGTCCATCGGCTTTTCCTCCCCCCTAGAGCTCGCAGATGAAATAAATTCGAGGTAATGGGAAAATTTCAGCTACGCTTTCGACAGAATGCATTTTTACTGATTGATTTTATTTATTTACGACCGGGGGAGGACGGCCGCCCTCTTAATCTCCTCCGCGCCGTGATTATGTGTGTGATTTCAGAGGCAACACTAAATATTGACCCAATCAACGGATTGCGTAATTCGGAACGTCCCTGCCGCCGTAGCCGCATTGCGAGAAAAAAGAGAAATAAATAAACATTGCAATGAAATAGAAAAAAAAAGGTAACAAAGCGGAATAAAACAACAAAAAATGGAAACGGTCAGAAACCGAAGTGAATTCATTAATAACTTAAAAGGCACTAAATTGGATTTTTTTCGCGCGTACGCCTCCCGCCGCCGCAGCCACCCCCCCGAACGTTTGGCGCCGCCCCGTTCCGAAAAATATAAATAATTCCGTTAGTTGTGTGAAAAATTCAGATTTTTTTTTATTCCGGCGAGCCGGGGGCGACGCAAACGATCTCTGAAAATCCGGCTATTCGTACAAGCGCCCCCTTTTGTCCTGCAGCCTCCGCTGCACTTGTCGTCCCCCCAATCCGCGGCTCCCCGTACCCCTTGCTCCACGCACACATAGATTAAATTAACTTCGGCTTTATCTCTCACGCACCCTCGCTGCCGACCGGAGCGCCCCTTCGCCGCAGCCGCCCTTCACAGAACCCCCATCCCCCCACCCATCGTTCGCGGAAAAAAATCCACGCCTTTTTAAATGTAAAATATTGATGGATTCGATGAAATATTCAGCCTCTCGAGCCGCCTCCCCCTTCAACGCCTGTCCGACTAGTAGATTTGACGAACTCGCAATTCTTTTGCGGGAACGAAATACCATACGAGTAATGGCAAAATCAAGTAAATCCTATTTAATTGAATCTCCCACATATAAATATCGACTTTATCAGGTTTCAAAAAAAAAAAATCTGTTTTCGCTGAAAATTTTATCTGAATAAAATGCAGTTACGTACTTTATAAAAGTAGACGAACATTAAAGGAAAAGTTTTTGATTGATATTATAATTATAAAAATTATATTCAAAATGTGCAATTTATTGTAACAAAGTTTTGCATGAAGTATTTGAGTATTACGCGATGTCTGGAAGTAATTGTACTTTGAATACGTAGCTTTTGGTGATATCTCTAGTAAAGAATACTTAATTATCATAATGTAGGTGTTATTTCGAGGGGCAAAGCAATTCGGATAAACGTAATTCGCATGCGGCATTCGAATATAATTGCGAGGTTTGCTTGCTGGTTTAGTGCCGTCCGAAGAGATAGTAGTCGAGCTTGCGGGGTCGTTAGGCTTTTCGAAAGGGCCCAATAGAAACTGGAGAGAGCACAAACATGATTCAGTGCTCAGTTGTCGAAACCGTTGGTGAACCGCAGGTGCTTAAAACTAAACACGAAACACATACGTTGTGTTCTTCGCATTGATGTCTGATCTCTAATCCTCACAAAACATTAGCACTGTTTGCGGTGCTCTCGCTATAATACATACAAATACATATGTGCATTGGTATGAATGTGTTTCTAACTGTGTTTGTGTGTGTGTATGTATATATGGACGTTTGTGTTGGTACGTGCGCGTTGGATATTTGTGTGTGTGTGTGTATGCAATTATTGTAGTGCAATGCGAGGCAATGTCACATATAGTGGTGTAGTGTGGGTTGTGTCAATGTTAACTATCGCCATGCAGTTCGCATGCAGCATCCCAGCTCCGTCTTGTTGCCGAGTGGAGTCCAGCGCGTAGGCTCTGGACTCTTCTGACCCACTGCTTATGGTCATAGCTATTTGCATAGCCTATTCAATACGTATTGATCACAAGCATTTACTCTCATGATGCTGTGAATTATGGTTGTGCACTATCTATTTGTTTAGCTGATTAGTTAGTAACATTATTAGATCACTACGATACATGCTAATCAATTAGTTATTTATGTATAATCCGCCATTGCAGCTCTCTTCTGCTCTCCTCTCCTGCACTCCTGTCTGTGTGCACGCGAGCGCGCATCTCTCTCTTACACACCGGACCTAGGTCATCCTCCCCCACGACCTATTCCATATACCTACTACCACCACACGCTGGGCCTGGCAAATCGCATCTCTCTCTCACACACACACTCGTAACCACCCTGTCCAATCCGTGCACTAGGTACATGCATGCACGTTATGTGTTTCCATACACTCCGGTTCGTTAATTTCAAGATATTGCTATTCCAATCCGATTAGTTCGATTTATTATTATTTTGGTCTACTAAATTTATTGTTTATTGAAATCTATTACCGACAGCCCATATCCATATTAAATTACACACTCGCAAACCGAGCGCGTATTAAAATGCCACCTAAACCAACACGGCCATTTCTCTCCCTCATTTCAACCCAATTCCAATTCCAATTTTCAATGCACAACCACCCGTGGATGACGAAAAAAATAACCACATACTTTATTAACAGTCCATTCCAATCAACGCATCCCACCTCAAGAAATACCTTGAAAATCTGTGATATCTTTTCAGTATTCACATTATAAAATTCTGTATGTCTACATTTATAGAAATTACAACATTTATTAATACAAATTGTTGTTATTATAGTTTCTTCATTGATGTGCGCGTACTTTATAGTTAGAGACAGGAAGACCTTTTCTACTGTTATTCCTATCTTTTTAGTATTCATTTTCTAAAATTCTGTATGTGTACAGTTAAAGAAATTACCAAAGTATCGCTATTGCTTCATCATGTCGAATGGCAAATAATTACATATTATATAATAACAACATTTATTAATACAAATTATTGTTATTATAGTTTCTTCATTGATGTGCGTGTACTTTATATTTAGAGACAGGAAGACCTTTTCTACTGTTATTCCTTGTAATAGCGTAATAAATGTTATTACATAAATAAATGATACACGGTATACAAAATAGTTTATAACTACAATTACTATAAAATAAAGCATGAAGAGAAACACAAACATTTGTAACAGTAAATAAAAACTTTTAAAATAATCTTCAATAAGACTATGCGTGACTAATTCTACTTATGTAGTAGTTGGTTATGTTAAAATTGAGAATCACTGGTATAAAAATAAATAAATTTTACTTAATATAATGATCTCGGAGAAAAATTCGATGTGACATGTAAATAAAATGTATCACACGGTGACGCTATTTAAAATTGCATGGAATCGAATGGATTTCGATTAACTGGTGTGGCGGTGAATCGTGCGAATTAATAAAGTAAATAAGCCGCGAGCGGGGGCGGCCGCGGCGGCGGTTGCAACGCGAGCCGCTGGATGGAAGCGGGGTGTGCGGCAGAGCAGGCAGCTCGCGAGCGCCGGACACCTTTTTGAAATAAATATATTTAATTTGTGCAATTTTAGCCGATGCCCCCGTTTTATTATACATGACACATGTTGAAATCGGAACGCCAATTTAATAACCGAAAATTCTAGCAGGTGTCATGTAATACCGGCCAAAATGCAAAAGCGAACATCCCCTTTCTGTCTCTCTGTGTATGCTTTTTTGTCGATTTGTTTCAACTGGAATAAAATAAATAGAAACATATTCCCCCCAATTAAAACATGACAGTTTAAACGGTCGTTGCATAATAACGTATAAACACTTGCGTTATGTTCTCGTTATTTGATTTAAATGCGTATTTTAAGTTATGAGACGTAATATTAACAAAAAAAATAATTATTGTGTAATTTTCCCATTTTTTTTTCATCTAATTTGTAATCAAAATAGGTGATAATAATAAATCATCAACGTTGATTCTCAAACATAGCAGAGATTATTTTAGCTTCTAATTTAAAAAATGTGCAAAAGTTAAAATTAACACCATTAAATTAATTCTAATGAGATATTGACTGTCTACGCTTTTTTGTAAGGCTGTACATTGTAAGAAATCCAATCCTTTTTTCTTATAATGAAAGAATTGTATAGAATATAAAAATTGTTGGTTGTGATCAATTGAATTTGGAATGTTGTGGTCGTGGATTATGTATAGAAAATTTGATGATTTAGTTACTTATATGTGTGCCGAGTGCGACGAGGGTGGCGGCCGTGGCCGTAGCCGATGTTAATGACTCGGGATTTCAATTAAAACTAATTACAGCAGGCCGGTAGACCAATCAATTGATTAATCATTTAATTAATCAACTAATTAACGAAGCAACGTAACTAATGCGTCGGCACTGCGATGTGTATTAAACTAATTGAATCCATGTGTAAATTTCATTCATCCCACCCCCAAAGGCCGACATCACCGGGAGTAAAAAAAAGAAGAGAACTGTTCCGACTTTCTCTACGCCGAAACCAACCGACAGAGCAAAAACCCACCCACCCGTCCACGCATCAAGTTAATTACATTTTCGATATTGCTAATAATACTACACTGCATGTTCGACACGCATCATAATACCAAAAAAAAATTAATAGCCTTCAATGTAAAGTTACATCATAACAAATGCTATTTTTTTTTAAGTTATAGCAATATTACTTATAATTTAATTAATTTTACCATCATGTTGTTGATACTCGTAATAAATAATAATGAATTATTTATTTATAAAATCGATTGTTGAGGTTTTGCGGAACATATGTTATTTTGTTCTTTTATTTTCAAAGCAAGAAATTCGATGAAATCGTATATCCGAGGTTTAAAGTGCAATATACCCGGAGGAAATGAGCTGAGGTTAAGGTAAATAATGGATTCGTCTGCGCCATCTATAAGAAATGAGCCGAACTACCAGGTAAAACGTAAGCCGCCCTATTTATAGCACGGCAATTAACTATGCTCTAATACTGAATCATGTGATAATCGAGGTGCACTTCGATTAGTTGAATAAAACTTGCTGATGATCAGAAAATCAAGCGGAATTCGAATATTAGGGTTGGCAATAATTGTACGTCATTTTATTTTTGTTAGGTGGTATGTGCTTCTTTTTGCACTTTTTGGGGTAGGGGGTGAAGGGTCGTGCTGCCATCTGGATTCGGTCGCATGAATTAGTGAGATAGAAAGCGGCGGCCATATATAATCCAGTAGAATGCACACAATACACATACTCAGAGGTATTGTACGGTGTAGAATGCATGTGCAGCGGGACCACCCCCGATGCAAAGCAATCGATGGATACAATAGTTAGTTTGCTTCGATGAATAATTAAAGTACACACACGTAATTACGTGGTTTAATGGCGGGCCCTCGCCTCGAGAACACCTCGTCCTAACTCCACCCCCGCTCCGCCGTCATCCCCAGACAACACATCGAACAGGTTACGCTAGAACAAAACTAGCCGAAAAGAAATAAGAAATAAAATTTTCCTGCTTACATGAACACTTCATGAGATTCACGAACATGAAATTCTTGACACTTCACAACCAACATTTTTGTAATAAATTTCATTATTCTTTAAAAGAACATTTTTATATAACGATTTTCATAAAATCTAATTTTTTTTCTGAAAATTTTAAATTAATTATATAAATAATTATTCATATATATTCATATTTTTTTATTATATAATTACATTACATCAAGATTTAAGAATTAATTATAATAATTAAAATTTTCGTCTCAGAAAAAACGCATAAAATAAAATAAATTTCTAATTTTGAATAATTTCTCATATACATAATATGGAAAGTACACTGAAATAGGTTTCTAACTATTATTTATATATTCAAATAAGTATAGTTTTTAAAATATTCAATTGAAAATAAGCTTTTGACCGTATTTTCCTATGCATGTCATATATTAATAAATATTTCACGAAATGTTACGTATAAAATGTGCAATAATGTTATACAAGTATTCATAAGATTTATTAGAAAACGTGATGTGGAAAATATGAAATATCAATAGTGAATTATGGACCGTAATTGCTCGCTCGATAATCCATTTCCTTAAAAGTCATTAAATATACGCCGTTCTTAAATCATACTTACCTTTTTATAAACCATAATATTGATGGTACAAGTCGAGTAATAAAAATATTCTTTATAGAATATAAGAAGATTTTTAGTTATTTTCAATTGAAATTACTTTATTTGAATTATTTTTTTAATCCAATTGATCTATTAACAATAATTTCTTTACATCCAAAGAAAAACTGATGCCAGTTATAAAATTAATATTTCTAATAAAATATTTTGAAATTAAGAATTTTGACATACTTTATTGGGATTAATTTTTTGTTGGTAATTCATTTCGTAATAGTAATGTAAGTTTTAATTAGTTATGAATGAATTCGAAGGTTACGAAGGAATGCAGTTTGATCGCCCAAGCTCGTCGAACAATAACAATAACAAGTGCAGCAAACGAGTGCTCAGGTGGAATCTCGCCTCTCAACGCCAATGCCACATATATGCTGAACGGTCGTCGGTGGTTACATAATGTGCATAAATGATATAATTCGGTGGCGGAGGATACGGGTAACGTGCATACGCATTAAATTGGCTAAATAAAAATTCCAAATTGTTATTATTTCATTTTACGCTCGTGAAAATTACTTAATTGAGAGCTCACCGATACCATTCATAACGGCAAAAACATACACAAACACATTGCGAGTATGGATGTATACGTATAAACACATACATCGTCGATACACACAACAGCGCGATGAATTTAATAATAGATTAATAAAATACTCGGGGCTATGGGGCTCAATCTATTTATTATATTATATATTTATTGCATACGTATTTGTTGTTTTCGATTCGAATTAAACGTAAATAAATAAATAAATAGGATGGATGGATGGATGCACGCATCGAAGGGAGTGCAACAATAAAATAAATTAATTGCTAATAACGATTCCCAATTAAAGCAATTACATCGGAAACGCACACCGTCGACGCCATTGTTATGCGATGTTCACTTTATTTTATTTACTTGTTTTTCTATTTTACTCTTTTCTCTTTTTTTTTTTTTCGTTTATTCGCATTCGCTCGGTTTCGCTTTTCCCATTTTATTCATTTTGTATTTTAACCATCGCGTTGTTGTTTTTCCTCCCTCTTTTGTGTATCGCGTTTCTTCCAATTAACTTCTGATCAATTCCTGATGATTTCGTATCAAAACGAAAAAGTAATGCGTATTAGGTTTGTCGTTAAATTAGACGATATGCTAAAACCATCATTCTTTAATAGAAAAAATAAGTAAATTCATAATGAGAAAGTAATTTATTTTTGTACATATTTTATCCCTCTGAAATTAAATCTGTTGATACATTTATCAATCTCGACTCAGCTCGCCTTCAGTCTTCTCCGTTTTTTTATTTTCATTTTGTTTTGTTTTATTCATGAATATTATAATTAAAAAAATGTAAATTAATTCAATATAATTATGCAAAGCTGACATTCGGGCTAATATCGGGATGAAAGTAGAATATTAAAAAGGAGATCCATAAATATTCTTATATTTTATTTAATGAGCTTTATTTGTTGTTTCGTATTTTACTTTAAATATTAATCTTTATTTTTTTTAATGACTCAAAACTGCAAACAAAAAAAATATATGAAATTAATTATGTGAAACGTTTGTATAAAATCCCTGAATTTCTATGGAAATAAATAAAACTAACTAATACGCGTGATATACATTACATAATGATATATTAATAAACTACTAATTTATTAATGGTACATGTACGAGACGTAAATCAATTTAATATGATAAGTTTCAATCAATTATGCAAATGTAACGTGAGGGAAACTAGTGATGACTCAACTTTTCCTTTCTTTCGAACATTTTTTTTTTCTCGAAAATTCTATCATATAATAAATATACGCCATCATTACGACATACTATTGCTAAACAAAACTATATTACATTTATGTAACTAGCAATTAATTAAATTAATTTTTAAATACATATTTGTGAGACTTTGTACTAATTACATTAAAAAATGGTTGCGTACAAAAATAATTTGAAATATTTAATTGAATAATTCATAGTGATATTTGCAATTATATTTTTTTCGTGAAACGTCTTGATTAAGAAAGAGACGATAGTTTAATTTAAATAATGTTTTGATTTTTATTTTCGGTTTAATTCGTGATTAAATGAAGTTGTTTGGATAACTTTTCGTGTGAATCGCTAGGTGTTTTATCAATGAAACCCGTCCCGTTGCATGCCTTTAAATTGTGTAGAGGAGGATTACGTTTTGGAATGTTGTGTTTGGGGAAAGAGCGAGAGTGATTTCGTGAGAGGCGGCTGGAGGCGGCTGCGAGGTTCCGTGTACGTGTGTATATATATATATGTGTGTGTGTGTGAGTGAGGAACGTTTGAATTCCGTAGTAAAAGTTGTAAAGAGCAAAAGCTGGAGAGCGGGCGAGCAGGAATGAAGGAGCGTGTGAGAGAGAGAGAGAGGTGGAGAGAGCAAGCCCTGAATTTCCATTATCAATGAACGCGGAATGGCGGAACGGAAAGGAAAGCAAAAGCCAGACGAAAACGTTTTGTCAAAGTGGGCGTGATGAGGTTACGTGGTGCAAGGTCGAACACCCACGATTTACGCTGTGTGGGTGTGTGTATATATTCTCTCGCAGGACTTCTGAACAGCTGATCGAATCTGTTCTTGACTCCCCGAAGACCTCCAAGGGTGGCAGTTGTAGAGAAACGGAGAAAAGTATAAAAAAAAAAACAAAGCTGAACAGAACAGACGTTACTGGTGGTGTTTGGGAACGGGATACAAATGAAAGACAAGATTGTATCGATTTTTCAATTAGCTGCCGTCTTTTATTGCTTTCGTTCATTGTCTCGATGGTAAAAAAAAGGTGGATGGTTGTTGAAGAGCAGAGTTGGAGGAGGTGGAGGAGAAGATGTTGTCGGACGGGCGTTTGCGATCTGGATCGCGTGATGCGTTAATTATATGCCAGCACATGTTGCAAATAAGACTTAGTGCATGTTATTATCCGCATTAAAAGTCATATCGGACTGTCACTTTCCTATTATGAATGCCGATAAAGCGAACACGCATTCATTTACAAGCGCGTTAATCAAGGAGTCTTCGAAAAACCGCGAACCGGTTGAGAGAAAAGTTTTCAAGAGGAGTACAGAGAAAGGCGGAGCGAAAAAAAGGATAACAAGACGAGGAAAATAAATGATTACCTCCTTACAAGTTGAACAACTTCGACGAGACGAACGTGTAATTATCCAAAGTTTTTTTTTTATTTCGTCCCTTGTTGACGAGTTTTAACGACTCTTGGCGATGAACAACCGGAGTCACCCGACTCCTCACGAAACATTCAATTAAGATTGTATTTAAATTACACTCTTATTCGTTTACAGCAAATATTCATATGAAATATACTTTCTCATGGCTATTTGTGAATAGTAAAATAGAAAACAATCGAATGGAGAAGGAAGGTTGAAGTAAAATAGGAGAGGGCGCGCGATATGCACACATACATGAAATGCAAACAATAAGTGAAATTTTATATTTAATCAAGTTCTGTGCACGGAAGCCCCGTAAAGTACAATTATCAGCAATTAGCTGATTGGAACTCACGTTGTGCACTAACACAATTAACAAATGAAATATTGCAAGTTTTCCGATAACTCCCAAGGCCTGCAAGTTTCGAATTCCATTTATTAACAGGAACAAAAAAAAAGAGAATGTTTTGATACTCCCGAGTACTTTTCTAATGCAATAGCAATACTTCATACATTTATATTTTCTATTAACTACAAATGCAGTATTAATTTTTTATAACTAATATATCAAAGTAATTTGAAAAAAGTTAGATTATTTAGGTAATAGTATTATTTTTTTATAGTATAATTATGATTAAAGTGGAATCGTGTGCAAGCTTTTTATAAAATGGTTCTATTTAGTTTTATTAAATAGATCACACTAAGAGATTGTCTTCCATTTCATTGATTACGAATCATGATTGATTATGCTCAGATATTAGATGTAGATATTGGTGGTGGTTGATTTGTTAATACATTTATTTTATAAATATTGAAGCACGGCAATCGCACGTAGCGATAAATATGAGGACTGATGTTATTATATCATTGGTCGGAGTAACAAGGTTCCATCAACTGCTATGAATAGTTAATGCTAATGTTAGTACAGAAATATATCTATGTTAAAATGGAACTTATAATGAATTGATGGATGGTTCGGTCGGGTAAGTTTGGGATGCACTGCTACAACTCGATGGAGCATAATTGTCGACTTTGGTCGAGCGTAACTTCGTTTAAATTCGTTTAGTGTATTGGATTGCCTAGTATGATGGGGTGGCGTTAGGGGGCGATGATGAATCTCTGCAGATGAGGACGCAAAGGTTATGTTTAAAGCAGGAATCCTGACGTGAACGATATGGAATTATTGCAGAGAGCACAAGGGCCTAATGGACTCCGTTCTGAAACGAAGTAATCACATTAACGGCCATAATTACTAACCCCTTTGAGAGCGGAAATGCATCCATATCCTGTTGTGCATAGCGGCGGCAGGCGGACTTTATTTCGTCCTAGTCGTCCCGGTTCGTGTTCCTCCCATCTTCCCATCTTTTTTTTTTCGCCTCGCGTTTGATTTCGTCGTTTCATTTTTGCAAACCCCGCACCACCGGTTGTGCCTGCTTGTATTCTCTTTATTTTTCGCCGTTTTCCTCTTTTATTATCTTCCTCTTCGCCGTCCCCGTGTTTAATGCACGTAATTCGATTAATTTATTTGCCAAATTGCCTTAATGCGGTTGTTCCATGGAAAACGAAGGAAAGCGGGCCGGAATCGCGTCAAACCGGACGTCGTCGTCGAAGCGCACAATTGCCTTGGCATTACGGATTGAAAAAGATAAAGGAATTAAAATCCAATGATGAAAGGAACAAGATGAAAAAAAGCATCGCTCTGCCGCTTTTTTCCCTATATTTACATCCCCTCTTATTTTGCTGAATCCTTGACCGCGAATCGTGATTTTTTCGCGCCCCCTTCAATATTGCAGATGCCTTAGGATTGGTTGACAACATAATCAACTTTCTTGAAGCCATATTGATAGAATTCACGTAATGGCGTTCTTATATCACATATTTCTTATAATAAGAAGCATAAATGTTATATGAAGGTATCTTTAAAAATATAAAAGACGCACCCCAATTATAATGTAATTCCCAATTTGCACATCGTTTTATGCTAAATAATACTTCTAATACTATAGGCTTGGTGAATCCAATTAACATTGTTTGCTCCAATTTTTGTTGGTATGGTTTTATCAACCCTCGTTTATGCCCTTTTTGTTGTTTTATTCCTTCTGTCGTTGGTTGTTTTTTTTTTCTGTATGTGTGTGTGTAAGTATTTTACGATTGTTTGGGCGTCGGTGATTTGCTGTGAGTACACAAAAGGCTCCATCAGACAACGCATAAATGATTAAGTGGATGAAATTGGCACCGGTGTGTATTGTGAATGGAAATTCCGATTGGGATGGGAAAACAGAGGAAATGATTTGAGTGATCGGAGAATTGTGCACTCCTTTATTATTTACAACTTAGTTGTATTCCCGCTGCATGCATATCCTGCTCATCCTACCCTTCTCCTCCTCCTCCTCGTCGTCCTCATCCTCCTCCAGTCCCGCCAACCATTCATCCTGACAACCCCCCACTGATGGACGCGTTCAATTCCTCCGCCCCGAACAAAATCACAAATACCAACAACAAAGAAACAACTTCGCAGTTGAAGGCGAATAAAACCTAACATGACACAACAGCTCTGATTGCCAATATCTCGCTACCTATTTTAAAATAGATGTATTTAATTAAATTAATGCATCGTAATTTGTAACAACAACATAACATTTATAACATTTGGCTTAAGTATTAGTTTAAGGAAGTTGTTTACTTGCGACATGTAGGGTCAACATTACCAATTTCTACTTGAGAATTGTTTATGCTTCTCGGAATTGCATTAAGTTTTATTGCGTTATGATTATTATATTAATAAAGTTATTCGCTTGGCCTCGATTTTATTATTAAACTGGAAATCGAAGTATAAATAACGCTTATTGTGTATGATTCAAGGAGCATAAGAAATAACAATAAGCAGTCACTTGAGTCACATTTCCAGATTACGTGGTGCCGTATCGTAACTTGCTTATTCATCCCTTGAGTGCGGGGCATTGTTTGGGCAGTGATTCTCGTACGCACATCCTAATTGGATTGCATCTATCTGCCCCTCGTGATTTTTAGGGGTATGTTGGGATCGGGGCTCGCGGGATTTGGAACGTTTGGCGCAACAATAAAGGAATCGTTTCGGCCGATGGCAGTACTGCAACTACCACAGCTACGTACAACACTGTTGTGTGTTGCGATTAAATAGCGGAATTTATATCTCTTTACGTTACATTGTAATAATAGCGACAGTTTTTATGGCCGACGGGATATAAAAGTTGTTTAATTAAATTTCGTTTAATGTTGCATCGCCTATATTTTATAGTTTTAATGGGTGGATGTGGCATTGGCGGCGGCGGCGGGGGCGGCATCCGCATCCCCCCTTTACCAATATCTCTCTCACTCTCCTCTCGTGAAACATTTCCGAACCTAAACAAAAAAAAAAGATTATACAGAAAACTTTGTAAAGAAGCAAAGTTCGATTTATCGATGATATTAATGAACAACACTATTGTTCTTTAAAATAATAGCAAAAGAAAATAATTTTCTTTAAGATGACGTAAGAACAATAAAATTGTAATATATACTTCTTTTACTTAAAATAACACAACTTAAATATAAATTATATAATATTTTTAAAGTTTCTAACATGAATATAAATTAATTTGACAATCAAAATGTTTACAAATTTTATAAATTACTTGCGAGTAAGAGGAATTATCCGAAATACAGAAAATCATCTGCGAGTTTGGAACGTTGTCGCCATATAGAATTTAGTGGTTCTTAGCGGTTTCTGCTAAGTCTTTCTTAGCGTTTCGAATGTAATATGTTGAAAGAAGCGTCGAGGATTAATAAACAGGCCGTTAATAAATACATTAAGCAGCTTAAATAAACACGGGATACAAATGCGGCCTCTGTCGCGGTTTAAAATTAACCAATATTCAAAGATTATTTACTTTGCGATCCTTCCGCGGCAGGGAAAATGTGTTTAAAAATTTTGTCGAAATGTAATTTCGCCTCTTCCCATCGGTCCGCACCATCCTCCTTTTATTATCTTTTCCTCTTCCTTCATCCAAATTTCCTCTCTTATTCACACACACGCGCTCTCCTCTATTTTGCTGAATGTTTAGACGAACCTAAGATCTTCAAAGAGGCGCTCCCGATTTCAATATAAACCAAAGAGAGATTTCTTTCTTAGCGGCTGGCATCAAATGCTTCCGCCGTAATGACACTAAACACAAAAAAATCGAGCGCGGTTTACGTTTGAGGCCAATTAGATGAATCCAGTTTTATGGAAAGATGAGACCGAACGATTTTTGAAGGCGATGTAACCTTCGCATTCAATTTGCGCCTTAATTAGGTCTGATCTAATGCTGAAAATAAAGATGTCATCATCATCACTATTATGTAAAATTTGTTGTTTGTAACAGATATTGTAATCTTGAATGAGAAAGCGTTGGATTATTTTTTTTTTGGTTATTGTTGTAGGTATTAAATTACAGGGTGAATTGATGTTAAGTGGTATAAGGTATGAGGAGGTTTTGCGTATGCATGTGTATGCAATATTCAAGTGGCGGTCGTGGAACGAACGAAGGGTTGGTTAGTTTTGGGATTGAATTTGTGCATTACAAATACTGCACATGTATATGTATATATGAGTGGTGGAGAGGCGTACAAACTCTGCATGCACATATCTATATTCTATATAGATATATACGGATAGATGCATAGATCCACTCGATAATGCATCGCTAATTAATTATATTACGATATGTATTTAATATAATATGGAAATGATGGATGTATTTGTCAAGAACATGTAATTAAATTCTCTACATAATGTATAGTAGTATTGTCTTTCAGTCAGAGTATTATTCAGTTTATATCAAATTCCTGTGACACATCAATAACGTCCATTGTGCTAATTACAATTGGCTGATTTAGTTGCAAACTGAACCAGCTATATTGACCCATCCTTTAATTTCCATCATTACGTTTAATGGCGCAAACTTAGCGGGGCGAAAAAAGGGCGGCGGTAGTGGCGGCGGCATCGGTTGCGAGCGGGGGGCCGAGGGCGACCGGTGCTCTGCCGCCCCCCAAATTGATTTAGCTAAATTATTGTTATGACAAGGGCCGCCGCACGGACGCATATTTCATGGCAAATGGGCATAGTTGCGGCCAATAACTACAATTACAACACTGACAACCCGAGATGCATCGCCTTCCTACGCCATTCGTTACCATCCCCCCAAATGCAAACAACGACGTCGTCGTCGTACCAATAATCATCATCGCAGACAATACTAATTCATCCGTAAATCATACTATTTTTGCTACCTGCAACATTTACTTGAAATATTGTTTTCAAAATACGAAAATCATCTTTCATTTAAACTGTTCACGGTTACTAGCTTCAAATTCAAATTGAATGCCCCAAAACAACGTATTTCTCAGTCAAGAAAGATATTTATATTTCCAATATTCATTCTTATTTCTGAACCTTCTTTCTACTGCCAATAATTAAAATACTCTCAAACATTATTCTGCTATATTTAATTTATTTTTTCAAGTTTCATAGAATATTCGATACTGGTTTAGTTTGTTTTAAAGCTATTATACATACGGTTGAGGTGCATTTTCAGTGTGTACTTTTCGCATAAATTTGAATAAAGTTGATCAGTTATTGCAGCATCAAATCAACATGCTGGATGATGATGATGATAATTGTAAGCAGTTGCGGAATACATGGGTCGAGACGTGAATAAAAGGGTTGTATGAAGAGGAGGCCTCTGGAAAGAATAAATAAATAAAAATAAATATTTTATGAGTGTCGGTGGTGGCATTCGCAGCATTTCTCCACGCAGACCGTTTAATAATATATACGAGTGCGAGATTTATATCGGCCGAGTGAATGAATGTGCGAAAGAGTGAGAAGGACTTGCAGAATTGAAGAAAGCAGAAGAGAGAGGAGACGTGGTGGAGGTATTGAGTGAAAGCCCGCAAGAGGAAAAGAGAGACGGACAGTGCAGTATTTTAAATTGGAAATTACTTTTTGCATAAACTGAAAATATTCCATACATATATATATATAGAAATGTAAATGTAATATATGTTGCCATTTATCTATTCCTCCCCGATATTGAAATAAATATATTGAATGGCTGTGTTTAGTTTATAGTCAGAGATGTATTTATGAAACTTTTCAATTGTATTCGCAGTCAGTCCGGAGTCTGCATCTGTTATCGATATATTAAATTCCCATTTAGTAAAATATTGCTTCTACGAACGTTTCCAGCAACAAGAACAAAAACGTTTTCCAATAAAAATAAATGCAATGGAAAGGCGCTCCTCCTACTCCACCAGACAAATGTTACGACATCGCAAATAGAACCGGTCGCAAATAAACTTGCAATAATCGCACTGCTCGAGCGATTTTGAATTATGTATTACTTTGATATCGTTGCTCAGTGTCTTCAATTAAACGAATCGCTATTTTAGTATGACATTGTATAAGTGAATTAGAATCAATGAATTTGCTGTTACATTTCTGTTTTATTTTTGGGTGTTAAAGTGAAAGATTGCAAGGATTTATGAAGTGCGGATAAAAGTGTGAAATTTTCGGTGGAGGAAATGATAATAAAAGGGGGTATGCAATTGGCCTGTAGTAGCGGAGTAAAGTGTGAGTTCGAGGGCACGTTTTAGGGGGTTCGGTGGGGTTGGCAGGCAGGATTGTGTCGGAGGCGGTTTTGATTCTCTCTCGCGCGCAGAGGGACGCATTAGAGGAGGGAATCCTGACCTTTATCGCGTTGCTGCCGCCGCCGCCGGTGTCCTGCCGTTATCCTGGCCGCATGTTCTGGCCGGCCGCAACCGCATAACCAACAGACATTCCTGCCGGACCCGTGATTATAATCCTGCAATCCAGGCATTGAAGCCCCGGCCCGACTAAATTAGCCTGCATTGCTTGTTTGCTAATACATTCGCACACAACATACACACATACTCCTCCTATATATTAACGCTATCCGCTAATATATTGCTTAATTACAAATAGCCCGAGCCCTGGACCCTAACCCTATCGAAATGCAAACCTCCATAACTTTCCATTTTGAAAAAACGCACCAAGAAAAAAATCTTACAACAAAAAAAAATTGTATTAAAAAAATTATAATGAAAATATTTATTATTCAACCAACATTTATTATTACTCATGAAAACAAAATTTATTTATTTTCATAACGAACTTTTTTAATTAAATACTTTACCTAAATATAAAGCGAACTGAAAATTACAAAATACTATAAATATTGTAATATTAATGTAGATATTTCATTTTCAGATTTACATTTCTTACAATTATTTTTAAAATAAATAGTTTTATTTAATATTTTTTAATGTATTCAATACTCTAGTTGGAGATGCTTAGAACGGTAGTTGAGTCTTTTCAATGTGCGAAATTAAGTTGACTGATCGTCTACCTTCCACATCGGTGTACTCGATGATTCTTCTAGTGCCTGCAATAAATCTCTTTATTCGATCATTGTATTACACGTTGCTTTCTCCCGTTATACAATCTTCTATATCTGATGGTTTCAACCATTTATTTATATACTCGAGTTGATTTTTTTCTATATGAAAAGTGTTATACGAAATCAAATCAGAAAATACACATCTCCCGGATTTTATTTACAATATTTCCCTAATTTACACGGTTTCATAATTTCAAATAACACGGTTTTTTGAGGAACCTATCTGCAGTGAAAGATGTACTTTATCAGCATTGTAAATACTTTTGTGATTTTGGTGCAGCAGAAGTTTGATTCAATTAAAATCTATTCTCAACTGCATTGCTGCAAAGATCTACAGAAAAACGAAAATATTTCAAGATTAATTCTTGACTAAAATAGTCAAATACATCAAATATTATATAAATTTTAAAGCTCAATAAATATGAAGATAAAATAGAATAAATCAAAGTAAATTGTAACCGAAGTGATACATATTTTTTTCATAAGGGTCCTAGATGGTCACATTTTGATATAAATTGATCACGACATGGAAAGTATATGAATGACTAGCCTTTTGGTTTTTGCAATTTTAAATCATACTTTCGAAATCCATTTCAATTCAAGATAAAATATCGTTTAACACTTCAGATCGGCAATATAATCTGTAATGATAAACTTACTATGTCCTGGTATGATTAAGTCTAAAAAATTATATGTTATTGCAGTGAATGGTATGTAGTGCTGAGTTGGTGAGCGATTAGTATGTTTTATAGCTGATCACGATATGAAGAAACTGCTTTTTGTTAGTTAATATTCTTAATGCACCTTGTCGCATTGATAATGGGTGTTTTTAAATGATGATAAGCGCTGGGAAATCTTGTGTGGGCTTTTGCTGATACTGTGTAACAAATTGAATGAGTGAATCCGAGGAAAACGTGGTTGAAATAAGTAATAATTCCAGAAAACGAAATGCATCATTTTACTGCGGTGGTTCGGATATCTTGCGCTCCGTGGAGTGGAGCGTGTGTCGTTTCCTTTTGAGTAATGTGTAATTAATATCGGAATGAATTATAATCAGCGTATGATGAACGAATGTGTGAAATGATACGTTCTGCACTTTAGTCTCGTTCCTTTTTTCCTGCTTTCGTCCTGCTCCTTTTATCCGGTCCGCGTTTATTTTTGTTGCTGTAGCTGCGGTGTGTTAATATGCATGTACGGTCGATGGGAGTCGTAACGTATGGTGTGGGAAATGAATGCAAAGAGTAATAAATAAAGGGCACTTAAGACGTCAGATCGCTTGAAAGGGAAGAGGAGGAGACCAGAGCGAAGGGGATATTCCCTTGCCCCCCGTCCGAACCACCCGAAGGCCCGTTCGAGATCGGCGATATGTAACAAAATCTGACACCGTAAGTCACTAATTACCCGTGATATATCACTATATAAACAGCGGCTGCGGGCAGGCCAACGCTTCAAAGTGTTAAAACACTGAAATATATTAGTTCCTGCCTCTCGACTTCATTTACATCGAGTCTAGGGCAGCGCTCGTCGACGACGCCACCGCCGCCGCCTCCTCCTCCTACTCCTACTCCTCATATTTATAATAGTTATCTAGCAACACATAGGTAAGAATTATTCATGGATTTGCATATAGTTGTCATATATCATGGGCCGCGTCGGGACGAGGAGGGAGCTTTGTGTCTTTCATCGCCGTCCTAAGCGATTTTTTAATCTTTGTAATTAAAATGAGTTTCCTCCGCGCATCCAGACTATACACAGGATGTATAAATGCTGATGGCTCTACAGTACAGTAGTACCCGCCAACACTCCTTCACCCCCCGCCCAACACACATCATCCTTTGTGCCCTTAAAAACACACATACACACACACATCGATTCTCTTTCCCTTGCAGAATCATTTATTATTCATAACGCCGCCACTGCTTCTCCTGCCACCTCCTCCTGCTCCTCAACTACTACAACTCCTTTTCCTTCCGCTCATTCTTCGCTTCACCTCCAGCAAATTCCAATATATCACAGAACTTCTGTCAACGGCCTACAGAGATTACAATCCGACAATTCAGAAATCGAAATCCGATGAAGAATTAAACATTCACTCATAGGCGCGCACTTCGATATTTATAAAACATCATAGCTCATTTTAAACATCGAGATGATGATGCACGTACATTCCGACATACATTACGTTACCGTTACACGTACGGCAAATAATGATCTCCATCTCTCTCCCTCCTATATTAGACTACTAGCTCTGGCTCTCCCAACTTAACCCGACATCAAATGCTGCATTTCTACTTCCTCTAATCAATTCCACATCAATTTCACTCGTCTCAGCGCTGGTGTATTTTCTTTTTCTCCTCCGCTCTCCGCGATGCCCTCTCTCGCATACATAAATTTATAATCGCTGATTATATTACATGCCGCAGTTTCCAGCAGATAATATTTCAACGTTTATTATTTAACTCGTTCACGTGTCTTTCTTTATTTACATTTTAAGAGGATCACTCATTTAGGCATCTCGGATCCAAGTAATTAGTTACTCATTTGACAGCTGTCAATTTAGATATGTTTATTTGTATCGGAACTAATAAGTTTTTATTACTTCTATAGCAAATCGCAATTTTCTCTCATATGTTAGTATGATTTACGATTATTATTTAACCTATATTTAAGTACTTATATTTTAGTTTTGACACATTTATCATTTTAGTATACTAATATTACGTGATCTATCGAGATTCAAAAAGTGCAGGATTTTGGCTCTAAACAGAAATATATATTTTTTTTATATATGTATATAAATATGAGAAAAACTGCTTTGAAAGCACTTCATTACGTAACTCTCCTACGATGTATATACTTATTTTTTCTTTCTCTCGGTTTTTTCGTCGTGCACTTTTTCCTCCTCCATTCAAACAAATCGGATTTGATTAGTATTCCCACATACACATAAAGAGTTTCGAGGATGTGGGGGAGGCGGGGATGAGTTTTTCAAGAGAAAAGGAAGCAAAATGCGGTGCAGGAGCGACTGAATATGGTGCAGATAAAGAAAGGACGAAGGACAAAAAATATATAGGGGAATAATAATAATAAAGGGTTGAGCTCTCATTGCTGCCTCTCCCTTCCTCTCTTCCCGTCTCGTGCAGATAACAATAGGACAAGAAACTCAATTCTCGATAGCTCTTCAAAATACATCCATATCGTGGAGCTGAAAAAAATAATAAGTAGAGAAGTTACTACACACGTCACCCACAGGTGAAAGAGGTATGAGAGGAGAGAACAAGATGAATGCTTGCAGAAAGGAAAGTACATAATTATCATTATAAAATGTCGCTGCATTATTCCCTTTATACAATTAGATATTATGCTTATGCAACTGCATTTCTATTCAGTTTAAAACTAGTAATTTATGAGGACGTGATTATATAAAGACTACTTCTTTATTAGTATTGAGACTTGTTAATAATTGTTACCAATTGGTTATTTAATTCAATTATTCATGATGAATGTTTTTAATATTTTTAAGCTGTCAAATGTCAACTTTTCGAGCGCCATCTATAGGTAATTATATCTATCAAAAAAGTTATAATTATAGCGAAAACTTTGTGAGTTAAAAAAATACTTTTTCAGATTTAGATTGAAATAAGTTGGAAGAAATAAATAACGATCCCGAGAAGTTCCGGTGCAGGAAAAAAAAATGATCCAAAGTTAGGAAAATTATCGCTAGTAAAATGTGCATTTCGCTACACACATTTTTCTCTCTTCCTCGTCTTACTGCGAAGAACGAGAAATCGAATGAATTTTAATTGAAACTCGATCGATGGCAAAGTAACCTTAATGCTATGCCGATGGGGGGAAAAACGCGTTCCTCGATGATTTTCGCGGAGCATTTTAATGCGAGCGAAACGTCCATAAATCATTTTCATTATTCCTAATTGAAATTTTAATTAATTTCCGAAATTCAATTAACAGACTTTAATTCAATATTGTATTAAAATTGCGAACAGAAGCACTCTGCGAATTATGTTTTCGAATTACGACATTTGTTCGAAAACGTTTATTATTATTTATTTTATTTTTTGTTTGTTTTTCAATTTCGCTTAACTTTCAATCTTAAATTAATTCATTCCAAAAAAACAATTTGCGTTTATATTATAATGTCTATAACATTTTGTGAAAATGATTTGGCGTTACAGACACGGTGCGAAATATGTTATAAAAGTATTTGAATTGTATTTTTAGGATTGATTTATGCTTTGTGAGTGATTGTAAATAATAAATTGTAAAAGGTTATAAAATAAATTGGTGTAAGGTAATGAATTAGTATTGATAAACAAAAAATATTGAATAGAGCGATGAATGATAATAACGGATGGAAATATGAGTGATAATAACAATGAAAGCTGGTGATTATTTTAGAGTACTGGCGAGTTTTAATTTGTCGCGAAACGTGCCAAAAGCAAAATAAATTCCTAAATATAAATTATAACTCATATTTTAATGTTAATTGACTTGTCGCGCTAAAATATTCATAGTTTTAATATAATGTGCCGCGTTATTTAATATCGTCCAAAATCAATACGAGCCTATAATTATTTTGTCAAATGTAATTGCATTAAAATATAATAATAACGGAACAGATGCAAATGATCCGAGCATGAATTTGGTCGACACAGGAGGTGTCCGAAAAATGCACGCATTCGAATTTCCATTACGTTTTCATAAACCATTTCATAAATATATCATTTATTTATTGTTTGCTTTTTTTTACGCTACGAATTTTGCAGTAATTTTCCACCAAATTATGCGATACTCCTTATAATAATTTTCGTTAATGCATGTTTTCTTTTGTTCCGAAATATGTGCTCTTTAACTTTTATTTTGTGTGTATCCTAATGGCGTCTGAAATTTTCCGCCTTTCTTCGTGTAATTGCCGTGTTCGTTCTTTTTTAGCTGTTTCCACCCCTCGATGCGTTATATTTTTTTTTCTTCTTGCATTTCGTTAAATTTATTATACAGCCCCAAGTTACAAAGCGAGTCATCTTATACATAAGGCCTGCAATTAAAAGGCATAATTATAATTTACTCTCGACCATAATTCCTTCCCCCATATTTTTTCTACCCTTTTCTTCGCATTCCCAAAAACATCGTGCAACCGAAAAAGGGGGGAAATGGATATAATAATACATCCAGAGGATCGTTATTTACATTATGATAATTTGCCGTTCCTTCACATACAGAAAGAATAAAAAAAATGTAGAAGAACGAAAACCAGAGAGAAATAGAAATGCCGACCGGATATATACGTATTTTCGTCAATTGCCGGTTTCGTATTCAAATTCCCAGATAGACACATCAAGGGGGGCCTTGCCTGTTTTGCATGCGGAGAACAGAGAATGGGCGAAAGAAGAGGAGGAACAAAAAAGAAAAGAAAACAAAGAGAAGACGCAGAACAGAAGAAGCATACGAAAATTTGTTTCGGAACAAATCGGAACCCCTCATTACGCTTATAATAACATAATACTCTTGTTATTTGGGAACATAAAAATTGAATTGCATCAAGATTTCAACTTAATCATTCCCCCGTACAAATTGCCACGAATTTGTGATACTAAAATTTTAATACGTAACTCCCCGTCGGCCCGAAAAGAATCCCGATTTGCATAACGCAGCGAGAAGCCGTAATGAAAACCTCCGGCCTTTTCGCTTTATACATTCGACGTGCGCTAATTATATTTTCTTATTTGTTTCAGGTGAGTCCACGCATATTTTAGAACATCAGCGACATCAATTTTTTTTTTACAACAAAAAAAATAGAAATTATCAACGCTTGTGGTAAGATTTATATAGAAAATTTATTATCGATAATTTGGATAGAACAACTTCAAGACTATTATTATATAACTTTAACTATCACATTAATCTAGTTTCTCTTTCTTATATGAAGTTATACTTTATGTTACAACTTCGACGGTTTCAACTTAGGCCCTTGCATTGTTTGAAGTTTGATGCAATTTCTGCTTGAAAGCAAGAACTCCAACTAGTTTTGAATGCATTTTTCTCTTTATCCAATTTATTTATCCTTAATTCTAATTAAATTAAAAAAAATAATAATTTCACTCTAAAACTGAAATCAAATACTTGGTTAAAATTATATTTGTACGCATTAAAATTTATCAATTAATTAGTTAGCTTACGAAACCCGATCTCTCCGACACAAAGTCAATAATTTGTTTATATTCGTTGGCGGCTTTATTTATTTTTAGACGGCGCCGTTTTCGTCCGTCCGGAGCTTACGTTTCAACATAAAAATATATAATAAATTATGGATATTTCAGCTGAATTAATTCGAAAAGCCTTTTCCAAGTCGCCAGAAATAAAACTCGATATGAATTTAAATGCGTTTTTCTTTCAGCGTTATATTTTTCGCATATTTATAACGCTTTTAATTTCATGTCTCGGCTATTATTTACTCGCATATTTTCGTATAAGCATTTCAAGCTGCTCTTATAACAAATTCAGTTTGAATTAATTAATTAATCTTCATTGAAATAATATTAATTTATTACATTTATTTATTTATTTTCTTTGCACGCAATCTCAGTTTGTATTGAAGTTAATAATTAATAATTTATTAACCTAATGCTCGGTTGAATACACGAGTTTAGTGAGTATGATCGGATAATTTTGAGGTTAATCTAAATTAATATAGTGTTACGCCATCTATCGAAATTATACTCAAACTATTAAACAAATATTTATTTGAATATAAAACATTAAAATTAAATACATTTTGTATAATTTATGATCATCATCATCTTTAAAAAAAATTAGAGAATTATTTCAGGAAATTAGGTAAATTAAGAATAATTTCTTTTAATTGTGATTTAATTATGCATCTTCTAATTGAAATATATGTCTAATACTGTTTTCTTAGTTTTCTATTGATTTTCTATAGGAGTAAAATAATGAAGGTTAATTTTAATGTCCATTAAAATTGATATCTTACTTCTGGTTCTTACAAGTTTATTTAATAGAAAAGTCTGTAAAATTATTTATATTTTAATTTTTGCCGATTAATGATTTGCAAGAAATTATCTTACCTTTAGTGAGGATTATTTTGAGGTTAATCAAAATTTCTTATACTGTTACGCCATCTACCGAAATTATACTCAAACTATTAAAAAAATATTTATCTGAATATAAAACAATAAAATTAAATAAATTTTGTACAATTAATGAAAATTTATTTAAAAATAATGTAGAGAATTATTTCTGGAAATTAAATAAAGTAAGAATAATTTCTTTTAATTGTGATTTAATTATGCATCTTCTAATTGAAATATATGTCTAATAATGTTTTCTTAGTTTTTATTGATTTTCTATAAGAGTAAAATAATGAAGGTTAATATTAATATCCATTAAAATTGATATCTTACTTCTGGTTCTTACAAGTTTATGTAATGGAAAAGTTTGTTAAAGTATTTATATTTTAATTTGTAGCGATGAATGATTTGCTAGAAATTACCTAAAATAATAATTTAAAATGGTAGGAACAATGGAATGAAAACAAAACGAGATCGAACGAAAAAAAAAGAGTAACACTTTATGTATTTGCAATTTCCGAATGTTGTTGTTGGTGGTCGGGTGTTGGTACATGTGTGCCGTGTATTTATTAATGTTTTAATGACAGAATTTTCATCACTGGGCCAAATCAGATTTTATGTGAGCCAGCGCGTATTCGCATTAGTTTGTAACGTGTGTGTTCGGTGCGATGTATGTGTGTGCATGTATAGGAAATGCGTTTATATTACTTTCGATTTTATTGTTTTTAATCGGCCATAATACGTAAATAATTTTACACCATAAATCTGCGGCCGCAAAATAGCCACGCGCCGCCGCCAACACCGCCGTTCGACAAAAACCAGCACACGACACGTCGGTGTGTCGCGTGTGTCGCCACTCTTGTCAACGCATTCCCACAGCACATTCTTCTCTACGTGTTTCTCCTTCCACCCTTCGGTTTCCTGCTGCTTAGGTGGTGGTTTCATTTTTTTTCAGTCATCCTGCAGGAAAACAATCCATCATCCTTCGTACACGGGGGCGGCAGCAGCGGCGGCGGTTCGGGTACGGCAGCAGAGATTATTACATTATCCGGAATTAACATTTATGCAGAGAGGCTTTCTGATAACTTGGGCCAACTACATTTACATATCTCTATTGTTAGAGGATGGCAAGTGTAGGATATAGTTTAATTAGTTCATAAGTTTGCAGGTTTCCTCGATTTGTGCTCTTCCTCCGACCAAACCCCCTCTGCATCTGCCGCCCCCCCCTTTTATCCGGGACACTCGCCCCAACACCCCCCGAAACTTATCCGATCAATAAGGCCCAGAAACCCGAAGTTTCGATGTTTGTTTGATAAACAATTCATATTATTCAAACACTTTCTCTCTCTCTCTCCTTCTCTAATTAAATACTCACCAGTTTCCATACAAAAATAAACAAACCGTTACAAAATAACAAATACAAAGTTAACATTTATATAAAAAATGATTAAGTTTTTAAATTACTTTAAAATTTTCTTGATTAAAAAGTTATTAAATATAATATAAAAAAAAGAAAATTAGTCATTAAATTTGGTATTTTGCAATTATTATTAGCAACTTTAATGTATGTATTTATTATTTTACAAACTATACTATTAAGATAACAAGAAACAGAATAATTGCAATATTGATATGACATTTAAAATTTAATAAGAAATTATTTAGTGAGATTGTGCGTTGTATATAAATTAAATAGAATGTGAAATTATAAAGATAATTTTGTGTATATTTCTGTATAATTAAAGTTTTCTCCTTTAACGTGAAATAATGACGAGTGGAGTTTGAATAATGAAGGACTTTCCTTCTGGAAAATCGAGGAAGAAGAAGCGCTAATCACGGCAATATAATAAATAAAACAAGGGAAAGGAAGAAGACGAATGAAACGAAGATAGAGAGACAAAAAAAAATCAAACAGATATAGAGGTCGTAATTACGTAATTATTGCCTGCGACGTTGCAACACACACAATAAGCGAGTGGGAGGAGACCTGAAAAGTTTTTAACACATATTACAACTTAATAGATTCTTAAAACTTTATCAAACATAAAGAAGTATTAATTTAAACGGCTTCCTCCGTGTAATTTGTGCATATTTAAAGAGGCCACTCGTAATAATAAGAATCCCTCCTCCCACAATAATAATCCTAATGATAACACTGCGCGCCATGTGTGTATATGTATGTGAACGTATTACTTTTTCCGCAGTTTCGTTCTTTGTGCCTTTTCTATTATTTAACGTTTCGGTCTCTCGAATTGAGGAATGAATAAAGGAATTATCTAATTTGCGGTCGGGGCAAATTGTGGAAAGTTTCATTAGGGAAATTGAGTTTTAATTTTACGCAATTTTATATTTAGTAAGTTTCCAATGGGAGACTGCAGAAGGAGAAACAATGCCGTCGTTTTTTTTACAAAAACCAATAAGTAGTAAAGTAGGAAGAGAAATTATGTAGAGCCTCGGCTCGGTAACAAGGACGGACGGAACTGCGCGTATTTAATAATAATTGGACTTTTCGATTAGTTTTTCATAGAATTTATGGAACAATAACTGTACGCTTGATGCAGCAGCATCGAGATTTCTAAATGCCTTCTCCGACTGAACACATATCTGTTGTGTGCTTATATTATATAATCGAGACGATATTAGCGAAAACTACCCTTTTATGTTTAGAATTTTAGAATCGAGATTGGTGATTTCGTTTCTTTGATGTCTCCGCAAAATGCGAGAGTATTACTATATTTTGGGGTGTAATTGGGGAAATTTATGAGCGAATAATTGGCAATTATTTCTTGCGTTGTTGCGATGATTTGTGGACGGGGAATTAGCGTGGGGACCGATTAAAAACAATAAAATCGAAAGTATATTATCCATGTATACATATAAACGCGTTTCCTGCATCCATGCATATATACTGTAGCATCCAGCAGGATCCCAACCAGCATCATCCGCACTGCCATGCATTTAACTAACTAATGTGAATTTGTATATTTGCGATGGGGGTGCCATTCAGTGAAAGCGCACGCATTTGAAAATATGCTCGGAACATAAAATCTGTTTTCACAGTAATGAAAATGCTGTCATAACTCTTTATTGTGTTGCGGTACGAGCACCCCCACATCCATACACAACACCACCTCTCGGCCGGTGACTGCGAGTGTGTATGTTGTTACGTGTATTTAATTGTACGGAAAATTTGAATTAAATATTATACCGTAATTAAAATACAAAGCATTCATCAAATATGCAAATTGCATTGAAATTTTCAACGCTTAAAGTTTTTTAATATTCATAATACCGTGTCACATTCTGTCCAGTGTTTAAATTTAAATACGGCATCGAGCACACGTGTTGATACTGAAAACACACAGCAGCAACAAAAAAAAAATACAAAAGTTAACATAATAAGGGAGCAATTAAGCATTTCACTAAAAATACATTAGCTTGACATATAACGAAACTCTGCACCTCCCTCACATATTATTTTTTATTTTTTTCATTTACATAAGTATTTTATACTTCCCTTCCCACCTGCACCCCCCTGATGGAATTATAATATGAAAAATTGAATTTCCAAGTGCGAAAACATCCCGTTAAAAATCCGCAACTTCTCTTCGGTCTTTTTTAATGCAATTTATATTCTCCCACGCAAATATTAACCTTCTGAACCCCGGCACTTCGCGCTCCCTCAAAAAAAAAAACTTTTTTCGCGCTAATTTTAAACACGCCCAACCTACATTCATCTCAATTAAACCGCGAAAAAATATAAAATAAAACGCACCCGCCGAAAGAAGAAAAAAAATAGTAATAATAAAGATTTATTTGCGGAGAGATTTATGAACTTTTCTCTTTCCTTAATATTTTCTTCAACTTTTATTAAAATTAATTATATTATTATTTTTGTTAGTAAAATTATGTAAAATTCAATAATTAAAATTTCTTTTAGCAAAAGTTTATAAAAATATTATCACTAATTATTAATAGCTATATTTCAAATTATGTATAGGTTACATAATTAAAATCGTATGAATTTGATAAGGTGATTTGTATTCTTGCCAATAAGTTTTGTGTAAATTTATATTTCGCTTTGTTGGAAAAGGTATAAAAGTAAGAATATTTGATTATTTCCTGCCGGAAACAGCTTAGGTCGATAGCCTATTTTAGTTACAATAAAGGTTATTGTTGCTGCGGTTTTCTGATTATAATATAATTAATTTCCATACGCTTTCTCGTTAGCATACACACAATATATGTAATCCGTTTTACTTTTTGTTTTCGTTGTTGTTTTGTTTCCGTTGTTCTTGCAGCGAAACATCAATCAAATCAACTTCGGTCGAAGAAAAGAAATATAATACATAGTTTCGTTCGGGCTTTAATTAAGATCGGGATTATTAATACGGTGAATGACTTTTATCATATATTTTTTTAATTTCTAATTAGAATCAAGTGAAAGATACATCATTTTAAGATTATAATTAATTGAACTTATTTTGCTAATGAGTTATTAATATTAGATTAAATAAATAATCTTTCTGAATGAAAGTAATTTACCAGAATTCGAGTTGTAGATAAGAAAATGCTATTTTTCTGATGAAACTCGGTTAAAATAGGTATATAAATTACGTGGTAATCTTAGATTTGTGTTTATTTTTCGACCATTCGCTTTCGAAACTATTCACGTCGTAAATTGAGTTTCAACTGTGGTTTCGTGCGGGGGTCCGGTTTTTGGATTACGTCGGAAAAGGTTAATTATTAAATTCGAAATTAAATATTTGAGTGAGTAATTAGTAATTAGTTTGAATGCTGGTGTAAACGGTTTTTCAGGGAAGTACAGCGACGTCTCGCCGCCTCCTCCGATTGCCACCCGTCGCCACCCCCCGATGCGCTTACGCAACCGCCTCCGCCGCAGCTTTCTCTCCCTCTGTCTCTTTCTCTCTCGCTCACTCTCGGAGCGATAATACAACTTATACAAATTTGATTCCGCATATTAAACAAGAGTTGGCGGTGTGCATATTATTAAATTAGCAATCAGGGTGCAAGCGAGGCTGTACAAGTGCCCCGGTATTGATTAAGCATGGGGGACGGGGGATGGTAGTGGCAGCGGCGATGGAGGCGGCGTAGGCCCCCATCTCGCTCTCCCTCTTTACATAATAACCCTTCAACCGCCCCCACCTCCCCCCGACCCCATCTTTACAATGCACACATACACATGTCTCTTTCTCTCTCTCCCCCCATGAACCCCAACAGTGCCAGCCAATTATATTCAACTCGCACTTTCAATGCGACGAGATGCAAAAAGACAATTTAAACTATACAAAAAAAATATCCACATAGGGACTGCGAGAAAGAAATATACCGACTTCGTTTTTTTTTGCTCTCCTCTTCCTCCTTTATCATTCATCATCATTATTCCTACAACCACCCGACGTTGATAATAACAAAAAAAATGAAACCTCTGCATTTTTCTAATTAATATTTCTTTTAACAAATCAATTCTATGGATTCATACAACAAATATAATTACATAACAATCTGACATATAAATAATAGAGAAACATTAATATTGATCAAACTAAATATGATCAAGTTTGAACGGAATATTTTTATAATGATCGTCTCGTGTCTTATTAAAGAAAATATTTATTTTCAGCAAAAATAAATCAAACTAACAAAAATATTTATTATCATAACGAAATGTGAACTATAAAGTTAATGAAATATTATAAATTATTTAAAAATTAAACTTAATATTTTTGTGTAAAACTTGAATTGGAAGATGATTGACAGCGACGGGCTTTGGAGTTTGTCGGTGTGAATCGGGCTGCGGAGATGACAGGTTTGAAGCCGCGCGGGGGACGCGGATGCTCGGATACGATGCGAAAGGGGGGCGGCTAATGTGTCGCGCAGCCCTCGATTGCCGCAGCCCCCAAACGAGTCTGAAACCCCTTTCGCATTCACGTGCAGAGAGAGAGACTAAAATACATACTCACATACACACGCACGTGTGAGGGGCGGGGGTGGCAATATCAAAAAAGCAGATAGCAATATCGCGGATAGTCCGCGCGCAGAGTTACAAACACACATAGATATATATATTTTTGTATTATTATTATTATTATTTATCCTCCCGATATTCCATTTTTATTTATTTTTTATTTTTCGTTTCGGTTTCTATTATACATATACTTTTTTTCCGCCCAGTTGTGTGCGGGTATGTGTATGTATTTCGATTATTATTATTTTCGACGCGCAGAGATTTATTTTCCAATCGCGCCGTTTCCCCCCCAAAAAAAAAAGGAATGGGGCAGCTCCGGATCGGAGGATGAGGGGCTGAAGGCAACGCCAATATTTTGCATATCCATCTCAAAAATTAATTACACTTTTTATTCGGACCGTGGCGCAAGTGAGAATCGAGGCGATCCGATATATTGATAACCGAATCGGTCGGCTGTGCTGAGGGGGGAATGGTAAAAGGGGGTCGTCAAATCTGCTGCCGAATCGGAAACAAAATACGTATGCGGGAGTCGCCCGATCGTCGAGGAAACAAAAAAAAAATGGCAGGGGATGCGGAAGGGTGGAATAATAGATACGTGTGAGTGTGAGAGAGAGAAAGTGAGGAAAGCGGGGGGCGGCGGACTGAGTTCAATTTTTATAATTAACG
Source organism: Nicrophorus investigator (assembly GCA_963457615.1). Taxonomy (NCBI): domain Eukaryota; kingdom Metazoa; phylum Arthropoda; class Insecta; order Coleoptera; family Silphidae; genus Nicrophorus; species Nicrophorus investigator. The sequence continues at coordinate 11,564,772 of OY735142.1, read as the reverse complement.
CCATAATCCAATTTAAATGATGAACAGCATCGGAGGCGGCGATGGGGCAGAGGTGTATATATCTATATGTGTGAGAAGGAGCGAGCATTTCGCCGCCGCCCCCGCACGGGGCGTGCGTTCATCTTTAATTTCATTTTTTTGCGCGTTCTATATTATCGCCGACTATAAATCAACTCTAATTAAGTTAATTAAAAATAATTTTAGCTAACTTCTTCTTTGTAAGGCGCGGATGAAAGAACGAAAGCGTAATCAATTTAATTTATTAGAATACACCCCCGCTCCCACTTTTGCATCATCGTTTGGGGGGGCGGCGCAGAGAGTTATAGATGTTATTATATAAAGCTCACCGCTTCGTACCCTTTGCTGCGGATCACAAATTGCTTTAACTACCCAATATATTTCAATACATCTCAAAATTATATACGGAAAGTAAATTTTATGACTAAATTACAATGAAGATATACATATCTTAATATAAAATTATAAAAACATTACATTACATTTTATATTAAATTTTGTTTTAAATTAATATAAAAATTGTTCAAAACAGAAACTATTTTTTTCCCTATAAAAAATAACGAAAACTTCAATAATTATACTTAAATACATTTTAAATTCCATAAATATATTCTAACAAATTTATTCTTTAAAGTAGCATAGATTTCATAAAATATGTAACTTATTTATAAATGAAAATATTTAAAATTATAAAAACATACTAATGCATTGTGTTTTATATTATACTTCGAGAATTATATTTCACAACATTCTTAAATACATTTTAAACATTTCTTTAAGAAATTACATAAGTATATTCTAACAAATGCTTAGATTTCATAAAATGTGTAAATTATTTATAAGTGAAAATATTGAAGATTAACAGAAATTTATTATGTAATTAAATCCATACATATCATACCCGTATTATAATCTAAAATTATAAAAAACATTGAATTCATATTGTGTTTGTTATTAAATTTAGAAAATACTACAAAAATTATTCGAAAACCGAAATTTTTTTTTTAATATAGAAAGTAACGAAAACTTCGAAAATTATATTTCACTACATTTTTAAATACGTTTTAAACTTTTTGTTAAGAAATATAAGTACTAATTTCATAAAATTTGTAAATTATTTATAACTGAAAATATTTAAAATTTAGAAAAATGGAATTTATATAATTTCTAAGTCATTTAATTATTTTATAAAAATATAATAATCATTTTTTTCAACAAGAACTTTTGAAATATTTATATGGAAATGTACAGTAATAAATGTAAATTTAATTTAATCGTTTTGTTAATATATCGTGTTTTAGGTTAACGCCAAACGTCAAAGGTGTTTATAAGTTTTCTCAGTTGAAATGGGTAGTTTAATGTGAGGTCGCGGGGTGGGTTTTCGATTCTCAGTTTTCCCAAGTTACGAAAGAAGAACATTGGAACGTCGGAAGATTGCAGCTGTAAACGGGTCTGCACGCATATAAACGCCAAGTGGGACTTTTATATAAGTTGTAATTAGTTCGCGTTAGTTTAGATTTGGCGCAAGCAATGCGGGGTCTGAGGGGGCTGCCTCTTCCATGCATCTTTTCTCTCTCTTCCTCCGTCTGGATGCACTGCATCCATCTCTCTCTGGCGCACACAGCGAGTCGCGTGATTGCCGAGTACAACTCGTAATCAATAGTAATGTTGTATAGCATGCTCGCAGACTTGACTAATAACTATTAATATGTCTTGCTGCCATCACGATATATCAAACACACACACACACCCTTCTTCTCCTCTTCTCGCCTTCGGAGCGGCGGGGAGGCGGCAGAGGAAAAACCGCCGCCTCCGCCGATACCTCATCTGACAGCGTCTGCAATCAACGTGCTATGCTATATCGTTACCAAAGTTTCAACTTATTTTCAGCTAATTAACTTCACTTGTTTCACGGTAGAATTACAGGACGTGCAAAAAAAAAACAAAAAGAAATCAACGAGCATCGAACAACAAAAAAATATGCATATACATGCGGACGTCAACGCAAGTAAAACGAAAAAGACAAAATGCACAAGATGAAGTGAAACTATAAATTAACAAGCATATTTATTCAATCCATCTTATTTTTTTCTATTTAGTTTAAGATAAATAAATAATTGTTTTGCATAATTCATCACATTTAGTTTATACCTCACGTTATATGAAAGTTTTTTTTGTTTTACGCTCATTTTTTCTAATTTTAGAAAAAAATATTAAAAATTTATAATTATAATTCAAAAGAATCATACAAAAGCGCACACGATTACAGGCTAAGCCTAATTACAGCTATCGACGATTATAGACAAAGGCTGTAGGTAAATCGGTGATTCCCCCGCTTGTCTTGTCATAACTTGCGTCATACCTTCATTCGGACTATAAGACATACTTCAAATTTAGAGACGAATTATTGAAAAACATATTATCTAAATTTGAGTCCATTTTTCTATGTCTTATAGTCCGAGAAATAAAATTAATTTTTAAATACCTGGCGCATCCACCATAAATATAATTGTAGGAAAAACGATTTTTTTTTAAATTAATTTATAGAAATATTATTTAATTTATTAATAATAATAATTATTGCAACATAAAAACTTAATTCAATAAAACAATAATAAAAATAAAATTCAACTATTGCAATATTATACGTGTTTATAAATATAAATAGTTACTATTAGTTTATGAATTAAAATAATGGTAATGGAACGAAATGTCGGAGTAATAATATGCATGCCATTATACGTGAATGGTCTGGAAGTGGGAGGTGGGGGCAGCGATTGCCCCCCATCAACGTCGATGGTCCTCCTCCTACTCCTCTTCTGGCACCCGCCCCTCGCCGAGACCATCCTTCATTTCCCCCCCCCGGTCTCGTCGTGCCCCCCAAAATCGCTTCCCCCTTGTTCGCCGATCCCATCCCACGTTTTCCCCCCCGTGTAATTTTATGCGCATTCGAACATCACGCGCTTCCACGATAATTCAGAAATGAATCAAATATGCAAATAACAGATCTTGGATAAATTCATGTTTAATTTATGAAAAGCAATATTTACTTAACTTGATTATATTTTTGCCCCGACCGGCCGGAGCGGACCCCAACGAAGAGAAGAAAAATAAATAACAGTGAAAGAGCGAAAGAGAACGAGTGGAAGAGTGCAGAGGAGAACAGCGTAAATAGAACGCGAGAAGCAAAACGGCCAACGGACACGGAATCATTCGAATTATCATTATCATCATCATCTGATGTTGTTTTTTTTTTTATTCTAGTTATACTTTTCGAATACGAGAGGAAAAAAGCACTCAATTATATGAGAGATAGTTATTAAATTCATTTACGAATTAATTACAGGTTCAAATGTATTAACTCTCTCTTTAATCAAATTTATCGTATTTTTTTTTTCTTGTTAGCAAAAAAGCCTATTTCCTATCTGCCAGTACATTTACATTTAGTAATGAATTGTATGACAAAATATAATTAAATTCTATAGCTATTAAGGGTGAATTAAGATTATTTATTACTGATTATTCAAACATCAATCTCATATATTTATGAGAAAATACTATTAAACATTCTTATTCTGAGCGTAAAAATTATTCTTTATTATTTATTAAATAAAATTGTAATAAACATGTAAATAAGATATATTTGAAATTTCGTTAGTGACAGGTTTAATGATTGAGGATTAATTCTGTATTGGAAAATTCAAATTAGACGAGGGGTGAAACTCAGCAGTTGTCCTCGTCCTTTTGTTTAATACATATGTATATGAATGACACTGTCCTTTGATCGTGTGGGCAAACTTGGGTGGAGACAAAGCGCGCAGGATTACGATCGGTTTAATTTTCGTTCCTCCTTTCAACATGATGCGCTCTTCTTGTTTCGCTTGCAGCATGTGTTTGTTGAAGATATTACAGTTCGAAATTTCGAAATCAAATATGCAAAAGTTGGAATCCGCTCAGGATCGTCGGATGAGCGAAAATAAAATTGGAGGCAGACGAAAATAAAGCAAGACGCCGGACGATGGTAAATAAAGAATGACGAGGATAGGGAGGAAAAAAATTTTATATATATATTTATACATAGGATGAAGAAGGAGCAAAGGAAGAAGTGGAATTGAATTGATGGCAGTGTAATAAGTGGGTGCATTAATAATTGGCGAGCATTTCTCTCTGTAATCTTTTATAGTTGAATTTTATATCAATTAGACTTTAGCATGCATATTTTAATGGGCGTGCAATCAGGAGGTTATCTCCGCTCTCTCTCTCTCGCCTATACGCAGAGCTCTAATATACAATTATACAATACTACAAAATTATTAACTGCGAAATTATCTTTCAATGTATGTATATGCATCGCGCATCGAAATGCCTCACAATGCAACTTGTAATTTCACCTCATTTGTAATTTGTGCACATTTTTCATTATTGTTGTCCGACGGTCTTCATTATTTCTTTTATATTCATATAAACCTACAGATGGTGCGGACCATCCGTAAGTATTTTTTTGTGTACCGTTAAACGAACGTCTTCTGCGCGGCTGCAGCATTCATCTATCCTCGGATCGAGTTCAGCAAGAAAGCGAGAGGTGAATATAAACGTCGCGTAAACCGAAAACCCGCCGAAAAGTTAATTACCAATTTCCAAACAAACATTAATTATAATCTTCATAAAACAGACAAAGAGGCGAAAATCTTCTAAAGAAAATATTCATTATTACATGCTTAACTGTACGTTTAATACATTTTGAAACATCCTTTGTAAACTCTGTTTTAGACGCATACTTTTACATTTTAAATATTACAGTCGATATTCTTAAAAAAATATACTTAATTTTGATTATCTTAAAATTTTAAATCTAATGTGCTGCCATTACATTAAAATTGATTAGTTTTTGTAGTCAGTTTTTTTTTAAATATCGGTTTTTGAGAGATATTTTAGCTTTAATCTTAGCGTCTATTATACCCAAATTTTGATCTGAAATCTAGATAAGTGATACAACATAAATTGGTCTAATTTTTTTTTCATACAATTGTTTATAATTGCCACAGATAGATGCTAAAATAATTAATGTCTGTAGTAAATTGTAATAATTTGTGAAATGTATAAATATAACTAGGAAAGAAATAATTAATCTCAATTTGTTGTGTGAAGAACTAAAGAATGTGTAATACTATGTCGGAGACCGGGGATTCCCCGGGCTTTATGCAGCATCCACTTAGTTATTAGTAAAGTCTCGTAAAGAAATGCGTCGCTTTCGACCCTTTTTAAAGCGAACACATAATACACACAGCGAGCGTTTTTTTTTATGCGCGCCGCTTTTTCCGCGAAGAGAGAAATTAAGATAATGAGTGTGAATGCATAAATTGTACTTAGGCTTTTAAAATATGGAATTTTATGTGTCAGAGTCTGCCTCGTGGCCGAGACATGGGATGAGGATTGGGTGGTTGGAGGCGACGGCGGCGTGTGTTGTTTTCCGCGAGGCGTCGAGACGCCGGCCGACGTCGTTGTGTCGGTTCCTCGTAGCCTGGTATATTATATCAAATATATTGCAGCAAACTTAAGCTTTAAAGACTTATTTTGCATAATTTATAAATAAACATTCATAATGCACATTACATTTCAGAGACTGCCCTTCTCGACCCTCCCAAACCACCCCTAATGAGATGCAAATTGTGACGTCAGACGCGCGAATTTAAATTTTAATGCGCCATAGAGTCAGAGTCCTCCACTAAATACGATACTGAATAATTTTTAAAACTTTCCCAACCCCCCATCTTAAAAACGAAAGAAAACTTTTCCACGCATTAAAGACACCCACCCTTGGCTACATTTTCATAACCGGAATGCATATATATATTTTGAGTTTGATGTACGCAGTAGCATTTTTAATTAAGTTTGTAATCCACGCATTGATGGATTCTTTAAAAAAAAAATGGGGGGGTTGTGTTCTTTTACGCGAAATTGGGGTTGGCGAAAACAGAATGGGTAATGCGCGACAAATAATTTATACGCACGTGGGCCCTGCGTACACATATACGCACCCCATCTAATTCCCAGCCCTTGCATGGATTCGAATCCGCAATAATAAATACAACGCAAGAGTTATTTCGTTAACGAGATTTTTAAATTTACGCACAACACGCGGGCTAATGCCGCCGCCGCCACAGCCGCGGCTCACCTCATTCACCACCCCCACCGACCGATCGCCGCCCCCGCGGTTTGATTAATGAGAGACGGAATAATGGAACTCTTCGATCAGGATTTGCGATAACACTTGCACGTCACGACTGAAATACTGAAGGGCTTAAAATATTTCCACCGCCCTCTGCCCACAAAAAATACACTCCCAAATCAAACTGAATACATTACTTCCATATTCGTATATAGAATTTATATATATAGGAAGGTTGTCAAGGTGATAAATATATATGCTGGTTACCACCCTCCTGTAACACGAAAACTCCTGCAGTGTTATATACGAGATCAAAATATTATTATTTGATGAATACCGAAACGTAACACTTCCATACAAAACTTGACATTACATTAAAAAAAAAAATAAGATTCATTACATTTATATATAATATTTTTATGTCATATAAAAAAAATGAAAATGTTTATAGACGATTAAATTTAATGCAATACAATATTATTATTCATATACTTTTTATTAAGGAAAATAAAACATGTAGTTAAATTTTTAAATATAATTAACTTCTACAATTACTCGTACTGATATTTAAAATGATCAATGAAAGTAAAAGAAAAGGATAAATTTAATTAATAAAAAAAATAACATTAAATGTTTATTTATTTATTAAAATAATATATTTTATATAAAGTTTTGTATGTTTTATTGAATGAAGAAAAATTGTCGTTTCGTATAAAGTAGTGTTAAGGGGTTTGGGGAGGTTGGCACATTTGTATTTTCTCCACTGCATAAAACATAATTCGATTTTGCAGAGAGCAGAAATTCCAATTCAATTAAAAAGAACGTCAAAAATAATTAATCTCCGAATGGAACGGGGGGGTTGCGAGTACGTACGTACGGGACCGGGGGCCGTGCGTTTCGTTCATTTTTTAATATTTTTGTTTCGTTTCGTTTTGTTCTCTTTCTCTCTCATTTTTTTTTGTTTCGTATTATTTTTTCGTATTCCGTTTATTTTTTATTTTTTCATTCACTCGATTTTTATTAAAAACTCGCACACAACAAGGAGAGAGCAAAAATAGGGTAGGTACAACAAAAAAATATATAACGTTGAGGGGGCGGGTGGTTTGGCGCGAAGAGGGAGCGGCGGCGGCGGCGGCAGAGGAAAAAAATAATATAACTCGTTTCCCAATCGATATTATATAGTTCGGACTCGTCATTCGTTCCGTTTTGCATGCAAATTTTCTTCCCGGATCCACACCCCTTCGCCGCCCCCGCATCGCCACCCGTCGAACTCCGCTGCAATACCCTCTCGCACATATAGATAGAGACAGACACACACGCGCGTATGTAGGGCGAGGGAAAAAATATTAAATAAAAATTTATATTTTCACGTGCTGCGATGCAAATTGGACGCGACACATCATCAGAAATCAACGAGCGATTTTGCGAAAATTAACAGAACAAACATCTGAACAAAAAGTAATGCATGGATGCATGCAGCGTTAAAAAATATTTAAAATAATAAAACATCCAACGCCCAGACACTAATGGAATTACCTATCTTTATTGCGAAGGCGAAAAAAATATTGAAAATATTTTAAAATGCACGTAAACTGCCCAAGAGGAGAAAAAAAAATATGTATATGCATCGTGTATTAAATTTATAAAACTGTAGGTTTATTTTATTTATTAACACAATTTATGTTTTGTTTTCCATGTAATGATTTATACGGAATAAGTTATATGCGAGCATATAAATAAATTTTAAAAAATAAATACATTTTAATATTGCAATGCATATATTAGATTAAATAAATCGAATTATTGTAAAAAAGGATTGAAAATCGTGCGATATTTGCATTGTGAATAAATGTTGGAAAGAGTAAAAATAAAACGGGAAGAGTGTAAGGAAAGAAAAGTCCTTCTTTTATTTGTGTGAGGAATCCCGTGTTTGTGGCTCGGGTGTAGCGATAAGGGATCAACAACTGTGAGCCATAAAATCCCTAAAGGTTGTAGCAGCAGAAGCTGGTCGTTTCTGTGGGGATGGCGGAGCGCGGGGAACGGTGAGCTTACAACTTGCCAACAAGTGTTCGCGCCTGTGTTTGATAGATCGAGGACAGGCAAGTTGGGGGGCGGCGGCGCTCGGATTGGATAATATGCAGACGGCAAAGGAGCGGATACAAAATAGAGGAAGGAAGAAGGGAAGAAGTCGCTTGAGGGTTTCTTCTTCCTAGCAGCCGGAGGATCGTCGCTCGGGGGGTTTGCGGCGGTGGAGGCGGGCAGTGATTGAGGCATTTCTGAGGGTCTCTGATTGCGGGATTAAGACTCTTCCCTTGAAATATGAGCCCCCGACTCCCCCAATTTTCCTCGCCGCCACTGAACTAATGGCACTGAAATTTATACACAGACGTACACAAGTCGAGGCCCCCCGTCGACGCCCCCACAGATTCTGCCGAGTGGATTGGATTTCTCCTTTATTAATTGACGCAATTTCATTTTAATCAAAATCCACATTAGAAAGTCATACATACAACATAAAATTCTAATTGACAATTCGCTAGTTTCTTCAATCTAAGTTAATCTAATACTAAGAAAGTTTTATTTCTAAAGCTAAATTACATATCCTTAGATACTAATATACTACTTAGATACTATCGTTAGATAAAATTGTAAAAAACGTGTATTATTTATTAAACATTAATATTGAAATACGAATAGTAATAATAAAAATGTTTGTTAATAATTATATGTAATACTTATAGCAATATTATTCTTAGTAAATTTTCTTTATTATATAATGAAATGCGATATTATCCGAGAACAAGGGCTGCAAATAATAAGTAAGAAAGCAATTACATTTTTTTCGGTATGTCAGTATGAGAATGTCTGAAGGGGCAGTAAATTGGGACAGAGCGCGCGCTTTTTCCAATTTTAGTTAAATTCATTTGGAGATGAAGAAAAAGTATTGCGACTCCGCCGTCGCTGAATATTATTATTTGTTATTATCCCAAGGCGGTTTATCTTTATCCGCCAAGAAGACAGTATTAGTTACCATTTCTCACTCATACATTAGAATTTAATAATTTAAAAAACACCAATCTTTATACAAAGTGTTTTCTAAATTTCAGCAATTTTTTATTAAACAATTATAATATTTGGATTCTTTCATTTCTTGAAGATAGCCATAAAATATATATAAAAAATGTAGGTTTTTTTTGATTATCATGCGTTAATAACTAAAATAAATATTTTTTTATATTTGTTTAATATTATTTTTGTTTTAGAAATAAGTTTCTATATAATAAATAATAATAAAATTTCTCGGCTTTTCAATAAAAAAAAACTTTTCAATTTAGGTCAAACGTCATCAGCTGAAAACTTTCGAAGATGTTTGGAACATCCTCTATACAAATACTACATTAATTTTGTATAAATAAGTTTTATATAAGTTACTCATATTTTCTTATTTGAACTTCCTATAATTCACAAACTATTCAATTTAGGTCGTAAAACTTTCGCAGATGTTTAAGAACACCCTGTATATATATTATACTTAATATAATTTATAACGGCGTAATTTATTGTTGTTTTCTTCGGGAAATTGCAGTGCGAAAAGAAAGATCCGATGCGAATTTAATTTAAATATATTTCGCGCCGTGTCTGAAGGAATTGGGCGGTCCGCTGTGGGGGGTGAAAAGCCGGGAAAACCAGTGCATATAAAGCTTTCCCGTTCGTGTCAATATAAGCGCGAAATATATTTTCATTAGGGCTCACCCACCGCACGAAAACCCAATATTTCTCAACTAAAACCCCTCCAACGCGCATTAAGAAAACATCGAAACTTCCCGCATATATCTATATTCTTCTTCTCCTGCTCCTTTTGTTTCCTTCGTTTCGTCTTTCCAGCCAACCCCAACCCACCACCCTCCTACGCCATCTCGCATAAAGAACGAAGGAAACCTAACGAGACCAAAATCGATTTACTCAATATGCAGATTCGGACATTCCCTGCGTTTCCATCAAGAGAATGCAATATCTATAAATGTTAAAGAAAACGGAAACCGCTCGATCTTGATTTTACAAAAGCGGCGATCGTAAATCATATTGGAAAGTAATCGCATTTAATTCGACATACGTTTAAGATTGCCATCGCAAAGAACGGCGTTAATTTGTGTGTAAGAAGTAGCTACTTAAATCGTGAACACGGACTAGTCTCCTTTCTCGCTGCTCTTTTTCATCTGGTCACGATAAAATCTGGGGTCCGAGGTGTATAAATATGGGCGGAACCGTGAAAGTGTTTAACGCTAAATTAGGTATCTGCTGGTAACGAGGAGGAGGCGAGAGAGTGTAAGGACTGCAGGAGAAAAAAGGACGATGAGATCGGAGGTCGGGATAAGACGAGCTCTCGGCAAATTGGCGTACCCTCGCATCCGCGATACGCATCTCCAACGGCGGCTTCCAGAGATGGATGAGGGGTTGGCATACCACTATCAATGGCCCCGCAGGAAAGGAGTCAAAATATTCGCAGAGGAAATTGAATTAATTGCGAGAGTGGCGCGAAGGTTTCGATAATGAAATCAAACGAGAGTGGAACGAGTAAGTGAGGAAGAAGGAGCAAGAAAAAAACGGAAAGAACGAGAGCCTGATGATGGAATACAATTTTCGCGGAAGACGACAAAAGAATTTCTTCTGTTTTTTTTTTACTTCACACTTTTCCACTCTTTTTGGTGTTACATATATATAAATGTAAAGTCTCGCGAGAAATTCAAATGTGTAAATTGGATTATTTCACTTCTTTTTATCGGGAAAGCCCTAACAATATACAGACTTTAAAGGAGAAAAAAAGGTTGTACGAAAAGGAATAATGAACGAAACTTTCTTTTAAGAACAAAAAAAAAGAACACCGGTGAAATACAATTAAAAAAAGAAGGAAAAAAATAAAACCCTTGAGAACGAACGTCTATGGCGGATGGAAGGGTTGATTGCGAACGATGACTTTGATATTTCTTCATTTTCATTCGTGCCAAATGCATAACTTTGCGTATTCATTATTATTTAACAATTCAGTAATAATAATAATATTCCATTGTCTTACCATAATTAATTTGAATATTTTTTAATTAAAATATGTATTAAAGAAAATTCATCTTTTTGGAAACTCTTTTCAAACTTAGGTTTGTAATTGGAGAAATGTTATAGAATGAACAAAGTTCGATATGAGCAGGTGAATCAGAAAATATTTTATAACGGAATTATTACGCATAAAACGAGGCATTTAATGGCAACATTTTCAATTCAATATGTGACGCGCGCGCCACCCTCAAACCTTCCACCCAAGTTCTACTTTTACTGGCGACGGTAAAACTTTTAAGCGTATTTCCTTGCGTTTCCTCTATTTTTGTTTCGTCCTGTCTTCCATACAAAAGCGGAGGCGGTCGCAAAATTAGAAATCCACCTTTATTATACTTCGGAAATATTTTATTGCCGCAGTTATGTACTCAATAAAAGTTTCGGAGGAGCTCGAGACGGGCCATCATCAGTCTTGGGCTCCGACTCCGTCGGGGATGGATGGGAAGCAAAAGATGAGGGAGCAACAAGGATGATGCAAAAAAAAAAAAGATGCGGGTGGATATAATACAATGTTGGGGTGGTAGTTTTTACATTTTTTAATGTTCCTCCGGTTGCAATATACAACCCGAACGGGGCTCATAAACCGGGATACACAACAGTCTGCAATTCTGATCACCGTCGGAGGGCGTAGGTAATGGAAAACACATCCAATAGGCGAGGGCCGTATAAAAACTTTTTCATATAACATAATAAAAGTCCGACATTACGTTTGTTTATAAATGTGTTCATATTGTATCATCTCTGTATATGCGCTTCGTTTTTTTATTTCTTTATCATCTTCTATTTTTAATAAACCTCCCTCGCTTTGACAGTTGTCGCCCGGGTTTTTATTTCAGCGGTTGGCAATAAGCAACAAAGTAAACACACGTGCATTATTAAACATTAAAGATTCAAATAAAACAGGGCGCTCACATATATATACCAGAAAGAAAATAGATATAAAAAAAGTAAAAGTTGTTGAGGTATGTTCTCTTACTTTACTTCTTTTTTTCTTTCGCGATTGGGGTTATTAAAGGGGGGGCTATTCCCCGCCATTTGTGCGAGAGGTTTGATCGTGAAATAACTCGTGCTGTGCTGCGCGAAGGGCTGGAAGAAAGGGAGTAGGAGGAAGAGGAGAGTAAAAGGAAGGGAAAGTGGAAGTGAGTCTGTGGTTTGGGATGCGGCGGCGGTGGCGGCAGCACAGAATCTGCGGCGGGGGTTGGCGGCGCCAGAAGGGGATGCAAATAGCGGTTCCGCCGATTTAAGTCTCGTAATCCTCGCGAAAGCGAGTATTGAAAGTAAAACTGCGAGGGCGGCTGATATTCCGACCGGAGTAAAGAGCACTTCCGGAACGCGGAACTCCCCGACCGTCACATCCGCTTTAAGGAAAGAGAAAGAGAGAAGAAAAAGAACCGACACCTCTTGACTCGTTCTCCTTTAAGGACGTAAAACAATATAGCGGAAATCCACGAAAAATACGGATGGATCCCTATGGATTTTGGCTTTATTTACAAATAGTACAATCCGCGTTAATTGAACTTCATTACACATTTTACATGGACGAGGTCAACGCACGTTTTTGCTTAAAGTGTTATGCAATTACCATAATTATATCAATATTACCAATATTTTCTCTTCGTTTTGTAACGCATAAACAGTTTAGTTTGATTAGTTATTAGCGATAATTAACGAAATGAATTCAAATACGAAACACGTATTTTCCATTAGAAAACACAGACCTATTTAAACAATGTTACGATTACTTTTTATCAAAAGAACACATTTTCTATTGCATAAAATTACAAAAATTAATTTATGCAAATGAAAACTATTATATTCTACTACCATATTAATTAAATTCCACGATCTTCATAATTTTTCAAATATAAAATGTTGATTTATAAATAATCTTAACCAACTTTAGACTGAAATTTAATGGAATTGTAGTAAAATTTGATCAATATCTAAGTTAAGAGCGAAATCTCCAAAGAACTAATTTACTGTTTTAAATTGATTATAATTTAATTTTCTAATCTAGAAATTAAAAAAAAAACGAAAAGTATACATTTTTATTTTATTTGATTGTTATATGTTACATATAATAAATATAAAATTATGTAATAAACATTTTATTTATGACATAATACATAATAGCTTTTTAAATAAGTATTCCGTAAATTTTACACGAAAAATATATAATTTAATTTTGTTTATTTATGAATTAAATTAAAGATGTTATTACTTTATCGATATAAAAATTTAAATATTAAAAAAGAAAATGAAATTTGATTGGGTTTTTTGGCAGTAGTGGAAAGTAAATGTAGTTTGATGTTCGGAAAGCTGTCCATTATCGCTTTGGCATTTAAAAATAATTACTTTAAATCACGAAAATACATTATTCATGCTATTACTAGGAAACATATTGATTTGATGGAAAAAGCTGAATGAACAAATTAGAGGCGAAAAGCCGGTGCTGCGTTCCAAGAATTTCGGATAAATATATTACGAACCATCAATAAACCAAAGAAGAGAACTGCACTTTAAATTTGAGTGAGTTTCATTCTAATTCTTCCAATATGTTAAATATTATTATGAATATTGCGTGTTTTGGCGTTGCTTCCTTCCGTATTTAATTTCGGCTTTGGTTTATTGTCGTCCTCGATTTGCTTACGTGGCGACCGAATGAATGATAGATGCACGGAATCGAAATGTACGGATGCTCTTTGTGAAATTAAGTTTCGATTTTATAATAGAGAATGGGCGGCGCGTTTTCCTCTAATTAAGTTTAGGGAATCGAATATGCATGCACGAGAGTAAGAGAGAGATGGTAACGTTCTTGATGAAAAGAACAGGAGGCGGATGAGAATTATTCATTTCCTTCTGAAGATTCGTATCGCATTAATATTAATAATATTGAATGTGGGATAGTCGTAGTGATAATAATAATAATAATAATTGAGGCGGTTTGGGGTATGTAGTTTTTTTCGGGGTGTGGCTCGGAATACAACACAACTAATAATAATAATACAGCTACTAATAATAATGCACTTTGATAAATGGCCCGAGATAACCGGTCGCATTAAAATTACAAATGGGACCCCTCGATATATACACATACGTGTATTAATAAACATGCATATCTTCGTCCTTTTTCTTGCTGTAAACAGACACACACACACACTATATAGTATTTATAGAAGATTCCTGTGACCGCGTAAGAAGCTTAACTGGGAAGAAAGAATTTCGGGTATATTTTGTTATAAATTATCTTGAGTATGTATGAATATATATATTTTTTTAATCCACAATTTATTGCGAAGGATATGAAATGATTTTGTTTCTTCTCCTTAAACTGCGGGACTTCGGATCGTGGTGATGGTGGTTGAGGGGGTGGCAGAGGGAGAGAGGGTTAGGGCTCGCGGATAATAAATATGAGATATTAAAGTTAAAGACGCGACGCGTTTTATCTCTCTTTGCTCACTTTTTCTCCGCTATATTTTTATATGGAAGAGGCGATATTCATCGTTCAACATCCGCACATAAACTTGCTCGGCCATTAAAGATACAAGTTTATAATCTTATGCCCAGTTTATGCGGCTTCTAATAGCTTTATATTTTCGGAAACAATTTTTATTACCTACACCGATGGATGCAACAATTTCAATAAATAAATATCTTAAGAGAAAACGATAATGAGCTAGTTGATATGTAACAATTGTTAAGACACAATTTTAACATTTCTGTTTAAAATTTATTTTTTTAATAATACATTCTATCTATTAAAAATATCTGGAGAAGTTTTTTTTAAATCTTAAAGTCTCTTGCTTAGTTTAACATCATTAAAGTTAAACAAAATTTATAATATTACTTAATAATACATATTTGTACTTAAATTATTTAAAAAAAAAATAACGAAAAAAATATTAAAATATTAACATTAAAAATATCTGGAGAAGTTTTTATATATTTTGAAGATTTTTTTTAAAATATTAAATTCTCTTGTTTAATGTTAAAAAAAAATAATATTACTTAATTAAACATAATCGTACTTAAATCTTATAAAAAACAACGAAAAAAATAATAACATTGAACAAGTTTTTACATTTTTTACATTTTTTTTCAAATTCTCTTGTTAAAGTTAAAGTTAAATTTATAATATTGCTTAATTATACTTATTCGTTCTTAAATTATTTAAAAAAACAACGAAAAAATTAATAAAATAATAACATTGAACATTTATTCTATTTATTAAAAATATCTGGAGAAGTTTTTTTATATTAATAAGATTTTTTTTTTAATCTTAAATTCTCTTGCTTAAAGTTAAACAAAATTTATAATATTACTTAATTATACATATTCGTAGTTAAATCATTTAAAAAGCAGCGAAAAAAATTAAGAAAAAACTTTTTTAATAATAAGTTATATAATTTTATTTATAATTTTTTAAATATTTTTATGTAACAACAGTTATGTAAATTCTTAATTTTCTCTTTATAATGAATGACTTAATTTTCGATTAAATTTTTGTTCTGCGAGTATGAATTTCGTATTGTTTTCCTCAATGTCTCTTTCTTAATTTGGTAATTTCACGTGTGATTTGGTGTCAATTCGGATTCGTCCGGTTGCTTCCTGCTGGGAGATCCAGTGAAACATTCGAAAATGGTAATTGGTTTAATTTTGGAGTGTATTGTTCGCGAGGCTATCTATCTAAATTCAGGATTTGGGGGAGCGATATTGTCTCTACGTGTGTAAGTATATATATATATATATAGATGTGTGTGTGTGTGTGTGTAGATGCAGAGTACGGGTTAGTGTGTGTGTGTCTGTAAATGAAGACGTATATATTCGGTTGCCTCGCAATTCGGCCGTCGAATTAATCAAAGTTTAAGCTCTGTAATAATGCGCAGCGCCTGTACGTCAGCATTATTCCTATTTTACAGCAAAACTCAATCAGGGACTAATATATTAGAGCTGTAAATTGGCAATCAATGTTTCCATGCATATGTATGTATGTGCACAGGTAGGATGGATCCGCTCGCCGTGTAATAACAACGCTAGATTGCATCGTATATTAAGCAACATCCAATATAGATAGGACAGTTTTAAAATCAAATTTTCTCTATCTATCATGTGTACGGTTTATAATTTCCAGAATTAATACAATGCACAGGATGTTAATCTGCAATAACCGTTCCTCGTTTCGCGTTCTGGGATTTGTTGTCGCTCTCCCTGCCCGTTCGATAACGTACATGCATATACACATGCATACATAACCATCCACCCATACCATCCCGTTGCACATACACCCCATGAACCATCTCCCATCTCCCCAATCCCCAAACACCCATCCCCATGCAGACACACTCTAGCATATCGGGGGGGTGGGGCGGCGGAGGCAACGGCGGCGGCGGCACCAATCGAAATTCGATCCAATCCCAAAACCTATACTAATTTAAGGTTTATGCCGTTTACTGACTCGTCCCCACCCCACCTAACTACCTTTTACATTATTAACCCTAATCAACAATAACGCGGCCTCCACCATCCGCATATGGAACAGCCGAAATTATCGTCATAGTTTCCATTCCCGATCTCCGATCATCATTTCGCTCGCTTCGTACTTATATTATTACTATTTTACATTCGGATAGAGCCCTAATCCAATCGGTGTTTCCCCATTTTTGTTCGGCTCGGCTCAAAAACCGTTTCACAAAACCAAATACACTACATCATCATCATCATCATCATAATATAGCCCATTCAGAATCACCCTTTTTAACCAAAAATTACATTACATTCAAGCTCATTTTCATATTTCACTAACAAAATTATTTACCATCAACATTTCATTTATTTTCAAATTATTAATATCAGTTTACAACAGTTCACAGTCAAAACAAAAATATAAATTTTGCTACCTAAATAAATAATTTATTTTTCCCATATTTTTATCAATTAATATTTTCAAATGATATTTTAAACAATTAATAATATCAATTTTTATCTGCAATTATATAATATGAATAAATACATAAATTTAATACAACTACAACAACTCAAAATTTGAAAATAATGAAAATAAATTAAATATCTATTTTTTTTAAACGTAAACGAGAACGAGAAGATGTTTTAGTCTATGAGGGGGTATGGTATTATCTACAAAGTTGATACACAAAATATTGGTATAATTTTCGAGTCTGTTTTGGTATCGCGCAGTAAAAATTAAAATAAATATATATTAGATAAAAACTAAGTTCTAAGTATGTTTAAATGAAAATTAAAAAAATTGCGGTTTTTCGACATTAAATTGAAGGTTTCGATTCAATATGGTTAAATTTTAATGGGTACAGACTCCTGTTTTCATCTCTATCGATTCCATGCAGCGATGTGATTAAGCTTGTTGGAGGGATGGACGGTGAATCACGACAATTACTTCACTCACTATACACACCCCTTCGGGGGTTTTGCTGCTGAAACCCCTTTCAGACTTCGCGGTGCTACGTGTCTGCGGATATATACATATATAAATCTACTTAGGTGATGGAAACCTAGTTCGGTGGCGGCGAGTGGGCGAGCCGAGAGCATCTGCACGCCGCCTGACTTTATTTAGATAACTCGACAAAACAATTAAAACATTAACGAGCTTCTAACTGCGAGTTTAACGACTCGTTTCGAAAAGGTACGCGCACACAACATAACTCAACTCGATTCACTAGCTGCACCACACGGGGGGAGACTTGCCTGTTTGCACCGTGAAATTAAATGTTTACATGTTTCCGTACAACATTGCATGAATCATATCAATTTTCCTTTCGTTCAGTTTATATACTCTATCTATAATTTGTTGTTAGTTTGTCTTCAAGTTGCATAGTTTAAATGTAATCTTGAAGAGAAATCCAGAAAATTAGGAAGAACACTTCAAAAATGAAAATTCAATACGCTTTGTATAATTTACTACAACTTTGAAAAATTAAGTTTGTCAGTCCTATAATTTTGAATCTTTTCAGGATTGCTTTTTGTATGAGCGCGTATACAAATGGAACGATTTGCGGTGGTTAATTGGCCGCACCGATGAACATCAGAGGTGTAGATTTACATAAAACAGAGAGAGAGAGAGAGTTCGTCGGTGGTTGTTGCAACAGTATCAGTATTAGGTGGCCATTGGAAATCACGGACACACAAATACGTCGAGGGCGGCGACGGGGTGTAGGGGTCCGGAAACGATGATTTTTGTTATGTAATCCAACGCGCTCGGATCATGCTGTGCTGCGAAACGTGCGGAGGGCGGTAGAAAAGGGGTTTGGGGGGCGGCTGGTGGACGATGGCCGCGGAGCCGAGCGTGTTCAGATGTTCTGGGGGTGTAATAGAGGCGTTTAGCGGGCATCAATCATCACTGTTTTAACGCCACAGAGATTATGACCGCACCGTTCGCGCCTCTAATGCGATCATCATCTGCCCCCAGCCACAGTGTCGGGGAGGAGGCGGCGGCGGACGATCGGGGGTGGCGTGGGCGGTGCACCGCGGACACCCCCCCGCCACCCTCTATCTCTCCAACACACACACGTGCATAGACAGACACAAATACATTGATAGCGTGGCCACCAGAATTGTATGTGCCGATCAAAATCGATATAATACAATCATTGTGTGTTAATTATGAAATATACTATCGCAAAGTGTTGACCGCTGTTTGATTTCCGGCCGCAATTTTAGTTCCAAATGTCATTTTAATACGCTGGTGTTATGTGCGGTTGCCTATTTTGACGGGTCCCGGTTTGTAATGTGATTATTTATTGTAATGGATCGTTTCATGTGTCTAATTATCGGATTGGTTTTGCATCAAAAACGTACCTGAAACTATTAAAGCGATACAAACGCATAAATAATTTTTTTTTTGGGGTGGATTGTCCGGCCCATTTATTATTTTCATATTTCGCGTATTTATATTTTACGCGGTTCCACAAAACGCCGCCCCCGGCGAACGGCGCCCTTCGACCCCCCGCGCCGCCCTCCCACTCATTGCCGGCCGTTTTCCGCGCGCCACTTTCAACACTTTTCATAATTGGAATTTTATTCCGCAACATAAATCGTGTGCGCACCCCGATTCTAATTAAAATTTCACATTTACACCAGTTTTAAATACTGCTCTTCTCTCGATTTTCACACTCTCCCTTTCGACAGCCCAAAACTAGTTAACTCTCATTTATCTTCCATATGGATCTCTCTAAACCGATGAATTACAATTTGTCTAGACTCTAGACATACTTTAAGATACAAGAAATTATTAACATCAATAATATTTATTACATAATCTTTACTGTAATTATTGCAAACCAAAATCTTCCATTTTTTGCCTGCATAGAAATAGATGCAATTTAGGTTTCTATACTTAGTGTGAAGTATTAATTATAATTTTAAAACAATATTAAGAAATATTATTTACATAATAAAATTTATTACATGATCTTTACTGTAATTAGTAAATAATTTACAACCAAAAACTTCAATTTTGTGCCTACATTAAAAAAAGATACAATTTAGGTTATTATACTTAGTATGAAGTATTAATTATAATTTTAAAAAAATATTAATTCTACAAAGACTTTTGATATTATTTTTCTTATTTTTAAAATAAATCAACCAAAAATTTTAATAAAAATTTAGATGTTTATTTATATTTACTAAATTTAAGTTTGTTAATTTTTTGAAAAAAAAAAATATTTTGTTCCCCATTTTTTTTGGGTATTAAATTGTTCATACTTTTACATCGGAAAACTAGGAAATTCAATTTAATCTAACATCAAGTTTATGGTAATTAAACGATTCCTCATTAACTAGACAGATGTTTTTAATATAACTGTTTAATATACTGATATACAGCTATAATTACTTGAAATCTTAAAAAATAATAAATTAATAGGTTATATTAATTAATAACGTTGAAAGATCGTTGATCGATAGCCGCCATCCATTAAAGACCAAACGGAATTAACTCATTCGTTTTCTTATAGAATTTCTTTAAGAATATATTTATTTCGGATATTTTTAATAAATTTGTTTGATTCTAATAAAAATAGAAAAATATAGTATTATATAACAACTAACATTTAGAAAATTGAATTTTAAATGATGACTAGTAGTTTAAAGCAAGGTTGCGTAAGGAAGTTTGCGTTACGTTTTAATGCGCCGCGATGGTCCGCCGTCCTCTCTTGCGCCCCCGCATGGTCTTCTTCCTGTCTCACCCGCATATATTTTCGAATAGTTATTTGCAAGTTTCTACATAATATGCAAATGCCTTTGGTACATCTCCTGGAGAAACTTTTTCCAAGATACATTTTTACATGAAATATGCGCCCCCGTCTGCGTATATATATTCTAATTTAAAATATAGAATACAAATTTATACGTGGAGCGCGCGGTCCCTCCGCCGCCTCCGAACGGAGTTCAATTCCCCATCGGGGCCCGTTCAATTTGATAAATGCGAAATAAATATTAAACAGAGTTTGTGTCTATTTCTTCTTGCGCGAGTTTCGAGGGAGGCGGTAGCGGCGGCGGCAACGGAAAGAGGCACAGCCTAATTTAGATAGTGCATATACCAGCTGCAGCAATCTCTATATCTCTTCGCAAAGTACATACATACACAGCTTCTTTTTTTTGTATATATATTTTCAGTACCTTCTTCTCAGTTTTGTTCTGCTCTTTTTAATTCTATACAAATTTTCATTTATTAAATCACGTACATCTAGATAGAAGCGAACGAATAAATTGGTCTTCGTGCACCCGAAAAGCCGAGAAGATATTTTAATCGATTTCAATTAAGTTTTATTAACGTTCCACACATTCTGTCTTAATTTTAAAACATCCATTGCAACACCTCATTACAATTTTACTTTTAGCACTTTATTTTTTTAATAAATTTAACGTTCATACTTTAAGATTACTTTAATTCATTTTTTTAAAGTCAAGTTTATATTTTTCTTGATTTAAAGAACATTAAGTACCTTGTAGAAAAAACATTTTGAAACTATGAAAAATATCTATAATTTTTGGAAAAATAAAGGAAAATAAAATAAATAAAGGTTTGATCTAATATAATATTCAATATATATATTTAGTAATGAATTCAATGTGAGTAATTTAAATAATTAATCTGAATTAATTTAATATGTATTAAATACGATTAGTATTAATGTGACGCATGTAATATCCTGGTTTGATATAGTATTTATGTAGATTTCCATGCTCATTTTTTATTTTCCGTCGTTGTTGCGAATTTAAATCCGTTTTGGTAAATAAAAAATGATGTGTATAAAAGGACGACACATCGCGGTTGTCTCGGGTAGAGGCGGCATTAAAAATGAAGGGGGGTGTCGGACGCCTCCGCTGCCGCCGCTGCCGCCGCCGCCGCTCGCGTAAAACAATATTTAATTAAATTGGGGAGCAAAGTTTTACACGGCCTTCGCATGAATATTATATAATAAAATTATTTAAACGAGATAATCCGTTGTTTTTTTTTTGCCACGTATACTAAATTTCATTTCCTTTGTTTTTATTTTTGGAGAAAAAAAGAAAATATGTTTATTAACTGGCATTGAGGAACGTTGCATAAATAATCTGAAGTTGGGATGAATTGCTTTCGTCCGTTTGGAAAAATAATTTGAATCGGATGAAGGGAGGAAGACTGTGCTCCCCTTCAGAAGTGGAATGAGATGCATCTCATCTTCTCTCTTCCTTTTCGTCCGTGTTTACATCCCTCGACCCATGTATAATATATGGATCTATCTGCGTACTGATAAAACTTGTATGAATGTAAAGCCCTGCGAGTGCATTATTAAGGGGGCAGCAGCCGCCCTCGGGGGCGGGCGGGGTGAGGCGGTCGCTCGGCCGCCGTCTGATTTACGGCCCGTCGTTAATTTCCAGACGTGATGAGGTTACTTAAGATACGCGTGCATAAATAAAATTATGTCCTTCCCCTCGGAAAAGGGAGCTTCGTGAAGGAGCTGCAGGAGAGGAGAGTATAAGATGAAGAGAATAAAAAAGAAGTAGTAGATGGAGCCCCTCCGGTTTTCTTAATGTCCATCCACTCAATTATTCAGGCGATCGAATTTGGAACGCCGCTACCTTAGGTTATATTATTTTCGGGCATCTCGTATTAACTTTACACGAATCCAAAGTGGATTACTCAGGGTAGTAGCGAACTTGTTTCAGCTGCTAAAGATTAACGACTTACGTAATCAGATTTTATTAACTCAGTCTACGGGGATGTTTATTATGTAGTTATTAGATTAAAATATTACTTGCAAACACACTCTTACATCAATTTCAAGCGACTTCATCGAATTACAACTACACATCATATTATTATCAATTATATTAGAAAAGCAACTTTTCAGTAATCAATTTTAACTACATTTTTTATCTGTAAAATTATTAACTTCTTGTTTTATCAAATGAAATATACGTGTTAATTATTTTTAATTCATTAATTAATCATTGATGATTTGTGGAACGAATTTGTAAGCACATACGAGTCTTTCATTGAAGCGGTTATATTCTTAAGGTTTGATGGTATCGAGACTCCAGTCGAGTGCTGAAACCAGTTTAATTCCACGTGTTTTTGAGAAATGTAAATCAATTCCGCGACGACAAATCACGTCAAAATAAAAACGGACAAATCACCTCCTCGGTGCGATCCTTCTTTTCTCACCCGTTTTTCATTTTTCACTTGTATTCCTTTCTTTTCATTATTATTTTTTTCTTCATTCAAGTCGTCCTGCTTTCGATCGGCCGCAGGTGAATTAATTAGAATTCCTCATCGGAATGGCGGAATGAATATCATCGGATATTAATCTCATTCTCTCTCCGCGTTCGCACGATAAATTACATTTCCTTTCGATGATTTATAATTTCGAATTAAAACCCCGTCCAATGGCGTGCGAATACCCCCGTCCCCTCACTCTAAATAATAATAATATATATTAACGGATACTGCGCTTTGGGAAATTTTATCTCGGAAGATACAACGTTTTATTTGATAAATGGTGGAGGAACGAAACGACGATCAGGAAGAAAAAATGGAAATACACGAGCTCTGCTCTTTTCGTCTTCCTATACGTATGATAATCGATATGCAGGCAATCGTGATTTATTATTTCGTAATGTAATTCGCCCGCAAAATGGAAGTAATATTCGATGTTGAAAAGAAAAAAAAAAGCAAACGTAATTACTTCTCTGAATTTTATTTCTTGCATTTAAGTTGTGCATGGAGATTAGATGTGAGGCAATTAGGAGGGATAATTCAAAGGAATCATAAAAAATGCAAACATTTCGATGCGTCATATGAATAGATAGTATACGTTTTGAGGGTGGATGAAATATGCAGCTCGAGGCTGTGGAGCATCAGCCATACATCTTAATGTCAAACTCTCTTGCTCCTCTAATATGTGGCTCCGCGCGGAATGGCTTTTGCTCCATGCATATAGGTAGACACGAATTCTACCTCCGAACCACTAACCAAATACACGCACCAAATATTAATTGAATAATTATTGCTTTCGTATTTCATAACCATCGGCGAAGAGCGTTTAGAAAGTTAATGGTTTCCTCGCTGCACACTGCTTCCTTCTATTTCACGATACCTCTAATATTGATCTTCTGACATCATTTCTCATGGAAAATTACTTCAATCCAATATACACAAACCTATAAATTGCGATAAAAACTCATATATTTTAATTAACACTTTGTTATATAATTGAAAAATTATAATTTTGATATTTATTTTCATTTTGAAAATTAATTTATTAGGGAATGGAAATAAACTTCATTTTATATTAAAATAATAGCTTCTGCTGTATAATAGTTTTTGGTTCGTGGACTTCAGTAATTGTAATAGAAGTTTTTTGTTCTTTTTTATTAAATGAAAGCAATGGATGCTTCAGAGTTTGAAGTAGAGTTTCTGCTGGGAGAGTTATAGGTTGATGGAATATGGTTTCTTGTTGTTCTTGGTTTGACGATAATTATGCAAACCGAATTGGCATTTGGAATAGGGAGGAAGAGAAATAGATAGGCCTTATTATAAATGTTTTATGCTGGCCGGATCTTGTAGGAATGGTAGATATATTCATGCGGAGGATCGTGTCTTGTCAAAAGGGGAGGAAAACTGGCGCATTCATAAGTTGACATCGTATATTTATGGTGCGTTTTATGTCTGATGTGTATGTGATTTATTTATTCCAATGAGATTGATTTTCCTTCAAGAATGCCAGCAGCCACCCGAGAGGTTGCTGCTTCTGCTTCTGCTTGCATGCATTCCCGTCTTCTTTCCTTCATGCCTTCCTTCCTCCTCGCATTCATTGTGCATGTATGCACCTCCATATACCCATACCTATATGTATGTGGAATACGCATACACATAATTCTCTTGCATATAGGCATTAAGCATTTGCTCCGTTTAAACTACACTTTATGGGCTTAATATAAATGCGTTCCTTTTTTCTCTCCTTCCTTCTGCTCCTTTTTCTTCTCCTCTACTTCATTACGGGGACGGATTGTTCCAGCTAAAAAGCTCCTACCATTCACCGAGACCACCTACGTTGCAACTTTTATAACTTTGCATATTGTGTGTGTACGTACCTACATACTTCATGCAAACAATCGCATGAAAATTCATTTAGAAAAAAAAATGCACTGCACACGAAAGACCGAGAATCACATACCAGAAAAAGACCTACACAAAGCGTTTAACTCGTTCCCACAAAAAAAGAAAGCGCAATTGCTTTATTTTTTTAAATTTTTGTATTATAATAATGACATAAGTTTAACTATAGATGGCTTCACGGATTCAAACGGAAATGGGCAAATGGAAAGAATTTAGCAAATTGAAATGAGCTTGCAATTATTTGGGAGGTGTACGTGTGTGTTTATACAATGCGGAAAATGAAATTCGGAGCGCGCGATGTCGCGAGCTGCTCTTGGAGGGCGGCTGTTCGCAGACCAAATACTAGCAACTCGGTTATATTCAGTGCATATTAATTATAACTTGCGTAAATGTAATATTACATTCCGACACTGCCATCCAAATGTTAAATTACATTGGAAGTTGCCTCGGCGGCGCACGTTATCAAGACTGCCGCCATCCCCGCATCGCGAAACCGCGCGAATTATATTATAATGAAAATTAACTTTTAATTGACAGCCCTGGATAATTCCAGTATTGCTATCCGCGAATTTACAATACGAATACAGTTATGCACACATATATAAATAATAGTAATGCAGAGGAAACTGCTGGAAACTGTTTTTCATGACTCCCTTTTCGTGTGTTGATATTAAATTCGAACCGGTTGCGGCTATTTTATTCCGTTTGTCCGGCGTTCGGCTCATTATTTATTTATTTTCGAATTAAATTTGTTATCTTGGACGCGCAGGTATTCAGCCGTCCGTAATTTCCAAATGGTTTCCATGATTGATCGTTTCCAAATTAACTGGCAATCAGAAAACGTTCGCTGAAAAAAAACAACAAACAAATAATAACTATAACATCTGCGCTTTTTATTTAATCAATCAATTGTAGAAAACCTATCAACATTTTCAGTTTAGACTAGATTCAATCAATGATTTTTTTTATTGTCTTCAACATTAATTTCTTTATTTTTTCTATATATTATTATTATAAATGCTTTTTAAATTTAGTTGCAACAGAAATATCAATTGAAATAATTGCAGTATCATAGTAAAAATGTAGCTGTTATTATTGATCATTTTCAAAACTGACATGTAGCTAGAAATCACTTAAAAAATAAATTGCGTTACTATTTGATTTGATCAATTATCTGAAACCAATCTACGTTTAAATTGGAGTTGGATGTCGTTTAATTGGTACTTCGTATAAGAATTATATAAAGGAAATATATTGGAAAAGATATGGTCGTAAAAATATGTTCGATTAATGTTCTCAATGCAGAATAGAGCCAAAGTCTTTGAACGCATTAAATTAAAGTATCGACTATAAATTAATCTAGTGAATAAGAAAGATCCCGACGACGCAATCGGTTTGGATTTCCAAAGAGTCGATTTGTATTTCAATAAATGTAGCAGATGCAATAAAGTTTCATTTAAAATTAATTGGAAAACAGATTGACGAAAATAAAGTAAAACCGAAAACCACTTTCAATGCAACTTGTTGGTATTTATTTCATTACTAACTATGTTCCAATTTATGTCAGTTCAATTTTAGAAGAATTCAATTCGATATAAATAGGAATTTAAAATAAAAATATTGGTTATTTAAAATGAAATCTGAATATTTCAGTTCGTTATAAATTGCAACTAATGTTCGCTTCATTCCTTGTTCTTATCTTTATTTGTTTCGTTTCGAGACGCGCAAAGGACAAGAATAAAAGAATGGAATGTTTATAAAAAAAAATATACTAAGAAAGGAAAAGATGAAGAGGAGAATCGCGTTTTGTTTCTGGTTATGCGAGAGAAAAGTAGGAACACGTTTCCTTTTCAGTACTATTTTTTTTTAGTCTCTCACTATTTTCTTGGCGTCTCTATTTTTTCTTTATCTCTCTCGCTTTTGTTGCCGTCGTGTCTTTCTTCTGTTTTTCCTCTATTTCGTCGAGCTGCAAGCATCGCGGGGAAATCGATATGAGGGGTAAGGAGGCGGCAAATGGGTGGGAAAAGAAGAGAAGAGACAGATGAAGGGGTTTGGAAGAGTGCGGAGAAGAAAGAGAGGCGAGAGATGAGAAGAGAATATAAGTGCCCTGTGAACTAAGTGTAAAGACATTGGCACGCGGCGCCGCTTTGTTACTGACCTGCCTCGCGTCTCGACGCTCGCGTCACACAAGCGTCCCGGCGCCGTAGGACGCCGCACTCTCCATTCCCGTCCCTTTGATGTCGTGCAGATTACAGAAAAACATCTGCCGGTGCTACTCGAAATCTCACAAAGTTTATCTTATGCTACTCTAACTCTCCATCCCACTTTTATATATCCTACCTACCGCCAACATTCTCTTATATTCTTCTACCCTTCTCACGCCTACGCTTTCTTCTAATCCCTTCCCCCATTTATTTATACTAAGCCGCAGTTTTATGCTAGATCTCAGATTATGTATTGCAGATATGATTTTCAGGATATCTGCATTAAAAAAAACTAGTTTTACTATTAGATAGTTTTGGAATTATAAAATAGGGATGACATTGCAGTTAGAAGTAATTAAATGTAAATGACTAGAAGTTTCTGTATTTCAAATGATTTATTTTGTTAAAATACGCAAGTCGGTGAATTTATATTTCCTTGGAAATGATTAATACATGTGATATCGAGGAGGGTGGAAAAAGGAAAACCGTAACGAATAAAGTGTTATACAAGGGAAGTGTACATACGTGAAAATATTGATTCGATTCGGCGGCTGGCGACGTTACAAAACAGTACAGAAGTTATTTTATTCCCTGCGTACATATATGATATTTTGTAATTCCGCTTCTATCTCTTTCCCTCTCACCCTCCTCATCCCCAATCCCTCTCTCGCTCTGTCTCCCTCTCTCTTTCGCCCCTGAAGAATAATTTAGAATGTGTTTACATACGCCGTTGTCGCATCAAATACATAAATCTGAAACAAACATGCAAAGCGCATGGACATACATATGTAAACGTAATACCATGGCCTCTGAAAATACAGAGGAAAAAATAGTACGTACGTACACACAAACACACATACACACACCTACGCATACGAGTATCCATGCATGCATGCATACACATATCATTGGAGAGAGGAAAAATACAACGGGAGATGGGCGACAGAGGGAAAAAAGAGTCCGGCGGGGGTGAAAAAGCAGCAACCCGCTTCATTATCAAAGTGTCGAACTGTATTGAACATGTATGATTCATGTTTCAAAACGACAACTTCAATGCAAAAATATGCACTTCGCGCGTCATAAACAGGACATATATTGCACCTATACATTATTTAATAGCGAATGAAATATGAATCAAAGCGTCCTTTGTGCGCATCCTTACACACACACATACACCCATTTTTTTTCCTTCGCGTTTTTTTACATCACCACCCCCATTCCTTTCACCCCGTTGTTATTCATGCTTGTCACTGCTTACTATTTGCAAATAGTGAAGGAATGCAAATGTCTGCACTTGCAACGTACACAAATGTATACCTTCTGCACGATGGAAGTGTACTAATTCATATAGAAACCTTGGTTTTGGAAGAAAACTTTCAGCCCACATTAGTCTAAGCAAAACATGCAAATAATAGACAATATTAAGTTTCAAACCCAAACTTTCTTAATATAAGCAAAGTTGGTAGAACTTGGTTCATCAAAATTATCACCAATAATTCATCAATTTTCTTTACTTTTTAATCAAAAGTAGCTAAACTATAAAATAACAACCTGTTGTTTATACAACAATTTATATTTTATTATATTAAATCAATTGAAATTGAAAGTGGTATAAAGTATTGCTTCTATACTTTAATTGTACAATATGTCTTTTTTCGTTGTCATCATCTGTGCATTGAGGGTTTGAGCGTCTGTGCGCGTGTTAATTCGATTTCCACTCGATTATTTGAGCCGGAATTTATATGTGAATGCGTGCAATCGGGTGAAAATGAAATCGGCGGACATCAATTTTCCAGACTATATAATCCCAGACTCTTACGATCGATATAGGAGGGGGGCTTACGAAAGGATGAGTATAGCGGATGGTGAAGAAACGACATTTGATCCACAATCGTTTAATCAAACTTCAATAGAGTAATCCGAAAATTGTTAAATTGTTAAATAAAAAGATGAATGGTGGTGAATTATTGGTGTAATATGTAATAAAGTATAATATAATTACTGTGAATTTATTTAGTTTTGAGCACTTTCGTTGATTGCTGATTTGGAAAGTATCGGTAGATTATTGAACGATCGTGTAATATAGATTTGTTTGATTTATTTATGGATGAAATGGTATTGGTTTATGGAAGAACCTTGTGCGTTTCTGATAAATAAAATATTGCATTACCGGGATGAGCAGCAATCCATAATGGACTGCATTGATTTCTTTCGAATGTAGTATATATAATAATGATATGTAGAAGAGGAAAGAAAATAAAAGCAAAGCAGTTGGCGGAAAAGCATGTATAATAAATCATCGAACGTAAGTTTTAAATCATAATAAATAAAAACTTTTTTGGTCGCTCCTTGCGCTTCGCTCTCCTCTCTGGTTTCTGTTGTGTGTTTATGTGTGTCGGGAAGGAGGTGGAGAAGAGTAATTTTAAGCCTAATTGATGATATTTTAAAGTTTAGACCGTAAACGAGGCACTAAATCATCTTTGTAGCAAATGTTAAGGTGGCAACATCGGTAAAGTTTATAAGTGATGTATGTGCATTGTAAATTACCCCGCCATTAGTGCGCGCGGCCCCCGATGCCGCCGCCGCCGCCTCCAACCCGCAGCCCCTTCGCAGCCGTCGCCGCCTCCCAAAACAATAAGATGCAGTGTATATACGGCATTAGCGATATCCATTATCTTAAGATATTATAAATGCCTCCCGAACAACTTCACCCTTCCCCGCAAACCCGAACTCCGAAATCCTGCCGCCTTCACATCCTCACCCTCACCCGCACTGTTCGCAACTTTCGAACGAGGGGATTATACACATCCAGATGGAAAATAATGTAATATTTAATTTATCTTCACATATATTTATATATATAAGCGAAGGGAGCAACGGTCTAGAATCGAGGGCGGCTCTTGGGGGTGGTTGAAGACGTCCCGTTCCCTTCGCTCCTCTCTTCCGTCTCTCTGGAGAAATTAATTTCTCAGTAATCCAAGACGGGCAGTAATTAAGCATCGCGCGGATCCAGACGGCATCTCAACGATCTATCATTGCGTTTATACCCAATTGCCAGGATCGCCGCAATTAAATCCTCCGAAACCCAACCGCCAACGCCGCCGCCTCCTCATCCTCATCTCCAGCATCCAAACCAACCCTTTTACATCTCAAAGCAATCCTATCTTATTATTTATATACATATATATATATAGAGAATTTCGTATGGAAAATGAAAATAAAATAAACGACTTTCTTTAATTAGATTTAATTAAATTAAATTGAATTTTTACTAAAAGTTCTCGATTTTTATAAATTTTAATTAAAAAATTTAAGACATTTATTATTAAGTATAAATTGAATTGATGTTTGCATTAATATAACTTATTTATTATGTAATGTCTCTTTTATTAGAAAAAAAACGAGTTTGGACTAATTTCTTTTTTTCTCTTCTGTTCTAGGTGAGTGTTTTAATCCCGAATTCGACAAATCTACCATCTACTACATTCGTGTTCCTCTTTCGTCGATAAACTGGATACACCAGACGCAGCAGGTACTGTGCGAGTTGACAATTCAATTGAACGATGTAAATTAACGTGTTAACGTTCCAGCAGTTCAATTCAATTGCATTTTATTCCGTTTCCGTCGCCCTTACGATTATTATTATTATACCGGAATTACTCAAACTACTGCTACCAGCACTTCATTTCCTATTTTTTTTTTATAGATGTTGTTGACTTTGCTGTTTTGTAGCAAACGCACCCCCTCGTCTCCCTCCGTTTCAGCGCTTTTTGCGCGCGCTAAGTGGATAAATAAATATTTCACCGTTGGTTTGCAGTGTTTTCAGCGGCTTCAGCGGGCCGCAATTCCCGCGGCGCGTTAAAAATGAGCACCACTATAAATTTTACACTAATTTTATTTCGTTCTCACACAATCCTACACCCTTATACACACACACACACACACACTCGTAAACACACGTACTGCTAGCGGGCGATGATATATTCGCAATTTAATTTTGAAAACCACGTCCTCATTACGACATTTATATAAAAAAAAATGGGGGGAAATTATACGTAAAAAAAAAATACCGTAAATAAATACAAAGCTGCGGCGAAAAAGGAGCACACAGTGAAACGCGCGCAAGGCTTTTAAACTGAATAAAATAAATTACGAAAGTTAGCAGCCACTCGTTTCAGGATATTTTTTTTTTCGCGCGCGCGTTTCGGTTCCCCAATTAAAATTATATTTAATGTTACGCAAAAATTAATTCGGATGGTTGTAATTATTAAATTAAACATCGGAAAGGGAATAATTGTGTACAACAAAGTGTACACCAGAAAATCTAATTATTTCAAACCCTCTGCTTCAATTCATCTCTGCTTTGATATATATTTTTTTAATAATTTAATCATTAACAAAATATGGTTACATCTTTAATTATTCCATATTAACTCTACTAATATTATTAAAATAAAAATCAATTTTATTATTTTATGTTGTAAACTTTACGACTAATAAATTTTTCAGTTTATTTAAAAAATTATATTATATTTGTATAATGTTTATAAATATAATATTTAGTTATTTTAGAATTTTACATAGTTTTGTGAGTTACATCATCAAATTATCCTGAAATTTAAATAAGGATTTGATAATTGTTAAATATTTAGTGTGTAATGTTATATAAATTATGTGTTAATCAGGCGATGAAAACAACAAGCTTTTTGTGTCTGCAGGTTATTACGGGATTAAATGAAAAAGGGGGGATGTTTAAAATATCATTGAAAAGCGGAGGAGTGTTGAAAAAAATATATAAATGTATGTTGTTAGGTGAGAGCAACAGGTTATATAGAGTTCGCCATGCCTCAACCTAAATATTTGCATATATGCTTTTAATCTATTGTCCGGGCTTTTAAAATATATACCGTTTACCGCTTTTAATAACAATAATAATTGTTGGCCGACCGAAATGCTAACGGCCTTTTAAAGTCTTCCCTTTCGCTTTCATGTATGTTTGTTGCATGCAATTAATACCGTTTTATTCATTCAATATAAATATACGTAAACGTTGATAAAATATAAGACAGTTTTTATATAATCACAAATATTCTTTGCATTTCGTATTTGCTGAAGTTAGATTGAATTGTAACATGATTTAAAAAAAAAATGTCTATTTTTAATTGAATCTTAATCAAAATAAGATGTATTGCGATAAAATCAAGTTAATTGTATGAATGGCATGTAATAAATGTCAGGAGTTTAGCTGCGTGTATCTCGGACTCGTTAAACATACGATGTGAAAAATGGGTAGGGAAATTGCGTTGAAAAGGACAGGAAGCGGATAATGAAGAGAGCGAGAGGAGAAAAAAATCCGGGTGATATGTAGGAGGAAGGATGAAGAGGAGGAGGCGGAATGAATGTATAAACTGTGTAATAAGTATGTTATAACGGGGTGTATATAATGTGTGTGTGTATATAACATCGCAGCAGAATCTATTAAAATTTAATGGTCGAGTTTATCGATAGTAAAATATCTATTATAAACAATGTAATATGTAAACAAAATGGCCTCGTAAATTTAAAATTCTATGGCAATTCCTGCGCTACCCGAGGACCCCGTCCCCCGAATCCTCCTTTTACCTCGCAACCCCCGCCCCGGTGTGTTCCTTCCTTAGCCCTTTTTCGTATTACTTTATATACAATATAAATATTTATGGAATCCGTCCGTGTATTGACGTTATTTATTTTTATTTATTATCAAATTTGCTTCATGCACTATGCATTCGTGGCTTATCAGGGATTCATGTATTCAATTATTTAAATTGCGCGCTCTTCCCCCACCGCGCACTTACCCACCCTCGCTCACCATGTCCATGGCATACATCAAAATATCAGGACGAGAAGGAGCAAAGCGAAGAAGGAATAAAATAAAAACAAAACGAAGCAAACGACGTGCAGCAAAGATGGTAATTGACGTTGAATTGTATGTATTCGCGGACAAAAATACCCACAATTTGCGCTACTTTATATTTCGCTTCCCCTTAATAATATGATAATGCCCGTCGTGGTTCCATATTTATGATACCAAAAATGAAACACGAAATCCAAAAAAATGACCCAAAACGAAAGATATGGAACACCAAATTAAATCAGCCGGCACAAATTGATTAACATTTTCTCTCTTTCGCTTTTTTTTTCATTTCGTTTTGTTTTGATTACGTTTCATTCCTGTATCTCTAAATACCTTTCAACAGTTGGACGGAGGCGAGACCGGATCGTCGCTCGCCGAATAAATGTATTTTAATCTCTCCGCCGGTGTTAAAATTGTGTTCGTTTGTAAATTGTATAAATTTGTGTGACATTAAAATATATTAGCAGCTCCATCCACCCATCCATTATTAACGTTTCGCGAAGAGGAAAATGAAGAACGCACGATAAATGCAAAAAAAAAAAAATGAAAACTGCCGCATTATTTTATTTATAAAATTGGAAATTATCAACTATTATTGGCTATTATAAAAAAAATGATTAGGTTAATCAATAAAACTAAAAGTTATTTGAAATCAGCGCATTTTTGCGGTTATTTTGATATGTCACATGTTAGGCTTTGTTAAATATTTCGCTACAGTCCCCTTACTTTTTTAGGGGGTCAGAGCGATAATTTAATTTGAACCGATTCGTACAAAATTATACTCGTTGGATAGGTCTATATGCTCTATAAGTTTAAACTACACTTTTAATATCTGCACTTAAGTGTGTTATTACTTTCGTTATAATGTCTTTCGGTGGCAAAGCGATCATCATCAAGTCTCGCCGTGTACTAAGATGGAATCGCCAATTATTAAAAGAGAATGAAGAAAAAATATAAATAAGTAGAGATGCGAGAGGATCGTAAAATTGAGATAAAGGAATTCCGCCCAGCAACGGAATGCCTTTTTTGGCACTCCCCACGTGCGCGCGTGGACCGCGTGGCTTTTTTTGTTCTTCTTCTTACGGCCATCCCCCTTCTGTATTTATTACCGATCGGAATCAATTTTATGCATTCGGTCTTAAAATTTAACGGCCACCTTTATCAAAAATGTAATTCACAGGAATTTATTCAGACGTGCATTTTGTTTTGCCTCCGCTTCATTTGTTATCCGTTTTTATATTTCAACAAATAGTAGTAGTTTTGTACATGTTTTTCACTTTAGTGGAAAAGAAATTTGATGGTAGAAGCGCTATAATATTAATAATTATAATGGATGCACGTTTTGATGCAAATATGTTTTTATTTTTGTTAATGGGGTGGCAGACTGTTAATTTTTTTCGGTTACATCATTGATAGCATTTTTGATCTAATAATCGGCGGCGCGTAGCAACGATATGTATGTTATTAGTGTTAAATGTGGAGATTTAATCTAGTTACAGTTGGTACGCATTGGTACCAAATGAAAGGGTTAAAACACATATATTGGTTATTGCGCCGGAAGATTAATCGATATTTTAATGTTCTCATTAGCACGCATTCCGAAAATGAAAAACGCAACACACACAAACGACCCTTTCAGCCATTATTATTCCAGCAATACACATATCTAGATATATTCAACAATACCAACAAAAAAAAAAGCTAGAAGGAAAGTCGACCAACACAGAAATCACTCTCTCTAAGTATAGATTTTGACTTATGCGTGCGTATGTGTATCGCGTTCTAAACTAAATAAATAGAGCGGAATAAAGTTCTGGTCTTGTTTACGCCACCGGAATTTTATTGTAACTTAACTTAATCGTGTTGATCCGGATTTTAAATAAACATTCGAATGATTATTCCAGCATTCACGAATAAAATTTTAATGATTTCCAAAATAAAGAATACACATCTCTTTTTTTCGCTC
This sequence comes from Nicrophorus investigator, assembly GCA_963457615.1. Classification (NCBI taxonomy): domain Eukaryota; kingdom Metazoa; phylum Arthropoda; class Insecta; order Coleoptera; family Silphidae; genus Nicrophorus; species Nicrophorus investigator. Next base: position 11,529,774 of record OY735142.1, on the reverse strand, counting down.
TCCTTCACTTCTATTTCATCTCAATATGAAAATGAACACTAATTAACCTACATTTCAGATCTGAATTATGTAATTGTTTATTACAAAAACCTTCATAAACATAGCCTTATCTTATTTTTTTTCTACAAAATGCACACTTTTTTAGTAAAGAAGAAAATGGATTATTGAATTTTTTTTTTTAAATCATTAAAATATTTTGTAATTTGATAGATGTTGTAATATTATTTTAATGCGTGTTCTTTAGTAGCCTAAAGTCATAAATAAAGTGAAGCATTGTTTTGAATGGTTTCCATAGTAATTATGAGAGGATCTGCAAATTGCGTGGTAAAATCGAACGTATAATTTTTGCTGCGTGTCATATTAATTTTATTGTCAAAATGGCCGCGCCGTGTCATACGTTATTAGAACTAATTTCGGTAATAATAATAATATTGCATTAATTAAATTAATATACGGCTCTGTGCGGCGCAGCGAATACAATATAATAATTATATAAATACACACATCATGTCACCATAACTAATTAACGTCAATATTATATGATTAATGTGCGCTGACCGGGTTTGTTAAATTCCGGGAGAACGGACGACCTCCCCCCGCCACCCCCGCGCGCTCCGCTGTTTGTATGAATGTGTGTGTGTGTGTGTGTGTATGCAAAACACAAAAGCTCGTGTCATCTCTGTCTGGCGTCGAGGATCGCAGGACACTTTCATCCTTCTCTGACGCATAAGTCATCTTCCATAGCACACTCTCTGAGAGAGTGATGTAATTACGACACGCCATTGGCGGAACCAGCAGGAATACAACTGGATATATATGTCGATAACAGGACAATGTCAGCGTTTCCGGTGTCAGATCTATGGTTCCGGGTCCGGCCGCAGGACTCCGGGAAGTCCATGTCCTTGTCATATTATATTCATCACCGTTTTAATTACAAACGCCCCCCATTGCACACTCACACACCATCGCACACGTTCGTACCCAGATCGAAATCCTAGCTTACTTTAATATTTCAAATCTTATTAACCTAATAAACACTTCATTGCATCACCGTTCAATCCCATCGGACCCATTTCAAAAAGCCGAATGCTGACAGACATTTCAAGCGAAGAATTTCACACTGTACTGTATATATGTCGAATCACCAATTTCAGAAAACAAAAACATTATTTGCTTAGTTAATAAAATTCAATTATTTTCCATCTTCTTAATTAATATTGAGTCTTCGTATGCATGATTAAACTGGAGGTCCCCGAACGGCGGTTAAACGTGAATAATTTATCGCGAATCGATGTCGGGGAATAATTCATTCGGCTGGTCTTTCTTTAATTTCGACTATCTCGAGTAGGATCCAGTTCGCTGCAAGTGTGTTTGTGCGCGCACGTATACGTACACAAACATACAGGCGATACCTAGGGCCGCGTATGTGTGTGTATGTGTGTGTTTGGCATTATTTGCCATTAATTTATGCAAAGTGGCGAAGCTGATCGCAGACACAGATCCGCATTAAAAATTAAGACTACTAAGTAACTAGGCACAAACATAGAACACACCGTACACGAGGTGAATTATTGAAATTTAACTCGGTATCGGATAAGATATTGAAAAGATCGGCTGCACTGCTATAACCGGGACATGGAATATGTTACAACTTGACGATGTTTTATCAAATATGCAATCAAGAACATCGCGTGTTTAAATTTTCAACGCGGCCTTTAATAAAACACATCCAACGGCTGGATGCGACATATTTGTGTTTGCTCTCTAATCCAGATTATATATTTTAATCCCACATAAAACATCTACGCATATATTTAAAATATTCACATACCAAATTACTTTAATCCCATTAATTAAATTACAATTTTAAATTTATCTAATTTAATACAGCACTTTTTACCAAATTGATCCAAATCTTTCTACAACAAAATATTTAAAATATTTTTATTTTCAATAATTTATATTTGAATCTATCTATAATTAAATTAATCTTAATACATAATTGGTCATCATTTACTTATCCACGAAATTAGAAGAAAAAAAAGTTTGCCGAAGTGCAAACTCAATATATTTAATTTTAATCTAATAATATTTGTTTGTAAGAGAATAATTTTGAGAAATAAATATAAAATTAAATCTATATTCTTTACATATTCGGATTTTTTATAATATTATAGTAAAATTGCACTTTGGTTGTATTAGATGAGAATGTTTCTTTAGTTTGTCGTCGGTGATGTTAAGACTAACTGGTTTATATGATCGAAATATGATGATAAGAAAATCTCTGCATCTTCAATTACACGATATGCGTGTGTGTAGGTTACATAAATTTCCTGTTGCAATTGAGAATTAGAATTAAATGGTATTTTTGCTCGTATGTCTCTGGAGTCTGATGGTGATTGGATCGATGAGAACGTAGATGGCAGGAAATGCTTAGTTATGCGTATGTGTGTTCGTGTATGGGAGTGTGTGTATATCAAACTCGGACGATTAGATATTGACGACGGTCCGGTCGCTAGATATAAATCAATAGAGTAATAGCCAGGTGAATAATGAATATCTATAGATTCTCCGGTCGACCGGGTGAACCTAGGTGGCACTCCTGGGCAGACGGATCAAACACCATCGGAATCAAAGGGTGCACGCAATTCCTCAATACGCGACGCGTCGAATCGGAAGAGCTATGATGATTATGATGATGTTGCTAATCATGATTTGCGATGACGGTGAATTTTCCGATGATGAGGATGGTCATCGGCGACGACGGCGGATCCGGTGCGTCCGAGGCGCAACTGCATCATGCAGCTTAATTGATAACCCGCGTAATCAGGCCAGGTGAAAATTACATGATACACACTCGTGTACACGTATCAGGTTGTATAATTAAACGGCTAATTAATGGCTTGCCGAATTCACCGTTTAAAATGTGTTCGCGCGCGCGTCCGAAACGCCAACCCCTCTCGCAAAACCGCTCACATGTGCAACGCATCCAACACACAAACACACATCACAATCTGCACACACCACCACGCACCTACGTGTGGGTGCGTTCCTATACGTATACACGTATGCTGCATAAACATGGGATGGTTGCTCTGCGTGTGCGTATGTATGTGTGTGTGTTTTTCAAGTGCTTTGTCACGCCTCTATATAGTGTGAGCACTGACACCTGTTATTTTCAATTTTCACTGTTATTTCACGCCTCTGATTGCGGAATGCAAAATTACATGAATGGTTTGATTAATTGTTTTTGTTTATCATCATAATTACACCTATTTGTAGTATTTTGGATTGTTTTCGACGATTGCAGCTTTTAATATCCCCCAGCTCACACACACAAACACATATTCAAATACCAACACACACCCCCATCCCTATCACACGTACAGCACACATCCCATCTCTCTCTAAAATGCATGCGATGATGCACAATTCAAATATATTTCCCATCATAGCAGCCGGCGAATTTTCCGCCCCGGCAAAAAGCGAATTTATTATTTATTTCCCTGTCACGCGTATCTTTGAAGCCCGATTTCGATTACACCGCGGTTACGGATTGCGGTCCTCGCTTTTTGCATCGAATCATCCAGCTAAACACTCCTTTCTGCAAGTCCACCGATTTCATTTACCAAAAAAAAAACGCCATTTCATCAACAACAAAAAATAAACTGACAAATATCAATAAAACATACATAGTTCAAAGATAAAATGATTAATGATGGATTAAGAAGGAAAACTAGAAACAGACACTGTCATTTAGATTAAATATATTTTCACTTCATATCTACTTATTAATATTTTAAGAATTTACCTCTTTTCAACCCTTCATTATTTTATTTAATAAATACTAGCAGGATCCCCAAAGATATCGGTCCCCTAAATATGTTTGCTAAATTTTGAAGGGTCTCTAAAATTATTTTTTTTAAATTATCAAAATACTAATAAATTACTTAATAAAATACAATGTATAAAATCAGATGTGAAAGAGGTAATTTTATAATGATATTCGGTAAAACATTATTACATATATGTAAGCCAAATTTTGAAGGGCCTCTAAAATATTATTAAGATTTCTTTTTATAAATTAGCAAAATACTAATAAATTACTTAATAAAATACATTGTATGACATCAGATGTGAAAGCGGTAATTTTATAATGATTTTCGATAAAATATTATATGTAAGCCAAATTTTGAAGGGCCTCTCAAATATTAGTAAGATTTATTTTTTTAAATTAAGAAACTACTAAAAAATTACATTGTATGAAATCAGATGTGAAAGCAAAACAGCCAAATTTTGAAGGGCCTCTAAAATATTAGTAAGATTTCTTTTTTTAAATTGTGCAAAATACAAATAAATTACTTAATAAAATACATTGTATGAAATCAGATGTGAAAGCGGTAATTTTATAATGATATTCGGTAAAACATTATTACATATATGTAAGTACAGAGGTTTTTAATTAAGACTCGGTATATATGAGCATTAAATTAATTATCAGATTTGCAGCAGCGTACATTTAAGGGTTAATACAAGTTATCGCACGATGCAAATTCAAATTAAGCGATAATTAAATTTACGAAGTCGACTTTAATTAGCAGCGGCTACGAATGGACGTGGAAAAAGAAGACGACATGTGTATTCGAATATCTGCACGAAACCGAATAATTATTAAATAATGAATGTGTTTAATTTCCACAAAAAAATGCAATTTTTTAATATAAATTAACTGAATTAGAAAAATTGAATTATTCATCAGCTGAACTTGTGACATACAAATGTGCGGAAGGGTAGTTTTCACGCATTCGATTTTCCTATATTCTATACATAACGGAAAAGGAACGGTGCGAAAAGCTGAACGTAACAGGAAATAAATAATTCATGCGACAAAAACTGGTAATATTTATGAAACGTTGAAGAGTGTAAAGTGTTAAATTCAAATGGAGGTTTTCGAGCACTTAACTTAAACGAATGAAAATGTGTGTCCAAAACAACACAGACGGAAATAATGTATACCACAAAAGGAGTTGCATAAACTTTCCGAATAAGTAATAATATATATTTTATTTTATTATGAAATCTCTAATTAATAATACTATATATAGTGAAATCTATTAAGTGGACATTGTCGGTGAATATTTTTAATTCAGTAATTGCCTAATTTCAAGAAAAAGATAAATGTGGAAGAAATAATAAATAAAAAAGAATATAGAAACAATATTATGAATATTTAATGTTTTCCCATTTACTTTACTATTATATAATATATCTATAGACATAAATTATTTATTGCTATTATTTATGATATTTCAAGACTGAATTTGATATATTAATGTGATTAATAAAATACCACGGGTTTGAATTGAATCTGATTTGAAATTAATTATAATGTAAAGATGAATTACATAATAATAATAATGCTTGTATAGATTAGTAAATCGGACTATAGACTGTTTATAGTGTAAATAAATGTTTTGATTATTATAAAGTTAAGAACGCTGAAGAAATAAAATAATCCGTGACGTCGAGGAGTGTAATTAAATTGTACTTAGCTTAGTAATTTATTATGTTCCTCGTAATCCGTCTGTTTGTGTGTGTGTGGCTGCAATTAAGTATAATAAAATATGTGATTATATGCATCGCATGAAAAATAACGTTTTTCGGAGCTGAAGAACAACAAAGAGAAGAGAAGGGACGAAGAAGGAAAACGGAGCTGCAGGAACTGCAATAGAGCACAAAGTGTTTTATAATCATATGGAATTAATGGATGACGAAGGAAAGGCAAGACGGTTGTAGACGGGTGGAGAGGAGTATTTCAGATGAAGGAGGCCACGCATCCTTTCGCATTCGTTAATTCAGACAAGGAATACAATGCGGCAGTAAATAAATCCATTCCCGTATTGCCGCTTGCTGTCCGGGCTCCTCCGGTCTGGTCTGCTTGGTTGGTAGAAAGCATTGGATGGAACACTAAAATATATATATATATACGGCAATATTAAAACGGCGTGCAGAAACACAACATCTCGGACATCTGCCCGTCCGTCGCGAAAACAAACATCGCCATTGTTCCACACTTAAATATGTTTATTAAATTGTTTTATAACTTCCGGCCGCCGCGAGGGACGACTGCATAACAATTATTATTACCATCAAACCTCCTCCTCTTTCAGCCTTAATCACCTCTTTGCGAAATTTGTTACGCCGCTTCTCTGTCGCCGAAATCTTACCGTGTTTTAAAAAAGAAATTTACATCTGTTTTCAGATACAATTCACTGATATTACGTATTGTGTCTCACTTAATTAACAATCTGTTGACATCTTAAAAATGTATTTAAACAGCATACACAAGTGCTTTAATTAATTAGTACTCATAATCTTACTAACATTAAGTAATTAAAATTGTAGGCAATATTTTACATGTAGTAGTTCTATCACCTAATAAAATATTCAACTAGCAATTAACGAATTGAAATTAATTAATTCCTAATTTTGTCAATGAATATATTATAATTTGATGTGCGAATTACGTTTAATTATACCCAAAAGTTAATTAATTTATAATAACTAATACGCAACTAATTAAAGATAACGGATAAATTATTCAATCTTTCAAAAGTAAACTGATAGTAGGAATTGAATGGATTTGAACTGCGGCCATATACAAATCTATAAATATCGTGGAAGCATATGCCAATATTTACAAATAAATACAACACATCGTTAAAATTCCAATAAACATGTTTTCTTATATTTTAAGAATCTTTAAATAAATACTTTATAAAGTAATATTTATTTGTTAAAAAATTGTGTCTTCATATTAAGTTTCTGTAAATTCTTGAGTTATGATAATTAAAAATATTCAGAAAACAAATCATTTAAAATAATATTTCTTAATAATTCAATATTATCATATTTATTTAATAAATATTGTTTTTTTGGTCTTATTAGATAATGAAAGCAAGGATTTATTTAAAGATCAATTTTAAATAAATACTTTATAAATTAATATTTATGATTTTATTATTAAGATTTATTTGGTTAAAAAATTGTCTTCATATTAAGTTGAGCTTCTGTAAATTCTTGAGTTATGTTAATTAAAAATATTTAGAAAACAAATAATTTAAAATAATATTTCTTAATAATTCAATATTTAATAAATATTGTTTTTTGGTCTTATTAGATAATGAATTAAGGTTTTGTTGTTGTGACACTTGAAGCACTTTGAGGGCTTTGTTCCTTTCATGTTTTCTTGAGCGGCTGATGACTATGGAAAGTGGTCTCAAAAAATAAAATAATAATGAAAAATCAAAACGAGAACAACAATGGCATTGTTCGGCAACTGCAATATTCCGCGCATGAATTACGTAAGGTTATAACCGTAGTTTTGCGTGGATGCAGTTGCGAAGTTAATTTTTATTGCATCGCAATAATAATACAAGTGTGTAAATAAATAGTGAATGAAGAAGGAGAGCGGAGAAAAGGAGTTGTTGTGTGAGGGAGAGTGAGAGAGAGATGAGGTCTTTTATGATGCGGGGAAAGCTCGAAATAAAAGCTCAGGGTAAAAGCTCAGTCAAGTGCCAATAATGCATGATATAACAACAAACATTGGGGGGTTTCCGTATACACATGATCCCGAACTACAATGTTCGGGGGGATGGATGGATGGTTTGCTAGGGATATGGGGGATTCGCGCGCGGCGGCGGTTGCTGCGGAGGCGGCGACGAACACTGTTTTTGGGGGGAAAGGAGGAACGGCAATAAATATACCGCGCGGAGTTTAAATCTCCGGCATAATGGAGAATCCAACATTTCGCGATGTGTAATAACGCGGCATTCAGGGAAATTTTAAATTAAATTCATGCAACATATTATAAAATTAATAAAGCGATATTTATGGTAGCAATTTTTGGCGCGCCGGTGTATTTCAAGCGTTTATTCTAGATTAAAACAGTTTATTTTAGATATTTATAATGGGAACGTGGCTTACAATGCAGATCAGTTGTCGGTGGGGCTCTGGGGGGAAAAAAATGCGACATCGAACCGGAGGGGCTCAAAAATAATGTGGGGGGACACAACAAAACAGCGACGATAAAAAAATAGCGCGCACACACACATGCACAACGCAAACGGAAAAAAAATCTACAATATGGTAACAAAATGTGACGTTGGGGCGAATTTATTGTTTTAATAATGGTAAATAAAAGCAGATTATAGTGTGTATGCGTGCCTTCGGTCTACCTCCCCGTTGCACCCTGCCCCACACTAGGATTTTACAATGTTGAGCTGGTCCACCCCCGCAACCCGAGTTTGCTCTCTCTTTCCTGCACTAGCCGTATTACATTTTTTCCCCGTTTCAAGTCGAAATTGCATTTTTATATCCATAAATTGTGTGCACTAAATTGCCAACGACACCTAGGAGGAATTACGGCTTTCGCTACAAAACGAAAATGCATGGGGTGGCATTTTCAGAAAGCATTTCGCCGAACCCTTTTTGTTTATTAATGCGCGCATATTTATGCCCTACTCCTATTTCATTTACTCACATGACTATAAATTATGCTATGCTATTTCACATATGTCACCATTAAGATTTGCAAGTTAACCAATTTGACAGCTGTCAAAATTGACATAACATTACAGGTTATATGAAACAATTTCTCTACTAAAATGTACTAAAAATCTCACTTTACTTTAAGTACACATTAAATATTTGATATATAATAATAATACTTATTTTTCTTCTTTGAAATACCAATTATTGAATTTTTTAAAAACCGTGGAATATTAACAAATAAATGTGTAGAGAACGTGAAAATATGTGATAAGTCAAGCAATAAATGCATAATGCATACCGCATTTGATATTGGATCATTTATGTTATTGAAATGGATGTAAGTGATCATTGGAATGCGAGAAATAATTAATGAGTTTGATTCCGAGAAGGAAAGATTGAGGTTGCATTTTTAACCCGTGATTCGTATTAGACGTAGGAGGAAAGTGCGCGCTGCTCGTCGTAAGTTTTCATAAACGATGCTTGCCCTCATGTTGCGTTAATTATTTAATTATAGATTAGCATCTCGGGATTCGCGGAAGAAATGCCGGAGTTTAAAGAAATGATAGGAAGTAGAGGAAGACGGAGCATAATTAATTCGAAATGTAGTCACAGAACACTTGGTCCTTTGTGCATCTTTACTTTATGCGTGTCCAGAAGATGTGTTTGATTTATTCAACATTTAATTAGCATTAACGAGGGCCATCTGGGGCCAAATGGAGGCCCTCGGGCAGCCCGGCCTCTGGGTGCGAGGGACAGACATTTGTGTATCATTGAAATGCATTGTGAAGATCGCCAAGAGACGAGTAGATGACAGATGAGCAGGGGATGTTTAATAATCTGGCTGTACCGAGAGCTTAATTCTATTACATTAGAGTTGACTGCAGTGGCTACACACCTCGTCCCCCCTCGTCGACCACCCCCCCTCGCCTGCTCGGTCGATAACGTACATAATTAACAATGTGATATCGACCTGCCAGAAGGGGGGAATCCCCTCTTGGATTGCGGATTTCGAAACCCCCATAGCACACCACCCCCGTTCAAACCCCCATTTGCACGACCCCGGCTTCGTCACACCGAAAAACCCTTCGACTGTCTTGTATAATACATACAACAAGCAACATTACATAATAACGCAACACCAATAACGAATAATCATGCATATTCATCAACGTAAATTACACCAGGAAAATAACCTGACTCTAATCAAGCATTAGAATCATCTTTAATTTCCAATGCATATGTATAGACCGTATGTGTAATTAAACTTCGTAGATTTATTACGTGGAAACCTATTAGCCATAAATTGAGAATGAAAAATTCATCATAATTTAATAACCCGGAGAATATAATTTATTTAATTCAATTTTTTCACGGACATCATTTCTCAAAATGAATAATACATTTAAATAAATGATAAATAAAACATTTTTCTTACATTCATAATTTATTGATCCCAATAAATCAACCTCACTCCTCCAGTCAATAATATATTCCGTAAAACGAAACGAAATATTTTATAAAATAATATTAAATATACATTTTTACACTAATAATCCACATTTTGTTAAAGAAATTCACAAAAAAAATGTAAGTTTTAATATTTAAAGTATTATTTACTTTTAATACAATTTATATTCATGGATTATGTGGGATAATAATTTTTATAATAATTATAAGACAGGATGAAACTTAGTATCTGTGCCTTTTAAAAAATGTTCCATTTCCTCTTCTATAAACGCATATATACATAATATCGATTATGAAGCGTATTCTTTTTCGTCGACGATATGCATGTTTGTTGTGTGTGCATGTGTGTATGCTTGGATGTGTGTAATTTTCCTATTTTCGCTTCTGCTTGAAACTAAATATTAAAACCCGATGCGAGGACTCGCGCATTTTTTAATATTCGTTTTTTTCCGACAACCCCCAATATCGAAAGGATTTGCATTGCGAGGAAAACAAAAAAAAACGTATGTGTGTATGTACGCGGGAGTAGCTGGGGCGCAAAACCTTCCCTTTATTAATTTATAATCCGAATCCATAGAGAGGCGGAAAGGGGAGAGAGAAAAACCGAAATATAATCAAGAAGCAGCTAATTTCGCTTTTTCCAATATCCAGTAAGAGACTAAACGTGTAAGTACAAGGTTTTGGCTCGTTTACGCAATAAGCCGCATTTATTGGATTTTGACAACTCGCGAGCAGATCAAAAGGGTTCCGAAATAAAATTACAGCAACCAAAAAAAAAAAAGAAGAGAGAATTAATAAAACAAACAAAAAATAGAATTAAACGAGAAGAGCAGAGCGATTATAAATAAAACATCCGGACTAGTTATTTATTGCGCAAGATTTGTTTCAATTTCACTTCAATTAGTTATGGTTTCCTTTGATGATGGAACGAATTCGGCGCGCAAAAAATAGTATATAATATGTGTATCGCTGATGTTTCGCGCAAATATAATCCTCGGGGCGCAGAAGTTATGACCAGCAATTTGTTCTATTACCAGGAATGAATTCAGTTTTGTTTCAGAACGTAATTTACGGCGTCACAAATATGTATGAGAAATCGTGATTATTTTACATGAAGTAATTGGTTTAATGTATTCCAGGAACGAACGATTTATTTACAATTGATTTCTATTGGAAAGAGATTTACATTTAAGAATGTTTTGTAACAATCATGATTTTAATCATAGGACATATTAAGCAATAAAGAACAATTCAATTTTCGCAATATCATAATTTCATGACTTAAAAAAATAAAATAGTTCTATAATAAAATTTTCAGTTAATTAAATTATATAATACATATTGAGATTTTTTTTATACAATTTATAAAATTCTAAATGTTTTGCAATATTTTTTTATATAGTTTTATCTAACAATTACTTGCTTTAGGGTAATAATAATATGTCTATTTCAAATGCACAAGATAAAGAGTTTTCAGAATGAAAGAATTTTCTGTATATTTTTTTAAAGTGAGATAAAACTGAATCTGGATATTTAAAGAATATAAAGTAAAAATAAGTTTGATTAAATGGTCGAGCAGGGCATTTGAATGCTGAATCCATTGTCCAATCTGTCCATCCCGAATCTAAATGTATCTGCATGTATTCGGAATGGCGGATGGTGCGGGGTATGGCAGTATATTTCATGACGTCATATTAGTTAGTGCAACGACGTAGATGAGAAGCCGCACGGCCATTAATTTGCGAAATGTCATCAAGTACACTACAATGTAGCAATATCACAACTCGATACATACTATATAAACATAGAACACGCATACAACTAGGCATTAAACAGGCTTGGACAGAACAACAACATTTATTATTATATCCCGGACCTCTGGAATATATTCGGACGACGAATATCATTATTATCATTATTGTTATCATTATTATTACAATATTATCTCTGCATATCTCTACATACATTTAAATGTAATGTGCAGGGTTGTATATAATGCACAACTGTAACCGTTCATTAAATTATGTGCTTCATCCACTGCCTCGACAAGAAGTCATAAATAATTTATATTTATTTACATCGAATAATCAGTTGATGATTTAAAGAAATATAACGAATTCGAATGGATGCCCCACGTTGGTCGCCATTCTTTTAACGTTTCAATACAAATATTAAAACAAGTTATTTTTTTCATAAATTCAAATTTCATCAAAATATTGATATTTCATTATCCTTAACATCCTTAAAAAAGTAAAAAATAGAAAAAAAGTTGAGTAAAAATTTTATTTATCAAAGGTATAACACAAACCTTCATAATACTTCTTGTGAGCATTTTTATGAAACAATTTTCTATTGTAAATATTTTATAGTAGAACACAAATTTACTTTCAAATTTATACGGCACTGCAATGAATGCATTCCTGCAGAATATTGTAATTTATTTTAAAAATATAAAATTTAATAAGCATTTGTTCTTTCTGCCGTTTCCTTGGATTGTTCTATCGCGCTTCTTGCACATGGGTGTACGTGTGTTTCGTATATGTATATGCATGAGTGTGCAAGCAATACACACACACACAGATACATACATTCTAAATTTATTCGCCACTTATTCGCCGGTTTCGTATAGTAAATATTAATACTCGGGGAGTAAATCATTTTAAATAATGTGGTGTATTAATAATTCCAGAGTATAAGCTACCGTTTAATGGGTTCTCTGCTTATATTATTCCCAAAAATAATATTTCACTGTAATTACACCCAGCGCAAAATATATATATATATGTATACACAACATATATATATTTATGTGGAAAATAAACTTGTTTATGAAATCTGGTCGGCGCCGGCCCCAGAGCTTTAGGGGTCAAAAGACTTATACATTTTCTTATTCGCCCGTTCACTGGCAAATTTCGCTAGCGATATCATGTATGGTCCTTTCCTCTTCCAATTCCCATTCCTTCTTGCGACGCTCTCACCAAAACCCGGTATTGTTTATTTCGCAAACATCCATTCATAAATTACACTGCAATTTAAATTTACGCTAAATTTTATCATTCCTTTGTCTCTTTTAAAATTTATTAATGAAAATCAACATATAATATACAAACGAAAACATAGTTTTTTTATATTTGTACATTCGGCTTTAAGGACAACAGAAATATTATATTTTATTCTTAATTTTTAGTACATATTTTAATTTTCTGGATTAAAATATTAAATACGTTACTTAATTAGATGTTATTTTATATAACTTTTAATTAAATATATTTCAATGAGTTTTTCTTGAAAAAAATCTGTTATAGAGAAATTAGAATGAAAAAAATATTTTATTAATAAAAATATTCTCACAATCATTGAAAATAAATTAATAATTAATCAATTGGATAAAATATTCCTATTTTTTATAATTTAAAATTTTGGTAATCTTGATTTTCGATTGTAAAATGATAAATTTAATAATTTTTTTAAATTGGAAACTTGCAACGCTTTCACCGAAATCCGGTATTGTTTATTTCGCCAACATCCATTCATAAATTGCACTGCAATTTAAATTTACGCGTCTTTCTGCTAAATTTTAACATTCCTTTGCTTCTTTTAAAATTTATTAATAAAAATCAACATAGCTTTTATATTCGTATATTCGCCTTTAAAGAAAACAGAAATATAATATTTTGTTCTCAATTTTTAATACACATTTGTATTAAAATATGAATTATGTTACTTGTTTTACTTATTTTATATAACTTTTAACTAAATATATTGCAATAAGCTTTTTTATACTCATTAAAACTTGAGAAAACTTTTTCTTTATTTAAAATATTAAATTACTTTTACAATTTATTAACAATCGAAAAGTTTTTTAATTATATATATTAAATTTAGATTTCGCTTTTTTAATTGCTTTTTAACATAAATTTTCTTTGACAAATTAAAAAATTGCTGTTATAAAGAAATTATGTAATGAGAAAAATATTTTTTTTTATAAAAATATTCTCACAAGCATTGAAAATAAATTAATAATTAATAATTTAGATAAAATATTCCTATTTTTTTGTAATTGAAAATTTTGGTAAATCTTGATTTTCGATTGTAAAATGATAAATTTAATAAATGTTTTAAATTGGAATCGTCATAAATTATCTTTGAAAAATGAAATAAAATGTTGTTATAGAGAAATTATGTAATGAGAAAAATATTTTATTTATAAAAATATTCTCACAAGCATTGAAAATAAATTAATAATTTAGATAAAATATTCCCATTTTTTTTTTAAATTGAGAATTATGGTAAATCTTGATTTTCGATTGTAAAATGATAAATTTAATAAATGTTTTAAATTGGAATCGTCATAAATTATCTTTGAAAAATGAAATAAAATGTTGTTATAGAGAAATTATGTAATGAGAAAAATATTTTATTTATAAAAATATTCTCACAAGCATTGAAAATAAATTAATAATTTAGATAAAATATTCCCATTTTTTTTTTAAATTGAGAATTATGGTAAATCTTGATTTTCGATTGTAAAATGATAAATTTAATAAATGTTTTAAATTGGAATCGTCATAAATTATCTTTGAAAAATGAAATAAAATGTTATAGAGAAATTATGTAATGAGAAAAATATTTTATTTATAAAAATATTTTCACAAGCATTGAAAATAAATTAATAATTTAGATAAAATATTCCCATTTTTCTTTAAATTGAAAATTATGGTAAATCATGATTTTCGATTGTAAAATGATAAATTTAATAAAAATTTTAAATTGGAATCGTCATTGGTAATATATGTCTTCGTCTGAAGTTCCATCGGATCCTAAAATTGGTAGGAGAGCAGCGCCACCTGCGCGACCTTATTACGAACATCTGAGAACGTTAATAGATTCGAGAGAATTCCGGGCAATTTATAATCCCGTATAAATCGCGGCCATTCCGAAAGCAGATTAATGTTGCCACATTTCAGCCGCGTTTACACCGCTTTTCATCCCTCCAAAATACGTACATATATACGAGCATACAGATCTGTGCATATACGTATACACACGTATACAGGCGCAGTGAAATGCAGAAGCGCTCGGGAATGCGGTATAAATGGGAGCATGGGAGATGGAACGAGAGGGAGAGCAATTGAAATGCACGAATTTATAATTCGAGAAAACGTGAAGGAATACATTTTCGCACGCGCCGAGTGCCGAGTTTTGCGAGAAAGAGAGTAATGGATGTATATGTGAAGAAGAAAAAAGAAGAAGAAGCACTGGATGGAAACTATGGAGAAGGAGAAGTCTGTATGTGTGGTGTCCCTTTGATGTTCTCGACCTAATTACTGAATGGAGATAGAGCATACGCTCTTCTACTTAAAGCCGAAGATAAATCCGCCAATGCTCATTCACGCAGGCACGAATTTACATTTATTGCATTTGTTTCCAGCGTTTTATTATATATATATAATCGCCTTCATTCTTTTGCAGATTTCGAATTGCGCTGCAATTTATTCGAAATGGTCTCGCTTTCATAAATCATCTTTTTTTATGCGAGAGAGCTTCAATCTCTTTCGGTTTCGTTCAAAGAGAATTTATATAAGAGTTTAAGGTTTCGAAATCAGTTCATCTTTTGTTTCTTGCAATAATAATAATAGTATTGTTTTATTTACTTCCGCCGATTCCGGATTGCAACGCGTTGATTTAATTCAAAAATGTAAAAAATCTAGAAAATATAACTTATGATGAAAAGTTTGAATGTGGTGGATGGTCCTCAACAAGTTGATGTTGGTTGTGTTTTAGGGTAGGTACGTGCCAATATAAGGGTTACCACCCGGTCGGTCGGTTTTGCGGAGCGGCAGATCGGGCAGGTAGGGCGTGTATAAAATAATTGCGTCCCGCAGTAATTGAATTGAAATATCAATCAGTCAGGAATCGAAGTGCTCTTTAATGCATTTCTGTCTGTAGCGTGTGCGATGCACTTTGAATAATTTACTAAACATTAGCACTCTGCCTCGTGTTACACCGTAAATGCTCTCCAGTGACTCCGTTTACATGACCTCCGCAGCCGCCTCCGCCGCTGCCGCCACCCCCAAAACCACCCCCGCCGTTCGCTGCCAAAGTGGAGCACATACATACGCATCGCTTGCACTTTGATGTTTATTATATAACAATTCCATTGGAATCTAGTCGAATGGTCGAGTCCTCGGATCGGTGGACGCGCCGGGTAACAGCCCATAAACTTTCCATCTTTTTCAATGATTATTTCTTACCTTTCAATACTTACGAAAAAAAAGCGCTAAAAATGTTGTTTTCTTCATCTTTAATAATTTTTTGTCCAAATTTTAATATTTATGTAACCTTTCAGAACTAACAAATTAAGTGCATTAAAAAAAATAATCCAAAAAAATAATTATAATAAAAAATATATATAATTGAAAGATGTTTTATTATTTGATGTTTTAATTATTGCATAATTGTAGGAAAATGAAATTAAAAATTGCGTTCAATTGTGGCATGTAAAAGAAGAAAAATTAGATGTCAACAATTTATTCTTTCTTCCTTTAATCGGAATTGCTCAAAGACGTTATCCACTTAATTCTCTAATTAGGCCAATGGAGGTTTAGATTCAATTAGGAAATTATAAATTATCTGGTACAATTAATCCTTTGATGGTTCGGAAATTGTGAAAAATTGAGTTCAATTCAGTGGAAGAAGCATTTGCCGCTGGACACGACTCGGAATAGAAATGCATGAATGCTGCATGTATGAATCTATATACGACTGTGTGAATGCATTGAAAATAGGATGGAGAAGCCCGAAGTCTAGACGTTTGTGTGCAAGTGGATCTCTCGAAACTTGCCAAGTTTCCAGTTTCCGAATGATATTATAATGTGCCATTGTTGTTGTTGCGAATACTGTTACATGCACAATTCCATCAAAACACGCCGAGTAGACAGATAGATGGGTTGTGTACCTACCTGCGTTACGAATCCTGCCAAAACGACGGGATAAGATAAGATTTATATTAATTTCCAATTATCCTCGTATATTAACTTATTCAATTCGTTTGCGAAACGTCGCCGTGCGATGTAGTAATCGGATCATCCATATACTAATAATGTACATTGTACACCTAGACATCATATCCGACGTTTGAAATTACAATCGAATCCAATATGGAACGTGTATCCAATAAATGATTAATTATTCTCGCAATTAAGGTATACATTTATATGAAACGAGAACAAATAGCAGTCTATACTATTGCTCAACAATAAAATATGAAATATCAATAGTTTAATTAATGATTAATTTGACATCTAAAATAATTTAATTTAGTATTCTTAATTAAAATAAATAATAATTTTAATAAATGTTAATGTAGGGGAATCCCCTAAACATGAAAACGAAGACTGGGCGTTTTGAATGTTTTTCTATCCTTGGATAAAAGTTATTTACTAAACATCATTAATTAACATTAAGTAATCGGGTATTTTCGATTACTTATATAAAAGTTTCTCGATACACGACAGTTTTAACTTTAATTCCGTCACGCTTTGACATATATTTTTATCAGATTTTATTTTAAAATTTATAAAAGATTGCTGAATATTAGTTTAAAAAAATCACTAAATATAAAATTATTAGTATAAATGATCAATTTAGAAACAGTTTCAAATTATTTTATATGTAAAACTAGATTAATTTAAATAATTAAAAATTTGCATATCAATTACTTCTCATCCATCAAAACGCATGTGTTTCTGTAACGCTGGTGTGCGTCGACCGTAGTTGCGTAATCATTTTATTTTTTGTCATCGAAGCCGCGCGATATTTATTGACATCGATGATAATATTTTAATCGCCAATTAATACGCTTTTAATTGCGATACCGATGTCTGCAGCAACAAGAACAACTATTCCACATAATTATTATTTTTTTCTTTTTTCAGTTCGGAAAACGTGTTGTAACATTTTATATATATACACATATGAAAAAAAAAATATATATATTCGTATATACGAGTTAAGTAGAAGCGATAAAGATAAAAGAGTAGCCCGAGGTGAAGGCATTTCGCAAAACAACTTCCAGACGGGTCGCATTTTAATTAATAATATTTCCTGAGCTTTGCTGCTCCTTTTGCCATTTCATAAATAGCGTTTGATCGATGCGAGCCATTCTTCATCTTCAGCTTCGGTCATTTTGTAATTATTTCTTTTTTTCCACATCCAATATTTATGCGCCTTCCTCCTTCCTCGTCCCCTTTCGGGTTTTTCTTCCTTTGCCGGCCGATCATTTTTTTATCCTCTATCCGCGCCGCTCAAACAGGGGGTTCCTTTTCTTTTATTGATCAACATAAATATAAATTATGTTACGCGGCCTATAATTAAAATATACTCGTAATATAACTTGTATGTAAATCCCCTTCTAATTACGTGCAATTTAAATTTGAATAAATATTCCCGGACCCCATGCATTATGCATTTATAAATATTGCCGCGACGGCCCACCCTCACTCATCAGAACACATTGTTTCATACAACATAACATATTATATTTCATCTAACTTTATGTAACATTTCAAGTATAAATACTATTTTACACAAGTTACACCGTAAACCTAGAGCCGCATGCGGCTCGCAAACTCAATCCTTATAAAATGTTTTTTTGCTTAAAATTATGTTGTTTCTGATAAATAAAATAACTAACTCTTGCTTAACGAGCATTTCGCTTAACGAGTAACAAAAATGACTCGATTAACGAGCATAACGAGAGACGAGAACTTCTGTACACATATGTGTAATTTTTGATTATATTAACCATTTTCTATTTTTTGTCATCTTTGTTTATAGCAAATAAAATTTGTGTCTTATAGAAAGAAATTATAAAGTAGTTTGTCAAAGGAGGAGGAGCAATGTTTATATAATTTTCTGTTTATAAATGTAAATAAATATTTTTGTTTTGTTTATATTTTTATTCGATATGGAATGTATTGTACAATTGAATATATGGAAAAATTGTTTCACTATACGAGTGTTTCGCTATACGAGTGTTTCACTATACGAGTGTTTCACTATACGAGTTATATAATAGTTAATAAATATAAATTTTTAAAGAAATGCTTCTAATTCAAATCGTTGTTGGAGCGATCGGAGTCAGCTGCCTCGCAATTTTTTATTTTAATGACCCAGTGAAGTAATTCCGGGATAATTTATTAGTTTCTTGATTGTAAAGAGCTGAAATTACTTTATGGTTTATAACTCGAAAAGTTTTTCTCGGCTCGACGCCATTACGAGCCGAACTAATAAATAATAATAAAAATAACGGGGAACAACTGCCGGCGAAATGTATTAATACTAATGGCAGGTCGGGCGAATTCGTTTACATTTAATTTAAAGAATAAGAAAATAAATTAAAAGAATAATAAATAAATGGAACAGACTGTAACAACTACATCTAAAATGAGCAGGCGAATTTATGGTAACTGCCGCAACATATTTTTCCCACTCGGCAGACGGATTACGGTCAATAGTCGTTAACTTTCAACTGTTTGTAATTGTTAATGTCACGAGTAATTCATTACGATTTACTCGCAAGATCATATAATTTTAATTTATTGTTTTACGAACGTGCTGTTTATTTGTAATCCACTAAGTCATTCGATTATATTCTTTACATTAAATTCAAAATCTTTGTGAAAAAATATGTGTATGTATGTTTAAGGAATTTGTTATAAATAAATCAATGTTTTATGATGTACTAAATTTTATGATTTTGACAATCTGGTTATTGTCTGAAACTATTCGATCCATATAAAACGATAAATTAAGAAAAAGTTGAGAATGCATTTGTTGCTGGAGGAATGGTTAGATTGCAAATATAAATTTCGCATTTTAATGAACTTCGCGGGGTAATTTCAGTATAATTTATTAGTTTCTTAATTATCAAGACGGAATGGCATTATGAATTATTATATTTTCCCCCTTTCCTTCTCTCTCTCTCTCTCTCTTTCTCTCTCACGCTCACTTTCTCAGTCAGGCGCGCTTGCAGTATATTTTTTTCTCCATCCTTTATTTTTAATTCCTCCTTCATTTTCTTCGTCGCATTTCGTAGCGGCGGCAAAGCTCATTACCATTTGTATTTAGAACTTTATTCTTTTTACGACGGAACTTTTGGTAATTAGTAAGTTTCAAGTATGCGAGTTATAAATATAATAATGGGAAATAATATTTTTGTGTGTCGGTGTTTGTATGTTGGAGGAGAGTGTGTAGATATGCGATATGCGGGGATGAAGAGCGAAGCGAAACAGAAGGCAGAAACGCAAGCAGCTTCACCAAAGAACGAAACGTGATTGAACTAATGAAATTCCCGAGCGTCGTATACATGTCTTACAAATGGTTATTGTTATGATTATTGTTATTCGTCGCAACGTTTACGATTATTGTTATTATTATAGAATATAATAATAATAATAATGATAGTGGCAGTGGTAATATTAAAGAGTAACTCTGTTATCGGCTTTCGAATATACCGGGTGTTCGTGTTCAATTCCATTTGTTTCTTTCCCTATTTATTTTTCATACGCAAAACCCTTACACACACCCCCTGAACACACTTAAACTCGGAATTTATACGGTCATATTCAAATTTCCCGGAATGCTGAACTTGCGGATTTTACAGCCGAAACAAAACCGAACAAGAAGTAACTGGATTCTCTCTCCTCTTTCGGGATACAATGTAAACCGTTGAGATTTACAACATGATCCCTCTGTTTCTCTTCTGCACTCATCAACTATTCATCGTTGAAGTGATTAATTATTTTCGGTTTTCCATTTTAATCGATACACTTATTGCCCGGAAGTCATTAGCACCTCGGCTGAATTAACGTGAGCTCATTAATTAATACACCTCTTAATTGCATATATATTACCATGCATTTTGCATGATTTACCGAGTCTTTAAGTTTACTTGCATAGTTTACAAACTGAATTGAATTATCCTTGTTCAGATTTCCTGCAATTATCTTAAAAACAATTTTAATTATTACGTAATTTATATATAAATACACAAATCTATCAGGTATAGCTGTGAATATAAAACTATTACATAATAAAATATAATTAGTAAGTTATGGTATATAAGAAGAGTATATACCACCCAGTATATAAACTTCTGCATAGCTCTCTCCGTTTGAGATGGATTCTGTTGGATAAAAGATGGTTATCAATTTATGCCATTCCTTTTTATGAATTACGGCAGCGCGTTTGTTGGAAATTAATAAATCGGAGGAACAAACAGAGAAAAAAGACGTGTACAAATAAAGATAATGAAATAAAACGAGAACCCAGAACGGCGGAGAGTGTAAGCGAGTTTATGGCGTTTGTTAGAGGTTCGGCGTATCCCCTTTTGGAGAGTGGCTCGCATTGACCATTGGTCTCGTAGGGGGACGTTCGGGGGAACATGAGGCACCAGCAGCAACGGCAGCAGCAGCAGCAGCTTTATGTGCGCTCAAGGCGCATCTAGATATAAAGCTCAACATATCATTATTGTCAATTTAGACATAAATGACCGTCCGGTTGGGTTATAGTTGATAAATGTGCGCGTTTTGCAAATAGTAGTCGGGCCTTGTGTGCATGCACAACCAACAACAACACATGATGCCCTCCTCCATCTATTCTTCTTCTTGTTCTTCCTCCGTGCCTCAAGAGTCCGGAGCTACGTGCCACCGTTTTTAACTTCTTCTTCGGCTGCTGCTGCTGCAGCTCGGTGGGTGGCTGCCGTCACGACTCAATAAAACCCACAGCAAAACGTCAAACACAGAAATGTCTTGCCTATTTCAGCACAATACGCTCACGGAGTAGAAATTAACAAGCATTTTTCTGAAGCGCTTTTCTATAATTCCATTAATTGTAATTCACCGTTCTCGACATCAAAAACTTATATTTAAAACCAGTTAATCAAACTTAAATGAAATTCGACTAATATGTTTTATAATTAAATTAAATCATTACGAAAAAAATATATAACTTCATTAAAATAGACGCAAGAGTACCGTTTCTACCTAAAAAATATTTTGATCTAAATCACATACATATATCATAAAAGCGTGATTGATTAATTAATTAATTTGAAAATCGATTAAACTAAAAATTTGCCTAATTTGCTTTATAGTTATGTGAAAAAATGTGGTTTGCTGAAAATGTCGCACGTCTCTTTGACAATTTACGTGTAATTAAGCCTAATGAGCATGAGCCGCGGTTATTAGTTAGATTCATTTAACATAATTATAATTCCAGTAAAACTTAATTACGTGAAATTTAAATGTAAGCGTAATTGCGTTATTTTTTATTATTATTATTATTTTAATGTCTTCATTATTTCTTCTCTCACTCATTTTCACACTAATGAGATTTTTATTTATTAAGTGTAATCCATGTCCGAGGATTTACCGCTAATACTACTTGAACTACGTTAATTTTTATTACATGTTAAATTATTCAATTTTTTGTGAAAAGCATTTATTGAAATTTTATTGTTATTTAGTCACGTTATATTTGTGCTATTAATAAAATTAAAATCATTATAAAGATTATTAAAAATAAAATGTAAATTATTTTTATTTCTGAAATTAATTAATTTATTAAATATTTATGTTAAACCGAAAACAGGTATTGAATAATTAGTTTTTTAAAGCTGAGTTGTAATAAGTGTGGTTTTCGAAAATAAAACTAGAAGTAAGCGGAAGCTGCAAGCAAAGCATCACGTTAAAATGATCGTCGGTTTCTGCGGCACCGCATGTCTGGACCGGCGGTGTAAATATTCTAAATTGGAATCTAATTATAATTTGAGTGTAAATAAATAGAAGCCGGTGATTGTATTTTCTTTATTGTTGGAGCGGCAGAAATATGCATGCATGTAATATGTAATTTCCGTCGGTCTTTTATTATTTTGTTACATTCGTGTGTTTACACGAGTTCGGCCGGAGCAGATGCGCGCCCTAAAAAGTATCCGTCGTCGCCAGCGGGGATTCCCCTCAAACGCCACCGCCGCCGCCGCCTTTGATATTTTTCCGAATTACACTTGCCGTGTGCGTAAATCGTTAAGCTATTTGTTTATCCGGATTACCACACAATCGGACAACATTCATTCTCAACGAAATTATATTTTAAAATATATTAACATTTCTCCATCTACCTATAATTTATTTTAATCATAGGTTTAAACTTATTTTTGCTTAATTTACAATACAATGGGAGAAAAAAATAATACAATAAAATAATAATATGTGATTACAAAATATTAAACTAAGAATTAAAAGAGTAACACAATTTTCATTATTTATTTTTTAATATTATGAAATTTTTAAAAAGAACAATTGTATACATTTTTGATGTATTCTTAGAAATGAAGTTTTTAATAAATTTTAATGTCCATGTGTACTAATAACTTAATTGGTTAGGGATAATATTTTTTCCTGATGGCAAATATTGGTTTAGTATTTATGTCCTATTGGGGGATAATTGCGAATAATGATTACGTCTAAATTTGGTAAGTGGAAAATGGGTGGAATACGTTGCGTACATACATATTTTTCTTATGAGAGCAAATATAATTGTGGTGGTTAAGGTGCGGCTCGGCTGTGACATAGTGTGCAGGGTTCACATATCACGTGATTGTGACACCCAATGGCCATTCAGTCGCATAATTACCATAATAAACAGTAATTATAAGCGACAGCGTAAATACATAATGAACGGCAGGAGTTGGAAGTCCCAGATATCGGGACTGTGCCTGCTGGCTCAGGACGCCTGAAATATATCGGATCACAGGGAGGAAGAGGAGGAGGTGGAGAATAGGGAGGACGCGCCGCCACCGCTGCCACCTCCTTCTCGCTGCGCATCCATCCATCACTCCATTTGGCCGTTTTGGCTTGCTGCACGCAATCATCATAAAAATTTGTCTCTCTTAAAAGCCACACTTTCAAAGTGACTGACTTATGAGACAATCGTCGACACTGTGACATAAATAAAAACAGAAGGGAAAAAAAATAAAAAAATACCTCACAAAGATTTTTTGATTCAACAACTGTCAGAAATTAACATTTTCTCATTTTTGTATGCAAATTATGATTTCAGCAATGAAATATTTAGCACATTTAAATTAACGCCAATTATGAAAAAAAATTTATAAGCTGAATAATAAGTTTCTGTTATTACTTGTCTAATAAACTTATTTAGTGGATAAATTTGAAGAAATCTAGGTTGGCAATAGGGTTATATAAGAGAATGTTGAATTATTTTTTTTGATTTCTTTTGGAGTTAACAGTAAACACATTTGCAGCCGAATGGGCGGGTTAAGGATAAATTAGAATCGGGACGTGCGGAGTTAAATTATCTACAATAAACGGAACGAACGGCGGGGGTGATTTTAATAAAAGCAAATGGGTTTTTCGCTGAACGCGTGTCTACGTACGTTGTAGGTTGTGTGTGTGTGTGTATTCTGCAGGGCTTTATCACCGATGGAAAACGTATTTATATTTACGGTGTAATTGTAGTAAGATCGCGAGCTGTGGTGTGGGGGTGGGTGGTTGGTGCAGGAGAGGGCGGCTTTGAGAATCGATTTCATATATGCCGAGGCTTAAAATAAAAGAAGAGATGGGGAACATTGAAATGAATGTGGCGCAGGCACGCAATTTAAATTGGATTAGAATATTATTTTGGCCTCGGAAAGCCAAACTAATTGTTCTCGCTCTGCTCGCGTTTCCCAGAAACAATGTTCAGATTATTTTGGTTGTCGAGACGACCCCCCGCAACCACCAAACCGCCGCCGCCGCCTCCTTCATCCCCCTTCGCGGTTTAAGGAAAACAATTGATTTCGAGAATTTTACCTCTTTCTCTCTCTCCTTATTGTTCGATTTTAATCGGTTTGCCAGCAATATAATATGTACAGCGAAGCCCCCCATGCGAGTGTAGCGTACAAACGTGAATGCATTCAAAGCCGATCCGAAACAGATTACGGAATCACCGCCATTTTGTTTACCGGGCCCTTAATTACGCTGCCCTACATTATTTAAATTACAATTACTAACTTCCTGTTATAATTAACTTATTACATTACAAAGAGAGAGAGAGAGAGCGAGACTGAAGCTTTAATGCCGGCAATAATTTCATTTAAAGTTCAAATGGAACACACGTGCCTTCAATTACAATAAAACATTTATAAATCTCTATTTAATTTTCAACTATTTCTATTTCTTGCATGAACCCATAAATATTCAATATACATACACAATGCTCGTCCTCCGTTTCTCTCTCTCTTTCTCGTCAGTCTCTGCTCGCATGATTCTCAACCCGCTCTATATTTATATATCAAAAATTATTACAGACCGACGACCTTTTTCCTACATCCTCCTCCGTCCTATTTATAAATCCACCTTTTATCCCAAAAATCAATCAACGATTTTGATTTATTTCTATTTCAAATTATCTTTTGATCTTCCATCGGCAGTTTAAATCTGCAAAACGTACCTCGAAGATATTTCAATATTATCTTCAGGATTTTCTTCTCCATCTAATATCTACAAACTAATTATAATTATTAGTACAAAAATTTATAAAAACTGATTCTTACAAATAATTTTAATTTGTAAACTTTCTAATATATTTTAAATTTATGCTTCCTCTTTTTTTTAGATTTATTTCCAAATTAATCTACATTTTTAACAACAATTTAAATTAAAAATACAATAGGTTTATGAATTAAATGTTAAGTGGATGTAAAAAGTATCTTTGACGAATGTAAAAATGAAATGCGACGAATTTCAGTTGAAGTAAATACGACACGTGAATCATTTGATTACATAAAAGGTGACATCATGAAATATAAAGCGGAGCAATTTCGCACCTAATGGTTTCGCCCATCGTGGCGCGTAGGAGCAGAAATAATCAACACTTAATGGCTTCATGTATATTGCCAACACCAGAATAATATAATATAGAAAGTTTTTCACTTAAGTCTCGCCGGTTCTACCCGTTTCCGTTTCCGGGACTA
Source organism: Nicrophorus investigator (assembly GCA_963457615.1). Taxonomy (NCBI): domain Eukaryota; kingdom Metazoa; phylum Arthropoda; class Insecta; order Coleoptera; family Silphidae; genus Nicrophorus; species Nicrophorus investigator. Next base: position 11,503,718 of record OY735142.1, on the reverse strand, counting down.
CTTCTTCTTCTCTCGGCCTTATGGATTTTATAATTTCGCGTGATCGCGGCGCAGCGCAATTGTATTTTTAGATTTTAATAATGTAATTCTCTTTTTGTTTTTTTAATGCTCCCTTAGTTATTATTTATTTTTGGGTTTCGTATTTACGACTTCCGCGCACTTAAATTCTTCGCGAATTTATTAATATTCGCGTGTAATCAAACTTATTTTTGCACGTCCGTAAATTTCCAATGACTCACCGTGTTTTCAGTCGACCTATTGATAGACGAGTAATTACTACATGAAAGAATTTTTCTTCAACTGTTGTGATCAGCGATTGATATTAGTTTAGACAACGCTAAATCATTTTTCCAATATTGAAAAGCATTATGTAATTAGTTCACTAAACTAGTTTATAATAGCATAATTCGAGTGCGTGACTAATGGTGAAATACTCGAATTTAGAAGATGCCGCATCGATATTTAATCAAAGTGAAGAGCAAATAAATAAAACTTATTTCTTCTTGTGTGCGTTTCGCGTGTTGTTTGTTGTTGTTGTTGTTTTGCGTTTTGTTTGGTTCGTTGTCGAAACGATTATCGTTGGCAGTTATTTATGTTCGAGACGGAGGGCTGTTGTGTTGCCGAGCGGGGAGAAAATTAAAATTAAATATCCATTAATATTAAATTACTGAGGTCCCGTGTACGTGTGGCTGGTGTGTATGAAATGGCAATCATAAAGTATAAACATAAAACCGATGATGGTATCTAAAGAATTCGCATTTGCATAATCGAACACAGCATTAAGGGGATCGAAGGATAACTTATGCAAACGGTTTGTGTGTTCTGTTTTAAAAGGACGAGAGGAGCAAATAAATAAGAGAAGAAATCAAGCGTGATCAACGGCAGCAACAACAACAACAACAAAAAAACTAAAAGAAAAAGCGGCACAGTTATATTAATATGTATACATTTATATTTATATTTTGTTGCTTCAGAGCTTCATAAAGTAAATGTTATTTTAGTTATTATGATTTAAACCACAATATTAAAAACAAAATTATAATCTAGATATTTTATTTTTAATTATTTGTAGAAAGAAAATATTACTATAACTCAGTTATTGGTTATAACAGTGATTCCCAAAGTGTGCGCCGCGGCTCCCCGGGTGCCGTCATAAAGGCGCCGTGTAATTGCTTATAAAAAGGAAAATTTTTCAATTTTTTCAAGAAAGTCAAATTTTTTAAAAAAATCTGATGCGCCGCGGAAAATATTCGATTATTTAGCCGCAAACCAAAAAAAAAAGATTGGGAACCTCTGGGTTTTAAGATTCATTCAAGTTAATTAGACTGCTTAATATAGTTACTTGGGTTTACTTTAGTTAAGTTATGTTTTTTTGTATTTTAAGTATTTGTGTTATACAATTTTTTACATTGCTATAAATAAAATGCTACTACATATTGATGATTTAGCTATGAAGGCTTAATTGTATAATTATAAATTTTTGTTTTAGTTACAATTAGTTAGAATATTTGTTACATTCGAGTTAATCTAATAATGGATTTAAATATATTTTTCCATAAATTCAAAGATTTCTTATTTTCTAATTAATCTTAGTAAACTAAACGTTTAGTTAATAGAAGGTCCATGGTACAATAAGGTTAGATTTATGCTAATTTGTGATCTGCAGAAGTGCAGAGCAATATTTGCATCCGATAAGCGGCAATCCGAGCATCCAGGTTGGCGGTCAGTAATCAGTTATCGCAAAGGGCATTAGCGCGACCATACAACTAATTGTGACAAGGTGTTTATACGGGATTTTAATGCGGCCGTCCTCACGCGACCCAACCTCGCTCACTCTCACCTGTGAGCAGGTGAGTGAGTGAGTTGTGTGTGAGTGTGTGTGTAACACAGGAGCGCCAAACACCTCATAATTCATTCATAAAAGCCGAGCGCACGATTTACACGTGTACCAAAACAACCCCCCCGCGACACGAACAAAAACAATCCGACTGCTACTACAAACAGTCCTACTACAAACAATTACCCTTCGACACACACACGTACTAAAAAAAAAACTATAAAAAATAGACGAGAAGGAAAAAAAAACGTGCACTCCCCGGAAACGGTAGGTCAAAACAATCGCATTCGTCATTTTGGCTAATTTGACAACTGCATAACTACAGCTCTGTTCATAACGTTTTTCCTGCAATATATAATTCGAATGTGAACTTACTATAAGTGCCTATTTCTCATTCCAAATTTATTAACATTTTTATGCATGCACATCACAAATATATTACATTTTCTAGAGTTATATGATATAATTATTAACATGATATATTTTTTTAACTTTTAAATGATATAGGTATTAAATTTATAAAATAAAATAGTAACTATATTTTATAAGATTTAAATATAATCAATTTACATTTCATTTTTTTTTGTTTGGCTATATTTTAAAAGTATTAAATTCACAAGTCTTGAAAAGTATTTTTGGATTTTAAATAATCTTTAATAAATTCCGATTGTAATCAATGTGTTTGAAAAGTAATTATTTTTAAACGAGACAAGAACTATTATTTTTTTGTTGTTTTAAATTGCTTAATGGGTGTTTCAGCAGTTTTTACCTGCGTTGTAAATTAATTAAATTAAAATAATTTTCCGCGTCACGGAATAAACATACGCGCAGTGTTTAAATCCGTTCCAGTAAATCAGGGGCGGTGGCGGTGGCAGCGGCGGCGGCGGCGACAAAAAGTCGACCGTATCGTTTCACGTTTGGGTTAACAACAGGTGGCTGAAAACTATTCCACGCTTTAAACGGGCGGATAACACGTTCCAACTATGTTGATGTTCCCTCGCTCGTCGACGCCGCCTCCGCCGCCGCCCCCAACACCGACGCTCCACATTTAAATCCCGTTTATTTAAATCGCGGCCGGCAAAAATCACAAACGCTCCGGTCGGCCGATGTCAAAGGTCAAAAGCGCAACAAAAAAATAAAAAGAGTTCGTCTTCCTGTTTTATTAGCTCTTCCGAATGAAACCCATCCGTACAGGATCCGTGCAATTACTCCCCTCCGCTAACTGTTTATTTATTTATACTCCCTTGCTTCCATCATTATTATTACTACTACCTCCACTATTATTATTATTAAAATATATAAAAAAAAAATCGAATTGGAAATATCGCTCATACCATTTCTATCTCGATTCATATACCTACAAATTTTTTTTTCGCATATCGTGCAAACTTGAACACAGCATGTCATCGTGCGGGGGTAGATTGTATACATACAGATATATAGATTGTAGTAATAATAATAATAATACACACAAAAAGTAGGGAATATAGTGTAATGTTGGAAAAGCGCGTTTCGCTTCGAATGGGAAAAATGCAAAACGCTCCGATGAATGGTTTAATATCGTACATTTTACATACTGCTCCTGCATATATGTAATGTCTTTTCATCCTTGTTCCAAGTGCTCTTTGAAATTAATTAAGGGCTCAAAACACATTCCGCTGCAGATCTTTGGTTAACAAATAAAATAATTAATTTCTAATTTTTTTAAACTTTATAATTGAATAAGTTAATTGTTATATTTTATTTACTTATATTCCTTGGGTATCCATAATTTTAACAAAAAAACAGATAAGTAATAGACATATTTTAAATGAAATAAAATTTAAAACGAAATAAAAATTTTGATGTCTAAAACATTATAATTTGAAGTAATTTGAATTGAAAGCTATATAGAAGTCTTAGAAGAATTGATGAATGAAATAAGTATGTTGGAACATAAATGTTAATGAAGGATATATAGAAAGTAGGAGTTCGAATAAAAAATGATTATATGGAAAGAGAGAATTTGGATAATAAAGCTTCCTTTTACTAAATTATAAAAAAAAACGGTCTGGTTACATGTGAATTCATTTACATAGAAGTAGAATTCAATTGAAAACACGATGATGAACTGTGTCGAATTGCAAGGGACTGTTATTATCGGAACGATATGAAGGTAAATAAAGGGAGCGATGTTATTAGCCGTTGGACAATTGTCAGGCTAATGACTAATATTTCGTAGCGATTCCACGGTGGAAAATCTGCAATTTTTTTATTTTCCCCTCGTGGAACGCGCAAATGCCAATTACGTAGTGACACTAATAACGGCGAAGGGAAAAACAAGCCGAAGAGGGGTGAAGTTATATAAAACCACATGCTTACATTTTTTCAAATCGCGAGTGCGTGAATAAAGAAGTCAACACACCCATTCAGATTGTTAAAGAAGGATGAGGTGAGTAGAGGAGACGGTTTTCTTTCATTACGCATTCAGGCGATTCGCTGTATTCTAATTAACTTCCCCCACATCATTAAATGCACTTGATCTGGTCAAAAGATAATATCAGAGGGATGGAGGACAAGAATGGAATAGTAGTTTAAAGTACAAATTATAATACAGAACGAACATTTTCTATGCACTTAATCGGCGTGCATTAAGAGCTTTGCGCTCAAAGAAAACGAATCGCAGACTGCAAATTGGAAATTATACGGAAATGGTGAGAGCGGTAAAAAAATAAATAAATAAATATGAAACTTGACTTTCACAAATAGTGTGTTTGGTATATACCGTGTAACAAAACCGAAGCCGAAATCACGTGTGTCAATGGCAGTGACAGCGACGCGATGCTGTCACATTTCTGGTTTTGTACTTTTCAGAATAACTGAATATTTGTAATGGAAATCCGTGTTTTCGGGGTCGCAACATAAAACTGCGATTTGTTCCACCGTGCACACTCGCATATGTACACACACATATAGGAGGTATACACACACGTGCAGCAGCATCAATTGGCCGCCCCTCGACAGCTCTTTCATTCTTCAGCAGCGCCCCCGCAACAAAAAGACAGGACGGTAACACGCAACACGGATTTTGCGACCGGCCTGAATAATTCGGGGACCGCCGCCCCCTCGATAATTGCCGCCCACCCGCGGCTAATTAACTAAATTTTACAGTGTAATTTGCATCGCCCGTCTACTAAACCTTTAGACACTTACACATTTATCCATTTATGCACTCTATTTTCGTACACTAAATAAAACAAATGCATTCGGACCACCGCATTATATACAATATAACTGATTTGAAATTAATCATCGATAAATATATTACTACTAATTTACTTGAATATATCTACATCTTAAAGAGTAATATCTTCATGCAAATTCACATCGATAACTGTGTTGACATATTACTTTGTTCAAAAATAAATAATTACATCTTCATTTACCTATACCTCGAAATGGTGTTACAGGATACTAGGGAACATTTGATATGTACACTTTAATCTTGATTACATTTACATACATATAAATCCTTTCTAAAACTGGTTTATTAATTTATTATGGTTTTGCGCTTTATTTAAGCATTTCTATAAACTATTTCGTTTTTATAATATATTTATGTTGTGTCAGTTTATGAGAAATAAATATTAGTTTCTTTTCTTTTTCACAATTTCGCCGTGAAATATCAGTTGGTACGATTTTTTTTTTTCGAAATAATAGCTTCTGTCAGCTTTAAAATTATACCTCATATATTTGTATCATATCTGACAAATATAAACTGTTTGTTGTGCAGAAATGTATATTTGCATGTTATTGCTTTCTTCTAATTAATTTTCTCTTTCGGAATTCAGAGAGAGATAATTAATCGAATTTTCAATAAAACCTGGTTATGATTATTGTTTTATTATCCGCTTTGCGGAAAGGCAAATAATAACTGCAGCGCCTTGGGCTCATATTAAGTCCATTAATTTCATTACCTGCCACTCGGACTCTTCGCCACTCATCAAATCGCAAAATTGCATGTCTCTTCCTCCTCTTCGTCCTCATCCTCAATAACTGCCGCCTGTCATCAGGACAATTCGCAATTGGCTTTCTTTCTGCTATTATTATTATTATTGTTATTGCGTTTCCTGCTTTCCGTCTGAAATTAATAAGCAAAGCTCATTTCCGGCCCGATGGCTCGTCGATCCCGTTTCCACGGCTCCCGTCGTGCGTGGAGCGCCGGTATCTGCGTAAGGTCTTCAATAATTAATGAGCGCCATTACTGAAAGTTGTTAATTATTATATCTGCTTTGCATATAATTTAAATAGGGAGAAAATTATGTTATCCGATACACAGTGTGTACATGATTATTACGGCGGGAGGGAATAATTCATGGGGGGATTCTGCAGCAGCGGAATTAATGAATTGGAAATTATCATTTGCAACCTTATACGCACTTGAGCGTACACCGTGTGCACACACCCAAAGCGTGGAAAGAGAGCGCGGATGATGATGAAGAAGAAAATAAATTAATAAAAGGACGAGCGGAGAAGGAACAGCGCAAATATTAAAATATAATCGACGATTTGCATAAGCAATTCGCAATTGCGAAATTTATCCGCCGTAGTCGCGCGTAATTTTAATGTAAATGCCCCAGGAGCAAAAGCGGCCGTCCCCTCACCATCCCCCCGTCCCATTCCACAACATCATCCCAGCGACATTATTTTCCTGCTCGGCAATGAGCTTTAAATAAGTCATTTCTATGTTTTTTCTTCCTTCGTCGTCATGTTTATGTGATCGTTCGGATTCCTCCTCATCGCCGTGGAAGCAAAGAGGAGAGGATGGCCGGTGGATTATATACATCGGGCCGCACAATAAAGTATTCTTAACAAGCTGGTCAAGTCGTAAAGTGCAGACCTTTATATAGAGATATACCCATAAACAAAGCGGTTAGCAAAGTTAAGTAACTCGGCCCGGCCAAAATTGGGTAAATAATATCTCCTCCGATGCCGGCGACCGCCCTCGACTTCCCTTCATAACTCAATCCCTCATAAATTATTTACAATTGTCTCTACATAATCATGCAACAATAATCCATTCCATGTTCAAAACTCATTTAATAAGATAAAACTGCGTTCTCTTCGTTATCCATTCAGACATATAAATACCATTAAATTCAAACAAACCATATATAATACTTAACTAACTATTAGTCATTTAAGAACAGGATACAGTTATTTGCATCCCAGCACATGATCCGACGGCAATGTTTATATGAACGTACAAACAACAAACATCCTAAATGTTTTTAACAGTTTAAACAAAATTACGTCACAAATTTAATGTTTTGCTTATTTTAAACACAATACTTATATTTCATTTTATTTATTTGTTTCAGGCCAAGCTACTAGAATCGTCTCAGGCTTGGCTCGGTGCAGCCTCGACCTCGTCTATTGCCGGTAAGTTTCATTATGTTTCCTTCCATTCGAACTCTCTAAACACTTGAACTCAATATGTGTATCTTAATGAACATTTAAATCAATCTAGATCATCTACGAGAATAAGCAACAAACGTCATCTAGCAGTTGTTTGTTTTACTAAAGCCACAGAAGTAATTCGGTGGCTATTCGTAACATAAGCAACCATCGTTTTTGTAAACATCTTTAGGTTAAATTTCTTTTCAAAACTAAATTAAGTATCACAGTATCAAAATCTTAAAAAATAATTGAATAACCGCTGTTACACTTAATTTTTTTTTATGAATAGTCAATGAAATATTGGTTACTAAAAGATTTTGGAAAGCAAAGAAATTAATTAGTATAAACATTTTCGACTAGAATCTACTAAAAAAATATTTTAATTTTAAGTAGCTAAATTTGAGTGTGTATGGGATTTAGAAAGTTTGTAGTATTAAGATTTGATAAAAAAAATGGTGAAGGAATTACTGTACTTTAAAAGTAACTGATTATTTTTAAATTTACTAATTACTGCATTTGTTCATGAAATAATAGATATTAGGATGCGTTTCTATAACTAGTTTTTGGATATAATATGATTATGAAATTAATATCATAATTTATTTAAATATTATAGTTTTTTTTTTGTTCTGCAAAATGTGTTATGTGCTATATTTATTTCCTCATTCCGGATTTGTATACATACAAAATCGCCCTTTTTATAGTTATACATTTTCGTGCTTTTTTTTTGTTGTTGTTGGTTATTGTGCCATTTTGGGGTACGAGCAAAAGCTAAAGGCAATATATTTCAATTTATTTTTATTTATATTATCGGCGCAAATACAAACAACAACACGTATTTTTTGAGGGTGGGTTCGGTGCGGTTCGGTCAGAGGAAAACGGGGGGGTTGTTTTTAGTTCGTTTTTTTTTCGTTTCGTTTGTTTCTCTCTGTATGCTGTGTGTGTGTGTGTGTGTATGCATTTGGGTCCCAAACTCCCCGACGCATATATTTTTAAATTGCTTTTAATTTATCGTTAGTTATTTTTCTCTGCGCATTTTCCCCGCAGAGTTAATTGCCGATTTTTAACTAAAATAAAATAACGCCCCCCCCAATACTGCCGACGCGTATATAACATAGCCAAATGGAGTCGAAAAAAATATAATAATAATGGAAAAAAAAATTGCGAATAGGAAACGAGCGAATAATGAAAAATTGATTTGGGACTTTGGTCGTACTGATTTTTTATACATTTATTTTTTCACAAACACATTCGAAATCTAATAATAAACTATAGAAAATAGAACTTGTTTTTATGTAAAAATTAAATTAGCAAATCTTATATCAAGCTGCGCACACGCTATGCTATAATGGTCAAGTTTTGTGCATTTTGTACGCGATGTGCGCACTCTAATAACTACTCAATAGCAAAAATATAATACATTCATCTTTGTGCATACATTAATAATCTTATAAAGATAATGAATCCATATTTACGTAATCTCGACTATGTTGCTTTTATAATTAGAAGGATTTGTAGTGGTAAATCGTTTGGTAATATAGAATAATTATTTAATGGATGATTAATATAGAGATTAAAAATAAATAATTGGGAGTAGTGCGATGCAATTGAAAATTGGAGGTGTGTTAAAGAATAAATCAGAACGTGCAGGAAACGACGTTGATTGATTTGATGAATAGATGAAGGCGGAATTGGACAGGACGGATGAATCGAAGTAGTAGACGATAAATAAATAAATGAGCGAGTAATAAGTAATGAAAGGAACGAAAGGGGGTTGGGTGAAGAGGGGAAGTTCGCGAGGGAACGTGGATCTCGGGGGGGGGGGGCGGTTTCGAGTTCGGTCCGGTCGGTAGGTGAATAATTTTAATTAAATAGATAATAGTTTAATTATCAATCCGTGGGGGATGATTATCGACTGACGGTAATAATATTGCTGATACCTGACGAATCCGATTTTAATCTTTAATGATTCCATTACAGCGCGCCGTTCCGAGGCCTGTAGCGATGCTAATTTATTTAACTACTTTGTTATTTGAATCTCATTGTTATGAAATAATGATATTTTTAATTGTTAATTGGTCGGCGGGCGGTCGCCGCTCGCAGAGCACGGGGGCCGCGAGGGGACGGGGGCGGTCGATACACAAGACGGACTCCACATCATCATCATAGGTGGCCTCTCGCGAAACACTCCCTTGTACATACATATACTACATACTACCTATATCTATAACTATACAGGGTGTTTCATATAACACATGAAATTCAACCACAAAAATGATGAAAGAATTTAAATTCTTAATTGTAAGAATGTTGCACTCATTCATAAAAACAGACTATTATTAATTAACTAATGTTGCAAAATTTGGTAGTATAATTTATTAAAAACATTAATTTAAAAAAAGGTGACAAACGTGGGGCGTTTCATATTTTACAGTTTGTTAATTATACATATATCAAATGATCATGATCGTAAAATTCGATGTGTTGAACACTCGGTATATTGGTTCGCCTTTAATTAATTGAATATACCATTACAAAAGAAACGAACCAAAAAAGGAGAGGAGAAAACGCACCGCACGCTAATCACAATAATACACAAGAATGTTTTAATATTAAATCGATTCGAATGTAATTTATCAAAATTGTACTCGCCACAAATTACATTTCCAATTCGTCTCTTTCTTTATTTCTTTCCTTCTCTTCTATCCCCCTTTCCTTCCTCTCTCATTTCCCGTCCCGACCTCTTTTTTTTATAGCTCCCTTATCCTTTTCCCTCTCTCACACAAAGCCACATACACACTCCTCATGCTCCCATTGCATAAGATTACAATAATTGCAAACCCATAATGGAATATGTACATGCATGCAACTTCATCTAATTTCGGTTTTATTTTATCCACTAATATTTATTTACAATCTATTGCAAATTATCTAATTACAAAGTGATTTTTGAATGTAGTTTGAATTATTTTAGTAATTCTATCTAAAGTTAATTTAATTTTTATTTAATTAATTAACATTTATTATGAAACACCTAAATACATTTTTAATTACATTTATATAGTTTAATCTAGAATCTTTTGAATTATATAAGTTAATTCTTTTCAAATGTAATTCATTCGCTTATATATTCATACTTTATAGTCCGTATTGAAAATTTCAAAAGAAATTAAATTTTAAAAATTGTATACATAATATTTGTGGATTCTTAATTTTATTTATTTTATTGGAAAAAAGTAATTTGAATTATAAAAATCGTTAATAAGTTGTTGATGTAATTAAAAAAAATAGTGATGGAAAATTTTAAGGATAAAAATGTGGAGCGGGGAAAGTGAATATCAAATAACAAATATAAAAAATAAATAAGCGGAAGTGAAGTCGGTAAAATTAATATTGCAAGTGGCGTCACGTTTAAAAACGTCCGGCCGACGTTTTTCAATCATTTATTCATGGACGCCGTTAGTGTATAATACGTTTTGTTAATTTATTTAATTAGTTTACACTGTAATTGCAGGTTTAACATGGCGATCATTATAAATTAATTCCGATGAATTATATAACAGTTAATTTATAAAGCAACATTAATTTTGCGTGTCTGTGTCGGTGTGTGTGTGTGTGTATGCATTTGTAGCGCACTGGGTTTGTGTGTGTGTATGTATGTGCGAGTGCTGCAATACTCGAAATTGCCAATTCCGTATTTACATATTGTATATCTATATAATATACATTAATGGATTTATTAATTATTTTATTCAATTATTTATAATTATTATCATAATTCACAGTCAACAAATTTTTCGAGAAAAAAAAAATTATGTTATAAATGCGTAACCTGATTTTGTTTTACCGTTTTATATCAATATTTGTGTACGATTTGATGGCGCCTCCGCGAATTTGCTACCGATCGAATGTTCGTAACTCTTGTAGCTCTTTAATGCCGAGAAAACATCGCCGTTTTCGCAACTCCGAAGCAATAGCTCGCATTTTGAGTGCTTACTTACTTTTTACTACAATTGTTATTGTTATTTCTAATGATATAAAACCGAACACTGCTTAACAGCGAAATACTTAAATAAAAGTTTACAATACAACTTTTTTTATCTGTTTTAAATGCAAAAAAAAAAACAATATTTAATCTTGAAAAATATATTATTCTATCATTTAATTTAGTAATGGTGCGTATACGTCGTTCTTTATATATTATATAATGAAATAAGTGTTTTTCAGTAAAGTTTCCTAAACTTTTAAGTTCTCTATTTGCTTATGTGCACAACTGATATTTGAGTTTGTCCGGTTTCGTGCAAAAGTTCTTTATCATAGTGAACATGACGTACTCCGAATTTATTTAGTTTTCATTGATATTCCATATTTCAAACAATTTTCCTGCAGGTCATACGAACTACAAAGTTTTGAAGGAATTAGAACTAAACATGCATAGTGATTAGTAATTAGTACGCCTCAAATTACGGATAGTGTGGGCACAACTTTATATTAAATAAAATAAATTTGATTGTGAGATTTTAAATAAATATATTTTTATTTAAACTTTGAATAATTAATGTTATTAACAGTAATGTTCGATGAAAGAAAAGAAAACTAATATTATCTCAATATTCAAAATGCATATGATTAATAGAATAAAATAAGAAGTGGAATAAAGTGCAGATGGAATAAATAAAGACTAGAGTAGATTGCAATAACAAACATTCATAAATATTTGATGCGAAATTCATTTGCAGAATTGCGGTTTTCTTTTTAGTTCTTTCATTTTATTTTCATCTTCATCATTATTCTCTGCCGACCGCACATTTTTTTCGTTGTTTTAATTTGAATATTGCGCGTTTTTCAGTTTCGCATTATTTATTAAAATATCGTGCATTAAATGGATTAAATAATACTGTACACCTACAACCGTCATTTCATCGATCGCAGCACGCGACCGATGCAAAGAGACCGAACACACAGAGAGAGGCATGTGATTAGTTTACGTGGAAAGAGAATAGGAACGAGTGAATCGCGGAGTGAGATGGAGCTCGCAACAATTGCGTTTTTATTATTTATGGTGTTATGGACAACTTATATAACATATTGTCATTAAAACATATCAATTTATGGAATTTTAATAAGCCCCTTTTCATTTGAAAACATACACACACGTCCACTCGCAGCCATCAATTTTACATGTTCATTGTGTTTTTCCCCTGTCTCCACTAAAATTATCGCAAATTGCTAATTTAATTATTAATTGAGTCGTTTCCAAGAATGGATTCTCATTTTTCCATTTAACCACTCTTCACTTATTAACATATCGCTTTCACAATCAAATCAACAATCATTTACTAATAATGACATATAATAATACGCTTTTTAATTGCATTTCAATAGAAAATATTGTCTTTTATTCGTAAACATTACCAAAAAGTGCGTTTATCGGAAATTAATGTAGAGATTCAAAGGAATTTAAAAATTGTGAAACACAATTTATTTTTTAAATAAAACTATTGTGTAACCAAACAATATAAAAAATAACATTTTTACCTATATTCGGACTATACGTCTTCTCGCATTAAAATTAATTTTCTTTACATAAAAAAGATACGTTTAAGGGCGTTTTTATATAAAATTAATTATATTTTAAGTAATTAATAAATTATATTATATATTATTTCATGAACAAATGGTGTGTAAATGTAGTCGGTGTAATTGGAATAACGATGTCGTTCTTACTTTCTGTAAAGCAATCTTTTTGGTATATAGGTGTCTCTCGGTGCGTCTCCTCTTGGTGCGCTTGCTGGATGCCGTTGTAAAGTTGAAAAATTGCCGAATTAGTATTGGATAAGTTTTCTCGTTAGTTTTATGTTTGTTCCTTAGTTTGTATAGTGTTTTTATTATTGCCGCTTCCTTCCCCTAAAACAAAAGATAAAAACAGCAAAAAAAAACACAAACAAGTTCCTATACATTTATTACATTCTTCTCGAAAACAATAACAATTTTAGATGATTTGATTGCTTATTGCTTCCACTTATTTCTCGCTTTATTTCCTCGAGTTTAATCTGCATGCTGAGTTTAGTTTATTGTTGATATTATTATTTTCGTTTTTATATTTTGTCATCGTTTTGTTGTTTAATTTTTATGATTTTATTTAATTTTCGTTTTTTTTTTCTTTGCTTCTTTATGTTTCGATCCAGATATTCCGATCTTATTAAAATTTAAGTCACCGACGTGGACACAGGACCAGCTTAGGGAAGCAATGGATGCGGTGGTAAAACAGAAGATGCGCTTCACGCAAGCGTCGCATAAGTACGGAATCCCGAAAGGGACGTTGTATGATAACATTTTGGGAAAAACGAAGCGGATGGCGGTTTTGGAAGAGGCCGGTTTGAATTCGTCGGAGGAAGGTCAGGTGTTGGAGTTCTGTTGCGGCGTATCGGTGTCGCCTTACAACAGAAGGACGAAAAAGTCGCTGAACGCGGTCCTGAACTTCGTCGAGAGGATCAGGAGGATGCGCGATCCGGAGTTCATGTTTTCAGGTCTGTCGGGGTTCAGGTGGTGGTGGGCTTTCTGCAAAAAGCACAGCATCGTCTCGCTGTACTACGAGTTTAATAGCTCTTCCGGCGACGGAGGCTCCTCCAAGTCAACCTCCCCGACGGCCAGCGCGAAGCACAATAACGATAAAGAGCTTTCTTTGTTCATAAAAAATGAGAACAAAGCGAAAGAGTTCAGCGCGTTCGAAGCAAACCAGTTTTGACTGTTAAGACTGACGTAGCGATTTATTACTTACTTTCCATTATTTGTTTGTAAATATTTAAGATCTATCGTTACTATATACATTCCGTTACTTTTGGGACCAAAAAAATGCCGCTTCCAAAACCCCCCCATACGTTTTTCTTTTTCTTTATTATTATAATTTCTTATTTTATTATTATTTGTTGTGTGAGCTATTTATGCAATCTAATTACATAGCTAATAATGCCTGCGTGTTGCTATACGATTGTATTCTTGCACATGCGATATGTTGTATTACATGTTTAGTTTAGTTACATTTATTTCTACTCATTACTTCTATGTTCTCTGCTCAGTATCTAAAGGAATTAGATATATATATATATATATATATAAGTTAAGGCGCATTTTACTTTAAATTCCAAAAACAAATATGTTATTTAAATGATATTATATTATAATACGCATGTTTAGGTTCCTATTAAGTTTATTAAGAGGAGAAGCATTAAATTTTATTTTATTTTCAATAACTATATTTTGTTATGTATATAAATATATATACTTGTTCGGAAATTCTAAAGTATATTACATTGAAAAATTCAAGGCAATAATATTGTTTTAAAGTAAATTTATATTAATTTGTTTATAGATTATATATTTTTTTTTGTAATAATTATTAAGTTTTTTTTGGATATTTTATACATATATTTGAATATTGCGAAACAAACAGTAGGATGTAAAGATAAGTTTTTTAGTTTATCGTTCATAACTTGTAATATTAAAATTGCTGTTGGAGATTCCCCAACTATTATATTTACGCTGTTCTCAATAAAAAATGAAGTTTACTACGTTTTCGATAAAAAAAGTAAACAATAAATATACTAAATAAATTTAATTATTTATCGCATCCTTCACAACTTCGATTAATGAAATGTACTTAATAAATTGTTCTCTGCCCTCAGCCGGACGAGATACCAAATGGAAATGTGTGTTTTTTTATTCTAATCTATGTGAAATGTTTCTTTTTTATATGTTTCAGATTGTTTTATTGTTGTTATAGTTTTGGTAATCAAATTTTTATTAATAAATATTATTCTATTATTATTATTATTAGTATTAATGGCGTGCTGTAGATTAATTGAATACTAATAGTGTTCGTTATTTCTTTCAGCAGACAGCTATCAGTACCAGCTGCAGTCGATGTGGCAGAAGTGCTGGAACACGAACCAGAGCCTCGTCCACAATTTGCGCTTCCGGGAGCGGGGACCGTTGAAGTCCTGGCGACCGGAAACGAT
The DNA here is from genome assembly GCA_963457615.1 of Nicrophorus investigator. Taxonomy (NCBI): domain Eukaryota; kingdom Metazoa; phylum Arthropoda; class Insecta; order Coleoptera; family Silphidae; genus Nicrophorus; species Nicrophorus investigator. Next base: position 11,488,424 of record OY735142.1, on the reverse strand, counting down.
GGCCGAGGCCATTTTCTCCGTCTTGAAAGAGGGATTGTCTTTGTCGCAGGCCGCGAGGAAATACGACATCCCCTATCCGACTTTTGTTCTGTACGCAAACAGAGTACACAATATGCTGGGCCCTTCGGCTGACGGAGGTTCGGGTGAGTTCCAACGCCAGAGACACGAAATAAGGACTTGTAAGTTCTATTTCCTGTTTTACCACTTCTCAGGACTTTCGAAATATCATGCAACTCATTGTTTTTTTGTTGTTGTTTGTTTCTTCTTTGTTTTTCGTTCTTCTCCGTCGATGCAGACTTGAGGCCTAAAGGACGCGGCAGACCGCAGAGGATTCTGCTCGGCGTCTGGCCGGATGAGCACATCAGAGGTGTTATCCGTGCGGTCGTTTTCCGAGACTCTCATCAAATTAAGGAGGAACCACATATAGGATATCCCAGATTACACGTAAGCCACTTGAACGTAAATCTTTGCTCGCTCCCCTGATCTTTCATTAAGTCTTCTTTATTACCAATATATAAAATATTACACATTTATTTATTTCACCAAAAGCTGAACATTAGGCTCAAGTTTTAATTAATGTTTTATTCTGATTCAACAAAATCATAGTTACTATATATCGGCAACCAACATTACAATGAGTAAACTGCATCAAAATAAATATATTTAACTGTTACATGTACCATAATTTTCTATCGAATATACTGCGATATTGTTGTATTATTTTGCTGACAATAAATTTAGTATAAATATAAAGAATTAAAATAAACGGAAATATGATATGTAAAAAAGACTGCCCATTGAATATAAATAAAAAATATAGTTGTTATATAAATAGTTAATACAGAATAAAGTTTACAGACTCGAGCTTAATAGAATACTGTTGAATACATATAATCATTTAAGGAACAAAAATGAGTAGTAAACTGGATAATGTAATTACCGGTAAATTTTGTCAACAAATACCAGTAATTTCTTTAAAAAGAGCCAGAATAAGTAATATTGATACAAATATTTAAATTTCGTTTTCAGAACATGAAATTAATTTTTCGGATATTTTCCAATTTTTACACAATCCTAATAGTCTGAAATGAATCGTTTAAAGATGGTAGAGCTGTCGTCGAAACAACATAAGTGATAAAGAGATATTGTATTTTTACTGCAAATATTTAACATTGGCTACAATCTTCTCAAAGCTAAATATATATAAAAAAAGATTTTCCGAGTCTGTTTTATTACGTTAAGAATCCATTATTATTTTGTCAAGGTATTAGAGTAAACACACAAAATTTTCAATTATAAAAATACCGGTTTACTTAAAATATTTATCATTTACCGGTAAAAAAAAATCGGTATTTTTGGTTATTAATCAATACTTCTAAAAAAAGTAAATAGAGGAATATCCGTATTAATATTATATAATCTCGTAATGCGAGAAATTAACTCTTTGTAATTCTATCAGATTATTATACTTAACTTAAATATTAATTAATTTTACTTACCGTTGCGAAATCACTTAAAATTCACATTAAATTACATTCGTACTTTGTATTAAATAAAGTAAAAAGAAAATTCTTGAAATAATTAAGAAAATCAGATTATACGAACATTATATACTTGTTCTAATTTATACTTGCATTGCATAATAAGGTTAGAATTTTATATTACTTAAAAACATTATGTCAATTGCGTTCTTTCCGAGCTATGCACTCATTTTCCACTCCACATTTATCAGATCAGTGTAATTAATTAGTAACATACATTAGCTTATTGAATCACATAATATGGTACCATTCGGGGCACAGCCAATTATTTATTTATTCTACATTCAACCTACTTTAGTCGAATTAAAATTTATTTGAATTAAAAACCAAAAAGGCAATTAAAATTCAGCATTTTGTATCCATTCATTTGTAATATCTATATTTACAAAGATGATACTCGTCTAAGTATGTTAATATTTGGCATTGCATAATAGTTCGTTTTTTTTTGTAACTAGAGTTAAAAAAAAATCATCAATTCATGTGACACATCTTGTTTAACTATTCAATACGCTTAGTATAGTTATGCATTGTTATTTTCTATTTAACTTAAGATAAATATGAAGTAAAATTGCGACCTCTTTAATTGCATTCTGCACAAATTTATTATTTATATATAAAAAAAATGCATCGTAATTTGTTGTTTTATTTTCGTAGCAGAGGAAATCGTATACCTTTTTGTTTTGTTGTTGATTTTTTTTATTCGTTCAATTTAAATGTAAAAGCTATTACGCGGCAAGAAAAATAAATATAAAATTTAATACACATAATTGAGTTTGATCATTGAATCAATTTTGATGCTATTACATAAAAAAAACAACATCAACATAGAAAACACACACACACGTGAAAATATAAAATAAATATAAAGCAATTTGAAATAATTGTAAAATCAATAATATCGCTTTATTATTATTAATTACGTTCGGTCGATGCCGTAATTAGATTATTAATTTCCAACGTTTTTTGTTGTATTATTATTTACTTAACATATCCATTTGCAAGGAGACATATTACACAATTCCACATAGCCTGTTTTACTTATTATTTTTCTTTTATCTTAATGGTCTAAGTACTGCAATTAATTCATACAATTAACCGATCGATGAATAAATGATATTTGTAGACTTTTTTTTATTTCGTGATTACAGAACCCGATAGAAATGTTTGGAACAACAAAATGTAAATTTACTTAATAATTATAATCTACATACATAAATGGTTTAGATTAGAGATCGGGAAGCTTTTTGGAGTAAATTGGCATTTTTAAGATATTGCGGCTCCTTTAACTTTTTTTTTGTTATTTTCTACAGATCGGTATTTTTAATAGTGAACAACTTCTTATCGTGCGGCTCCGGAGCTGCGGAACTTAATAATTAAGTAATCTTAGAATTTTAGGTTGAAATTTTATTGAATCATTTATCAGTGAAAATGATAAAAATAAACGCGATATAATTAATATTTTTTTAATAAATGTAAACTTATTTTTGACATAATTTGAAAATGAAACTATCCGAAAATGTTAATAATAACATTTAAATTGGCCGTAATTATTCTATAAATGTTTAATATTTTTACTTGGAAATTAATTTATTCTTCAGTGCAATTTGGAATTTATTTATAAATACGCTTGTTCTTGCGGTCAGACATGCAAGTGAATTATTTATAGCACTTTTCATGCATTTTCCATCATTCGTTAATGCTATTATAAATAAAACGATAATATAGCTAAAATTTAACTTATGTAACAATTATGTATCAACAGATGCTTTTCACATATTATTTAAATTATATTTACGTTTTGAATATAAATTGATATATAATATTGAATTAATGATTTGAGAAAACGTTCATAATAATTATTGATTTAAATATATTACCGATAAACATTTGGTGATTTTGCAGCATATTTAAAAAAAAAATTATATAATGCAAATTTATCAATCTGTTACTTTTATGTAATGACTTCATGATTTATTGGAAACCAATTGCATTTACCACTATAATGTAATAAAAAAAAATCAACTTACCTTAAAAGAAAATTCTAGCTTTAAAGGATTAAATAAATATGTAGGAAAAGACCATATGATGTAATTTCTTTTTTTTCTTTGATTTTGATGATTTGATGATCTTATTCATGTAATAATGACTTACGATTTTCATTGCTCATACTACAGTATTTACTTGACTAATCTAAGATATGTGTCAAGAATCGCGTAGTTTACATGATTATATAAATTTCTATATCAAAATGTAAGAGGGTTGTGGGTCAATATTAGGGGAAAATTTCTCTTTTTAGTCGCCTTTTACGACAAGCAAGGGTTACTTTGGTTGTATTCTATAATGGCCCCAAACCAAAGGGCTTTTTTTAGTAGTTAGTATGATTTGAGCTGTGGAGATTTGAGATGTTTGTTAATGTTGGGTTTTCATTTGTTTGTGTTTAGGATGGAGTAACAATACAGAGCTACCAGGGGAACTCGTGCAGCAATGGGTCCGACCCAAACGTATCCCCAGGAGCGGCGGCAGCAGCAGCTGTAGCCGCCGTGGCACATGGTCTTAGGCAGCAGATGTGCAGCATGGTAGCAGCAGCACAACATGCGAGCACCGCTCACGATACAAACCCTGTGGCCAGCCTCGTAAACTCCTTGGCTTTGGCAGGACACTGTGGATCGGTGACGATGCCCAGCAACGGGGTTCCTCCGATGAGTATAAACCAAATGACTTCGATGAGCCACATGACCTCGATGAGGATGGCCAGCCCTGCTGGTAGCATACAAGACCTAAGAATAAGCCCAGCAGGATCCGGACTGGAGAGTCCCATCTCGTCGCCGCTGGGTCTTACCGTCTCCAGTACAATGGACAGCGCCCTCAACCTGGGCATGGGCAACAACATGGACGTGGGCATCGGCGTCTCCGGGATGACCTACAAGCCGGCCCGCTCATCGTTCACCTCTCCAAGGCCCGAGAATCTCTTCCAAGAGGACATAGATGAGCTGGTAAAGCCGATCCACTCGAATGCGCCTCGCTCCAAAGACTCGATCGCTTCCATCAAAATGGAACCAATGGCGGAATGTCGAGGCGAATGAACACGGGCGGTGTTAAAATGTAATGTGATAAATTATTATTAGTTATATGCAACCTCTCGACTAAAAAGAAAAGAAAAAAATAATTACTCACAAACACAAACCAAAAAAAAAGGTTGAAGTTTAGAATTCTTTCGAATACAAAATTAAATAGAAGCGAGCAACAAATGCCACAAATCCAACCCCCATCAAAGGCGTGAACAAAAAAAAGAGAAATAGCCCCACTCCCCCCAAAATATAACTATATTTATATACCTAAACACAAAAAAATATAAAATAAATAAAAAAAATAACGCTTCCATAAAAATATATATTTAAGTCGGGGTCGTTTTGGGGTTTTTGTCCCGCGCTGATTTATAAAGTAAATAAATAAAAAAATATATATTATATACTCTTCTAATTTAAAGATTATTAAAGTTTTATTGATTAAAGAAAAAAACTGTTAAAATTATATATTTCGAAATTTTAGAGTAGCGAGGGAGAAAGATTTTTTGGACACTTTTTATAATAAACAAATAAATTAAAAATTATTATTGTAAATTTGAAGAAGGAAGTAAAATTAAATTTAAATCGGAGGAGTTACAAATTAAGAAGAAAACAAGAAAAACTTTAATCTAGCCAAAGTTTCGGCCAGTTTCTATATAAGGAAAAAGACTGTTGTGTATATGTATACAATTTTTCTAAATTCAAAATTAGAGTTGCTATTTTCAACAAACCAAAACTTTAACCAATGGAATGGAGCAAATCGCAATTTAGGAAGCTGTATTTTAATGATAATTGTTTAGATGATCTATGTTTATTGGATGGAAAAAAAAATCGAGAATCACATCACATTTTACACGGGATCTCCGAACCGTCTTGTATACATGCGAATTTCTATTTTACAACGTAACAATTTCATATTATTATCAATCGTTGCGTGTAATTATAATACGCATGATTTTTTTTTATGATTACGAACGTTATGTTGAAAAAGATTATAAAAGTCAAGAATTATTTTTTGTTTCTTAAAATATATCCTGTATACATGAAGCTTGGAGAATCCCGCATTCGCACTACGACAATCCTTTTGTTAATTGATTTTTCCCCTTTCGGAACGTTAGTTACTCGATTCTGAAACATTTCTTTCGAACTCATAAATTGAGAAACAAAACAAAAAAAAACAAAGGCAAGTTTCTTTTCGATGGAAGCATATACGTTTTTCGGGCCCAAAGCGGATCACAGAAGTGGAGAGTCTTGGACGAGGAGGAAAAGAATGCAATAAATACGATATTCTAAATAGGATGTAATTAAGCAAAAGAAGAAAAAATAAGTAAACACGAAAAAAATACATAACCCAGGCACCTGTACACGTAACAAATTACTATCCCCCAAAAAAAAAGTTATTTAAAAGAAAATGGAGTAAACAAGATACGAAAACCTGTATAAAAGAAAACAACCCCCCCAAAAAAAAAACACCGTTTGTTTCGTTGTTGTGTATATTTGTTTTGTTTTATTTTTTTTTTTAAATTTAATTTATATTCTTAATATAATTTTGTTTATTCTTTCACTCTTAATAAACTTACTTTTAACGAAATGCATTTATTAATTGTGAAAGTGTGCAGATGCTATGAATCTTTAATTAATTTTAATTTATTGTTAAGGAACGCTAAAACAGAATTCACTGTATAAATATTGTTATATCGTTTAGTCTTATGTATGTATATTTTATCTTCTTTTCGTGCGTGCGGGCGTGTAATTAATTAAATTTTGTTGTTTTTTTGAGCACTAAAAATAACGTGGACTCGGTAAAGCAACTGAACAAACAAACAAAAAAAAAGTTATACGAAAAAAGTAAATACACACCAAAGTCATTTCATGTTTGAAACAAAACAAAAAAAAATAAGGTAGCGAAACGAAAAGAAATCACACAAAACTCATGTACAAACAAACTAACAACTCTGTTAACTCAAATTTAAGCGAAAGATATTCAAGTAATTTGTAAATAATATATAATATATGGAGTAACGGAGTCTCGGAGGAAAAAAGAATTCAAATTTCGTTTAATCTTTCTTCGACGATCCTTTGAGCATATTCTGTTCGGTCTTTTATTTTAGTGTACGGATGCGCATTCATAAATATTATTACTCAAATCAATATAAAATTATATGGATATATTAAATAGATAGATAGATTTATAAAGAAATAATAATGATAATGATTTAAACAAGATTAAAAAAAAAATACACATAATAATATTACTATCGCTGGATTATGTCAGTGCAATATATTATATAAGGATAGTTCAGTTTCCTTGTTGCTTTTGCGCAATGTGAGGAATCACCAAGGAAACTCAGCAGCAGCAGCAACAACAAACATGAAAACAAAACGGATAACAATTTATATAACCCTTTTATTCTTTTTCTATGTTTAATAATTATAATCAATTGTTTTATTATTATGTTTTAGTAAGTTTTCTTTTTGTTTTGAAATGTTTAATTAATTGTGAAATAGGTCAGTCTTTATCAGTATTTGTAACGGATTCCAGCTGGTCTCTTTGTAATTTTAATTTATTTAGTAAATATTGTAATTATATATATATATTGATTAAACAAAAAAAATATTACGATTATGATGAAAAAAAAAAACAAAACTTGTATAGGTATTTAATACACTGGAGTACATATATATATATAAATAAATAAAATATATGATTGAGAACTTTTTAAGGAGGAAAATATATCGTAATAATAATATTAATAATCGCTTTATTGTTTAAGCAAATTTGTAATAAGCTTCTGAGAGCGGATAGGAAAGGTCAGGTTTAATTCTCAAAATTTGAACTTTTGGAAAAATTGTATATTTATATAAATTTAAAACAAAAAAGTATATATATTTATATTTGTAAAAAAAAAGAAGGGAATTGGAGAGGTGGAAAAGGAAAATTTTATTAGGACTCAAAAATGAAAAGAAATGTTTGTGGTTGACCTGTTTATTTGAATTTGTTTCCATTTCTTACTAAGAAGAAAACCTGATTGTGTTACTTTTAATAAAACGAAATGAAAAAACACGCAGCTGTTATGTGTATAATGTAAATTCGGAAGCGTTTCGATTCGTTATTCAACGTTTTATTTCCTATTTTGTAGCTATGCTATGCCAAATGTATCATAAATATTATATGTTACGATGTAGCATCTCAATAAATAGTGAACCTAGGTGTTGTGTATGTACAAAGTGTAGTGCAACTGCCGCCTCTGGATGAGAAAGAGAGAGAGAGAGAAAAGAGGATTCAGTTTTAAACTACTTTCTTTCCTTATCGACATTTATTTTAATCTTATGCCTTTTCTTTTACGATTACTTTGTTTTTATGTATTAATGACTAATTAAACAAGAGCATAGTTGCGAAAATCACGACTTGTAGCACGTAACGTTTAAGAGACACAAACATTTATTCTTTCAGAGAAATAAGAAGGATACAGTGAAATAACTAGCATTCGTAGGTTTAAAGAAAAGAGAGAATAAAATCATTGGTAATGAAATTGTACTAAAATTACATGGAGTAATCAATCACTGAGCCAACAATATAAAAATTATTTTTGTGATTTGTTTAGATTATAGGATATGAACTAATGTACAAAATTTATATAAATGAAAAACTTGTAAATGTAGTGAAGTTTTAAGGAACAGAAAAAACATTATTTAAAAAAAAATGACTTCCTGCCATTTTAGGGTTATGCCGGACGCTCGTTTGACTTTATAAAAATTTTGTATGTTATGGCGTGATATATAAATATGTATATTATATATTATGAAGAGATGAAAACTTTTTCGAAACCGTGGCCTTTACGAGAGAAAATAAAATAAACACTTCATTTCCGGAATTTTGAAAAGATCGGACCCTTTTTTTACAAACAAATTATTTCTCAAAATTTTTCGACTAGGCTTTCATGTGTTCAAAAAAGTCAAGTAGTAAGTGCCTTCCAAAAAGAAAAAAAAAATGAAAAACTGTGTGACCACTGATCAGTCAACTATTTTCTTTTTCGGTTTTAAACAAAATTTCGATTATTTTCTTTGTCCTTTTATTTTGTGAATAATGTGAATGAAATGGTGACACCCTGAATGGCAAGTTCTTTTTTCATATCTCTTGTAAAAAAAATTAATAAATAATAAATACATACAATTTGTACAACTTTTACGGAATATTATATACTAAGCAAAGGTGATGCGAGATCGGCATTTTAGATTTTCTAGGAAATACATAAATTAAACGTGAAAAATAACACATATTGTATAACCACAGATTCAGGTCAAAGCTTTATTTTAATGTATACTAAAAGAAAGTAAAAGTAATGAAATAAACTCGAAGGAAAATGGGATAATTGTGTATAGTTCGATGTTAGCGCGAGGAAGGTTAAGACAACAATTAGCAAATTACCTAATGATTATCGAAAGATGAAGAAGTCGACAAAAAATAAATAAAAATAAAATAATAATAACGTTTAGCCTCTTTAGTCAGTACGCAATAAATAAATATTTAAACAGTACAGTTGTGCTACAAATTAGTAAACAGTCTGATGGCCCAGTTGTAATGCAAAGTTTAATAAAGGAAAACAAAAACATAATAACAAAAGTCATCATCATCTCTGTCTATCTATCTATCTCTGCTGTCTCTCATAGGAAACAAAAAAAAAACAAGTACTTTCTATCTTTACTTTATATTTTCTGTCGTTCTTTAACCCTCTCTTTTTATCTGTTACTATTCTTTCTTTTTTTATATATATATAAATTACATACCTACATAATATTATATAATTCACTATTATAATTTATTGAATTCATTATTATATTATTTCTACGTTTATTTTTTTTGTTCTGTTTTTTTTTTTTTGTTTAATCATAAGCCATTTATGCACAATATTATTTTATGTCTGTATGGTAAATAAGAATAAAAATTACAAAAGTGAAAAATATTCACGAAAATTTTATTTACATTTCATTTCCCTACAAGATCATCAATGAAATCAACATTACAGTAAGTACATAAAATCCAATATATTATAATATTTTGTAACAATCCTAACTGATAAAAGATAATTATTGACTTTATTCAAAATGATGTAATTTTTGCTTTAAGAATATTAAATTTATTCATCTATTCTCTTTAAATTTTATTCAGTATTTTATTATATAAATTACATACCTACATAATATTATATAATTCAGCCATTTATGCATAATATTATTTTATGTCTGTATGGTGAATAACAATAAAAATTACAAAAGTGAAAAATATTTACGTAAATTTTATTTCCCTACAAAATCATCATCGCAATCAACATTACAAAATCTAATACGAATTTATCACTACGACAAATTACAAATATTTTGTATCAATCCTAATTTAACCGTTAAAAATTATGTGACTTGCTTTAAGTAAAGTAATAAATGATGATGTTTAGAAGAACAATGACAATCGCGATCAGATTTACTTATTGTTCACTTTGAATAGATTATAAATAAAATTATACGACATAATAAAATCTTCTTTTTTTTATGAAACTTGAAGATTGAAATTTAATTTTTATTTAAATGAATTAAGAAACAAAATGATCATGAAACTTCGATTATTATAATTAATTATCACTTGATAATTCACGTTTTTAATAAAATTTTTATATAATTAATATTCAAACTGAAAACTTTTTGATTCAATTAAATATAAATACAGTCGTTATTATTAATTTATCTATTCTCTTTAAATTTTGTTCGTAATTCAATTATAAGATAAATACGTTATGCCAGGACGAAAATAAATGACTTTATTATTATTATAATGGATATTATTATCGAATATAGAAACAAATTTAATATATGAGCAAGCATCAATTAAATGCATCGGTATTGAAATTTTTGATTCGGTAATTTGGAAATTATTAATTAATGTTGGAGAATACACACGTTCGGCCAATTAATCAGTTTAAAAATTATTTATATAAATTTGAGAGAGCCAATTAATAATGTTATTATCGATATTGTTATTTTATTATTCATAATACTACTATAATATAAACAAACAATATATTCGAATATCGAATTCGCGTTTAATTCATCATCATGCATGCGTCGTTTACCGCACACACACACAGAAAGCAGACTACATATTTCAATAAAATAATGCACAAGTGCACCTCTTGTTCTAAAGTTCACACTTGTTTCATTAAAATTTCAATAATAATTAAATAATTAAAACTAATTCATCGTCCCACTATTAATTTGGCTAACAAATTATTTTGTTTTCTAATTTGCGAGAATAATTAATTAATTAATTTATATTCGTATAATATATAATACATTCAGTGATAAAACAGAACAAACAAAAGTGGAAAAATACTAACAGTTACATAAGAGAAAACAGAACAAATTAAAAAGTAAAAATTAAAAAATTCATTCATATAATCATAATAATAAGTATTCAAAATTAGAATTAGTTCTGGAATAATACCAACTAATTCAATTATGTCTTAACCGTTAAAAATAATTTTCAGTAAGTAAAAAAAAAACGTATTATTGAAATTTTAATATAACATAAAATTTCGTTCAAAATAAATCCGACTATTATTCCCTATTGATGTTTATAAATATAAAAGTAAAGACAATTAAAAGATTAAGAGAAATCATTGAGATTAGACTAAAAAAGTATTAAAAATTCGAATTAGTTCTGGAATAATACATACTAATTCATTCAATAATTTTCAGTAAGTAAAAAAAAGTATTATGAAAATTTAAATAAAACATATTGATGTTTATAAATATAAAAGTAAATAAAATGAAAAAATCACAAAATTAGTTATTTGAAAAAATATTGAAATTACGTTATTTTCAAAATCGAAATAAATTATTGTTTTTAATTTTATACTGGAAAAAATTTAATAGGTAAAAACAAATAGAATTTATTTGTATCTTTAATTTAAAATGATTAATATATTTCAACAAATATAATTAAATCTTGTATACTTTACAAAGTAATTATGTTAAGCAGACATTATTTATTTGTTTTAACAATTTGTAGCTATAAATAAAATTTCTTTCAAATTTAATAATGAGCAATTATCTGCGAGTTATTTTTAACTTGTTGACTACATTTCTTTAATAATTATTGTTTACGTCAAAGGACAAAATTTTAATTAAAATAAAAATGTAAAATTAAGATTAATTAATTATATTCATAAAAAACACTGCTTCTCAACATAATTATTAGCTAATTATAAATTGTTTACTGCTATTATTAATAATTGAATAAAAATTGAACGTGTTTAAGAACGTAAAAGTTGTAATGCAAGTAGGTTATATGGGACATGACAAACAGGTGGTCGTCGTCAGAGCACAAACTGTTGCGGACGTCGCAGGCGTCTTAATTAAAGTGATATGGAAACAATGGTAAAGAGCCGAAAACAATGTTTATTTGCATACTCACCGATGACTTTGCGATGCAAATGCGTGTCCGCACTGTGAAAACTTTCCAATTTTTCCGAGCAGCTGGAAAATGGCGAGTGGACGGCGTGTTTTACTGAAACGACGCTGACCGACGCCGGTGACGTCACCGTTCAAAGCCCCATTGGCGCTAGTTACTTAAGTGCAACCACCTGTAAAAAGAAAAAGGTGGATTATATTAAATCATCTGCAATTTCCTTTAATTGCGCATTCATAAGTCGTTAGCAAATGCGCACTACACGTCTATCTAACCGAATCGTATTTTCTAATTGGAATTATAAATGAATAAATCGGCGTTTTGCAGATGAATAAAAAATAATTCATTTCAACTAATGTATTTTTACATTCTTAAATTTAACAAACTTATATTTACTTATTCAATTTTTAAACCTATTTTGTGATGAACAGTCAATTAAATAACACATAACTATAGAAACTTCATTATATAACAACTATCATACAATGCTGAAAACATCTCGCTACATTAATTGAGGAATTCATTAATTTATAAAAAAAATACATTTATAACATATTTGCACCCTTTTTTAATGATTCTGAAACCGTTTGAATAATATATTAAATAAAACACATAAATTTAATTATATAATAATCAGTGATTTTTAAATCTATTTTTTGGTGAACAGTAAATTACATAACATAGATATAGACATTTCATTATATAACAACTATCATTACCCTACTTTAAGATAAAATACATCATTTACGTTACGTATATCTTGAAAAAAAATGTCAACTAGTATTCATTTATATAAAATTATTTCTTAAATTACATCTTTAACATATTTTTTGTTATTTAAAACATAAAATTAACTAACGTATTTTTACATTCCTACATTTATTTATTCAATCATTTTTAAACCTTTTTTCTGATGAACAGTAAATTAAATAACATACATAAATGTTATTATATAACAACTATCTAATATAGAAATTTAATTACTTAATAAAGATCTTGAGAAAATGTCAACAAGCATTCATTTATCCTAAATTATTTCTTAAATCATTAAATAATTTTATTATTAGCTGCATTCACTAAAGCTGTGTATTGATCTTAATTTTAAGGTACCCGATTAAAGTTATTATATAACGATATAAATATAACATTAATAATAAGCACAATTCCTGCAACAAATCAATAATTTTCGCCGATTGATTCGTAATTATATATTTTTGCGTTGTTAATATTTTGATACATTTTCTCAGGTCAATTTTAATTTTTGCTTTCAGTCTTCTACTCCTTCTATAAGCTTGCTTTAAGGACTGAAGTTTAATCCGAGTCATTAATAAAATCAAGTATTGTACAGAAGCAACTTACCAAATTAGCCATGTTCCAAAATTCTGAAGATTCGTAACGGACAGTTATTATTTCGATTATTTTTAGTTGATTCAAATCTTCAATCCGACTACAGTTATTTGCATATTTTCATAAATATTGTACTTTTTTGTCGCTAAGCATTATATTTAAATTTTCTTCTCACAGTTAATCTTCATGTTGGCCATATACCTAGACAGTATTTGAATAATAATTTTTTGATTACTGGTAAAGTTCAGAATGTCTTAAAGTATGGCCGATAAATTCTAGGGTTGTCAGATTTATATGTATTAGAACCAGCCTTTCATATAGATTTATAGATAAATAATATTTTTTTAGAAACGAATAGCATCTTAAAAAAAAACCTTCCTCAAATATTTTATATAGATTTGCTTTCTTCAATAAAGCAACAATTAAATACTGAGTCTATGTAATTTTAAAACAATTGTCTACATAAAAACCATCCATAAAAATAAAAACAATTCTAATACATTAACAAAATTATTTAAAACAAGAAACTTTGTTCCACCTTTTAAATTGGAATCTACAGTCCTGAATTGTTTTAATAAGAGAACTGAGAAGTATATCAGAGATTTTGGAACAGATGCATTACCTTCAACTCCTTGGAGAGCACCAACTTTTTTCAGTTTGCTATTTGAACGTTCTTCATACTTGCATCTGCTCAGAACATATCACCAACATAAATGGATTTATTCGACAACTCTGATCCTATCAAATGAAAATTTAAAAAATAAATACAATGTTTTCCGATAACTTCTCCCTTTTATATCAATTTCAATGTGAACATATTTCTCAAATGCGAAATCACATAATTGCAAGATTTAATTAGAATTCAATTCCATTATGAGTGTTGTCTTTCATGGATAATTAATGGCAAATTGAAGAAGAGCTTAAAATTAAATAACATTCAAGTTCTTCCTAACTTGTCCATTGATTATCAATCTTTGTAATAATAAATTTTGGTAAGGGAAACCCAAATACCTAGGAATAATGCATCCACATCCTTCAAGGCATTTGATAGTACTGAAATAATGTATGCTTAGTATACATATTCTTGTAAAATTATTAATTAACTTACATAAAATCTTCCAGGTTCTGTGTAATAGTTCATTGTTTGCATTTAATTTCAGATGTAGTAAGATATATCAGATATAACAGGCAGTTTTGGTAATATTTAAGTACATATTCCATAACCCTTGATATCAGTTCCCGTTCATTCAGAGAATAAGTAAGTCATTCATAATAGAATCATCCAAGAGTGTTTATACTTTCTGGTTCTCTTTCCATCCTTAGCAAAGTTGCCTTGCTGATATGAATGATTTGCATCATTCATATTAGTTTACTTTATTTTGTCCTCGGGTAAACTTGTATGCTTGAAAATAATACAGTTAGTGGAATACAGATAGAACCTTATATAAACTTACATTTTCTTGATGATTCTCATTCATAATCGACAGCAATTTGTATTTTACATTTTCTACCTTCATTATAACCCATGATATTAAACTGGGATCGGTAGTCTTCAGGTAAGACATCTTCACATTATAAACTGGTGCTTCAATTTTCATGTTAAACTTTAAATACAGCTAAAAATTTATAAAAACAATTAGCAACAACGAGCAACAACAGTCAACTCTGTTTTTTTATTCAAATCAAGCGATACACTGAAGCCAACCTAAAGAATCAATACTTTCCTAACAGTAACTTAGTTCCCACCCAACTATAAGCAGTTATAGAACAGTTTAAAAGTAAATTTAGTTAAATTAAATTAGATAAATAATAGGTTATAAATAAATTACATTTATTCATAATTAATTCGAATTATCTGGATATATTTTTAGTTGGTGAAACTGAAATCAGCCATATTAGCTCTAATTTTCTGAAGGTTGATTGATTTACATGGATTGCAAGTTGTCAAACCTGGTTGTATTTAAATTAAAGGTAATGAAAATAATCAACAAATTATTAGTTGTTAATTTAGAGCTTCCACTTTGTTTCAATACAAATTGCATGTAAAACTATAGCTTGAGATGTAGGTTAGATTGTCGTTTAAAATCGGTGATCCCAGACAAAAAGGGAAAAAGTCAATAGCGCATGAAACATTTATTAATTGAATTGCGTCGAGTTCTGTCCAAGCATATAGAGGTGACATCGCTGCAGCGTTTTACTTAAATAAAGGACGTCCTTCTCGGTATTGTTGTGCACAAGTTGTGAGCTGATGAGAATAGAACTGGGTTATTGGTTCTTATCATGTTACAGAATGTGCTGATGCCAACAAAACAGCCCTTTTTCCGGTACCGAATGCCGTGCTAGCTCAATCGTTAGTAGTAGTAATACATTTCGTTGCTTCTGAGTGTCTTGTTATGTTATAAATATTCTCAACTAAACTAAATTCGTTTTCACAGAATGGCAGGTGAGGTTATGGCCAATGGGACTAAAGAAAAGTGGGATCCTGGTAAGCATTGAGTAGCCACCGATTTGTTTGGATTTTTACCAACTTCCTGTCTTCATTTCATTCCACTAGTTATATTCTATTGTTTTTTTATTTTTTTGTATAGATTATTATTATTCTAATAAATGTGTTGACTTGATAATTTATTTTCTTTTTTTATGTGCATGTTGTTTGAAGTTATTTTTTTATTTTATGAAAAATAATTTGTTTGCCCGAAGATTTTAAAACCATTTCTTTAAAACCTTTCTTACATTACAGAAATATAGATTTATTATTATAATCAATATTTTGATTTGAAGACAGAAATATGTGAAGCATTACAACAATATAAACTATTATAAGAAACATTTGTGTTTAGTATAATGTACAGATATTTTAATGGAATTTCAAATCTAAAAATTGTTACTAAAGTGGTAAATTTTATTTTAAAATAACAAAATTAGTATTGATGAGTCCTTTAAATTCCTTTAGTTAGAACATGTGAATACATGTATTTTGAAATTAAAACTAATGAATATGCTGTAGGTGAAATTGAAATTACATTTATATTTTTAACTAATCTACAAAGTTAATTCATATTGAATTTTGATTCTAAAATAATGAAATATTGCATTTTATATTTTTATTTCATCTTTATTTTGTTTATATGAGTATGGTTCTTCTCATTTAAAACACTTTGTATTGAGGAAGATGCATCAGTTTACTTAAAATTACAAATAAATTTTCTCATTGATTTTTCTGATAAACTTTGGGATATAATAGTGTTAGAATTTTTAAAAGATAAAATGTATTAAATGTCTTGATTACATAATATTAAAACTAATTAGATTAAAAATAATCATATATTTTCAGTCTGTTTCAAAGTTAGTGGTTCTTGAGAATAACGTGTTAAAAATATTTTTTGCTAGATATTCAATTTCTAAGTAGAATTTGGTATATTATCGCGAGTTGTTTAGTTTTACTATGTTAATAACAAACAAACAATTTGTTTGATCTTCGTTACCCGAAATGTTAGTCAACCGATCATCAATTTCAGAAGTGGCTTCGGTGCAAGGTGTACGTTATCCGAACAGCTTTTTTGAGAAAATATTTCTTGTCCGATTTTTACACTTTACGAACTGCGAACTGATCGTATTTTCAATATGTGGAAAACCTTTGATATAATTGGATAAAAAGAATAGTTGGGGCTCTTCGAAAATTATGATATTAGAATACTATAGCAAATTGTTTTGTCTGGAGGGTCGAAAATTCAATACGAAAGTGGTGAGTTCGAATCTCGCATCATAAAAATCCGTAAGAAATAAAAAATAAATAAAGTGTTTTAAGAACGATTAAGATTTAGATTTTATTATTGAATACTAGTCAATTTGAATCAATCATTTTGGTAAAAGTTAAACAGTTTTAGACAAGACATTTTTAAAATAAAACGTTTTATTAATAGATATTTAAATAAAATTAGATTTTATATGAAATATACAGTTTTAAATTTTGTTGTAGCCTTGTCTCGTCTACTAAATTCTCTGCAAAAAGCAAACGAACTGCCATCATCTGAAGAAGAACTGGTATTCCTCAGTGATCTGTTAAAATCAAAGGAATTGCACGCATTGGTGAACGTTCATAACAAAATCCTCAGCAATGGATCGAGCGACAAATTCTTTCCAATGCTCTCGACATCTATGCACGTCATGTTTGACGTCCTCGAAGTCCTGGCGGGTAAAACACATATATCTGAAGAGTGCAAAGAGTTATTTCATCTGCTGCAAAAGCCACATGTTCAGGTAAAATACCTACAAACTAGCAATAATGTTTTGTATGAGCATAGTATATTCCGTAGGGAGTACTGTGCGCACACGATGCTGTAGCGCAAAAGGATTACTACCCGCATCTTCCGGAAATCCCATTGGAAGTTGATGAAGATGAAGAGACCATAAAGATCGTACAATTGGTGAAGAGCAACGAGCCTCTGGTAAGTTAAATTTCGTGTTTGCTTCTGAAGCCAGCCAAATAAAATACATGAAAGAAAAAAAAATTGAAAATACAAACAAAAAATATACACCATGCGAAGAGATTGATGTAATTTGTTTCCTTGCTTGCGAAGACTGGCGCTCAAAGTGCTGAGCCGATAGTTGTAAGTATTTTCCAAACCTAGAAGCTTTTACACTCTTCATCTCCGCTTCTTCTATTTATCTATGTTGTAAAAAGAATCGCACCGATATTTTTACTTTTCATGCACTTTTCACAAATTACTATGATGCAAGTGAGTGATTGTGGTGTTATTAATTTAGGGCGCAACTATAAAAACTGATGAGACGTCGGGAAAAATTGTGATAGCAAGGGTCATGCATGGAGGTGCGGCTGATAGGTCTGGTTTGATTCACGTGGGGGATGAAGTGGTTGAGGTGAATAATATTAATGTTGAGGGTAAGACGCCCAATGATGTTCTCAGTATTTTGGTGAGTGACGATCAGATTTTTGGTGATGGAAACTTGTCTTAATTCGTTGATCTTGCAGCAAAATTCTGAAGGTACAATCACCTTCAAGTTAGTGCCCACTGATGGAAAAACTAATCTTAGAGAAAGTAAAGTTAGGGTTAGAGCTCATTTTAATTACAATGCAACGACAGATCCGTATATTCCTTGTAAGGAAGCTGGATTAGATTTTGTGAAAGGGGACGTGCTTCATATTGTATCTCAAGATGATGCTTACTGGTAATATTGGTAACGAGATTGAAGCTCGTTGATTAATTTGGATATAATATTTTGTAGGTGGCAGGCTAGGAAAGAGGGCGATAGGAATATGAGGGCAGGTTTGATACCTAGTAGGGCTTTGCAGGAACGCAGAATTATCCACGAGCGGACGCAGATGATGAAGGAGGGAAACGAAGTGCCAGGTACCAAAAGCGTCGTTCCCGACAGTGCTTTTCGGTGTGTCCTGAAAGAATCGCTTGTTGTGCTTTTCTCATTCTCATTCTATTTGCTTTGTGTGTGACGCTGTTGTACATGTCGAGCTTGCATGCGACAGATCAGATAACTCATTTTCGCCACTAACTGGAAATCATGTTGGCCGTAGGGCTGTGCTCTGTTTCAGCATTACCCGTGCTATCCTGCAGCCAGTTCCCGAAATCCCCTCGTTGCGCATCCAAACCCAAAACTAAAAAGATTATGTATGAAACAGCAGAGAACGACGATTTTGATAGGGAGCAGATCCCCACGTACGAAGAAGTCGCCAAGCTCTATCCGAGGCCGGGAATCTATCGTCCTCTAGTCCTGATCGGCGCTCCTGGTATCGGTCGCAATGAACTCCGTAGACGGCTCATCGACACCGATCCTGACAAATACAAAACCCCGATTCCCTGTAAGAAAATTTACAATCTGTTACGTTCTAGTAAACAACCTTAAATTGAACATTTAAAGATACGAGTAGACCCATCAAGCCCGGAGAGATTAACGGGAAGGAATATTATTTCGTGACTAGGGAGAAGATGGACGAGGACATCGCAGCCGGTAATTTCATGGAGTACGGGGAGTATAAGGGAAATCTGTACGGGACCTCATGCGACAGTGTCAAAAATTTGGTCAGCAACGGCTACGTTTGCATAATAAACCCGCATTACCAAGCTCTCAAGATGTTGCGGACGCCTCAGCTGAAGCCTTACATAATCTATATTAAACCGCCGCCCCTCGACATCCTCAGAGATACCAGAATCGCCGTTCATGCAAGATCCACTTTCGATGTGAACAATTCCAGAGGATTCTCGGTCAGTCACATATAATATACAAATAGAAACAATAAAAAAATATATACCATTTTCCAGGAAGAAGAATTCAACGACATGATCAAATCTTCAACTAGAATAGAATTCCTCTACGAACATCTCTTCGATGAGCAGATCATGAACGCCGATTTGGCTATAGCCTTCAGCCAACTGTTATCCGCGGCAAATCGCCTCGAAACAGAACCTCTTTGGGTACCAGCATCTTGGGTGCAATAAGCGGCGTTGCTCAAGCCGTAAATGCAATGACTTTAAGCAAATCTCCTTTTTTGCAACCCAAAAACCAAATGGCACGTAAAAAAGTAAAGCCTTCGATGTCGCAAAAATCAATGTAAATAATATTATTGGCGCTTTTGTTAAGACTACATCTTTATATTTTTATATGGATTCATTTACTTTCCGTTCGTTATATTCTTAACCCGTGAAATGAATGGCAATCAGTACTTAAATTTCCTTTTCGTATCTAGTGAACACATAAATTTGCTCTAAAAACAAACTAAACTGTTAACTAAATAAAGAGGTCTTACAATTACGATATTACAAACTCTTACACTAATGTTAAAAATATAAAGTTGCAAATTCTAGCTACTAATGCTACTTGTTGAATTAGATTGTAAGTTATTAAATGATATAGATAATAATTAGTACATTAAAAGAAAAACTTGTTATTAATCATTATTAGATTAATTAAAATGAAGAATTTAATAATACAAAAATAAACTGAATTAGAGTTCACCACTGCCAATAAAATTTTATGATGATTCCAAAATTAGTGAAATTCGATTATATATTTGTTCGTTTTATTTCAACCAATCAAATATTTATTTGGAATCTAATAATTGTGCTAATATGCAATATACCTCTCGATCTGCCTTATTTTTTAGTAAACAAAATATTGACTATAGTTAAGCATTTTTAATGTATCGAGACTATGATTTGACCAATTACGCAAATAGTATCTCGAGAATATTCCGTTTTACACATTTTTTTCTTTTAAATATCTATTATGTATTTTCATTGAATAAAACATAATTTACCTCATACGTTTCTTTGTATATCCATCATAGTTTGTTTCTCAAAATAAGTACATAGTTAAAATAAAATATAACCACTTTATTTTAAAGAGTATATTTAATAATTTAGTTAGTCTCTATGGAGAGTTAACTTAAAAATATAATTATGGTAAACTTAAGCAGATTATTTCTAAATTTCATTGAGTTAGTATGGTTTTACTTATTGGTGTATTGCTTAATCCTTATTCAAAACCTACTTTCTTACAAGTATAGACATTTATTAATTTCTTGTATTTCTTGACTTACCATATTATTGAAAAAAATACTCCTAAGTAAATATAACTTATTATTAAAAAGTTGTTACTATTTATTTTTAATTATTTCGAAAAATTTATCTCAATTTAATTTACTATTATTCATCTGAAACTTCAATTTTAGACCAACTTTTTTGATTTTTGATAAACATATTTATTATTATGCTTATTTCCGAGATATGTTTTTAAACTTAGTTATTGCAACCAAATAACCTGGACGAAATAAAAAACTTGGCGGAATGCCAGGACCCTCCTACCTTCAAATCGGGACAGTCCCGGTCATACTGGGACATATGTTTTTTTCAGTTAACTTACATGGAAAAAAGGTTTTTAAAATTATAAATGAAGCAAAAGTAATTTCTCCTTCTTTTGATTCAACAAAGTTATTTATTTCTGTTTTGATTAAGATCAAGGTAAAGATAAAAGTTAATAAATATCATTTCTCTTTTATCAATTGTAATATATAAACAAAATAATGATTGTAAGTCAAGGAAAAGCAAAATTAGAAATATAAAACTAATAAATAAAAACGAAGTTTTGTTAAATTTAGCATAGTTTATGATTTTTTTGAATTAAACGCTCAAAACTGCATTTGCTTTAAAGTCTAGCCAAAAATCTATTTTCACAATGAAGCTAGAAGGGGGAAATGCATATATATGTAATTTCCCATTTCGTTGCCTGGATATTAATAAATATGTTAATGAAGTTCATTACAAGCGGAGTAGTAGATGAGAATTGTATTAACTTGCCATTTGTATGGTAACAGTAATTGCATTTTCAGCCCCGTAATTTGTGCAAAATTATGTATCTGACAAATCGGCCACTTTGCCCCGATATGCATGAAACAAATTTTATAATCTTGTCGTTTGCCCCAAATACACCTTTTTTTTTGTCTGAAAGTCAAGACCACCGCTAATGTTAAACCTTGCCGGCGTCCACACGCGACGTCTTTAATCAGAAGTCAATCAGAACAAGTATATATTTTGTATGTTAAGTCCAAGAGAATTTCATTGACGTTTTTGTAAATAGAAAAGAGATTGGGATGCATTACGAAATCAATCGTAAATCATGCCCATTATTTATGCGTTTGCCAACTTCAATAAACAGAGAAATACGTTATAGTGTGGTCGATCCTTTAATTAGTATTTACAACCTGTCGTAAAGATACTATTAGCAGGAAAGCATTTTTTATTACGTACACTAAAAACAAGTTTATATTGAAAAATCCTCAGAATCATAACAGAATCAATTATCAGTTTAAAATTCAAATAAAGCAATTCCAATTGAAACTGTAGTAAATTGTATGCATATATTTCAAGTCTTAAAAAAGTGATTCAGAATGAATCGTTTGTAATGGAATTTTTATTAAAAATATATTTTTTTATATATTTTCAATAATATTTAATAAATATATCAACAAATAATAAAACAATTTTATTGAGATATTCATAACTATTAATAAAGTAATATATAAATAAAATATTTGTCATTATGTAATTATTTAATTATTTATCAATGAACTGATAATAATAACTATAAATTATATTTGTAATAATTTGTATTAATCAACAAAAATGCCTCATGCAAAGGGCCAATGACCGCGATCTTTGAACTCAAGGATAATACAGATATAAGTATATACTATTTTGGTTCCATGTAGTAAATCTTAAATAATGCACATATATTAATATAGTTATGAGTATAAATAATGTTACATAATAGAATAAATATTTAGATTTATAAAGAAATAAATAAGTCTATGCCACTATAAATTACTAAGTAACGTTTTGTTAAGTCTTTACGATACATAATAATTTATAAAATCTTTAAAAAAAGTCTTTTGTTAAGATTCTAAGTAAAGAAGTTGCGGTTTCTTCATTAGTTGAAGTAAGTTATTCGTATTTTAAGCAACGTTTTAAATTTATTCATTTTAATTAATTATTAAAATTTTGTGCAGTATAAATGTTTAAATAAATTAATATACGCGACGTTTACATTTATTTTCTGTGAATTATGTTATTTAAAGTGATTAATAAAGTTTTAACTATACAACATACGTGGTCTTCAAACTGTATTGCGAAAATAAAAATTTTAAAAGATTTTTGCTGTAAAAAATAAAATTGTTTTTCTTCAAATATTCCGTTCTCGAATGATAAAGTTCGCGAATTAAATTCAAATAAATTTATGATAACAGGTAAACTAATGAGATGTAAATTGTAAATGTAATAACTTTTATTTCTATAAAAACTTACTATTTTGGTGAGGGTGCAAAAAACGGGGTAATATGTAATATGTAGCGCGTACTTGACAAAATCCCGAGACGAAACAGAAATGCTAACGATGAGAACAGCTGGGAAAGTGACAAAACTCAACGGGGTGCTTGAGTTAATTCCGTTAGTGGATTAGTGAAGTATGGTGACATAATATTCCACATGACACAGGTTCTATTGGGAGACGAGTACTTTGGAAAGTATCTCTACTCCATCAGGAAGGAAATCGACTTAAAGTGCTTGTACTATCGGGAGGAGGATCACTGCATTTATAGATGTTACCGGTGGGTGACATGGAAGGATGGAACTAGGGAATACTGGGACACACTGAAACTAGAAACCATGGTAAAAATTATTCTAAAAAGCTAGGAAGTAGTTGGACATGTCAAAACAATATTGACTACAAAGGACAAAGACGAAAAATAGTAAGTGAGGAAAGAAGTTGATGTTTCAGAGGTCGTGAGTGCTGCTGAAAATATAATAGTAGTGTAAGTGAGGAAGAGTGCTGGAGGATAAGTAGTCCTACGATTGATAGGAATGGTTTTAACGTGTAAAAATTTGTAAGTATTACGACTCCTTTCCCCAGTTGACGTCCTTTTTGAAGGTTTACACTCTTTTTTTGAGTTTTTTTAAATGCATTTTATAATAAAGTTTGCTCGTCACTGGCTTAAGACAACTTTAAGCTTAATTAATATATGTTGTAAATACTTATGAATATGGTCCAATCTAGGAAAAACTATTCGCTGAAAAATTAACATTATTAATAGCATCATTTTTATAGATTATGTGTCAACAACTATAAGCATTAAACAAACAAATATCAAGTAATTAAGCTCATTTTACTTCAATTAAAACTGGTAAAAAATACTTCAATAAACATTATCTTTTATATAATTAAGGGTTGCATGAGCAGATAAAGTTTGAAGACCACTGATCTGGAATATCCATGAAAAATATCCTTTCCGTGCAGCAGGAAATTTATAAAGTAGGAAGTTGCATTTTCCTTATTCAGAGTGTCATAATTGAACAATAAATGAAATTTATTAGCGCAATTCCATCGCGAAGGAGATAAGCAACGTTGCATCATAAGTTTATCACGAAGCTTTATCACTTTGTACCCAATAGTACCATCGCAATTAGCGTGTTTAGATTACTGGCGCGAATTAACGGTTTCCTCGCGCGATCTAAAAATACGCGGAAAATCGGACGGCGGCGCAGACCGAAATTTCCGCGTGTTTTCGCGGGAGCTTTCCCAAAAGCTCGCCAGTCCGACGCGATCCACATGCAAAGCAACACAAACTATCTGCGACATAGAATAATTAGGCTCATCATCAACACCTTCCTACGTCTGCAGCTTAAGACCAAACCTCTGAAAAGTAGGTCTCTCTGATCATTGTGCACGAGCTGAATTATTTTTTTTGTGTGTTTTTTTTCTAATCACTCGATTTAGATAATGATACTTCCTTTTCTCCTTTATTTTTATTCTCTCATCCTTCATATTTTTAGAATTTAATTTCATATCATATTCATTTGCACGGTTTTCGAAACACAAACTAGTCATAGATTTATATTTAGTTACACGTTAGATACACACTCGCACTTCATTCGTTTCAATACTCAAACACACTTTTATACCTTTTGTTAATACAATATTTTACACTGAAAATTCTATTATTTCAATTATAATTTTTCAATATTCAGTTACACATACAAAATATGTTTGAACTTCACAAGTATTTATTTTATTTTAATCAATCCTTTAATTATAAATTATTTTAACACTATAGTTAAAAATCATAATAAATTATTAATTAAGTAACTATAATCACTTTGATCATTATTCACAACATATTGTTATAGAATAAAATTTATTTACGAACATTTCAAAACTAATTTTAAAAATTTTTAATTATATATTTATTTACATAACAAGTTAGATATGTGAAATTTCAATTGCCATTGACCAGTAGTGTGTGTTGTGGAAATGCGTGCAGAATTCTGAGAAAATTACTCATTTGCTCTGCTATTATTAACTATAAAAATGAATGAATATTTATGCACATTGAAATAACCGGAATTCCTTGTTTTCTTCAGTTAGCAATTCGGATTACATAAGCTTCCGTGGTCGGAGTGAATTATTGTAAATTCAATAGGTAGGACTTTGATCCTTTCAATTAAACCATTGCCGCGTTCCCAATTGCGCGGATTTCAAATAAACTCAGTTCCAATAAATATCCTTTTAATAATTTGTTATCACAGCTTTCCGAAAATAAACCATAGCTGTTTCATTCTTCGTTTCCTCAAACTTCATCTGCACAAAATACACCAGGCAAAAACACACCTTATTTTTTTTAATTAAATTAATTTATTAGAACTAATTAATTAGAATTATATATTTATGTTCAATGGATTTTTTTTTAACAATTTTTGTATAGTAATATTATTTTTAATATTATATCTAAACTATCTAATAACACCTAATGATTTTCTTGATATACAGCAGGAACTTATTAGATCTTGAAAAATCTATAGAAATGATTTCTTTTTCGTATCGTTTTATTACCATCACATTCTAAATAATTAGTTTTTTTCGCGTTCGACAGAAAAAAAGCGAAAAAATAAATATCTAATGAAAACATTAATAAAAACTATATATAAAATTACATGATAATTTTGTAGCACTTTTAAGAAATTAAAAAAAATGTTATATTTGCATTTGAAAGATTTGAAAGTCTTTGTAGATGGTATTTGATAATTAAGCCAATTATGAAATTATATAAAAAAAAATTAACATTAAATTTTAAAACAGTTATTTTTATTGTAAATCATCATATTTTTTATAATTGTTGTATTATTTTTATTATAATTTTGACCATTTTATTATAAGAGAATTAAAAAAAACTTCTTAAATTTTAAATATAAAATGATTTAGATTATTTTAGATCTATTTTATTTATAATCTAACACAAGAAAAATTGTTGGCGGCGATTTGAATATGAATAAACCTAGGTCTTTCTATTTCAGGATGGTGATAACGAGGAACGGGTGTGTCGTGCATCCTTGCATCAAAGAGGTAATATACGTTGTAAGTGTAACTTTTCTTCTTCTACTTTATTTCGCAATTAACACGTGGAAAATGCAGACAGCTTCTTTAATTCTACTGATTTCATCAATTTTGCGAAACACATGTAACTGCCTATCGTTCCTTTACGTTTCTTTCTACGATGTGATTAATTATATATTTAGATTAGCTTAGGTGCGAAGGAGAGAACGATAACAACATTGTGCACGACGAAAAGCGAAACAAGATTAATGTCGGTCGGCCAAATTTGTTGCGAAAGCGAACGTAAATATTTTCGTCAGCTGTAAATATCAATTGCTAAGCCTCAACCGTTTAACGAACGCGTTACGTAACCGAAAGTCAATGCGTTGCATTTGCAATTTGTCGAACAAGAGCTCGTTAAGTTCACGACTTCCACGACTTTATTATTAGCTCACGTGCGTTTCGCATTTTCATTTTATTTTATTTTTCGTGCCACTTAAGTGTCGTTTCTTTCGATCGAGCTAATGTTGAAGGGAGAGAAAATATACCCTCCGCCCTCTCCAGTCTGACCTTCGTGTATCCAAATTGACAGAGACAAATTATAGAGGAAACTCCATCTACTTCCAGCACTGCGAATATAATTACGTTGTTGTTGTTGCCAGCAACAGGAGTTTTCTATATGTATATTAATTATAATATGGTGGTTGAAGGAAACGGGAAAGAGGTCGCAATTTTGTTGCCCTTACATAAACATACACCTATTACGTATATATTTTTTTTATTCTATTTTATTTTTATTACATTAAATCATATCCATGTTGGCTTTATTTTATTATATCTGCAAATAAACAACATACAAACAATTAAAAATTCTATTTCATAGTTAAAAAGTATTTAGTTATTTGCTTGGAAAATGAAAAACTCAACAACTATCAATGTATTATATTTTAAATTTATGTTTACAATGCATCTATTAACCTATTCGGACGAGCGGCGGACATATCCGCCATATCCTACGCACATGAGACTACGCTTAAGTTCATGTCTACAATGATTCTTAAGTCTATTAACTTATTCGGATGAGTGGCGGATATATCAGCCATATCCTACGAATAGGAGACTACGCATAAGTTCATGTCTACAATGCTTCTTATATCTGTTAACCTATTAGGATGAGAGGCGGATATATCCGCCATATCCTACGCACATGAGACTGTGCTTAAATAAACGTAAACAAAGCGCGAATATTTCTTTTAAGTTGGACCAAAATACGCTACAATATAATAATAGACAGCAGTTCCGCTTTTGAAAGTATAATTTAGTAAAAAGTACTATGAGCGATTAGTAAAATCATCTCATTTAGTAAAGTGAGAAGATACTAATTATATTAATTTATTAAAAACAATTTTGTACAAGAAAAATGTAGTGAAATAATTGATGAATTTGGTATTACAAATTACGGGATATAATTTGTTAAATAATCTTAAATGTTACTTTATATCTCATATTTAGCTTAATTATTAATTATTTTGAACATTTATATACTTTTTAGTTAATGTTGTAAAACTGTTTCTACTCTGCCATTATAAATTGGGAAATGAATGACCTGTAATGAGGTTGCACGATAGTCTCTAAGGGATGATATGCTACATAAACATAATTGCATTTAAAAAAAAATGTGAAGTTACAATATGATTAATTAAATAAACCCTATTTAGTCAAAAACAACTCCATTTAAAAATTTCTTTTATATAAACTTTATATACAAGTAAAAATATCTATAATGTTATTTTGTTTTTTGAAGATTTTTTTTCCAACAATTTTCTAGATTTTCCAAATGTAAAACCAAAGATTTGTTAGCTTTCATTGAAAGTAAATAAAAATTAATTATTATTATTTTTAAAGGTTACAATAATTTGTAGCAATAATTGTTTATAAAGTAAATTAGTAAAATTTCATTAAACTTTATTAAAATATGTTACACACATTGCATTTTTCATCACAAAGTTCTATCCTCTTCGTCTATACATAATTTTACACGATTTAGGTAAATAATATTTGATTAAAAAAAATATATTATCTTTATTTCCTACAACTTTTTAACATTTAAATTATAATTGAAGGTGATATTATTCTTAAAATAAAAAAATCTAACATTGCATTAATTCCATTTAAAAAAAAATATCCGTTGTGTACATTTTTCAATCAAAGATGACAAAGATTCTGCCCAGTATTTTTTGCTGTTAAGAATCATAAATTTTTCCAAAAAAATGGCAAAAAATCTTCGGTCAAAATGAAAAATATAATCGAATTTACTTTCAATATTTTATTAATTAAGTTATTAAAAATACATTTAATTAAATATATTTATAAGTATTTTATTAAAAACTAACAGCATGTTATAATTTAAGCACTAAATGTAAACATCAGCTAATTAAGTAGTTAAAATAAATATGTCTATTAAAACTCCATATGAAAACTTTATTTTTTTTTTATAATTAATATAGTTTTAGTTATGATATTATGTAAATTGAAAAGAAATGCTCATTTTTATTCCTTAATTTATTATTAAAAAATGTAATTAGACTAAATAAAAAAAATGAGTGAGTTTTCTAAATTCTTAAACTGCAACATAAAACAATTTATACACCAACTTATGAAATTATGAATTATTTAAAAAATAGATGAAAATATAAAAATAACGAAAATTTATTCATTCTTATATTTTTTCTATGACAATAATTGCTGATTTCAATAAATTTCTCTGAATAGACAAAAAACTGAGTTAAGTTATTATAACATCATCATATTTTTATTATATTTAGGTAAGTCAAAGCAAAATGATGATTACTTTGCACATACTGAATATATTACTTGACAAGTAATTTGGTAAGTAGTACAAAATGTGTGTACTTTTATATTTATACAGATTATATAATTACTTATAGAAATAAAATCTATTTCGTTATATTTTTTCATATTATTTACTTATTACTTAATTTTATATTTATTTAAAAAAATACGTTTTATATTTATAAATGTAGAAATTAATTACAAGATATATTTAATATATTTTACTTAGTTATTACAATAATTTAGATAAGCATTTATTCCTCGATATTCACTGTACTTTAGTTACACGATTTAGCTTTTACACGATTTTATGTTTCAAAATACACGATTTCGTAAATTTATAGGAATATTTTATATATTTGATTTTTTATGAATTGAATGTTATTTTTTTTTTTAAATGTAATACTTTTATTTTATATTGAAAAAAATGACCAAATTATGCATATTTTAGTATGAATGAAAATCCACAATTTTTATTTACAGTTTTTGGACTAAATCGAAATATTACTTATCTTTAGTGAAAATCAGAGGATTTGTTTTTTTTAGTGTTGCCCGGTGCATGCACCAAAATTATATATTTTTAAATTAAAAATAATACATGTGAGTTCAAAATCTCTTTAAAACTCCAAATTCTTAAAACATTCTAATATATAATAATAATTTTAAAAGGTCGACGATGATGCATTCATCTTTTTGTTTGTTATTTTATACTTCTGTTATATAAGATAAATTTTTATATAAGGTATAAAATATATTATATTTCAAACATCCTTTGACTGATACGAAAATCCTTTGCATTCTAAATGCTATAAATTGAAGTATTTCCGAAGAATGAGGTGTGTAGTTCGTGCAGGAAATGTGCCTGAGCCTGTTGACGGTTTTAATGCGATGTGTCGAGGATCGCGTTTCAGTATTTTCGATCGAAATTCCAGCTGCCAAGTTTGTTGCAAAAACGTAGCGCCCGACTTGAAGACTCGTGTGAATTTCAGTCACTGTTTATCGCACGATGCTAAATTACCAACAGACACGATCTCTTCTGTACAAGAGGTAAAAAAAAACAATATATTACAAAAAAAAATCTATTAATAGTTTGAAACCGCGATCTCAAGGACCACGCATAATCAATATACTTATGTTATACAAGGATGAGTCCTTAATTTGAAAATAGAAAAAAAAAGTATAAATTTTAAACTTAATCTTAACTTTAATATTTGTTATTCTGTTATAGAATTTAATACCACTTTCGATCATGCTTTGATGATGAAAATTGGTCGGAAATAATTAAATTATTTTGTAGTTAAAATTTTAAGAATGATGCGAAGTGTAATATTTATTATTTTTATTCTTGTAAATAAGTTTTAATGGAAATATACGTTTATATAAGTGAAATCACGTTTGTCATATTATTTTAATAATTTTATATATTACAATATTTGAAACTTAAAAATTATTACTAAAAAATTTATACACAAAATTATTTTGTATTGGTAAAAAAAAAGTTTTATAGAACTCCAATAGTGCGGTTTTAGTTTTAATTACATTATGAATAATTGCACGAACATTTTTTTTATTTAATTACTTTTTTTTATATTATTAATTTTAACACAATTTAATATCACTTTTTACATTTTTAAAATCGATACATTACTATTGTCAGTGTGAGAAAATTGGACGGAAATAATATATAGAAATTTAATGGAATGTCATTCACATGCATATCCTTTTTTAAACTACAATTTTAATATTAAAGAATAGTTTTATAGTTTCTATCAATCATTTTACAAAAAATGGATACAAACTAATATTTTTGTTAGTATGAAATTGTAAAGTTATTTTTAAATTAAATTAAAATTTGAGTCTGGAGAATTAATTGAAATATATAATAAGCTTTTAGTAATAGTTGTTAATAATTGTAATTATCTAATAATTGAATAAATACAATTACTGTTTATTTTATTTTTTGGGAATTTATTGTAAAATATATTAAAATCATGCTTAAATTAATTAGAATACATTAAGTAATCAATTTAAAATTGCAATGACAATTCTACTTATGTGTAAAAAAAATATATTGGAAATTACCACTAATTATATATTTTTGATATTGTTAAAGTTAGTGTTAGTAGAAATAATTGCATAATTAAAAGATTTGCAATTGTATCAAACTATAAAGTTAACAACAACAATTGAAAAGATTAAGAGTTTTTTTGGATGGAATCACAAAGAAATGCAGAAATTTGGAGCAAAATATAACCAAAAGTTGTGTTAGAAACCCAAAATTAATCCAAGA
Organism: Nicrophorus investigator; assembly: GCA_963457615.1. NCBI lineage: Eukaryota > Metazoa > Arthropoda > Insecta > Coleoptera > Silphidae > Nicrophorus > Nicrophorus investigator. The sequence goes on along the minus strand of OY735142.1, from coordinate 11,456,972 downwards.
ATTGTAAAATAGAATTACAGTTATCTAAGTGGATCATTCGGTAAGTTTCTAAAATGTCGACGAAATGCAAGTTAGGAATTTATTAAATGCAAAAGATGTTGATTTTTCAGTGGAAGATTTATATAATTTTGATAATAATGAGATAACATTTTAAAAAATCCAGCCGAAAACTGTTAACAACAAAAGATTTTAAAAAGTGTTTGAATGACATTGAACACGTTTTATTTTTTAGTAAAAATAATCCTCATTTAGGAAAATAGACATGTTAAATGCAATAACTTAACTTAATCAAACTTAACGATTCAAAACAAGCTTTTCATTCTTTTCTTCTGACCATAGTATTTTTTTTACCTCCTGAAGTAATTCCATATAATGTTTGAATTATTTGTTATATCTCAAAAAATTCCATAACTTTGTGACGCTTTCAAAACTTTTCAAACTAAATTTCGCACACTGTTAAGTTTTTTTATTTTAATGATGATTCTACATTACAATAAGATATGTCAGACCATATACAATTGACAGTAAAGTATAAAAATAAGGCTGTCATTGTCATTTCAATGTCAGTGAATACCAAATAATTTTATAGTTGATAGTAATTGGCATAGAGTGTGTGTAATCATGCATAGGTGGAACACAAATAACTCATTTTACTAATACACTTCTTACTGAAAGTTTATAAATACGATAATGATGACAAAATTATAGAAGTTCCATCCGATAACTGTTAACAAACAAATATTTTAAAAAGTGTTTGAATGACTTTGAAAACGTTTTATTCTTTAGTGAAAGTGATCTTCATTTTGAAAAAAAATATTAAACCAATGTTAAATGCAATAACTTAATTTAATCAAACTTAACTTTATTCAAAAAAAGCTTTCCATTCTTTTTTCTGACAATAGTATTTTGTTTACCACCTGAAGTAATTTAATATAATGCTTGAGTTATTTGTTAAGAATGTTTGCGATAATAAAACATGTTATATTTACATATTTAATTTGGTACATTCCGTATTATACGTTGCACAAGGTTCGTAATATTTGAAACATAAAATTTCGAACGATTTCCTGTATATCGCAAGATTCACAAGACAATTGTAATGTTTGCACATTTATCATTTTTAATATCGAAAATAAGTAAACATGTAAAGCTGTAAGGCGTACTACCAACCATATACAATTGACAGCAAAGTATGAAATTATAGCTGTCATTTCTGTCATTGTCATTTAAATGTCAGTGGATACCAAATTATCTCATTTAGTAAAAAATATAAGACCAATGTTAAATTAATTTAATAAAACTTAACTTTATTCAAAAAGCTTTCCATTCATTTCTTCTGACCATAGTATTTTTTTACCTCGTGAAGTAATTTCATATAATGCTTGAGTTATTTGTTAAGAACGTTTTCGATAATAAAACATGTTATATTTACATATCTAATTTAGTACATTCCGTATTATACGTTGCACAAGGTTCGTAATGTTTGAAACATAAAATTTCGAACGATTTCCTGTATAGTGCAATTCATAAGAAGATTGGAATGTTTGCACATTTATCATTTTTAATATCGATTGGAGTCTTGCCATTTTAAGGTACTTAATATAAAGACGGCAAATAAAGAGCGACGTCAGTAAAGGCCTTTTGTGTTGATTGGATCGCGTTCGACCCTCGTGTTTCCGCACTACATAGTTTTTTGCTTCTTCCTTTTCAGGTAGGTTGAATTTGCTTGGCGAGCCGTAAAATCCAATCTAAAAATATCACTCTAACGGCAGCTCGACATCGAAAGAATATTAATTTGAGTTTGTGTGCATACAAACTCCAGGCAATTTCCGTTTCAGACGAAATTAACCGTTGCATATCCCAAGACCTCATCACATTTATATGACTTTCATTTTTTGGCACCGACGTTCTAGTCTTGACCTAAACCTCACACCCTTCGTATTCAGACTGACCGCTCATTTCGTTACCGAAGGACCTTCAATCGACCATAAAATTGACTATATTGTATGTAATTTAATGGAATTAAATTTACGCGGTCACAATTTTAATAATCATATTTTGCATGTGAGTCAAGGATTTTTATTGGATCTTCGCGTGCCACTCACACCCTCGCGAATTATTATTATTATTATTGCTGCAGACACACCATTAACATTTTTTTTATTTTATTACCCCTCCTTTATCATTCTGCTCGACAAATTACGTCCGGACGTCGTTGATATCATTATTACGTAATTATGTAATGAAAAAATAAATGTTTCGGGTGCACGTGATAACATTTGGATAATTATTATTAATTAAAAGAAAAGTTAAGTGAACACCTACGGATAATTGCATGAATATCAATCCACTTTAATTGTTAATTTGAGCATACTTTTAGGTATTAAAAATATTTAAATTTATAACGACGGCTTATTTAAAATATTTAGATAAGGTGAAAAAATTACAGCAATTTTTTTTAACTTTTTGTTTTATTTTACGTATTTAGAAATATAATTGGGACTTAAATTTAACTTTAAATAATAATTATATTTATTGTAACAGATAAGAAGACAAAATATTAATATTAGATTAACTGTTACAAGAGGCTTTTGTATTTTATATATTTCTTCAATATTGATACATTGCATCCCAAAAAAAACTGAACAAAAATAACATAACCTTGAGTCGCTTTCAAAACTTCAAACTAATTTTCAAAGACTGTTAAGTTTTTCAACATTAATCATGTTTCTACACTACACAATAACCATATATAATTGACAGCCAAGTATGAAATTATAGCTGTCATTTCTGTCATTGTTATTTCAATGTCAGTGGTCATCAAATTATGTTATAGTTGATAGTATTTTATAATGTGTATGAAATCAAGCATAGTGTGAATCTCAAATAACTAATTTAACTAGTACTTCTTAGTGAAATATTATAAATAAAGAAACATGTAAAGTTGTCTGGCATACCAACAACCATATACAATTGACAGCAAAGTATGACAGTCAGCTGTCATTTCTGTCATTGTCATTGATATCAAATTATCTTACAGTTGATAGAATTTTGATTAGTGTGTTTGTAATCATTCATAGTGAGAATAACAAATAACTAATTAACAAATAGACTTCTTACTGAAATATTATAAATAAACAAACATTTAAATCTGTCAGATGTACCAACTACCATATACAAGTGACAGCAAACTATGAAATTATAGCTGTCATTTCTGTCAATGTTATTTCAATGTCAGTGAATACCAAATTATTTTATAGATGATAGAATTTTAATTAGTGTGTTTGTAATCATTGATAGTGTAGATAACAAATAACTAATTAACAAATAGACTTCTCACTGAAAGATTATAAATAAACAAACATGTTAAGCTGTCAAGCGAATCATTAACCATATACAATTGACAGCAAAGTATAAAATTATAGCTGTCATTGTCATTTCAATGTCAGTGTATTCCAAATTATCTTATAGCTGATAGTATTTTGATTAGTGTGTTTTTAATCATGCATAGTGTGGACAACTAATAACTAATTAACAAGAAGTTTTTTTACTGAAAGATTATAAATAAATAAACATGTAAGGCTGTCAGATATTCCAACAACCATACATAATTGACAGCAAAGTTTGAAATTATAGCTATCATTTCTGTCATTGTCATTTCAATGTCAGTAGATACGAAATTATCTTATAGTTAATAATATTTTGCTTAGTGTGTTTGTAATCATGCCCAGTGTATTTCACAAAAAAACTAATTTAACTCATTGAAAGATTATAAGTATACAAACATGTAAATTTGAAATCTATTTTATGATTGTAGTAATAATTTTTCTTAATATTTTATATTACAAATTGAATTAAGTTAATAGCAGTGTAAACTTGAATTTTATTTCAAGTACTAATAAAGGACGTAGGAAATAGTAAAGGCTTACTAAGAATCAAGCTATTAATACGTTTTATAAACCGCATATATGTAACAATTCTGAAAATATCATTTCTGTATGAAAGGTGCATTTGGCAGCGCTGCCAAAACGTCTTTGTTTGTGAAACTGTACGATAACAATCAGTCCAAGCAGTTATGAAACATATAATATTTAATTATTTCTCTTGTCTTTATATAATGTTCTATTATTATCGCTAGACAACAAACTGTTTATGCAAATCATGTTTTGAACTACGTACGTGTTAAACATATCGATTGTTCACGCAATACCTTCATTTTATCTTCTGTACTCAAACAATCCAATTTTAATGAGGTATAAATACATTATGTAATTATGTATTTATGTTTACAGCAATACCTTACATCATAAGTTTAGCCAATATCTCGTACTAGACTAATCAAGAAAGATTAATTCTTCATTAAGTGCATACATGAAACGCTTATATAACAGTTATTTCAACATTATTGTAGATGGTAGCGATTAGGTTTCTTTACCAATATCTTTCAACTTTCAACTAGCCACGTGAATTTATAGGGATCTTCGGATAGGTTTCGTTAGATAAAGTAGTAAACTATATATTCTGAGTACTCAAAAGTTAGATAAACATAGACCAATTCAGAGGTACAACTTTACTATAGATCAAACGCGCGAGAGAAGCCAGCCGTTATATATCGTGGCGCCCCCTAGTCCCCAGCATCTTAACTTCCTGATTTTCACAATGGGGGTGATGATATTTAAGTTTTGCTTTGTAATATTATTATGCTTTGATCATTTTTCGAAAATAATTTAATTAATGATCATCAAATAATTCACGACACACCTAAGTTCGGTTGGAAATCTCTACTCTATAACTCTATAATTTGGGTTATTTAAATAGAGTTGACACCATATATTAAAGCGATGAACTGGTGAAAAACTATTAGCAATTTGGTCGCAGTACAACTACAAATAAATTTGTTGATTCGTGCGAAACAAAACGTTAAGAAACGCTGCTGTAACTTTCGGACCAATTTAAATTATGTTATTACAGGTATCACGTAGATAAAATCCTGCAAAGTATATTTGGTAAGCATCTAAAGTATTTATCGGACGCACCTCAAATTTAGAGACGATTTATTGAAAAAAATATTTTAATGTTACCTTCGGAGGATAAGACGCATCCAAAATTTGATTCCATTTTTCTATGTAAAAAGGTGCGTCTTATAGTCCGAAAAATACGGTAATATTGCGTATTTTTTTAAAGTTTTTAATGCGGAATTTGATTAATAGTCTCATAAATATTAGTTTCAAATAAATCAATATTATACGGAGATTGGTGTCATTTAGATAAAATGCTTGTAATTAATCAATATAACGTAAATATTGACTTTCCGATTGAAAAATTTTGGTGATAGGACTTTTTGTCGATATTGTTATCTTTCTGCATAAATGCATTAATAGAATAAGTTAAATATTAGATTAATATTTTTTGATAATTTCCTTTTCGTGTTGTTTTGAAGAAAATGCGACCGCTTTATTGAATCTACATTAGTTTTCGTTTTGTATTTCCATTTTTTTTCTTCTCTCGCCTTTCGAGTATGTAATTTCGCTGAGGGCTGAGTGAAAATGTGGAGTGGAAATCGCAGTGCGGCGCCTGGCACTCAACTTCCCATAGACCTAACACCACTTTATCCGAGACAGCCAATTTGGAAACGCCAACATACCCTTACACCCGACGCGGGGTGCCACCCCCGCGGTACACACTTTCCATCGAACGAAGTTTTCCCGCGAAACGCTCCATTATTTTAATGCACAACGGATGAATGTGCCCTTATACCACATAAGTCGCCGTGACCTCCATTCCCTACGTATGACCCCAAACCATGGATATTATGCAATACCGATTGCGAATACCATGCATGCAGTACGGATCGGTCTGACCTTTGGCGTTCCGTATTAATTAACATTTTACAACTTTAGATCCATCCCATAACTCGACGATGAATGGCCTTATACACTTTTTCATCTTGGGGACTGTCGTCGCGGCAAAACTTTACGACAACCACTTCGGCTAAGTGCAAAATAAAATTTCCACGCGACCGGTGTTTCATTTAAATGCATTTCATATTCACAAACACACATAAAACATCCGCGGAAAATGTTAGACTTTTATAAACTTCTTTTTATCCAAGAAGTTCAACTGAAAGCCATACCATTATTTCTTGGAAATACTTCAGGGTCGTAAAATAGAATAAAATGAATGTATTATGAAACCTAGATCTCATCCAGGATTCCATAATTAAGCATAATATGAGACTCTTTTTTTAGTAATTGCGGCTCCATAAATATTTCTTTTAACAGAAATAATCTTTCTTCAAAACAGGTTGTTATATAAGCAATAACAATATTAGATTGTGATAGACAATTAATGAAATAATGGGTAACATCTTTTCTGAAATGTTAGATAATATGTGTTTGTAATCATCTTCTTTAACAACTTTGACTGTGATTGCACAGACATTGAGTAAATTAGTTTTCAATCGAAAATGAATGGTACAACTGTTGCCAGCTTTCATTGAATTTGCTCTAAATTAACTTTTAACGAAATTATTATTAATATACATTTTCAATGTAATGGTTAAATGGTTTTGATCTTCGAGATGAGTTGGATATACTCCAAATATTACATCTTAAATTAATCTTTTAATTTCTATATTTAGTTTCGTTTCTCCTAGTGGTCAAAGCAATTTTTTGATCAGTTCCATCAATATCTTGTACTGTTTGAAACTAGTCTATTCGAGGACCTTAAAACTGCATAATAATAAACAGCACATAAAGAAACATTATAAAAGCCATATTTTTGTAGTATTTTTTTAATCTATTTTTATTTTGTTCAGTTATATTGAATCCGCACTGACCGAAGCTGTAAATACCGGTATTTTTTTTGGTTTATCTTATTTTTTCTATATTCCGTAAATTAACGATATTTGTTGTCAATATTTATGATAATCATATTAACCGGTTAATCTTTTACAATGGAACCTACAGACTGAGCATAATGATGTTACCAAAATTTCCGGTTTTATAACTTCTTCATTTTGATTCTTACCGTAAATTACAGATATTTGTTGCCAATATTGTTGTAAATATTTACCGGTAATTTCGGTAATTGTATTAACCGGTTAATATTTTATTGGTAATAGAACCCATAGACTAAACACAATGATGTTACAAAAAATTACCGATTTTATAACTTCTTCATTTTTCTTTGCAAGAGACATGATAAAAACCATATTTTTGTAGTATTTTTTAAAAATCTATTGTTATTTTGCTCAATTATTGTAAATCCGCAATGATCGAAGTTGGTAAATACCGGTATATTTTTTGGATTTTCATCATTTTTCTATATAAATTTTGAGTAGTTAAAAGTTTATTGTAACTTTTTCATTGTTTGTATTTGCATTTATATTTTCTCATTCAGTATCTTTTAGTTTAATTAAGGCAATAATTTATTATGTTTTATAATTAACGAGCCGCTGCTATATGCAAAGCATTAGGTCACTGCCATTGTTATTTTTTTTTTCGCTGGGCGTGTGTGTTTATTATTTGTGTGATAATAAATTGCACGAAATGAAAATTAAACGAATTAACATTTTTGTTTGTGTTTCAGTTTTGTCCTCTGTTTATTTTCAGTCAGACAACCACGGGAATGGATTTTCCTATTATGCAAATTCGATGAATTCCTTACGGTCAAATTGTAATTTAAATTTACGACATGTTTATTCATTATCAACACGACAAAATAAAATCTTAAATTATTATTTCAAGGGGAGATACCGAAATGTACAAAGTACAAAGAAAAAATAATGGAACGTTTCTTTTACCTTTTAATAACTCAACCTGTACAATTTTATCATACTTTTATTTTCAAAATTTTATTAATTAATCTAATTTCAAGTTTTTTTTTTTAACTTTAAGATTAGTTTTAATTATAAGAATAATAATAAATAAAAATTGAGAATATTGATTAATTAAATGTTTAAAAAGAAATTAAAATCGATCACATTGTTGATTGAATGACTGAAAATAACAAAGTATTTTTAACAATTCTGTAACTTAACCTTTAAGTATAACTACATAAATATGTTTTCGAAATATATTATTAGATTTGTTTTTGAACAACATGAACTTTCAAGTGTTACATTGTACGATTTGTTAGTTATTATTTGAATTCACAGCAGTGAAATCAATTTTCTTATTTGAATAATTAATTTCTGAAATATTAAATTTTTATGCTTACCGTAAATTACAAGTATTTTTTGCCAATATTTACCGGTAATTTCGGTAATAATATTAACCGGTTAACCTTTTAATGAAAATGGTCTGAACACAATGATTTTACCAAAATTACTGGTTTTATAATTACATCACATTTATGGTACTTTTTGTCAATATTTACCGCTAATTTGGTTATTCATATTAATCTGTTACCTTTTACTGGTAATGGAACCCACAGACTGAACACAATGATGTTACCAAAATTACCGGTAATACAATTTATTCATTTTTATGATTACCGTAAAATAACGATGTTATTTGTTGTCAATATTTACCGGTAATTTTGGTAATCATATTAAGCGGTTAAACTTTTACTGGTAATTGACTGAACACAACGATGTTACCAATATTACCGGTTTTATAATTTCTTCATTTTTATACTTACCGTAAATTACAGGCATTTGTTGTCAATATTTACCGGTATTTTCTGTAATTGGTTAACCTTTTACCGGTAATAGATCCCATAGACTGAACACAAAGATGTTACCAAAATTACCGGTTTTTTAATTTTTTGTTAGTTATTAAGATACTGCTTTTCAATTCACAGCAGTGAAATCAATTTTTTTAATTGATTTATGAGTGTTGATAAATGGGGAGTGGATAAACTGAAAACATTTGTACATTTTACAAAATGATGTGCCGTTTTCACAACGTATAGATCTTAAAGTAATGGCACCTGTTGCACTAGTAGCAAAAAAAATAAAAGTTCCTTTCGCCTTTTTTCAAGACGATAGAAATACATTAATTCCACGCGCATGATGCCAACAGCCAATTTGCCAAGAACACACATGCCAGTATCTGCATTGAATGTCAACAAGTTAATACTTATTTTCTAAATTGTATATTTCAGGAACAAATACAAATGACAATACATACTTTGTTAGATTAAAGAACTAACTTTAGGTATAAATAATACATAATTGAAGTATAAGTAATCAGTTGATTATTTATTAAGTAATGTTGAAATAAAATCCTAAATTTGATATTTTATAGAAATTAATTTTCATGAATATACTTCATACTAACAGTTTTATTTAACAAATAGTAAAATCAAATTTTTACTTTTTCCAAAATCATGTTCATTCTCAGTAAAAATATTTTATTCTAAGCACTTTTTTCAATATTAGGTTGTGAATATTTTTCATCGAGAACTTCCTTAATTTTGTCTTCATTGATTTGATTCACAGATTTTCTATATCTTTGGACATTTTCATATCTTTTTTTTCCTGTCGTACAGCTTCTGAAAATATTTTGAGTCAAACTTTAATTAATAATTTCTTAGTGACTCTTTTTTTACGAACTACTACTACTACTACTATATTTTTTTGGATATTACTGTATATTTTTTATGGACATCTAATCTCATATCATTATTTTTATTCAAGTGTTATATGGATGAGTGTCTTCTGAAATTTATTTAAAGAATTAAATTCAACTTATGTTGTTTGTCTATTTGTATTATTATAACTGACTTATACTTGATGTCGGTTTTAGTCATGAATTTTTTAAAATGCATTGAAAAACTTTATTTTATTAATTTGTAATAATAAAATAGGTATATAGTTAAGATATATAAAGTTTATGTTTTAAATTTATATAAAAAATATTTTTTCAACATTTCGCATTATGAACTTGACATTTATTATATTTGTTATAATTTTCATATAGTTTTCAAATAGTTTAATCCTAAATTGTCGTGTATTTGAAAGTTGAAGTTATTTTATTAATTCGTAAGAAAAAATATATATTTGTACTATTGATATGTGAAGTTGATCACTTAACCTCAAGTTTTAAATTTTTAAGGTTATTTTTTTAACATTTCTCATTATGAACTTGACTTATATTATTATTTTTTTATAGTTTTCATATAATATAATTCTAAATTGTAGTGTAGTTGTTAGTTTTAGTTATGAATTTAAAAAAATACTCTGAAATCGTTTATTTTATTAATTCGCAATAATTCAATGTGAAGTTGTGTTTTTAATTTATTTAAGAAATATTTTTTCAACATTTCTTAGTATGAACTTGACTTTTACTAGAAATTTTATAGTTTTCATATAATTCAATCCTAAATTGTTGTGTCGTTGGGAAGTTAAGTAATTCAAGTGGTTTAACTGTATTAATAAATATAATCCTTTTGTTAAACTGTTATTCACTTGGTGTCTTTAATTAAGACTATTTTCTTCGCTTAATGATTTAGCTTAGACTTATTATACAATCTTATTCTATTGCGTAGTTAATTTTAACTACGATTATCATGAGATGGAAGTTGTGATTTATGAATATTTTGTTAACTAAGTGTTTACCACGTGTATCGTTGAGATTTGTTCACTCAGCATCTTTTACTGATAATTTATAATATTCACAGTTGGTCACAACTAAATTGTTTTGGATATTTATTTCAATAAAATAATTCATATCAAATATATAATTTTTGGCTGTTCAGAAGTAATGTACTATTTCTGTTCAATATATTTTACTTATAAATTATCGATCTCATATAGTTCTCATCCTTTAGGTGTGGCTTTCTAAATCTGTAGGAAATTTAAATAAATAAATATATATGAAGAAAAAAAAAACAAAAATTTTAATTATTTTTTTTGCATTTAATATAAAAATTAATCTTAAACGATTCTAAGATTTCAATCAAAATACTTAAGGAAAATGGTAAGAAAGTCAATCAAAATTCATTTTAACATTGATAAAGTCACCAGTACTAAGAAATAATTAACAATAACTTAATTATATTATCTAAAAATAAACAATTTTATCATCAATTTCAATGAATATTAACGAAAAGTTCATAATTTACATATGCTTTTATAACAATTAAATTCTCAAGAAAAATATATAAAAGAGAACATTAATTTCATTCACAAAACATTATGTAGATTAAACTATACTATTTATAAACACCCAACAACATATTTTTTTATATAAATGTGATATTTGTTCGTTACACAACGTACAAACTTTTCCATTATTCCTATTGTTGTACGCTCGTACCTGAAAAGATTTGCATTTTCAACGATTACATATTGTACAATTTCTATGAAATTTTTATTCTCGTTTAATAAATAGCAAGTTGCGACGTGCAATTACGAGCTTACGTTCTGTATTTTTTATAGCAAATCGCGCATATAATTTTGTGCTCGCAACAATACGCATTGTATAATATACATGGCTAGGCAATTTATCGTCGACATCTCTGCATTATGCAACTGAAATGAAGCCTTTACGTCTCAGAGATTTGGACAAAGTGAGTTTTGTGCAATTTTACATTTTGTATTATATTTTTCGTATTTTAATATGCACCTGGCTGTGATAGACGCACAATACATTTAACACAAAATGTGTCGAAAAAAAAATAATTTTATAGATTTAAATTTATAGCGTACATAAAGAATATGTAAGTAAAGTGTCGAAGTCTTTCTGACCCAAAAAAAAATTGTTATATAATAAAAACTAAATTGATTTCTTTCGATTAAATGGTGCGTCTTATAGTTAAAAAAAATTACGATATTTGGCAATTTTTTCACATAGATTCAGTTTTGCATTGGAAAAAGTATAATTTCAATACGTAAATACAACAAATTTATGAGACAATTTACATTTTTTAATCTTTCTACCACATCATTTGGAAACCGCAGAATTAGTAAAATATTATATAGAATTTCCTTAAAGGAAACTCAAATGAATTAATTTGTACCGTTTTTAAATAAACTCTTCAGAAATAGATCTATAGATGTTATTAGTTTTAGAAAATCAAATTTTCTCAGCAAAATAAAAAATTAAATAATATTGTATTGGCATACATGCTTATTCGGTTTCCTTTTTGGTTTTCTATGGAATATATTTAATTTTGTGTAATTTTATGTAATATGCTAGAGCATTTTTCAAGTTTTTTTTCGAGTAAACGTTGGTTAGATGTCAAATTTTCTCGTGAAATGTCATTTTTTTGTGAAAATTCGAAAACAGGTTTTGTAAAGTTGAGATTCGAAAACAATTTCTTTAAGTCGACTTACCATTTATTTTCACCTATTAATGCATTCATCTCTATTTATACTTTAATTTCTAGTATTTTCTCGAAATAGTTATTAAGTTGAATTGTATAGAAATCGCATTATAAGAGAATCGTGTTATAAGTTCTCTGTTGCATTTTTTGTTTGTTGCATACAAAAATATTGTTATATAAAAGAAACAATAATTTGAATCATAATTCTAGTGGATTTCCGTCCGTAAAAAAGTGCGTCTAAAGTCCGAAAATTATGATGTTTTGAAACTTACGCAATTAGTTTCAATTTTGCATTGTTTAATATTTATATACATTTGATTTGAAAAAGCTACCAAAGTTTGGAAAAGTGAGTTTTGTGCAATTTTACATTATGTATTATTTTTTCTTATTTTGATAGACGCACAATACATTTTTGAGACAAATTTTAGACAAAAAAAAATTATATTGATTTAAATTTATTGCGTACATAAAAAATACGAAGTCTTTCTGTCCAAAAATATTATTATATAATAGAAACTATTATTTATTCTAAGATTATTTCTTTGGATAAAAATACGTATCACATTATATAGAAACTTCTTTACAAGGAACTCAGATTGAAAACAAGTCATATTAAATAAAATCATTTTTACCCATCATTCAAACTGAAATAATTAAACCATTCTTTATCAGTATTTACGGTTTGTCGGTTTTTAAAGTTTTGACAAACTTTGTTTTAATAATTTTATATAATTTTCTCAACTAAAATGCTGGTTTTTAAGCTTACACATAACACATATAAACTTGTTAATTATTTGATTAAAAATAACAACATTTTAAAACAAAATCGTCTTTATCATAAACAGGAATATTAATACCTAAGATTTTTATTATCTCTGGCAATTTTGTGTGCAGAACAAGGACTCTCAAGAAAGATTTTATAGATGTTCTCTGTATAAAAAAAATATTTTTTTTTATGAAAAATAAAACAATAAAATAATATTTTATTGGCATTCGTAGTTAATACGTTTTCTTTATGGTTTTCTTGGAATATTTCATATTAATTTAATATTCTAGTATTTTTCAAGTTTTGCTTTGAGTAAATTTTTATGTGACATTTTTTTATGAAAATTTGAAAACCGGTTTCGTTAGAAAGTTGATATTTGAAAACTATTTATTTAAGTCGTATTTTTGCTTATCAATACATTTCTCTATATTTAATCTTTAGATTCTAAAATCTCTTCACGAAATAGTTATTAAGTTGAAATATATAGAAATCTGTTGAAATTTTTGTTACACGTTATAAGAGGATTTACTGTATATACTTAAACTTATTGCATATATAAAGAATAAATATGCATTTTTTTTTGGCCCAAAAATACTGTGATATAAAAGAAGCTATAATTTGAATCCTATTACTAAGTGTATATCTTCCTTAAAAAATCAGCCTGAAGTCCTGAAATTATGAAACTTTGCAATTAGTTCCAGTTTTTTATTGACAAAAGTTTAACTTTTTGTATATATTTGATCATAAAAAAGCCTCCAAAGTTTCTCATAATATTTATATTCTTACAATATTTAGTTCTTCGAGTTGTATTCTTCGGATGGTCAAAAAAAATAAATTATATAAATTAAAATGTATTGAATATATACAGAATACTTATACAAACTAAGCACAGTTTTTATTATTGTACAAAAATATTATTATAGAAAAGAAATTATAAAGTGCGGTTTATAATCTAGAAATTAAAAATTTTTGAAATTTGCGCAAAAAAACTCACTTTTGCATTGATAAAACTATAATTTCTGGACTAGTTTATTAATGAAATACTCAACAATGTCTATTGTATTCATCTATGTATATTTTTATTCAAATTTGTTGAAGTATTATTTTAAAAAGTTTTAAATTTCAGTTTTATAATATAACTTCCACTGAAAAGACTAAGTTTGGTCCGAAATGGGTTAATAAAAAATAATTCTATATTTAATTCTATTTTTTGATTACTCTTTTGTATATTCTATTAATAAAATTTGATAGAAAATACGTTAATTTTCCCATAGAAAAATTCAATTGAATTAATTATATCTAGGAGTTTAAAATACTTATATTTCTAAGCAGATTAATCATTATAAATTTACAATCTTTAAATCGATATGAATGTATGAATTTTCCTATAATATAATCCTTTATAATAATTTTCCTCAATCTCTTTCAATAGAAAATTGATACTTTAAAGCAATTGATTGCATATTAAGAAATTCAATCAATAAACTATCTTAATATAATATTGCTTATTCAAAATATTGTATTTATTATATTTTTATATATTGTTATTGATTTCCTTTTTGGATATTTTCTTCATAGGCAATGCCGTCGGTAACGCACACAAGCAGATCAATGTCAAGGCGGATCGCAGAACTTCCATCGCTGCGTTACGGCTCCGTTGGGGCCAGAACCACCACGTCTGGGCCCTTAAGGGTCACCAACCATTATCATTGCGATACGATACCCAAAGTTTCCACGAAGAAGAGTAACCTGCAATCTCTGAATCCAGACGATATCAGCTTCAAGCCTCTAAGACCGGTAAGAGCAACAAAAAAATAGACTCGTGATAAACTACATCATTTTTTTACGGGCTCCTTCGCTATGTATGTGTATGTATTATCCTTTCTTTCTTTTATGATTTTGAGGGTGTATGTTATGAAACATCCGGATATTGGATAGGAAATTTGATATTTTATATAGTAATAATAAAACATTGATTTCGATTTTATTTATAAAGGAAAATAATTTAAATTTAAAAGTAATTGAATACAAACAACTTCAGTATTTTTTCTTATTAGAAAGCAAAATTATGTAACTAAAAAGAAACATTATAAATATAGGTTTAAAATATTAATTCTTTTAAAGACAATACATTTTTTATAATAAGTAAAATAATTGATGAATAAGTATAATTAATTAATCAAAAGATATAAAATATAAAAAATCGCTAATTTCCAGAATAAGAAAATTTTAAAGATGAACTTTAATTTACTTATAAATTAAAATGATATTGGTGTTAACATAAGTTAGGTCCATTTTTCCCAAATAAAAAGAACATAAATATCAGTAAAATGAAGCTAGAAATTAGTTAATAATTTATTTTTCTTTACTATTTACAACTTCTTATCAGGGAATAATGAATGATATCGCGTCTTCTTCTACTGAAACTATAATTTCTTTTTCCTAGTTTACAAGAATGTTACACATTTTTTTCTGATTTAAAAAATATATTTCACAATTAACACTAAAATCATTGACTGTTACTAAATGATTAATTTTAGAGATGAAGAAACTAAAGTTAAAGCAAGAGGGTTAGCAGAAATGATTAAAAATTACAAATTTGTTTGCGGTGTATTTCTTTGGCATGAACTGTAACTATAAATTTATCAGATTATGTAAGAATGTTATGAGAAACCATACTAAAAGTAAAATGATAATAATCTGGATATGATCTCATGAGAATTTCTGAAATCTTGAATGCAGATAGAATTTTCAGCCAAAACTGAAGTTAGAGTCCAAAACTGAAGTTAGAGTCGGAAGTAAAAAAAGGCAACAATTTGACTATGAAACATAAAACTTTAAGAACAATAAATTTAAAATATTTTTTTTAAAATTATATTCTGGGCATTATCGTTAATTTATTTAAACCTATAAATATTTTTTATTTTATATGATATTTTAAAACTTAAGAATATATAGGACAAAACGCTAGAAATTTATTGTACCAGACTTCAGTAAATAATTTTGTTCGTACATCAATGATACAAACCATACGTTCTTGATTCAATCTTCATAGTAACTATGCAAATATCACAACTTTGGAGGCTTTTCTCTTGATTAAACGCGAATACAGAATGAGGTGTCAAAACTTAATAAAATAGTCAATGTTTCCTAAAAGGAAACACATTATCTTGTAAAGCAGAAAATTTTCATTCAAATGACGTATACACTTTTTAAATTTATTTTGGCACTAATTTTATAATTTGGAAAAAAATGTTACACCTAATTTAATAAAAAATAATAATTATAATTGTGAAAATCTAGTTTTAATATTATAATTTTCTATTTTTTTTTCCCATCAAAAAGCAGTATTTTATTCATTGTTTTGAAAATTGCAAAAGTAGTGTCACTAAAACCACTGTAACTTCTGAACTAAACGTCATTTTATGGCAAATTTTGACAAGCATCGCCTGAATGTTGGTATTTCCTAAAAATATGGATTTATCGATAGAGGCGCCATCTATATGTAATCCTACAAACTTATTGTGTAAAGTAATATATTAATTATATTTAGTAATAAAAATAATTATAAAAATTTAGTATTAAAAATTATAATTTTCTAAAAAAATGTATTTATGATTCCAGAAGTTACGTTGAAAATAAATTCTATTTTGACGCATCGATTTGTGTATGAAATATTGAGCAGAATTAGGAAACGTAGTTACGAGAACAAAAAATTAACAGTCGAAAATTAAATAGCCAAATATTTGCTTGACGATTTTGTACGCAGCCTCGAAACTTTTAAGCAAGTAGAACAAGAAAGATTTATTTGGTTATTAATTATTAGTGCAAACGGCAATATTTATGTTTCGTGGTAATGTTTTTCAGATTCTGTTCAATGTAACTTAGTACTCTACACGTGTAATTTACTATGAAAATAATATTTATTTTAAATAAATTTTTATAATAGAAAAATAAATTAAATTTTTATATTTTCCTTACTTATAATTTTAATAAAAGATAATAAATATATTATTTTTAAAATATTTTTTGCATAAGTGATATTATACATTGTTAAATTAAAAATATTAAAAAAATACTACTTTTTTAAAGTAACAACTAATAAAAATAATTATTATTAAATAATCAGGAAGGAAAAAAACTTCAAAATAAAAATAATAAAGAGTTAATAAAACAAAGTCTAATAAATCATAATCAAACTAAATAACAATTCCAAATGAAGAAAAATATTTCGCTCATTCCAATATACCGTCCTGATATGTAACTCTCATAGGTAGTGTAACTGGCCACATCTAGTATATATAATTTTCTATTATTAACTTTATTATTATTACAAAACCCTAATTTACTAAATATGGTTAATTTACAAAATTCTTCTTAAAAAAAAACAAATATGAATTATAAAATTTATCATATACAATTACAAAAATATTGACTTGCAGAACATGTAAAATAAGTATTAAAAAAAAATAAATTGAAAAAAGTCAATTTAAATATTAATAAGATTTATTGGACAGAAGAATATCAAAAAGAATCCAAAAAAATATCAAATACTACAAAATAATATATATAATATATAAACACAATAACAATTAATATAATGAAACGAAATAAATTTTCAGAAGAAAAGAAAAATAGCAGCAAGTAGGAATAAAAAGAAGGGATTTATAAGGAATTCGAAAAGTATACTTGTAGGATATTTAAATTTGGGGAGGATACTCGAGTTTCTAGGGATGCAAAATTTTAAGAGGGAAGAAAAATTGGATTCTTTGGAAACAAATCTAAGGGGCAGGGATAGATATTTGTCAAGGAGGGGAACAATTTGGATTTTTGTGTAAAGAAAATCATTTGAAGGGTTGTGGAGAGGGTTGTTTTGATGTCGGATACGAATGGCAAAACGCTCGGACACGGAAAGGCTTCTAAAAACAGGATTTCGGCATTGAGAAATCATATTCAAGGATTGAACAGCAAATTAATTTGTAGATGGATATTTGACATTGAATGGATATTTTGGAATTACGAAAGGTCAAGAAGTCAATATATTTGAATCATATTAAACAATAATGATTTGTGATTATTTAGAATTTAGTTCTCTTGAGAAATATAACCACATACAGATACAGATATAGAAGTTATAAAAGTGTGCATTTTTGTAAGATTATAAGTAGTCAAAACTCTATTCAAGTACTTGTAGCAAATTAATCCAGTATTTGTACATATTTAAGTAGGGTTGCAAGATTAGTGAAGTACAAATCTATTTTATTGTATATTTTTTTTTGTAAGGAATTATTTTTTTTTATCAAACTGACGTCTTAAATAATGTAAAAAGGGGCGACTCATAGCCGAATGGTTAGAGTCGTCCGCTCACGATCTTGTGAGTACGGGTTCGATTCCCAGCCAAGCCAGGCCCTTTGGGCCAAAAAATGTTGTGATGGTTGCATAGTAAAGAATAGCAGCAGATACACAGAGAAAGAGAATAGTGATCGCAACGCTTCAATTACGAATGACTATTAGCCATACATACACAACAGCCAAACCAACAAATTGAAATAATTTGTACAAAAAAAATATATCATAAAAAATGGTAAAACTTCCATTGGGAAAGTTTATATAAGTATTAATAAATAATGTAATATTGCATATTAACTAAAATTATAGTTTTTAACCATTGAAGAATACTATATTAATACAAAAAATGTCTGGAAAATGAACAGTTTTAATTTAAGATTCCAGTTCAGGATAATATAGAAAAAACAAAGAAAATCTGGTAACACTAGACATAAGAGAGTAGTTTGAAAAAAAAATGAAAACCATTTTCTCTACCATTGATCCAACAGGCTTGCGTTAATTCTTTTACGTTTCTCAAGAAAATCTATTAACAAAATTGCCAAAAAAACACTGATGCTATAACTGTGTCTCGTTTTCAAAACTTTTCAAAATACTCACGTATTTAACAAGACTAGGGTTGTGTATAGCCATCTTTATTCAGATGTATGTTACTCGCAAGGTGGCGTCTGAAGCTGAAAACCTGTTGAAAATGAATCGCGTTTTCTTTCAGGCACGTCGGGTGAGATTCACTCTGCCCCCAGGAGATGGAGATACGGTGGCGGCGGCAGCGGCGGCCGGCGTGAGCGTCGCGAAACCGACGGCGGGACCGGAGAACGGATGGCTTCGGACACGCGGTTTCAGTCAGCGTTCAGTCGCGCACCGCACGCTCAGCAACAACAATAACAATAATAACACCAGCAGCATTAACAGCAGCAACAACAACAATCAAAACAGCGGCACTAATTTCCATAGGACTTACGCAGATATCAGACGCGACCTGCAGCAACAGTCTTCGGCGGTTGTTTCGGTGACGGCATCACCAGGCGCCCGCTCCAGAGTTCATCCTACGGGACGGTATATTCGAGGCACGCTGTCTCCTACGGCGAACACGACGGCCCCGACGGCACCCCCGACCACCCCTGGTGGACAGGTGCTCATCCGGGCAGCCCGAGATGGAGAAGACAGTCTTCTGAGGGACATCTTTCGAAGGGCTGTCATCGTTGGCATCCCGGAAGCTGATTTGAATGCCACCGATACGAGCGGAAGGGTAAGTTTTTCATACAACATTATTATTAAACAACAATCTTAAAAATCAAATATAAAACTAATCAAAAACTTAAAAAAAACTGTAATATTATTTTTTTTTTGCAAAATGATATATAATCTTTGAAAACTTATCCAAATCTTATTTTATTCTTTAACTCAAAGAATATAAAATAAATCTGTATAAATAATTGCCTAAATCGAAGAAATCATTTTTATATAAATATCGTTTAATCTTCACTCACCCCTTCAAAATAAATTAGATTTAAAAAATAAATATTATGATTATTTGTATTATAATACATTACGAATATATTTTTAATAGTAAAAGTATGTACTTTAATATCTGTTGCTTTACAAAACTTTACGAACATATCCGAATCTCGATCAGATCTATAACATATTATATAAATATCACTATGATTCACCCCTTCGCTATAATTAAAATACGAATGAATTAAAATTTATTTAAATAAATTGGATTTAAAAATAAATATTATGATTATCTAATACATTTACGAATGTACTTTTAGTAATAAATGTATGTACTTTAATAATTGTTACTTTACAAAACTTTACGAATATTTTCAAATCACGATCAGATCTATAACATATTATATAAATATCACTATGACTCACCCTTTCACTAAAACTGAAATAGGAATGAATTACAAATTTATCGAAATAAATTGGATTTAAAAAATAAATATTATGATTATCTAATACATTTACGAATGTACTTTTAGTAATAAATGTATGTACTTTAATAATTGTTACTTTACAAAACTTTACGAATATTTTCAAATCACGATCAGATCTATAACATATTATATAAATATCACTATGACTCACCCTTTCACTAAAACTGAAATATGAATGAATTACAAATTTATCGAAATAAATTGGATTTAAAAAATAAATATTATGATTATCTAATACATTTACGAATGTACTTTTAGTAATAAATGTATGTACTTTAATAATTGTTACTTTACAAAACTTTACGAATATTTTCAAATCACGATCAGATCTATAACATATTATATAAATATGACTATAACTCACCCCTTCGCTATAATTAAAATACGAATGAATTACAAATTTATTGAAATAAATTGGATTTAAAAAATAAATATTATGATTATCTGATACATTTACGAATGTATTTTTAATAGTAAATGTATGTACTTTAATATCTGTTACTTTAAAAACTTTACGAACATATCCGAATCTTGATCAGATCTATAACATATTATATAAATATCACTATAACTCACCTCTTCGCTTTAAATAAAATACGAATGAATTAAAATTTATTGAAATAAATTGGATTTAAATATAAATATTATGATTATCTACTGATACATTTCGAATGTACTTTTAGTAGTAAATGTATGTACTTTAATATTTAATACTTTACAAAACTTTACAAATATATAAATATTATTATGTATTATATTAATATGTTAAAACTTTTATTTTTTTTTAGTTATACTTTTATAAATCAAGAATTAATACAATAAGTACAATATTAACATAAATGTCACTCATTCAATCATTTTATAAGCTCATTAAATATTGTACTTCTCAATAATTAATTATTTTTGCAAGATTTTCTGTTTACAAATAAAAAAGAAACAATTAATAATATTTTAATAAATTATATTTTTGGAAATATTGTGTTTTTTTATGTAGAATTTAACTTAATAAGATATGCGCCAAATATGTCTCATTAATAATAATATGCGAGTATTTTTCTTCTTACATTTTATTTCTTTCATTTTTTTAGTTATACTTTTAAAAATCAGGAATTAATATAATAAGTAACGTAAATCTCACTCATATTATCAGCTTATTAAATATTGTACTTCTCTATAATGAATTATTTTTGCAAGATTTTCTATTGACATTAAAATTTGTATTAAATTATATTTTCAGTGCGGAAATATTGAGGTTTTTTTATGAGAAAATTAACTGAATAAGAAATGCGTACATTTTGTAAGGAAATGCGTATTATGGATTTTTCTATTGCGTTTCCTTTGAGGTTGAATTGAGACAACTAAAATCAATGGTGTCTTAACTTAAATGACGCAAAGGAATGATACAACTCAATTATTGGATAAGAAACAATTGGTGCAGCGCATAACTGGCGGCTCGTTTTCTAACAATCGTTAAATAACTTTATTGATCACTGACGCCTCATATAACGTTTTGATATCAAATTATATTGTTCATCACATGATACAAATGCAATAAAAAATAATTCTTCATCGTAAACCATAAAATTTAAGACAATTTCTTCATGTTTCAAAACATAAAATTAATATATTTAAAACTAACACAGTATTTTTCTTAAGAAAAAATATTTAATTAGATAAAAATTCATAATTTATGTAATGTTTATATAATAAATCTACAATAAGTATTTTAGTTGGAAAGTAAGTAATATTTCATATATTAATTCCGTTGTTCTTGCCAATAGCAACTTGTTGAACTTATATTAAACGAGCATATCTATTGGAACCAACAAGTAGATTTAGTTTTAAACGTCGATTTAGCGAATTTGAGGGCATTAGCATTCTCTTTCGCACCAACAAGCTATTTCCAATTGCTAACGTGATATAACCTTCGAATTATTGAATTGCTTTATATGTTTTAAAATATAGATTAAATATCTTAGATTACATAACTTTTTTAAATATTAGATAATTAATAGAACAAAAAAGTCAGACAATGTTCATAAAATTACGTAATTCCAAAAGTAGAAGATAATATCACTTATCTAGCCTCTAGAAATATTATTGATTTTGGCGCTAAATTCAAGAAATTAAAAAAATCTGCAAAATTAGTATACAAATGTATAAATCTTACATATTATTATAATTTCAAAATTCTGTCTTATTTTTAAAATTAAAAATAAAATAATTTAAATCAAATAATTGAAAACAAAATTTTTATTGAGAAAAATCAAATTTTTGTATACATAAATAATCGATTTTTTAAAGTTTTAATAAACAATGGCAGAACCGATTATATGCATTATGCGAAGCAATTTTGCCTAAATACAATAAATTTAAAGATATTAATTATATTTAATACTTTGTATTGTAACTAACTTAACTATTACTATAACTAACTGTAACTAACTTAACTATTATATAATAATATAAACAAAAATGTATTATATTGATTCACAAAATATAAATACAAATAATGTATTTTCATCCAAATATTCTAAAAAAAACTATAATTTCTTAATTATAATAACATTTACATAAAAGAATATCAGAAATTATGTCTGTATCTTACGACATTAGTTTTTTTTTCATTAAGAATAAGAATGTTTTTTTTATTAACTATCGATGGAATCTTTGTTTAATAAGTATGTCTTCATATAATTTCCATTTAGAAATTCTAGACTTGTAGTATTGGTATTAATATTCTGTGCGCTATTTGACAATTACAGCAGCGTTGTCCTTGCAACGTATTCTAACTTATAATCAAAATATTTTGTAATACGTGATCATATAATAAAATATAAATAGAAATTCGTAAACAATAAAATACTTGTTTTATTATTAGCAGTAAATATTATTGATTGTGGTTATTTCTAATAAATTTGAAAAATTTTAGAATCTCCTTTATTTTATGTTTTTAATATAAAAAGAGATTTATGTTTATAATAAATAATTTTAATATATAAATAAGTATTTTTTTATGAATTTTAAATTATTGTAAATTTTAAAATATAATTAAAAAAAACATACAAAGGGCTTTTAACTGCAGTCTTTTTGTATACACAATTTAATTAGAAATAATTTAAAAAAAAATTGAAAAGAAATGTGAATAATTTTCGGATAAATTTTGAAAAGTAAAATGTATATAAATTTTATTGTAATATTTTATAAATTCTCATGAATTTTATTTGTATTAGCACAAAATTTAAAATATAATTAATAAAATATACAAAGGGCTTTTGACTGCAGTCTTTCTGCATACACAATTCAATCAGAAATAATTTTGAAAAAATAAGACAAGAAAAACAATAATTTGGATAAATTTTGGACAAAAAAATGAATTTTATTTATATTAGTACACCCATATCAAATTTCATTTATACTCAATTAAAACAGAAATATTTTTAAAAAAATATAAAACAAGAAAAAACAATTATTTAGATAAATTTTGAAAAAAAATTGCTTATATCAAAAATTGTGTGTAAAAGGTGTATCAAGGTGAATTTTATTTATATTAGTACACCCATATAAAATTTAAAGTATAATTAATAAAATATACAAAGGCCTTTTAACTGTAGTCTTTCTGTATACTCAATTAAATCAGAAATATTAAAAAAAAAGAAGACAACAAAACACAATTATTTGGATAAATTTTGAAAAAAAAAATGCTTACATCGAAATGATGAGTAAAAGGTGTATCAAATTTATTATAATACACCATATTCTATAAATTTTTATTAATTTTATTTATATAGTTGTTCCAGAAGATTTTTTCAATTTCGGGAATTACGATTATTATTCTGTATCATCAAAAAAATACTGGTTAACCAAATCTTTTATAAATTTAGTGTTGCAGGAAGTGGTTAATTTTGAATAAAAAAAAGTATATTTTAAGAATTTTTAATGTTAATAATCCTAATATTCCCGGGATTTTAAACGTAAATTATAAAAATCAGTTAATTTCCCGGGAAGCACAAAACTTCGAACTGACGAACCATACCAAATGATTGACGTTACTTTTGGGATTTAACAACAATTTTCTTAAATCAGATTATCGATTTAATAAACGACTTAAGCTTAACGAATCGATTTATAAAATGTATTGCTTTTATATCTGATATTACTAAAAAAGTTAATTCTTTATGATAAACGTGTATCGTTAAACTATATAGAAACCAGAGTAGTAAAGGTCAATGCTGGTGTACAACATTGAGTTTTCCCCAATACTGTTTACATTTCAATGTTCGAGAAAAACGTGTAATGTAAACAGCGCACATCGCACGCCGTGTATATGTATATAAATATAAATAGAGTTGTATAATTACACACATTTCCAAGCACAAATTCGAATGCATCCATCCATCCGTCCTCGGCAACTCTTCTCTCTCTCACACTCGCACTCTTTTTTTTTTCGCTCCTTCCATTCTCAGCCGCTGTTAATTAAAGTCGACTCCGTAAAATTTAATTATCACTCAATGTGAATTTCCATTGTGCGATGGAATTATATCAACCGTTAAAAGCGTTCTGTATTGCATCAAACAATAACTAATTTATTTGACGAATGGAAATTCCGTTTTCCTGGAAACAGAATGCATTTGCAAATACATTATGAGTTCATGCAAAGGCAAAGTTCAAGTGAATTTAACGAAGGGATTTGTTTTTGGCATCCCCTGTTACTTGCTATATTTACAACACTAAATTATAACTTTATATTTCCTTACTGTAATTCTAGTTATTCCAAGTTTTGCTCTTACAATCATATTTTATATATGTTGAAGAAAATTTTTATTAAATTAATTAATGATTAATATACATATTTAAATTATATCGAAATTATTGCAGATCATAAAACATGACATAATTTTACATTTTATTTTTATATGAAAATTATAAAAAGATAGAAAGAATATGCTTTTTCTTATAGAATTTGCTTTTATTTGAAGGACTTATGCCTTAATTAAATATAATTTAAGAAATTCATTAATTATATGTTTTTTATTCGTTTTATTAAAATTTAGTACTATTTGTTTCATTTTATTCAAGTTTTATTTATTCATAATAAACTAATAAATTTAGAGAAGATATTATTAGGAAAAATAAAGAAAAAACTAGAGTATTGAATAAGTTATCAGTCACTAATTAATTTGTAATCTTGTCCCGTCTTCTCAAAATCATCATCATATAACTTTTTGGTATAAGCTTTTATCTGTTTCAAAAATTTCTTCCTCAGTTTCCATTTAATTATATTATTGTATTTGTGATAAATCTCGGAAAATCGATATTATTTTTTAAGCGTGAAAAAAGATTTTGTATTGACTTTATAAATGTTTTTCCTATAAAGTTTATATTAACTACTTATAACACGAAAAATCTAATTCAACTAGTTCGCTATTTTATGTAACTATTATTTAATTTGTGTTGTTATATATGTGAAAGTAATATTATTTATATTAAAATTTGTTGCTTATTATATAATAACTAATGTATATAAGAAAAATATAAAGTATGAAATTATTTGAATATTTTATGAAAATATAAACTGCTGATTTTATTTATTACTTATAAAAATATTTATTTTATAATAACCAATACTTCGCAATGCAATCATCTGTACTTGAAAGTTATGTTAATTAATAATTAATGGATACAATGCTAAATACTAGATATATTTAATTAATTTATTAATTATAAAAAATACATTTTATAATATTCTAAGGATGTATTCTCTTGCAGGCAGATAATAGATACAATATTTCCCTAACTTACGTAAAACTATCTTAAATTGTTAACTACATTATAAACTGCTTTACAGTGGTCACAAACTGACATTTTCTCACTTTATCCTAATTACGAGACCTGAAACTACAAGGACTGTATTTTCAATAAATACATAATTGAAATGTATCCGGGGGCCGAATGAGGCCCGCGGGCCCCTAGTTTGAAACCACTATTGTAATATATACACTTCTTTTTAATTAGGATACTTGCTCATATAGCCTATCAGGAGATGCTGTAGCCCCAGGACTCATAATATAAGTGACCTCAACTTGGCAATATTAGGGGCCTCAGCTTCACACCCAATCATCATTTGGATTTTTGGAACTAATCACCCAATTTTTTTCCACTCCCGTTTTCCATTTTTTTTTTTTTTCAAGAATTCAAGGGATAAATGGAAGAAAAAAGGGATAAATGTAAAAAAAATCTGTTTTGTCTATGAAAATTAAAACATGTTTTGTTACATCAAGAACTCCTACTTGATCTACTTGAAAGGGTTCCCAAAGTTATTGGTCTGTCCCTGAATATGTTAGATAAATTTTGAAGGGTTTCTAAAATGTTACTAAAATGTTAATTGATAATAGAAATTAGTATTATTAATATTTGCACATTTGATAGTAAAAGTATTAATAACAATATTAATAATAGTGTTATGATACATGTTTTTACTTGCAAAAAAAAGTCAATTTTATTTCGCATGAACTCATTTATATATAAAATTAGTTTAAAAAAGATAATAACTATTTATTTATTAAAGTGTTGTAACATGTAAAGTAATGTAATCTATTTTCATACATTTTCCAATACTAATGGTGCAATGATGTCGTTTCATTATACGAACTTGAAAGCACCTTGTACATAATGCTATTTATTAGATCTCTAAGTGCAGAAACATCATACAAAAAGTCAATTATATAATATTTTATATGCCATAATAGTATGTAACGGTGCAAGTGTAGAGTTGGTGAAAAAGAAACTAAAAAGATAAGAAATTGGTGCTCGCTCTTGAGGAACTAAGAAGAGCAGTCCGCGGTGGTACTCATTTTTGAGGAAAGCTACAGCTAAAGTTTGATTTTTACTGCTAAGCTCTAAAGAGAACGGAAAAAGTGAGTTCTTCCATCTCGAAGAAAAAGATGTGGCTTCACACGTTATAACTCACACCCAGTCCAAAGTTGAGACTTTTTATATACACGGCCGAAACCTCTTGGATGTTAGAAGTATTTCGTATCGATTTACATCTCGGTTAACTTTACCTCTGATAATGAAGTTTCGATATAACGAAGTCTGCAATTATCTGAAAACATTGATTTTTCTTTTAAAGAAATCATTAAGAAATGTTTCGATAGAGTTTGGAACAAAATATGGTCAGAAGTTGCACGAGAAAAAGAAAATAATGTCAACGGAATTAGAATTTAAGTTATCTAATAGAATGAAGAAAATGATGTTTTTTTTTTCAGTAGAAGATTATAATAAAATCTTGTTAGCAAAAAAGGCAAAGAAAATTATCAACTAAAGTTTTAAAAAGGTGCTTAAATGACAATTTTCAATGCATGTATTGAATTATTATTATATGTTAACTATTTTATTCAATAAGTCCAAAAAAGCTTTTCATTCTGGCCATATTATATTTATCTCTGAAGACGAAGATAAATCGTATTTGTTAATTGAAGTATTATATTCAGAAATAAAAATGCATCGTCAGAAAAAAACTATTCAACTCGGAAAACATACAGCTGTTGTGCGCATTATTGTGGTGTATATATTGTGAATAATTCTTTAAACCTATAAAATCTAATTTTAAGTACTTTGTTGCTACGAATACTCACTCGTATATAAAAATGTATCAACAGGATAAACCTTTTAAAATAGAGATTCAAGTTAGCAGCAGCAGAGTGTATAACTGCATTATATTTAAACCCTTGTTAAAAATATCTCGCAAATTTTTATATAAAATAATGCAAATTTCTCTATGCATTCTTTGTAAAATTAAAAACTGTTTTTATTGTAAATATGCTTAAATCCGCATTGTTGTAGTTTAATAGGAATCATCTATTGATCTGTAAAAAGTAATACCTTTTGACAGGTGTAAATATTGTAAATAATTCTTTAAACCTGAAAAATCTAATTTTAAGTATTTTATTACTACAAATACCCACTCGTATATAAAAATGTATCAACGGAATAAATATTTTGAAATGGAGATTCAAGTTAGCAGCAGCAGAGTATATAACTCAATTATATTTAATCTCTTGTTAAAAATATCTAGTAAATTTTTATATAAAATAATACGATGTTCTATGCATTCTTTATAAAATTATAAACTGAGCTTATATAAATATGTGTAAATATTCATCATTAGAATAAATTTATAAACCAGGAAAACTTGTGTTGTATTTCTTATAATATTATATTTTTTACACCAATAAGGGTAAGATAAAGGAGGTATCACTCTTATCCCGAATCTGATATACAGTCAACCCTCCTATAACGCAATGAGTGCGTACCGCGTTATATGAAAACCGCGCTATAAGAAACTTGGATTTAACAGTACAAACCAGGCTAATTCGTAGCGTGTTCTATGGAAACCGTCTACCGCGTTGTATGGAAACGGCCCTATAAGAAACTCGGAATTAGTACAAATCACATCATTCGTACCGCGTTATATGGAGACCAATAAATACAAAAGACAAGATAAATTATAAATTATTTTTATTGAATTGAATTGAATTGAAGAGTTCATATAAGGATTGATAAAAAAAAATGAAACAAGAACTAAACTAAAACAATGAAGACTTTTGTAAAATTATGTAATCTTTCAACACTCATCCTCGCTGTCAGATATGAGTCGCCTAACTCGTCTTCTTTTAATGGGCAAAATGTCTTCATCACTTAGTTCATCTTCACATTGGTTTTCGATTGTAGCAATTTCTTAATTCTCCTTTAAAACTTTGCGCTGCGCACCGTTGAACGATCAGTTTGAATGAAATGAAGTTCTAACTCTTTAGCCAAATTTAGCCCTTTTTTCACATCTTGTAAATCGAGATTTGGCACCCATTCGTTTTCCTTATTTTCGTTTACCAATGGATTTGAGGTGGATGCATCAATTAATTCCATCAGTTCTTCCTCATCTAAAGTTTCTTCCCCGAGTACTAGTTCTCTTACATCCTGATGGTTTACTGCAAATTCTTCATCGCTTAAGCAATGTTTACTATTTCTGTAACTGGGAATGAAATTGTAGAATCATCTTGTATTGCTTGAACCGTTTGAGGTAAAATAGGTTTCCAACTCGCATCAAGCGATTTATTATCATTGGTTTTATCATCAGGCTCCCTGATAGATTGCTGCACACATGAAGAGTGATACGTTCTTTTGAAAGTTTAAACCCCTGAGCACGCCTTTGATTTTTCAGAATGAAGGTCCTAGATGGTAGATTCATAGGCTGCGCGGAAGGAACTTATGGGATGCTGTTGAACAGAAACCGCGCTGTGAGAGTACCGCGTTATAGGAGGGTTGACTGTATACATATAATTTGCATTTACTATAAATATAGTTTTTCTTTGTAACCTAAGTATAAATATTCTGAATAATACTGTAAATGTTGAAAATAAAATTGTAAGTGTTAGAATGGCACAAACACTACGCATTATACCCGAGTACAAAAATACATCAACATAATAAACCTTCAAAAGCATAAAACTAAAATCTTCGTTAGCAACCGCGCATTTATTTCTTCATTAAAAATGTTAAAATTAAAGTAAATAAAGACAATTTTCTTCGCATCAATTGAAAGAAAATTTGGTTTTATATTTCCGAGTATAAAAATAAACCAACAGAATAAACCTTCAAAAATTTAAACCATGATTTGTGTTAGCAACCGCGCGTTTATTCCTTCATTAAAATTAATCTCCTATTATAATTAAAATAAGTAAAGATGATTTTCTATGCATCAATTGAAAGAAAATCTGTTTTTATATACCCGAGTATCAAAATAGATCAACAGAATAAACCTTCAAAAATATAAAACTATGATTTGTGTTAGCAACTGCGCATTTATTCTTTCATTAAATTTAATCCCTTGTTAAAATTAATTTAAAGAAAGACGTTTTCTAAGTATTAATTGAAAGAAAATCTGGTTTTATATACTCGAGTACAAAAATAGTTCAACATATTAAACCTTCAAAAATATAAAACTATGATTAGCGTTAGTAATCACGCATTTATTTATTATAAAAAATAAATAAAGACGTTTTTCTATGCATCAATTGAAAGAAAATCTGTTTTTATATACCCGAGTATCAAAATAGATCAACAGAATAAACCTACAAAAATATAAAACTATGATTTGAGTAAGCAACTGCGCATTTATTCTTTCATTAAATTTAATCCCCTGTTACAATTAAATAAATAAAGACGTTTTTCTATGCATCAATTGAAATAAAATCTTGTTTTATATACCCGAGTACAAAAATAGATCAACAGAATAAACCTTCAAAAATATAAAACTATTACTATTACATTTATTACTTCATAAAATTTAATCCCCTGTTACAATTAACGTAGATAAATTAATACGATTTTCTATGCATCAAATGATCCTTCATTATAATTATCTGTTGAATTATATAGTAATGCGATTATCAATGCATCAATTGTATGCAACCTCAGAATGGCATACATATATGCAGTTAACTAACATTAGTTAAATTATAGTTCGGTATTCGCTAATTAACTATTATTAACAGAGCGAACGGACTGTGGGCATGCGGATTATTAAAATTCTGTTACATAATTATTTGCGGCACGTGAATATGCGGGACAAACAAAAGTTGTTGCCGTCGCTCGAAAACCGCCAATGCTTTTCGCGTTTTCACGCAACAACTGTTGCGGCCAATTTAACGTACATTAGCGGTTTTTGCGAACGCCGAGATTCGCCTCTGCACGGAATTACATAAATCAAACAATTATCACGGACGCATTTAATTACGAAAGCACACGGAAATATCGTTACACGAAAATAAAAAACGCGCACGTTCGTTTGTAACGATTATCTAGTTAAAAGTTGTTTTCGTTTCTGTATGTATTTATGATGTTGTTTTTTGTTTGTTTCTTTACTTTAAATTGCTTTGGTTAATATTTGTATTATCCTATAGTGCTTATAGATTAAAACTGTAATTTTGAAAGGAATATTTATGATCGAAATTATATTATTCTACGAAAATATTGTTGAATCCTATCAATTGAGACTCCTGTGGATGTATCATGATATCAAAGTCGAAGAAATAGCAAAAGTGTTTACAAAACATCGAGTCGAGATGTTGCTGGATCTCAGCCAACAGGGTGTATTTATACTGCCATAAAATACTCTTGTCTTCCACACACCAAACCTTTCATATCCACGCCGAATATGAAGATACTCATCGACAAAATATATGAGTAATGCATTATAACATTTATTGCAAAAAGAAACCTAATGAATCAGAAATATTGCGTTGTTCGGAAAGTAATTTCGTTTTTTTTATGAAAATGAAAGACGATTTTCTTATAGTTAATAAATATTTTACTGGAACAATACGTTTGTCTATCATGTTTCTAGCAGTAGCATGATTCCACGCTCATAGCATTTTTGTTCTTTGCTTGCAAAAAATACTGATTCAGTTGAAGTCCTCATTTGAAGTAAAGGTTTTACCGTCTAAAAATTTTTGTAGAGACTGGAACAAATAGTAATCTGGAAAATATGGAGAATGTGGCAGTATATCCCAATCATCCTGTAAAAGCTTTTGGCGAGTTAACAAACTTGTATGAGATCTTTCATTATCTTGGTGGAACACTATACCTTTTCTAGTGATCAATTCTGGCTTTTTCTGTTTAAGTGAATCATTCAATTTGTCCAGCTGATGACAGTAGTACATCATCTTTTTTTGATGAATATCGGCTTTCAAAGTGCTTTGAGCCGGTTTATCTTTTTTTCTCCATGAGATCATGAGTATTTAACATTGTTGTATATAACCTATTTCTTGTCTCCAGTGATGATGCGCTTCAAAAATAAATCATTTTCTAGATGTTTGAGAAACAAATTATAGACATGAACATGAGGAACCCATATGTTGAGCTTTGAGATTAAACCTAGGCATATCAAATGATCATGAACGGTCGAATTCGATAAATTTAATCTTTCAACGATCTCACGAGTCGTTATTCACCGGTTTACATTAATTAATGCCTTTATTATGTCTTCATCAGCTTCAACTGGCCTTCCAGAACGTAGTGCATCTTCAACATCAAAATTGCCGGATCAAAATTTTGCAAACCAGTTTTGACACTCGCGTTCTGTTAATACATTTTCTCCGTACACATCTGATAATTTTTTTCTTACTTTAACAGCATTTTTACTTTTTCGATAGTAAAAAAGTAAAATATGCCGAAAATACTGCTTTTCACTTTCCATATTTGAAAGACTACCAACCAAAAACGAATGCCTAGAATCAATCGAACATTTTCACAAACAAGCCTTACTATACGAGCTGTCAAAATATATAATGATTATGCGACTTAAGTGTGAAGTTGATTGAAAATACAATTAAGTCCTGTTGGGAAAAAACGAAATTACTTTCCGAACAACCGAATGTAATATTTTACAAAAAAAAAATGTACAAAAATATGATTAAAATTACTGCTCTTATAAAAAATATTGTTTAGCCCTTAGGATACATTTCTAGACGATATGAAGCAAGGTTAAACGAAATAATAATAATTTATAGTTTATTTTAGACATTGAGTAAAATCGAATCAGCGTTAATCGGGGAAGCACTAAATGCTGACAATGTTAAGAAAAAGTGATATTCATAAATAATTAAATTATTTCATTTAATTTTAATTTTCCCAGGTTTTACAATAAAAATAATTTCTTTGGAAAAATAAATAATAAAATTTGGACATTTTTTATATATTAATTGCAAAAACAAAGAATCTTTATTGTACAAAATTAGTAAAATGTTAAAAAGAAAATAATAATTTTCTAGGAAATGATAAAATCAGATACTGCATGAAAAACCTTTTAAATATAAACATAAGATTCATGAATAACGTTTTAGCAGGAAAGGAAACTTACATTAATAATACCAAGAAATAATACGTTATAAATTGCAAATCAATATGTAGTTAACTTGAGTGAAAATAAGTTGATTCCTTTTTGAGGAAAACAAAATATAAAACATGTAGAATTAAAAGTGCATTTCGATTAGTCATTTCTAAAAGCAACATAGTTCGAGTTAATTTTAATGATTTATAGCATATGACATATGATATGCATCAAATTATCAAATATTTATTTGTTTTTTTTAATGGATATTGAATATGGATAATAATGGAATAATGGATATTGATATTTGAAATTAAATTTTAAAAAATCATACATATTTTATATGATTGGTAAAGTAAACCAAATATCATTAATTTGATATTCTTAATTAATTTTATCAGCGTTTTCCAATTAACATATTTTTTCTTATAGAAATAATTAAATATTTATTCACTTTATAAAATAAATATGGAATAATGGGGGCGGAAAGGCCTTGGTGGATAGCCCTTTGGTCATAATTTTGGCCGTTAAAGATGTTTAATAATGATATAGAAATAATATAGTTGATTTAAAATGTTTTAATAAATACATGATAATTTCTCCGCAATTTTAAGGCAAAATATGGTCAAAGAAGAAAATAACACCCAAGAAATTAGAAATATCGTTGATACAAATTGATCAATAAATAGGTTTAGGAATTGTCTATGAACATAAGGAAGTTTGAATATGATGATTTTTCATTGGAAGATTTAAAAAACGAATTATTTTTTGTGGTGAAACTGATCCAATTTTTTTAAGAAAATGGTCAATAAACCAGTGTTAAATACTATAATTAAATTAAAAAAGGATAAATTATTACGTAATTAAATATATGTATATGTATACGTAACTTTATATGATTATAGTTAGAATCAATGTTTTACTTATTGAGTATTCTGTAAGTCAATTTCGTGATTCCATTGTGTGGATATAAACAGACAAATACATTCCATAGGATTTAGAGGGTAAATTGGGTTTTCCATGCTACAATGGCATCAAGAGAGATCCCAAGGGCCGTGAGGTAAATACAAACTCTGCGACGCACTTTTCATCTTCCGGACCCTAAAAACTCTTGCAAAAACGAAACAAACAACAGCAAATCGGCATTATTTGATAAACGTTAAAGTTTCCTTGAGATCCGCAATGGATGTTACGAGCACAAGATCACATATGAAACGCGATCTGACTTTTGTAATATCATCCTCGTTGTTTTCCTATTTTATTGATTGGACTTCCATCCAGTCTACTTATCCATCCTCAATATTAACGCGGAGAAGCAATAAGGAAGAAAAACGGACCTTAAAATAATCAATATCAATATGCCACACGAGATTTTAGAAAATCAAATTTCAACCAGAATTTTTTTTTTTTCATTCATTCTTGCCTACACAGGAATATTCTGAAAACATTCTCATTCCCTTAGGTGTTCATCAAAGATTCATATTATTCCACGCATTTCCATAATCTCGGACGGAAATCAAGACTTCATATTTAAACATTTGTCTACATTTGCAGATTGCAACGAAATCAAAATGCTTGAATTATCAAGTTTAAAAACTCAACTGCTTAATTAAACATTAATTATTTTTTTATGTAATCAATAATATATTTTTTATACTCAAAAGAAAATATAAATTCAATCTCGGAATAAAAAATGCGTAGCTGCTATTTATAATTCATATATATTCGACGAACCCGGTAGAAGTTCTGTTTCTATTTCTATGAATATAAGAGAAATGCATTTCTAGGATTCCTTCATGGAAAAAAATAATAAGTAGATTTATTACAACTTTTCCAGTAATTTTACTTGGTTTCGATATGCGCGCAACGAGAAAAGAAATTGGATAGCTGAAATTATGCTTTTCCTTCAGTTTACATTATATTTTTCTCGTAATCTCGAACTAACTATATTAATTAATTATGCAATAACTTTTAATTTATAAATAATTCTCAACGAAATTAATTGTAATAATTAATTCGTACATTAAATAATAATACTAATGAACGAAATCTAAAATAATCTAATAATAAAAATAACTGATCTATTCGAGAATTAGTTATTCGAGAATCGAGACTGCACAATCTTGTTATATTTTTATATTTGAGCTATATTTTTTTACAGAAGCTATTTACTCAAGCTTCTATAGATAATTCTGTCTTCCTTACTTGTAGGTCATAAAGTTTTCTAAGTTTATGTCCCAACTGCTTTCACATTGTCCAAGTATGTTCCAAGTGACATTGAATGGCTCAGAATGTCTGCAATATTTGATATTTAACGTGCTTTTTTTATTTCTTGACATTTGAGTCATTTTTTTATTGGCATTTCTTAAGCCTATGGAAGGATGAAATTTATTAGTATTGATTTAATAAAAAATACTAGAGTATAAAATTCTTTATATAATAAATAATCAAAATATTGTCTTAATTATTTTATAATT
Organism: Nicrophorus investigator; assembly: GCA_963457615.1. Lineage (NCBI taxonomy): Eukaryota > Metazoa > Arthropoda > Insecta > Coleoptera > Silphidae > Nicrophorus > Nicrophorus investigator. The sequence goes on along the minus strand of OY735142.1, from coordinate 11,421,275 downwards.
GTAAAATTGTTATGTTTGAATAAATAATTGAGGCACCTAATAATATTATTTATATCAACAATAAATTATAAAAAAAATACATGATAGAATAATTAAAATAAAATAAAATTCTACTGCTGCAAAGGCTTTTGTCCATTTCTACCCTATAAATAATATTTTTTGCTAAATAACAAAAGTTACCTACTTTTTAGATATACAGTTGCCTAATTTGGACCGATCAAATTGGAAAAAAGACACAATACGGTTTATACTTGGATTCATATAGTATTCTAGTATTTCAATATAGTTGTTCTTAAATTATGCATAAGAAAACTAAATATAAGCTAGAAAAATTGCTTTGATTGGACCGATTAAAGTGTATTTTATTTATTAATCTTAATACTTTTTTTGAATTATTTATTCCCTCCACTTTACTGTAACAAATTCGACGAATGACAAATTTTGTAGAATTAAGACATATAATTCAATTAAAATTACTTAAAATAATTATAAACTTATTATACTTTTTCTTAAATTATACATAAGAAAACTAAATATAACCCAGAAAAAGTGCTTTGATTGGACCGATGAAGATGTATTTTATTTATTAATTTCAAAACTATTTTAAAATAATTTATTTCCTACACTTTACTGTACCAAATTCCACGAATAACAAATGATGTAGAAATAACACAGATAATTTAATTAAAATTACTTAAAATAATTGTAAACTTATTTATGCATATTATACTTTTTCTTAAATTATACATAAGAAAACTAAATATAAGCTAGAAAAAATGCTTTCATTGGACCGATTAAAGTGTATTTTATTTTTTAATCTCATTACTTTTTTTAATAATTTATTCCCTCCACTTTACTATACTAAATTCGACGAATGACAAAATTTAATTAAAATTACTTAAAATAATTATAAACTTATTTATGCATATTATATTATAAGAAAATTAAATATAAACTAGAAAAATTGCTTTGATTGGACCGTTTAAAGTGTATTATATTTATTAATCTCAATACTTTTTTTAAATAATTTATTCCCTCTACGTTACTATACTAAATTCGATTAATTAAATTTAAATTACTTAAAATAATAATAAATTTATTTATGCATATTTCAAAATATATTTTTGCAATTTCGAATCAAAAATAAGTAAGAAACGTTGTAAACTTGAAATATTAATTGTAGTTCCAGTTACTTCTATTAAGAACAATGAAGAAGATAAGATTCTAGATCGTTGTCTGATTGTGCTTTTCACCCTATTTATAGTGTTGGTCGTGTATTTTTGGGTGAGATTCGTACGTCGTTCTAAATGTAGTCTTGATTCTTTTCCGAATGCTCCGCCGATGCATGGAAATAGCAACGAGCTCTGGTGCATCCCGAGGGAGAACAGGGGCCAATGCATGCAATATCTATGTGTGCACGCTTATACAAATATAAACATGTACATATATAACTATATATAATGTAAGAATATATATAGATATATAAATGGGATTCAGGAAACTCGCTTATTTAATAAATGGGACGATGGCCTGACATGTTTATATCGGCCATCGGGCGTCGAGCAACAAGTGACGTAAGTGCGCCGCGACCCCACGACAATCCACTCCCAGAACATTCGTTACGTGCCAAATTGCATAAGGTCGATTGCGTTCAATCCTAGTTCCACACACACAAAAAATACATAGTTCGTCACAATAAGAACAAAATATTTTCTATTTTGCTCAATACATTATTTTTATTCACAAATAATCAGAACTCATACTTAATAATATTAACAACAATAAATTACAAAAAAAAATACTTGATAGAATAATATAAATAAAATAAAATTCTACTGGTGCAAAAGTTTTTGTCCATTTCTACCCAATAAATAATATTTTTTGGCTAAATAATAATATTTTAGTCATTTATTAAAGTTAGAAATACAGTTGCCTAATTTGGACCTATCAAATTAGAAAAAAGATCAGAACACAGTTATTACATCAAATAATTTCTATAAACTTCAAAATACTTAATTACTTATTAATATTGTTTAAGGAATAAAGCAGATCAATCAACAATAATACACTTATAATTTTCATTAAAATTTCTTACTTTATTTTCTTTTCTACTAATAAGTTATTGTGATCGACTTATCTACTGCTTAAAAAGAGATCGTTATTTATCTGACATATTGAAATTAAGATTTTTTGTCTTCAATAGCTTCAGTTTTTAGCAATCGACCAAAAATCATTTTACAATTGATCGCTTAAATTCAAATTGAAATTAAAGTAATATATTTTAATCATGTACACTTATTACTCTTTCTAAAGTAATTTAATTTAAACATTTTCGTGGTTGAAAAACATTGGTCTAAACATTTTATAGAATACCGACATTATCACTATTATATTCATAAAACATATACAAAGGACTATTAAAGGATGTCTTTATACTTAAATATTACATAAATATAATATTACTAATTATCTCTTTAAGGACGATAGCTGTATATTTCAATTAATATAAAAATAAATTGTTATTATACATACATGCTTATAAAGTTTGATATGTATGTTAATATATTATTGTACGTTAAGCGAACTTTGGATTTCTATGTAAATTCAATCAGTTGAATCCTTTACTTATACAGTTTAGACTGTAAACAAATTGGACAACGAACACTTTCGCAATGGATTTTAATGTTCGAATAACTCACACCTTACCATGTCTGGAGTTACTTTTGTGAGGTAATGCTAGTTAACGAAGATTTCGTGTAGCGAACATCGCTTTTAAATGGATTTTGTTAATTAACTGAACCCACTGTATCTTTTATTTTGGCAACGAATTTTAGAAAATTATTTTCCTATGTGTAGTGCACAAGCTAAGCGAGGAATGTATATTTGGTAAAACATATTTTGACTTATGTTCAGTCAACTACATAATATAAATTTGTACATTACTTCGGTTAGAAAACTATACTGTATGTTAAATCAACACTAACTGTAAGTACAATTCAATATCAACAAAAAAACCTAAATCAACATAAAGCTAAAAAAAGTAGACCATCGCAGTAAATATATAATTTTTACATTTATTTGAAGCTATCTATTTATAATAAATAATAAGCTTTTTGATAACCTGATCTTTGTGTTAAAAAAAAATTGTCCAATGATTAATCTTAAATAAATGCGTATAATTTATTTTATTGAAAAATTCAAACAAAAAAAAATCATTCAAAAGTTTATGTAAATGTGTGTTTCAAATACTTATAATTGTACATTTAGAAAATATATTAGAATTAACATCTTCGAAGTTTCCTTATTTTAATATTTTCTATGCAACTATTTGTGGTGTGATTTCATCGTTTAATTTAATACTGATATTATTGCATTAAAAATAATATCATAATACTAAGAGATAGATGCTTAATTTTTATGCTTAAATTTAAGAATTTTCATATAGTTTTATTATTATTTACATATTTCTAATTTGGATAAATTATCGAAGTCTCTCAATACTTTATAATATTATGAAAACAAATATATTTCTATTGCATATTTTTTTCTTTCTTTATTATCACCTAGAGTTTAGCCTATTTTCAAGATATTGCTTGTTGTATAAAAAAGTGTAGAGATCCGCACGTAGCTTAACTATCTTTATTTTTACTAGTGAAATTACATTTTTTGTACTTAAATTTAAAAATTTTCATGTAGATTAATAATTATTTACACTTTTCTACTCCACTTATTTACACTTTTCTGATCCAAACAATTATCTATTGACCGAAGTCTCTCATTACTTTATAATATTTTGGAAACAACTATATTTCTATTACATATTTCTTTCTTTCTATGTTACCACCTAGGGTCTAGCCTTTTTGGAGCAAAGTTATTTTTAAGATATTGCATGTTGTGTAATAAAGTCTAGGAATCCGCACGTTGCTTAACTATCTTTATTTTTACTATTGAAATTAAATTTTTTGTACTTAAATTTAAGAATTTTCATATAGTTTAATAATTATTTACACTTTTCTAATTTGGATCAATTATCTAATGACCGAAGTCTCTCATTACTTTAAAATATTTTGGAAACAAATATATTTCTATTACATATTTTTTTTCTTTGTTATCACCTAGAGTCTAGCCTTTTTGAAGCAAAGTTATTTTTAAGATGCTTGCTGTTTAAAAAAAGTCTAGGGATTAAATTTACAACGTAGCCAACATAGCTGCTCCAAAAGCTTCATTTTCTCATAAATAAAATAACAGCGAATTGCCAATCCCTGTCTTAGACGAACTAGAATAAAATGCTTATATACAGGGCGCGGCAGAAATAACTCTAACATTACTAAAAACAATGTTTGGTCCACAAAGCTGGCAGATTAAGTCGATCCGTTTCATTAGGTAGCATACATAATAAAGTTTTCAGGCGACACCATGCCGTGGTCGAATAAACATCGAGGTTTTGTATTGAAGGTTTTTAAAAAAATAGCAAATATGTAACTACGATATTTCTGCCGCACCTTGTATGTATATAAAAAAGTAGCAAACATGACGTTTTGACAGGATAAAGCAAATACGTGAACAATAAAAATTACCAACTAGAATCTTCAGGAAAATTTTTATTTTCATGAAATGAAAACATTATCAAACGAAATGTTTCTTGCTATAAAACTGTTTGATAATAATACTATAGGAATTATGCATATCTACTGATTATCACATAATGACTACGTTAAATGAAACCTTATTACGTCATCGTTATCATTGGGTGCAAACATTATATTTGATTTACTCTATTTCTACCACCTTCTTGTTGCTTATCGACCTGGTGATATCCATTGAAATTTAGAATTGAATATTATTGAAGCCTTTTATCGAATCGACATTCAACAAGCAAAAACATCTTTCAAGAAGAAAGCCCAGATTCTGATGCATGTCGCAAAGCATGTTACGTAATTGATTAGCGCAATGGGAAACCCTAAACACCTTCCGAGAATCGAGGACTGATCCTTGGCTGCGAAAATCTGGGCCGACGTCAATCGAAACCAACGAACAGATCGAGAACATTTCCATGACATTTCCCGACGAAACGTTAGCGAAGCGGTTACGCAATTCTTTGTTTTTATTTCTTTCTTTAATTTTCGTTTTGCTACATGCAGATGAGAAGGCCGGATTACTGACCTTTCCGAGGAATACTTTGCATAATAAAGTTACAGAAATTATTCATCGTCCTCGTCGGGAAGTGCGAAGAAATGGAAGGAGAGAAGAAAGGGATTGAGAAGGGTGTAAAAAAAAGGACGAGAAAATATGGGGAGCGCTTTACGACGTGACTCTCCCAGCTCCGATTAATTTTATTTATTTACAACTTTCATTAACATCGAGGCCATAAAGTCATTTATGTGCAAGATGCAAGTGGACGCGAAAACATCAATCTCCTTGTTTCATCTCGGAAACATTGTTTGTCCGCGTTAACAATATACGTTTTAGGGCAGTTGTTTAAAAGCTTTCGGTGGGGAAAAACCGTGCACCGTTTCGAAAATAATTGAATTTTCCGGAACTGGGGCAGAAGGGCTGACTGAGGTCGATAACACTTTGCGACCTCACACATCGCAGGAGGATCAATTATTACGTGAAATTTATTTTCTTTCTGAAAATGCAGTTATGATGCGTTTTTCCAAATCTTATATAACTCAAACTTATTACACTTGAGAAACATCTTTTAAGGAACGACTTTTCAATAATTCTAAATTTAAAATCTATAAATAAAAAATCCATTTTAATAATAAAAAATAGAACACTCAGCAGCTTAAATTCAGAACTAGACGTTTCAAAATAAGTTAATGTAATGTTTTAAATTTAGTTTGTTTTGAAATTTGCAAATTTCCGCACTACGCAAGATTTTGCTGCACTTGAATAGGTGACCTAAACCATTAAAATAAATTTACACGAGGAAAATAATAAATTCCTGAAATTCTCAATAAGAATATAGAAAAAACAGTCTGTCTGCTTTTTATATTTTTTACAATAATATAATTACTACTAAAAAAATACATAATTCATATAATACTAAACGTTTAACTTACTTATTTTTAACTAATTATTAATGGAATTAATGAATGTTGGATTTTACAGATATTTTTTTATTCATGTAAAATCGAATGAAAATTCAAATAATCTTATAGGTTTTTCTATTTCTCAGATGCAAACTGCTTAACGAAATCCTCCATAAAAATAATAACATGAGGGTTTTCAACGACTATCCTAACGATAACTTGAAAAAAAATGTCCATATTATGTTATCATAATCTTCATGTAAGATGGGATTTGATACTAAAACGAAAGTGGAATAAAAAATAATCCGATTGACCTTATTCTATATACGCGGACGGAAAGTCCTTAGCATATACCATAATCATAAATATCCGCAAAAATAACTAATAATAGCATTATAAAACGTTCTAGTAGAGATAAAAAGAAAACGTATTAAACTGTAGCATAAACCTTCAGCGTTAAATAATTTATAATGCTTTAATCATTAAAATGAAATCTTTGAAATACTAAAACTAGGTTTTAATCATACATGATAGAAAAATTTGATATGATTCTATCGACACTTATATAATTTAATGTATTCTTTATTATTTTAATAATAAAATAAATGTTGCAAGCAATTTCGTTTTATTTATTATTTTTTAATTGATTTAGAACTGGTTTGTTAATATATATATGGTGCGTTGTAGTAACGTGAAATTATTTATGTATGACAAGGCAAGTAAATGCAGTGCCAATCAATATTGATACCAAATCTAGGACATACGGATTTAGGGTCGATAGCCTGTTGGACGTGTCGTTCGTGAATACGTGTATTGCAGTTAAATATTACCGAATGATCTATTACACTCGTATTACTTCACCTTTAAAAACTGAATAGAAGATGTAACAGCATCAATATTATTTCTTTAATAATAAAAGGTTTCTTTTTAAACTGTAATTTAAATTTTCCAAAAAAATTCCTTAAATTAATTTCCGATTTCGAGACCAATATTTCATTCAAATTCAGTTTCCTTCAACCTTAAATTCAAATATCGCTGAGGACTGAGTGAGTGTTTTCAGTTCTTTTTTAAACTCTTAAGTTCACTATTGAAGAAATAATAGCAGTTATTTTATTTCCAAACTTTAAATAAAAATAGTTGTACAGTAATTTTTATTTATATGTTACAGTTTAAGCATGAAAAGAATCATGTAACAAAACTATTCTATAATTTCATTTTTCAAGAAAAAGTTTACAATCTTTTTTATAAAAAAAAGTATTTCTGAAAAATAATATATTTAATAAATAGCAATCATAACACAAATATATTATAGTCATTCAGAAATGCAAATCTGAGAAATATTTTTAACTGATGTGGATGAAACTGAAAATGGTTATTAAAGTTACAAAAATTTGTTATTTTCATAAATAAAAATAATTTTCATATAATTTGCTATTGTTAGTAGTTAGTAATAGATGTCTGTGATACTCAATTATTGTAAATACGAAATATAATAAAAATATAATTGGAAATAAATTATTTTGAAAAATGACAAAAAAATAGTCGTACCTTGTCTAAAGTTGCCTTTAATATCGAAGGTTCGTTATAAAGTTTTATATAATTTAACTTAAAGAGGTTAAAGAGGAAATTATATTTATAACTTTTATAAAAATGAATGCAATTTATAACATTGTAAAGATATCAGTAAAATGAAGCAAAATATTGCCAGAAGTTCTACTAAATCAGTGATGATGAACCTATGATGAACATGTTGGATGACAGGTTTCGTTTATGCTTGGAACATAAAAAATATTTGGAAAACACATATGAATAGTTTTACAGCTTATAACATATGAAAATTATTTAGAAATTATCACGTATGAAAACATTTGGAAATAAAGCTCCAATTCATCACATGAAAAGTTTGGGAAGTATATTTGGTCATCACATATGTATAGTTTTATAGCTTATCACATATGAAAATTATTTTGTAATTACTCACGCTTATCACGTATCACGAAAACATTTGGAAATCAAGTTTATCTCATGAAAAGTTTGGGAAGTTTTTTTTTGTCCAAATTTAGACACGTCGAGCTGAATAGGTTCACCAACAATGTACTAAATGAAGAAAATAACATAAAATAAATTATAAATTAAGTTATGCAAATTGTTCACTCAATAATTTTAACATAGGTGGAAATTTTTACAGAAAATAAGTTCCCATCCAAAAATTTTAAAAATTATTTTGATTTAGGAAGAAGTGTTTGCATAATGAAAATAAATCCATATATGTAATTATTAAATGAAAGAGAAAGAAAATGTGATTTCACCTTGTAAACACCAAAAACGAAGTTTTACGAAGTAATTTTGTATTAATTGAAGTATGATTATTTTCAAATTATTGTAATTAGGTATAAGAATGTATTATTAATGAATTATAAGAGGTTTACAACTATTTTATATGCGTTATCTTCATATTGATGATACTTAATTTGCAAATTAATTACTGACCTGATTAACCATTCAATTAATTTATGGGTCGTATCGAATCATTTCGCTAATTAATGCTAAACGTTGCATTCGATATGACTGATGTTCGCTGTCCAATTTTGCGGATATGTTTACAATCGATCTATTACAGCACTCAAAACTACAATTGATAAGAAATAATATTACAAAAAAAAACAAGTTTTATTCTTAACATTTCTACTACACTCTGTAACTAAATGCACGCGCTGATTGCATTACGTCAAAACTAATTCCTTTTCCGATTAATTTAGATGCGACCTGCCTCTGTTTAACTTCGCAAAGTTTAGTAAAGTGCGCTCTCGGGTTTCTCGAAAATCAATAGATTCATATACGGCGCCTGTTTAAATTACGTACGAAGATATTAAAGATCCTACATATAAGTAAAAAAAAAATGAAATTTCCATCAAAAAACGTAACATTCAATTAAGATTTAATTTTATTCAATTCATTCCAGTTTAATACAATCTATTGATTTATAAATGATGGTTTAATTTAGAAGATTTTCTTTGAAAATTATATAAAACCAGTATTTCCAAAAATGAAAATTAGTTTATTAAAATATAAATATTTACCGAGAATACAACAAATTCGCGAAAAGTGAGATTCTGCAAAAACTCCAGACAATATTTCACTATATCCCAATTTTTCTCTCCAAAATCATGAAAATTCAATTCCCTACCAGTAAGAATTGTAAGAAAATTAAGAAACAGCTATTTTTTATAGTGTTACCTTTAAGTTTTTGTTCCATAAGAACTATAGTTTATACAAAAACAGACTAATTAAAAACCGGTTTTTGGAACTTAAATTTTGTATGAAACCGGTTTAATTTTGAAAATACTCCACAAAGAAACACAAATCACAATCAAAATGTTGATCCTTATTTTTAAAGATTAATTATCCTTTAGTTGAAGAACAACACTTTTCCAATAAAAAAATAAAGATCATTAAAAAAATGATTATTAAACTAATTCAAAATGTAGTAAGTGTACATAACAAAATTTGAAATAATTATGATAAATAATAATTATATAAAAAAGTTGTAAAAAATATTATATTATTTATCATCCATTCGTAACTTTCTGAATTGATCTTAATCAAATATTTACTCAAAACTATTTTACGTTATCGTTGAAAAATTTGGATATCGTAGAGGAATTAATGTAAGTCGAATTGTAGAGATGATAATGAACTCAGGAATATGAATTTATTATAATTACTTTCGAAGTGTCCATTCGCAGGATTCGCGCATTAAATTCAATTTTTCACGTCGGAGGAAAACAGGAACGAAATTCAACGTGACGACATTATGATGCAAATCCGTTAATTCGTCCAGTTGTCAAAACGGTTTTTGTATCAATATGGAAATATTCGTGGCGCGTTTCCGCCTCGGGGTGGATGGCAGCCGGGTTAAATCGGGTCATTTTGCAGCACGGGAGAAAGAGAGACAGGTGAATGGAGCGAAGATGAAAAGGAGAGAGAGAGAAGAAGATGGGCCGACCAACCCCGGAGATCTAACCTTTGAACTTTACCAAATGGCATACATACACATCCATCCGTGCACGCTCCACCGAACCTCGTCAAGCCAAATCATCATTTCAGATCCGAATAAACAGAATCGTCTCGGTCTCCTTCAACTTTGACTTCTCGCACTTGTGCTCCAATTGAAGCAATTGATCAGGAATCTATCAGAATCCTATTGACCAATTTATATACATATTTATATATTATATCCAAGCAGCTTCCACGTAATAAGTTATATAAGTCTTCCATAATTCTAAGAGTCTTATCTGAAAAGCGCGCATTATTAAACTTACCTCAAAAGAAAAATATGAGTTAAGGATTTAATGTTCATAAAACTGCACACGTCGGTTTGATGAAAAACTCAAGGAAAGCCGAATGTTTATTTTACTTTACGGCGAAACGTAAACACACGCGTTTTATGGTTTCACGTACTTCCATCCAAATTTTCTTACAAAAAAAAATCGCAACTGCCTAATAAATTAATTTAAAGATCAGCGATCGATGTAAATCCAATCAATTTTTTTTTACTTACACTTACCATATGTTTTCTCTCCTCAGGCAAAGTTTCAAGAACATAAAGCATTAGTTACAAATAATTTATTAAAATTAATAAAATTATTTAAAAAAAAACACTACAAAGCCAAAAAATAATTCAAAAGAAGAAAGTTATGAAAATTTACGTATTTTTTGGTATTAAGAAATTTTTTTTTATAATAAAATAATATAAATTATTTAATTAATAAAAAAGTTAATGTTAATTTTTAATAATTATATTGACAAAATTAAAAATAAATTAATTTCTTGAAATATGCGGAGATAAATTGGCATTAAACATTTAAAGATATAAAAAAATATATAAGTTATGCAAATGTTTAGAGTACTATAAACAAATCTACTTTATTTCGAACACTTCAATAATTTAAGCTTTTTTTTTCACGAAAACCTCATTTAAATATACAATTTTCGAGCAATCACGTAATCATTTCAAATTCAAGTGAAATTTAAAATTTTATATTTATTTTAGAATTTACAAATTTCTCAGAATATTTGATTTATATATAAACGTTTCTCAACCTTTTTGCCACCTGACTGAAGGTCTCAATTTTGGGTTTCAACCCTTAGTTTAATGATTTCCAAATAGTTATAAGCCTACAATTAGTAAATTTGTTACATTTATATAATAATTATTTACAATATTATATATATTTTTTAATATGTATTTTCTTTTATCTTAACTTAATCTTAACTAAAATTATTTTAACTTAAAATAAGAAAATTTTGAGAATATGTATTTTGTGAAAACGTTAAAAACAATATTCTTTTTATTTAAATTTTTCTAGATTTGCGCTTCTGCCAAATGATCTCTGTTCGTCCGAGTTAACAACTAGGTTACAGTTATAAAGATATTTTTGAACCACAAGTTCACGGTGTTTGGCTTCAAACTTACCATTTACGGATGTTTTATATCGAATACATTGTCAATATCAACATTTTCATCAATGCAAGAAAAAAATAAGTTAAATTATTGCGTTATTTAATAATTATGTATATTATCAGTTAAATCAGAAATTTAATATAGTTATAAGATCGCGAATTAAAAATACCAAATTATTAAGAAAGTACAGAAATAATAGTGCTTTTAAACAGTAAACAATTCCGATTAATCGAAAAATTGAAAAATAAACTGCAGAAATTTTAATACGAGATATTTCTGTTCTTTTAAATTTATTGCATTTTTTTTTATAATAAACCACATAATTATTTTTCAAAATTGAAAACAAAACACACATTGACGTCATTAGAGTTATTTTTCACAACCAAATATGAACCAGTATTATTTTATCTCGGACTTATTTCCCAGTTAAGATTTACTGCGAACGCCAAAAGTCTATCAATCACGTTTATAACGAGACCGTTCTATTTTACTCCCGCTTCGCCGACAATGTATTTACCATCTGCTACTTTTATTTTCTACCTGTTTGCATTATTTTTGCATGCTGCGCTTCCTAAAAATAGGTGCCAACATAATAAATTTCGAAATGATTTTCATTGTTCGTACTAAAACCGCAGATTATAACTTCAAAAAAAAATTGTATATTGCTGCAAGAGTCGCTGAAAGAAAGCAATAGAATAATGTTTATTTGCATGATTTTCATATACTTGGAACATCAAAGTTTTTTTTTACAGAGAACTGAAACGCGGTTTATGTTAATGAAAACTGTAGTTTTTTTTTAATTTCTTTGAAATTTGAATCACTTTTTATTTCTTAAAAACAGAAGTAATTACAAAAAAAATCGAAGAAGAATCATAGTTTAATTATAGTATTTTAATACTATTTTATATTATTTATCATAAATTTTCATAAAATTATTATAACAATATCAATATTTATTGTAAATCTAAAGCCCTTAATATTAAAATACATTCAAACAGAAATGATTATTATTTCAAGTTCAGTTTTCACTTCATTTATATGCAAGGTATATTTTTGGAAATGCTTTACGAGTTTCAAGGATAATAAATTTCAGGAAAATATTTACGTTCGGTTCTTGTGCATATTTATTACTTCAATATCAATTCAGATAATTCTATCCTAGAAATTAATGATATAGGATAACAAACATGCATTACGCATTATACTTATTTTATTTAAGTTATGATAATAAAATCTATATTTTAGATTATATAATTAAAATATTTTTTTGGTTTGTCTTAATTTATTTGTTAAAACATTTAGCAAATTAGTTTACTGTTGTCATTAGAAACTTTCTGCTTAATGGTAGCATTCCTTGACGTTTATACATTTCTTTCATTAAATCTAAATTGAAGATACTACGGATTAAAATACTTCAATCGTCTTGCTGTCTCGCCGTTATCCAGAAAGTTTACCACCAATACGTCTTATGCTAGTCAAGCCTGTGTGTATTTTTTGGAGAAGTATTTGGCAACATCTTCCAAAATTCTTGGTACAGTCTTCTATTGGCGATGTGCCATGGTGCACCTAAGAATCTTTGATGAGCTAGCAGTTTTCTATTGGTCAATTCCAAAGTCAATTGCGAATTGGCAACCAATACAACTTGATTTACAATTTTTCCTGCTTTTCCTGAATATGGTCCTTCCAAGTCAACTTTGTGTCCAATTGCAGACCCAAGTATCTCAAAATTGGACCCAGGACACTCCCCTGTGGAAATCTCGATTCGATGAGGCTCAGCTTAGTTTCAATTCATCAATTAACTCAATTTCTCAATTTTATATCAATGAAAATTAGTTGTGGTATTTTAGTTATATAATTTTTTTTTAAGTTATGTATTAAAATTTAAAAATTATTTATTATTAATTTAATCAAATGTTATTGCGTGTATGTTATGCTTCTATGAAAAAAAAGTATTGTCGGAAATGCATTAGATGTGAAACGTAATCCTCGTGCATAAAAGCACTATACATCGATCCGAGCGAAGAAGTTTATTTTTTTAAATTAAATTTGCAAATGGGATCCATACGCGTTGAAATGTTATGAAAATACATATTTTATAAAATGAAACTATAAAATTGCTTGTGCAAATTGGCGAGAAATGTTAGTTAATGGGAAAAGTTGTTCGCCCGTGTTTCGCATTGAATACAAAAAGAGTTGCCAATTATTGGACATTTCCCCAGCACCGTGTTATTTTTTTTTGTTCACCTCCGCTCTGCCGACTTTCAGCAATTGACATTCCTAATTAACCTGCAAAGCGGGACGACCCTTTGTTGTTTTGCGTTTCACGACCATCTAATGAAAACGCTCCCTGGAATCCTAGCGAATTCCAGGAATTCTCCCAAAAAGAAGGACGGCGAGGATAAAGGGTGGAGTCCATTTGTGTCCTCGCACTAACCTCTATTGCATTTATGAAATCCACTGATAAATAGCGTTTCGTCGCTCTGGAGTGGCTTTGATCTCCTTTGAAATTCACTACCTGCGATTTTTCCAATAAGACATTTTCGACGCGACGGAAATAATTCTCGCTCCCTTCTATTTGCATTCTATCTATGAATAAGGTTTTTTTGCAACGATTATTATTTGCTCAATAAAACGAATATTTTTGGTACTTTCGACAAATCTCTCTTTAAATATTGATGTTTTCGATTTATTACTTAAACTGCTTACATTTCAATATTGTAAATACATTAAAATAACTGTGCAAAACGCTTTCAAAAATATATTTAAGGTTATTGTTGATATAATTTACATGCAATATTTGGTTGCAAAGTACTGTCAAAAATATCTCATTTTTTATATACAGTGAAAACTCGCTTAACGAGCGAAATAGATTGTAACAAAAATGACTCGCATAATGAGCGACGTTCCGCATAACCAGTGACGAGGAGAAGAGAAGTCCCGGATTATGCGACTGCAACATTATTTTCAAAACATTATATTCAAAATATTTTATATATATTTTTACCAAATTTTCCTAATAATCAAAATCGCATTCCATATTAGTTCATTCCGAAATAGAAACAATGTTTATATAATTTTCTATTAATAAACTATGTTTTTAATTATTTATTTTTTGGTCCGGCATGGAACGTATTATCGTATTTTACATTAGTTTATATGAGAATAATAGTTTCACTATACGAGTGTTTTACTATACGAATGTTTCACTATACGAGTAAAAATGCGAAAATTCTGGAACGTATTATTCTCATCAAATGAGGTATAATTTGTGATTACAAAATAATTTTGTATACTATTTTTTTTTAATTTATTTTTATTTTGTAAAATATTTTTTTTTTCCTTTTTGATATTTTCAAACCATGCAAGGTATCTCTGCACCATTAATATATTAACCGGACTAAGCGAGGAATTGTTGTATATATCAATAATAAATAATGACACTGAAATTATATAATTTAAATAATACGAATATAAAATCCTTGTTGTTTCCTTTTTTAGTTTTATAAACATGGGAATTGACAAAAAGCAAGAAATTAAATGAAGATTTTTTCAGAAACATATTATCCGGACTAATCGAGGTATTATTGTATATGACGATAGTATTTTA
The DNA here is from genome assembly GCA_963457615.1 of Nicrophorus investigator. Taxonomy (NCBI): domain Eukaryota; kingdom Metazoa; phylum Arthropoda; class Insecta; order Coleoptera; family Silphidae; genus Nicrophorus; species Nicrophorus investigator. The sequence goes on along the minus strand of OY735142.1, from coordinate 11,406,169 downwards.
CTAGATTATTCAAAATGTAGTATTATTTAATATTTAAAGTTACAAATAAACAAATCTTTAAATTAATTAAATTAAATATTCCGTAGGTCATAAATATATGAAAATTTCAACTAATGCTTTCTAATGCATCCGATAACGAAGTTTATATATAATGAAGTTTAGATATAACGAAGTTCATAATTTCAATCATAATAAAGTTGAAGAAGAAATGAACATCCAAGAAATTAGAAATAAAGTTATTTCGAAAATGTCGATGAAGAGGATGATTAGATAACTAATTTAGATAAGTTTGTTAGCAACGAAGAAATATATTCCTGCTAGAGAAGTGTTAACAAATAAGACGTTTAAATCGTTTTATTTTTATTGAAAATATTCTTGTTTTAAGAAAATGTATTATGTTAAGCCTGATCGCTTGTTACTAACTTCGTATAGAAAATTGTTAAATGAAAGAGAAAAAAGCACAATCTACTTTAGACTAATATTCTAAAACGTGATTTGACTTTATTTGTAAGTTGATTGTCAATAACTTGTCGGTGTTCGAAAAAAATCTTTTCTTTTTCTTCAGGACGGAACGTATCCCAATATTTTATATTTACCTCTAAAAAAAGTTTCACTGATTGAATTTAATTCATATTCTACTTTTACAATAAAATTATGCACATTTTTCATAGTTTATAGTTTTTCTAATTTTATATACTCTGATATTTGTTTACAAAATAAATCAATTTAAATTTACAGATTATCAAATTAAGTTAAGAATTTTATTTATTATTAGAGTTATATTGTTTATACGTTTAGAATAATTCAAGAGTTTGCGTAATAATTGAGACGCAGTGTGTATTTGAAAATGTTTTCATTGAATGTATTAATTCCATTTTACAAACAGATTGGATCGATTTTACATAACGAACGCGAACGGTTTAAATATAGGTTTCGCAAAAACGGATCGGATGGAAAAGAGAGATAGAAATAAGAAAGAAAATAGGGTGAGAGCGAGGAAGACAGAGTTGAAAAGTGAACGTAAATTTTTGACCGAAATAGAATCTGAATTGCAATATCGACACACAGCATATATAATCTGCGAATGCGAGAAAAGAAATACTTGCTCCGCTGTAATTGCTGTTACACGTAACGGACTTATTTGTGATCCTAATAAAATCTGTTATCCTTCCAGTTTAGTGGCGTCGTAACGTGACGCCCGTACCTAAATTGAAAAGCCCCACATGGCTCTAATTACTTTTCCCATCCTCTGCTCAACAAACAATCAATCGCACAAACAATTTTGCTTTCATAAAAGCGAATGATATAATAAAAGAATTTCTAGATAAATTATGCAAACAGTGCGACGCAAATCGCGTCAGTCTACTTAATTGCGTATCTATAAATAAATAATTCACGTGTTTATATTTATATATCTATATGACAAGATCATGTTCGGAAACATGCGATGATGGTCTAGATGTAGACATAATCGAATTACTTGCTGCTGTTTAATGGACAGGAAATAACTAATTAATTGCTTTTTCATCATGACGCCGCTATAATTATCTCGAAAGGTTAATAATGCGCATAGGCCATATATTGTATACGTCTTCAAATTCAACAATCATCGGTTATCAATAAATCAAGTTTCTAACATTCTAATCAGCAATACCTCACATAGTCCGGCTTTAATTAAGTCCAGATTTAGTATATAGTCCTGTTTGAAAATTTCAAAACAAAATTTTCAATTTTCTTTTAATTTATTAATTCTCGTTTTTTATTTTTATTGGTTTTAAATTCCTCGATTAGTCAAATAATCCAGGATTTTTACTTGAAAAAGGACGGAAAGACTACGGTCGATAGCCCTTTGGTCAGTTATGTTATGTTATCTTTTTTATTTTTCCAGGTTTAATTATTACAATTTTCTGGCCAATAAATATTATTATTATTACTTGAAAAAATAAGAAAAATTGTAAAAAACTGAAAACTTCTTTACAAAATTACAAGGTATATTTTATTTCTGTACAACGTGATTATAAAGTAAAATATGTTTACAATGATTTAAAATCTCCAGTTTTCAGATCAACTAAATTTCGAAATATGACGCAATGCGCAGCAGAATAAAAAATAATTCAGATTGACGTCATACCATGTATATTTATATCATTTCAGATTTAGCTTGCAATTAAAATATCTTTATGTAATTAAAATTATAATTAATAAATTATATTTACAATCACGTTACTCAAATAAGATTATATTTAATAGGAGTAAACATTATTTTTATCTTCGTTATTACATTTACACTTCAATTTATATTTTTTATTTGCAATTAAATATTAATTATTACTTTGTAATTAATTTATTTATAATTGACAAAAGAAACCACGAAGAAGTCCAATATAAATTTTTATATTCGATTATTTTATCAAAGCATTTCAGATTTATACTTTTTGAAATAAGCGATTCAATGTTATATATAGCTGTTACAACGATCTAAACAATGTTTTTAATAACGTTATGTAATAAAAAAAATATATAACTCCAAAAATTTTCCAATTTTTTACATTCATAATAGAAATCACTAATAATTTTTTAACTTAATTATCAGCGTATACAAGTACGGCAATAACTCGCATAGTGCGGATATTCTGAATTATTTGAAAGCGAAATTAAAAGAAACAAAAAATCGAAAATATTTTATTATTTTGTGAATTTATTTCTATTTTGCTTAATTAAAATTTAATTTGTAAATCCGGACAGATTGAAGTCGTTTAATGCGAGGTATTTGTGTACTAGTATATTTAGTTTTTTATATGGTTTAGTAAAAATTATTTCACAGTTTTTAGTCTGGAGCCAATTAAAAAGTAAATATAACCTAATATAACTTAAGCATTATCAAAATATCAGTTTCTTGGCCAAAGACAAAAATCTACAAGAATAAAATAATTAATAAATTTGATGTGAAGTAATCATGGACCAAATTTTTCTTGAAATATATACATTTATTATAATAATTTGGTTTATTTATAAAAATAAATAGAATAAATATAATTTTCTTTTCTTTATGCAGAAAAAACTTAAGTACTCAATAAAATTCCTAAGTTGTTTAGCAATGAAACACATAAACAACCTCTAACCTGAATTACGTAAACTACGTATAAGCGAAATAATATCTATTATAATTTATAAAAATAAATAATGCAAAATAAAATATCTCGAATTATGTTTCTTTTTTTTATAATTTATTAATTTGTAAAACTAATGCATTTATTCCAACGTTGTTTACAGTTAGGAAAAGAGTGATTTCTCATATCGATTTTTTTTATATCGAATAACATAAGATGAAATACGAGTTTCCACTATAAAAGTGGACCCTCCATACAAACAACACCTTGACAATGACAAGCATCCAAAGTGCCTATGGGATTTTTGTAAACAAAAGCACGATTTTCCACTTAATGCAGAAACAAACAATAAAGGTTCAATGTAAATATGTTATCACATCTACACATTATTTTCAATATTGCGCTCACAATTTTATAATAAAATACCGTATTTTTCGGACTATAAGATGCACCTTTTTTACATAGAAAAATGGACTCAAATTTTAGGTGTGTCTTATGGTCCGAAGGTAACATTAAAATATTTTTTTCAATAAATCGTCTCTAAATTTGAGGTAGGCCGACAAATATATCACGCCACTGAAGGTAGGTATAACGCAAGTTATCTCAAGACAATCATCGATTTACCTACACTCTTTCTCTATAAAAAAAATACACTTTTCTAAAAATCTTCATATAGATTTGAGGTGCGCCTTATCGCCCGGTGCGTTTTAAAGTCCGAAAAATACAGTATATAAAAGTAATGAGATTCCACAATATTACTTCGTTTTTAGAGGTAAAAAAATAATATGTTCAGAATGGTAATACTTTCAGTTAAAAAGAAAATGAAATAAAGTTTCCTACATCAAATAATGACTTAAACTTGATTGTTTGTGTTTTTTCTTATTTAACACTTAATACTAAGCAATAATACTTCTTCTTAAATTAAGATTATTTTCACTCACAAAAATTAAAACGTTTTCAATGTGTTTTAAGTGTAATTACTAACAGGATTTATTATTACTAAACCATCATTCAATAAATTTTTAACAACATTATCATGGATATTTTGGAAATCAATTGATTGATCATTTTAAGTTGCCGTATTTTTTTTTCTACTTTTATTACAACATTTATCTACATTTTAGTTAATTTAAACATTTATTAATGACCTTGCATTACTAATGATATAGTTTTCCTATGGACAGAATGAGAATACTTTTCTTCGTAAAGAAAATGAAAAGCTTTTTATAAACAAAGAAATTTTTATATAAAATTATGACTTAAACTTCATCTGTTTTTTCATTATTTAACACTTATTGCTTAGCTATAACACTTTTTCTTAAATTAGGATTATTTTCACTCACAAAAATTAAAATGTTTTCAATGTGATTTAAGCGGATTTTTAAATCTGCGTTTGTTGACTTTTTTCGTAACAATTTCTTTAATTTCGTTTTCTTTTCTTTATATTCATTACTTTAGATTTCATCAACATTTTGGAAATCAATACAATTTTTATCTACATTTTGGTTAATTTAATGAACTTGTTTCAAATGCATTTCTAATGAAGTGTAAATCTACTAAAGCTAGGCTTGAAAATTCGAATTTCGTTATATCGATGCTTCCATTTGTTTGTTTGTTTGGATTCTAAGCATAAATCGGAGCGAACGGTTTATAAATACATCAGAATTGAAATGTCAGTTATGATTTATCGGTGCACGACGGTAAAAATAATGAAAAAATAAAGTTACGGCGAGAAGGGAAATGCCGGCCGGCATAAAGAGAATGAGTAATACTCGGTCAGTGGTTAATATTTGATGGGCGAAGGAAGGGTATGTGTGTATGTATCATCGATACGTCTGCTATGCTAATGATCAACAGGTGACCTTAGACTTATTGCCCCAGTTACGAAGGGGGAAAATCAAAACTTCATTAGACCTCGGGGTAAAATAATTTCCCGTCCAGGCAAATGAACGGCTTCGGAATACCCAATTTCCTGGGAACGCAATTTTAATAGGATTAAGAAAAAAAAAACTTATAAATTAACGCTTAATTAGGGGGAGCTTCGGATGTCTGTCCAAAAGCAGTAAGATCGATTTATATGCAAGTACGTTATAAATATACATATAATCCTTACAAATACGACAGCTTCAACATCGATTTTCGCCCACGGATCTTTTGTCGAAATTAAAAGAATACGCGAAAGCTCATTCAGGTGGATCACAATTAACCAGGACGATGCATTTGTAAAGCGTATGGAAGTAGATAAAAGCATATTTAATATTAACTGTACACTACATACGAACATTTCACAATAGCCTTTGAAACTGAGCTGAAATTACACAAAGAACTGTTGATTTTAATAACTTATATAACCGATATATATCTGATTGTTTTTCTTATATTTTTTTTTGTAGAGAGAAAGAGTAAATTGTTAAACTTTGAACAAGAAAGCAATTTATAATTCTTTTATTATATCATCTGTATAAGAGGATTATTATTGTTCGAAACCTAATTCTCTGTATATAATACGAAAACGAAATGATTACGTTTGTATTACGATAAATATTTTATATACCAATTATCTTCAAGTAGTAGACATATAAATTGCGATGCAATTTTCTCTTCTCTATGATATTGCATTTGTATTCATCCAATTACAGAAATAATTATGTTGTTCTACATTTTCCCTGCATTACATAAGCAATAAAATAAAACACATAAATTTACTTAAAGCCGAAAGAGCAGATGCTTGCCTTTCCCAAAGAAATGAAATTTATAAAATTACTTTTAAATTAAATTTTATAATTTATGAATTTTATTTAGTTTATTTGTAACTAATATTTATATTCTTGCATTACATAAGCAATAAAATATTCTGCTCTTAACACATAAATTTACTTAAAGCCGAAAGAGCAGCTGCTTGCATTTCTCATAGAAATTAAATTTATAAAATTGTTAAATTACTTTTTAAATTAAATTTTATAATTGATGCATTTTATTTAGTTTATTTGTAACTAATATTTATATTTTATCTATAGGTTGTCCCAAAAATTTGAAAAGTAATATTATTTGTAGTTCGTTTTAATGCGATTATGTTAGTTCAAGATTTTCGGTTGGGCGGAAATATATTTTCCATGAAAATTCGCTATAAAGTGCTTCTTGAAACGTATAGTTCTTGTTATGCCATATTTTTGAGCGAATGCCAACTACAAGCACTCTTAGGAAACTAATACATAATGGAACTATTTTTTGACTAATTTAGATCATTATTTCAACTGACAATTCAACAAAATTTGCAAAGCTTTACCAATTTTAAATTGAGTTTTAACAACGTGTTGCTATTTTGTTCAGTAATCAGAAGATTAACAGAAATTTTAGACTATGAAAAAAATATATATATTATTGACTTTTCCATCGAGAATTAAAAAAAATCTAATATAATTACTTTATTAATACATATTTTTGTCAATACTGATCATCTTATGATCATCATCAGCGTCTTTTTTTTTGAAAGGTAATAATACTACGCGCCGAATGAATATGAAAAGCTTTTTTATTAATAAACAATTAACTTATAACACCTCACTCAATAAGTTCGTAGGATGACATATTGATAGCAATCTATCGACAAATCCATATGATTTTTAGAAAGTACCAACCTTCAGACGACGCCTGTCAAAATTTCATAGCAATTTGACGTTTAGTTTACAAGTTACAATGGTTTTAATGACGCTACTTTTGTAATTTTCGAAATCTATATGTCACCCTACGAACTTATTGAGTGAGGTGTTATATAGTTAAATTTTAAAATATTAGACAAAAGTTGATTGTGTTTTTCTTTCTCTTAAAAATATTTAACAATTGCATATGTTATTTTGTTCATCGTTGACAATTAGACTTTTTTCCTAAAAAAACAATATTTTCACTAAAAATTCGGTTCTTAATATTTTTCTGTAAGAATTTCTTTAATTTTGTCTTCATTTTCTTTATTTTTATTACTAACAAGGTTTTCTTAATTTTCTACTGAAAAAAACATCATTATCTGCATTCAATAAATATGAAACATCTTTTTCATCGAAATTTTTAAGAACTATTGAATGAATCATCTGAATAATAATATCTGACAATATTTTCAATTGCGTTTTTATAAGACAATAAGCCTTAAATAATGTCTAGGTAGGTAGAATTAGGGAAATTACGTTTACTGGAAAAAATAGAAATTTGTTTCAATAATAATAATAAGGTTTTTCAAATTTGAAGTAACATTAACGGAGATATATTTTATTTTACTATAGAAATTAGGTTTAATAAAATATTACAATGAGGCCTCGTTTAACGCTTTTACTTAAAACCTAAAAAATCTCTAAATTTACCTATTTAATAATTGTTGACTTCAACTTCATTTGTCGCTTGTCGTTTAGGAGCTTATCTTAAGCGTTCTTAATATAGCAATAGATTTAACTTAAGTAACCATAACATCATTAAGAGCATAAGTCTAAGGAATACAGAAGAACTACTACGAGTAATGTAATTTCTATACATCTTTGAATTTTGTAACTAGAAGGAAAAGTTTTAAATCTAATAAAAAATAAATAAATGATGTGATTTTTGAGGATCTTCATGTATAACATGAAATAGTAGGAATTCAGAGAGAAACGTAAAGGATATAAACGTGAAATTGGTTGGATTTATATCTAGATGTTTGAGAGTGTGCGTTTCGGTCGATCAGATGGGTTTGCAGCAATCTGTGTCATCCAACTACTCTCAGGTCAGGCCAACGACTTGAATATCAAAGTCCTATTAATTATTCAGTATGCGACACTTAAATCACCAACGTGCATATATTTTTTTTTGCAGCCAAACATAAACGTACTCGCATTTTGGCACTCCCCGTGCTCCGTCACTTTCTTCTTTTTCTTCTTCGCTCCAAATAGAATTCAATTGAAATCAAATTAAATCGGATTAAACGAAATTAATTTACAGACTATTTTTGCTTTTATCCTTTTGCCTTCTTGTCCAGAAGGATGAGACAGACAGAGATGAGAAATAAAACAGAGGCAGGTCCAAGAAATTGCTGGCTAGTTCGTTTGAACCATCCACGTCTGCTGGCACACTTGCATCTGTTCTTCCTCATCATCCAGAAATAGAATTTTGCAGTTTGTCCCGTAGTTGTTTAGTCAACCGTATTTGTCACCATGGAATTTTATTATATACAGTAGAAAGAAAAAATAACTATTACTCATTTGATTTTATAATTTACTTCTGTAGCAGGAAGACATTTTTATACTGTAAAAAGTCGTAAAACTACACATTTTTTAGATTTTTTTTTGGAATCAGTAAAATTTTAGTTTATTTTTTTTTCTTAGCAATTCATATCAATTTTCAAATTTAAGTTCCAACTACATAATTTTTTTCTCCAATTTCCTATTCTGTTACGTTATATCTAGGTAATATAGATCAACGTTTCTGAACCTTTTGCGTAACCCAATTTGTTTTAAGTTGTGCCAAAAAAAAGTTACATCTGTCATTTTGCAACCCATTAATAAATTAAGGAGACTCATAGATTAAGAAACGCTATTATATAAGATATACAATAAGTTTAATTTAACAGCAAAGCTTATGTCTAAAAAGGAAACAATTTGTGTCTTTATTTTTAAAAAAATCCAGATTTTGTTGTTTTCGTGAAATCCATGAGCAATTTGTTTGTAGGATATTACTATACTTTTTCTAAGGTTAATAATTACTATAAACTATACATATTTTAATATTGTTGTCTTCATAATTTGTTAAAAGATGTTAAGATTATTTTATTGTTGATTTGATTACTATAACTTACGATAAATATTATTATTTATTAAAATTTATAATTAAAATAATAGAACTACATAGCAGACAACAAAAAAAAATAAGTGTGTTCAAATAGTACGAAAATCTGTAATATTTATGTTCCACGTTTCGAGAAAACATTCCGTTCTAAACATGTTTGTACTGCAGATTACGTCGCCTAAGTTAATTAGTGTTTTAAACAAATGACTGAATAACCATGAAAAGTTTCCTTCGAGAGACCTCGATTCAATGCTAGTTAAGTAAATAGAAGAAAAAAAACAAATTTATTTAAAATATTTCCGACAATGTATGGATTTTAGTTATTTTGTACAATTTTTTTGTTATTACTGACAGTGATACATGTCCGTATTAAATAATGATAGCGATGCGTGCGATGGAAATTCATATTTAAACAATGCTAATGGAACTTCCTTGTAAATATAAACATGTTATGTGTATTATATAAACGTTTATAACATTCGCCTATAAAACGAGTCCAACGTATTGGATTATTTGCATACAGATTTTATGCAATAAAAAAAAATCGAAATTAACAGGAACGTTAATTTTATATTGTAGAAACTGCAGTTCTTATCTTAATTTTCTGTTAAATAATATTATACTCATAATAATATTAAGATTATAGACAATTTAGTTTACCGTACTTTTTGGACTATAAGACGCACTTCAAATTTAGAGATGATTTATTAAAAAAAAATTTTAATGTTACCATAAGACGCACCCAAAATTTGAATCCATTTTTCTATGTAAATGGTGCGTCTTATAGTCCTAAAAATATGGTAATTATAATTAATAGTTAAACCTCTTTATAAAAGAGAATAATTCCGATAACAATTTTTATCCTCTAAAAAATACAAAACATTAACCAGATATTAATATATAGTTGGACTTGTGGAATCAATTAAACATTGGCGCCTCTTTACACAAATCTGGCGACTTTCCTAAATTTCACCATTGGCTGTTTGTTTTGTACGTAAACAAGGTAATGTTACAATTATAACTATGAACAAAATAAATACCAAGCCGAAATAAATTTTCAAAAATTCAATAATTTGCGTTTTAATTATTTTTGTTTTTTTAATGCACACGGTATATTTATAGTATAGTATTATGGTAAATGAGGTAGGATGTAATTACGTTTGTACTCCAATTTGGAAATCAATAAAAATACAATACATCAAGCTTTCACAAAGTAATTGATAAACACGGAAAGTGTATCGTTTGAAATTGACAAATGTTGTAATGATCGCGAAAATAATTGAGAAAATTAACTTTATAGGGTAAAACTAAACTGACAAATTAATAGTATATATGCTTTTTTAGTGTATTCAATATAATTAATCACACTTACTAAATATTAAACAATACAGCAAACTCTATAAAAAATAAATAATTAATTAAAGAAATAAAAATAACCAAATTGAAGTTATGTCATTTATAATTATTATATAATAATTTAGTTTTAAGAATTACTGAATATAGTTTGGAATATTATTTTATTTACAAGTTAGTATTATCCTTAATTTGGGCCAAAAAATCCGGACTTTTTTTTTTAATTTTGATCCTAGAATCTAGGCGAACAAATATTATCTTATGTAATGTGTAGAGAAGTGTTTCTTTACCCTTATATTTCCATGGTTTTATAATCACGGTATAGTACTGAGGGAAAAATGTATGAAAAATAAATTATTAATTAAAGAAATAAAAATAACCAAATTGAATAATTATTATCTAATAAATTAGTTTTAATAAGTAATGAATATAGTTTGAAATTTTATTTTATGTACAAATTTGTATTGTTCTTAATTTGGGCCAAGAAATCCGGACATTAGGATTTTTCAATTTTGATCCTAGAAACTAGTTGAGCAAATATTGTCTTACGCAATGTGTAAAAAAGTGGTTCTAATGCTTTAAAATTCTATAGTGTTAAATATATTACAATAAATTATACAATAAATATGTAATTATATAATCCTTGCATTTGTAGTTATTTGAAAAAAAAATTACGAAATTTTGTATTTTGTCAAGCTTTCAGTACTTTAGAAATCTATATATGATACTGCAGGTTAAGAATGTCTTGTATAAAGGGATATGCAAAGAATAATTCCACTAGCCGTAGTAACTAAATTGATTGACGTAAATTTAAGTTGGCAACATAATATTCAATTGGAACTGTCAGTTTGAATGTCATTAAATTAATATCCAATGTCTACCAACTACGTGCTTGGTGTAATTGGTGTTACTGACTGTTATTTATGTTACAAATAAGTAGTATTATAGTTTAGATTAATATATCTTAATTTATGTATCTATTTTTCAGACCGTGCTGAGTTACGTGGCATCCAATGGTCCTGCAGATGTTTTGGAGCAGATCCTGCTATTGTCGGGGTTGGATCCGAACCGTCCGGACAATGAGGGAAACACGCCGTTGCATTTCGCAGCTCAAGCAGGTGAGGAGAATTGTCTGGTCTGCTATCTTTTGTTGTAGAAGCCCTTTCGTACATAATCCACGATTAGATGATAAACGATGTCCGCGCGGTGCAGCATTGTGCATTCGAACTTGATGGACGTGCAAAAGGGCCTCGCAGCAACTGTACAACATTTAGATTATCCCAGTGGTGGTACATTTAGTCGATTGTTTATTGTTGGTTCGCTATTTAGGGCAAGTGGAGTGCTTGAATTGCATTCTGACACGGTGCAGGGGAATTGAGATCGACGCCAGGAACAATTTGGGATTCACTCCCTTGATGAAGGCCGCCCTTCAGGGCAGAAACAAGTGTGCCAAACTTCTACTATTCGCAGGTAAAGAACCAGAATGAATCAAACAAGACCAATCTTTTTTTTTTCACTCCCAATTTATGTACGGGCCTAAATATTTATACGGCACTCGGGCAACCGTCCAGCTACTACGAAAATACTTATGATTTTTTTCTCTCGTCCAATTGATCCCATGCCCCGAAAAACCATGTCGAAAAAATAATCGATATTCCATTCAATTTATACCCATGACCTAATTCAAAATATTTTGCCATGATCTCAACCATAACACAAGTCCAAAATAAAATTTTCAAAACCATTATATAAATTATTGAAACATCAGCAGTTTTTGCAAATATTAATAATAGAATTATTACATTTATTAAAAGTAGTAAAAGTATAAGTTAAAACACTTCATTTTTAACAGGCTGACATTTAGGCAAATTATAGCCCAAATGTTTCTGTCTTTTGTAACATTAATAGTTCTTAAATAATCATTATGTTAACTATCAATCATGAATACCTAATGGAAACATTAACTTTATTTTCGATAATTTTACGGAATTATATATTAGACCTACAAGCAAATAATTCAATAACAATATTTGATGACTTACCTACTATTAATCTAAAAAAGAAAGAAAATATTAGAGTAAAACTAGATAAACTATATCAAAAAATAATATCTACGTTTAAAAACGTATTATCTTTCGATAATAATTATTTTATTTTTGGCAGTTAAGCAGTTTAGACTTGTGTGGGATCGGTTGTAGTCTCCTGAGTGCAAATCGTTGCACAGTTCTGTTATCAATCTTGTGATGTTGCATTATTCATATAGGATAATAGATATAAGAAAATGAAATTTTATAATAGAGAAATACATTAAATCTTACGTAACATGCACGAGCAGACGCATTGTTCTAATTATCACGGTAATAGATTGACCTTATTAAGTGTCTTTGAAACAATGTTACGCATTTGCAATTCAATTACAATGAAAAATGCATTATCTAAAGTTAGATGCTACTCCTTGTCGTGGGTTTGTTGCGAAACGCAATTATCGATATACGTCGAACATATTATTCAATTTATGCTGAAGTTCAATGGAAAGTAAATTAACAACTCAAGTTCCACTAAGGCAATTCAGCAAACAATCTGTTTTAGCGTAGTTCGATAATTTGGACATCTGGACATCTGCATGTCCACACTTTATCTTAAATAGTTTGTGTTTTTAATTTAAGCAATATCTGATTCGAAAAAAAAAAAATTATTTTGCATAACACCTAGGGTTGTCATTTTTTTTAGATGGAAGAGATAAATCTATATGTTGTTTCAATAATCATTGGAGGCGTAACAATCAATTTTGTGCTCCCACGCAATAATTTAAAAAATATTAGAAAAATATAAATCGCTTTTGAAAATGTTAAAAATTATAGTTTAATTTTCATTTTCAATTTTAGTTCAGAACGTCATATCACAAAGAGTCCCGGCTGGCATAAACGTTACTTCAATTATATAATCTCTCATATATTCAAAGATTGATGTTCTTTGGCTAATATTTAAAAAATTCGGTTGATTTTCTTTAGTTATTAATCTTTCTGCTTCATTGTTATTATTATATGATTATGTCTTACTTTGTTATTTTTATCTGCTTTTTATAAATTTATAAGCTAATATTTTTCGAAGAATTAAATTTAAATTTTTGGCCGTTTTTTTTTCTAGACCGAAAAATTTTTTTCAACGAACAACCTCGTTGTAATATCTAAATATAATTACTTTAAGTTACATTCTAATCTTGAATCTCATAATTCTTGATTTATTTTGTAATATGTTATAAACTCTATAATTATATAAACTTATTCATTGCATAATAAACTATTAATTAAATGTTACTTATATAATAAAATATACACGTATGTTTAATTTTGTAAATTTAAAAGATTTTTATTGATTTACTTGAATTTTTTGCCGGTTTCCTTGATGTTTCATTTTAACCCAATTATTGGGGATCACGAAAATCCAAATATCGTTTAATTTATAGTTTAGGCTAACATTGGAATTGGCGCTTGATTTGTGTAAAGTTTGGATTATGCATGTGAACTTCATGCTCACTTCATCTGGTCCATCTCTCCGTCTATTCCTCTCTCTCTCTCTTCATCTACATCGTTCCGTATTTGATTAATTGCACTATTTCGAAAACATATGTAAATATTTACGGTTTGATTTCGATTGCTTTACCGTGACGTGCATTAACGTCACTAACATTTATTTTCCGTGAATCATTCATCGAGTGGACTCAAAATACTCCCCAGACGATCATTTTATATTTACCAAATTGAAACGCAATTACATTAACAATAACAATAATTAACATCAAAGATTCTTAAAAATCCATTTAACTTTAACTTGTATATAAGAATGTAACCGGTTATTGAAATATTAGAATTTAGCTGCTTTAAATTCGTGACAGAGTTCGGTAAGACTGTATGTGTACTATTACGTATCGCTATGGTAATTAGGTCATGGGCTAAACAATCCTTGAATGTTTGCTTTTCGAAAGGCCGGTCGGGCGAGAGTGTAAAAACATAGGATGTTGGCGGTTTGATTACATGTCGTTGCGTTTTCTCGGTGGATCACACTCTGAATTGTAAATTCTGTCGGTATTAATTCGGAATCGTGCGCGTGCCGAAATTATGGTCAATTTTGGAGCGTTGATGATAATGCTGGCAAATGCCTATTTGTTCTTCTGGTACTTTTAGGATCGAATCCCACTTTGAGGGACAACGGACGGGGATTGCGTGCTGATCAATGGGCCCGTTTTTGCGGTAGATACGTGTGTGCAGATGTCATAGAGAAGCATGCCAGGCAGCGACTCCTGGAAAGGTCCACTTCCTACGGGAACTGGGGCGGAGAGAACGACGTCGGTGCACGGATGATCATGGGGAAAGTCGTCCCGGTGCCCCAAATCGCATCCACCCAACAATCGAATGGTACAGTATACGATTGCTTTTAACAACAATACAAACATAAACTATACAAACACAAAACACTCACCCGCACATTTTTTAATATCCAAATATCTTACTATCAAACAAATTAATTTATGAATAAAATATTCAACAACATATAAATTTATAACATATAGAAATAAAATAAAAAGTTTTTCAAAATTGTTTTATGAATCATAATATTTTTGGTCTTTAATTTATTTATTTAATATCTTAATATTCATACAAATTATTTCCGGACGATAATTGTTTTAATTAGTTTTTTTTTCCTTCAATTTATCATTAGTACTTTCAATATATTAAGTTATACTAAATTTCTACTTAAATACTTAAAAATCCCACAAATTCAGCAATCCTTACTGATAAAATTGTGGATGCGCCGGGTTAACATTAATTATAATTATAATTTCTAGAATAGAATAAATTTACATACTTCTAAAATTTATTAATTAAATATAATTTAATTAAATTAAAGTTATTACAACAAAAAATATTTTCTATTTATGAAAAGTTATTAAGATAAATTTACTTGTTTTAATAAGATTTCAATGAAACGTTCTCATCATCATAAATAGTTACGATATTAGTATTGCAGATTTTATAGCGATTTTATTTTCTAAATATATTTCGATTTTATTAATTTATTATTTAAAATTATTATTATATAATATTTAACAATTTTTCTTAGCCTTAATTTGGGCTAAAGAAAAAAACTGCAACAAGTTTTTAGATTAAAAATGTACCGAAACAAATAATACATTCAATAACGACTTTAACTAAATACAACCAAAAAAGACATTTTTAAAAGAAACAATAAATTCATTTTGTAAAAAAGGATACTTCATGTAAAATAAAACAACTTCATTTTGTTAAAATATTTTAAGTTTTATTAAATCTTGTATGAATTACTGATCTACTTAATCTAATATAGTTCTTGACCCCTAACGCCCTTAAGCATGAGCCGTCCCTGACTGCACTATTAGATAACAAATAAATAATCTAAATATCTATTTATTTAGGGAAAAAAACAAGTCATGGAATTTTATTATTCTATTAAGCACAGTAATCATAATTGTACGTGTTATTTTCTCATTATTACGAATATATCAAATCCTGCTAATATAGTTTATATCTCTTTATTTCTTGAATTTAGAATCTAAAAAATAGGTTTCACATAACATGATGTGTATATGTTGTTGATTGAGAATAGTCCCTTGACATACTTAATATTGGTCAATAAATTGTAAACTCTATTAAAATGCTACCATTTATTCCAATACTATAAAAATTGATTCAATGAAATATTGAATTAAATATTATGACTGGAGGAAGCTGATTATTTTGTTTATTTAATTAATAAATAATTAGAAATTTATAAACTGATGACAGTGAATATTTAAATATTTTCAAAAATATATAAAATTTAAAATAGAAATTACGTTTGTTCAAAACACAATATTGACTATTTTATTTTGGTGAATTCTAATTTTTTTACAGTATAAAAATTTTACCCAAACTAAATTCTTATACTAAATGTCGGCCAACAAAAACAAGTTTATTTTAGATACTTTGTCTATACAGTTAAATTTGATTTCGCCAAGTAATAAATTTTATTAAATATTTTCATTAGAAATTGTAGATTATTTTGAAACGTGTTTTATATTTCTTGTTTCCTCGTTAGTTCTCTTAATATACAAAGAAAGTTTGACCTTGAAACAATGAAGTAAATAAAAATGATAATGTAAATATTTTGACACCGCATAACGACAAATAAGCTTCTGTTTTTTATAGACCTAAATGGTACTACATAATCTGAATATAGCTGTTCTATGTTTTGCAGGTTTAAAATCAAAGCTGCGAAAGGTCTTCAGAACGTCTTCAGGTCCTGGACACAACAATGATAACATATCTAGTGCACGTCTGGTCACCCAGCTGACGTCAGCTGCATTATGCGCAAGCACCCCCGTATTGCCCACAGCACCGACAGTCCCACCAGTTGTCAAGTCTTTGATAAGACCGTTG
Source organism: Nicrophorus investigator (assembly GCA_963457615.1). Classification (NCBI taxonomy): domain Eukaryota; kingdom Metazoa; phylum Arthropoda; class Insecta; order Coleoptera; family Silphidae; genus Nicrophorus; species Nicrophorus investigator. The sequence continues at coordinate 11,389,446 of OY735142.1, read as the reverse complement.
ACCGTACCACGCTTACAGATAACACTCGTCAGCAACGGAGAGGCTGGAACAAATCTAACCAACGGCCTCTCCAAATCTCAGACAAATGTGAACGAAACGGACAAGCCACCGGTCATCAAACCAGCGAGGACCAAGAAAAAGAAATAACAGATGAACGCATACGCGGTTGGTGAGGTAGAAGCGGATGGAAAGGAAGAGGAGAGCGCTGCTAACGCGGAGATATTATAGACTGGAATTTTATTTAACAATAATGAGAATGACACCAGTATTCAGATTAGTTAAGGAAGGAATAAGATGCATTCGTCATTTCATCGTATATTATATCTATAGTAATAGCAATGTAACCAAAAAGTTTAAAAAAAAACATATTTTATAGTCAAATTCAGATTATCCATATCTCGTCGTCGTTGTCATATATTGTCGAATAGCGAGGAAATTGAGCTACATCTTTTTCCTCAATTTCTTTTGTAACATATATATTTATATATATATTTACATACACTAAGTGTATATTTTAAGTATAGTCAAATGGCGGAAAATTTTATAATTTGCTTAAATTGATGAAAATTAATTTCGTTACAATAAATGATAAATTTAATCATGCTTTGGACACATCTTTGCTATGATGTTTTCGTCAAATTGAGCATTGTATAACCAATATTTGGCTATATAGTACACAGTGTATATTGATTATCTTATTGTAATTTCTTAAAACTCAACATATTTATATATGAATATAATATATAAAACTTTAAAAAAAGAGCAAAAAATAAATGTACTAATATATCTATGTATAAAAAAAAGGAAATACCATATAGATTCTTGTCTTCTAAGGGAACATCTTTGAGCTTATTCGAAAGAGAACTAACTTTTGAGATATATCTTAAGTAAATAATATTTATTATTATTAAGAATTTAAAAAAAAAACAAGAAGAGAAGAGAAACAAAAGTAAGAAACATTACATAAATAAATATACAAATCGATGTTTTATAAATATTAAGCGAATTGATATTTGGTAAAAAATAAAAATTGTTTGTCTAGTCAGATAACGTCATTATTTTGTAACACAGTCTCTTGTATCATCGAAAAGTCGAGATTCCATTAAGATCTCGCTAATGTGAGTGCATTATGACTAAAAAAAAGGAAAACGAGCGGATTAATCGTCTACGGACTTTTTGTTCTTCCTTTTTCTCTTGCTCTTGATGTTCGAAAGGATCTCGTACGCTTGTTGAATCTCCATGAACCTCTCCTGAGCCGCCCGCTGCAGATTCGGATCTTTCACTTTATCCGGATGGAATTCTCTGCTGAGCTTTCTCCATTGCGAGGTAATCTCCGACTGAGAAGCTGTCGGACTCACTTCAAGTACTTTGTAGGAGTTCTGCTCTCCCTGGACGTCCGATAGATCTATTATTTGTTTCCAAATCTCATACCTGTAAAAAAATGAATTTAATGATTCTTAACTGATCAATTAATAATCTTACCATCCATGATGCTGGGCGTACACGTAGGTATCGTAAAGAGATTGCTTCAAATCGGTCCACCAAGGAGAGTTGTAGAAGTGTTGTAAAGCTTCGTGAATCGGGACTTCGTCTCCGTTCGAATCAGTGATGGTTCCATTAAAGTAAAAGTAAGCGCCCCAAAGAGACAGGTACAGAACCCCGCACAAAGTGACTGTCGACACTCGCCTGAAGAAAAAAAAAACAAAAGATTATAGTTGTTAGTTCGATACTTTCGTAACTTAACAATGTACCTAATTAAAGTGCGTTTCTCCTTGGGTTTCCTAAGCCAATCTTTACTGAAACTATCGAACGCCAATGCAGAACAGAACACCATTATCGTGAGCCATACACTTTCATCGAAAATGTACCATCGCAATAGGTAGGTTAGATAGGCCACTCCAATTGCGGCCCATGGATCTCCCTTCTCGCGTCCAATGTTTCCCACAACCCATACTCCTAGAAGATTTCAATTTTACGTACATTTCTGTTTAACATCGATCGTTACTCTTACTTACCTAAACCCACAGCTAATGGGACGACCCAGTGCACAAATGACCAATTAATTCCAGCAAAGTCGTTTTGCGGAATCGCTATCAAGATTAGTTGTCCCCATAAGTAACCGACCATAATTGCTGAGGTGAACCGGCTCGTTGAAAATGGTGGCTAAAACAAACAATATATCATTATCTTCTGAAACATTATTCTCATAATTTCATCAACGTGAAGCGAGAGATTCTATTACAGTAGGATGCGTTTCTAGATAACAGGCACTAAACGAAACAGCGTTAAACAAAGTCATGATATCATATAGTAAATTTGTAATTTTTAAGTTTTGATTAAACCGCATTATATCGAATTAACGTTAATCGAGGAAACACTAAAAAAACATACTATTCCTAAAAAATATTCTATTTAAAACTTAAAGTTTGTTCTATTAAGGAAATCATATAAATATTATAAAAATAAAGAGTTATTGACCGTAGATCTCTTTGCCCAAAAATAAATACCTTTATGTTAACTAAACTTTAGAATCGGAAATGTTAATAAGAAAGTTTATCATTTATATTCAAAAGGTGTAGTATTGGATTCCTACACTGGCAACACAAAAATAATTTAATACTTCTATATAATAAATAGTAGATTAATATGTGGATTATTTACAATATTGGTTTGTCATATTTTAATTTTCGTTTTAACCAATATTATATTTTAAAATCAAATACATAAAAACTGAAAATAATAATTTACAATCATAAAAGTTTATATTGAGCAGAAATATTGCAAAATTCAAGTTAATATTAATTTTATGTTAATCATAAAACAGTATGCAAATTTTTAATGCTTCAACGATATGTTGTTGACCCAGTAATATTTTTTGCAAAAAAATACCAAATTTATGTTTTTTATTGAAAGATATTCCTCGTTTCATAAAAAAACGTATTTTCTATACATAACAAGTTGTATGAAAGAGACAAACACAAGATCGTAAGTACGAACAGTCGTAAGTCCAAGAGTAGCTGTATTATGTTAGTTTTGAATCAAAATAAATTAGCCAATCAAAAATAGATATTATTAGAAGATTTCAGTTGAAATACATATAAATCTTGATTGATACTACGTAGTAATACTGATGATACTTGACTAGAATTTATAGTTAAACAACCACTAAATCTATCATTAAGAACACATTGTACTTTATTATTATGTAACTAAAGGAAATTGTCAGCAGTCACTTTACTTAATGAGATATAAACTATGTATGTTATTTCTGCTACTTGAAATGTTTAAAATTTGCGCGGAAAGTATGGCCCATGTACCGAATTTAATAAATAAAGTTTTATTTAGATCACAAATAAAAATAATCCTATTTCTCTGAAATGGCCATATCTCTTCGATTTCTGATTATTTTATTTCGTTTTATATTTTCACGTAGATTTACACGGGAAATTTCCACTGTTTACTGTGCACTTACCTAAGTGCAATTTATCTCTTGTAATTTGAGAAACAAGTTTTTTTTTGTTCTATCTGAACAGTACAATTTCCAATTATATCAGGATAATTAAATAATGCAACTTATCAATAATCAATTTGTCTAGTAAAAATAATAGCGTTTGGTAACGCAAGTTGCAAAATTAGAAAGATGATTATATTTCATCGAATATGTGTTATGCAAGTAGAAAATTTTCCAGCGTGCGTTGCGTAAAAGTTGCATTAATATTTATAACATTTTTGCACAGTTTATGCGAAAGTTTCTTCAAATAACCTTTCGTTAAGTATAATAACTGGTAAAGACTAAATTAATGTAAAATTTGCACAATCATCAATCTTAATTTTTAAAAATATGAGAGTCCACGCATTTATTTTTTTATAGATGAAGGCAAATATTAATTGAGGTTCAAAGTTACATCAATTTGTAAAACAACGAGCTCAACAAAAATGCGTTATATAATTTTCTATTATTTATATTTTGAATTATTTATTTTTCGTAATTAATTATTGATGTTTGCGTGGTGTTTGCTGATGGTTATTTTTAAATTTAGTTTTAAACGATTTAGTTTTTGAATATTTATTAATTTTGTTTTGAAATCGCAAGTAGCTAAACTATAAGTGCCGCAACCTTGACTGAAACAACTGCGTTTCGCTGATGTGGTAATTTCCTACGAATTTGTATTTACCTTTCTGTTTTTCTTTAGTTTTTCGATGAATTCCTGTATGAATTCCTTGTCTTCGTTGCAATCCCTGACATACTTGGGAATCTTGGTGATGTCGGCCAACCATCCTATGCCATACCCTCCGAGGGTGCTCCAGGTCAGAAAGGCGTGGGCGTCCCTCTCCAAATAAAACAAATGAAGTCCGAAGATGCCGCCGAAGAGCCAACACACGTAGGCGACCAGGACACTTTTCTTCTTCTCCTTGCCCGGCACAGTCATGTTGAGTCCACGTCTTACTGTTTCGGTGGTTATCCTTGTGTTTGGTGTATTTCAAATATTCTCTTATCTACCTGCTTTTGCTGATAACAGTTTCGTCACATGTATTATGTACACGGGTACGTGTACCTATTGGTTACCGTGAACCTCACCGCATCTTCTTCGCACAAAAACAACCGATTTACATGCGGTGGAAAATATTGTTTAATTAATTTATATAGGAGACAGGCGAGTTCAACGACTCTCTCTTCGTCTTTCTATTCGCGCTGTGCGATCGCTTCGTTAGACCACAGCCAAAGAACAACTAAGAACCGTTGATTCGGAGCGACCAAGAGGTAGGCAGCAGGTAGTCCACGTTGTTGAATACCGTTGGTCACCGAAGGAAAAGGAATCGCTCGGGTTACGGTACTTTCTGACTTATTATTTTCATTTGGCCCGGTTTCCTATTTACACCCAGCCCACCTGAATACCTATCGACACGCATTACGTTTTTCCAACCAGAAATCGCATTTGCCGGTGCCGCAGTTCTAAAACAATCAATTAATAGCCCAATAAAACTTTTGCACGCGGAAAGCGAAAGTTTTAACTATCACAATCCAATTTCACGCCTTGCGTTCATTGTTCCCTAGAACAAACACAATATTGCAATAAAAAACATATAAACAAAAATTGCTTTCGAATATCTACAAATATTTATTACAACCTAAATACCTGAACAATCTACCTGTAAAGATTCAAAAAAGTCTTATAGAAGCATACTACTAATACAATTTAAACTTTAGCAAAATAATAATACTTCAAAATCTGACATTGACAAAAACATTTCTTGATTCCAATAAATCATTTTCAATCATCAACCACTACCTTTTTTAAATTACAAGTATTTCCACATATTTAAGGACTTTAAAAGTTATAACTCTTCATATAACACATGAAGTATTATTTTTCTAAAGCATTTAGCTTTCAGTAACTATTTATTTATTGAATCATCATCTTTTTGAAATCAAAAAGTTTTATTTAAAGTTTTTAAGGATTTAATTTTAAATATATCATTAACAAGTACTCAAAGACAAAAAATATTGATAATTATAGTCCTGTTTATAGGCAATTGAAATACCGGTTCTGTTATATTGGTTGCCTAGGTATTGTAGTTGGTTTAAAATTATTGACGATGTCGCTGTTGTCGGCTGTCAGTTAAGCCCTGTATGTGGTCTTGATTTTATTTTGTTTTGTGTTTTAAATGGATAATTAGGGATGTGCTAATCACTGGCGCAGTGTTTAATTGGACGAGACCATGGCCCAAAGTACAACAAGCGGCACGTCCTCGAGGCGCCAAGGACGGGACCAGGATACAGCATCGTTAGCCTCTTCTAGATTTGCAGACACTGAGTGGGAAGCTAATGAGGTAAACAGACATGCACGCATACAGGATCTTTACATAACGTGAAATGCTTATTAATTATTAATATAGGCATGGAGGCAGAGGGAACTGGAGGAGGCCAGGGCGAGGGCTGCCCAAATGGAGAAGACAATGAGATGGTGGTCAGATTGCACAGCGAACTGGAGGGAGAAGTGGAGTAAAGTTAGAAATGAACGAAACAAGGCTAGGGAGGAAATGAAGCAACTCAGAACAAAATTGGATATGGCTCTGAAAGATACAAACTTGTATAAAAGGGAGAAGCAAGAAATGGAATTGCAGAATGATCAGCTGAAGAAGGAAATGGAAAAAATACATATACTACTGCTAAAGCATGCTGGGCAATTTGATGCTCAGATCTTTGAGGCATTAGGTGATGATCCCCTAAAGGATTTCTCTTTTAGCACAAACAACACTTCACCAGTTAAGGAGAATGGGATAGAATCCTCTCAAGAATGTGATAGCACTGCAGCCCCATTGGAAAAAGAGAAGACTGCTGAAGAGTACATCTTAAAAGGTGCAGTGCCAAAGCAGAAAGAACCAGAAGAGAACGGGCTGGACTCGAAATGTGATAAAAATCATAAAGATTCTGATTATGATGAAGAATATGTCATGCAAAAACTATCAATGATTCAATTGAGGTTGGATGAAACCAACAAAACTCTGCAAGTTGAAAGAGAGTGAGTCTATTTATTATTTATGATTTGAACTGGTTAATTAACAAATTGCTTTCAGGGAAAAATCACAATTACATAGAACCATTGAAAAATTAACAAGTGATTTACACGAGATGAAAGAAAAGTGCGAGGAACTACGAGAAGCGCGGCAGGAGGTTGTCAGAGAAATGTTGACTTTGCAAGATCAACATCAGGAGGAAGTGAGAATTGTTAGATCTGATTTGCAGGATGAAGCGAATAACCGTGAAGGAATGGATAGGAGAATCAACGATCTAAGAGCCGAAGTAAGGATGGAAATATCAATTTTTTATAATTTTTATTTATTAACTATTCTAGTTGGAGCGATTGCAAGCAGAAAATGCAGCTGAATGGGGAAAACGCGAAAGATTAGAAACAGAAAAATTGAGTTTAGAACGGGATAATAAAAAATTGAGGACGGAACTTAGGGATATGCAAGAGAGGATTGAGAGGAAAGGCAGGCCCTTGACAAACTCTGATGCAGAGTTGAGGCATTTGCAACAGGAGTTAGTTGATAAAAATAAGGTGAAACTTCGCAAGTTGATGATATGTGTGAAACGTTTTATTTATTTATATTTTAAAGGAAATATCTGAACTGAAGCATTCCCAGAGTAAATTGAAGAAATTGGTACAGGATAAAATAACGGAACTCGCGCATGCTGTGCGTAGAGCCGAACAGTACGAAACCGAAGTAAAGAAATTGAGGAGCAGAGTGGAGGAATTGAAGAGAGATCTTGCCATTGCAGAAGATGAAATCGATTCAGCTTCTAATAATATAAGAAAACTGCAGAGAAGCAACGACGAACTGCAAGAACAAGTCGACAATTTCCAATTACAATTGCAGCATTTGAATACAAGGTACACTTCATTTATATTAACTTCTTATTCTATTCTTCCCCAATGTTGTTAATAATTTATGTTTGGGTTTTTGGGCTTTTTTCTACTAACAAATGTCTTCCCACCTTGGTTATTATTTTGTAGCGACGAACATGAAGATGGCGGAGAAGAGATGGCCATCCTAGATGAGACGGATTGTGTAAGTTTTTCTTTATTATTTGACTCGAATCCACCTATTGCTTAGGCAACTAATCGTAAGCTTATTTAGAAATATTTTGTTTCCTAAATTAATTTATTTAGGAAACAACCATTTTTCTGTTTACTATAACAATGCATAACTGTGATCATCGTCGCTTTACAAACTATCGAAATGAAAACTTTTTATAAAATTTACGTTTTTAATACTATCACTTTTTAAAAATATTTCTCACGCGATATGAAAATTATGTTATAATTTTTTTTAAATGAATATAAATCGGTCCAATGTGATGATCATATTTTGTGCGTTGCGTAAGTGTGTTCTATTAATTTGAAAGCAAGTTAATTTTATTGAAATTTGTTTTGTTTATTTTAATTTTCGATCCGTTTCAGGCTTCGTAATTCGAGCACATCTAGTTTGTTGTCCCATAGAGGAGCTTTGATCACTGACGAGATGAGCGACGAGGAAATTACTAATGAATATTAAATCTATTAATCGAATAGGCTCTTGATACACGTAAACTCAATGCTCATCAAACAAATTTCAATATTTTCTTAACTTTCTCCGAATTAGGGAATCGTTTAACCAATGTGTTCTGTGTATATATTGTTTTTTCTTAAACAACTAGGTTTTTGACAAGAAGAGAGCAAAAGCTTAGAACACAACTATTTATTTAGAAAGTCTTTTTAATGAAGAAGCAAACTGTAATTATTTACATATTTATTTAATATTTGTATATTATTATTATTTGAAATTTCTATGATAGGTTTAAGTAGATAACTATATTTTAATACATTATTCTCTGTTTTCTATCTATTTTTATTTTAATTTATAAGGATGTCGCGTAACTGTCGGCATTTCTAATTTAACGACTGATTGTAAAAGTAGACTGAAGAAGCTGTCCTATGAATTCTTTTGGAAACTGCATGTGAAGGTTAACTTAAGACGCACTAACGATTTTAATTATCTATGCATGGAAAATTACGTAATAAGCACATAAGTCCCATATGAAACAATAGTTCAAGGAACGAAAAAGTAATAATAATGCACTTCTAGTGCCTTAACACTAATCACTAATCATTTAATTATAATACATAAAGTATATAAAATTATATTATATGAATATATAATAATACACAGGATTATATATATACCAGTTGAATCACTTATGGGAAAAGTCTAGTTTTGTAGTATAAACTCAGGGTTCTTAAGTTTCCTGTGCCAATAATAAACTATTTAGTATTAAACAGTGCGTTTCATTCTCTACAAATAAAATTTATTTTCTGCATTATTTTTTTGGGTGTATTGATTGTTTCTTAATAGCATTAATTTTTATTAAAAACGTCTAACAACTAATAATAATGATAATAGATGGTTTCTAGGCTTTATTATCTAGCATATCATTGGTGATCCGTCCGGATTTAGTTTGGGTTTGGGCATGCAGATTTTTTTACCATTTTCGTAGAAACACGAGTTCGTAAAGTATCCGCAGCTGGATGATTGCGTGTAATATACCGATGGAGTTTTCTTTCCGGTGATTATATTTTTCGAACCAGTTTCGGATTTGGTTAAGGACACAAAACCCGGTCGTGGATTACCGTGATAAATCGGATACGTAGTCGGCTGGATAGAGTAACCGGAACCATAACCAACACGACCGTCTTTCAAGTTCGTTCTTGCTCCAACAGCGTATACAGGTTTCTGATAAACTATTTTAGAAGGCGATATTACTGTGTGCGAATTGGATACTCTGCCCCTGAAGCCAGGCGGAATTTTGAAACCGCCGACGTCCACGCCACTTCCTAAAATGGTTCCATCACGCAAAGATAAACGTCCGTTTGAAGGACTTCCTAGATCTTCCACAGGATCTAATGGATCGTGTCTTTGAGTATCTGTAAATTCTTGTGTACTCGGTAATGTACTAGACTCTTCGCTATTCAAATCGTAATCATAATCTTCATTTGAAACTATTGATGATTTGGTGGTCGTGGTGGTTGTAGTAGTTGATGGAAGAGCAGTAATTACTCTCTGTACTTTACTAGCACTTGTTTTCTCGCCTGTTGCTTTTACTTGATCTCTTGCGTCATCGCTATTTACAGCTGGATTTTTAAATGGGAACATTGGCTTAAGAGCAGGCATTGTATTACCGAAGTTTTTGCCAACGTTTGCTGAAGAAGCCTGAGCCCCACCGTTGTACCTAATGCCAAATTTATGTGTTCCTTGAATTTGTACTTGACTTTGGCCCGAATATGTTCCACTTTGAGAGCTCGCACTACCGCCACCATTAAATGGCGTACTTTGATCGTCGGGTTTATTTTCGTCGTAAGGAAGGAAACCTATTTGCGCTTGCGATGATGTACTGCCAGGACCATTTGCTTGAGCATCGGCCATACCGCCTTTCTCTCCAGCTTGCACTTGCGAATTGGATCCATGGTTAATACCACCGCTTTGTGCACTGGACATAGTCTCTCCTGTTTCTGATGATAACTGCACTTGAGCCTGTGATTGTCCTTTGCCGCCGTTTCCTTGTGCGGAACTTATGGCTCCCTCTTTACCTCCTGACACCTGAGTTTGAGCTCCGCGCTTGCCATCGTTAGATCCAGCCGAAGCGCTAAAAGACCCAGTACCACCATAAGTTCCAGAAACCTGAGATTGGGCCGTTCCTCCTTCGAAATGTCCTTGCGCATTGGCGCTTGCCTGCGTTCCGTTACTGACTTGTTGAATAGAAGATTCTGCTTGTGAATTAGCATCATCTGGTTGTTGTTGTTCGTTATAGTCTGTAACTATATTTGCTGGTACATTTTGACCAGAATATCCTCCTAATCCTTGACCAGAATCTGCACCACCTCTTCCGTAATCCCATTGCCTACCACCAGCTCCAGTCTGACCAGGATAGTATTGACCTCCAGCAGGTATTTGTTGACCGGATGAGTACGTTGGTTGTATTTGGTCTGTATATTGTTTTCCAGGTAAATACGAACCTGATGGTCCACCTTGTCCTCCACTTATAGGAATTGCTTGCCCTGCGTGTTGGTTTGTTTGCCCACCTCCCGGTAAATATTGGCCTGATGGTGCAACTTGTCCGCCTTGGCCTGCATATTGTGTTGTTTGCCCACCTCCTGGTAGGTATGGACCTGATTGTGCACCTTGGCCTGCATATTGGGTTGTTTGCCCACCTCCCGGTAAGTATGAGCCTGATGGTACAACTTGTCCGCCTTGGCCTGCATGTTGTGTTGTTTGCCCACCTCCTGGTAGGTATGGACCTGATTGTGCATATTGGGTTGTTTGCCCACCTCCCGGTAAGTACGAGCCAGATGTTCCACCTTGTCCGCTAATTGGAACTGTTTGACCTGGTGCAATTCCTTGATTTAAATAATGACTTCCAGTAGGAGATGTTTTATCATAATTAGAAGGTGCTTGACTACCAGGCATGTAACCATGTGAACCTTGACCACTTCCTGGCTGGTAAAATCCACCTTGAGGTCCTCCAGCAGAAGTTTGAGGTCCTGGTCCATATAATTGTGATCCTCCTACTGGTTGCGTGCCACTTGGTAGTACACCGGGTGTGGTTCCTGGGATATATACTTGTCTTCCTGGTCCCCCATGAGGTATATTTTGAACAGAACCGGGAATGTACGTTTGGCCATCCGATGGTAAATATTGTTGGGATCCTCCCGATGGACCTACAGGTTGACTAATTTGACCAGGAACATTGAAATCTTGAGTTCCTGGTATGTAGGTTTGAGTTGAAGTTCCACTTGGGACAATAGGTTGTCCAGGTGTTCTTCCAGGTAAATAAGCTCCGGTGGGTTGTTGTGAATAAATTGGTCTTGCAGGATATGAAATTTCTGCGGGAGATCCAGGTGGTTGTCTTTCGCCATGGCTATTATACTTTCCGGAAAAAGTGCCTGAGAATTGTCCTGCATGACCTCGATTGGATTGGTAATTTCCTGATAATTGGCCATCGAACACGCCAGAATGCTTTCCTGGATATCCTTGTTGTGTCGGATAAGATTCTTGTGTACGACCGTCAGTATGATAAATTGATTGACCTTGCGGGTATTGACCAGTGTATGTTTGTTGACCACCAGCTGGTTGTTTTCCGCCCGGAATTCCATGGATTGATTGTTGAATAGTAGCTGGATACTGACCTCTGGGAACTGAATGAATACCTGTTTGCTGAACACCTCCGGGATATTGTCCAGTAGGTTGTTGGATTCCCGAATATTGACCAGTTTTATCAGGATAGTGTGCAGAAGATTGTCCACTTGGATATTGGCCGGTAATTTGATGAGGATATTGTCCAATAATCGGACTGCCTCCGGGATACCCTCCGGATGCACCAGGACGTTGTTCTGAACCTTGCTGTTGAATTGTTCCAGGATATTGTCCAGACCCCTGTTGAGATCCACCGTGTAAGCCTTGTTGAAGTGCACCAGGATATTGTGTGGAACCTTGCTGCCCACCTGGATATTGAGTTGAACCCGGTTGTCCACCAGGATATTGTGTAGAACCTTGCTGTCCACCAGGATATTGTGTAGAACCTTGCTGTCCACCAGGATATTGTGTAGAACCTTGCTGTCCACCAGGATATTGTGTAGAACCTTGCTGTCCTCCAGGATATTGTGTTGAACCTTGTCCGCCAGGATATTGCGTCGAACCCTGATGTCCAACTGGATATTGTGTTGAACCCTGTTGTCCTACTGGATATAGTGTTGAACCCTGTTGTCCGCCTGGATATTGTGTTGAACCCTGTTGTCCTACTGGATATTGTATTGAACCCTGTTGTCCACCAGGATATTGCGTTGAACCTTGTTGTGTTCCACTAGGATATTGTGCTGAACCACCTTGCTGTTGCGATCCTCCACCGTGTTGTGTAGATGGATGTGATCCGCCAGGATATTGTGCTATTGGAATTTGTTGTGCAGACCCAATCCCAGGTTGCTGTTGACTAATTGGTATTTGGGAAGGTCTGTATGTCTGTGTGCCAACTCCAAATTTTCCAGTATCAGGCTGACTATCTGGTGTACGACCACTTGGAAATTGTCCGCCTGGATATTGGCCGGAAACTCCTTGAATTCCTCCAGGCCCGGTGGGATATTGACTGCCGGTGCTTCCGGGTCCAGTCGGTTTATAAACAAGGTTTCCTCCATGGCGTGGAGTATCACTTGTATAGACGCCCTGAGTCAATTGACCCGGATATTGGCCTGTGACTTGACTTAATTGTTTGCCAGGTAAAAGTGGACCAGGAGCAATACTTTGCTGCTGCCTACCACCAGTTACAATATTATCCTGTCCGTAACAATCGGCACAACTGAAGGGACTACTTTGGCTTTGAGCTTGTCCCATACCTTGCTTTCCAGCTTTAATAAAAATAAAGATTATTATTCGATGCCATAACAGAAGCAGCTTTGAACTTACTGACAAAAGCTTTTGAACCTTCAGCTGTTGATTCGGCCTCAGCCTTTCCATCCGATTCACCATTTCCGAAATTCAAATATTGACTCTGGGTTTGTCCACGAACTCTACCACGGTAGTAATTTGCATCCCTTTTAATTCTTCCGGTATCGATTTCGTTCTCATTCATTCCATAGTTAGGATCTTGAATGAGATGAGTAACCCAACCGAAGCAGAAATCAGAAACCCTAGGTCCGCCGATTTTTTCAACCTAGAAGAAAAACGTTGCAGTTTCTTCGATACTTATATATAATTATTAATTACAGTATCTACGGTTAAATGTTCATTCAATTCAATTAAATCCCTCGAACCGGTCCAAAAGGGTTGTCCGTTCATACGCTCAACAAAGCATTTCTTTAACAGGTAATCTTTGTAGGCAATAGTTTTCTGAAAGCAGAATAGTTTCATTGCGTATACTTAAAATATGTTTCATATTTAATTGTCCACTTACCGTCACGTAATCGTAGATCCTGGATACGCCGAGCGCATTGCTAACGTGTGTTATTGTCGCATTTTGAATTTTCCGTTCCTCCAAATCCTGGCAGAAAATAAATATGTAGGAAATCAATCAATCGATAGCTATGTCGGCTCAAAAATGTTATCGCAAGACGCAACAACAAAAAAAGTAAATAAAATTAATCGATGTCGTAACCGCTTGACCCGTTAATAGTTTTTACGATGATAAATACGTTAAAATGTATTTAAATTGTAACATTTTTTTGCAATTTCAATTGAAGCGAGTTTAATATCTGTAAGCAGTTGTTACCTTGTATGCAGTTTCCTCCGTGGATCCGAATGAGATGAGGAGGAGGACAACGGAAATTAGAATTAGATTTCGCGCCATGTGCCTCTGCGGGAAGAAGCCCGTTTGACGGACTATCAAGAAATGTCCACAATCTGTTACTTCAGCTGACCCCTGACATTAAATGTCCCCTACCAGAATGAATACAGAAATCACAAATTTGACCTATATTATGCTATGCAGTAGATCGGATCCTTGTTTTATTCTTTTCTCCTTGCAATCTATTGAACTCCTGGCCCAAAAAGTAAAATTAGATGGTATTATTAGTGTATCCCCCATTTAATTCAATCAAAAACTGATATTTCTGATCAACTCATTATGTGCTAAGGTCAGTGATTCCTTGTCTTTCTTCTCTTACATATAAGTATATTTTTTATTTCCCTTTTCATCACTATTTACTTTGTATCGTCTATTTATAAGATCTTAAGCTTGTTTGTATTAATCCATTAGACTTTATCAAATGTTTATAAAATAAACCCAATGCCATTGATATACCATTTCCTATATACATTTTTAAATGCTAAATACAAAACTACATCACTTTCATCAAATTATAATAAAATTATTGATAAATTAGTCTGTTGTTAATATCATACTTCCTAATAACATTCATATTATTATTAAATAATATACATTTCTTTATTATTCATAATAACTTTATTTCTTTTTCTATTACCTAATCATAGAATATACATTGTAAATAAAAACTATTTATATTTGTAGATCTGCATAAAACAGGATTATCTTGACTTCATTAAAAAATTACGTCATGATGAATATCTATTTTAATATATTTAATATTATCTGATTTCGAATTGTTATTATTTAAATATATTATCTGAACTGTCGTTATGTTACACGTAATTAACTGTCATTTACAGTATTTTAAAAAAATGTTGAGTATTATATAATTATGTAGAATAGGTTTATAGGTTATATTCTATAAAACCATTAACATAACATAATTGAAACATTTCATCAATTTTAGAAAAAATATTGAATTTTTTTAACTTTAAGAACGTTTAATGAAGTTTTGAAATAAATTGATGTAAGCTATATGGTTTACTTGTATTGGATAAATTGAAATACTTCAGTTGAAAAAGATGTATTTATTGTATAAAAGTATTAAGTTACACAAAAAGGTTTAAAAAATATTCATAGAAACACTGAAATTGAAAAATTAAATAGTAAATAAATAGAATGAAAACACAAAAAAACATGAAATCTACGAATACGAAGTCTACAGGAATGAAAATCAGAAAATTTTCTTTTCATTTGTTCCTAGGGAATGAATAATCTAATTAATTAGAAACAGCATTAATTAAATGTGGATTAAGAGTATACTAGTGTCTAGAATATGTAAGAATCTTAATAGTAATATTGCACGGATCGGCCTTAGAACGAAACAATAAAACAATTATAAAGTTAGAGAAATGACTAGGAAACATATTAGCCGATATACGTAAAAGTAAGAAGGAGAATTAAATTAAATCAAAATAAAATAATAGAAAATGATTAGTACGTAAACTGACTCGCCTGCTGTTATGAAAACAATAAGAATAATAATACAATAAATTAAATAATAAAAACTAAATGTTTGTGCGCTTCAATGCCAATGATCAAATGTAAATTGTATAGCGGAAAAGAAGCGCATCTTTCCGACTAGGAGCACTCTCGTCTAAGAAAATCCAAAACACGTTTTGGCTTCTATCAACAGTAAAATTAATAAATAAAGAAAAAATAAACGAAAATAATAAAGAAGAAAAAAAAAGTAATGAAACGAAAAATAAAACTAAAAGTAAACTAAGTATCGGCCAAAAGAAAGTACCTTTGCCATATGTACATTAAGAAGAAAGTCGCAAACAACTTATATATCTTTGTTAGCACCACAAATGATATTCGCTCAGTATTTACAAAATGGTCCCTTATCAAATTAGTCAAAATTTCCGTTACATTCAGACTGCGATCGCTAATCCCCTCGAGTATCGCTCGGATCCTTTCTGAAAGCTTCTATCAAATTCCCTGCCTGTGGAAGGTGAAAAGTCCATGGGTTGTTCTTGAATGAGCGGATTCAGGCTGAAGCGATTCGAATTGAGAATAACGGACGGATGTTCAATGGTGGAATAGAGCAACCGCTCTGGGTTTGGAGAGATCACTGTCGACCGATAGAACATTGGAGATCGAACTGCATGGAAATTCTCGTTGCTTTTGATCACGGAATTGACGGAAACAATGACAGGGGTCGGCGAAGACGTAGTTTTATCCGGCGTCGTCTCGCGCGATGTGTGTCTGCCGTTGATCCTCATGCACGACGATTCCTCGTGCTTGTACAGATACGACTTTAAGGCGAACGCCTTGCCGCATCTTCCACAAACGTGAGGTTTTGTATTGGAGTGAGTCTGCACGTGCGCTCGAAGATTCGACTTATCCGCAAACGCTTTATTGCAGATGGAACACTTGAAAGGCTTCTCACCTAGATGATGATAAAAATAAAGTTATAGTCATTCTGACGATGCATTTTGAATTGTTTATGCTTACCAGTGTGAGTTCTTATGTGTCCTTGGAGAAGCCATGGTCTGGAGAAGCATTTGCCGCAGTACTGACATTTGCATCCTTGATTATGCGTTCGTACGTGCATCGAGTAAGCTGGCATGCTTACATATAGTTTATCACAATGTGGACATCTTCGGGCTTTCTTATCCGCTGGACTTCTGTGGGTTTGCCGATGCCTAGCTAAGTTACTGGAAGTGCTGTAACGTTTTCCGCATTCAGTGCATTCATGCTCGTGATTCTCATTTTGGGTACACGCATCTACCGTCGTCAAATTTTGGACCTTCTGCGGACTGTTGCCATTACTCGCGGTCAGTACATTCTCCTTCTAAAGGTGATGAGAAAAAAGTTAGTATTGAAGCATTTAGGTACGTAACAATTAATTTATTACCTTTGCAAGGTGAGGCCTTCTCGAGGATTTGTCGAAAAGCTTGTGCGTGTAAGTATAAGTTGGTTCGTCGATTTTGGTGGAAAGGTGTCTATGGTGCAGGATTTTCCCGGCAGCGGCGGCCAAACTGACCTCGGCCAGTTTGGTGAGATTGTACAGTTCATCCGGACATTCCGAACTATTCTCGGACTCGGAATTCGCGGCCTCCGCAACACTCACGACCCTCTCCGGACTAGTCTCTGTAACAGAGCAAGAAAAAAACAACATAAAAATAGAATAATATAAGAGATATCATAAACTGTTAAAAATATGATGGGGTGCTGTATGGATGATATATAATGTATGTAAGTTTGTGCGGTGTTCGTGCGTCAGCGCGCGTTCGGGTTCTCCGTCGCGGATTTCCTGAAACTTGTTGCTTTGGACGAAGCCGAAACCCAAAAATAAAAAGATCATAAGGTGTGATCGGCAGACGGCCAATTTGCAACAAGTAGCAGATTTTCATAAATAGAAAAGAATGGATGGACCGATGGATGAGAAAGGGGGGTCGTGGGCGGGGGGCGTTGCAAATCAATCGGCGAATTGCGAAGATGCGGAGGCGTTTGCCAAACCGCCGCACCGGCCTATTTTTAACTCGACCCGACCCCATTCAGCTTTTTCGGTGCAAAACGGCACACTTCTCCACAGGTGTTTTCCATCAATCGGCAAATCGTAAAAGAAGATAGAACACACTCGGCATCCTTCCATTATATTAAACAAACAACAAAAAATTAAACGTTTCGCTCCACGAAACCATTCAACATCTAACTATACACAATCTCTAGCGCAAGAACGCGATTTATACTTTGTTTAGACATAGCTTCCTGAATACTATTACTATAATCTTATTTTATTTTTTAAATTTTAATTTAAGCATTCACATTCCTTTGCAACGATGATATAAATAAAATCGTTCTTCGTGTATCCATACCTAAGGTCATTAGCTCTTTGATGGTTTCATTTAAAATTGTATACTTAGGCCAATTTTGTTTAGATTTAGCTTCCTGAGTAGTACAACTATTTATTTTAAATGTGGTTTATCTCATGCCATTTGATTGCAACGATAATATAACTAATAGGTCATTTAATCTACATGCAATTAATACGAAGTAATTAGAAAAATTTCCTTAAAAACAATACGAATCTTACAAAAATTTCATGAATTAAAAAAAAAACTTCGCTAAACGACTGAACAATACTTTGGCAATGACTCTCGAAATTTTGAAAAGTTTAAATCAAAAATTCTATTTCATTGAATACATTGAATTCCAATAAGAAAATGTTGACATGATTTTTTTAGTTGTATGCAAATATAAAAGGAAATGTTTAAAGCGCGTTTCAATTGAATAATTGAAAAAGTTTTCTATAAACGAAGTGCATCGGGTGTTTTACCTTTGCGTTCCATTTCCTCGTCGTTGTAGCGTCGATGATTGATGAGGAAGGCTCGAGGCATATTTTCAGATCACTGAGGACAAGTCAAGATGCGAACGAAATGAGGTGGAGAGGAAATGCATTCACAGAGACCGCGAGGCAGCCGGAGAATTTAAGACGCGATTTAATCCCGATCTCGCGATCTTTTCGAAATGTTAGATAAATAGATGGAAAAACAGGTGGATTATGTGCGACGTCAGTTGTGATTGTTGTTTGTTGACAGGGCCCGTTTCGTTTTCAGCGGCCTCTCCGATTTTCAGGATCACCGACACATTGGAACGAACGAAGTCCTTCGTTCCTTTTTTGAGCTTTTAAATATATATATATAGGTGTGCGTTGGATGAAGAATCTTTTTGGAAACAGGAGTTGCGTCTTCGTGTGGTGCTTCTGTTTCACTGAGTCTGACAAACGTGTTAGCTGTTCTATATTTACAAAATCTGGGCGCGTGCCAAGAAAAAGAGAGGGGGCCCTCCCTATGCCCATAAGATCGCCCCATTGGTCGCACGTACACAAGCATATATATACACACACACACTAAGTCACTCAAATCCGATCAACAAAAAGTGCAATATCCGAAAATAGACATGATGCTTTTCATGAACAAGATTTTAATTTTTCCTTTATTTTATTTTTTCTCTACATAGGTTACAGATATTGGATTCGATGGAGACACCTGCGCAAATTTTGGTCACCGAATTGGAGATAAGAAGTGTGAAATCATGGTTGAATCTTGAATGAATGCCTGCGTCGTTACTCAGGCCATCTAAATTCGTACACCGGAGAGGAATGCGTCGAGACGCTGTCGGCGTCTGAAACTGTTTTTGGCTTTCGGCCACCAACCACCTCTTGCACTGCACTGTACCTATCCTAACTGCTATGCAGAACAGGTTGATCAGTCGTCATCCTATAGAAAACACAAATATTAAATTTACTTATTAACTTTCGAAATAATAAAATACCATACCAGGCTGGGGCCGGGCAATTCCTTCAACAACGTCCTCGTATACTCCATAGAGCCGTAAAACAAATACCGCAAGAACTTATTCCATGCTTGACCGATATCATTGCTGTACCTAGGTCCAAGCTCCTGAGAGAGCATATTAGAGAAAGCCCCAATGAATTCCTCATACGTCTTCTTAGAGATCTTCTTTTCAAGATGAATGGACGCGTGCTCCACGATGTACTTTTGAAAATCTTCTTGGCTTTTTATGCAATCCACACCTTTACCAATGGAGCGCATCACCTTGATACAATGGTTCACCAAGTACTGATCCGTCCTTACATGATCCTTTTGATCCACAATAGCTTTGAAATACTTAGTATTTTCGGGAAATTCGCCGAAAAAGGTGAGGAACAACGTTATACCGCACGTGTGCAAGTTTCGCTTTAAGTACGTCCAACTAGTAACGATCATTTGACTCTCTTCCACATTCATATACTCGATAACTGAATTTTGTGCGCCCATTTAACAGAAATTTTGAAAACATTGGTACAAACTATAATTTTATCTATCCTCCTTGACCCTCCTGCACTTGCCCTTCCATTTAGCCAGAATTGGGCAAATTCTTAATTTCTTCAAAACATCACAATAAAATGTCATTACTGTATCAAATTGATAGACTCGAATGATCAATTTGACATTTAAAAATAATAAATGCAAATAATTTTCATTACAGTTAAGAAAATTTATAACAGAACACAAAAAAAAATCTAGAATTATTTAATATAATTTGAAAAACAAATTTATTTTATATTAGCAAAACAACTAATCTTTACTTTATTTTATTATCAAGTTTTACCATTTATTTAAAATATTATCCCAATAAATAGCATTTTGTGTTAGAAAAAATCTGATACAAATAAATCAGCAGAATGTAATGTGTATGAAAACATAAAGAAAATGATGTTGCCAGCCAAAAGCGAACGACCTCGAACTTTATGCCATATGTCTAAATTTAATCTGGTAATCTCAATGCACTGGAAACATTTTTTTACGTTGAATTCTTGATGCTGTCTGTATTTTAATTAATTTTCTGTATAATAATATAAAATACAAATCATAAAACATTTAAAAGAATTTAAAAAAAAGTTATGTAAATAAACCATAAGTGTTAACAGTTTAGGAACGTCTGCTTTGATGGATGGCTAAAAACATAACGAAGGGTTGGATCATTTATAAGTGTTTTCATAATAGCTACAATATGTTTCCCATAATGAAATTTGATAAAGTGGTTATAAATAGTAGCTTTTACACGGTTTAATTAAACGGTTCTGGCCAGGTGTAAGTCTGAAGGTCGTAGGTCGGAAGTAAGGAGGGCGCGAACCCGAAGACATTTAACAGACACCATTAAATAAATATGTAGACATGAATCCGGCCCCGCTCGACCTTCCCCTTTTTCTTTCCTCTCTCGGCCACAAGACAAAAATGTAGAATAATTGGAGGGTAAGCGTGTTGTTCACGGGGTTGAGGTCGGAAGTCAGCAGACGCACGACCAGACATGTGCTCGGGGCATCCCCCTAATCACGGATATTCCCATATGGGGATTCCCCTTCCGTAAACACACCGAAACATAACATAAATTTCAACTTAACTTTAGTAAACCAACTGTTAAATATTTAGCGGATGTCATTTAATACCGTCGAATGAAGTATTTAGAAAACAATATCGTTATTTAATAATTTATCGTCTTTTGTATATTTTTTATATCTAAAAATTAATATGAAAAGTTTATAATTCGGAATTTTACTGAATTTTTCTATAATTTTAGGGGTAAGCATCTTGAATCGTCCTATTGCGATTATTTCTTGATATTAATTAATTTTTTTGATCATTTGAATCTGAAAACTATTATAACCTAAATATTTCATAATGTGAGTTTATAAAATCCTAACGTCATAATTTAACATCATTTTACTTGAATTTTATAAACAGCGTAATGAAAAAGGTTAACAGATTTTCCATCCTGCAGAGTAACAAGAAAATAACGCCAGCCGAAATAAAAATATTTAAGAATACTTGGACCGTGCTGAGGAGAAATCTGGGATTTTATGGCGTGGTGTGGCTCCAATTATTCTTCGAGCGGAATGAAGATCACCTGAACTACTTTAAATTTAACGTGAATTCCGTCAGCGAGTTGAAATCTCAACCTGCTCTGACTCTGCACGGTCTTCAGATAATGAGGCAGTTCAGCGCAATATCGGACTACATCGATAAGCCAGAAATGCTCTTCCAGATCCTTAACCTGCACGTTCACTACCACGCCAAGAGGGATATCAAACCACACGTATATGAAGATATGAAGATCACCCTGATGACAATGCTGACGACAACTTTAAAGTTCTCCGGAGATGTGCTGCAAATTTGGAACAAAATCATTACTTTGCTCTTTGAGACCATTGTAGATATGAGCGATAATTTGACATTTTATTCGACAAATGGGAGGGACTCTCAAACCATCTATAGTAATGCATTCCGGATGTCGCATTTTTAAATATACAAAGAGTTATTTAAACACTCGGCTCGGAACTGTGTCACGAAAATAAATATGGTATTTCATAAATATTTAATGTTTTTTTAATAGGAAGTAATAAATAAATTTTATGAAAAAAAAAAAGATACGATAACAACCTTTCGGTACTATACTTTTATTTCATCCAACCGAATAATACGCGTTCAACAGGTGCTCACTCACTTGCTATTACTATTTAACCAATTAATAAAAGTCAACTTTAAAATAATAATAAGAACCATAGTTTTCGTACACTCAATCCAAAATTATATATTTTTTACTGTTTATTAATATTTGCTAAAAGTATACTTATTAGTTTATTAATATTTTATGAGAATTATGCATTAAATTATTTTATAATAAAAATTTGCTAATTTTTTTTTTTTCAATTAATGCTTACTCATATAACGTCTTGCTATTAAGATTTAACCAGTGAATAACACTTAACTTTATAATAATATTTATTTGTCTAATACTACTGAATTCAAAATTATATATTCGAATTTATTAATATTTTCTAAGAATTTTTGAATTAAATTATTTTATACTAAAAATTAACTAGATTTTTATTTTCAACAACTGTTCACTTACATAACGTGTTGCTATTACTATTTAACCAGTGAGTAAAAGTTAACTTTATAATAATATTTGTTTGTGTAATGTAAACAAATACTTAAACAACCATAGTTTTAGTATACTGAATTTAAAATTATATATTTTTTACTAAGTGTTTTCTTAGAATTTTTGAAATACTTTCAAATTGTAGAATATGTAAAGTGTTGCATTAAATTATTTTATACCAAAAATTAGCTAGATTTTCTAATTTATTATTTTTCAAAAAGGGCACTAAAATTTTGCTAAATTTTTAATTTTATATTTTTTTACCAACAAGTTCTCACTCATATAACGTCATGCTATTACTATTTAACCAATGAATAAAAGTTAACTTTATAATAACATTTGCTTGTCTAATTTTACTTACTTAAACTACCATAGTTTTCATATACTGAATTCAAAATTATATATTTTTTACTGAAAGTGTACTTACTTGTTTATTAATATTTTCTAAGCATTTTTTAAATCCTTGAAAATTGTAGAATAATAATTAAATTATTTTATAATAAAAAATTGTTAAATTTGTAATTTTTTTTTTCAACAAGTGTACACTCATAAAACGTCTTGCTATTACTATTTAACCAGTAAATAAAAGTTAACTTTGCAATAATATTTGTTTGTCTAATTTTAAAACTACTATAGTTATCGTATATTTAATTCAAAATTATATAATATATTTTTTACTAAAAGTGTACTTGCTACTTATAAATTATGTTATTCAATAAAGGTTTTACGTAAATTTTTGAATATACCTTCTGTTTGAACTACTTGTGATACTTTCGTTAAAAAAATTACTTACAAGTAAGCCGTTAAATTTATTAATTTGTTTTTACAACATTCAAAGTTTAAAACTGATCAAATGATCAAATTCAATAGACGCAAAAACTATGTACAAAATTGGTTTAGTCATTATAAATTTAATTGAATGTTTAATTACATAAAAAAATATTTGTGTTAAAAAAATATATATAACGCATTTGGCAAAACTTCAAGTTAATAAAAATCATTTCTTGCTAGAAATGATTCACCTTATTGTAAAATATGGCGCAATTCTCAAAATAGTGTATAGATTTTTATTGTTTTTTTTAGTGGATAAATTGTCTTCGTGTTTGTTCGAAAGCTTCGACGAATGCAGTAATAAAGCAATATAATAAGTATTATGCGCAGCGGATGTGGAGGAGGTGGACAAAAATAGACCGGACTATTAATAAATTGTGAACCCCCTTTACATTCGAAATTACCTTTACACGGCAAGAAAACGGAATTAGAAGCAACCTCAATCCCAAATTTTTTCTCTCCAACTTCTTCACATCCAAAACACTGTAAGCGGTAGGATTGCACACCGGAATCAAATACCGGCATCCAACAAAAAAAATATATTCCCAAACAAACTGTTATTTTTAGACGCGAGATTTACATAAACATCGCAAAAAAAAATATGCTGCGTAAGGTTTCAGGAAACTTGTTGATTCAAAGAAAATTTATAATTGAATGAATTATTATTACTTATTCAATATGTCTTTGCGAACGATTTCAATTTCAAGCTGAAAAACAAACAAGGCGACTTCCTGAAAGGCTGCGGATGTTTCTTAAAGGGAAAACTTAAGTTCCGACACGTGGCTGTCTTTGGTTCTTAACACGTGCTATCCAAACACACCGCGCCCCTTTTTTTCCGCTCTTCAACAAACAATCCCCTTCTACCGAAAACACCTGAAGAAATTTCCATCCAAAATCTAATCAGAATCCACTACGCCAATTCCAGTTGATTTTCTCTTTCTTCTTGCTCATTCTTAAAAAAAAAACATGTGTTTTATTTATAGAGGAATGCATTTTATGGGCGAAAAGTGTTTTTCAAAATATGTCGAAATCGGAGTATGAACGGTCGTTAAGAATATGATTAGTTTTTGGAACGCGTTTGCACACAAATTAGACTATAAAATAAAAAATATATTTTCGTATAAATTTTTGCATCCCCAAAATACATTTCTTAATAAAATAATAGTAAATATAATCAGAAAATTCAACACTTTTTTTAAAATCAGACAAACACTTGGTTTTCTATCATTCAAACATATTTTGTTGCACCTAAATTGTGAAGGGCAGTTTCTCTGAAAAATCTCTGAAAAATGCTTCCACAGTATGTCTTTATTTTTCTTTCTTTGGAATTGTTAAACAATTCACAACTATTCTCCGCTCTTTATTTTATTCTATCATTCAAACATATTTTGTTGCACCCAAATTTTCAAAGTATGTCCACTTCCAAAGTATGTCCTTATTATTTTTTCTTTAAAATTGTAAATTCAATTTAGATTTGTTACTTGCCAAGTTATAAATCAATCGTTTAATATCTGACCTGCAAGTATCCCATAATGATTAGCCTGTTTGTATATAGATAAAAATAAATATTATGTAATTCACAATTCTGATAAATATTTGTTTTCAACAAGTGCATACTCATATAATGTCTTGCTAATACAATTTAACCAGTAAATAAAAGTTAACTATATAATAATATTTGTTTGTCTAATGTTAGCAAATACTTAAAGTATAGTTAAAGAAATGTTTTTCGTATACTGAATTCAAAATTATATATTTTTGCTGAAAGTGTACTTACTAGTTTATAAATATTTTCTGAGAATTTTTAAATAGTTGTAAATTGTTGAAAGTGTTGCATCAAATTATTTTATAATAAAAAGTAGATACATTTTTTTTTCAACTTAAATAACGTCTTGCTATTACTGTTTAACCATTTAACCAGTGAATAAAAGTTAACTTTATAATAACATTTGTTTGTCTAATGTTAATAAATACAAAACTACCATAATTTTCGTATACTGAATTGAAAATTATATATTTTTTAGTAAAAGTGTACTTAGTAGTTTATTATTGGGAATTCTGATAAAAGTTACGGTTGTTTTATATTATAATAAAATGCAAACTAAAATTATATTAACAATAACAATATAATTTAATACTTTGTATGATTATTATCTAAATTAAATAATAATTAATAATTAATTTTCTAAAATTAATTATAAATTTTGTGTGAATGTGTCATAAAATTTCTTGAGGAATTTATAGATTATTTTACGACCTACGTTTAAATGCGAAGTACGAAAAGCGCAGCTCCTGTAAAGAAATAATAGTGAACGTGTGAAGAAAAACTGTATATAAATCAAATTTTAGAGCCAGATTTGCGCATGTGGGTTTTTAAAATGTCGTAATAATAAAAACGGAAGTGGTTGGAAAACAAACTGCGGCACGTGCGAGCCGTCCAGACTGCCGCAAGAAGGAACAGCAAAGAGGAGGTATCAAAAATATGGAGGAAAAAAAGTAGAGAAAGAAAAATAAAAGGGTTTTTCTTTTTCGGTGCATAGATGGGCCGAAGAGGTGGTGGTGAAGGAGGACGAAAAAAAAAAATAAAAAAGAAATATGAACGGGTGAGCAATGAAATGGTATGGTTCGTGTTTTGTCTGGACAAATGTGTCGCACATGTTGAAACTCGGTAATTCCGTAGTATAGGCACACGCGAAATCATCCGCGGTAATTCTAAACAGGGTCGTAAAAAATACGAAGGAACTAGAATCTGGAAATCTGGAGGAGAGAACGGCAGGTGAACAGCACTGGACACTTTTATTCCAGCACTTCACCTTCTATGCTCCATTCCATTTCCGTGCCTCATGACCTATACTTGATCTAAACATTGACCATTTAGCTTTAAAACCGTTTTTATGAACAAATACAACAATTTGTTAATTTACACGAAAATTTCTAATAACATAAAAATTCCTACATAAGTCGCACACATAACTTTTTAACAATTAAATTATCATTTAAATTACTCTTCATGAACAAAGCTTAAAGTTTTAGTAAATTACAATAAAATATAAAATTTTTAATAAAAACAAACTCTTATTCTTATTAAAAAAATCAGGTTTTTATTCGATTTTATTACAAATCTCCGTTTTTCGACGCCTAAAATTATTTCTTAATATGCTCGAGATTTTAGGATGTCTACAATGTTTTTTTCAGAATATAAAACGCACGTTATTTTTTTAATAAATCGACATTTAATACCAGGTAATAATACTGCTAGTTCAAGATAAGTTAATAATTATTTAAAATCTTTTTCTTTTTCAATTTGTAATAATACAATTAAAGGACGAGCTGAAAGGTCAATAAACCTTTGCATCAGTTGAAATTTATTTTATTTTTATTATTGAATTAAGTATTTTTGTTGCAATAAATATTATTATAATTAAAAGGAAGATTAATATATTTAAGAACTATATTAAAATACTTCATAAGTACTAGTTAATAATTTTTTATTGCGTCACTTAAATCTTGGGAAACTTTTGAAATTCTCAAGATGTTAAAATTGTGAAGTCTTAACTTAATAATTTTGCTAGTTCAAGTTAAGTTAATAATTATCTAAAACCTAAATTTGTAAGTTTTTTTTTTAAATTTGTAATAATATAATTAGAGGACAAGCAGAAAGACCTATGGTCAATAGACCTTTGCAGCAGTTGAAATTTATTTTATTTTTATTATTGAATCTAGATTATTTTTTTTGTTACAATAAATATTATTATTATTTACTAAGATTAATATATTTAAGAACTATATAGAAATACTTCATATATACTGGTTAACAATTTTTTGTTGCGTTACTTAAATCTCGAGAAACCTTTGGAATTCTAAAGATGTTAAAATCGTGAAGTCTTAACGGCTAAAATGTAGTGTCTTCTAAAAATAAACATTAGCTTGAGGATAAAATTGTTTTATTACTTCTTACCTTACTTAATTGACAACGACTAGTTTTATATACATGACTAAACAATATATCCAAGATTGACACAAAAGATAATAAATAACTAATTTTATATTAAAATTATGTAAATTCAAAAGTAATTATTTAAATGTTGAATAATAATTAACAAATATTTCAATAATTAAAATATTCTAAAGAGTTAATCAAAATTAATATATTATATATAATAATAATGGGTAGATAAGAAGTGTTAGACATAACACTTTTGATACAGCGCATAATCTTTTTGTATTACCAATTAAATTAGTAAATAGATTTTTATTTATACTTTTTTTGTCTCTCTTTGTTAAAATTTAAAGATTATTTGTAGATAAATTATGATTATTATTATAAATAAATAAAATAAATAATTTAAAAAAAAAATATCTAAAATATATAATTAATACATAATTATTTCAATGGTAATTATAGCTATGTCAAACCTGTAAAAATATAAGTCCAATAGTTTATTAATATTCAAATAAATTCCTTATTCAAAGAAACTAAAAGTATATTAACAACATCAACAACAGATGACCGATTGAAGTAACTTTTAGGAACTAACACTTCACTTTCAAATTGAAGTCACTTCTTAAAACTATGTTCGATTAACGTACAATTTGTTTTTAAATGGATTATGTTATATGTACAGCCCGTGCTGAATTTAACAATCTACGGGGGTAAATATAGTCATATAGAGGAATTACCTAGGAAGAACTAACAAAAAAAAACAGTATAACAGCTATTATTAAGAAGAAAGAAAATAAGGCCAATAAAAATGCTGCTAGAGCCTGCTGGGAAGTGGCAGGAAAATGGCAGAACTTGGAGATGGGAGCGTGGCGGGCCAGAACCCAAAAATAGGCCCTAGGGTAACAAGAAAGCATGAAGATACAAGTTACCACTAGAGCCAGGTGCTTTCCGGGCATAGATCTGCACTTCATCGACAAAGAACGTGCTGATACTGCGAAGAGGACGACATCCTGCATACTCCGTCCAGGTGCTGCAAATGGGCGAAGATGAGGCACGAAGCGGAAGCATAACTTGGAAAAATGTTTGAACCAGATCCGACAGTACCGCGAGTCTCTTTGGAAGATTTTCTTCTTCTCCAAAATAAAATGTGCCTCTCTAATATAATCCAATAATGTATAAATAAATATATCAAAAACTCATACCCTCCAAAAATTGTTAGATCAGGACTCTCAAAGTTATGAAACTATTTATCTTGTGGGTCCTAACAATCAGTTAAGAAAATCATGATGGGAGGGCGAGGTGATTATAAAATGTCAGTTCTTTGAGAAAGCACTAAAGTTGCCGTGGGTCCATTTGTAAGGCATGAGACCAACTTAATTTAAGAGGCCACAGGCGCGCGCCTCATGACCCTGTGCGGAAATCTGCCACTATACACAGCATTGACATTCATTTAAACTAACCAATAGGTTGTTAACAAACTATCACTATGTTTATATCATTTATTATATTATTTAGAACCATCAAACCATCAAACCTAAACCTGAAGAAGTCAAATAATATATTTATTAACTAAAACATGATAATTATCGAATTAAGTCATTCAACTCATAGAATTATAGAAGAACAGAATATTAGTAAATGTTGAATAATTACATTAACATATGTATATTTAATAATTTGTTAAAATTATATTTTTTGCTGCAAACTTTTTGTATCGTCAAGAAATACTTATTATAATAAATTTGTACTGTGAGTAATTTGTAAATTCAGTTAAGGAACAATTCGATTAGCGGATTTTGTTCGTGGAATTCTTCAGTTGATGAAAATGTGTTTGAGTGAATGGGTAGGTGGTGAGGCGAGGTGCGGAAAATAGTAAATGGATTCCAGGAGTTCATTGTCATAAGAAAACGCTGTGTTGTGGCCTTAGAGCCGTAAGATGCATGGCTTCTATTTCTGGACTCCTGCATCCTGCAGGCTGTCGTACTGCTACTGTATGTATATACTTTCCCTAAATCAAAATCTTTTAGCTCCGGCAGCTGCCATTTGTCTAAACATATATACGTACGCAAGAAGAAAAAGAAGAGGGACAGAAAGACACGGCCGATGGTGGTGAGCAACAAAGAACCAGTAAAATTAAAAATCAAAAAAATTATCTATACCAATCTTAATTAAATGTTATCAAAACAGAAGATTTATACAGTCTAATAAATATCGGTTTTAGTAAATTTGTAAAAAAAATATAATTAATTACATAAGTATAAAATAAAAAATTTATAAATTATATATTAAATGTAAGTGAATTCAGTTAATGAACTTTTTATGTTATAAATGTGCTTTAATTTAAATGTAGAAAATGAGACAAAGAAAATTGTAAACTTTATTGGTTTTAGTTGAACGTGTTTGTTTGTTCTCGTGTTCGGTCTTGTTTCGGGACTTCTCCTCGCATCCTCCCGGCCCATCTTCCAGCTGTGCTTTGACATTTTAATTTTAAACCACCTCAAACCATGTTGGCAAGTGGTCTCAAACACATGCCACGCACATGAGATGAAATGAGTCCGTGGCCACTTGGCTACAAAAGATAACACTTTTCCTCCCCATTTAATTTTTTACTCATTATATCGAAAATATTAATCGACTTCATTGGTGCCCAAATTTATTTAAATAAATCATTATAATTAAAAACAATTTAATCATAAACATTTTTATGAATATTATAATTTTTAACCAATTTCAAATTTTATTCATTTATGATAATTTATATAATGATTAGTGTGGAGTAAATAAATATCAAAAAGCGACAATAAAAATAATATACCTATTTCTCATAATATACGGCTTGGTTTTAGAAAAAAATGTCTTATAAAATTACGGTGAATCTATAGTCTGTAATGACTCAATTAAGTTAAACAATAAAATGATTTTTTAAAGAAAACTAATAAATAAAGATATTCTAAAACTCATTATAATAATATTGATAGTCAATAGCAAAACATATTTAATTGGAAAAAGTTGATGATAATTTTGTTGAACTAACATTAATGTTGCAAATCTACTTGTCAACTATTTATTGAACTGAAATAGTTCTAATCGTTTAAAAAAATATGAGGTAAAAATTTGTGATAATAGAGACAAAAAGATTAATAAAAATAAATTACAAATACTTCTTAAATTCTCATATACTTTTATGTAAACTTGTAAAATACTCACACTATTATTTTGGTCGTTAAATGTAATATTATAAAATCGTTTTATGTTGCAACTTTTTCTGATACAAAAAAAAATGTTTGTTTTTAGTCTCATGCCAAGAAACTTTTCACTCTATATTTTTTATAACTTTAGTTCTTAAATTTATACAAAATATGTTTGCATTTATGCAGGTGAAAATTATCTTTCATTTATAATTTGAATTAGTCTGAAAATTACAAAATTTAATTAATTAATTTTTAATATATTTGTTAAGAAAAAAGTAAATGTATAATTGATTTGGTATTTCCATTATATATATATATATATATATATTTAGAATTTAGTGCACGTTCTGTAACTGGAAACACCTCCCCAACGGATTGTAACATGTGTCTAAATCAAACTAGTGTCAGTGTGTGGGATTCGAGTGATAAAAAAATATGTGTATAAGAAGCGCCGAAGCCCTTCGTGTGGAGAGCAACAGAAAACGAGGAGAGACGCCACACGCACCAAAAAAAAAACAAAGAAGGAATAACATTGAAATATTAAACCTTTGTGGGAGATTCTCGCAATGACAACTTTATTTTAAGAATCCCCGTTAATTTATTAAACGCGCACATAAAAATAAACGACTAAATTATAAAAGCTTTCATATCTACCGCAATTTTTGTTTTATTTATTTATAATATTTTTATATTTTTATAATAACGATATTTATTGAAATAATTATAGAATAATACAAATATTTTTTTACAGAAAAGTGGGAATGAAATTTTTTTTTTTCAATATTTTCGTATTTTATAAATTTATAACAAGAAATATTAATACTAAAATTATTTACTTCTATTTAATTTATTTATTATAAGATCAACAATAAAAATGTTTTCATCTCCATAGATAATTGACTAAAATATCTGTGTGAAAATATGTTATATAAAGCCTTGATACTGTATTAAATCTCATTTTCTTTTATAAAGAATTTTGTTACCATATTTAACTTACAAATACTCTCCTTACAGCACGTTATTAACACGGTATTAACCGTCAGAAAATTTAAAAAAATGGAAAAATTTTAAATTGAAATATTAGAAATATAACTAATTATGATTAACACGCAATACATTATTTTTAATTTATATTAAAATTTGATATTAAAGATTAATCATCTGCATAATTTTGATTTAAAGAATCCGAAAGGTATTAAACGTCAGATAATTAAAAAAAATTGAAATATTAAAAAAAACAATTAGTATTATTGATTGGTAATAGATTTTTTTTGTATTTTTTAATTTATATTAAAAATTTGATCATCTGCATAATTTTTATTTAATCTTGAAGTCTTATCTAAATGACTGACAGTTTTTTTTATTAAATTGGAGAAATTTTAAACTCAACTGAGTTTCATCGAATTTCGCTTTCCACAAGAAAGTTCTAGGTCCAATACATTGCAACATTTGCAGAAGACATCCAATCTATAACCTTTAAGAAGGTCTGAATCTTCTTAAGATATGGTTTTGGAAATGGCATTTATAAACCAGTCAAAATCTTAGGTGTTGAAAGTGTGTGTGAAATTAAGTGTTGAAAGTATAAAGTATATAAAGTAATGTTTAAAGCAATTTGCAAATACGGTATTCAATTGGAATAAAGATAATATAAGAAGTTGACAAAGACTTCTCCAAGAAATAAAGCTATCAGCTTTCTGAAAAATATCTTTGTGAAAATTTCAAGCAAAATCTTGGATCTTCAATTTAGATTTAATTAAAAATAAAATCATTATGCAATTGATAACAACTAAATATTATTATAATTCTTTATTTTATGGCTTGATTTCAATATAATAATTCAAATTGAAAAATAAAACAGTTTACAAAAAATCCTTTTCCTACTCATATTTCTGCTTCCGTTGCGTCACGACAAAGATGTTCCTTTCGATTGTGCACATTATTATTTTCGGTTTGACGATGTGACTAAGTTAATTGCGGTTTTGAAATGAATAGGAGTCAGCTGATGAACACTCGTTGCTTTCGTGGTGGAGGAGGGGACCTTGTAGAGGAAAGTATGCGTTGCGGTTTTCGCAATGCCAAAAATACCTTTAAGGTTGTCTCGCAGGACGAAATCGGGGCGTCCTCCCTCAAATCCCGAAACCTCAGATCTTCGCTGCTCAATCTACAAATCTCCACTCTCTCCGGACGAGCAGAGGAGTCTTGTTTCCTGCTTCGGCTCTCGGTGGATCCGCCACTTCTTATAAACATCCGGAACGATAAATATTTTCAAACCCGCTTCCAAACTACAAATAGATTCAGAAAACACCCACTCGCTGAGCCCGATGATTTTTTCCTCTTCTATGCCTTTCCCCTCTTTCACTCGTCGCATTCCATTCAACTATCAAAGCACAGTCTCAAGCATTATTATTATAGAAAAACAATAATTGGACATGCAATTATATAATAAGTTACCATTATTATTTTACAAGAAATTATATACTTTTTATAATTGATGTCAGATAATCAATATTCTATACAATCTTAAAAAAATAATACACAAAATTTAATTATATTATATTATTATATTTTTTTATATATATTTTAAGGTTTTCTTATTACATTTTAGTAAAATAATATTTAAATAGAAATTATTAATAACTAAAATTAAGTTTTTCAAATTGTATTGTCAATATGTTCTATAACTGCTTAAACAATTTATAGTAATTTTTGATATTCCTCACTAGAGAAGATTAGTAATTCCAAAACGTCTAAAATTACACATATTAATTAACAACACAAGTGGAAGTTATACGTAATTTATCAACAACAAAAAATTAAAATTAATGCTTATATAATCATTATATATTAAATTTACTGTGAAACAGAATATGAATAAAATATAGTATTGATCTTTAATTAAATATTTTTTTACCTCCCACTAAGAATAAACTAGAAAATCTATGTTTAAATATAGAATAAACATGTTTTTTTTAAAAATTATTATTAGTATTTAGTAAACTTTAATGTTTTTTTCTATGCTTATAATCAGGCTTAGCGCATGTTTTTTCTTAATGAGTGCGCAAAAAATGTTATTCACAATATTATGAAGTGCATAACTTTAAGTATATATATTTATGTACAATTAATTCCAATAGTTTTCATAATTTAGTTGAAAATTAATTTAAGGTAAAATATTTTTAATCACAGCACAGTCCGGAATGTTTGAAACCAGATTAATCGAGGATTTTAAAATCTTATAAAAATATACTGTATTGTGGAAAAATAAACTATCTGTATTAATTTATTATAATTTATTTTTATTTTGTGAAATAGGAATTTATTTTGAAATGTTCAAATTAGTTTATTTTATAATCCAAATAAACTAGTTTTTCAATTTTCCTAGAAACATGAAAAGTATAGTAAAAAAAAACAAGGGCAGTGATAAAGTTAATGTTTGTTCCATTTCTTACAAATATTGGTTGTGGGCCGCATGCGGCCCGCGGGCCTCGTGTTTTTAATTAAATGCAATATAAAGTACAAAGAACAAAAGGAAGTTTTATATAATTTTTAGTGTATACAAAATCTCAAGTTTTTAATAATTCTTATTTTATTGAATTAAAAAATATAAAAACACTTTTATAGTAGAACTAAATAAAAAGTAAGGTTGTTATTCAACTATTGCTTCGAATTATATTAAATGAAGAATAATTTAGCATTTGCAAAGGAAAGTATGTATAAACTAGTGTGCAGATGTACGTGGAGTGAGCGAAGGAGTAGGCGTATAAGGAACGAACGAACATAGTTCGTTTTATTTATTTATTTTTTAATTTTCGAGTACGTAAATTGGAAAATTGTAATATGCAAAATGGATTTTATGGTATGTTTTCGAATGTGGCGTGTTTGCGGATGGCGGATGGTGGATATAGATGTGCATGCGCCATCTGAGCACGTGCGTTTTCAACCAGAACTCCATAACTAATGGCAACAAGCGTTCTCCGATTGTTTTTACCGCACATCTGACTGCCAAAGGAAAGAAAATAATAAAAAAAAGGAAGTGTGCAATTTCAATGCTCGTGCCACAACTGCCACAATTACACGAAGAAAAAGATTAAACGAAACGCAGAATGCGAAAGCTGTAACAACTGAGTCGACGGCGTTCGCAAACTTTACGACTTTTCGAACTCATCGAAATCACAATTTTATTTCTGCACCAGTTTATTGTTTAATGGGAATCTATTTACGCAACAGTGCGAAATCTAATAGTTAAAAAGGATACTTAAAATTATTTATTTCGTTTCTGATATGGAGGAATGTGCTAAATTTAGATCAACTAAATATTTTATTTACTTCTACTAAATGACTAATTTTTTAAATAAAAATATAAAGAAAATTTCAATTTCTAAATAAGTAATTATGGGATTTTTTTTATTTCTATAGGCTTGAATTCTGAGTTATTTTACCTTTCTCGAGATAATCTATTAACAAAATTCCATTTTCATTTCATAAAGTAATTCCATAACCATGTGTCGCTATCAAAACTCTTAAGTCTCTTTTTGTTGTGTTAAATTTCAGTTTTTTAAGCAAAATAACTTTTGGACTTTTCTTAATTACTTATGACTTAATTTCTCTACTTAAAATGTTGTATAGTCCAATTTTTTGTCCAATTTCATCCATTCGGCAATTCTCGGTGCCACAATAATAATTTTATGTTTCATTTTATAAACTTGAAATATTAAATGAATATTTTAATAATTGAATAAATTTTGGGACAGTAAATATTTTATTTTTTTGGATAAAACTGTTTCTAAATTATACTAAACAATAATAATATAATCTCGAACTAAAACATATTGCAAAATTATATTTTTATAGAAGTTTCTTTAACTATTTCGTAACAGTATGCATTTTTAAAACATATTAAGTAAATAACATCAAATAAATCTACACATTAAGAAAACTAGAACGGAATTTGCCGATTTATAGTCAATGAATCCTTATAACCGATTGGACCAAATCCGATTTTATAATGAAATCTAAAAATTCCAATACCATCATTCTAGCGTGTCTGCAGGGACTTGATGACATAACAAGATTTACGAACAACAATGGTCCAAAATCAACCAAAAATATTACACTCTCTTGTGTGCTGACTAAGATGGACGTGGACATTACTGACGCGGAGATTAATTATCACCTGAAATCATTAGAAATCCAGAATTGATACTGCAAGTAAATCGTATAAAATTCGAATCATTACTGGATGCGCGGTCTCCTACACAGAACCCAACTTGGACGCTTGTCCGATCAACAGAAAATGGTCCTAGTGCCACACACCGATGTATACCACCGCTTCCTCTGAGATGTGCGGCGTGCAACTCTGAAGTCCAGGTGGTATGGTCGACTAAGTGTCCGAAGAGGCCCACAAAACCAATGCAAAACATACTTGAATAAATTGAACTAACCCAAAAAAAAATTATTTTTTTTGCAATGGTTGACGAAACGATTTCTTTATAACTTCAATATCGATACTTTACTTTATGTTTGCTTTTATATAATTTTGATGTTTGAATTGGACAACCCCGAACTGGAGTCAACCACAAGCCCAGCTTTGAAATCACAAAATCATCAAAGATTAATATATATTGGCTGAATTATTTTTTAATTTTTTTATTACCTTTGGCGATTTAGCGCTTTAGTTCAATTATGGCCAATAAATTTGTTTGAATAAAAAATAAAATACTATTTGAAATCACATACACTTTTTATAATTATTCACCCAACAAGTTTATGAGTAAAGTTTACTACTCGCATTTTGACACTTAAATTGTAATAGTTTTATTATGTAATAAAATATACATTAAATAGAATTAAACTACAAGTTTTTCATACAACCTATTTTTAATGAATTTTCTTAATCATAATTACTTCAGTTTAACACGGATTAAGTGCTTTAAAAATATTTTTAGTTCAAGAACTTGTGAATCATCAAATAAAATAAATACTGTATGACATAATAATGTCGATGCAGATTTTTATTCTCTAAATGCCGAAATAATAAAGTACAATATTCATGCAAACTAATATATATTTTATAATGTATTATATATCATATTTCACTGGGATTACTCAACTACCAAATGGATTGATGAGATGGAAGTGTGAGTGTTGTCCTGAAACAAAAAATTAATTATATTCAAGTAACAATTCTGGGTTTAGTTAATATTTACAGTGACGGTTATGGCGAACGTCTTATCCATTTTATTCAAAAACTTCTTGGCGACGAGAGCGAAGTTCGATGTTTTCTTTAACGGATCCCAATGGTAAAGTGGTTTGATTTCAAGATACTCGTTGGGTTCAATTGTGACAACCAACTCGTCGTGAGTTAAATCGACATCAGTTGCATATATGGGCAGTAACTCTGTGAGCTCAAAATCTTTATTTACGTCCATTCCAAACCTGTATTGATAAACTTTCTTATTGAAGAACGGCGCATTGTTGTTTTGGTCCGTGATTGGTTGCTCGAATCTCTTCAATTAGAAAATTATTGTAATAAACCGAGTTTATATTTGATTACTACTCACAAAACTGGAAGTTCCATTTTCACAAGAAATAACCATAGTCGTTTCTAATCTTGGTACATAATCAGTGCTTGCCAATTCATACTCAACTTCGGAATAACGTTGAGTGGTCTTGACTAGAATTTTGTCTCCATCGATACTGGCCTTCAAATACGTATCGTCTCTCACATGAACATCTGCAAAGTGGAAAAAATGATTTTTTGCCCTTTTTCTATTATATTTCAACGACTTACCTGTAATACCGCCTTTTGGAAACTCTTTAACAATACCATCATATGTGTCTTTAATTGGAGTGTTCTCAAATCTACTAATTATTCCCATATCAACGCCCTCCAATTTGCAATCATCGAACACTATACAAATACATTAATTAATTATACTCAGTCAATCTTAAGGACTTACTTCCATAGGATATTTGGATCAAACCAAATACCAAAATTAGCATCTTCATTGTTCGGGACATTTCCATTTCGCCTGTTGTCGCTATACTAAGTATATCAGGATACTGCTTTATCTATCGTGTACTCAATATTACACGTTTTTCTGATACGTTTATCACATTCTCAATTTGTTCAATAAATTTATTACACAAAAATAATAATAATCAATTCCGTTCTACCTTACACGTATTGATTTTTAATGATTGTTCGGAACAATTGAAGATTTAAGTAAAATATAATAAGTTCAAGGTCTGCTCTATTAATTTAAGATTTTAAATACATTAAGCACTTACAAAAAATAACTATTAACTGATATTAACATTATTAGCAAAAATCATTAATAACTTTTTCATAATATTTTTGCTCTCAGTAATAAATAACCATTAACTTAAGTTAAGCCAGAGGTTCCAAATCTTTTTCGGTTTGCGGCTCTCTAAATAATCGGATTTTTTCCGCGGCGCCCTTAATACATCAGATTTTTTCTAAATTTTTGATTTTCTTAAAAATTGGAAAATTTTCCTTTTTAAAAGCGCCCCGGGGAGATTGGTATTTTTATTAGTAAAAAATTGGTAAAACAAATTTTAGCTAACATAGCTTATAGGAATAGGAGGAATAGGAGCCGCATATGACTACGGAGCCGCGGATTGCCGATCCCATAATAATAATACATAAAAATAATAATGTTTACGAAATTTTATTTACATTGTAATCAAATGTTTTCTCACACAATTTGTTATTATTGAGAACATTTTATCTGATTGACTTGTGCGTACTTATTTTTTTTTTATCTTCCTGTTTCGACCAATCTTCTTATCAACGACTCAAGTGCGATTTTAATATTTCATTTTTTTCGTAATCGGACGATCAAAGATTATTTCATGCAATCTCACAGTCACGTAGAATCTTTAGCCAAATCCCACCAATAACTTGAATGGAAAAAATAATAATCTATACTAATTAATTTTAAATCCATTGTTGTAATTGATTGTCATTATCGCAATAATTGATATTTACCGTTTTATTGCCATGCGAAGTATTTTAAAACGTATTTTTTGTAATTAAATAAATTAATAGAATATTTTTTTGTGGTAGGGTTTATTAATATTGTTAAATTTTATTTAAGCTAATTTATTGGACACAAGTTTCTGCCCTTTATTTACAACTAGTACAAAATTGAGAATAAAAAAATACACTAATCTGAATGCAACTTATATATCATCTATTATACATCTATTATTAACAAATATCATGATACAGTTTATAATGATAATATTTTCTATTTAATTACACCTTGCAATCGATGACATCATTGCTTTTTGGCGCTTTCGGTTTCTTCTTGAAGAAGCGGTTAAGTGTAATGATCATTGAGGCTAATGCAATTAGCGTCACCAGGCAGATCATGGTTTGGGCTATGGTGGAAGTCATAATCCATCGCATGAAACCGTTCAGGTTAGATTGGATGCCGTCGCTGTGCGCTGGTTTTCCGTTCAGATACACCGTTACGAAGCTCATGGCGTAGAATCCGCGCCACTCCGCCAATACAGTCAGGATAATAGACCTCTCCTTCAGTTCATTCAAATCCCCGATGATTTCCAAGTCCAGTTGGTTTTTCAAGAAGTTGGGCATCAGGTGAAGGTATTTAGAGTGATCTGAAAGTTAAGAACGTTAAAAAGAACTACTGTACGATATAACGAGAAGTTGCATGATCATACAAGGATTTGTAATATTGTACGCAATATCTTTATCTAAACCGTTGACCAGCTCGATCTTGTTATCGTCTATGTAATGGATAGTGCCGTTCTCGATGTACACTTCGTACTTGTTCTTTGTGAACTCGAATTCTTCATCAGAATTTTTCAGAACGTTCACTTTCAGGAGAGCTTTGCTACTTCTTTGGTCTTTATCCTAATTAAAAAATGAGATAAATTATATCTTATAATAATATATAATTTGTCGTTCTCACCTTAACCGTGAGTTCCAATTCAAAATCTTCTGTGCTATTAATATCACGTTTTGCCTTCAAATAACCTGCAATAGTCTTATCCTTGGTATATCTGCTACTCAATGCAAACGCATCGTTTTCCTCAATTTCCATGGTCATCCCGTATGAATCCAAGTCGAGATCTATAGCTTCAATCTCCAGCATTTGATCCAATTCGAACCTCTTCGGGATCTGATTGTAGAACACATAATTGTACTCGCTGAACATAAATTCCGGCAAATGATTATTGATGTCATTAATTTCCTGTATATAATCCTAATAAAATATATTAGTTAATTAATTATCCAACGTAATTGCATGATTTATACAATCTCCACAGTATAATCCCGGCAGGTGACAGTCATTGTCATCACTAACTTATCATCCTTGTTATTTTCCTCGTAATTAGCGAATTCATCGGTGGTATAAATACTCAAAGTCTCATCTACTTTATTGAATTTGCATCTCAAATACTTCGTCTTGAAGCATCGCACATCTGCAAAAAGAAAAACATGAAACATGATCCTCGATGAAATTACTGCAAGCGAGTACCCTCTATATTTTGCGTGTCTTCAAAAAGTTCCACAGTGCCGATGTATGTATCATCGATTAACTTCTTGTTCTTATATTTTTTGTCGTATTTCAAGTCGATAGATCCGAGCCTGCAAACCTCTTCCACATTCTTATCACTCTTCAAACTGATCTTAGTTGTTGCGTTCATCCCGTTCTCAGAGGCGACAAGTGTCAAATCTATGTTCTTTAAAGATTTAACCAAAGGTAAACCATCTGTTTTCAATTGAATTTCATCTTTCACTAAGCTTACGGCAGTCCTGAAAAAATCTTTGTAATCTGAAAGTAAACAATATGAGAAAAACGAATTGCAGAAAACGAAAGAATCAAAGAAAATACCTGAGATTACTGCAATGTGCAAATCGTCGTCATTTCCATTTTTCAACGAAATCGGGTTTTTCATTGTTATTACATTATTTACTATACTTCCTTCGTAATTGTCTTTAGTAAACTCAATATTCTCTTTCGGCAATTTCAATTCAACGGTGACTTCTGCAACACCGACTTTTGAACCTCCTAATATGCTATCCTGCAAATTACGGTATTATCATAAAGAATTACATAATAATAGTTTCAATATTCATACAAAAACTTTGATTGTGAAAGTCCTCTTGAATGGTGGGGTAAGATCCCTTCTGGCAAATAAATTAGCGGTAACTGCTTTATCGTGCGTTTCACCTGCGTTAATCCCAAAATAATCGTCGTCTGTTGCCATGGAGAAAAATGTTGTACCGATGTCATAATCGTATGCTTCAATATCCGCAATTTTTCCCAAATTCAAACCACTTTTTACAGTGTTGTATAATACAAAATTATACTCCGACTCATTAAATTTCGGATTATAACTATTTGTGAACGTAATTGGTTGAACAAAATCCTAAGAAACAACAAATATATTAGTTTCAAGTGTCTTAAGTTATAATCAATGAACTAACGAGTGTAATTTTCGTTCCATTATCACAAACAACGTTCATTTTTGTGTAGATTAATTCATCGAACTCTTTTCTTTCGTAAAACTCAAATTCGTCGGTGGTGCTGATTGTCATTTCTCCACCATCATGAGAAAGCTTTAAATAAGTGTCGTTGTCGAGGCTCACATCTGAATAAAAATTAATGTATTCTGTTTAATTACTTATATTAACACTTCAATACCTTTAACCAGTTTCGTCGAGAATTTCTCGATAACGCCATGGGTAGTATCCTTAATTGGTGTATTTCTGAATTTTCCTTTTCCAAAGTTAATGCCGGATATGGAACATTCTAGAATGCGATGAGATAAATATGTTGTTTATGTTGCAGGTTTATTTACCTTCCAGAGTCCAAATGGATGGAAGTAATGTTAACAATAAGATAAGTATTTTCTTTCGGCCGGTTGCCATTATTGCTTCGTTGCATGCATTGAACTAAATTGAGAGTGGCCGCAATATCTGGCGGATGATAACAGAAAGTAAATTAAATCGATCAGCAAATCTTATCTATATTTGATTGTTTGAAACGCATACACGTATACTTAATAAAATAATAAAAGAAAAATGTGTATACACTTTCCAAAATTGTATTGGATCGTTACATTATTGTTCATGGATTATGTTTGTATTGGAAATGTATGATCGCTCATAATAAATCGATTTTGAATAATGTAATTGGTCATCAAATTAATTGCCGAGCGATGGTCGTCTATGTTCAGTGGATGTGGATTTACCACTCGCAATGCATTCCATCAAAAGTTTGTTGGCAAAGAAACGAACGTCGAATTCAATTAAAATCAATGTCAGGTGTAAACATTACCCATGCCTATGCGAATCGATTTGGCTGGTTTTGTGCATCGCCAGACT
This sequence comes from Nicrophorus investigator, assembly GCA_963457615.1. Lineage (NCBI taxonomy): Eukaryota > Metazoa > Arthropoda > Insecta > Coleoptera > Silphidae > Nicrophorus > Nicrophorus investigator. The sequence continues at coordinate 11,347,729 of OY735142.1, read as the reverse complement.
TACAGGATTGATGCCTATATCCGCATCGCCGCCGAAACGGCACACTTCCGGCTGCAAATTCGTGGTTCATCGCAAATGGCTCTGGTACACATATTCATTATTAATCCTATTCTTACCATACGTATGCGTGATGTACACTATACGTCTGAATTGCGGGCCCAACACCAACAAAATCAACAGTTTGGAATGGTAAACGTGCAGTCGTAAGTGGTCCAACATCACACACGTAATCATGTTTCAGGTACGTTATGACATTCGGTTATATCATCACGGATATAGAATCAATCGTATCTTTGATGATGGGTATTATTATGGCCAATAGCTTCTGCACACTTCTGGAGAAGATATCGAAGATTTCCGGGATCTTAAATGAAATGGCCAGAATGCAGATTATCTTGAACAGAGTTATGAAATGCCTATATCCTTGCGTCTTATTCGTCTTCGCTTCTTACACTTACGTTGCTTGGCTCAGATCGCTTATAACATTCGAAGATTACCGATGCACCCTATTAGGTATCCAGGAATCATTTCTGATTGACAAATTGCATCATTTGAATCATTTCAGATCAACCATTTGCCGTTATTATACGAGGAATAACCTTGATATACCCATCTGCAGAAATCATAATTGTCATAATGTTAACTTCTCTGATAGTCAGCAAATTCAACAACCTATACGACGCAACAAAATTAGCTTTACATGTTTGTACAACTAATGGAAACACAAGTGCCGTAAGCATACATTAGTATTCGAACATTTTTTAATATTTTACATTTGATCTCACTTTCTTTATATCATACTTTTCCTATACAGACGAATATAGTAATTGGCTATTCAGTCTATATTACAAATATAAAGTATATGAAATTCTTTAAATTGTTATTGAAAATATCTATTATATTCAACTTCCTTTCGCAGTTCTGAAATAATGAAATATCGATTGAACATAATAAATAAATTTGATTGTAACAGCTCGAGCAAGTGTCGTTAACGCATCAAGAAATCATCGGGGCCGTAAAGGAAATCAACAAGTGTTTTGGTATTCAAATGCTAATGGGGATTACCTCGAGCTTATACACAACTATCTATTACTTATACCGGATATGCACCGTCAACTACAAGAAGACGCACAGCAATCCTCACGAGCAAATCCATTACTTCTTGAGTCTTCTCTATCGCTCCTGCAAATTAATTATTTACACAGTGCTTGGACATAATATAAGCAATTCGGTAATCTGTTTTGAATATTGAAAATAGACACAATATTAATAATTTATTGGTTTCAGTCAAAAAAACCTCTTGAAGCCTTTCAGAACACGAGTATTTTACAATTTCCCTCGAAGACACTGGAACAGGTAAAAGAGAAGCGGATCATGGGTCATATAACTCAAACAAATCTATTGTAGATACAACTGTTGGTAATTCTGTGGCAAGGACAACAGGCTTTACTCTCAGGATTTGGTGTTGTTAATATAGGACCTTGGTTATTGGCTCCTGTAATTTACGTTCATTATATTATTTTCTATTATCTATAACTTTCTCATTTTTTTTTAGATCGTTGGAAACGTTATTACTTATTTGCTAGTGGCCCTGCAGTTTCAAAATAGCGGCGCCGATATTTCACAAAACGTTTCCGCTTATCTCGATTACGTGCTATGATTATTTCCGAACAAATTCTCTCCTCTAGCACGAACCTTGTATTTTCAATCCAATTTGGTCTATCATTCTCTATTTATAATCACAACAGTATTTTTTTTTCTAAATAATTAGAATATTTATTTATAACCAATATTATTATAATATTATAAATATGTTATTATTTTCATATTTTAATTATTGCACGCAACAATAATTATATTTTATTCAAAATCGACCGAAGTTTTTCCATGCGAATCATTTAATCCTATTATTTAAATTAATAATATTTTTTATTGCAACAATAAATTACAATTGTATCAATTGTATCAAAACTAAATGCAATAACACATATTTTTAAATAAAATAAAATTCAACTGTTGCAAAGTGCTGTTGACATAGCATTGGTCTTTCTGACCAGATACATTTTATTAATTAAATTTTGAGAAAGTAATTTTTATTAATCTAGTAAATATATATAGAAAACATAATAATTATAGAATTATGTCTTGTAATTGTTTTTGATGTTAAAAGTTTTAGAAGATGATTTTACAATTTTATAAATGTAACAATTAATATTTTGGGAAACGATGATTCACTCAAATATCTGCGAGCAGAGTATTCTAGTTTAATAACTATATGCAACCAAATCTACTATAATAACCACATTATGCAAATTATAAATCCATTTAGGAGATGAACGAGAGTTCATATATACATTAACTTTTGATCAAATTTCATTATAATTAGCACAAGGGCGAATAGACAGCGGTCAGTAGCCCTTTGTACGAAAATTCAAATAAATTTTGTCTACTACTACTAATTATTAATGAATACTACATTAAAGATATCTTAGTTAGTAGATAGCAGCGTTTAAAGTTTAATGTAGAAGAAGGTAGATATAATTATTTATATAAAGTAAAATCTACTTTCAGCATTTTCTTTTTCCGTTTCGACCACTCTAATTGGAGTAGAAATATACGACTTAGCTCGCACTCTGCGCCAGTGGTAGCACGTCTGTGTCTTATGAAATATCTTCTTTCTCCTAGGAAATTGCTTATTCCCTGTGGAAAAATAACTCTAAATATGAAAATTTTGAAAATTCGTAATTTCGTTTTTGTTGTTGGTCACCCTGAAATATTCTTTCCTGTATAATATAACCTAATAACAATTCAAGTGCAACGGATTCCAATTGGCGGGAAATCTATTTATAGCTATATATACTATTTGTATTGTTGGATCAAATACTGGCAAGACATCATATATAGTTGTTGTCTGTGTATTATTATAGAAAACTTCGATCTATATATTTTTATAACTTATTTCAAACAAATTGGAAGAAATGGCAGATAAATATAAATTATCTGAAGGTGCATTAGCTGTAAGTTCAATCTATATTGTTTGATAATAGATGTTGATAATGTATGTTCTTTGTGCAGTTATTAATGAGAGGTGATAAAATAGATAACCCAGTAATGCAGGTGTTGGGTAGCAAGAAGCTTGCCACAAATGATCCTGACAAGGAGAGACATCGCATGATGCTCTCAGATGGAAAATATCTATTCTCGTTTGCAATGTTCACTAACCAGATCAGCAATTCGATTTTGCATGGGGGTGACTTTGAAATGTTCTCAATCATCAAGATTAAGAGATCAGTTACAAGTGAAATTAATAAAGATAAAAGTGCTGACAAGTAAGTTTGCTACAATTTCAACTCAATTGTTATAATTTAACAAAACATTTTTTAGAAAAATTTTAGTGATTATGGATTTTGAATTTGTTGCTAAAGGGAGTGAGGTAGGATGCAAGATTGGAGATCCTATACAACTGCCTACCAATTTAGCAAAGGAAAACACTGATGCACCTAAACCTAAGGTCAATGCAAACTCATCTGCGCAGAAAAAAACATCAGTTCCATCTATTAGTGGCATTAACTTGAATAATTCCATGCAAGGGAAAGCTACACACTCTATTTCTGCTATTACTCCCTATCAAAACAAGTACTTATTGATGTTAATGATTTTACATAAATTTTTAATCCATTTTATTGTTTAGGTGGGTAATTAAGGCTAGAGTGACAAACAAATCCAACATCCGTACATGGAAAAATGCTAAAGGTGAAGGCTCTCTGTTCTCATTTGATTTGCTTGATGAAAGTGGTGAAATCAGAGTTACAGCATTTAAAGAATCAGTTGACAAGTATTATGATATCATTCAGGTGAAGCATTTTACTGCTTTATATTTATTTGTAATTATTAGTTATGATTTTGTAGGTGGATAAAGTTTATTACATCAGTAAGTGTGCTACCAAATTGGCAAATAAACAATATTCATCATTGAAGAACGATTACGAGTTAACGTTATCTAATGATTCCATGGTTCAGGAGTGCGAAGAGGAAACGAACATTCCTACGACAAAATATGATTTTGTAACGATTGATAAATTTGCTAACATGGAAGTTGGAACCATTGTTGGTAAGTGAATGATTAAACGAATGATTTTTTTTTGATTACTTAACGAATATTAAATGTATTCACAGATTGCATTGGAATAGTTAAGCAAGCATCCGACGTGCAAACATTCACAGCAAAATCTTCCGGCAGAGAACTGAAGAAAAGAGAATTGAACATTGTGGACCCTTCCAAGGCTTCAGTATGTATTCCAGTAAATATCTTACTTGATTTAAGATAATTGGTATTCTAGGTATCAGTAACATTGTGGGGAGATACTGCTGAAAATTATGATTACACTCTACCAGTTATCGTTATAAAAGGTGGTAAAATAGGCGAATTCGGCGGTGGAAAAAATCTTTCAGTGTCTATGAATGGTTTCATCAAATATAATCCAGACATCCCAGAAGCTTTCAGTCTTCGCGGATGGTACGATAATGGTGGCTGCAATGAAGAGACATCTAATATTAGTGCCAGGTATTGTTATTTAATACAATACTATAACAATTATATTTATCTAATTTTGAATGTGCATTAGATCAAATATGGGCGGTTTCCAAGCTAATTGGATGAGCTTCCGGGAAGTGAAAGACCAGGATCTGGGTAACGTCGAAAAAGGATACTACTATCAAACTGCGGGCACAGTTATACTGGTACGCGCCGAAAACATCTTCTACAAAGCATGTCCGCAGGAGAACTGCAACAAGAAAATTGTTGATCTCGAAAATGGCACATACCGATGTGAGAAATGCAGCAGCGAATACCCCAACTTCAAATACAGATTGCTGGGCAATGTAATGACAATCACCATTTAAATACATTCTATTTTAAATACTATTTTTTCAGGTCAATGTTGGTGACTGGAGCGGAAACCAATGGGTGAGCATGTTTTCATCAGAACTGGAAACATTGCTTGGTAAAACAGCGCAGGAAGTTGGTGAAATCGCTGAAACCGATAATGATGGACTGATGCAAATCACCAATGAAGCTAATTTTAAGCAGTACACCTTCAGATGCCGTGCGAAAATGGAGAAATACAATGTAAGATTCTAATTGAATTTAGTAATTATATATATTTTAACATTTCTTTTTCAGGATGAGGCGAGATTAAAAACGGTTGCTATTAAAGTAGAACCGCTTAATTACAAGGAATATAATACTCATTTGATATCTAGAATTCAGCAGCTTGCTTCCTAAATTGTTTTACTCTTATCCATACCTTAAGTTACTTAGTGTGTATAATTTGTTATTAATATAGGTGTTGTTATCTATATACAACACATTTGTTCTACTTTTACCCAAATAAATATTTTTCATAACTTTGTAGAAATAGAACAAAATAATTTATTTATTTTCAAGATTTTGTGTTAATTACATAAGTAATTCTTAATCTTATATAGTTTCTTATAATGGTATATAAAACATTTAATATAGTTTCTACATAGAAATTTTATATAATTTTAAGTTGTTGCTTGAAAATAGATTATGGATATCTGAAAGAAATAAATATTAAATCATATATAACGTGTGTATTTATTTATAATTACTTACATATCTTTAAGCATGGAATATACATAATTATATTTGTTCCCTCATTACGCGTTTTCTAGCATATGCCCCCAGGCACGCCAAAACGCCTACAGTGCTTATAACTAGCCCCAAAATCAGGGCCAAAGTATCACCAAAATCAAACATCTTTAGCTCTTCTTAAAAATTCCAACAATTGTATTATTGTTAGTTTACGATAATAAATATCTCTGACATTGCATACAATTGTGCCAACTTATAATATCTTAAAACAATTTAGTTATTTAATAATGAATAAGTATACAATTTAAAATCCAAACGATTTTGTTTGTTTTTGATGTATTTAATTAATACCTTGAATGAATATAAAATAATATTATTTTGATTCTATTTCCTATATGTGGCAACACTAGTATAACCTACAATATATTTAAGTATTATTATTTCATGTTATTTGTTGTTTAATATTAATAACAAGATGGATTTTAAAATAGAGAATGAAGATTTATATGAACTGTTAGGAGTTGATATAGAGAGTTCCACAAATGATGTAAAGTTGCATATAAACGATTTGAGGATGTTTTATAAAATGTTTATTTTTTAGATCAAAAAAGCTTATAGGAAAAAAGCTTTAAATTGCCATCCAGATAAAAATCCTGACAATCCAAATGCTGCTGCAGAGTTTCACAGACTAACAAAGATATTGGAAGTACTCATAGATGAAACAGCAAGGAAGGCTTATGATAGAGTACTCAAAGGTAAGAAGGAAGCTGCTTTGCGTCATAAGCAGTTGGACAGCAAAAGGCAAAAGCTGAAAGAAGATTTGGAGGCTAGAGAAAGAGTGGCTAGTAAAGGTGTTCAAAAAAGTGATGCAGAGAAGTTAAAGGTGAGATTAAGACTATTTCAATAATATATGAAAAATACTAATGTAAATTATGATAATAGGAAGAAATTGAAAGGCTGAGGAAAGAAGGTTCAAAATTAGTCCAAGATGAGATGGAATCAGTTATGTCGGAAATTAGATCTCAGGCAAACAAAGTGCAAGAAGATATCTGGGATAGTACAAAGCATAGAATAAAGATTAAATGGAAAGCAAGTAAAAATGACCCAGATAATGGTGGATATAATCAGGAATTACTGCAACGTTTTTTATCAAAAGTAATATACATTAATTATTTAAAAACCAAAATAACAAACTTTTGTTTTTAGTATGGTGATATTGTAGTGATGGTCATGTCACCAAAGAAAAGCGGAAGTGCCCTTGTGGAATTCGCTACTAAGCGAGCTGCCGTTAGTAATTTTTAATTATTATTTAAAAACATATAAAAATCTTTAAGTATTTCAGGAAATGGCTGTTCAAATAGAAAAGGGCTTAGCAGATAATCCACTGGAACTCACATGGGTCAATGAACCACCATCAAGTGTTAATCGCCAATCAACAACAATAAAAGATTCCGATTTTGAGAGCATTGTTTTAACAAAGATGAGGCAGGCTGAAGAGCGAAAACGTTTAATTGAACAAATGATGGCTGAAGATAAATAAATAAACGTATTTTTATTCATAACAGATGTCGCTTGTGTTCATTCGTTCATATGCAACCCGAAGAAGTTGACTGAGACGCACGTTATTTAAAAAATAATTGTTTTTGGTCGGGTTGTTTTAAGTACGAAAATCCTTAAAATGGAATTACTAAATATCGTTGATCCGCCAAATCGTCCTATGAATACCAGCTTTAATCCCACACAAGGGCCTAAGCTTCACAAGGATTTGATTTTCATAGATGTTGATAAAACAGGTGAGATTAACCATATAACCTAAAAGAAAACGTTATTTTTTTTTATTTCATAGAGCGAATTGTTGTTGGATCAACAAATACATCGGCTACATTCTGGGAAGGTTCTGTGCAGGTCTTTAAAGGTTTTAATAACTTCAATGATAATTCCTGCACATCTTATTATAATGGACATATTATCAATGATGGGAAGATCTTGTACAAGCAAAATTCTGTAAATACAGATATAAGAACATATTTTCATTATAAAAATTATAACTTTTTAGGTAGTTATTTCAGAAAATCCATTTAGCTTAAGTATATTGAATATTGGTGATCAGCAAAATAGTTCACCAATTTTAAAGTATTCAGAAGAACATATGGAAAAGATTAAGAGCATTAACTTATGGGATAAGCAGACTAGAATATTAACATCTGGTGAAAAATATCTATCAATTTGGGATTTAAATGTAAACAATGGCTTAAAGAAGATTGAAGACTATGTGTATGAATTCTAACAACTGTTGTTAACTTTTGTTTTAAACATGATTATTTTCAGTGGTTTCCATACTGCAGATATAACTAGTTGTTGCACACAAAAATGTGATCAAACCTTTTTTGCATCCACTGGAATTGATCGTCGTTTGGTCATATGGGACTCGAGGATCAAGACACCAGCCCAAAGTAGGGATATTGAATAATTTCTTAAGATTGGGATTTAACAATTTATTTTTTAGTTTTATACACAAACGAGTTTTGCTCGTTAACTGCTGTTTCCTGGAATATAGAAACTCCTACAACTTTAGCGGTGGGCACTGAAATTGGAGACATTTACTTTTTGGATACTCGAAAGCAAGATGAATTTCTATCGGTGAAATCATGCTTCAAGAATCCCGTGCACAAAATAGTCTACAATAACTCTGGGGATTTGGCCGTATGTGGTAACTGCACAGAAATCCAAGTTCTCAATAATAAATACGAAGTTATTTATAAGAACTCTGATCATTCCAAATTTGTGAGAGGATTATCATGGGCCAATGGGTCTTTATACTCTTGTGGGTTTGATACTAAAGTTTGTAAGCATCAAATTTAATGGTTGTATTTATATTTTTTTTTAAGTAAACAATATTTTTGTTTATAATAGCAAATAACTATTATAAATAATTTTTATTATTAATAATAAAATATGAGTTGTTATTTACATTATTATTGACAAGACTCGGTTGAGCATCAAGGTGGGCCCACATTCATAGGAATTACGAGAAGGGTTTTGACTCGTAATCACCATGCGTGCAGGTTTCATCATTCTCATTCGTTTTTATCTAAAATGGCTGTACAATTTTCTTCTCTTTATATCTAACAATAATTATCAGTCAGTAATCATTTCTTCTCTTCTTATATAGGAACAGATACATTTGCATTGCAACATTTGTTTGGCCAAAACAAAAAGAAAATATATTAAAAAAAGCCATTAAAACCAAGAATAAATAATAACAAGAACACTTTCAATGGCTTGCATAAAATTGAAGTATAACATAAAAATGATTAGAACACGTACCACAACTTAAGCCCTACACGTAAAAAAAGGATAAAGAAAATTAGCATGAAAATAGTTTCCTTCAGATATAATATCAGTTTTAAAAAAAGTAATTAACATAAAAAAAATAATTAGAATAAGAAGTTATCAATTGTCATGATTTTCGTCATGAATTTTGGTGTGGATTTTTTGGTAATATTTTTTTCTCGTTTGTTTTCTTTTGGACCCATGCAACACAATTATGAAATAATTTTAAATAAATGAATCGTAACATTTCGTAGATCTGCAAATTAAAGCACCAGAAATATAATGTGGAATTATTCAGTCCAAAAAAAAAATTGAATTTTCACCTAAATTAATTAGTTTAAAATTTAGTTTTGTTTTATTAAGTTCAAGAAAAACTTATCTGATGATATCGACCCCACCATATCACATATAATTAATACTTTTAACTTAAAGAGATAGATATATAAATAAAAATATTCAAATCGCGGTTGAATTGGTTAAAAAAAATTAGATAATGACAATAATTGTTTTCCGTTTTTTGTAATTCACTTGCTGTTGACGTCTGATGAAAATATTAAAATAAAAACTGGCGTAAAACCAATAGCATCAGGTCGGATTTTCTTAAACTCGCGCGCAACGATTTGCACTCACACTATACTCATTCCATTTGTTTAAGTCTGTAATTACCTAACATTGGTGTTAGCATTAGAATTTGAGTCTATATCGAAGTCTAGCACTAAAAGTTTAGTTTCTTCCGTTCCATTCCTGCTACCGACCGCACAAACTAACTTCGTATCGTTGGCGCGGATCCTCCAAACCACACCCCCGGATCCGCCGCTATCCAATGCCACGAGATTTCTTATAAATTCCCCAGTTTTCACATCCCACAATTTCACAGTACCGTCATCCGAAGAAGTTATCACAAAACTATTATTAAATTGGAGGCAAGTTACGGCTGACTGGTGTTTAAACATACCTACGCAAAACAAAATTAATTAACGTTCAAATGTATAGTGGCAAAAACATACCTGATAGCGTTTGCAAACACTGTCCAGTCACAATATCCCATACTTTAACTGTGGAATCTGCATTTCCGGACACTAAGATGTTATTTTTTAGTTCCATTCCTGATGTAAGAGATTGATGACCCATTAATGTGTGTCTACATGCACCAGTTTGAACTTCCCAAACACGAATACTCGTATCCAAAGATCCACTTACTACATGTACTCCATCAAACTAAAATAGGTATACAAAAACAGGATATCAGATAGATTCATCATCGTCATGTTGGGTCAAATAAGTTCATAATACTTTTGTCAAGCTATCACAAATCAGTTTACTAATTCTTTAAAGGCGTAGAAGAACCAAAGTTTGACGCAATGCTGTTCTCATAAAAACAATGTCGTCATATCATATTCGGAATGAAGCAATGATCACTCAACAAATATGTCAAACCTTTTACTACGTAATCATCGAACAAGATGCGTTTGTTAAAATAATTTTAAAAAAAATATATATATAAGTTGAATTACCTGCAATGAGTAGACTCTATTTGTATGGCCTTGCAACGTGTGCAAACATTCTTCTCTTTCAGGATTCCAAACTTTTACCATATAATCATAAGCGCCTGAAACAACTAATTTACCATCGTACTGAACACATCGAACTGCGGCCATATGGCCAACAAGAACATGCAAACATTGGCCTGAATGTATATCCCATACACGCAATGTTGCATCTCTCGAACCACTAACAACCCTGAAAAATTTACCAATTAATACACTGTTATTAAATCAACTACTCTCATTTCATACTTTTTTTCATGTAAATGCATACAGCGCACCGTTGAGGTATGCCCGTAAAGAGTATGAATGCAATCTCCAGTTTCAACATCCCAGACTTTCAGCGTTCTATCCGTGCTTCCACTAATTATAATATGACCAGACATTTGAGATGACCAAACACCGCCTGTATGCCCCACCAAAGTTCTTAAACACTGAAAATATGTTATTAAATATTTAGTAGGAATAACGATGATGCGCCGATATTTACCTTGCCAGTCGTTGCTGACCAAACTTTCAATGTATTATCATCAGAGCCACTGACAATACGATTTCCACAAAATTGTAAACAAGTGATAACGTGATCGTCATGACCCTTTAACATTTTTGGTGGTCTCAATGGTTTCTTCCTCCAATTCATTTCAATGACATGTTGACGCATGAAAGCTGCCTGAAGAGTATAAATAAAATATTTTTAAAAAAATACGAGTAAATTTTGTCATCATTTACCTTCCAAGGTGAAACTTGACCATTTGGAGACCGCGGCGAGCTGCGCCTTACTTGCACAATATCTATACCAGCCTCCTTGCATTTCTCTTTCCATAGTAGATTGTCATCCGCTAAAAATCTCCAACTGTGGCAAGTTTGGGCGGCCCTGAGCAAGTCGCGGGGCTCCAAAAATGAAAGCACCGAAAGTGCTAACTCCTTCGGCAGCAAAGAAATGAAATCCCGCTGGAACTGGGGTTCTATCACCTGCATCATGTGCCTTACTTGCGTAGGCTCACATCGCTCTATTAATTCGTTTATTGCTAAAATACGTTCGGCATTTGTCCATTTCTGCAACGAATATAATTAAATATAAATAATTATAATTAAAAATTAATGGTATTACTTGGAATTGCTTGAGCCAATCTATCAATTCTGGCGGTGGATTGTCTTTGGAAGGAATCGGCGGTCGTTTTATCAGATCACTAGTCCCGTTTGTAGGAACGTTAACGGCAACATAACATCGTAATAATTTCGACGTAATATCCACCGATGGCGAAGCCGTTGCAGTCTCATTTGTAGTAAATCGTTTGTTAGGATATTCATTCTGCATAACCAGTTTCCTCTTTCTCTACAAAAAATAATTATGATCACTAATCTATTCAACATATGATTATTTTGATTATGGGAGCTGCCTAATCAGTGAGAAGATTAGTCATTAATCATATAATAGCCGAAACACTAAATCATTTACAATTCAATTCATCATTTACAAGTATTATAAGTGGAATATAGAATATACATAATGAAAAATTACCCGATTTCTCTGAGATGAAATGATTTTAATTTGATTAGAATTCAAATTTTCATTAGGTTCAAGAGATTCTGAAACATCATCTGCAATGAATCCTTCCTAAAATGTTATTATTATTATAATATTTAAATGATTAGTCAAAATATATTTACAGTAACTTCAACTGCTATCTCCAAATCATTAGAATCTTCATATTCCTCTTCAATGCAATCCTCCCAAGTGTCCTCTTTTTCAGCTTCTTCCTCACAATCAGACTCAGACTCATCATTTTCGCCTAATCCTAGTTTACCAAGAAATGAATGTTTAGTATTTTCTGGAGGTGCACCGTTTAAATTTATTGGTGAATGAGATGGTCCTGGGTTCTCCCCATTAGTCAGTGAAGTTTCTCTATATACTGGCAGATTCTGTACTAATGTTGAAGGGCCTGGAACTATTATATGTATACATATATATTTTTTAAGAAAAGCAATCCACACAATTTATAAAAATTGCACTATGTGTGAATTACTTAATTGTTTATAACACTTACTGGGAGGATCAACATCTAAGCAAACAGTTTCTGTAGGACTTGGACTTGTGCACTCTTGCTTATTTTCGGTTTGATCCAGCAAAGATTGGACTGGTGAGTTAATAGTGTCTTTATTTGCTGGACATGATTCTGCCATTCTAAGGATATGTTATCTGTAAACAAAAGCAAACAATGTAAATAGAAACAAGCATACTCAATAATCACAACCACAGATTCAGATTAAAGATTGCAATGGACAAAATAAAGGAAACAAAACAATGAGTTGCAGACCTTGAGTTGTTAAATTTTGCAAGTTATATAATGCAAACATTATTGAATATTTAAAATGATATAAAAAAAACGTGTGCGAAATGATTGAAGAATTCGTGATGGACCGCCTACGTGTGTTTACATCATTCTAAGTGTCCTTTATCATTAGCAAATATTAACGAATTTCAAACACAGGCCCGAAACAGATGAAAATGAAATGCGATAAATAATTCCCCTAAATAGAAATAAGTGGAAAAAAAATTACCCTAAAGTGGAGCGATTATCAAGATTTCGAAAGCGAGTAGGAAATTGAAATAATTTTGAGACGATTATTACTAATGGGGTTGGGTGAAAATGTGCTCATCGCAAGAGACCAAGCCCGTTCAAAGAAAGTAAACAAATTTCCACACTATCGCAAACGATTTACAAATTGTATCCTCGTCGTGCTGATCGAAACAACAAAAAATCACAACGAATTTCGTCGAGAACAATGTATAGAAAACGTGCTTCCTTGTTACCAAGAAAAAAATCGCGAGGAAAAATTAAGAAGCACCTACTTTCAGAAAAGTACACTGACTGCCATTCTTAAAATACTGCGTTTTCGTTTTATTGCTGTCACCTCTGCACGATGGTGCATTTCTCACCAAGTATTTAAAAAATGGCAACACTGCTAGGTTCCAATAAGCCAACTGAAGTGAACTGAACCTGATTAAAGCCAACTCCTCGAAGATCATCATCTGTTCTTTTATTACAAAATTCAATTACTTGCTCATAAGTTATACAATATTTACTGCCTTAAATGTTTATAATTTTTTTTGTTTAACCTCTGAAATTCACTCATTAAACTTCGTAATAATTATTTACTGAATAAATTAATGTAACTTATGGCAACTATATCTAATAAATTTAATGATAAGAATTGTAAATATTGAATTAAAAATAATAATTCAATACTAAATAATTTATTATAAACCCCAGATTGGTAATATAATTTATTCCATTATTATTAATGGTTATACACATAATTATCTCAATATAAATAGTTACTTATATTGTATATATTTTATATTGTTATTAATAAAATTTTGCATGAAATATGCCTTAGTATTAAATATTAGTATTAATTTAGCTTCCATTGGTAACACTGTAATGTTGGTAGTATGTTGATATTTTCGCGCTAAATGGTAATACTGATATACGCCATTCTTGTTTACCCTTGTTTATTGTTTGAGTTGTTTAATTTATTAAAAATAATTTGAATAAGTGTCTTCAAAATGCCACCTAGGTTGAAGCACATTGAGGTGGAGAACTTTAAGTCTTATCGTGGGAGACGTATTATCGGACCTTTGAAACCTTTCAATGCAGTTATTGGTCCTAATGGATCTGGTATAACAGTATTCTTATTGTACTATTGTATGGGAAATGATATATTATTATTTTAGGTAAATCGAATTTTATGGATGCTATTAGTTTTGTCATGGGTGAAAGAACACATAGTCTACGAGTGAAAAGGCTCAGTGATTTAATACATGGAGCAGCTATTGGAAAACCAATTTCTCGAAGGTGTGTTTTCTTGTTGGTTATATTATTTACAAGCTTTGCATTCTTATGAGAATAATTGATGTATGTGATAATAATGATGCATTGTTTTTAGTGCTTCTGTTACTGCTGTCTTCTATTTAGATGATGATGAATTGAAAGAGAAAGCTTTTCAAAGATCGGTCCAAGGATCTTCATCAGAATATAGAATTGATAATGAGGTATTTGATATGGCTTTGTTTATATGTTATTAAACTTTGTGCAGAACAGAACATTTTTCTCTAAAGTCTGTATGAATAATGTTTAAGCTGGCACATATATAAAATCTACATGTTAGTATTTTTACTAAATGTAGATACATATACAATGGGCATGTTTTATTTTTAATAACAATTTTATAGTTTTTATTTTCCCATTTTACATGTTGAATCTAACAAATATATAGATAATTAATTGTTGATTTTAATTTATGTAGATTGTGTCTAGCCAGGAATATTTATCAGAATTAGAAAAGCTGAGGATAAATGTGAAGGCTAAAAATTTCCTAGTGTTTCAAGGTGCTGTTGAAAGCGTTGCAATGAAAAACCCTAAAGAAATGACTGCATTATTTGAAGAAATTAGTGGGTAATGTATTTAAGTTTTGTTAAAGCAATTTTTATTCCATATTTCATAACTTTTAGATCAGGAGCGTTAAAAGAAGAATATGAAAAGTGTAAGCAAGCTATGCAAAAAACGCAGGAAGAAATCAACTTTGCTTACCAAAAGAAAAAAGGATACAATGCAGAAAGAAAGGAAGCTCGAATTGAAAAAGAAGAGGCAGATAAATATGCGCGTTTGAAAGATGATTTGGTAAATTCTTACATATGGTTTAAAAAAAATTCTAATATTAAATATTGCAGAATGAGAAATTGGTGGAACATCAGCTATTCAGGTTGTTTCATAATGAAAGAGATATGAAGAATTTAGAATGTGAATTGAAGTCAAAGATGAAAGAAGTAGAAAAGATCGAGAGGAAAAAAGAAAAAGCCGAAGAAATTTTAAAGGATAAAAAGAAGGAACAGAGTCGTCACGGACGAGAATTGGCCAAAATTGAGCAAGATATTCGTGAAATGGTATTGGATTTGCAATTAATTAATAATATGCGATAAAATATTATTTTTTTTTAGGAAGTGGAAATATCCAAGAAAAAGCCTCAATTTATTAAAGCAAAAGAACGAGTAACTCATATGCAGAAGAAATTGGAAGGTGCTACGAAAACGTTGGAGCAAGCTAAGAAAGCTGATGAAGCTCATAATAATGATATTAGAAAGTTGGAAGAAGAGTTGGCTGAGGTTGAATCTTCTAAAGAAGAATATGAGTCCACTATTGCTGGTGAATCGCAAAGTCAAGGAAGAGATGTCCACCTTGAAGATGAACAAGTGAATAACACGGCAATAATATATTATGATAATAATAACCGTTGTATTTTAGGTCCGGGAATATCATAGATTAAAAGAAGAAGCTGCTAAAAGATCCGCTAGATATATGCAAGATTTAGATTCTGTCAACAGGGAACAAAAAGCGGATCAGGATAGGCTAGATAATTATTCTAGAATGAGAACTGAAGCTGAAAACAAGCACAGACAAAAAGAACATGAAAAAGAGGAAATGGAAAAGCGTATAGAAAAATTGCTTGAACATATTAAGTAAGATTTGACAGTACACGTAGATGCAATAAAATAAAATTATTTTTTTTAAAGGACTAGCGAACAAGCTTTAAAGGACCAAAAGAATTTGAGAGATTCGTTGCAATCTGATGTTGGATCTTCCAAAGATCGCGTTCAGGAAATTCAAAAAGAATTGGAAGATGTTTGTGAACAGCTAGGCGATGCTCGTACTGACAAGCACGAGGATTCTAGAAGAAAAAAGAAATCTGAAATTGTTAAAAGGTTTCGAGATAATTATCCAGGAGTGGTAAGCAGATGCAAAACTGAAATACATTTAACAGTTATATATTAAAATATTTTTTTTAGTATGACCGGTTAATTAATATGTGTCAGCCTACTCACAAAAGATACAATGTTGCTATTACGAAAGTGCTGGGAAAGTATATGGAGGCAATTGTCGTTGATACCGAGCAAACAGCTAGAAATTGCATTAAATATTTAAAAGAGCAAATGTTAGAATCAGAAACATTTTTGCCTATCAACTATTTGCTCATGAAACCAGTGAAAGAGAGATTAAGGAATATAACTGATCCTAAAGGTGTTAAACTCTTGTACGATGTATTACAGTTCGAACCTCAAGCCATCTCTAATGCTGTGCTGTTTGCAGCAAATAATGCATTGATTTGCGAAACTCCAGATGATGCCATGAAAGTGGCTTACGACATCGGTGGACGATATGATGTAATTAAATTAGCGGATATTTATCTTCTAGTTACTTAATTCTGTTTAATTTTAGGCTGTTGCATTAGATGGTACTTTTTATCAAAAAAGTGGAATCATATCTGGAGGTAGTTTGGATTTGGCCAGAAAGGCTAAAAGATGGGACGAAAAGCATATGTCTCAATTGAAAGCACAAAAGGTTAAAATTGCGTTTAAATAAATTTATTAAAATTAAATATTTTATTTTATAGGAAAAATTAACTGAAGAATTGCGCGAAGCAATGAAACAATCGCGAAAAGAGTCCGAATTAAATACAGTTGATTCGCAAATTAGAGGAACTGAAACCAGGCTTAAATATGCGAAAACAGATAAAGAGACAACGGTGAGTTAAAAAAAATCGAAATAGGAAATGCAATAAAATAAAAAATATTTTCAGTCTAAACAAATCAAGGTGATTGATACGGAATTATCGAGGCTTTCACAAGAAATTGCTAAGTTTGGGGTGAGTTTGATATAAAACAGATATTGGTGGTTGTAACATCTTGTTAATTTATTTCAGCCTGACATTGAAGAGATCGAAAGAAGTATGCAGCAACGAGAGCAGCATATTGAAGAAATTAAAATGCAAATGAACAGCGTTGAAGACGTCGTGTTTTCAAAATTCTGCCAAGAAATCGGCGTTAACAATATCCGTCAATATGAAGACAGGGAATTAAGAACTCAAGAAGAACGAAAGCAAAAGCGGTTCGAGTTCCAAAAGCAAATTAATAGAATTACAAGCAACTTGGAGTTCGAGAGAAGCCGAGATACGCAAAGTAATTTATTTATTATGTTTTTTACGTAATTCGTAATGTCGAATGTATTTTAGGTAACGTAAGCAGATGGGAACGAACAGTAAATGACGAAGAAGAGAGGTTGGAGACGTGCAAGAAACAGGAGCAAAAGCAGCGCGATGAAATTGATAAAGACGTTAGACAAGTCGAAAGACTTAAATCTGATAGATTGACGAAGAAACAAGAATGCGATGCGATGGAAGAGGAGGTAGGAAAGGCACGCAGGGAAGTCGGAACCATTGCTAAAGATATTCAATCGTCCCAAAAAAATGTGGTTTCGTTAGAAAACAAGATTGAAAGCAAAAAAAGCGATCGTCACGCTATACTTATGCAATGCAAAGTACGTATATTTAATAATGGAATTATTTCAGAGAATTTTAATTGTTTGTTTGGTAGATGGAAGACGTCGCAATTCCTATGCTTGTCGGAAATATGGAAGATATTGTTCAAGATCAAAATCAATCTTCTGCTGGAAGTGAAGATACAAATAGTACAACTCAACAGTACGAAAGGGAAGCAAGGTAAAGATTAATAATTAATCCGTACTTTTCGAGAGAAAAATATAATTTGATTTCTAGAATTCAAATCGACTATGAAATGATGTCGGACCATTTAAAAGACCTGGAAGAGAAAGATGAAATTAAAAGAATGGCTGATAAGTTGGTGAATTCGATTAAAAATCTACAAGATACGCTTACAAAGATTCAAGCTCCAAACATGAGGGTAAATGGTTTCCGGGGAATAATAAACATTTCTTTAACTCTTCGTATTTTTAGGCCATTCAAAAGTTAGAGTTAGCTCAAGGAAAGTTACAGAGCACCAACGAGGAATTTGAGAGTCTTAGGAAGCATAATAAGAAGACGAAGTCTGCTTTTGAAAGGATCAAGCAGCAGCGTTACGAACGCTTCACCAAGTGCTTCGATCACGTGTCCAACGAAATCGATTCCATATACAAGAAACTTGCTCAAAACAATTCAGCGCAAGCGTTCTTAGGTGCGGAAAATCCAGAGGAACCTTACTTGGATGGAATCAATTACAATTGCGTGGCACCAGGAAAACGTTTCCAGCCTATGTCAAATTTATCCGGTGGTGAAAAAACTGTTGCAGCACTGGCATTGCTGTTCGCTATCCACAGTTATCAGCCATCTCCATTCTTCGTACTTGACGAAGTTGACGCTGCACTGGATAACACCAACATTGGCAAAGTGGCAAAATACATAACGCAAAAGACCGAATCCTTGCAGACCATTGTCATTTCATTGAAGGAAGAATTTTATTCCCATGCAGATGCACTTATTGGCATTTGTCCTGCTGTAAGTATTTGTTATATTATAAATACAAATTCAGAAAAAGAAGAACTTTTTATCATTTTTCTATGTTATTTACATTAATTTTAATTATTTTTTATCTTTTTTTAGCCCGGTGATTGCCTTATTAGTCAAGTTTTAACTGTGGATTTAACGAAATATCCCTAGTTAACGTTAATTAAAGTAACTAAAGCGGACAAGGAATTTTTGTTAACATTATTATTTTATATTTCATTAATATTTTCTTTTAGATTTCAGATTGTTATAAATTTTATGAAATGTATGCTACACTTGGTTAATTTAATTAATAAACCAAAAGTATTTTTTATAATAGTTCTATTTCAATTTTATATATTAAAGGTTTTTAAATTTAATCACAATTTCCATATTTATATTTCGTAATTTTCGCCCTTCTTCATGCAATGAAGTTACCAAATATGTACCCTCGTTCATCTAATAAACAATAAAATAATATTGAAAAAAACATGTTTACTCCAATTCGTAATTTATAGAATCGTGGTACTAAGCAAATTCTTGCGACTGTTTAGTCTGTTCTAATTTTAGTTGTAATGTTATATTTAACTGAATTTACTTAAAATTAAATTTTAAATTTCATAAAAAAATGATTGGGCTTTCATTCAGTCCTGAATTTCTTAATATTCGTAAAATGTTAAAAACAATTTTCCTAAGATTAACTTCTCAAAACATAAAGATTCTACTTTCTGTTTTCGTGTTCAAACAACTTTCGAAACAACTCTCTAAAGTGAATGAACTAATTGATTGATGGGTGAATTAATATCAAACATGTGTTTTTTCTTTATATATATTTTTATCCAACAGAGCCATTTTCCTACATTTGCTATAAATCCTTTCCGTCAGTTCCGCATTTTGCTTTCTCTTCACGTACAATGAATTATATAAAATCAACAAATTTTATATATATTTCACAAATGCATAAATATATTTCTTGAATGCAAAGAAAATTATCATTTCGAAAAATTATAAACAAAAATATATATAGAAGAGATCCGCCACTTAAATTTTGTTGTGTATATAAAAATATATAAATTATTAAAAAATAAAACGTGTAAAAATGATGAGAGAAAAAAATACAAACTATATGTAAAATAAAACAAAATTATGTATACAGACATTTGCTAAATATTCTAAAGTGCGATCATTAAAAATTAACAAGAAAACCCAAATATATATTTGAAAATCATTATTATCATCATTCATGTTGTCTTTACATTATACAAAATATAAAATGTTTTGGCATTGGTTCAGATTAATAAAATGTTGTATCTCAATAACGCATCACTAAGACCTAATGCTCAAAATACACAACTCGGTAAATATTTTAATATTATTTTATTTTTAACTTTTTAATCGAATGTAGGCGGTCGCTGCTCTGTATGGTCCCCCGTTTAGCGTGTTCCAAACTCGTTCGCATCGTCCTCGGTAATGTCACCGTATTCCCAAATGTTTGAATGATTCTTCTTGGCAGCGTCTTGAGCTGCTCTGTACTCATTCATCTGCAAGGATGGATTTAGATTAAATTGATGATTCTATATGAATTAGAAGACTGATAACTTACCAATTTGTTTAATCTGCGTTCCCTTCTCTTTTCGACTAGCAGAAGTCCATCGGTGATAAGATTCTTGGCGATGTCTTCTTCCTGTCCTTCGGTCATCAAGGTGACGCATGGTGGAACTCCCGGTACACGGTATTCAACATTAAGCAAAAGCTTACGGCCCAAAGTATCTTCACGCATGTATTTGAGGGCTAAGTCGGCATATTCAACGTCCTTTGGAAGACTGACGCAGGCGAGACTGTATTCTGTCGCATAAGGCTTTTCGCTGGCGCAAGAGGCGGGAATGCTAGCAAGGCGGGTAGAGTTCAACGTTTCCATGTTACCGTAGTCGATGTACAAAACGGTAACGGAAGATCCTGTCACCTTGTCAACCTTCGCTCTGTACCATTCTTCATCGACGGTGTATTTAGCTGCGCAAATGTCACCACGTTTTGGTGTGTAGGCACCAGGAAGAGGCGGGTTAGCTTGGAATTCTTGACGAAGTTTCGTGGTCAAAGCTTCCGCTTTAGCTCCGAGGTTGTAGTTTTGTGCGAAGAATGTACCTTCCTTGGTAATCTCGGTAATAACAACCTCCTCGTAGCTTACCTTCCTGTCAGGATTCGTCCTCTCTTCTTCAACCTTTTCCTCTTCCTCCTTCTCTTCAACGTAGTCCTTCCATCTCTTCAACTTGCGCTGCTTAGCGCTATCCTCGGCATTCTTCAATTCGCGAGAATATTTTGAACGGTCGGCAGTTGGGTGCATGCTTGCAAAGCCCTCTTGGACTAATGCGACAGAGAGATTGGTGTTATCGATCCATAGCCAGCCGATGAAGTTTCCAGCCTTATCGGTAGATTCGACTTGAACGGTGACTTCCTTTTGCAAACACTTTTCTTTAGTGAAAGCTAATGCTTCCTCTCCGAAGGGTTCGGCTTCACTTGGTGGTTGATTTCCCATTGCTGGGCGAGCTCCTCTTGGACAGTTAATTCCACCCAACAAGAAAGTGCAAAGACAATGCTCCTTGGGGATGAAAACGCGCATTCTGGAACCGCTAGCTACAAACTCTACGATTCCATTAATGCGCTCGGCACGTTGGAATGAAGAAAAATATTGCTTTGATTTCACAGCATCAATTTCGATAATCCTGTGTGATGGGATATCCTTTTTGGCATGAATACCCTTTTGCGATTTTATAGCTTTAGTTTCGGCAGATAACAAGTCGTCGTAGTGGGAGCTGCGTTGATCATCATCAGGCCTGTACCTGACTACTGTAGCGTATCCCTTCAATACCAAAGCTTCGGCAACATTGACGCCGCCAATCGAAACAGTGGCACAAGTCTTTTCGGGGAAGTTATCGCGAGCTTCTTGAATATAATCGATAACTACGTGAACTTTCTTGTCAATCAGTTTCTTTCTCAAAAATTCACGAGCTTCGAACATCCACGGAATATCATATAATGGACGGAATCCTTTAGGTCTTGGAGCAGGTTTGCCATCTTCATCAGCAGCACTTTTAAAGAAACATAGAATTATAATATTTGTTACCGTTTTAGTATAACCAGCAAAATAAATTAAAACTCTTCTTACCGGCCGACTTCTTTCGGTGGACGAATGGAAGACAAAAACATTTTTTTGACTTGATTGTTGGCCAGCTTAACCATCAGTGCATCTCCGTTAACGACTTCCACAACGGTTGCAGTGAATTCCTTCTCTTTGCCAGTAAGCTGAGGAGAAGACGATTGCCAGTCCTTCCACATCTTCCTCTTGCCTTCCTTGGCTTGGCGTTCAGCAGCCCTAAGTTTATCGGCGCCAGATTTCATGAACGCAATAGACCAATCAACGCAACGGGCCAATCCTTCCTTCAGGAGCAATTCGGCGATGTTACCCTTAGGGTAAAGGATAGTACCAACAAAATTATTGTTGTTGACAGATTCGAGAACAATCTCAACATCGCGCTGCAACAATCTGACTTCAACAAAATAACGGGCCTCCTTCGCAAAAGGCACTTCAGTATTTGGATCTGGTTTTCCTTTGTCGTCCAACTTGAATCCCGGACAACGGATCCCAGAAATCATCAGAGTAACATGGTTAAACTCGGGAAGAAGGAAAGCTCTGACGGTAGATCCATCTCGAACATGTTCAATAATAGCTTTCACTGGTTTTCCAGCTTGCTTGTCAATGAAGGTTCTCATATTATCAACGGACCATTTAATGTCCCTGATGTGCTCAGAGTTGTTGCCGCCCCATTTTCCTTTGCCAGCGGTCTTTGCGGCATCCTCAAGTTCGGACAACCTGGCGTTATCTTGGGTCCTTCTGACGGTAACCAGACCTTCAGACACCAAAGACTCCGTAATGTTTTCGGCGGTGTTTAAATCCTTGCCAAGGTACACCACTCCGTATTCGCGGGTAGCATTTTGCGGTTTCTCGCACCTGAACAAAACTTCTTCACCGATGAGCTTCTTACGAAGGAATTCTCTAGCATCCCATGCCCAAGGCTCATCCTTAGTTTCATCGGAACTGATAACGATAAGTATATAATTAGAACCAGATAGGACAATTATGTTTCAAACTTACCCGTCGGTCGCACGTCTTGCTAATTTCGGGGCAGTTACGCCAGAGAAAATCAATTGCTTTTCTGGTGGTGGAGCTCCTTGTGAAGCCCTGATGATAACAGAGTCCCCAGAAAGGACCTGTTGACAAAAGAAAAATTTAGTATTATATAAAAAAAAATAACCATAGATAAACTGTACTTAAGAATATTGATAAATATTGTTGACTATTGATAAGTAGTATATTTGCTCAGTAAATCTCCAATAGCCAACCATATGTTTAAATATTAACTAAAATTACATTTATTTCTTATTTTTTTACATTTGTTTCAAACAATCTTAATTAAGTATTTTATAGTCAGTCCGAAAACATATTAATTATAAAATAATTAATGTTTATTTGATGTGCATTAATTTCTTAATTCAATAAAATTATCATATTTTTAATTATTTTGTTCATAAAGTTTAAACAAATGTTACTTTCAAAGTATATTAAATAAAACGCAATTGAAGGTGTAAAGGTGAATGGTAAACATTTTCTAAAAATTATACAGCACTTTACAGGTTTGTACATGCCAACTCATAAGTGCAGGTTATGTATGTCAATCAATATTTAAAACATTGTAAAGCTAGATTGCGGTGCATTCGCGATGCATATTAAAAGGGCATTTTGATTTGAAAACAGGCGTGCGGATATCATATCGAAAAACGCCGTGTTTTGGAGTGCCATATGTGGTGCTCCGAATGCCAACCAAGCACACTCTCTCACCAAACTATGACAGAAATTTAGTTATTCCGAGGAAATAAGATACGCGGAAATATTCCTAAATGTTCAAAAGCGTAGATTTTGCTTAACATATGCACAGATTGTACTTACTTGTTTCACAATTCCACGGTGCAGGGGAGGTAAATTTTGCTGGGTCGTCATCGCGAATGGGCCATCAACTACTTTGAGCATCAGATTCTGTGGACGGCGGAACGTCAGACGTCACCATGGGTCACGTGACCAAGTGAAAGCGTCACACTTTTCCGCATTTACATAACAGAAATCTTCTTAAACCCTAACAATTGATTATAACTAAGAAGTTTATATAATCTACTACCATTATCTATTTCAATATGAATATAAAAATCTATTTTTAATTGATCTTTCAACTTATACTTGGCAATGATGTGGCAATATATTTAAGGAGCCATCTATGGGTGACTCTGAGTACTCAATTAAAATGGTTGGATTGTAACGTTGCAACTTTTGAACTTTTCAATTTGGCTTGGGTTAAGAAAATGAGATTTATTTAATAAAAAAGAATGAATGAAAAGACCTATGATCAATAGTTTATAACAATTGATCTTCTAGTTTCTAAATTATTATATGAATATGTTTTGATTTTTATCTGTTACAATATAATTAAAAATAATATAAATGATAAGGCACAAAGACCTTTGGCCTATAGCCCTTTGTAACAGTTATCTTTGTTTCACTTATTGTTGTTACAAGAATATGTTTTTAGTTATTATCCGTTGCATAAATATAATTATCATTTTTAATTAATCATTTATTTAATGGCAGAACTTGACACGCATAAAGCGGAGAACATCGAGACCTGAGGGCGGAAATACCTTCGAACAATATTTTGTTTACTATTAATAATATTTATTCCAGCAACAAATTACAATAATATTAAAAATAAAACAAACTTAATAAATAAAACAATAAAAATAATATTCAATTGCTGCAATGGAATATTGGCCATACGTATTTCTGCCCTTTGTTCACAATTACAAATAAACCATATTCAATTGTAAAATCAAACTTCAAGTGTAATACCAAGAAATAATCTAATTATCAGATAAATTAGAATAATTATTCAATATAACTAAACTTTATATTATTTGAGATGTTTGAGGTCTTGTGAAGGGAGTCAATTATTACGACAATATTCCTCTTGTTTTATTGACTACATAACTTAAGAATATAGCTACAATGGGAGATCAGGTCATAATCTCTTATAAACTTATTTCTACAAAATTCGATGGAGCCGGCATCTTGATTGAGTGTTTAACAAAAAAGCTCTGATTCATAAACTAACATAAATTTCTTAATCGAATCATTGATAGCAACAACAAATTACTCGAAGCCAGTAAATTTGTCCAAAATAAGTAATAATCTGAATTGTTACTCGGCAACCTTTTATGAGGGAAGATCCATTTTTAATATATTCCTTATTTTTACTAATTAAATGTTTTTTTTTTCAACATAGCCGCAGTTGTGAGAGCAGGAAGCCTCAGCCTCAGTTTCTCATCAAAAGAGCCGTGGGTTGCCGACCCATGCATAAGAATAATAATCTTAATATTTATAGATATATTTTACGATGTGCTTTAACTGAGACATGCTTTTAACTACTTCCTAATTATAATTTATTACAGACAATTAACCAATTATTTTATCATTGACTATACAAATAATCTGTCACCACTCTTATTATATTTACATTTTCTAATAATAGCATACAACTAAACGGTTTTATTACATTGAGTACTAAGTTACATAAATATTTTAAAAAGTAAATATTTAAGTCTCAAACCTCCACTAGATGTTTTGGGTATATTTGTCAGATTATTTCTGTAATTTTTGGGAAACAAATGTCTATTAAACTTATACAAATATATAAATTATGTTTTTATTTTTAGCTGATAAATGTCTTGGTTTGATTATCAATAAATTAAAATCTATATAATGGAGATTAAAAAAGTAAACAATATTTATTATCCCAGCCAATTTATTGTAATATATTTAACTACACCATTGGTTACAGTAGCTAATAATGCTTTCTTTTTGACTGAAGTGCTTAATCTGCCAAAAGCAATTAACTCACTAGTATGTAAGTTTGTTTCAGGTTTTTCCAAGCACTTAACTATAAAAACTGCATGGTACATTAATGGATCACCTGAAATAGAAAATGTAATGCATTCCAAAAATTAAAATTTCTTTCACAAAATTACCTTCATATACTAAATAATCTCCACCAAATTTTTGTCCTGAAGTTACACAGTAACCTTTCTGCCACAAATCTTCAAATACCATGGTATTTATATTACTGTTTAAACTTATAAAATCATTTTGCAATTCAAGATTTGGTTCAGATTCTAAAATATGGAAGAATTATTAAATTACTAATAAAAACTTTTAATTTAATTTACCAATATTTGAATTGTAACTTAAAATGGGCCATATCATGTTGTTCTCATTGACAACAACTTTATTTATTTCATCTTCTAATATTTCCTCTTTACTCCTCAGGTCACCCTTTTTGTGTTTTCCTTTCATGATTTTGTCAATGTAGCACTGAACAGTTTTTAATTTCATGTCCACATAAATGTTCTTCTCCTCTTCCAACAGTTTTTGCTCAAATTGTTTATATTCCTCGAGTGTTTGAAGTTGATTAGAGATATTTGTGTATTTAACAAGCTGTGCCACTTTGTTTTTGAAGAGCAAAACTGCTTCTTCGGGAAGTAGTTGAGTGGGAAGTGCTAAAGTTTATTTTATAAATAACTGAAAATTATGTGAACACATTTATCGTACTTACCAGGTACATATTGTGTGGATCCTAAGAAATTACCTATTATTCTATACTCTTTTCTTAGTATCTCCCAATCTAAAAACACATATAAACAAATGTATAACCTAAAAATAAATATATTTACCTTCTATTTTATACACTAAAATCAATCCGTTTTGATAAACCAAGTCAATCATAACTATTAATTAATAATTATAAGTCAATGTTTTTTACTTTCTATTTACTTCAACTAATTATTACATGATACATTAGGCCACCTTTAGCACTCCTAAATTGATCTTTATGTAACAATACCTGATTGATCAAAAAAGTATTTTGTAAAGTTTATGTGAATTTAAATTAATGATTCAATGCGTTTACATTTATTTATTGTACAGTCTTATAAAAATGTATTTTAAACTATCTTGAAGAAACTTATATAAGCTTTATATATCCCACCCCATCGCCCTTTCCACTGCATTTTTCCAGCGAACATAACAAACATCTCTTTCGTTTTCTGTATACCTGGGAAACCATGTTTGGAAGGGGATTTCAAGAGGAGCATTTACAATGTCCCAACATCCAACGGCTGCGCCTGCTACCATTGCAGCTCCCAAGGCTGTGCTCTCAGCCATATTAGGTTTATTTACAGTTATACCCGCCAAATCAGCTTGCAATTGCATCAGTAAACTATTTGCAGTCATCCCACCATCAACCTAAAATAATATAATTAACGTATTTTCTTTTCAAGTCATTAAAATGTTTTTTATTGTATACTTGTATATTTTGTAAAGAATGACCATAATCTTTATTCATGGCATCTAAAACGTCTCTTGTTTGAAAGCAAACTGCTTCTAAAGCTGCTTTAATTATATGGCTTGACTTTGTATCTTCTGTTATGCCACAAATTACTCTAAAAATAATTTAAATTAATTTGTTTATAAATATAATTAAATAACTGTTACCCTCTCGCACTTTGTTGCCAATAGGGCGCATATAAACCGCTAAAGGCTGGAACAAATACTACATCTCCACCAATAATTAAATCTGCTTCCCTAGCAATACTTTGTGCTCTTCCAAAATGTGGTAAAATAGACATGTTATCTCTTAGCCAAGTAAGTGCAGCTCCTGCAACAGCCACTGAACCTTCAAGAGCATAGACTGGTGGTTGATTTGGGCCCAATTGATAAGCTACAGTAGTTAATAGGCCATGAGAGCTGTTGACTTTAACATTTCCAGTGTTGTAAAGCAAGAAACACCCAGTTCCAAAAGTTGCTTTTGCCTAAATTATAATAATAATTAAATTTATAAAATATTAAAGTGAATTAATTACATACTTGACCACTCTTCAAGCATTGTTGACCAACAAGTGCAGATTGCTGATCCCCCAGACATCCAGAAATTGGTATACCTTTCAAAGGTCCTTCTTGCACCTCTCCATATACTTCTGAGCTTGATTTAATGTTTGGTAAAATATTCTTAGGAATTTCAAAGAAGTTTAGCAGTGTAGGATCCCATTTTAAGGATTCTATGTTCATTAGCATGGTTCTAGATGCATTGGTTACATCTGTTATATGTATGCCATTATTTTTTCCACCAGTTAGATTCCATATAATCCAAGAATCAACATTTCCAAATAAACACCTTCCATCATTCATAGCCTTCTTAACTTTAGGCACATTATCTTGCAACCATCGTATTTTGCAGGCACTAAAGTAAGGTGACATGGGGAGCCCACATAGTGGCTTCAAATAATCTTTATTTCTACTTTTATTTGGCACTTTATCCAATAATTGATCCACAGTTTGCGCTGTTCTCATATCCAACCAAACAATTGAATTATGCAAAGGAGCACCTGTTATTTTATCCCAAACAATGGTAGATTCCCTTTGGTTAGTGACTCCAATTGCAACTATCTCATCTACACTTCTGCCCAATTCACTTAATTTTTCTACAGTGCATCTTATGCATGTATACACTGCATCCAAAATTACCATGGGATCTTGTTCAACCCATCCCTCTTGTGGAAACAGCTTTGTGAGTTCCACCTGATGAGTTGCAACCACTGATGTGGTGCCTGCTTCAAATATGATAAACCGAGCACTGGAAGTGCCTTCATCAATTGCACCCACAAGGGGAGAAGATTCACGGTGGATGTCTGATGTAGACATAATCACACAACACTAACTGATGAAAATTAACAACAAGTATTTTAATAGATGCATTATCTAACATAATTGACCTTTGTTCAATCATCTACAAACACATGCCCACAACACACACACAAAAGTCATAAACAAAAAATTTCCAATCAAATATATTCCTTATCATTTTATTAAGTTATGGGCATTATAATTATTTATTTATTTTTCCGTTTTGGTTCAATTCGCGTTGATAACTTGGCGCGTTTGTTTATTTAACTTATATGGCTCTATCTTCATTGTACTAACAGAAAACCATATTTTCCATCTTGTTTTACATTTAATGATTATATATACGAAATAGACAAATTAATTATCTATTTACTAACATAGATATTTTAAGCTTAAACAAATTTACTATTGCTAATCTTACCTTTGTCTTAAATCATATTACTTAATAATATTTAATTAATTTACAATCAAAACATGCGCAAATATTTCCAGCTGAAATTATGGTCAATAAAATTTTTAAAAAATCCAATATGTTCTATTCTGTTCTGTTCTGATCCTTCGACTCTAGAGAATGGAAGTATACAACTTCGCGCGCACATGTAACCAGACTATGCCTTATTATATAAATATACACAATTTATCAAACGCGCATCAATAAATAAACAAATAAATAATAAAATATAACGAATTAAAAGCAGAATAACAAAAACATAGGTGAATAAAATAATAGACAACGAACCTGTACATATAGATATCAAATACATAAACTTAAAAATAAAACTTTTCTCCAGCAAGAACCTATCAGCTCTTAACACAATATTTAGGGTCTCGGATAGGTAAGTAATAATCTTATATTATAGGGAGACTATAATACCAGCAACTAAGTATAAAATGTTAAAAAACAGGAAATAAATAGTAAAATATAAATAAATTATAGAAATTTAAACAACACAGCCGGACTTTTTAATAAAACTTAAAATCAGGAGGTCGGAATGTGTACTTTGTTGGCCAATTCACTCATGAATACCGCAATGCTCCTTCTGTTGTTTGGACATTGGAAGAATATGTGGTTTGTGGTAGCCGATAATACGCAGTCACAGAGAGGAGAAACCCAACAAATTCATCATAAATATGAGCAGCAGATCTATCGTGTCCTGTCCGCAATCTACTCAATACCGATACTTCTGATTTCTTAGTGAAGCTCATTCTTTAATACCATTTAACTTCTATGTCTCTATCTTCATTGTACTAATAGAAAACTGTATTTTCCATCTTGTTTTTATTTTAATGATTATAGATACGAAATTGACTAATTAATTACATATTTACAACACAGATATTTTAAGCTTAATATATTTTGTCTTAAAATATATTACTTAAAGATATTTAATTAATTTACAATCAAAATAGAATTAATTAATATATATAAAGTGATTTTTCCAGCTGAAATTATGATCATTAAATATTTTTTAAAAAAATCTAATATGTAAATTCTTTTTTTTTCAATTAACTATAATCTTTAATTAAAGAAATATTTTTACAAAATTATATGTGTTTAAGAAAATATAAACAATTGATTTAATAGTATTGAAAATGTGTGAAACATACCTTTCATTATCTTATTTACCTTACCTGTATGACAAATCCTGATAAGATATGAGTATGAACTACATAGGTCTTTAATCTATGTGAATCGAATCACTTTCGTGAATACATACAAAAACTAAAATGAAATTGCTGGGCTATTTGTTCGCATTCCTATTGGGTAATTAATTAATTTTGTTAACTTTAAGAGACATTTAATTAATTAGGATTTTGAAGTGATTGCTTTGCTCACCCAGGAATCAGAGGCTAGAAGGAAGATTCTGAAAGGCAGGAAAACAATTACACGTACTTATGTTGGTGAGTAAGCGCAAGTTAATTCACGTAAATCGATAAACTTTATATATCGCACGTTTTTGATTGCAGGTGAATCTGCTCTACCAGCTTGGGCGTATGTGCTTCTTGTTGCCATTGGAGAACTAATTGCTGGCGGTATAATCTATTTCATAATGAAGAAGAGAATTTTGGATCGCGAAATTTCAGGACAGTATGCCTTAACTGAAACTATGCCGCATTAGCTTAGTATTTAATAATTGATTTATTACTTATATTTTTTATATACATTATAAATAAACATGTTTACCTAAATTAAATAGGAAAATTATAATAGTAACACATGTACTCAAATTATATTTAAGAGTAAATAGCAGAAAATCTATGCAACTCAGTCAAATTAAAAATTATATCACAAGGAAAAAATATACATCTTAATTAACCTCTGGATTCAAATGCTTTGCATTCAATGATAGCACAAGTTTGTGACTTGTCTGCAGAATAATGTTGATGTCCTCCAATGGTTCATATTTACATTTCTCTTCAAGAGACCATCCTGTGTACTATAACAAAAAATATTACTGTCCACACTACTATCACTTTTATTAAGCTTTACTTACAATTGATGTATTCCTATACTTTAACTTTGTATCTTCAATAAAGGGTTCAAACTTTTGAAGCAAAAATTTCCCATCAATTCTCCAAATATGAGGTGGATTCTGATGATCAAAATTCTCCATATCCAACTTGGATATCAGAAAAGAACCAGACTAAAATTATACTTCAATTGGTATTGGTACATTTATTAAGAAAATAAATTACAGTGAATGCTGAATTTTCTTCAATTGGTCCATTATTGATCTTTCGTTTAGCAGAACCTTTACCTTTTCTGGTAAAATTCCAGTCCTGATCACTATCATCATTGCTGCTATAATCTAAAGAGAATTTTATCTTCTTAGTTTTTCTATTGGAACGCCTCCTTTTCACTTTCTTTTTCTACAATATTATAATAATAACAACAATTACAAAACTAAATGCACACCCTTACATCATCCTCTTTCCATTCCGAACTGGAACCTGGATCGTCCTCGTTTTCGGAATGCATTATTCAGCTGCAAAATATGTTGACAATTACTACTTGCACTACATATTAAGGGTGAGGTTATGTTTATAACTACAAAATATAACTAGTGTAGATATTTGAAAAAATTCTGTTAATACAACTGTATTATCAAGCAATATATAAAGCAATTAATATTTATTTTGCAAAGTAATGTAATTTACATACTTAATTTTCCTTTGTAAACAATGATAGACAATTCGCATGCGCATTTTGATACGATATTCGCATTTAAAATTAAAATGCAGCAAAAAACAATTTTAGTATAAGCAAATAATTAAACGAAATAAACTTTATTTAACCTTCTACATTAGCAAAATACTTTAAATATTTTCTTATATAATTAAATAAAACTAAATAGTTAATTGTTATTCTTAAGTACTAACACTGAATTGTAACATATCCATGCTAAATTAACGAAAAATCACAAGAGAAAGAACGAAAAAGTGATTCATTTCAGTCAAATACATTTGATATATATATATAGAAAAAATATAAATAATCATTTTATTAGTCACCAATAAAATGCATAAACCTGTAAGTAAATAGAAAAATAAAATATTATATTAATTCTTGTAATTGGGTGGCGTTTGGAAAAACTGCTTCTGCTTCCTCTTGGTATTGCTCCTGTAAATGAACCCAATTTTTTAGCGTGGAATTATTATTATAGTACATTAATCACTAATTACCTAACAAAATTAGGTGTAAACATTGCTTTACTCGATGGTCTCAATAGTGAATCCGTGCTTGGGGTCTGCTGTAACTTGGGTGTTCTCAAATACTCATTGTTGTTGTTAATAAATGCAGCCCAGTAATCGGTCGGTAAATTCATCAGATGCTCCATTACCTAAAATAGTTATATAACGTTAAGTAATATAAAAAAAAAACAATTTCTTAATGAAAATAAATACCATATTCTGTTGACGCGTCTCTTTCAATAACAAATCAGTGTCTGGATCAGATGAGGAATATCCGACAATTGTTGGTCCAAATATTTTCGACAGATTGGAAATTGGCATTTTACATTCCTTGGAATCTCCAATTCTAAAATAAAATGAGTATTTAGTGTTCGTTCTTATTGGAATTCATCCAATGTCATACTTTTTTAAATGCAAAATCATGTACGCTAAAGTATCCCGATTTGGTTGCGGTAATTCCGAAATTACTTGATACAAGGAACTGGCGATGTTCTCTTGCTCTTGTTCGACGCTCCTAACAAAATCGTGCCATAGATTCAAAGTGATCAAAGGTTCTTGCAATGATCTAAGGAAATCCTTAACTGTGCCACAGATGACATGTACATCAACTTGATTCAAACAAGGCGATCCTTTTCCCCTTAAGAATTTTTCCTAAACAAATCATATTATTACATGTTATAAAATATATGGATCATAGTTATACCTTTAACTGTTTCACATCTCGCTCTGAACCTGGAATCCTGTAAAGACCAATTTCATTTAAACCTTTTTGCTCTATTTCATTCAAACAATGCATAATCAATGCTGGGACCATTGGAGTTGTTGTTGGCGTGTAGTCGCTAATGAATCCCTAAAAAATGTTATTTTTAAAATGTGCTACAAAGTAACATAGTTTATAAATATTACCAATGCATTCTTTTGTGTAGGTGTATTAACATAAGGCACACATGGCAATGGCAAATTTCCTTTACATTCAGGATGGCAAGTGGCTCTGCAATCTTTACATTTCAATGCAGACTTTCCAAATCTCAGTCTCTTTTCACAAGATACACAAGTATCTGGCATTACTATAGTCTTGCTTTGCAATACATGTTGTCTTAAATTATTGTTATTTATAATTGGATTTATTTTCCAATGATTGCCAGAATCAACATTATCCTGAAATAAGAAAATATATAAATAATAATAGAAAAAACAACAAATGATAATTTTACCTTTTCTTTTTGGTTTGGAATGGTTTGAATTATGGATGTAGCTGTGATAGGGCCATGTTTTGGCACTGTTAATGTTGTTGTTGCTCTAATACTATCTGCATTAGTAATCTGAAATATAAAATTTTAAAATATTGCAAATTATGAATTTTTTTTTTAAATACCTCCACTACTTTATTATTAGATGATCTCCTTTTCTTCTGTGCAGGTTCTGGCAGTTGATCCATGCTAGGTCTATGCTTTTTCCATCCTTTTCCAGCATGTAAAGCAGACACATCTAAATCATCCTCCGATTTGGAATAACTAAAGTCTGATAATAATGAACCTGTGGTATTGACTTCATTAATTGCACTCAATCGTTGCCCTTGATGGCTTGAGTTTGGATCCCAACAAGGTGCAGCAACAGTATTCAAAAATGACAACTTTTGTCTTGCATCCTCCCCTAGTCTTCCATCTCTATGCAAAAACTCTTTCACTCTACTTATTTGTTCTTCCAAATAGTCTCTTTCATCTTCAACTTTGCGGCTGTACCTCTTCTCCTGGTCAATCATTTTACGAGCATGATTCAATTTGCTTTCTAAATCACTGGACTCATGAATTTTTAGGTCCAACTGCTGCTGCAATCTGTGACATTCCTGTGCAGCTATTTTCAATTGTTTTGCCATATCTTCAGCTTGCCTTGTGAAGTCAAGGAATGCATCTTCAACTTCATCATTTCTCTGGGTTTTTAATAAACGAACTATTTCATCGTATTCAGCGACCAAAGACAATTCACGGCCTCCATTGGATGGAACATAATCTCCACAACTGTTGGTGCTCTCCTCGCTATCAGACATTTCACTTCTTGGCGTGTAATATTCTGTTATTGGTGTTTTAAAAGCATGCTGCGAATGTGCAGCCGCCTTTGGTGTGTTAAAATCACACATTTTCTTTGTTTTTACTTAATTAAAACAATAAGTATATAACACTATAATCGGTGTAGAAATGTATAAAATTCAAACTTCAAAATGACAGTTAATGCCGTTGAAACTACATACGCGGGTAAACAACTTTCGGCTATTTCAATGCAGGCATACCAACATAAGAAAACTTTAAAGAAATAGGAAACATGTACCCAAATGTACCCATTACCATCTTCAACCCTCTCTTTTTATTCTAATCCTTCCCAATCCCTTCACTGCTTCCACTGCTTCACTCAGCTTCACTCAGGCAATACCTTTATTTAATTTAGATCGTATCTTAAGGTACCATGTAGATCATGATATAAATATAAACTTGTATGAAGACAAAATAAACAAATATTGTAACTGATTTCGTAACTCAACTCTATGAATGTTGAAAATATTATATTTATTGCTACTGTTGATGATACTATTACCGTAATGACCGAAAAGTATTTAATGAAACTAAAAAAACTATGATTAAATATAAGATTCATGCTATCTAAATGTTCTAAAAATCTATTGAATTCAATCTGTTATTGGAAAGGTTATAGGCAAAAGTACTTCGCTCCCAAAGAAAAGTTGTATACAATCATTTTATTACTACTGATATGCTTACTCAAGTCTGTAAATGTTGCTTAGT
The DNA here is from genome assembly GCA_963457615.1 of Nicrophorus investigator. Classification (NCBI taxonomy): domain Eukaryota; kingdom Metazoa; phylum Arthropoda; class Insecta; order Coleoptera; family Silphidae; genus Nicrophorus; species Nicrophorus investigator. Next base: position 11,312,572 of record OY735142.1, on the reverse strand, counting down.
TATGGAAAGTTCCAAATGCCTGTACGCATTAAAGTTAACCGTTATCATTTACAATACATGTATCGGACCATAAAACCTTATTGGAATAACGTAAAGATTTCTCATAAGATTGTTAGGTTTACAAGCTATATAATTTTATTTTTTTACAGTAGACTCTGAACCATTGTACTCCCACGCTAAGACTTCCCAGAAAATTATAAGCGGGTGAGTTTTCCGAAGGGTAGATTATCCCTTTTTCTTAGAATATTTTATATTCGCTCAGCCTGTTAAGCGGGACTTTTATAATTATACAACATTAAGATCATTAGTAAAACTGCTAGATTAAGACCTCGATCATATAAGTATTAAATATACAAATAGGGGATATTCCATCCTGGGACACGGCAAAATCATTTTCATACGTTTCTTACATAAAGATTTTCAGCTATTAACATAGTATTATCTTTAAATATAAACGAATTAATAAGAGACAATAACAGAAAAATAAATATTTACTGTTATCATTAAATGTATTTTGTCTGTGACTATTAGTAAATAAAAAAAACAAATAAACTAATGGTTTCATTTGTTATGAGTCACCGATAATAACACTAAATATAATAGATATCTCGTGTTTCCTTTCGCAGTTTTAATCCATTTAATATCGTTTTAGCAATATTGGTAAATAGACACTTCGTTTTTATTGAACTTGTTTTATATTGATATCAAATTATGAATAATTAGTATAATCAACCAAGGCCTGAATATTAGATTTCTTTTACAAAATATATATTTGTGAGAAATTATGTAATTTTATTTATTGTCATACTTATGAGTAGTTAGTAATAATATCATTATTAATAAAGATAAATTACGTGATAGTTTTGTATAATGTTAATAAATTGAAATAATATACTAATGTTTAAGTTACTATTTTTTTTATTGTTTAAGTAATAAATGTTTTGATTGGTTGTATATCATACTGAATGTATGGCTTTCCCCAGGCAGTATCGGACCTCCAGTTAATAAATCTTCATAAATTAATAAAATAATATTTAAATTTAAATAAATATATAATAATTTTAATGTTGGTACCTCTAAAGAAGTGTTGCAAAACTAACAATTACGAAACTCCCTATACAAGAAGAAACATGGCGTTTAAGGATGATTTAATATTGAAAAAGTGATTCAATTTTATTAATATTTTATATTTAATGTGAGTTAATTTACATGGTGCAAATAACACTGGAATAACAATAACATGAAATATGATAATACTGAAGGAATTTTTGAAAATCTTATCCAATTCTCTATTTTCAACATTTACTATTCTTAGCATTTGATTCTGTATTATATAAAATTTTGTAAATTATCATGTAAAAGTCATGTTAAATGTGTGAATACTTAAACTCTAGGTTATCTACATTTCATTTTATTTGTTGCTAAAATGAATGTTCTTTGTTACACAGTTTTGATATGATTTAATGCAAATACAAGAAAAATGGAGTCTCCTCCGTCCACATCAATCTGGTCAGAGGCTTTTATATTAAGTGATGATAGTGGGTTGCTTCTGACCAGTGGCTCAATATCCAGTGGCAGTATGAGTGGTGAGAGTAGAAGCGGATTTGGACAGTTGCCCTTTGAAGTAAATATTTTTAATTAATAAAAAAAGCAGTTCATTGGTAAATGGATTTAATTCATGCAATCCTTGCTAAATAATTATTTTTAATTGGACTGATTTCTCATTTTAGTATCAGGACAGTGATTGTGATAACAATCTATCTCAAACAGACTCATTAGATGGAATGTCTGACATCATATGTGGAGAGAATTTTAATACGTTGAAGAAAGGACCTCATTGGAGTGAAACAAAAACTTCACCTATTGAACCACCACTTGAGTTCCAGGATAAACCAAATGTGTATGAGACATTTGCAGAAGGATTGGTTGTCACAATATTGCAAGAAGCTTTGTTATTTGCACAGCATTCATTCCCACAAATTAAGCTGAATCCATTTAATCTTCAAGTGTTTCGACCAATTCATCAAGTTTTGCATAGATCTTATTGGACTCCTGATTTTCTACCTTTCAGCCCCTGCCATGGGGGTAGGCCTAGTTCCCGTAGCTCTTTAGGATCATCAAGACTGTCTAGTTCTCATAATTCCCTGTCAGTACCTACAGCTCATAGAGCGGACGACTCCAGTTTCATAACTCAAGCAGTTTCACATGACACATTATCTTCCAATCAAATAAGTGATTTATACAATGTCCCTTTTGATAGTGATGTTTATGCAATACCAGTAGATACAGTAAGACCTCCACTGCGACCACGAAGAATTATTCATAAAAAAAGACGAAGAAATACCTCATCCAGTTTCAGAGACTTGGAAAAACATACTGTTAAGCCTAGTAAAACTAAGACTTTTAAACCCCAACTTGTATGTACAAATGATAGTGGTAAGAGACACAGTGTGGCTGGTACATCAACAACAACAGAAGCAGAACCAATTCATATGACTTTGCAAGAGGTGCGTCAATATTTGCAGACGTTATATTCCAGCTCTTCAGATTCCTCGGAACATAAAGATAAAAGCACAAAAGTTAGACAAGCTGCTTTGAATAACAATAAATATTCAGAAAATATCGTGAAAACTGCCACGCAAAGGAATAAAAAGAATTTCTTCAATATTAAAAATAAAAAAGTTAAAGGTTCTTATGATAATTTGAGCTTAAACAAACAACAAATTGAATTGGCTAAGCCCGAAAAACGGAAGAAGAGTCCTGCAAAAATATTCTCTTTGAAGCAAACACTCTGCAACATGTTTAGGTTCCGCAGAATTCTATCGCCTGAACACGTTAAACCGGAAAAGACAAACAGCGAAGAAGATTTTAATTATACGGAGAATTTGGACACGAAAAACATTTCGAAACGAGCCCTTCCTCCATTGCCTCCAAGGACAAAGAAGGTTCAAGATGTCCCTATCTTAGATTTTGCTACAAGTATACGAAAAGTAAAAGATGTAAGTTACTTTTGGAAGTTATGAATTGATAAATATGTTATTTGATATTTATTTTTTTAGTATGGTTGGTATTGGGGGCCTCTTTCAAGTGAAGCTGCTGAAAAGATTTTGTCTAATGAACCAGATGGATCTTTTATAGTTAGAGATAGCAGTGATGACCATTATATATTTTCACTAACTTTTAAGCTTAATAATAGCGTTAGGCATGTTAGAATAGAACATGACCAGGGTAATATAATTGATTGCAAAATATTTGTTTTTACAAATCAAAACAATTTGTTTTCAGGTAATTTCAGTTTTGGGAGCTGTACAAAGTTTAAATCCCAAACTATAGTAGATTTTATAGAAAATGCTGTGGAGCATTCACGTAGCGGTAGATACCTCTTCTTTTTACATAGAAGACCAACTATTGGACCTGTGCGAGTCCAGTTACTTCATCCAGTTTCGCGATTCAAACAAATCCAAAGTTTACAACATATGTGCAGGTAGGATTTTTTTTTGTTGTCAATTTCAAAATTATTAATTTGGTAATTGTTTTTTAGATTTGTCATATTGAAAAAAGTTCGCAAGGATTTAATATCTGGTCTCCCGCTGCCGCGAAGAATGATAGACTACCTAAGTACCCCACATTACTACTCCGAGAATTTGATAGATATTGACGAATTATCAGAGAATGAGCATATGCGCCGCGATAATCCTGATTCCGAAGAGTACAGCGACGATGCAACAATTTTGAATATGAGACAATCTTGAAAATCACCTCACTGTCAGTCAGGATTATTCATATCAACATTTACTATTGGCATTTCCTTTCCCATCGTAATACGACATATATACATATATATTTTTTTAATTTAAATTTTGTTGATACCAAAGTTTATGAATGTGATTTTAATTATAGTTGATTTAGTTGTTAAACAAAAATACTGCTTTTTGCCAGTCATTTAATTTAGTGCTTAAATTATTAAAATAAAAAGTTATAACAAGTATAAAACGCACACAAGAAATAATATATAAGGAAGGAGAAGACTTTTGAAGGAATACAATTATGTACCAAAGAATTTCTGAAATGCTATTTTATTTCCAAATTACCTATGCAGGAATACCCAAAGTTCTCCTAACGATCCTCTCCGCAATTTTATTAAACTCATCCCGATTCTCTCGCCACATTTTAGCTGCATCAACATTCGCGCCGCTCTCATCGTTGGGCTCTGCTAACATGCTTACAACTGATAACAAAATCTTTTCCACACTCTGCACAGGGGACCAACGTTCCGCGCTGGACTCGTAACCCATGGGATCATCCCCTGGTGCATGCAATATGGAAATGCAAACTCTTCCATCTGAATAAACTGAAAAATGACAAGTAATAAATAGCATTAATAACTTCATAACTAATTATTACTATTCGGATGGAACATTTCACAAGTAAATTGCATTTTGGGTGGACTTAGTGGATAGTCTCTCGGGAATATTAGCTTTGCCGGGAAAACTCCACCCTCGAAACACGTTCCTTCGGGTCCACTAAAAAAACAAAATACTTCATAGTAGTATTTTCATGTTCTTTTGTAAAATTATTATATTTCTTGTTAGCAACTATTTATATGGAACTTACGTTATTAAAGCCTCCCATTCAAAGAAATTATCTTCATCTATAGGACCTGCTATTATGCCTTCAGGAGGATTTAAAGTTAATTCTAAAATATTTGCAAGTTTTAGGTTATGTTGAGAAGATCGCAGAAAATTCGAATTATCTTACGCTTATATTCGGCTAATAATCTTCTCACGGCAGAACCAGCCATTTTTCTGATCGATTATTTATATTAAGTTCACACAAATAATTGGACTCTACTGTAAAAACATTTTCAAAACTATGTGTATTATTATTCACCGCAACAAAAGATACTTAAACAATTTTGACAGGTGACTCAACGAAATTAGGAATTTGACATATATTAAATAAAAAACAAACGATAAAAATAAATAATATTAAAACTTTTGTAATTAGGCTGAAAGAACAATTTGATAGCAATATCAAGAAAAATAAACAGAATTTTAAAAGATGGGAACAATTATTAGTTTTCAAGTAATATAAGATCAATAAATTAATTATTTACTAAACAACAAACACTAAATTCTCTAGACTCAATAACCGAAAACTTTAACAAAAATTTGTCCAACAGTTTCCTAAAATTCAAAATGAATAAATTTATTGGAGTTAAAAGCTCTTGTTGCTAATGATTGAATCAAATCAATTTTTTAAATGTTAAATTAAAATTCTCTGAACATCGTGTTATTATCTTGTAGTTACGTCATTGTGGAGTGGTTTATTAATATTAAATACATAATTTTAAAGTAACTTTATTGTACAAATCAGTGTTTTTATTGAAAAGTCAACTAGACAAGTATTGATCCCATGTTTTATCTGTTGTATCTTGGGGATGGAATTTGTTTTTGGTCCGCTGTGAGCAAACGTGGTATCTATTTCGAACAGAGCTTTCTCATGATCAAATGTTCATGCAAATTGGTGATATCTTCAAGGCCAAAACCATTTTATGGACTTTTTTTTATGTTTTCTGCTGCAATTGTCGATTTTGGGGGACTGCGTCGGCAAACCACTTCTCTACCATTTGAGATAAGTCCCCATAATACTTATCAAGCCAGTGCTTTGGTTGAACGGTTTTTTTTCCATCAAGCAATGTTTTATCAACACACGAAATTCAGAATTTTCTATTGTTTTGAAAATTACGAGTAGCGTCATCTAAACCACTGTAACTGAACTACACGTCAGTTGCCATGAAATTTTGACAGGTCTGAAAGTTGGTACTTTCTAAAAATCATATGTCGATAGAGGCCATCTATATGTCAGCTTATGAACTTGTTGATTATTAACATAGATTCCTCTTCCAGATTCCTAAAGAATGATACTTTAAAAAAAACAAAATTTAATAATAAGAAAAATAAGATGAGTGGGACAAGCGCTTTGCATTTAATTCCAGCATTTTCCAACCGAATGGAATTCCTCTTTTATTCGAGTGCGGTGAGATTTGCGATTAGCATCGTAGGTCGCTGCTCCAGCCAGTATGTAGCCACAACATATCAGTTACATTCACCTCTTAAGTTAAGGAAATGAGTTTTGGCTACGTGGGTGTGGAAAATCAGCCGGCTTAAAGCTATCGGTTTTATGGGTCGTAAAACGATAATGGAATAGCCTTATTCTGGGAACCATGCAAATGGTTAAAAAACAGATGTGCCTTTGTGCATGGCTAGACTAAATACACTTATGCATGCATGAACAACAAAGATTTTAGTGGGTAAGAATTCCACAGTACAAGTCCACGTGTGGTCCCTATGCAATGTTTCCTCTCCTCTCAAAAAGAAAGACTAAATACATTTACGAAGAAGTTCATACGAGTACGAAATAAGTATCCGTTCATATATTTTATGGATAAGTAACATGAATTAAGAAAGAAGTTGTAGGCTAACGAATAAATATATTAATTATATAATAGGTGACAATAAAATGATCGGCCACGACAGAAGTGTAAATGATACATGACTAATGTAGAAATGAATGTCTTTTTCAATAATGTGATAAATAATTGCAAAAGGACAATTGAAAGGATAGGAAAGAAAATGTTCAGTTTTAAGAATAAAATGAGAAAAGTAATATTTAAAAATTACAGAATTTAATATATATCCAATCATCTTCACAGTACAAAAATAACTGAATATATTTTGCGTTTCTATATTGAGATAAAATTAAATTTCAGGTAATATAAACATAAAAATGTTTTAAAAATATGCTTTATTTTCATACCATTTACAGAAATAAATTAACATTTCTTTTTATAGTTGAAGAGGTCAACTTGAAGAATATTTTAAAGAAAATCTATTCTTATTGGAACGAACATTAACTAAACCTACATAAATTCATAATACGTACCTTGTCGTAAAACATAGAGATAACTTCATTTAATTCATTTTCGTATAATAAAAAAAAAATGTAATAAGTTTTGTATATCTCTTTCAATGTTAGTTTTTTAATGCTTGTTAGATATCTATTATTGTTGGATGTTTATTCACTTTCCAATGTATTTAAAAATCAAGATTGCTAATGTATCTTATTGTAAAAATTAGTGATAAATCATTCAGTATAGAAATGAAAGCAGAGTCAATATTCGTAAAATGTAACGTTATTTTAAATAAAATACTTCAATTTCGTGTTTTCATTCAAACTGCAGCAATATCACAATTATACATATAAATATGTTTACCCCATTTCCGGCTTAGCGGGAGATTTTTATGGCAAGTTAATTAATTAATTGTTAATAATATCAGCTACAGTGCAATATTTTTATCTTGTCTTATAATGGTTTCTCTCGAGATATTCCTATACAATTTCTATGTATTTTATGAATGTTAGATTGTTTAAGTGAAAACGCCTATCAATAGCAAGAAAATTATCTCTTTCTCTTTTATAGAAAACCATGTTTTATTAAATCTATAATGATAAAGAGATATTATATACATAGATACACAATAAATTAATATACATAAAATACATTATATTTGCCACAATATAATTAAAAAAAAAAGTTGCTGGGGAGGATAGATATAACTATATACAAATTAAATATATATTTTGTACTTCGAAATTTAAAAATCCCAATCATACATATTAAAATAAAAGATATTTTATATAACACATTTATACACTTTTAGTTTCTTTTGTGGCCAAATAATAAAAAATAATAACGAAATCAATATAATAAAAAGAACAGAATAGAAAAAAGAAGAAACCATTATATATATATACATATGTAGGATATATATATACACACAATAGACACATCAATTAAATCAAGAGGCAAAAGTTGTAAAAATTTAAAATAATAATAATAAGTAAATTTATAATAATCACAGTCGATTGTTTTCAACAATTTTAAGTTTGTTATACAAAAATATTATAATCGAAAAAAGTTCAAATTCACGTTACCATAAAAAGAAATGAAATATGATCACCGAATTGCAGCGTCCAACTTTCTGTTACTTTTATACTTTGTTTATCATTAAACTGTTTCGATAAAAAAAATACGTTTAAAATAGATTAATTAATTCACGTATTCCTAGAGGGTAATTTCTTAAGCTGATTAACCAGGTCATCGTCCTGTTTTCTATTTGGTGGATCGCCTAAAACAAAAAATAAAATAAAAATTCTAGCTGCTTATTGATAAACCAGAAGGGTTCGGAATATAGGCTACTTGGAAATATCCTAAGAAAATAATACCTATATGCATCAGTCATATATAGAGCATAATAGAAATCTATCGACTCTCTCTTTTACATGATAGTATCAAGAATAATTGTGGTGTATATAGTATATATATAATAATAATTTTCAATAATTTATAAAGTAGTAAATGAGAGATCAGAGATGGAATATAATCATTTCCCCAAGTTCCCAATTTTAGAATAAATTCGTGTTTATACTAGAGATTAATCTGAGACTCACCCATTCGTCTCGTTATCGTAACACGCGGCTTTCTTGAGAGTCCTTCAAAACAAAAAAACAAAAGTATTAATATTGTTACTCGAATGTGCTCTTATGAGCAAGTTACATAATGGAAATATTAAGCAATTGTTTAGAAAACAATTTCTGTGATTACTATTTTTTCTTTCTTTTCTTTGGAAAGATAGTAAATAACAGAAAATATAAATAAGAAAAATAAAATGAAAAAAATAATATGAACAAAAAAAATATAGAGGAAATACAGTGATAACTCGATTTACGCTGATTTATAAACAACGTATGAAGAGATACTACTGTATGCGATAAGTTAGCATGCATGACATTTAAAACATTTATATATATATAGTATTGTGTTATTTAAATATTGAAACAGCTGGAATAAATATGTAATAGGTAAAGTTGTTCTTCTTTCTTCATTCTTCTTGTTCTTCTTCTTCTGGTTGGCTCTTCATTTCTTCCATTTCAGTTATATCTCTTTGTGATGTAATTTGAAATTTAATTAATAATAATAATTTTTTGAAAATGAATAAAAAGTAAATAAATAATAAAAAATATTTAAAACAATATTTAACATCACAGCACTTTGTCTTACTTTAAAAAAAATATATCGTATTTTCATTTGATTAAATAACTATAAACAAATTAAATTAGTATATACAACTGTCGCTCTTCCTTTTCCTGTTAACGTTTTTGGTTGCTTTGTCGTATAGGGTTTGTTGCTGAGGTAAAGGGTTTGCTGGTAATTCTTGGCAATTGGAAATGGGATATGGTGGGACAGCCATCATTGTGTTATAATGGTAAACGTCACTACAAGGAATATATCTTAAGGTGTCGGGACTAAAGCTGGAAAAGTATTGGTTTACTGCTGCATTTGTATGGTAGACAGCTTGATTTGCAGGTTGAACAAGTGCAATGCCTTCTTTAATGAATAACTCCCTTTTGATGTCGGCTTTTACCGCTTCTACTTCAGCGATGCTTATCATAGGTGTTGCAGGATAGCTGATTTCTTCCTTGACTTGCGGTACAATTTCTGTTAACGTGACGGATAATCTTCGTTTTTTAAACGGCAAAGTTAAATCTCTGGTTTCTTTTAAATGATGCATAAAAATACCAACTTCATGCGACTCAATCGCATACTTTTTCTTTAGATCGTCAATAAATTCAGACTCGCTCATATATTCTGCGTTTTTGGACATTTGTTCTAGATGACTCGATTGACCTGCTTGTTCAGATATTACGACATTGGATACTGGCATATTAGACGATGATACAGCAGGTAATGCAATATTTGGTACAGGAATAGCGGGTACCGAGATATTCTGTATGGGAATATTAGCTACTGGGATAGCAGGAATAGCGATATTTGGTATAGAAACGTTAGGCACTGGTGTTGTCACAATCATTTGTTCTTTAACATCATCAGCCTCAGGATAAAAGTTGGACACATAATTTTTCAATGTCTCCGATACCACCGCAGATTCGTAATACGTTTCTTTTGTGTACTCCGCAGGTTCCCTAATTTCTTGGTAACAGGTTCCGGAATATTCCTTTTCCTTGTTATCTTTTTTTCTATAATTTGGATCCTTGTCAATACGAGGACTATCATCGTGATGAAACTTAATAGTTTCATTTTTAGCATTATCATCTTGTACAATCGAACTTACACCGTAAGCTTCGTGGGTATTATCTAGAATTTTTTTCGCATAAAAATTGGAATTGTCAGAGAAAAATGAGGCTTTGTTATTATTTAGCAAATTGTCAATGGAATGATCAGTAACTTCTTCATTTCTTTCAATTAGGCATTGTTCAAGTTGTTTAGGATCGTGTAGGAACTTTGGGGAATTGGAAAACTCAATGTGAAGTTCATGGTCTTCAATTTTAGAAGGAAGTGTTAGGTTTAGGGCTTTTTCCGGTGAATTGGCACTACTTGTAATTAAGATAGGTGGGCTATCGAACCGATCGCCGTCATCACTATCGTGCAATTGTTCACTCAACATATTACTGTAATCTACCCTACCTGGATGTGGATGCGTTTTAAGATACCCTTCTGTATCTGGAATTCTACTTGGTTTGCAGTCGCCTAGTTCAATCTTTTTCATATTGGATGTTTTCGTGTAATGCTTTCTCATGCAACTGTCAAATTGTAATTGCTTCTCACTCTTAATTTCTAATCTAATTGTTGGTTTATGATGGAATACCAATAGGTCCTCCGCTCGAACACCATAGCAATAGATAATAGTATCCTCATTTACAGTTGTTGCGGTATTCTTTTTTCGCGTTGGAGATGCGGCTATCTCTTTTGCTTCGGCATTTGGACTATCCAATTGGAATTTTACTTTATTTAAATCAGAATTAGATTTACTGAGATTGAGCATTACTTTTGGTTGGTCTAAAATAATAAAAATATGTTTATATTTGCTAGAAATAGAAGTCAAGTAAAACTTATAGCATATATAAAATAAAATGTATAAACAACCAGAAATATTTACCATGAATTTCATCATTTTGTTGTTTTTTCTTGCCGGATTTGGATTTTTTTACTGTCGATGAAGATGGAGCTGCTTGAGTAAATGGTGTATCTAATAATCAAAGTAGTAATATAAATATTGCAACGATAGCAGAAAACTCATATGTCGGTGGTAAAAATAGTATAAACCAAAATATTTCTTACCAAAGTTCCATTGAGCTTCAACATCATTTGGCTCCTTATACATATCAGTAGATACTTTTTTGGTGTTACGTTTCTTAACGGTTTTTAATACTAAAATATAAATTATTATTTTTAAGATAAGTTATTGAAATAAAATACTCACTACTAGAAGGTGGTGATGGCGTGGTACTTGTTACTTCGTCCACTAATTCTTTCGTTTTTGATTTTGCAACTTTCTCATTTACACTGGGTGGGAGATCCACTGCTTTATCACTAGTCGCTTCCAGATATTGATCATCGTAAAATGATACTGTACACGACAAATATGCAGCTGGGATTGAAGCTAAAACTTTGTGCATATTTCCTCCTCTTGGAGATAACACATTTTTTTTGCTTATTATCTCGCTAGAATTACGTCTTGATCTACGTTTGTTTCTGCCCCTTTGCGAAGACTTCCGATCCTTGGATTTTTTGACAACAGGTGCTATACTTATAGCTCCCATATTTTCATCATCAACATCGTTTTCTTCGGACATTAGAAGCTCATTTTCCATTTCTATTGTAGGCATTGTTTGGGTTTCAACAGATTCCTTTTCAACGACTGTAGAAATGGATTCCGTATCAGATGATAAATCAAATGGAGGAGTAAATTGTCCGTATGCATACTGATATTTACGATTTGATTTTAAAGGTTCATAAGAAACACGATTAGCATCAACTTGCGGTTTATTAGCTGCTTTGTTGCATAGCGTTGTAACATTTGTGATCAGAATATCACTTAAATCCTTATTAGTTGAACTATCATTGCCAGCAATTTCATTAGTCCATAGTATATTGTTATTCATTTTTTTATTATCACTTAAGTTTTCTTCTGCACGATTGACGGCATTATCTTCTTGATCAACCTCCATATCAGTTACAACCAAGTTATTTTCACTTTGGACTTTTTTCTCTTTTGGCATTACAATTACTGATTCTGGTTGGGGTTCAGAATACTCTTGCCTTTTATCATTTATTTTTACTGGAATATTATCACCCAAATTCAACACTTTTTGTAATTCCTCTTCAATGTTTTCTTCAGTGTATACCTGTAACATTTGGCCTTCCGACTGATAAACATTTTCCTGAATCTCTGTACTTGGCAAATCTTCCAACTCAGAATTAACTTGAGTAGTTATATTTTCTGTTTGTAGAGTATTATTGTATTCACTTTCATGATTAATAATTTCACCATCACTCTGAATTATGTTTTCTTCACAAATCTTGTCAGATTGTAATAACACTGCTTCTTCTATTTCAGTAGACATCACATTATTAATTTTCGATATTTGGTCATTTAATTCAGAGGTCGATTCTTCATTTAAATTCGTTGATGCGTCTTCTGTTTCCATTTCAATTGGGTTTTCTTTTTCGATGTCCATGGCATATATAGAATTAGTTAATTCGTTTTCTATTATATTTGTTTGTATTATGTTTTCATTGTTATATTTATCCAAAAGAGTTTCTTCTTCAAGATCTTTATTTTCTGATATTGCATTTTCAGTATTTGATGTTTCTTGGGAAATTGTTTCATCAGAATATACTTCTGCTATAGGTTCATTTGTGAATGTGTCATTATTGTCTACAATCTCTTGAACTTGATTTTCTTCAAGAACTTCAGAACATACTTCTGCTATAGGTTGATTTGTGATTGCGTCATTATTGTGTACAATCTCTTCAACTTGATTTTCTTCTGGAACTTTTATAGTTTCATGTTCTTTTACTATTTCTCTTTCCATTACAATATCTTCATCTATTACAGAATGAAGACTTTCTGTACGAGGTTCTTCCAATATTTCCTTAGAAGATGCATCAGTTATTTCCACCACTTCTTTTTCTACTTCAGTCTCATTAACAACCATAACGTTTTCTTGTGGAGCATCATTATTTACATTGATATCGGTAGTTGATGTTGATTCGTTAATTATAACCTTTTCATCCACTTCTTCAGTTAATTCTTTTGTGTTGGGTTTTGTTTCAACTATATCCATTTCATCATCACTATCATCCAGTTCAATAAGGTCTATTATTGCTTCCTGTTTGTTAACTGTTTTATCTGTTGTATTTGAATTCATAGCAACTGTGGGATGTGTTGGTTCAACTTCCATAACTTCTTCATCCTCAGGAATTGAGAGTTTATCTTGAATTTGAGATTCTAAAACTTTTATATCATTGTCTTCATCATCTTTATCCAATAAAGATTTATTATTTTCTTTGCTTAAACTTTCTGTGGCCGGTTTTGATTGAGTACTATTATCTTTGGTGTCCACTGATTTGTTCACATTGATAGTTTTTGTTTTGTCACCATCACCTATATTCAGTTCACTTGCACTAATGTCACCCAATGGTCTTTGCCTCCTCCTGTGTGGTCTGTTCTGCAATGCAGTATTGCTTGTGCTACATTCTGGAGTGTTAGATGCATTTGGTTGATCTGCTGCATCATCATCATCCAAGTTAATTACATCAATAGATTTTATAGTTTCCTAGAAGAAACATACAAAATAAGAAATATTATCACTAACAAATAACAAAGATCATACCTCAATATAGCCAATTTGACAATCTTCATCTTCATCACTATCGCCAGTTATAACAATAACTCTTTTATCCATGATTATAGAATCACTGTTTGCTTTTGTAAAGTCAACCTAAAAATATATATGAATGTTTAATTGTAAATAATCAATACTCAACTGAATCACACTTACTGTGTTATAAGCAAATTTATTAATTGCTTTAAAATATCTCTTTACAACATCTCTTTTGATATTGATTAGTTCAACCAAAGAAGTGCTCTTCAATGTCAGCACAAAATTTAACATTTTGTCTGTCATTAAACTGCTAGCATTCATATGGAATTTCTTGAAGAGTAACGACTCCATGTGTTTATGGTCACCATTAGGTACCAACTCCATAAATTTCATAAGTATTATGTAATTTCGACAAAATGCCTCTGTTGAAAAACTCTGTTTTGGATCAGTGAAGAGTACATGCCTATAAAAAATATTCAATTCATTAATCAATAATTACATTGTATACCATTCATTTATTACCATAAATAACGTTTAGTTTGTAATAGAAATATGAAACATATAAATTACAACAAATCATCAACATTTACAATTGAATAACCTTATAATTTATGACTATAATGAATAATAATAATAACATTTATGAATCACAGCATGATTAATAAAATGACCTAAGTCTTTCAGCCTGACTATAATGATTTTATTTATTAATATATCAAATATATTACTTCCACCAAGAATTTAGTGAAAACAGTGATTATATATATATTTTTATAAAAAAAAGAATAGCAAATTATAATTCAAATATAATTCTAGTAAGAATACAAATAAATTGTACTATATATTCCTTCAGTTATACTAATTAAAATGAATATACTTCTTAAATATAAAAAATAATACTGTTATAGTATAATTATTGAAAGAAATTTATTGGCCACAAATTAAACCATTAATCAAGGCGCAATTATTGTATTAAAACATATAAATTAAATATAATGCCTAAATATTTATTTTTACGGATACGCAAAAACTCGAAGTCAGGCAAAATATAATTTTAAGATATTCAATTATAATTAGTATAAATTTGCTATCTACAAATAAAAATGAAAATAAATATTAGAAATGCAAAATACATAAAAATTCCATTATTTTAGTTATATTTTATATATCAACTTTAATGTTATTTTTTTTTTGTATAGCAAATTTCTATCAGTCGTCGCATGCTAATTACGACCCTTTCCCAGAAATTAAATCCAAACAATCTTATCACTTAACTTTCTTAATTCTGTATTCCTAAAAAACCCAAATTTAAGTACCCCACTTGAATATCTAATGTCCCTATAATTCCTATATTATCTCTCCTAGTTGCTGAAGTGCTTTTTTTTATTCTCATGTATCATTTTATTTATTGTATAACATTATTTATTTATTTCAACATAAAAAATATCCCAGACAAAAAAACCTAGCCCTTTGACCAAATATATGAATTAACGTTATTTTTATTTACATTTTTGTAAGCGATTTATTATTGCTGTTATTATTTATTTCTTTTTTTAATGTAATTTATGGCCATTAAGTATGTATTTATATTTCTGGCCAATAAATATTATTATTATGGCCATTTAAAAATGTAAATATTTGATGATACATATTTACAAATTAATAGTTTTAAGAAAGTATCTTTTAAATATTATTATTATTTTTATGGCCATTTAAAAATGTAAATATTTGATGATACATATTTACAAAGTAATAGTTTTAAAAAAGTATATCTATGGTAATTTGAATGTTAAAAATATGTTAATAAAATATAGAAGTATCACTTACTGGTAAACAACAGACATAATTCGACGACATGCTTCAGACTTTGTATTGTATTTGAGCTTTAATAGGACATGTAGTATGTGCTTTTCTCGATCATTTAGGAACGTTTTGATAGCTCTGAGGATTTTTTCTTTGGCAGATTTCAAGAAACATTCATTTCTTTTCACAAAATGTTTGTGTGTCTTGAATCTCTTATTAATTACATCAAGTTCCAGCTTGCAATAGGTAACCAATATATCCTCCAGCAGCTCATAATACTCAGTATCAGTGCATTCATTCATATCCAAAGCCTGGGATTTGAAATATTGCATGTGTCTTATCATGTGGTCCTGTAATTCGTTTTTCTGATTGGTGAGGTCTGCATACTTGCTTACATTTCTAAAAGTTGCATAATATTAGAAAGGATCAATTTTTTTTTATAAGAATATTGTAACATACTTTGTATAGAGTTTAATGGTTTTTGATAACCTCTCATATGTAGCTTTAAGTAATTCTTTCCTTATATGTTTGTTCCATTGCTCCACGGATATTGGAGGGGCATCTACAAATAATGATTGTATTTACTTGTCAAACACCTGAAATTAATTGTTTTAACTTACTGATATCTATGATCTCATAGCCACCCTTAATATCCGCAGACAAGGAGTTCATCAATGTAAAATTCATGTTGAGTGTTGTTTAAGTGCAGACAACACAGATATAGTCACATTCCACTTGTTTATGGTTGTTGGGTTGTAGGTTAAGAGTTTAAAGGACATTTGAGGCAACCATTCACTGCACTTGATTTGATAACAATCGTAAATTGTTAAATGAGCACGACACAAAACAAAAACAACTAGAGCTAAACTGTTTATTATTATTTCCGTCACTGCTCACCGTACGACCAACTGCGTTTTGTATCGTCCTATTAACAAACAAACATGGCCGTTTTTGGACACATTCGAGTAGTTATATCGTAGCTTAAACGCGCACATCCCATAATCCAAATATCTTAGCACATTTCACAAACATTTCACTGCAATTTTGGCACAAATCACTCCGAACGCAACAACATATTCTTCGCAAAAGCCAGGCCCGTATCCTTCCTTAACTGTCGATATCTGCGATATCTGTCAGTGTCTGTACAATGCATTAAAATGGCGGATCTAGTGTCCACTGCTGCCAACAAATAAAGCAACCCCCCGCCCAAACGATACCATCTTTGCTGATCACAGCAGCAAACGAATTCAAGGAATTCCCAAATTTTTTGCAATCAACAGCTCTTAATTGCTGCTTATATTAAAATGAAAGAAATTAAAGCTTTGTACTACTCACGCGTTCGTTGTCCTTACATTCTAGAAACGAAGCGCGTACGCCATTACCGGCGACTGCAAAAGGGATTCCTACAACTCTTAGCACCTAAATTGATTTTCCGAGACTCCACTATAGTCTTTTGTTCTCGTTTTCTATGTATATTTTCTTAGGAAATCAAATTAATCTCAAGGAGATAATCATCTGTTGCGGATTCGGGCGGAAGTATATTAGTATTCACATATGATGCATTTGCTGCACTGGATGATGACAAACTACCCTTTGGAATAAATGAAGCAATTGCAGCAGGAGCAGCTCGTGACGCAGCCAGACCCGGATTTCATCGATTTTAGAATTTAATGTGCAGCTCCGGGAATTATTGATTTCCATCGACGTCGATATCAACTAACAATTGCTTTGCGCTCTACATATAGAATATCGTTTAGTTTTAGACCATTAAATACTGAAAACAATACATAATAAAACCGATTTGCTTATCATTTTCCGAGAGTCAAACTATATAAAACATTGCTTATCTTTTAATTAAAATAAATCACTTGAGCGCAAAGGCAAGTTACAAATAAAAATTTTACAATTTTGCAACTTCCATATTTATTGATAAAACAAATTATTATTCTACATGTCCTCATCACATACTTACATTATTATAATTCAATAATATTTATTAACAATTTGGACACCTAAGTTGTGCGGCGTAAAGAGCGCCTGAAAAATGACCCCTTTCCAGCGCGCTAATAATTTTGTTATCTAAGAAAAATATCAATATCATTAGTATTTAATTCACTTCATTTTTATCCATGAAAAATCTAGATTAAATATTTTGTTGTTGTGTCGGTCCGTCCCCGAGGAATAGCGCTTAAAATCAGGCCCGTCTGTTTATTGAAAAAGATAGTTACATAAATGAAAATAATAATTAAACGTATTTACATAATCATTACAAAAATAAATAATAGTTATAAATTCTGGGGATGGAATTTAAAATAATTATATATTTAACATTTAGATGTTTAAGCTCTCAGTCTAGATTCCAGTTGCTAACAAGCATAGGTTGTTCTTGTAAAACTGAAAACTGATACCAAAACACATAATATAGGTCGCTGATCCCGTCTGCATACTCCCACTCATCGGTATACCACAATAGGTTATTGACTTAAAATAATATGTTAATTTATTTCAGTTTCATGAACTAATATTCTTAAAGTTCTGCATTTGATATCGTGTAGATTTTGGCTAATAAACGAAAAGCAAATATTTAATCTTTGGCGCGGCATTAATAGAGATTAATAGATTAGTTTTAAAATATTGAAAAAGTAGGACAGAATCTACAAAAGAAGGACTGTCTTCCCTTACTAATAATTAAAATTGCATCTACGGATAAATTTGCTGCTAAAATATTTTTGAAACTTTTATAAATTATAGCAGATATAGATTAATTGCTAGTTGACAAACCTATTGAGGATGATGAAATAATGAGTTTGTCTATGTCCCTTTTGATCAGCCGGAAGAAAATCATAGAAATGATGACGAAAAGATTCGTCCGAATAAAAAGACCATTTTTTGCATATGATTCTCTTGCAGAAGAAACTATGCAGTTGTTAGACACAACACACGTTTCTCTGCTAAAATGATATGTTATTTTTGAACTGATATTTTTGTAGCTCTGCAGTTCATGTCGTGCAGATATTACCGAATAATATAATTACATTATTTAACAATATTATTAATATTGTATGTACTTATTCAGACGTCTGGTAAAAAAATAAAATAACATTAATGTAATATAATACTCTTAAATTGGATTATTTTTATACGATTTGGAAATAACACCGACTCTTTTTAATGGGCTATTCCTTATTAATTAAAATTGTATCTACGAATAAATTTTCTGCTAAAGTATTTTCAAAACATGTGTAAATTATAGCAGATGTTTCTTTTGCCGATTGCTAGTTGACAAACCTATTGAGCATGATGAAATAATGAGTTTGTCTGTGCCCCTTCTGACCAGTCGTATGAAAATCATAGAAATGAAGACCAATTGAAGTACCATTTTTTGCACATTATCCTCTTGTTGAAGAAGCTGCGCAGTTTAAACGTGAATTGAAATTATACTTGGGCCATTAATAATGTACAATAATTAAACTTATTTATATAATAATTACAAAATACAAAAATAAATGGCTGTTATAAAGTGTTTGTTGTATCGTGAAGATGGAATTTGGGATGATGGAATATTTTATAGTTTGTCGTCAATTGTGGAGTTTTTATTGTAAATATTAGATTAAAAATAATTATATACTGAACACTTAGATGTCTAAACTCTTAATCTAGTTTCCTGTTGCTAATAAGCCTTGGTTTTTCTTCTAAATCTGTAACTCAAACTGTTTTCTAATACAAGACAAATGAGATTCAATTTGCAAAGTATGCATTTCCTACCCGAATATAATTTCTTTCTTATCCAAGTCCGGTGGGATTTGACCAGCTTGCGACTTGCACCTTATCTTAAATTATTAAATGTCTCGATTGTATTAGGTCACTGCACCCGCTAACATACACCCACTCATCGGTTAGACACAACATACATTTCTCCGCTAAATTAAAATGTTAATATTGAACTGATATTCTTGTAGTTCTGCAGTTAATATCGTGCAGATATTGCCTAATAAAAGAATTACATTATTTAACAATATTAGTAATATTGTTTGTACTTATTCAGACGTCTGGTAAAAAAATAAAATAACATTAATGTAATACTCTTAAATATTTCTTAACACGGATTATTTTTATACGATTTGGAAATAACACCGACTCTTTTTAATTGTATATTCCCTAATAGTTAAAATTGCATCTACGGATAAATTTGCTGCTAAAGTATTTTCGAAAGTTGTGTAAATTATAGCAGATATTTCATTTGCCGATTGCTAGTTGACAAACCTATTGAGGATGATGAAATAATGAGTTTGTCTGTGCCCCTTCTGACCTGCCGGATGAAAATCATAGAAATGAAGACGAATTGAAAGATATTTTTTTGCACATCATCCTCTTGCTGAAGAAGCTGCGCAGTTTAAACGTGAATTGACATTATATTTGGCCCATTACGAATATACCACACAATAATTAAACGTATTTATATAATAATTACAAAATACAAAAATAAATGGCAGTTATAAAAGGTTTGATGTATGGCAGAGATGGAATTTGGGATGATGGAATATTTTGTTGTTTGTCGTCAATTATGGAGTTTTTATAGGTTTTTATTGTAAATATTAGATTAAAAATAATTATATATTTAACATTATCTAAACTCTTAATCCAGCTTTCTGTTGCTAACAAGATTTGGTTGCTCTTCTAAATCTGTAAATAAAACTAATTTCAAATGTCAAAAAAACATATTTAATTTAGGAAAAATGAGAATCAATTCACAAAGTATGCATTTCCTACCCGAATATAAATTCTCTCTTATGCAATTTCTGTGGGATTTGACCAGCTTGCGACTTGCACCTTATCTTAAATTATTAAATGCCTCGATTGTATTAGGTCACTGCACCCGCTAACATACACCCACTCATCAGTTAGACATAACATACGTTTCTCTGCTAAAATAATATGTTCTGCAGTTCATAAAACCGAATAAAATAATTACATTATTTAACAATATTATTAATATTGCATGTATTTATTCAAACGTCTGGTAAAAAATAAATTAACTTGAATGTAATAATCTTAAATCTGTCTTAACACGGATTATCTTTTTACGATTTGGAAATAACACCGATTCTTTTTAATTGGATATTCCGTAATAATTAAAATTGCATCTACGGATAAATTTGCTGCTAAAATATTTTTAAAACTTTTATAAATTATAGCAAATGCTTCATTCAGTTGACAAATCTATTGAGGATGATGAAATAATGAGTTTGTCTGTGCCCCTTCTGACCTACCGGATGAAAATGATAGAAATGAAGACGAATTGAAATACCATTTTTTGCACTTCATTCTTTTACTGAAGAAGCTGCGCAGTTTAAACGTGAATTGACATTATACTAATCCCATTACTAATATACCATACAATAAGTAAACGTATTTATATAATAATTACAAAATATACAAATAAATGGCAGTTATTGTCGTGTTCCGGAGATGAAATATTTTGTAGTTTGTCGTCAATTGTGGAGTTTTTGTAGGTTTTTATGCTAAATACTAGATTAAAAGTCTGTGTTTAAAATAATAAATATATAATTATATACACTTATATGTTTAAGCTCTCAATCTAAATTCCAGTTGTTAACAAGCATAGATTGCTCTGCTAAAAGTAAAAGATGAAATTGATACCAAAGCACATATAAGGTCGCTGCTCCTGTCTGCATACTCCCACTCATCGGTATACCACAACAGTTTATTGACCTAAAATAATATGTTAATTTATTTCAGTTTCATGAACTAATATTCATGCATTTGATATCGTATAGATTTTGGCTAATAAACCAAAAGCAAATATTTAATAATCACATTATTTTACAATATAAGTGTTATTATAGGTCTTTATGCAAATGTGTGGTAAAAAATAAAATAACATGAATGTAATACTCTTAACGTTGAAATAACACCGATTCTTTTTATGGGATATTCCCTAATAATTATTGCATCTGCGGATAAATTTGCTTCTAAAGTATTTTCGAAACTTGTGTAAATTATAGCACATAGTTCAATTGCCGATATAGATCAATTGCTAGTTGACAAACCTCTTGAGGATGATGAAATAATGAGGTGGTCTGTGCCCATTCTGATTTGCCGGAAGAAAATCGTCGAGATAATGACGAATTGAAATA
Source organism: Nicrophorus investigator (assembly GCA_963457615.1). Lineage (NCBI taxonomy): Eukaryota > Metazoa > Arthropoda > Insecta > Coleoptera > Silphidae > Nicrophorus > Nicrophorus investigator. The sequence goes on along the minus strand of OY735142.1, from coordinate 11,290,859 downwards.
CTATTTTTTGCACATGATCCTCCAGCTAAAGAAGTTACGCAGTTTAAACGTGAATAGATGCAATTTTACGCATAATTAAAGTTATTTCCGATATATTAAGTTTATTTGGGCAGAAAGACCTAGGTTGATATATTATATATTACATATATTATATAGAATTAATTTTTGGTTGTTATATATAGATTTTTTTTTTTATTGCAACTATTGATTAATTCATTTATTTCTTAATTATTTGTGTTTTTTCAGAGTTATATTTCTTTTCCTTGTATTTTTATTGTTTTATACTGGCCAATAAATGATGTTATAATAATAAGTTTATTACGTAAGCGACAAGTATTTTAAATCAATAAGACAAGTAATTTAAATTAATAAGATTTTTCAGTCTCTTAGAAAAATAATTTAATTGAACCCCTAATTAAAACTATAATAATGAAAATGAAGCCTATATTAAAATAATGGAATGAATATAAATAAATGGAAGCAATAAAAAGAAATAAATTAGTTACTTTCATAAATCTAAATGAAAGGTACAGGCTGAACTTCAAATTTGTCTCGCCGCCTCGACGGAGCCTCTCAGAGAAAATGCGAGACTCGGAACAACTACTATTTAAGAGGCCTATAAAAATGTTCAACATATTCAGGGCACCGATAACTTTGGAGGCCCTGTTAGGGTGCAAAGAATATGTATTCAAATTGAGTCAACTCTTAAATCCCCTTTCTTCACTGATAAGCACAAGTCGCATTTAATTTTGATGCCTTTATATAAATATTTTCATAGAAAATCTAGGTAATAATTAAAAAATTATGACATGGTGGTGGAATTGTGGTTCTTGAAGGGTCACGTTAAGAATATCGTGTCTAAGTTATTTAAGACTCCACTGACACATTTAAATTTGAGATGCACTAGTCAAATTTCTATTTGGAGCGCTTTAAGAAAATTTGAATTTAGGCCAGATGTATTGTAGTACTTTGCTTTCTTTGAAAGGTAGAATTTAGGTTGAATATTAATCATAAAAGTATTCTATTTATGAACACTTTTTTTTTATAAAGAATCACAGCACTACTAGAACGACAAAAAAATATTTAGAAGACAATATTACTATTGCGTACTACCACTAATGTTAGTAATTGATGCGCATATATACATTAAAATTTCAATTTAAAGATACAATTTGAAAATTATCTTCAGGGATGTGAAATTATAGGAAATACTAATGTATTGTTTCAAAAAATGTCAATCCGAAAAATTAACTGAAAATCATATTAAAAAAATATCACCGCTACATATTGTTTAACTGAACAACAAAAATCATGATACAAACAATCGTTTTATGAAAGTACAAATTTTAACCTGGGATATATTTTCAGCCTCTTCATTTTATTGCCTAAATTTCTAATCCGGTTACAAAGGTTTTATCTTAAGCCCTAAACTTATGAATTTTGAAATGGATGCAAAAAATAATAATTTTAGTAAATAATTAATTAAAGCATTTTTTTTAATAAGTAGTCTCTTGGAATTTGAGCGAAGAAAAATGAACTTTCTTAATGTAAACATTTTATAAATAATTTAACATTTTATATGTGGTTACTTTATAATACAGGTATTTTATACAATTACAATAAGGCACGTGTTTAGAAATATTTCCTGCCATTATCCTATATTGTTTTAAAATTTCTATTGATATCATGTAAAATTGTTTTATAATGTTTACATCCTTCTCTTTTGTAACCAGAAGAGCTTTGCTACACTTAGCAGCGTCCTGAGTTTAAATCCTAAATTTGGGCGCAAGTATACAATTTATCAATGTACAACTAGCTGTTATCCATTGATCCTTTAATATTTTCATCCACACCAGTATTATTTACACTACATCTGAGTTATTATCTTTTCTTCTATTTTTTTAAATTAAATGGATCACTTTTAGTTTTTTGTAATAATTCTAGAGGTTCATCAATAGGCAGTAGCGGATTACGTTTTAAAATAATAAAACTATTCCATAATTTAACGTATATCGGTATTTTATGAAATAACTAATTATACAGAAATTCTAGGAATTGTATAGAACAAGTTTGGTTGCTTCCAAGGATTAACTACACAATTCTTGGAAGCCACATTTTAGTAAGGAATACTGGAAAGAGCTTAGTGGAGAAACTTCCAATTTTTGGAAGGAAGGAATAAATAGAACCCTAGACACCAGTTATAAAATACATTTATGACGGGGGGTAAAGTGTCGGCTCTTTGATGTCTACAAGAACTTTGTACAGCCGCGCTGTGGCTATCCTTGGTATATAATGCTGAATTATGCACTTTGCAGGGGATATATACCAAATTACAGAAAATCCGTTTTGATATTTTAGCCTATCACTGAATAAATAAAGGCAAGCACTTATTTTTGTTTATATTATAAGTCAACTCACGCGAAATAACGAAGAAAAATATCATTAATGTTGAGTTGTTATTTTTGTTAAGATTAATATTGTTTGAGTTTATTGTGTAAGGTTTCTTTTTGTATGCAATCATATAATTATAAATTACTTCGAATTCAGAAGAAATTAAAGTACAGCAGTGAATAACAATCTTGATCAAACTTTATTAATTTTCACTTTGTTAAATTATCTGTATAGAATTCAATTTACATAGTAATTATTGTAAACTAGTGTTGTAAGTTAATAAACAGGAGTAATAATAATCATGAAACTTTGAATTTGTTTTATTATTGGAATCGATTAGAGTGCGTATTATTTTTCTGACGATAGTACACATTGTTCCATTTTTATTTATTGTTCCTTAAATCCCATTTTTCCATGGCTGTTGGCGTTAACAAGTGATTCTAGTAAACATGCTCCTCCCCTTTCCTGCATAACTTTATACAAAATCAATTGCTTCATTGTTTAATATAAATAGCATAGATACAATTGAATGTATACCTCAAGTACAATTGATTAAAAAAGAAGAATATTGGAATAAAATGGTAAATGTGGAATACAAAATGTAATATAAAATCAATTAAAAAAAAAAATGAAGTAAATATATATATAATTAAATTAACTGGATGTAATTATGTCATGGTACCAAAGACTGGATTATGTCTACAAATGCTAGGACCATGCTCTTCATACGCAGCTTTCGTGTGACAAACTTGGTAGAATTCAGGTGTTGAGGCGAGCATACTTCCACCGAACCAAACGGCGTAGCGTTGCATGTGATGCGAAATGACCTGCACATCGATAGGCTTGGGTTTGATCCTGCCACCTCCAAGGTTTTCACTAAGCTTAAGCCTAGCATCGACGGTCCTCTTGATGTCCCTTCCTAACCTCCTACCAAAATCTTTAAACATCGTTGAGCCTCCTGATAAAACAATATTATTGTACAAAGGCCTCCTAACATCGATCGGGCAATTTTGGATTACGTCGTCGACAATTTCAGAAAGAGGTGTGGTGAAATCTGGATTAGAGAATTCCGGATGGAAGAATATTTCCGGACCTAGGAAACGTTCGTAGCCAACATCAACCGAAAACAGTTGCTTTGTTACCGAATTCATGCCTTCATACTTTTTCATCCACTTGCTAGGATCCGTATCGTATTTGGCAAATTCTTTGGCTATATCTGGACAAATGTAGCAATGCCTCTCTTTTATCGCTTTTGCTGTTTCCAACGATTGTTCCGGCGGTATTCCAATTTCTCTTTCCCTGAGCAATGATTGAATGAAATATGTGATATTCCTACCAGCTATTGGAATATGCTTAATACAACTACCGATTACATAGCCCTCGGCCACAGGAATAACGTGAGTCACACCATCACCACTATCAACCACAATACCAGTTAGTGTGCGATCTTCCATTGGTAAATTCGACCAACTGGCAGCTAGCGCCAAGACAGCTTGCACAGCAATGTAGAGACCAGGAACATTGAAGGACTCAAACATAATTTCAGCTGTATACTCTCTGTTTTCTGGTGTGTTCAATGGAGGTTCGGTTAATAGGAAATAGTGATCTTCAGGCTCAGCTCTAAGATATTTAAAAATACATTGTTCAAGAAAACGCTCCATTAAATTCCAATCCTCAACCAAACCATGACGCACTGGGTACTGAAAAAACATATTTTAATAACTAATTGCTGGAGTTGTGAAACCATAGTTACCTTGACTGAGTACCCAGAGGCTTCAAAGGCCTCATCGCCAATAAAAAAATCTAAGTCTTCAACCCCTTTGCACATTCTCATACGATTCTGGTCCCCAACTTTAGCAGTTTCTTTTATGGCTATAGTTGAAGGTATGATAAACTGTGGCTCCTTGTTTCCCGCATATCCAATTTTCGTGTAGCTTAAGAACAATAATATTCAAATTAGAATTTGCAAGAATCCAAATGAATGGTTGGTGCTTACCCAGTGCCAACATCAATCACACAAGCTGGAAGCCTCGCCGACATCTTCGGTTAATTTTCAATGTCCTCTAACAATACTTTATAAACCGAAAATAAAAACTTATAATTTGTTAATCACCACACCTACAAAATTACTTTTTGATGACAATTGTTATCATAAATACCGACAACCGCACCTCCCAGAACACTCATTCCTACCAACTGCTACCAACTTTAGAAATAGAAAATCACTATTTACTATTACTAAAATTCATACTACAGAAATATTTACTTCAATATAGATATATTTAATAAATTTAAATATGAATTATAATATTTGAAAAGAATATTGACCGAAAATATCTATTTTCGGAAAATTGAAAAATTTGTTGGTAATAAGTTTTTATTATCGACTAACTAAAGTGAGATTTAGCGAACTTCATTTCGCATACTGTTTTTGCATTTTCTATGTTTAAAAGAGTGATATTCAGCGAAAACGGTTCTTTATTTTCTTAAGAATATTTTAAGTAATGAATGCATTTATATTAAGCATAAAAGTAGAATAAGTAGGTAAGTAATACAAATGTTACTTATTATAGCAATCCAAAAGATTGTTTTGAATTATTTCGTTTCATTTTTGTAACTTGTTTTTGTATTGTATTGGATTACATATTATATTTCATAAACAATCATATTGAATATCATTCAATTTATTTGATATAATGATTTAATGTATGTATTGTACTGTTTCTGTATATGCGATAAAGTGCGTTTTTTAAACTATAAAAAAAAGATTCATCAAAGTTATAAAGATAAAAAGTGCACTAAATTCGCTTTGGAAATAGACATTTTTATATATTACTGTGCAAAGATTCTTCAATAACAGTTCATATTTGTTTCTATTTGCAATTTAACTTTGAAATATTTCTAGTGTAGGACTTCATAAAAATGGAAAATAAAAAGGAAATGAATGGAAAAGACAATCAAAATAAAGTTGTTATATCCAATAAGAATGAAACTGTAAGTTATAATTATTTGTTTTAAAATATCAATAAAATAATATTTATTTATAATTAAGAATGGAAACTCTAATCAAAATGCTCAAGCTTCTAAAGGAGCTATTCCAAAAACCAAAGGAAAAGAGTTGCATAAAAAGAAAGATCTTTCTTCTGATGTTAATTCTGTAGCAGAGAGAAATTCGGTTATGAGTAATGCTTCTGGTATGGATGAAAATGAAGCAAGTGCACAGAACAGTGAAGACAATCCTGTTGAAGTGGATGATCAGAATACTAATGGCAAAAAATCTGAAACTGTTAATGATGATGAACTATTACAAACATTAAGGGTTCTATTGAAGAAAAGAGGAAAAGTTGATGAATCTCCATCTGAACCAAATGAAATAAATACATTAAGAAATTTAATAAAATTTAGAGGAAAACCTAAGAATTTTACTGACGTGGATAAAAATATCGAAGGATCAAAGGATGCATTAAATTTGATACCAGCGGGTGCTCCATTGTCAAACCGTCGTATGCAGGCGATCCAGAAAATATCAAACAACATGGGACGTGGAAATTTTTATAAAACAATTTTACCCTCCAGTGACGAAGAGGATGAAAATGAGGAAAATGAAGTAAATTCTTCAAATGAAGTAAATTCTTCAAATGAAGTAAATTCTTCAAATGAAGTTAATTCTTCAAATGAAGTAAATTCTTCAAATGATGTAAATTCAAGTTACCCAAGTACAAATTCTAGTTATTCAAATTCCTTATATGAATTAAATTCAAATCCTTCATCAACGGATTATAGTACTTCACGATATAAATGCGACATATCAGAGGATAGGGTCATACCAATTAATTCCGTCAATAATAAAAACAAAATGCAATTTAGAATTGGCTGCTCCTGCAATCAATGCCAACACTTCAATATTTGTACATTTAAAGACATTTTTGAGTACACTCCTAATAAATATCCAGAGACTAATGTTCCCTCCTATATGAAACATTTTATCAGGGACTCGACGGTAGATTATGAATATTTTACTATTTACTCGAAAAAATTCGACTGCTCGCTGAGATCGAAGGCAGTTTCGCGTCAAGTACTTGCACATGGGTAAGTTTCATTGTTAGTTCTTTATAATAAAGAAGTTAATGTTTTAAATGAATTTCAGTTTAACTCCACCAGTGATGTCAGAATTGTTCCAGGAGATTTCGTTCAACAAATGTGTTCACAATGCGTTGCAGAAGTTCAACTTTAAAGAGTTGAAGCCTGTTCAAACGTTCGCTCTTCCTGCTATTATGAAGAATTCGCATGTGTGCATGGTCAGTGGATGCAAAAGCGGAAAAACAATGGCATACATTTCTGCTCTATTCTCATTTAAAATGGACGATCAAATGTACGCTAACTTACCATATAAAGATGGTCCCTTTAGCATTGTTCTTTGCTCTAATTCTCTCAAGGTTGAACAAATCCATGATATGTTCAAGAACTTTTCCAAAAATAAAGAACTGAAGAGTAGCTTTAAATGTGCCATGGCCTTCAATTTGATTGACACGAAAATGGTATATAAATGTTATATAACTATCATAATTTATTAAACTCCGTGTTCTTTCAGCCGAAAATCAACAAAAATGCCGACGTCTTGGTGGTAAACCCCAGTTCACTAATTGTTTTATTGAAAAATAACATCATTACTTTAAAACGATTGTGTCATATAATTATTGAAGATCTCGATGTCATTGCCAGAGATTACAATAAGACTTTATCGAGCATATTCAAATTGATTAACGAAATGTTAAGTCATCGACGTGGAGATCAGTCGGTGCAGTTCATAGCTACAGCTGAGAATTGGACTATAGATTTAGAGTATACCCTTAAAAAGTTGTACAGACTGCCTTTAATCTGCATTGCTAATCCTATACAAGCTGCCGTTTATGGAACTGCAAACATTCAACTTGTTGAAGTAGAAAAAGACAAGAAAGCAGAGAAAGTTGTCCAAATTATACATGAGCTATCGCAAATACAGAAAACTCTCATCGTGTGCAATATCGAAGACATTGAAACCATCAGGAAAGAATTTCATTTTAATGATATGGAAGTTCTGTGCATCGACGAAACTATGAATTCTGATGAAATATACGATATAGAGACTATTTGGTGCAGAAGGATCTATAACACTAATACAGGTAATATCTGTTTTCAGTATTTTGCAAGGCATTTTTTATACATTGCATAACATATTTTTTAATTTTATTTGTTTAGTGTTGGTTTGCACAGATCAAATTTTGATTGCTAACTTGCACATCAGAGATGCATGGCTGCTTATTAACTATTCTATACCCGAAACTTGGAGCATCTTTACTAGAAGATTTGCGTATCTACTTGACCACTATAAGAGCCCTTTTGAATTTAAAAACGTAAATGAGAGATTTTCTTTTTATTAGATACTAAAATTAATCTGTTTTAGCGTTGTTACAACCCTAGAATTATAACACTGATCGATGAAGAGTCTTTTTCGAGTTTCCCTAGGATTAACCATTTTTTCGAAAGCATGGGAGCAACTTTACCAACTAGATTAATAAATTGCGGAAAAGTAATATGATTGTGACTAATTTAAAGTTATAATAATTATTAGTAACAATCTCATTACAGAAATATGAGTGTATGGAGGAACATAGTAAGGTTATTGCGAACGTCAATTTATGCAATGTTTTGAAAACATTTGGGAAATGTAATATTTTGAAGTGCAGTGATCGACACATTTTGTGTAAAGATTTAGACAAGCCAAATCGTCCATTCGTTCCAAGATTCGGAAAGCTCAAATATAACGTCCTTGAAATCTTAAACATTAACAGATTCTTAGTAAAACCATTGGAATATATTGATACTAATAACGTTACTCACAATTTGGAAGATGAGTTTAAAAATACTGTAGAAATTTTAAGTAATATTGAATCCTTCGAAGTATCTACAAGTATCAAAATACGGGGTAACTACTTGTATAAGGAAGGAATCCAATACACCAGATGTACCGTTATTAAAATAGTATCTATGCACGATATGACCAGAGAACCAATGTTAGTTGAAATTCAATCTTTAGATTTTGCATATCAAAAGGTCATTGATGCTAGGTTACTTATGGTAATTCCAAAAGAATTGGAGGATGTTCCACCTTCTTGTAAGTGTTTGCTTAACTATAATAGAAGTGATAATTTTATTTAAAATTTCCAGTTATTGAAATATGTGTTGCAAATTTGATTCCATCAAATAACGAACCTGATTGGAATAATTTGTCGATAATGCATATGGCTATGAAGTTGAACACTGAAAAATACAAGTATAAGAGTAGTTACTGTCTCGACAATATTTTGCTGCAAATCGGCAATACCATCTGGGTGGAGGATTTACACCTGAATGTTCATCTCGTGAATGTTAACAGAGAAATTACACTTTTCAGATTAAGGAAGTTCGTTGAAGAAAAAAGATTGGCCATTGTAAGCGAGGAATCAATGAATAGATTGTACGCATTGTGCGGACAATTCGGTTTGAAAGTTCCCAAAAATAAAATAATCGAAAAGGAAATTGTGAAAGAGAAGCAAATTAAACCTCAGTGGGCTCATTTGTCTGACAAAGAGTTTAATACTGTTTATTTTTGTAGCGGAATTGATCCTAATATGTTTTATGTTCGTCTGAGCAAGTATACTAATCTGTAAGTATATTGAAATTTTAGATTAACTTCTTAGTAAATTCGTTCTGTTTTAGATACTTGCAAATGCAAAAAGATATTCAAATGGAGATTAAATGTGCACCGTACTTAAGTTTAAATGCGAAACAAATTACCGTCGGTCATTGTTATTTAGGGATGGATCCTAATGATTCTGAGTATTACAGAGTAATGGTTCAAGATATCGTGGGAGACAAAGCAGATTGCGTTTATGTAGATGATGGATCATTAGTGTACATACCATTAACTGAGCTTAAACATTTGTCAAATCATTTTATATCAAGATTACCTTTCCAGGTTATTACTGTTCCATATATGTTTTAATGAATTTTAAATTTGATTTTGTTGTAGGCGATTGAATGTTCATTGTACGGTGTTAATCCACGAGACCCCGTCTGGACTTGTGAAATAGATGTGCTATACGGTTTTTGCCAAGAACCGCACAGTGATTATTACAGAAAAATGTATTCATTGACTAAACAAACTGATATTGGAAAGTATAAGGAAAATAGTAGATATGAAATAATACTGGTTGAATGCATGGAAGGAACTACAATCCTCAATCAACTATTTGTAGATAGTGGTTATGGTCGGTGCAGCGAAAATGTAACATTCGATATTGATAGAAAAGCATTGTATAAAGTACGTACTGGTTGCGACATTGAAGAACTTGAATCTGATGGTATAGCGAGTCAAATCGAACAAGATGATTATGAAATGGATGAAGATGAATGGGACTTTGAGCTATTCAATGGTGAAAAATTTTTCAAGGCCTTAGCCGGTCAAATAAATAGCAAGATAGAAGTTTCCGGTGCTACTCAACATATGCAAACTGTTGATGTTGTTAAGAGTTTTGTAGCTTCAACTTCTGACCATTACCTACCACGGATTATCTGGTATCAAAAAAGTAAAATGCTTCGTTTAGATATTCGTTTAATTGATGCTGAACATTACAACATCAATTTGGCAGGTGGTAGATTATTGCGTTTCCAGTAAGTTTAAAATACGTAAAGGTGGAGACAAATTGACTTATATTATTTATATTTAAAGGTGCATGCTAAATGGTAGGGATTACAGATTTTCCTTCCAACTATATGATACAGTGGAAAAAGAGTTTGAGCATAAACAAAAAACTAGATACATTGAAGTTACATTGACTAAGCGTGATGAAACCCAATGGCCTAGGTTAGCGTTCATGAAGAAAGCATTATCGAATGTTAAGTATAATCCCGAAAAGATTGCCATTGAGGAGGATGTCGATAAGAAGAAGAAATTTTTGGATATTGGAAAGACTGATGAGGATTTTAGTAATGACGATGAAGACGAATATGATAGTAGTTTAGATGCGAACCTCAGCGAAAGTTTATCCGATTCAGATTCGAATGACTACGAAGAGGAAACCAACTCAGATTAAATGAGCTAATGGAAAAAAGAAAATAAGAACGTTTAGTTTTATATTTGTATGCTTTGACTCTTCGGGCCATCACATTTTGTTATATTTTTCTATTATATTTATCAAATATTATTGTGTTTATGCTGAAAATGAAGTTTTAAGTTTTCCATAATGGCGTTTCGTTGATGCTTAACTTCGCGATAGCAGAATGAAGATAATACCCCCGGACATTCATATTGTATTGATTCCTCGACCAAAACTTCATTCCTGTTTTCGGGTTTCGTAAACTTCATTTCGCTTATAGATTTTACTGTAGAGAATAATTAGTATTTAGATGTTTGTATATGGTATGTGTTGATGGTTGTCTATATGACTAAAGACATTAGAAAACTTACAGCAAAACCAATCGAATAGGCATGTATTGTGTTCGGAATTTATGTATTGTACATCAGCTGTTGATTTTACATCGAAGTTCGCGATCGCCTGGTTACTAAAATATGGCCAATGGGAAAGATGTTCATCATACTTCACCGTGTACTTCCAATGGTCGTAGTTTCCACTTTCAGAAATAATGTTAAAATCAACGCTGAAATGAATTTATAAATAAATAAATGTTAATTATTCACTTTTATTACTTACATTGTAGGGTTCAACGTTTTCATGTTACTAAAATCCGCAACATATTCCCAAACTTCAGCTGGTTTTACGCCGTGTAGCTTCACAAAAGCGTAATGGTTATTATATCTCTTCCTCACCAATAGGTAGAAAATAATTATAAAAATGATGGAGAAAACCACTTTCTTTATTTTCCATTGCATTATTTTCATGGCTGCGTTGTGGATATGTGGCTAAACCGGGAAGAACTATCTGGAACTAAAGGAAATGAAATGAAGAATTCCACTGGTAAAGATAAACAAAACTCCTACGCCACATGCTCATATAAATCAAGCAACAGATGTGAAACGGAAAAAATACAAAATTTAAAATTATAAATATGAAAAAACTTTTATTGAATTTCCAGTATAGTTATAATAGTTTAGCCAATATTTTAATTTCACTAAAATTTATAAATGGCTTACATCATAGCCGTTAAAAATGAATTGATACATGCAATATAATTTTGTTAGTAAATATATATAAAGAATATATTAACTATAATCATTACATTAAATTGTTGCTAATAATTGGATAACCTTGAACAGTGCTATTAAACTAGATGTGAAGTTACATTAATAAATTATTAAACTAATATATCAATTATAATTGTTGATTGATTTTGTCAATTATATAATAATTATGTAAAATGATGATTGTTTTAATTTAGAATAGAAACTCGTATTTATATTATTAACGATCGCGTGCGTTTCCACGTCTGATCTAAGTGGATAATAACGTGTGTATACAAATGACTGTATTTTTTTAGAATTAAGTATAATTTCGTGTTAGAAACACTTTACGAAATTAAATCATTTAATTTCCATATGCATTCTAATCTACATCTCTTCGTTAAGACTTCGTTACGCTTATTAATAAGTGGTTATAGAGTACGCCACTGTTCCGGTATATCTATATAAGACTGATGTAAGCCGGTTTTATAACTGTACAAACTATAATCCGAAACAAACCGTGATTTAAGCAATTTCTAAATATGAGTTCATTACATTTGGCTGCAGGTTTGATAAATATTAAATGTCTTATAACTATTGCTTTTACACTAAAATTATTGTTCCTTTTCTGAGGTTCTGAGCAGCCAGCTAAAGTTGATGGAAAATTGCGTCTGTATTCCATGGAATTTTGTCCGTATGCTCACAGATCTAGATTAGTATTAAAGGCAAAGAACATTCCACATGATATTGTAAATATTAATCTCATGAACAAACCAGATTGGATTTTTAAAATTCACCCCGAAGGTATTTTATTCAATGCAATGTAGATTTGTCAATACATCATTTTTATTTTATATTGTTAGGAAAAGTACCTGCTTTGGATACTGGTTCAGAAATCATTGTTGAAAGTCTGGATATCTGCGATTACTTGGATGATAAGTATCCTGAACCCTCACTTTATCCATCCGATGAAGCAAGTAAGGCTAAAGATAAAGAATTGATTCAGAAGATTGGTCCTTTGACTGCTGTCTTCTCAAAGATTTTATTCATGCAAGAGAAGAAGTCTCCTGCTGAATGGCTTGAAGAATTGCTACCACACCTGAATGTCTTTGAAGAAGAATTAAAAAAGAGAGGAACTTTGTATTTTGGTGGCTCAAGTCCAGGCATGGTAATACATATACATGATATCTAAATTTAGTTGTTTACTTTTGTTCTTATTTAGGTTGATTACATGCTCTGGCCATGGGGTGAGAGAGCAAAGACCATTGGAATTATTTTGGGTGAAAAGTTGCCAATTTTGGAAAGTGATTTGCCCTGCTTGAGATCTTGGAAGAAAGCTATGAGAAATAATCCAGTTCCTGATGCCATGTACAATGGCCCAGAAAAATTCTATAAAGTAGTGCTGTTTAAAACAGCTGGACATAAACCAGAATATGATAAGATTTAAAAAGTTATTTCCAGTTAAATAATGTGCTTATTTTTTTCTTTATAAATATTTACATGACAATTATATTTTTATTTACTGTTAATCTTTATTTGTTGGTTGTGGAGCTACAATAAACGCTGCTTCTAGTTGCTATTAAATTCGTATTTTTCTAGAAAACCCACAGAAATTTTTTATTCGGTGTTAATAATATTTTCGTTCATATAACGAAAATAAAGTGTAAATCGCGCGGCGATCTATAATTATACACACTCCCGTCAGTATTGCCTCGAGTTGGATGCTTGTGAGTTCAAAGCAGTTGTAAGTGCTTCAAATAATTTCATTCGATCTTTTGTATAATTAGATTCGGTATAAAGAATAAATATGCCTTTGATTGTGACGAAAGAAATAGCGGAATGCGACAGACATTCCTACGACGTTAATTCAATTATTTTTCACAACGGTTTTCTGTATAGTGGTGCCGATGATGGAAAGATCATTGTAAGTGCTTTATATTTCTTGTTTTTTTTTAAAAAATTGAGTATTACTTGTATTTAGAAGTGGGATATGGAATTACAAAAAGTTGCTGAAGCCGAAGCCCATTCATCGTCCATTTATGCTTTGGCAGCATCCAACGATGCTATATACTCGTGTTCTAATGATGGAACTATAAAATCATGGTCGTTCGACTTGAATCCGCTGAAAACATTGGCGACGGAGAATTGCGAATTCTGGAAAATTCAAGTCGAAGATGGAGTTTTATTTGCAGGAGATGATCAAGGAAATGTACTCGAATCTTAACCAATTTAATAGATAAGGTACTTAACTCGCATCTCGATCAATTTTCTGTTTTTAGCTTAGGATATACGAGCAGGATGCTATTAAAGGTATCATTCTTGTTTTGGAACCCTTCAAAGATATGTCCGTTACGGGGAACAACGTGTACTCTGGAAAGGACTCCGAAGTTGTGGTTACGGAATACAGAAAAGGTGTAACTCAAAAGTTAGTATTGAGACAATATGATAACTTTTATTTTAACCGATTAGAGGGTACATATGCTGGGATACATCGTATGAATTTACGAGGAAGAGCGCCGTTGATTGCGTGCAATGATAAACTAGTTGTGACGGGTGAATCAGCGAAGGGAATGATCGTGTATGATAATCATAAGAAAGTTGCAGAGATGACGGTTGTAACATTAAGATGAATGCGAAAATTGTTTTTCTATTTCATGGAGTTTACAGGATGCCCACGAAATGATTATCAATGCTATTGTTATGAAAAATGGTAAGATTTATTCCGGTGGTTGGGATAGAGTGGTCAAAGTTTGGTCGATGGATGGAAAAGAAATCGAGAAATGCGCTGTTCCTATAGTCATCCACACGATGGTTTATGGAAATGATCGAGATATTTTCGTAGCTGGCGGAGATGGCAAAATTTTGAAGCTCCAAGATAATTAAATTCTGAAGATATAGTCTTGTGTAGAATTTTACAAATTAATAAAATTTGCAAATTCAACCTTGTTTTTATAATTATATAATTATATCAATAATTATTGTATAATTTATTATAATATATAAAATATATTTATGTAATTCTTCTTAAAATAAAATGATTTTTTTTGAAAGTATCCAAAAATAATCTACATGTATGAATTGACAGTTTCTAAAATATTTCAGCAAGTTTGGCAATATAAATGAATATTTATCATAGAAATAAAAAAAACGTACCTATATATAAATTTACTGATCTATGCTTCAAATATATAAATACGATATGGTATAGAAAGCCAAGGTGTTCCTGGATATATTTAGTTCACTAATTCATATTTTTTTTATATACAATATAAATAAATAATATTTCTAAAATCAGCAAATATTACGTAATCTAAGTTAATGTGAATATAAGTCAATATGTAATAGTAAATGCTTTTTAAAAGCAGCCCAGCCTTAAACTAATTAATGAAAAAGGTTGATGTTACATTAAAGTAATAAATTTACTTGAATTTTAACATGCACTACAAAATATCACTGCGGAATAGTAATATTGTATGAATATACCCTAGAGAAATTGCATTTGACGGACACGACTTATTTGTACAAGAAGAGACTGTCGTGATTATTCCTCGCACAGCTTGATGAAATATATAATAGAAATTTACTTGAAGTAGTAATAATATTAGTTTGTCGATTATAATATTTATTTAACAATTATTTACACTTTTATTAGTTACATGCAGAAATACATGTAATCAATATAAATTTGTAAAACTTAGAATTATTCTTATCTATTTATTTTTGTTTACTTTTTGTATATTTGTTAATTATTGCAATATGAATAATTATTAGTTTATTAAAAAAAATAATAGACTGTTGAGTTTATTTCTTCCATTTTCATTTGTAATTGTATTTTCTTTTATTAGGCGGTTTTGAAGAATATTTTTAATTTTTTAGCATTTATTTTCTAGCTAATTAATCGTTCATTTTTTTCGTTACTTGTATTGGATTATTTAATTAACTAATCAAAATATCAATATCGGAAATTGAAAAACTAGAAGATGAACAGACAATTAATTTCATAAATCTAGTTACATAAGTTTCTAAATTGCGCTTTGTATGTAGACATATAATAACATTTGTTTAGTAAACTATTTTCTTTGTGTACTTGTAGCCAGAACTATATTAAGATTGTCGTGAACGTAGGGCGGTCACCCTAGGGTGGGACATCTAAGCAATTCTGGGACATATTACCAAAAGTTGGGACAATTCTAAAAAAATCTGGACGTCTGGTCAGGCACCAATTATGAAGTGATGATATCGACATTTTAATAACTTAAAAAAATTACATCTGTTTTTGAATTTTAATTCCATCATATTATTGTGGGCCCCAAAATTTCTTGTAGACTTTAAAAATTGTTGTGGCTCCTAGTACTAATGGATAAGGCCTACATTTTTCTCGAGTGCGCAGTATATTTTATATATTAAATTAAGATTGTTTTGACCCAGATAACATAAGTGTAGAGGAGCTCTCCTGGGAGGAAGGAAGCTTGTTTTACTAATCCTTTAAATCAAATATTAATGCTATAAAAGGTTTGACTACTCTTTGTAGAAATCAAGTATTTAATGAGAATAGTTTTGGTAACGGCAAGATAAATAATAGAAGTTGAAACGAGGTACACAGTTTATTTGGTTGCATACATTATATATCCACGAGATGCAAACTAATTTTGTATGCTGCAGAACTCGATTAAAACTATGTGGAATTTGATCATTAAAATTTCAATTTACCGTAATTCAATTCACACTTTCCTAATGAGAAAGGATAATTCAATTTTCAAAGTAAATTAATTTTCGCAAGAAATAGCGCATAACGCGCGTTAGCGACACGACGCAGAAGAATTAATTTATAACATACATATTCGCTGATATTTCTAGAATCAAATATAACGCGAAATATAATAATAGGAATAATTTTGATTTTAATCAATTTCCGCGGGATTGTGCAAGGAGCAGATATTATTTTCCCAAAAGTCGATGTAATACGGAATTGTTTTATCCGGCTCCAATTTTCCGCCGAGCAGGAAATCTTGCTGACTGATATTTTTGCTTTTATCATTTTCGTTGTGAAGGGCGCAAAGTATGGGTCTTGCGAACTCCTCGAGGCTGAGCAGCTCCCTTTCGTACCGTTTATCGCAAATTTTTCCAACCAATTTAAATCTGAAAGAGCATATAAATATTAGTAATGAGATCACGGAGCAGTGGACGTTTGGACGGACGGAGTTTCGTTGAAGAAATTTGGGTTGAAAACAGTTTCCCTGACGTCTTGGGATTTATCGCGGAGCCTCAGCAAATCTTCAAATTTCCTTATTTTCTTATGATCGAAACAATATGACACACATTCGGATTTCCTCACGAATCCTTCAATGTAAAGCTTTCTTAATTCGACCATGTAATCTTTTATCGGTACTACTTTCATCAATTTTTCTATAACTGATAATTCGCTAAAGGAAAAAGTGAATAAGTTATTTCAAAATATATCAGTTTCATTTTACTTAGATTTATGCAAAGAAAAGACGCCTTCTCTGTGAAATGTCCTCAGTAAATGGTGACATCTGAATAATATGTATAAAACCATTTTCTTGTAGTTATCTTCGCTTTGCTGTTTGTAGGTGTTCTGATTTTCTTCAAATTTGGCTCTCATTTTGGCTCGCATTTCTTCAGTGATTTCAGCTATTCTCTTCCGATACGCCAATAAATCTTTGGGGAGTCTTCCTTTCATGTACTTTCGAGCCTAAGAGGGAGAAACGGATTTAAAAAATATATAATTACATAATGATTATCTTAAATTGAACGATGTATCCTCTCCAAGCAGCTTGAATCCTTGTAGCCATTTTGTGGAGGTAAAGCAAATACATGTCTCTTTGGTGCTGCAAAACATATTGGGCTCTTCTCCTGCGCACCATCCATCCGCGACAATAGCTCTGGATGGTAATGATTGCATTTCTAATGATCTGATACCTCTTCCTCCAAAAGTATTTCCTCCAAGTTTTTTGTATGAGAGTTACGCAAATCGAACGAAATTTCGTAACCTTCGTCAAAATCCTAAATAATGAACGTTCATTATTTCAATATTGTGGATATAAGCGGATATTTAGAATTACTCTTGGGTTGAACGTAATTCATCTGGCAGGGAATTCGTCAAACTGAAAAGATACTGAACTGACGCCATTGTCAAAAAAAAATTAGGAGTCAAAGTTGAAAGTCAAAAATAAAATAAAATGTTTATTTAGGTTCGCTTTTATTTTACGTTTCTAAAATATATATATACAAATAAAGATACAATACTTATTTTTATGAAGCGATAATAAATATTTTCTACATGTATAAATATCATTTAACTACATAAAAATTAATCACTTTTGACAGAATATTAATTTATTTATACCAGATAAAACAGTTTTACATTCATACTTGTATTGAAAAAAAAAATTAAGCAATATTTATTGATTTTAATTAAAGTTTATATATATATACAAATACTTATAACTATTTTTTTTAACATGCGTGTTCTTTTTAGTATTGGGAAAATACTTTTTTACAAATACTGAAAAAATACTAGAATAATCAACTATCATACTTATCAGAGTCTAGTCTTAAATATAGGAACAATCTATCTCTTACAATATGTTTACTTCCTAATAGTACTTATTAATATTTGTGTCTTAATTAATAAAATATAAGTATGTACGTTCTAATTAGGGAATCGCTCAAAACCAAAACCTATCACAAATACAAAATAATTCAGAGAAAGGATAGTGTAAGTAAATTGCAGTTGCATTTCGCATTTTCCGAAGAGATCAAAATATTTGTTTCGTAAGATTACTTCGATTCATTTGGGCAATTATTACTCGTTTATTCATAATTTTCCCCTTAGTTTTCGTCATTTTTCGTTTTCACCGAGACCCACGTATCTTTTTTTTGTTTCATTTCGATATTTTCTCTCTCGCTTTATATTAAATAATAATAATATAATAATAATAATAGAAAAATAAACACTTTACAAAAATAAATTATGAAACAAATATATAAAATAATATTATTAATAATAATAAAAAAAAAACAAAATAAAACTATTATTTATTGTCTTCTTTCTCTCAAACATGTCGTTAACTAAATTTCTTGAGTTTTGCTTCGTAATGTTGAAGAAGTCGAGAAATTTTGTTTCGTCAATTTTTCTTCCCCGAAGGCGTCGTTCTTAGTGGATGGTGCTGAGTTTGTTGTCGCCGGATGTGAAGTGCTGCAGCTCGCAGGTTTTTATGGTTTTGTTCTTGTTGAAGTTCATCGGCGAATACGAGAACTCTATGTTGTGGCACTTGTATATGATAATGCCGATGATACACATCGCCACCAGGATGGAAACGACTGAAACATGAAAATCACATGTAAATACATATAAATACAATAGAAAATCATAGAAAATCATAGAAAATCATAGAAAATCATAGAAAATCATAGAAAATCATAGAAAATCATAGAAAATCATAGAAAATCATAGAAAATCATAGAAAATCATAGAAAATCATAGAAAATCATAGAAAATCATAGAAAATCATAGAAAATCATAGAAAATCATAGAAAATCATAGAAAATCATAGAAAATCATAGAAAATCATAGAAAATCATAGAAAATCATAGAAAATCATAGAAAATCATAGAAAATCATAGAAAATCATAGAAAATCATAGAAAACATAGAAAATCATAGAAAATCATTGAAGATGTTAGATATTAACTTAACCAACAATTATTGAAATGAGGCTGATGAAGAAAATTAAGTGAAAATGTTGTTTATTATACAGTATCGTATAATATGAAATTTTGGTAACTAAAGATTATATTATATAAGATTATCTGTGACGCTTTATTAAAGATTATATTGTAAAGAATAGTTTAAAAACTTCCTGGTGTTTTGAACTAATAGATGTATTATGATTAGTAGATTATGTATTGTAATGTATTACTTTATAATGTTAGATTATAATTAATATAAAATTTTACTAACTTATGGAGATGTAAATGTAGTTTTGACATGCATTGTTTTGACATGCATCCGTAGTCGGCTTCGTGTGTTTCGATAACATATGTTCTTTGATAATATCGATGGCGTGGCTTTCGGATAGGTTGAATTCCTTCAGTAGTTGGAAGAGGTTGGACAGATTTTTGACCTTGCTGTTGGGATCCTCGCGACATTTGCAGATTTCGCATCCGTTTTTGTTAATTTTGTAGCCAGCTTCGCAGGTTTTGGTGCAGTTCGACATGGATGGACAGACTTTCTTGTACTCTGTATTCACGATACAGAAATGTGAGATGCACTTGGGTTTGCCATTGATGCAGGTGCAGTTAGTGCACGAATCTTCCATCCATGTATCTTGATGGCTGTAGATTTTTCCTCCGCTGAAGCAAGGCAGCTTCGGCTCCTGCTTCTGCTCCTCCGGTTTATCCAGACTCGTGCACATCGAAACGCCGTTCTTACAAATGCATTCCAGGCCAGGCATACTTTTACTCTTAAACGTCTCGTTGTGGTTTATGGATTTGCCTAAATCGAGACAGGAGCGATTTGAGCATTCGTAAAGGTCGCAGCAAGCTCCAGGGATGTTTTGGCCCTTCCTCTTGTTAATCAAGATCTGGTTATCGGGGCAGGATGGTTTCGGGCATGGGAAGCAGACGCATTTATCTTCTATCTGACCGTCGTTATAGATGTAAGCATGACTGTCCGATGGGCAAGTTTTACATACGGTTACCATGCAGCAGTCTTTCTTCTCCCGGACTTTCACGGAGTTCGAGTCGCAGACGTGCTCTAATGGACATTTGTTCACGTCGCAAACGCACTCGCCATTTTGCACGGACTTTTCCGGATCGGAACATAGGCATTTTCCGGTTTTGTCCAGGTAGGCATTGGGGGCGCAGGTACAATTTCCTGCCAGGATGGTCTCGGTGGTGCAGGGGTCACAACTGTAGATAGGACAGCATGAACCAGGAACAGGACTCTCTTGCTCGATAACGTTCAATATCTTATCACAGTTCGGCTTCACGCACTTATCGAAATCACATACGCAAACCCCGTTTTCCCGGATACTGTCCAATGGACAATTCAACGTCGCAGTCACAAATTCCGAATAAGGAGATGCAGCACTCAACACTGAAACAAATAAAAAATATTAGTTTTGTTAAAAAATAATTGAAAAAGTACATAAACGAAACTTTCTGAAGTTTATTCAACTGTTAACAAAATATGCAAATAAGTATTTGTTACACTAAACTTCAAAAATTATTAATTTCATACATTATTGTAATATAAAAGTCAACGTACCCCATTCTAATTAAATATTCTTAGCAAACAAAGTTTCATATTTAAATTCGTAATTATTATTTGAATGTTTTTAGAAAAATCGATAATTATAATGCATATTATAAGTGAAATTCGTTTAAGGATACGTTTATCCGTGAATTGTGTGTATATATATGGCAGGTTGTGTGCTCGCTTTATGCGGAGCAAATTTTCATGGAAATGTTATTACCGAGAAAGTCTTTTAGAATGATTAAAAATAAAGTTAGTGCGGATTTTTGCGCATCCCCTTGCCGGTTTTCATTTGTTTGAAAAGGCAGCCAGGAGAGCCGACATAATAGAACGTGACACGCGTGACGGTCCTCTAAATGCGAGGGGATGAACGGCGACTTTATTAACTCCGTTGCCAGTAATCTCTCCTTAGATTTATATCCGCAAAACCATATGGAAAGCGAGCCGAAACGAATAGAATATGCTAAGGAGGATGGGGAAAATGAAGAAGAAAAAACACACATCGGAAAATCCTACATGCTAAACGCAGATTTCGCATTCCACTTGATTACTTCAGGAGCTTTAAACATTGAAAACGATGCAATACACATTTTGTAATCAATTAATTTTAATCATAATAAAAATGTTGTATATTTAAATTGTAATCATAACGTACTCAAGGATTTATAAAACGTTTGCTTTAATAAATAATATCGGATGACATTTATCGAGTTGAAATTACACAGCTTACAAAAGTTAAGCAGCCTGTGCCACAGCCATTAGTAGGATTGATGAGCGTAATGCAGTGTTGGATTAAAGCATGTGTTTTATTGATTGAAACGCAAGGATCTCCGCCAGCTGGAGTACTTCCAGAGATATAGATACACTAAAACGTTGTGCATGAATATCCTGAAAATAGTTTCATTCATTGACGACTAATACGATTCGAAAGAGAAATTCTTCTAAATAGAAATGTGCACAAATTAACAATAGTTATTTAATTATAAAACATAAGTCCGGATTTCACATTATTTCTATTTGGGACAATTTTCAGGATATTGATGAATAATTGAAATGTCAAAATTATTTAAGTTGTCAGAACAGATAATATATGTCACATCATTTTAAGTGATAACAAATAACTAACTAAAATAGAACATCATCATTTTTAAGTCAGGAAAATATATTATTTTACTAACAAAATAATATTTTTAAATAAATTATAAACATTTATAATTAAATGAAGTTCTTAAAGTTATTAAAAATAGATGCAACGGCTTAAAGGGTTAAACATTTAACGTATGAGATGGGTGTTAAGAAAGGAAGTGGTAAGAAAGTAATATTGAAAATGTGTTGAAACGTTTAGCGAAAGTTGCTTTGCGAAGGGAGGACACAAAAAAATGCGTAAGGCGGGTGTTAATTCCGGCGGCAGCACATAAAGGGAGGAGTCGGTTCGTTGGGCGCTTCTCGCTTTCCGGTTATATTTATATATATTTTCCTAACATGTGCAAGAAGGTAGGAGCTTTTGGGAAGAAAGGATACGAGTAAGAGACAGAGGGATACGAAGAGAGTTTGTGGGGAAAGTGTACCTGGCGGAGTTTCTTGTGCGTAAACCGGAGAGTCCGTCATTGCACCCGAGAGAGGCAATAAATTAACCGCCCTCTTGTCTTCGTGCCAGCAGAAACTTCCCCGGAAACGTGCACTTGGCGTATGTAAAGCTCCAGGAAAGGATGGAAAAAAAGAAAATTAAACGGGAAATATGGAAACACGTTCGTCGAAATGAAATGTTTTTCGAGGCCCGCACAATCCGCGCCTATTTATCAAGCATTGTCAAACACAATGCGCGAACTTTATCTCAATTTTCTATCGTCTGCAAACGCCAATAAAATAAATATATATATATAGATGTACGAAAGCGCACCGAAGTTTTTCCGGACGAGAACTTTCTGTCTTCCTTGTGTTTATTTCCTCCGCTGTTTTTTCTTTTCTCCCATCCGGCTAAAACTCTAATTGGAAAAGCGAACCTTTAAAAAATGTATAAACCTTTACCCAAATATTTTCTCTCTTTAATTCATTTTTGCTTTTACTTTCCTTTTCACATGTAAATTAACTTGTATAGTCGAACGTGCTCAGTAAACATAATGAATTAGATTTAATAATATACATTATTTGGTTTCATAATAAAAGGGCTTAATTTTATTATTAAACCAAATAATAAAAATGTATTTCAGTTTATCATTTATTCTATCATAATTATGTCTTTATTTCAGAGCTTAGTAAAATAATTGTTATAAGTTTTTCTTATATAATTTAGAACAATCACGTTTTTTTGAATATATAAGTTAGTATAAGACGTTTATTATTAGGGAAGTCAACATTATCTAAGAATTGGATATTTAAATATAAAAAATAGAATGGTTGAAAGCGGATGGTACTGAACTTATTAAGCCAAGACATTATGAAGATAATATGCAGACAGTGCAATATTCTCCCCAACGACGGAGGCGGCACTCCCTGCATTGCAAACACTGTACTAGACCTCATTGTAACGAAAGCCACAGCACAGCAACAACACATTCTCATACGTTTAGCTCCCATGAGGAAATCCAGAAAAAGCACGAAACGAAAGAAGTAAGCTGAATACGAAGTGATGCATTTCATCAATAAATCTTCATGGAATTATTTAAACAATGCTTGAAACATTGGCGCAATACGAGTTTTTGCGATTAGCATGATATTTATGGATGATTAGAATTTATATTCTTCAATTCAATGTTACGCAATTAAAAATATGTACATAAAGAAACAAGTATTTTACTTCTGCGGCGTCGACAAATTTGCCATGATTTATGTGAATAATGCATTATTACGCAACAGCTATGATTGGAAATAACGAGTGGTTGTGAAATGCAAAATTGAATATTTATAAACAAAATATTTTTGAACAAATTTAGATTTTTTATAATATTTTTTATGTCTTTAAATCATATGTAAAGCAACATTTTAATATATTCTTAGTATTTATACTTTAAACAGATTTGGACGACCTTTCTTAGTTCTGGGGATAATTTATGTTTCTGTTTTAAATAACATAAATTAAAATTCATTTATTTTTAATTAAGTGTTTGAATCAAAAGAAGAGGAGGGCCAAATCTGGCCCGTGGGCCGGTGTTATCCTTACTTATGTGCCTTAACTGTTAAGGTATCAATTATATACATTTTAAATAACTTAAGCTAATTGAGTAGTAACCATGGCAACCATTGTAACCATGGCAACCATTTTTAATATTATTATTAGTTTATATATTATTCTTGGATTAATATTTTTTGATTCTATAAAACTCAACGCATAAAACATATATAAATCTTTCCATTTTTGGATTTCTATTTAGCAAGAATCAATATGAATATGAAATTCATAAGCAATTTAAATGTAGGTCTTCCAAAATACAGAAACAATAGCAATAGCAAATATAATTCTGTTTCAAAGGAAAACCACATTTTCTGGTTTGCTATTTCGGTTTTTCTTTTAAGAATGTTCCATATTTATGACCCAGTGACACGATTCTTGGGCAATTACGAAAACGACCTAAATTATTTGAAAACCGCAAACCGAAAATGTGCGGAAAACCACGAAAACGGAACTTTTGAAGTTCATTAATAAGTTCTGGACTCGGATGACAAAGAGAGTAAATTTTCTATTGTTTTCATATATATATGTTATGAACTTTTAGTTATTTTTGTTGGAAATTCAAATTATTTGTTCAATTTTCCTGCAAACATTGTCCATCCATTTTCTTGTAGCCTCATTAGAGAGTTGTTGCTTTTTCATCATCAACAAGATAATCATCTCGAGCATCCGCTTTGCAAATAATCATTGTGAAATCGCTCTACTTTCTTTAATAATATTTTGTATGTGCAGCAAGTAATTAAGATTATGTAAACGAATGTGCAACAATTAAAGCTGGTGGATGCAACGATAACAGCGGTGAAACTGCGTGATTTGACGACTTATCGTTTTATAGCACCAAACCGTTTGATGATAGTTGCAAATAACACGTTTCTCGTCCAAAAACTAAACGCGCAATCATAACATACTCAAAACGACTTAATTGCTAATAACACAAAACCGAAATAGTTTAATTGAATTACCAATGTTACCACATAATGATTACAATTAATTATATTTAGACTTGAATATTGTAGTTTGTAGTTAATAACAATTTATAAAATAGAAATTGGAAATTTTGATAACAGCGGTGAAACTGCGAGATTTGACGACTTATCGTTTTATAGCACCAAACCGTTTGATGATAGTTGCAAATAACACGTTTCTCGTCCAAAAACTATACGTGCAATCGTAATATACTCAAAACGACTTAATTGCTAATAACACAAAACCGAAATAGTTTAATTGAATTACCAATGTTACCACATAATGATTACAATTAATTATATTTAGACTTGAATATTGTAGTTTGTAGTTAATAACAATTTATAAAATAGAAATTGGAAATTTTTAATGAATGAATTGTTATTTTAAAATTATTTATTGAAGCGTGTACAAAAAAAAGGCTTTCACATCAAAATCAAGATACAAATATAAATTGGTATTTCCATATTCCAGTTAATGTAATAGTATAGTTATAATTAAAAGACAAGCACATAATGGGAAAACTGTAGTTAAATTAGGGCACCGAAATGAAAACTAAACAAATGTAATTTAAACGTAACGTTATGGTTATCAGGAATAGATGAATCGACAAAGGGAATGGAGAAATAGAAAATCAGAAGGGTAATGCATTTCGAATGCCCGCGCTTCCTAAATTAAAACCTAACAATGAAATGAATATTCCGGGCCTTTGAAACGCGACAACTTCTGTTCCCCGCGTCCCGGGTACGCTTCCGTTTTGTTTCTGTGTTTATTAAAATTGTGTTCCGTTAATTAAACGAAAGGAAGAGTTTTCCGGAGGACGTGGGGGTACGTTTTCGAATTGACAGTGGTGCAGGGGGATGGTTGGGTAAGGAAAGAAGAGCGTCGCACTTTGCCTGCCTCTCAGGCGTCTCCGATTTCCTTCTAATTATAAAAGGGAGCGTCTGGAAATGGAAAGAAAGGGCGTCGCGAGTAATTAATTTAATTTGCGGTTCAGGTGAATCCGGTGAAACAAAACGGGCCGACTTTCATATCCTGATGAAGGTGGAATGGGAGGTGGAGTCTTCAGCAACAACAGCCAGAAGGGCAAAAAAAAAAGAGGAAACGGAAATAAAAAACAACCAACAAACTTGGAATGAAAACAACGAGCCGGAAAAACGCAAAACCCCTCGAGTAGAAGAAAAATAATCCGAGTAACGAGTTCTTTGCTTCAAATACCATTCTTTTCACGGGTTCGTTTCTAGTATGAGAAATTATATATTGTTTATAAAATTATTTCCACTTTTATATACATAAACACATTATAAAAATAAATTCAATTAAGTTTGACGATTCAATATTACGAGTTACAAGTAGCCTCACAATTTGAAATCCTTATGCATCTAAAAGTATTTCATATTATTTTTAAAATATCTTATTCATAAAAAGAAGTTCTCAGAAGTTCTTCAATGTGTCTCGAGATAAAAATATCTGTTACTAAATTCGCAAAAAAAATAAATATTTATGAAAATAAAAATGATACAAGTAAAAAAATAATGAAAAAGAAACAATTAGTAAAAGTATCAAAATTTCAATGTAAAAATAATTCATATGAAATTCAAGATGAAAATAATGTATTTGAAAAGCATCTGTGTCGTAATATGATATGGTATATGTTTGGCTCAGATGTTCCGATTTTTCGGGATTTCTCCCCATTTTTGGTAAGATGTCCCAATTTTTTATTATTTATTTAAATAGGAGATTAATTTTTATGGACATAATTGTCCGATTTATTTTTTGTTTTTTTCTATAATTATAAATAAATAATTAAATGGTTAATTACATATAAAATAAAACTAAGTAATTCTTAGCGTTTGAGAGTATAAAGAGATTTTAATGAACAGTCTGTGATAAGTATTTAATTTATGTATAGCAGCGTTGTAGGTGCGAACATTATAATTTAATTTCTAACTGATTCTGGTGGTCTGTGTAATACTTGCCGGTCGAGTGGTTTAAAGAGCGGGCCCGGATTTAGGAAAATATGTGAAATTGTGAATTGAAAGATTATGAAAGGCTCTCCGGAGGTTGGACAAGATAACGAGCGCATTGTACACCCTGTAATCGCGGAGAGAGAGCAGATTACATTATACCACGCACATGCACACGTACGTGAGCACCACTCGAAAGTGCGAGCGAGATGAGATGATGTGTGTATGTGCGAGAGAGGGAGATGCGAAATTACGTAAGCGCGTCCGTTCCATGGGACGAGCATATTAAATAAAACCCAGCCTTCCGGTGGTTATTAAATTATTATGTTTGCGGAATTTAATTCCGCGTTTTATCCGACCGCGGGAGACGGAGACAGGATGCATGGAACCGCACGGCTATAGAGAGAGGAGAGGAGATGGCTTGAAAGGATGGCGAAGGGAAAAAGGGCTCGACCAGCTTTGTGTTATTTCATTCCGTCCCTCGTTTATACGTTGTCTATGTTGTGTGCATGTACGTGCACGTATGTGTGTTATTTTTTTGCGCTTTCCTGTTTTCTGTTTCGAGAGGTTTTAGATTTCCCCGAAGGAAAGGACGCGGCGAGTCCATCCGCAATTCTAAAATTGCGTCCGGTCTTTTAACACACAACTGCATAAGGGGAAACAATAAATCACAAAACTCCATTGTTGCTTAATGTACTAATCTGTTTACTCTCAGCATTATACCTATAAAAGATTGTTTCTGCGTTTCCACTTCCTTATTCAACTTTCTAGATGTTATTATTCTACATCTGCCACAAGCATAAATCCATACATCATTCATTTATGAGCGCGCAGTACGCAGAATAAGTATTATTTTTTATAATTACTCACTGGAAATCGGTCATTCACCAGTTTTATTACGATATCTTAATTACAACTTTTCAGCTTCAACTATAAAAACAATATCAAATTAAATACTTTATATTTATAATTATAAATACATCTTGAACAATAAGATCTAGTATTAATATTATTTTTTCTTGTAATAATAAAGTTCATAAATTTTGAATGAAGACTATTAGAATTAATTATAGATTATTTAATAGTGACGATCTAAATAATCATATATATATAATCGACTTGATTAATTTTCAAGTATTTCTGTAACGCTGTATTTGCATAATTAAATCATAGATGTCGTTTTTGATGACAAGTATTGTAAGTGGAAATAAAATCTTTCATCAGAAATTTTATCAATAATATAATAGTTAGGATAAAAAACACAATAATTGAAGTTGGAATAAGCTTAATGAGATGTTTGATCTATGAACTGTGGCTGGAATATTTGGAGGATTCCATCTGGTTGCGACGTTATTCCGGCGAGTCACTGTAATCCGTCCCTAATAGGCAATTACACGTGAACTTCTATTGTTGCTTCGACATTTCGCCAGAGGCTACTAAATATGTATATGAAAAGACATAATTATAGCCTTGGAGAAAAGCGAAAGCTGTCTACATTTCGTGCATCCATTATTGTATAGTGGAATCTGCGATGCAGCTCGATGGAAATTCCCATCTCGTGTCGTTGTTTGTTATTGCGGAAATAATTGCAGGAGGTAAGAAGCTTTTCCCGAAAATAAGTAGCTCAGTGATGTCAATAATGAGTTTTCTTCCTGCGGCGGGGTATCCTCCAGGAAACCACAGCAGAAAAAGGAAATTGCAGTTCCTCCTCCGCCCAGTTTGCCGCAGCTATTATTACTACAAACAAATACCTCATCACTTGCATGCTAATCCCCATCCATCGTCGATCGTTCTGCTTCTCCTTTCTTCTTTTCCTTTTTCGTTATTTTCTTTTTATATATTTTCCGCTTGTCGGAATTGTTTAACTTTAATTGCGTCCCTCGAGCGGTTTTCCGTCATAAGGAAAATGTATACGACGGCATAATGTTTTGTATGGAAAAACAGAGGGTATAAATTCATGAAGTGAGTAATGCGAGTTCTAAAACAGTGGAAGCCCACTTTAAATTCAATTTGCTTTCTGGAGGAGGACGCATGCATTGCGTAACATAAGGATGGCACTTCATTTTGGATCATAAAAGTCATATACATGTTTTCCTTGGTTTGTCCTTGCCAATTCAAGATCGTATACATCATATTTCCCTTTAACATATCACGTTGCGCTAAGATTTTCGAGCACTTTAAATCAAAATTGAATTTCCCGCGTAAGGAAATAGTAATAGGGCTATGAAACATTCATGAAAATAAATAAAAGAGTTTGATCCAATTGAAGCTTGTTGAACTTGATTGCGGCCTAATTACAGTATAGAAAATACACCTTCGCTTTATAAGCTTCATATATATTTGCTTTAGCAGTAGATATCCTTTTTTTTTGTATCCTGTAGTCGATTCGTTTAGCAATAAATCAGCTGCCGAATAGAATTTATATTGGTTTCAATTTGCCCGGGGGTTCGGTGTTTTATGATGCAATAAACTACAATTGACCGTTATCTATTTCATTATTTCGATATTTCACTTCACTTCGTCGGCTCTCCTGTTTATTCTTTTTTTTTCACCGCTTTTTATTTTTCGTCCATCGCGACGTAATCCGTTGATCCGCTGCAGGATTTCAGTTTTAATCGTAAGAAGTTTAATCCAACGCTGGATGTGCCCCAAGCGGGGGGTAAATATAATTAAAGTCGGCGGATGAAATGATAATCTGCTGCAGATAAACTGTTTCCTCTGCATACTGAACTCTTTATTTTTTTGGATAACATTACACGATGGATAATTGTTATATTTTAATAAAGATTAAAAAAAAATAATATGAATTTAATATAAAACATATTTTATTTCACTTTACTGCAATTTATTCATACGCTTGAAATAATTCCATTTTTTTTAATTAGTTTTATTTAAACAATTATAGTTGAAAATATAAAACAAAACTTATCATAGGATACTCTAGGTTAAGATAAGGATGGTTTTGTAATAGTTTACATACATTTCTGGAAGAGTCTCTGTAGTATTACATTTTTATTCATAAATTAGAACTTAGAAAAAGGTTAAATTTTGATGACAATGTCATAAATGTCAGAATGATTATTTCTTTCAATTATTATGTTTTATTTGCAGTATTTTTTGCTTACATAAGATATAATCATAATTGTATATAGACAGGACTTTGTGTATGGAATGTAACGTTGTATAGCAGCAGTATTGAAGATAGCATGATATGAAATTGGTTTTAATGAAAAATCAAAGAAATAAATGGGTTGGATGCTGGAGGATGGGGAGTTGGGTAAGAGGTATGGGGTATGGTCGTAGGACTTGGGTAGGGTAAATATAATTAAGTGAGTGGATGATAATCTCGGAAAACGTGCCAGAGCTTCGGGGGATTTTAAGGCAGGAAGGAAGGAAGGATTGGAAGGACTAGGCCGTGTCCTTCTCTCGGCGGAGCGGCGGTATAAGTGGAAGTGTGTGTATAAGGCGATAATCCTTGTTTCAGTTAAATGCTCTAATAGCGTGCAGATTGGCCCGAAGGTTGGTAATATTGCTGCGAGTAATTACCATGTAGTTGAGAGGCGCGCCTTTGATGCTATCTCCCGAACCATTAGGAACGTTGCCTACCACCCAAAGTTCAGTTCTACTCTCTCGTACATCCACTACTCAAATATTTAAATTTGCGAATGTCGTGCGTTAGGCACGCATCCAAACATACATACATCAACCGTGTGTTTGTCTCATTTGCATCCCATACTCCTATATGTGTAGTATGTATGTATAAGCATCCTCCCTCGTATAATTTGATTCCGCCTCATCTGCACCGCCACAAATCAATAGCACATCAGCGCTGCATCAACCAGACAACTTCATCCATTCATTCACTCACTCACTCACTCATTCCTTCCTTCAATCTACAGAAAAAGAGAAGAATTGAAACGAGTTGTAAGGAAAATTAAAATTTGCATCTATTTTCCCCCGGCGAGTGCATATAATACGAAATTCATGCCCGGAAAAGTTCGAGAGGAACTCGACGGAGAGAAGAGATTAAACCAAACCGAATTGCCTTTGCAGGAAATTAATGCAGTTTCATCAAAGAAAAAGTCAATTTCCAGCGGGAGCGCGGGGTGCGCCAAAGGGTGGCCGGATGAAGATGAACAAAGAAGACAACAACGACGGACGGGAGAGAAGAGCTCGTTCGTAATTCCTTATGTATATGCGTTATCCCTCTTCATCTCTTCTACGTTCCTTCATCATTCTTTTTCTCTCTC
Organism: Nicrophorus investigator; assembly: GCA_963457615.1. NCBI lineage: Eukaryota > Metazoa > Arthropoda > Insecta > Coleoptera > Silphidae > Nicrophorus > Nicrophorus investigator. Next base: position 11,259,641 of record OY735142.1, on the reverse strand, counting down.
TCACTCCTTTTTTTTCTTCTTACAGTTCCGCCCGCTCGTTCCTTTCTCACTGGGTCTCATCAAATCCGCCACTTGTTTAAACTTAACTAACACAGTCTCGTCCTCATCTCCGTCCTTCTTCCCTAGCGCTAATCTCGTTAGGAATTCTATATAAACAAGATGGAATAACTTACTCCGGCAATCATCGAGTTTTACAACTTCCCAAAAACGTGACGCTATTTGGCGTACGGCCACAACAACGACGGTGGCAGACCATTGTGGGTGGTAAGCACCGCATCATGGATAAACCGCTCAATCGGAACCACCAATTACCGTTTAATTAAATGACATGAATCTACCACGAAATTAACACAATCAATTAACACTACATGATTCCTGCCATTAAAAACCGTTCGAAAATTTGCAAGAGATTCTCAGGAAATAACATTTTGAAGTTTGCCAATAATGGGGAAAGTTGTTTCCTCAACTTAAAAGAAGAGATTGCTCTATTTCTGTTTTCCATCGAAACGCTTTTGAAATCCAACTAATATCATTGCTAACTTTCTTTTATTGCCCTCCGTTCCCAAGAGAAAATTCAATAGAAGGTAAATACAATATAATTATATTATATAATAACATTCAATCTATATATTTTTATATTTATACTAACTGTTCTTCTTTTAACACAAAATTCATAATTGCATTACTAAAAATTAAATATAACAATTAAAAATTAAATAAATGTTCAATAAATCTTTTACCTAAACTACATTTTTGACGAATTTGTTATAAACATTATTAAAATAAAATGTACTGTTTATCTAGAAATTATAAAAACCGACCAATAGAAACTTTAGATTTATAACTTATTACATTATTTCATTCAAATACATTTCTGGAAATAGTGTGGTACGAAAACGTGTTAATTTTTATTTGTCCTTTACCATTTTGGCTATAGTTTATATAAACTTTCAATTATTTTTTAATATTTACTTTATCTATTGACAAAAAAATGTGAAAAGTTTTATATAATATGACTTTTTGACAAAATTATGGAAAGTAGTAAATTCGAGCAGTGAATTTGTAACTTGAACTAAACTATGGGTCTTTGTCATTATAAGTATAATAAAAATATAAACTTGCAAATAAATGTTAAAGTCAGCTTAAGATGAGAATATTTTTACAACATTTAATATTAATGTTTAATTTATGTGATTGTTAAATTTATTTATTTGAATAAACAATTATTGTGAATAACTTTCTTCAATAATTAATTGAATGTGATTGATGTAATGGTTGTGATATTTGTTTTAAAGCTTATAAATATTAAGTATTTAAGCGCTTAATAAATTTGCAATGGAGTGGTTCTAAATGTGTATACAAACAAACGTTAATTGCATGTTATTTGGTTGTATTTTCGTTCATGAACTTGAAAGGAAGGGAAATGATTGAAAGTGAATCGTTGGTATTCAATTGTGTGTTTGGTCGGGAATGGTCGTGGGGGCGGATTTGATTGAATCATAAGCACCATGGGATCGGCAAGCGGTTCGATTTTTCGCGTTGAGTCATGCGAGTCAATCTCCCCGCAGTATTATTGCATAACGAGAACAAAAACAAATCGAAAGAAAAGGACACGTGTCGATGATGATGATGTCCACCTACAGTGAGCGGGGATGAGCAAGTGGTTTATGCATAATCTCGGCTGGAAATGCGAGGGAACTTCGTCGCCGGCGATGTGAAAGGCAAACACAGAGGGAGTCAAATCATAAAAGGATCCCACTTCGCTCCTCTTATTTTTTTCTTCTTTCTTTCTCTTCTCTTCTCATTTTATTTATTTCTTCTTCTGGTATTCACCTTGCGTTTTGCAGACTAATGGGATTGTACACACGGCGGACGCAGACTGTGCACACATATTTGCATATTTAATTTTCCAATATTTATTTGGGGTTGGAATTTTAATTAAAGCCGTGGACACGGGCGAGTCGCGTCTGCTGTATCTGCCATTCCGTCCGATATTTGGGTGGAACTACTGGAGGGAGGTGTGGGTGTTTGGAGTCGGTCGGGGGTTTGGTAGATGTGGAGGGCAGGGAGAATTATCTCTGTCGAGCTGGGAATCCCCGCTGATGTTATGGGGCCATTCATGAAATTGAGTCTCTCCTTTATGAAGAAGGAGACTACCCCTAAATGGAGGCCCCCGTCTTCCCGAGGCATTGCCCCGTTATGGTTTATGGGGGGAGAGAGGAATGGTGGGTTTTCTCTCCTCCGCACACCACCCGAGAACCCTTCCAAAAATCATCTTATCTACAATCAACGCACACAACCACCTCTCCCCAACGTCTTATCGTATAAGACATCCAATCGCCTCGATATCTTCCAGTTCCTTTATCTTTTTTTTGCTTCATATTTATTAACTCGTTCTATGGAACAAAATATTATAGAAGAATGAAATTCAACATGAATTTCATGTAAAACCAGAACCAAAATAAACAGCAATTATAATGTTTAAACTACATAAAACGTTATGAACTAAACTAGAAGTAAGAAGAAGTTATATTAATGAAAATGTCAAAAAATAAAACATAATTATTATTATATCGAATTTTTTCGTATAAAAATAATTGACATAATAATTTTTCGGGTCAGCATCGATTTGTTGGCAATTTTAGGTAATAAGAATCTGGGATATGAAGATTTCAGTGAAATAAACATGCAAGGTGATAAAGTATAACAGCGATACTATTGTAGAGGTAAACCAGAATACATTAATAAACAAATTCTTTCAATTCAAAAATGTTCATAGATGTTACTATAATTTCCAGAAAACGTCAGTTATCATAGATGGAACCTTGTATTAAAGAAGAATAAAACTATTAAAGAGTGAACATTCCTCAGTTTTAAAGAAATAGGTTAGATAATGTTAATAATGTGTTAAAAAGTAAAATAATCAAATATCAGTTTTGGTTTTATATAACTGGAAAAATATAATGAACTAAGTTCGGAGAACAAAATAATGATGATCATAATATTTAGTTTATTACTGAGTATCATTATTTTTTATTTACATTTTCGGAATTCGTTTGTTAGACCAAATATATGGAAAGTACACATATGAGTGCTAGCGAGATTTCGTCTAATTAAGAAATTATAATTAGTATTGTGTAATTCATTTGGAGTGGAAGTTTAATGAAATAAATCCGGAGTGATTTTAATTTGCTGCGAGGGCGAAATAACGAGTTTAGTTCTGAAGAGTTTTCGGTTCGGCGTGGGCACCGGAATAGCTGAAGGGAAGAAGGAAACATTTCGGTTTGCGGCTTTTGATGTAAAGATAGAATTGTAAAAGATTTGAAAAGTTTTGTTTGGGTCTCTCTGTGTAGGTGTGTGTGAGTGTTTGAGACAGACAGAGAGAGAGAGAAAGAGAGCGTACAAAGAAATGGCGAACTTTGGGCTCGAACGAATCTCGCTCGTCCATAAAACTGATTCCCAGTTAAACTTTCTGTGTCTAAATCTATTAGGATGAATTGCCTGGGATCTCCGCATACTAAAACCCAACCGCAATGAAAGAAACCGTTGCTTTATTTTTTTTATATATTTAAATATTTCTGCACTTCGGTTTTCTTTTATTCTAATCTTTAACTATTATTTTAATGAGAATCATCGAACATTTCAAATACTTTTTACTTAAAAAAAACTAAATATTTAATAATTAAAGTTTTAGACAAATGTTTTTACATATCAATTTTCATTGGTGATAAATTTTTGGAAATATTACCAAAGAAAAAAGTGAATATAAAATGTGCATATAATAAATTCGATACATAAGAGCCTATATTTCTGCCCCATTTGGCGATTTTGGTTACTTTACAGTTTCAATATCAGTCTAAGCTCCTTATCCATGGCAAGACAAAATGATTTAGAACGTATTTTCCTTTATCTCAAACGCTTTTAAAGTAAACTCAATAAATTTACTTTTGTATCACAATAGTTGTATTATTAATAATAAAAATATTTTAATTTAAATAAATCTTGCTTTTAATGAAAACGATTATATACAAGGCATAAACATATATTTTTAAAATGCGGAAGAATGTATTGATTTTGCTTTTAGCGAGCGGAACAGATGGTAACGATATTTTAGTCGGGGGATGCGGAAGATCTTCCATTTCGATCTGCCAAAGCAACTTCTTCAACAAGCGCATTGTCAAGTTTCCAAAATATTACATAAGTTAAAACTTAATCGTATTATACACGTTTTACTTATAATAAGATCCAGATTACTTTACCAATAAACAGTACTTGTGCAAAAACATTATATAAGTTTACTTATATTTTATATGAAATTAAATAATATATTTTATAAAACTATGAGATTTTATAAATAAAAAATAGAACAGTAAAATTATGCGTATAAATAAACATTTCTTTGTATTTTTCAATTTATTATTAAAATATAAACAAGAAAAAAGTAGTTATAAAACACTTGAAAATGTTAGACACAACTAAAGTTTCCTTCTTACAATGATAATTTCGTTTCGATTTCTTCATTAATTATGAATTATCGACAAGAAAATTAGAAAAATTATTAACTGTTCAATAATGAAATTAGAGATAATAAATTAGAGATTGGTTTCGTAATCGTATCCGATTTTATTCAATAACGTTCGGACATGTGCGATTATGTATGTAATAAGTAATATTAAAAGTGGCATGAGTTGAATCTTGTACGATATTGAAATTTGAGTGTTAGGATAAAAAATGTTATAACTGCATGGGTTTTCAAATGGAGGTTATAACTTCGTTGTATATGATACGTATATAAAAAAAGGGAGAGGAGTAAAATCCCATGCGAGGTTTCGAAATGGTTTTCATAAAGTATTATGATTATTATTATTAGCACGATATGATTATACGAAATTTCTCTGCAAAGTTCTCGTCGCCATAAAAATGACGCGCGTCGCGTATAAAGCATTTGCAGTTTCGAGTTACAAATGATCATAAAACTGGGTGGAATGGCATTGCACTATTTGCGAAAGCCATTCGCATTTCAGTTTCAGCGAATTTTTCAGCAGCACGGATGTGCGAAAAACATACGTCCTGGGCGGCTCCTTCTCTTCTATCCATGTAAACGTGTTGACTTTGCGTCGTCTTCTTTTCTTCTTCTTCTGCAAACGGCGAGGCAGAAAAGAAGACGAAAAAAGAGTGGGAAGGAAGGAATGAAGGGAAGGAAAAGCATAAGCCATTGAATTTTAGTCTCCCCTGCGACAATAATAAAGGGCGTTGGAGATAAGTTACACGCGCTGCGCCCCCGGAACCCCGAGCGGAAATTTATTGTTTCGCGCCAGGGATGATAATTGTTCCCGCAGAAAATTATTACTTCGTGTTACACGAAGACGAGACTATCTCCACCATTTACCACCGCTTCCAACTCTTCTCCGTTCTCTGTTTTTCACTTCTTTTTATCATTTTGCCCTCAACACGCCACAATTAAAAACGGATATATTCATAAACAAGCAGAGATATGAAAAATAATAATTTTAATAAATTACCTCGGGGATTACAAACGTTATAGTCAGAAATATACAATCTAGAGTTTAGACGATACATCTAATATAGGAAAGATCTCGGAAAGATTAATAATATTTATTGGAAAAAAAAAATTTTCATTACAATTTATCTTAATCCCAGGATTGTTAATATAATAAACTCTTATATTTAAAAGAAAAAATCTATTAATTTTTTGACAACTTCCAATTTAGAAAATCTAAAGTAAATTTATATTTGTTACGATTATAACATAATAGTTCCAGCAAGATTCCATACTTTTTATTGACTTTTACTATGCATTGCAAGATGTCCTCAATACTTTAAAAATTATATAATTCAATATTATAAGATATTTAATGAAATAATCATGAATTTTTATATATTTCATTTTCAATGTTGTACACCACGAAATTACTTCGTTAAAGGAAACTTCATTTTCAGAGGTAAACATAGTTTAGCCAGAATGTGGATATGTAGAAAATATTTTTCGAACAAAGAAAAGTTTTATTACATGTAAAGTGAAATAAAATTTTAAAATATCTAAAGAGTCTAAAGTTGATTATTTTTTTCTCTCTTTCATTTAATAATTGCTTCTACGAAGTAATTGCCGTAACACTTCTTCGAAAATCAGAATAATTTTAAATAAAGCAAATAAAAATATTGTTAACATTTTTCAAGAATTATGGTGATGAACATGTTAAGATTAGGATGTCCTTAAATTAGTTTTTTTTCTGTTATGTTAATATCAGTGGTAATTTTGACCTAGATATAATAATTATGCATTACAACTTTAGTATCAAAATATGCATTTTTGTGTAAATAAATATCATTACATTTAATTATAAATAATAGATGGTAATGTGGTCAAAATAACCGCGAAAAATGGGTTATAAATTCTAGGACCAAAATAGATTTAAATCACTTTAGTACTCTAAATATTTGTATAGATGTGTCCTGGATCAAACATCCATTAAGACATTCCGTTGTGCTCGAAATACGTCCTTCCGTTAATAGGTTTAAATGTTTGAATAAGTAAACTATACTAAATGTTTAGACTGGATGTTTATATCAAATTATTTTATAGCTTTTATATTTATGCAAGTTTGAAAAATAAATTATAATTCCAACAGTTTTGAATAAAAAGAAAATATTTTTTTTCTGAAATACAAATTAATAGTTTAATTTTGAATAAAATTTGCAAATTACCGTAATTATGTAATTACAAATCTCAAAACATTATAATTTGTAAAAAAATATAATAATAGATCTACCACATAAAAGGTAGATTAATGAAACAATGCTAAATGTTGTCATTAGTGGGATGTAAATTAATGTGATCAATAAAAGTGGCAAATCGATACAATTAAAGTAATAAATCGTTCGGCTATGACCGATGGGGAAACAGCAACGAGCATAATTCAAAGTGCGGACAGGACATCGAAATTTCTAATTTCTCCAATGTAACCGAAAGTACGGGCTCGGTCGATTTAATGGATGGATTTAGATATTGAAATGCGATGTTATCTTGGTGCGCTGGAATTGATGACCGTGTGTTTATGTCGTGTCGTCGGGCGAATATTGATTTGTGCCAATTGAAGTAATGAATTTCCGATGTATAAGATGGTTGCGTCACCAATAAACCGACGGTCGGTTACGAAATGGGTTATAATATTCCTATTCAAGGCCAAAAATCTATACACTTCTTTGTTATCAAAGATTTGAACTTCCACTTTGTTCTTATTATTCGAAATCATTCTTTTCAACAACTATTTATTTTTTTCTAACATGATATGAAGAAGTGCGTAAATACATAGAAAACTAGGACGTAAGGACGTTGATATTTAAAATCTAGGACAAACTAGGACAATGTCAGGAAAAAGGTTTATATTTTATTTTTACAATAAAAATTTACATACATTTTAAATTATTTGAAATTATAAAGAATGTTATAATCCCAGACACTGATCAAAATCCCTAGAAAAAGTAATAGTTTCGAGGAAGAACTTCTTTTTTTATTCTTAAAATTCGTATCTCTTCATTTGAACAATTATTTTGTCTATTTTACCATGATATTTTAAGGGTTTAAATAGGGTTTTTTTTTGTGGTTGAAAACCGAAAACTAGGACGTAAATATTTAAAATCTAAGACAAACTACGACAATATCAGGAAAAAAGTTTATATAATATTTTTACAATAAAAATTTACATACATTTTAAATTATTTAAAATTATAAAGAATGTTATAATCCCAGACACTAATCAAAATCCCTAGAAAAAGTAATAGTTTCGAGGAAGAACTTCTTTTTTTTTTCTTAAAATTCGTATCTCTTCATTTGAACAATTATTTTGTCTATTTTACCATGATATTTTAAGGGTTTAAATAGGGTTTTTTGTGGTTGAAAACCGAAAACTAGGACGTAAATATTTAAAATCTAAGACAAACTACGACAATATTAGGAAAAAGGTTTATATAATATTTTTACAATAAAAATTTACATACATTTTAAATTATTTAAAATTATAAAGAATGTTATAATCCCAGACACTAATCAAAATCCCTAGAAAAAGTAATAGTTTCGAGGAACAACTTCTTTTTTTCTTTCTTAAAATTCGTATCTCTTCATTTGAACAATTATTTTGTCTATTTTACCATGATATTTTAAGGGTTTAAATAGGGTTTTTTGTGGTTGAAAACCGAAAACTAGGACGTAAATATTTAAAATCTAAGACAAACTACGACAATATCAGGAAAAAGGTTTATATAATATTTTTACAATAAAAATTTACATACATTTTAAATTATTTGAAATTATAAAGATTTTATCAATCCCAGACATGAACTTCATTTTTCAATCTAGGATAATGGCAGGAAACATATTATTTTAATAATATAAATTGATACACATTTGCAATTATTTTAAATTATAAAGAAAGAAGCACTGATCAAAATTCGAGAACAAACTTCATTTTTGTTCTAAAAATTCGTATTTCTTCATTTAAACAACTATTTACTTTGTTCTACTATGAACTTTGGATGTGTATATTTGTATAATTATATTTTAACATAATAATTTTGACGTTGCATTCATGTACACTTTTTTGATAATGATTCTTGAAATAATACCAAATTTGAAGCTATTTTCATTCAGTATACAGTTTTAAAGTAGTAAAATTTTTGTGAGATATTTAGTTAGCTTTATAATTATTTTAAGTTTTATTGAAGTTAAATTAATTGAAGTTAAATGGGAACTACACATATCTATGCTTTTATAAAAAATATTAACAATACATCCTCATTCTAATTGTAATTATGTTTATGTTTTAATGAAGTTTAATGAATTAAGAAAGTAATTAACTAAGAACAACAAATCTCTTAATTTTCACAAAACCACGATTAAACTGAATTAGTCTAATTGTTCTTTTGATAAATACGCAGAGGAAAACTCCTTTTAATTGTCATTCTCGTTTAGTCGCTCGTCCTGCAACTTCTGCAAATATTTGCATATAAATGAATTTCGGATCGATTAAGATGGGAAATACATTTTCTTATGCCATATTTTTCTATGTTTTACATTTTAATACGTTGCACATGGAAATTTACGGGCGTTGAAAATACTACGCTCGCATCCATTAGAATAAATTTGCATGCGATCGCGTGGATCCCGAAGAAAACGCACATTCCGCGACTGCAAACAATTGTTTGGCTCGATCCCAACCCGAAGCGGACAAATGTTTACAATAATAAGCATTCCATCATCGTTTCGATGTTCTCCATACAATGGGCATAATGATCGAAGTCGGAACATCGAGAGAAAAATCCAACAAGGAAACGGTTAATATAATAGGGAAACAGTTTTAATGTTTTCTATACAATAATATCGAATAAATAACTATTTGCATCCTTGCAACGATTGTACTAAGAATCGTTATTCATATACATACAAAGTGTGATAAATAAATGGGTTTCAGTTTGCTTAAAACCTACAGAAATTAAGTTTTCATTGAATCTTACACACTTTAATATACATTTTAGTAAATTATAAAATCTTATCTGATTGATAGAATGTTCCGGATAAAGTTGGAAGAAGAAAGCTCCAACCTATTTCAAATTGGATCTGGGGTTCCGCAAGGAAGTGTACTCGGACCTATCATTTATTTTATCTTTACATCGGAGCTCCCAACATCCATTAATATAAATATAGCTATATTTACAGCATTAATGTCCTCTGAGCAATCCAGAAAGAGCACTTAATCAGATTGAGTAATAGGTTAAAGAAAGCCAACGAAACAAAATTGATACATGTCACCTTTACGTTGAGAAAGAAAACATGTCTACAAATTACTTTAAATAATAAAGTACTACCACAGGACGATCATGTAAAATATCTTGGAATGCATTTAGACAAACGACTCACCTGAAAAACAATTAGGTCTGAAATTCAGCAAACTATACTGGTTTCTTGGAAAAAAATCAGTGCTATCATTAGACAATAAACTATTAATATATAAATCCATCCTCAAACCTGTGTGGTCATATAGAGTTTGAGTTTGACATACTTTGTTCCAGGTCGAAAACAAGTTCGATTCCCTATGGTCATCTGGGAACATGTTGGTGATATTTGATTTGAAGATTTATTTCAGACCATGAAGTTTCTTGAATCTTAAGACTCAGGTCATATCGAATATAGTTATGGGGTTCAACAAGTAATTCTCCATCGATTAATAAGTATACTAATATAATTTATATACAGCTTTTTTATTTAATTTTTGTTATTTTTGAGTTAGACATGGGCGCTTCTAGCTTCTGCTCATAAAACATTAATTAATTCATAAATATACATTCGATTAATTTTATGATCATTTTATTTCTTATCGTTAAAATAATTATCATGTTTTTCTAAGTAGATAGGTAAGAATTAAGAAAAAAAGCGATGTTATAAGATGTTTTCTTTTACGTTATGTGTTAGTAGTAATAAAACATTTGCTTATAACGAGAGATCGTCTCAAGAAAATAAGTTGAAAACACGATTTAAGTAAGTACGAAATTAAGATACGCAAAGCTGATATTAAGACATAAATTCGAACGTTAAATAACGTGTCTTTTGGGCACGCAAAGATGGAGATCTCCAGTACCGACGATTAACAATAAATTTTCGATCTAAGTGAAAGGTTGTGACCCGGCCCTGGGTATTCCGTTCGCACGTTAATCACCGTCATAATTATTGATATTAGCATTCCTCGTCTTCATGAAGATCCCAGTAGAAGAAGAAAAATAAGAAGAAAACCGAGGAAAACGAAACGGGGAGGTGCAGGTGGTTTTTCTGGGACGCGACAGACTCGTTTCCAGAACGCAAATACACGTCTTGAATTACTGCTACGTGTTAAAACAAGAACGACCGTTGCTAAAGGAAATTTTAATATTTTATCTCATCAATTTTCTACTTTATATAACGATAATAGTTAATGATTTTACAAATATGTTTAGTTTTTTCTGTAATATCAAATATAAATTGAATGTATTTTTCTATTAATTCTTGCATATACTCGTACATGTATTTTGGTTTCCAACAGATAAAATAAACTTATTACAGTATTTTTCGGACTATAAGACGCACCTTTTTTACATAGACAAATGGACTCAAATTTTGGCTGCGTCTTATGATCCGAAGGTAACATTACAATATTTTTTTCAATAAATCGTCTCTAAATTTAAGTCTAAAAAATATGGCATGCAACTGAATGTAAGTATGACGCATGTTATGATCGTGTACGCTTTTGTACGATTCTTTTGAATTACTTTTATAAATCTTTAATATGTTTTGTCTAAAATTAGAAAACATGAGCGTAAAAAAGACTTAGTGAGGTGATCAAATCTGATCAATTTTATGCAATACAATTTGGAAACATGATTATGATCCGAAAGTAACATTAAAATATATTTTTCTAAAAATCATCTTATAAATTTGAGGTGCTAATTTTTTAGGTGTACTAATTATAATAATTAATTTATTAGGTGTAACCCCGATTTTACATTACACGGTTTTTCTAAAACACAATGTGAATAATTTATATTTATAATTTTATGAATGGATTTTTTTTATCTTTTTCAAGTTATAATAATTTTAATTTACGTTAAAATAAATTATAGTTTATTATCCAATTATTTGCTTATAATCCATGATTTAGATTTACACGGTTTTCTATCTTCAGTGTAAATTTGGGGATAGTTGTAAATAAATAAAGTAAAATTATTTGTCTAATTTTTTTTGTTAATATTTATTTTGTATTATTATAAGAATAATGCTATAAAAGTGTGTTACTTAATATATAAGTAATATAATAAAAGATATTAACTGAAAATGAGAGGTAAGTAAACAGTTGAAGTTATCGTGAGTAGGAAATGTTGGCAATAAAAAGCGTAAATTGAATTTCGTTCTTATGTTTTTGTTTATCAGGAACCTCGTTCATTTTTCATTCGGATCTTCCACTATTTTCAGCTGCGCCGACGTAGCTGTAAGTCAAATGAAATTATTTATTTTTTTTGTAAGCTCTGCAGGAAAGGTTAAATGGCAAAGATTATTAATTACACTGTGAGTGAAGTTGGAAAGTGGAGAAGATTGTATGTATGCTAGCAGACGATTAACGAATGGTCGGAGAGGAAGACAAGAACAACAGCAGCAATAAGAAAAAAACGGGAAAGTAAAGGAAATGAGAGAAGAGAGCCTCGAAGGTTTCATGCGCAAGAATATGTGATAAGCATAAGCACCTGCATGATGTATCCGCTTCGGCAGAAACAATGCCATAATTATAATGTATAAATGAAGAATTGCATTTATTATCAAATATTTAAGCAGAGACGGAGGAGGTTGGATGAAAAGTGCAAACCAGACATAAGAGAGATGCATCTCATCGCGAAACTCAACACCGACAAATACACATTCAACGCAGCTAAAAATACACCAGTCTCGCTCGCACCTCGTAAAAAGGATAAACATTTCTTATCGGACAAAGCCATTCGTCTCTACTTCCAAGTTTCAGTTTACAGGAGTAAAAAGGAACATCATTTAATTTATCCGATTCATATCGTTAAATCGTCCACCCCTGTTTAATATTGTATAGATATGTGTTTATTTAACTTAATTTGGAATTAAGAATATATTTTTTTAGATAAATTCTCCAAATATAATTAGATATGTCAGTAGATCAAATAATTTGTCTTAGAGTCTAGTAGTAGTAGATTAATAGTTATCACTACTGCGGTAAATATAAAGAAAATAGCTCTTTGTAACAGTTATAAAATAAATTTGTTCTATAAAAAAATTAAAAAAATGAGATACATTTAGGCAAACTTCTTAGGAGCCAAACCTGTCCACTATAACAATTTTTTTTAAATTATTGCAATTAATTTGTCTAATTCTATATTGTAATAATTGGACGTGGATTCAATAATATTTTGTATCATAATGTGTTTGTTGTAGTGAATCAATACATTATAGTTTTTAATTGATTGTTTAGTGAAGTTTACATATTTCAAAACTTTTTGCAAGATGGATTGTTGACCTACCGGTATAGTGTAACCGCATACCTTTGAACGCTGTCGAGTCCTTCCTTAGAGCAAACGTGTTCCGAATCGATTCAGTTTCGATAATTCAGATAATCCATTATTTAGACATTCCAGAATAAAATCAAGGTTTTCAGTTTGCCAGATGACTTACAGATAACTATACAAGTTTAATATTCAAATCAAGTATTTTGTAGATATGCATAATTGCAATTTTATTGCTACAGCTATATATTTATTAGCGTTGCAAAACATTGGTTTGTCTGGAAGTTACGTTAATGAGATTTTTTTTATTTGGAGGATTTAGTAATGTTTTATTTGGACGTGAATTTTAATTTGGGAACTTCCGAAAATTTTTATTTGGAAAATTCAGAAATTTAAATTTTGGGCCCACATAAAAATTGAATTCGGGGAATAAAAGTATTTCTCTTAGTGTTCAAGTAGGAATTTTTTTTTATTTCGAGGATTTAACAAAGCTTTATTTAGAGACGAATCTAAATTTGGGACATTCTAAGCAAATTTTTATTTGGAAGACTTAGAAACTTAAATTTTGGGCCCACATCAAATTTGAATTCGAGGAACCAACGAATATATCTTAGTGGATTAAGTAGGATTTTTTATTTATTAAAATTTTTGTTTGGAGGTGAATTTGAATTTGGGAAATTACGAGCAAATTTTTATTTGGAAGACTTGGAAATTGGGGCACACACCAAATTTGAATTCGGGGACCCAAAGTATTTATCTTAGTTTTCAAGTAAGACTTTATTAAATTTGAAGAACTTCGTAAAGTATTATTTGGAGGCGAATTTGAATTCGGGACATTCCGAGTAAATTTTTATTTGGAAGACTTAGAAATTTAAATTTGGGGCACGCATCAAATTTGAATTTGTGGAGCCAGCAAAAGTATTTGTCTCAGTGTTCAAGTGCAGATAATAAAAAAAAAACAAATTGATCTTTGCATCCCCTGGGCCCGTGTGTACAGAAGTTATATTTTTTTTGTTTTAATAAAAAATGAAAAAAATCAAATAAAAAATACTATTATTCTAAATGATTGTAAATACAGTGTTTAGGGCCTACAAGAAATTTTAAGGTTCATAATAAATATTTGAAGTAGTATTCATGCCCGTGGGCCCGTTTTTACCAAAGTTAAAAAATGTTTGTTTTATTGAAAAATGCAAAAAATTAAATAAAAAGTACTATTATTCTAAGATGACTTGTGTATTGCTTATTAATATTAAAGAAAATATCAAAAGTAGATACAGTGCCTAGGGCCCACAAGTAATTTTAAAGTTTACAAAAAATAGTTGCACCCCCGTCGTAATTTATTTAAATGATTCCATTGGCCCACGATAACTTTAATTCGATTCTGATTATTTATACCCATATAAAAAGAACATTTGTACATTTCCTTGATAATGATAACCTGCATCAAAAAACAGAATTTGATTAACTTACTTAACGCTTAATTTACATTGAAATATCGCTTTGCGTATAATTATGTAATCCGAAAGTATGTTTAACGGATTTCACCGGGAATAAATTATTATATATTTTTTTACAAAAAAAAAACAATCAATTATTGTAAATATTTGTAACGGCATTTATTATACTAAAATCAAAACAATACGTAGGTTTGATATTTTAAATTTATATTTATTTTTAAATGAAAAATTTTCTAATTTATGGTTTCCGAAACACTTACACATTATGCATTATTCATCGAATATAAAGTCGAATCATTTAATATTCGCATTGTTATAACAATAAAAAATGTGACCGTAAAATTTGCTGTTTTTGCAAAATTTGGAAATTAGTTAAATTTATTTATTTATTACCTCATTATGCCACGAATTAAATGTCAAACACGTATTTCTTTTGTTTAGTGTTTTTTTTTGTCGAAAGAAACTTTAGCGCAATAATATTTATGTTTTAATGTACGTTTTCATTATAATCTAAGATTTTTGTCCTTTTTACAAATTAACTAAATTTATTAGTTTTCTATGTTCGAAAGTGGAAAAATAAGACAATGACAGTTCAAAAAATTATTTAATTAATAAATAAGAAATTGTAGTCTATTTTTTGGTAACTAAGGTTATAACAATTATATATTTGCTATTCTGCATCAGCGCAACGTGTGAAGTCATAAATGTCAGGCGTACCAACTATTATATACAAATGACAGAGCTGTATGTAATTAATGGTTGGTATGTCTGATGGACATTTATATCTCACGTCACGCATATTTGTGGGTTAGAGATTTTACCAACAATTTTAAATACCGTCAAATATACATGAAGTAAACTTGAACTATTACAAAGTTTATATAATAATAATTACAAGTTTGAGTTTCATAATTAAATGCGTGTAATTCTCTACATAGTAGTTTCCATTCAGCGGATTTCATAGATTATACACTGGTTGTATGGTTAATCTCGGTATTTGCATCGTTGGCTACCTTTACAATGCCTTCATAATTATCATACAGCATAAATCGTGTTAGAAACTGACTTTACAAGCACAAAAATAATACGCAAACCGGACGTTGTTCTATTATATACAATACATATAACATTCGTTGCGTTTCATATTTGAATATGGCAAATAGTAATCATGAGCAAATAATATATAACTGCACCGTCGGAAATATTTTAGATTAAGTGACTATAACTTTCTGTGTAAAACAGTTGTATCCGCTTCGCCGCGCTTTTCATTCAATGGAAACGGCCATAGATTATTATGTGCCGCTGTGTTTTTTCCAACGCTCTGCTTCAGTGGGTTCTTTACAATACCTTCATCAATTCTAATATTTTAAAATATATCTAAAATATTGTCATATTTTGTTGTGTAAGGGCGTTGTACTTTGTATTTTATTAAATTAAATAGAAAATAAATAATGAAAATAAAATAATATATAATTCGTTATGTTACAACTATTACTATTCATTATCATTAAGTCCGATGATTGTAAAAATTAACTGATAGTTGCAGTTACATGAAAATAATATTGGGTTGTTAGGAAAGTAATTTCGTTTTTTTACTATTATTTTACAGTTTTTTTTTTGGTGTCATATTAAAAAATATAAAATAAAGAGGAGCATTTTCGGGACGTTTTACTTTTTTATTACTAAAAACTATGTAAAAATTAAGTGCCAAAATTGGTTTGCAAAATGTTTTTCGATTTTAAGGATGTGCCACGTGAACAGTAATTTCGTTTTTTTTTTGATTAGTCGTTAGTTGTTTTGTAACCTTCTAAAAATTATATTACTATTATATATTTTGATAGTCATGGTCATATAAAAAAAAAATAAGAGGAGCATTTTCAGGATGTTTTTTATATTATCAAAAACTATGAAAAAATAAGTTTCAAAATTGGTTTGCAAAATGTTGTTCGATTTTAAAGATATGCCAAGTTCTGGAATGATAATGAAGCTGATGAAGAGAAAATAAAGGTATTGATTGAAACAAATCGCGGAATATAACAACTTCGAGATGTTTAAATTCATGATCAAAATTAAAAAAAAAACGAAATTACTTTCCGAACAACCTAATGTTTTATGTGGATATATAACTAAATTTTTGAGATGAAGATTTCAGATATTTTAATTGATGATTTATTAAACAAATTTCTTCTTCAAATATTTTTGTTAACTTTTTCAATTATTTTCAAGCAATTCTATTTTTCGTAAGTTTTGTTGTGTAATAAATGTTGATAAAGTATGTAAACTTGTGTTTCCATCAATTAAAGATATTTCTTTTTGGAATATCTGAGTTTGGTTTGATTTATTATTATCCTTTTTCTATGCCAGAAAACGAATCGAAAAAAGTTGAATGGGAGTAAAAGAAAAAAAAAGGACGAAGAGAGAAAAAAAAAAGGCAGATCCAATAACTGTAATGCGATTTCTTAAAAGAAAACGAATCTTATTGAAATCACACACTCGCACATATATTCATACACACCATTTTCTATTCCATGCCTTCCCCAAATCCCATAACCTCCCAACCAAACTCTGCCTCTCTTCCCTACTTCTCACGAGCCTTCCTCCTTCGCATACGATAAATTTCCAATGCGCAATTTATTTTTAAAACATCCTGGAGACACCTAACCCACCTACCTCTATTTCCCTCCTTTCGTCGCTGCTCCGCCTTTAAACTATAATAAAACTCAAACACGCCCGATATTACTATATAAGAAAACTTTTAATAAGTTTACTTTAGAAAATGCCGTCGAAACGTTTTTCCGACTAACCTGATTTTAATGTATAATATATTCAGGAATCGCATTACAGAATCAAAGACCCGATCCTATCCTATTTTCTTCCATCCTAACGTTCCTATGTAAACGATCCTAGCGAAAATTAAGCTTACGAATGCATAGGTTAAATATCCCGCATGACAAAGCAGCTTATTTAACAGTTAAGTCCTTGCATTGGGAAGGGTTTTACTATTCAATTTCAGATTTCTGGTATAACGTAAGTCTTCGCGCCTTCAGAATTCATTATGAAATTTACTAAAAAATATAAATACGATTTGATATTTAAATTCTTTAATAAATTTTACACTTCTTCAATATTTTATCCAAACAAAATTGTATTTTATAAATAAATTAATAAAATTATAAAAAAATATTTAGAAATTGTGAAAAAAACATATAGAACATTCTATATAATTAAAAATTCAATTCGAAATATAAAACTGAATACTCTTAAAATTCGAGTTGATGAAACTTTTTCAGAAAAGATAAATCCTAGAATATTGGATAAAATTGGCCGACTTCTTCATTTAATCATAAATTATAGTAAAAAAAATATTTGGAATGAGAAAGTTGAAGAATATAAAAAAAATTATACTTTCTTTAAAAGTAATAATTTTTAATTATTATTCTAAGAACAGAAGTTGATAATACAAGTAATTGAGAGAATATTTACAAATTAATTTCTTTATTAATTAAAATAAAACTGATCAATATATAATTCCAGTATGAAAATTAATTTCAAACTGAACTTAATCGAGTGCTCTTCCGCAAATTTCAATTGGCACGAAACTCTAACTATAACTTTATTATTTTTTTCGCTTGCTTAATTAAAACTTTCCTTATAATTATTTCATGCGAAATTTGGAGTCCCGGCATGCGCTTAAATAATCAAATGCAAATTTGAACGGCTGTTGGCGACGGCGAATATATATTTTTTTCTCTAAATATTTTATTATTTTCTCCCTATTAGCTTTATGTGTCACTTGTTGATCCAGTTTTGGAGCCGTGCCAAGTTTACAAACGCCTCTAGAATGACAAAAAAAAGAAGACTAAGGATGAAATAACCTGGCAGACAAAATGATCTAGCTTACCGATAGTGAAAATAAGTCAACAGAAGGATTGTGTGCTCTGTGTTTATATGGAGGAGGAAGATAAATAATTCAATTACATATTTGTTGCATTCCTGTTTTATCTTGAACAAACTAAATATTAGATATTAAGTGCACGTATTGCTAAGAAGAACGCATTCTGCGTTATATTTCGAATTCAATGAGTAAATAATAGACTGCATTTCTTTTGATCCTTTGTCATGTGATAAGCGTATTGTTTTGTACCCATTACTAATCAAACATTATCAACAAAATTGCGGTCTTACATGCAATCTATTATTACGCAACTTCAAATTTCTATTTAATAATTTGTATAGAATGAATAATTATTGGAACAGGTCAAATCCTAGATTTGTATGTTATCGAATTTCTCATGATCCTTTGTCGTGTGATAAGCGTATTGTATTGTACTCATTACTAATAAAACACTCAGCAAAATTGCGGTCTTATATACAGTCTATTATTATACAACTCCAAATTTATATTTAATAATTCGTATTGATTGAATAATTATTGGAATAGATGTGTATGTTATCGCATTTCTTTTGATCTTTTGTAGTGTGATAAACGTATTGTTTTGTACCCATTACTAATTAAACATTCTCAGAAAAATTGCTATCTTCTATGCAGTCTATTATTACACAAGTCCAAATTTCTATTTAATTATTTATAACTCAATTTTTAATTATATAGAACGGAACTCGTGCCAGTAATTTCAGTATTTATCTATAATTTATGACTTCCAGTGTTTGTCAATAACAAATCGATAATTTATGTTTCATTGCAAAATCATGTAGTTTCACTTTAAACAACATTTAATGTAAGAATGAATTAAGAAAAACTATAATTAAATAATAATTGAACTCTATTTAAAATAATCAATTTTGAGAATTTCTTAAATAAATAATTCAATTTCATTTTTATAATAATATAGTCATTCCTCGATTTACAAAATTTCTTCGTTAAGCGAAACTTTGGTTTCAGAGGTAAACGTTTTATGATCAGAATAGGATACATTCGCAAAGAAAATGAATTTCGAAGAATGAAAAGTTTTATTAAATAAACAGTCATACAAAGTGAAATTTAAAAATAATAGTCTAAATTTAATTATTTCATTTTAATTCGCTTAATAATAACCCGTTTTCCTGCTGGATGATTTTCATGTCATTTAAGGACTTTCTTTGGCTGTAAATTTCTTTAATTTTCAATTTCTACTGAAAAATCTGAAAAGACATATAATACCGTACTCAATAAGTTCGTAGGATGATATATAGATAGCGCCTCTATCGACAAATCCATATGATTTTTAGAAAGTACCGACTTTCTTACGACGCCTATCAAAATTTTATGGCAATCTAACGTTTAGTTCACAAGTAACAACGGTTTTAGTGACGTTACTTTATTTCAAATTTCAAAAGATCTTTCAGAAGAATGGAAAAATCTGAATTTGATAAATTTGTTGATAAAACATTGCTTTTTGATTGTAAATAATACCGTTTCAGCAAAGCAATGGCTTGATAAGAGTTATGTTTGCTGAAATTCAGATTTTTCCAATATTGTCGATAGAGGCGCTATCTATATGTCATCCTACGAACTTATTGAGTAATGTTTTATATGTAAAAATCATTTAATTTAACCAAATTCATCTTTTTTAATTTATTGTGTTTTATAATAACATTTTTTATTTTCAAATAAAATTTATTTATTATAAATAATTGTAATTAAATTGAAATCCAAAAAAAAACTTCAAAATTAGAAGTTTAAGTTTTTACAAATTTTACATTATGGTAATGATGAAATAGAAGAATTGAAGTATTCATTTACCTGTAAAAAGAAAAAAAACATAATTAATAAACGAAATAAAATTCTAGGAATTAATTATAAGATTTTTTTGTTCTTTAAGAAATATATATATAATGATCATAAGATAATAGTGAATAGAACTGATATTTATCTATATAATTTATGAAGTCTGACCTACTAGTAAATCAGGGTAGAAGTTTCTGCTGGACCAGAGCCAAATGTGACAAAGGCCACGTTTAACACAACATTTGTAGGATATCTATCTTGTCTTTGTGTTGTGCCACACTTAAATTGCTATTCATAAATTATTCATTTTCTCAATCTGCTGTTATTAATATCAATCATTATTCATATACATTATTACATTATTTTAAGACATCAAGAAAACTAAAGTAATCTTATAATAGAAATCAGTTATAATTAAAAATTAGTTAAAATTATAGTTTGTAGTATCTAAATTCAAGAAATAAATGTATGAATTAGGTTTTATCTTGTAAAAAAAATACATTTTGAATATAAAAAATATGATTTATCTGATTTTTCAGACCATAAGATTCACCTTTTTTTCAACGTAAATAAATCGACTCAGAATTGGGGTGCATTTTATGTTTTTTTTATATATATATATTTTTTTTGTCGCATAACTTTTATGTGCATTTTATTTATTTCCAAATTGTACGGTAAATACTTTAGTTAGATTTTAATAATATTGAAATATTTTATAGCAAAAAAAATCGACGTTTTCAACAAATAGCTTTTTTTATAGTTTATAGCTTTTCAGTATCGTAAAAACTCGCGTATTGCAGCTTCCATCAAAAATTTCAAAACAAATATAATCCAAAATCAAAATAAACTATATTTTTTTACATAATGATTGTTTTTCTCTTTATGAAAGCCTCACCTATTTCTAAAGCCATGAGCTGAAAAATGAAAGTTTATTATTAAAATAAAAACAGAACTTTATTTCTGAGTTTATTGTGTAAATGAAGCTAGTGGTTTTAGTTGTTCCCAAATTGGTTAAATCGCTGAAAATTGTATTGAAAGTGTTTACGCGCTTGAGGATTTCGTAAACAAATTGCGAGTCGGACTTTGGAGTGTAATTACATAAATGCAATTCTTTAATGTCGTTGCAAATCCTTTCAGGATTGTTCGGCAAACAACAGGAAGGGCCGTGTCTTTCTACGGGTCATGGACGAAGGAGCGGCGAGTGACGACAAGTAGGCAATAAAAGAAGGGTTCGTCTTCGAACACAATAATAAATAGCTCACTTTCCACCCTTCCTTAATCCCCATTTACAGTGTGTCTTCAGAAATCAATTTATAAACTATATAATCAAGAACAATATTTTGATTTGGTATTAAAAATATAAAATAATTTAATTAATAAAAATATAATTATTTAAATATAATATATTTATAAAACCCGTAAATTTTTTGAGAAGTAGATACGACAGGAAATGGAAATGAGAAACTGAAAAATATAACTTGTCTAAAGTGGTGTCTTTTTGACCACCTGTCGTGGCCGACAATTTTATTATCACCAATTATATAATTTAAATGTTTATTCGTTTACTTCTTTCTTAATTCACATGTATCCATAAAATATATAAACGAAAATATATAAACCAATTCCTGCTCATCAACATTCTTTTTAAGTAATTAGTTTAGGTACACATAAGGGCACATTTGTCTGTAACTATTTATTTAACACTCCAAACATGGTTTTAAGACCCTCAAAATCGATAGTTTGAAGGTGAGTGATTCTAAAAACAATTTCCTTCTTCACTCATCCTCTTTTAGAAGTGCATAGATTTTTGTGAAAAATAATTTAGTCTTAGTTGTAGGGTGAAGAGATGAACATAGTTAGTGGGTCGAGGGAATAACGAGTATAATCCGTTTCAAAATTTTCGGATTTTTTCTCGTATAGCAAAATACTCGTATATCGAAACACTCGTATAGTGAAACATTTTTACCCATATAAACTAATGTAAAATCTTCATATCTTTTTCTATCTTCAAAATTTGGTAATAATGCAGCATAGCATTAGCATTGAACATTTTGAAGCGCGCATAACTACTGTCTTATTAGGGCGATGTTTCTGTTTCCCATGATTAAAGCATTATTACGTCGGAAGATTGTAGCTTTTCTGTTACCTCCTCTTCCTTTGACAAACTTTCCTCCAAAACTTCTTTCTGTAAAACACAATGCAACTTTCAGTCCACTAGAAACACAGATGAAAAAAATATTCGATTTTTTTCATCTGTGTTTCTAGTGGACTTAATATATTCAAAAAAATAAAAAATACAAAATACACATAATCCGGGACTTTTCTTCTACTCGTTATGAGAAACGTTGCTCGTTAATCGAATCATTTTTGTTACAATTTATTTTGCTCGTTAAGCGAAGTGCACGTTAATTGAGGTTCCACTATATTAACTAAAGAAGCGAATGTCTAGATGACTTCTCAATAATAATCTCCGGTGTTTAGAGAATTTTAATCACGAGACACGACACACCTTTTCGTTATAATTAGTTATACATGCAATTCAATTTTCGTTATTGCAAAGGAACATAATTAGAATAGGAATGTGCTTTAGGTGATGACAGATTCAAGATTCGAAGCATTGAAATAACTGGTATTAAATGTCGAAGGTGAGAAGACGAAAATGGAACTCGTTAATCGAATCATTTTTGTTACAATTTATTTTGCTCGTAAAGCGAAGTGTTCGTTAATCGAGGTTCCACTATATTAACTAAAGAAGCGAATGTCTAGTTGACTTCTCAATAATAATCTACGGTGTTTAGATAATTTTAATTACGAGACACGACACACCTTTTCGTTATAATTAGTTATACATGCAATTCAATTTTCGTTAGTGCAAAGGAACATAATTAGAATAGGAATGTGCTTTAGGTGATGACAGATTCAAGATTCTAAGCATTGAAATAACTGGTATTAAATGTCGAAGGTGAGAAGACGAAAATGGAACTCGTTAATCGAATCATTTTTGTTACAATTTATTTTGCTCGTTAAGCGAAGTGCTCGTTAATTGAGGTTCCACTATATTAACTAAAGAAGCGAATGTCTAGATGACTTCTCAATAATAATCTACGGTGTTTAGAGAATTTTAATCACGAGACACCACACACCTTTTCGTTATAATTAGTTATACATGCAATTCAATTTTCGTTATTGCAAAGGAACATAATTAGAATAGGAATGTGCTTTAGGTGATGACAGATGAAATAACTGGTATTAAATGTCGAAGGTGAGAAGACGAAAATGGAACACACTGTAAATGTGTATGCTTCTTCTTTTTTCTATTGTCATCGAACAAATCGTGCCTACGTCGAATGAACTCGTGAAATAGAGGCACAAAATGCGAATGTATCGAAGGAAATATACAATAAATATATTGTACAACTTTCAATACAGATCGATAAAAGCAACGGACAAATCCCCTCGAGGTCTTAAACGCCGGTACGTCTAAATAAATAACTGACAATAAATAATGGGCAAAGCGAGACCGCAGAGAGGAGACCAAAATAAAAAGGATGTAGGTGAGAGGACATACAAATATAAAAATACGAAAAAAAAAAACAAAACAAATAGAAATAAATAAAAATACGTTAACTAGTGAAAATATTAATAATTTAGAAGCTGTCGTTCTTTTTCTACACGGGATTTATTTATAGTCCTATTAAAAATAATTAGTTTTATTTTACGCGAACTGCAAGGTAACTTCGGCATTGCGCAACTTGTTACGGGACCTAATTTATGGTCGCACAGCGAAACTCGGCTTGTAAAAAATAAATCAATTTCAAGTTTAAACTACAAGTCGCTGTTAAAAAAAATAATTAATGAAGATCCAAGTTTTAAACTTAATGTTAATTTCTTTAGTAAATTTGTAATTAAGATTTCATTAAATTCAAGTATTTCAATATTTTTTAAACCGGATTATTCATCATCCGGACTAATTGGATTCGACATATTGTTGTATATTGATAGTATTTATATATATTTTTTTATAAAGATTCTCTAATAATTATTTTAATTAATAATTATTCATATTTTTATTAAAAAAAACATTTTATATTTAATTAAAACGGATATAAATTTTAATAACTAACTGTAGATTCGAGTTTATAAAGTAACATAACGGACGTGGGGTTTTACTTTGGAAAGAGGTTATGGAGGAGAGATCCGAAACAAAACAAAAAAGAGCAAGCAAGATGAGTTTCAACCCACGAACAGAAAACCTTTTTTTTCTCTTTCATTTTGAGGAGTGAAAGAAGAGTGTTCGAAAATTTTGAACAAATATTTGCGCCCCGCTTTTTTTGGTTCTACCCACTTGCGTGTGTCAGTTGAATGTGTACAGTGCATATATTTGTTTATTATATACAGCAGTAAACAAAGAAATTCGGAGTCGGAATGTCCATCGGGAGGATGAATTTTGTCAATTAACGCAACCTCATGAGTTGTCTCATTTGCATACGGAACGAGCGTAGGCG
The DNA here is from genome assembly GCA_963457615.1 of Nicrophorus investigator. Taxonomy (NCBI): domain Eukaryota; kingdom Metazoa; phylum Arthropoda; class Insecta; order Coleoptera; family Silphidae; genus Nicrophorus; species Nicrophorus investigator. The sequence goes on along the minus strand of OY735142.1, from coordinate 11,234,886 downwards.
TACGGATGGACAGAGGAAAGAAAGAAGGGCGAGGAACTGAAATGAACACGAAATCAACGACGGGCAAACAATTAAAACTTTCACAACATTATTTAGTCTCAATTAGGAAAGAAACGATTTAATTGGGATTGCTTAATATCCAGAATGGTTTATTCAGTTAACATCTGTTCGATATTCTCAAATTATTATAAATTAATAAAATGGAATTACCATAATATATTGAAGAGTAATTTCAATAATATTTAATATCTTTTAAGCAAATACATTTTTTCAACGCTTTTCAATAAATTTTAGTATATAAATGAAATTAAATTAATTCAAACTATTTTTCTTTCAGAATTTTTCATATTTGAAAAATAAAATGAAGAAAAAATAGGAATAATAATTATTAAATTATATATCAAAATTTTTCGACTAATTTATTTACCACTTAAGCTATTTTGCTATAATTTTTTTAATATCTAATAAAGCCACGTATTAACGATTATTTCATAAGAATTAGTGTAATTCAAAAACTCTTCACTTTATGCTATTAGCACCAAAAAACAGTAAAATGTTGTGTGGTCTTAACTATACAGTCTGTGAACAGATCGCACATTTTCATGCTGAAACAAACTTTATAGGATAGCAAACATGTTACCGGCTGATTGATGATACTTTTTATGATAGTTGTGATCTGAATTTTTGATTAAATCGATGATTGGTTAAGGAATAATTCAAGTAGCGGACATAGTTTTTGAACAGATTATGGTCATTAATCGACAAATACAAAATTCATTATTAATCGATAATCGATTTGGTAAGTTAGACTGAAACATGCAGATCTTACTTCGTTCATTATTTATGATTTCGTGGACTTATATAATAGTTTTTACAAGGGTTTCAGCTTCTTTACCTTACCAAATATATGCTTCTACCACCTGCTTTACTTTCACCAATTCAATTTGCAACTTTTATAAATTAAGGAGTAGACTTACCATGAATTCCACTGTACTCATGTTATATCATTTCAAGAAGTATTTTTCAAACCAATTTTTTTTTCATTACGCAAATTCTTTTCATTATATAACTACAGCTTTCATAAGTCTGAATTCACTATAATCTGGGTTGAAAATTTCAAAACAAATTTAAATGAGCAAAATTTAAATACATTCTAAGTAATATAAGCTTCTACTACCTGCTTTACTTATGCCAACTCAATTTGCAACTTTTATAAATTAAGGAGTAGACTTATCATGAATTCCACTTTACTCATGTTATATCATTTCAAGAAGTATTTTTCAAACAAATATATTTTTATTACGCAAAATCTTTTCATTATATAACTATAGCTTTCATATGTCTGGATTCAATTAAGTTTGGGTTGAAAATTTCAAAACAATTTAAATTGAGCAAAATATAAATACATTCTAAATAACTTGTTGATATTTTTTCACAAAAAATATCAGTTTTTAAGTCTCTTAGTTCCTATTTAGTTCCTCAATTTGTTTATGAGGAATTAATGTATAAGTAGTACAAAATATTACATAATATAGATCTTTCATAATATAACAATATTTATTTGCTAATATTAATTGGCTCTAATTTTGGCCAAAATAAGAACGTTATAATTAATACTGTATTTTTTAAATATAATATAGATTATCGTTATATATTACTAATCACAATTGTAGTTGTTGTATTAATTTCGTCTATTATATTTAATACAAATTTGGATGAGAGATGCACGACATTCATTAAAATTAAACTCGACTTATATAACAAGGTGTTAAGTTGAGATGTCTCATTTCTCAGTGGAACTATTCCCGATGGACGAAATCATGCGGTATAATTCAGCAATTAGGCCGGACTGCTGCAAAACGAATCCAATTAAGCCGACAGCGCGAAATATTTCCATGTGCGTCTGTCATCGGGAAAAATGTTGTTTGCGAAACTATTAATTGGTGCGAAATAAATCATCAAGTTTTAATTAGGCCGCGAAATAACAAGAACAACACATCCACTAAAAAATATATATATACATACATATAACATACACCCACTGCTAAACGAGTCGAGTCGTTCAATTAATTCTTACGAAAATAATAATTAATATACGTTTATTTTTGAATTATTGTTATTATAACAATGGCATCAATAGAATATTTAAAGTATAAAATATTGTGAAAGTTAAGCAAGAGATGGGTGATAATCTTTAAATAATATTGCTTTAAATAACATTCAATCTAAGTTATAAATAAAATTCAATCTATCTTTAGTTTATAGTAGATTGAAAACTTTACAAATACACATTTAAAAATGGTTACTTTTCTGCTAATAATTTCACATATTAATTTTCACTAAATTTACGTTCTTAAATAAAATATGTTTGATATTTGACAGCTTTAGATAGTTAAACAAGGTGTGATTCAAATGGGTGAATGGGTGAATAATTTCTTGTTTCTCTATTATTAACATTGTATATTTTTTAAATATATATTTTTAACATTAAACATTGGTCAAGTATTTCGTAATCTATAGTTAATTTTTATTGTGATTTTAAAGTAAAAAATGTTTATTATAGTGTGATAACCAATACATCTTAGACGCAATTAATTCTGTATTTAGTGTGTATCAACAGTATAATGGCTAAATATAATTCTATTAATTTATCAATATTAAGTTGTGTTATATGAATGTAAAAAAAATATCTTATAAAATACTCATTTTACAACTAATACATGATTTTTGCTTATTAAAGTTAAGCAAGATTTGATAAAGATAATCGTTGCTAATTTGGTATCAATTTGAAGAAATTTTAAAATTTAAATTTAATAAATAATTTATATAAATTTCAATGATAATAGAGGGACCGGAAAGAAATCCTGTATTTTTGAACTTGAATTTACGCTAATATGAACTTCATTTTGAAATTTCTTTTCTTTTAGCGATTGTAAATTTTATTTTTTATCAACAGTGCAAATGTATAGGAAAAACGAAAAGAATGGGTATTTAGAAAACCAATTTTCAATTATTTGCTGAAAAGATATAGAAATTAACATTGTTTTATAAAAGGAGATGAGAAATGGATCATGAAAAATTTTAATTCAAAATCTGTACAATTTTGTAAAAGTGGTTTTGAAAAATATCTCACTAGATAGTTCTAAGAGAAGGAAATTATATTTTGAATTAATAATTAAACTTTTAGTTAAAGTTAAAAAAGTAATGGATTTATTTCGGGTCTCCCTAATAGAAGGCTGAAATTCAGTTTAACATAGGGTTAATACTTTTATTGGAATCCTGTTCTTCTTTATAGCCAAAACTGAAGCTTATTGTTATTTTCAATAACTTGCTTAAAATAAATAAAACTTTAATAAGACTTTCGAATTGAATTGAATAAATATTTCTTGATAATTTTGTTAGATTTTTTTTAATATACTCTTTTTTTTTATATAATCCCGAGAGGAAATGGAAGCAAGTATTTTCAATGCAGTTTTATTGTGTTTACTGCATATTTACTTGCCCTATAAAAATATTAAAGAATTGATAAAGTCGGAGCTACTAGAGTCTAATATACTTCAAATATAAAATAACATGCGAATATATAGATATAGTTGAAACATGCACACGTATATATATATACATAAAACGTAATAGAAATTCAATTTGTGGTCCGTAACGATCCGCTCTTCTCCAACTTCAAACCCTGTTTTCCTTTTGTGCACTCTACATTTACTTTTGGTCAGTACCTCTATTTTTTTTTTATTGCTTTTCCCTTCCGTCCGCCGTCCACTATACTTTTGATTTCCTCTTTTTTTATTCTCCTGTTTACCTGGACGACAAATAAATCCTCGCCGGCAGCAAATGAAACCACACTCCATTTCAATTACGTCGGCTTCTGTGAGGTGAAAAGCGCATATAACTCCGAAGATAATAAATGCATTTACTTCGAACGCGGCGGAGATATTTCATAAAAGTCGACGCTTTACCCGGCGCATCCGCATTTTATTTGACGTTTAATTAAATTAGATATTCTCTTTAATGCACTTATTACAAAATTTCATAAATTATACAGAAAATAATTGCAATAATAAATCAACAAACTTGTCTACTTTTTTTTTTGTAAACATCACTTTTATTTTATTCATTCCAATTATATTAATATTATATAATTAACTATACATTATATAATAATAATCTAATATGCCAACAATTGAGGTAATGAACTTGCTGTAACTTCTGTATTTAGTGCGTGTCTACAATGCGAAGCAATGTGTTACAATCTGTCATGTTCAGAGTCGCCTGAATTCCAAACATACTCTCTCAACCCTAGACTGTGGCACCCTCTGGCGATGACACTTGAATACTTTATCCTTAAGAAATTCGTATTTTAAAACGTTTATATGCAGAGAATTATTATTTACAACCCTTGTTTATCTTCTTCTTGTTATTTATTGTATTATTACTTCTTTCACTTAAAATTATGTAACATTCAACCTTAAAAAATTAAACACTTATGTCAATGTCCAAATCTATTATAATACAGAATTTGATGATAATAATTAATAATTTAATTTTTATATTTATAATAATTAGGCCATTGTTGATGGAGATTTTTTAAAGACGCATTTTTAACTGTCAAATGGCGTATTTTGGTAATGTGAAGAATAACATTTGACGTTATTCAAAACTTTATCAAAAACAAAGTCTGATAATCTCTCTTAGAGATTGTTTTTAAAAGACTAGTGACGTTTAACTAATTAAGGCTTGATGACTACGCTACCGCAATTGACTTGCATACAAAAAATGACAAGGCGGATATATCCGCCAGACGAATGTAAAGTGTTAAAATTTCAACTGCTGCCAAGGGCAATGTTTTATATAAAATATAAAGTGATGTATTTGAATTGAAAAGTTATTATTTACTGAATTATTGCAAGTTTAAAGATTTATTTACATCGTTTGTATCAAAAAAAAGTAATAAAAAATATATATATGATTGTGTTTATTTTAAAATATTTGTTATATAATTAAATGGAGTAGTTACAAATACGAAATTATACGTTTTATTTGTATGCGGGTGTAGAAACGTCATTTTTTAATGTTGGTACAGTCATAAACAAGATTTAATTTAAATTTACGACGTTAATTTGGCGCTTTTTATCTGAATGAGCATATTTTGTGACTCAGCGCGAAGATATAACGTAACGGCATAATACATTTGACATAATCTAGCTTAGGTAATCGGCGGTTGGCGGGAGTTTCGAAACGATCAACGATAAAACACTATACATATATTTTTCGCAACATAAAATACAGTAACGTAAAAAAATAGATAAACTCACGAATAACATGAAATAAATTACAAGCTTCAATGTAAATTAATTTATTAAGTGCTGCTTTCGTTTCAGTTTTCGTTTTGGGCTTTTGAATGAAATTTCGCTTTTGTGCTCTCGTTTATGTAATTAATTTTGATTGAGTTCCGCGGATGTATACGTAGATGGATGTGAGTGCGAAGGGCAAAAGAGTATGGTTTGTGAGCGAGATGAAGAGAGAAACAGCGTCCACGTAAATGTCACATCAAATTGGATGCAAATTGGACATATCAATTATGACACTGTTATCATTTTGCGGCCGGACATCAAAGGCAAAATCCCGACGGAATCGCGATAATTAATGCCGAGGTTCGACGAATTTTAATCTTTATTTCATATCTGAACCATGCGTCCGGCTCGGGCCCCATCATAAACGTTCCAATTTGAAAATTGTCAAACATTCGGACGATAAAAGGGTATTTCGAATTTCAAACAGAACTTTTTCAAACGCAAAACAGGTTACCGACAAACGAAAAACCGTATTTGTTTTTATTTTGTTTGGTGTTATCGTTTCTATTTTTGTTTATTTTTATCTTATTGTTTCTATTTTCGTGTTTGTATTTATCTGTTTTATTTTTTTTTGTATGTGTTGTTCTTTCATTAGTTAAAATTCCATTCGACGCTCGTAAAAGATTAAAAGATTTACACTGAGTCCTAGTTACGATAGTCCTCTCAATTAATTTATGTACATTTAACAATGCTCTACGAACGAGGTCACAGGGCAATAAGCAAAATGCATCTTAAAATAGAATCATAAATAATCGAATTACGTTGAAGTGATACTAGTGATTTTTTTCGTAGAAAATCTGCGAAAAATATCTAGTTTCTGATATACAAATATTTTGCGAGAAAATTTAATATTTGCGATGACAGAGGAGCCTTCCGACTTCCGGTGACGGGTAGCTCGAAGTGAATAAAATTCACTTCCGGTTTTCTTACAACGCAAAAATCCATTTAAAAATGAGCAACAAAAGTATAGAAATATATTTCAACACGCCTTTGTTCTATGCGAAATTGAAATTAATAATTATAAATATGAAATATTATTTCGTAATATTCAACTCGTTTATAAAATAAAGGAAATTATTATTTTCTCGCATTTATAATTATTAATATTATACGAGAAAATTTAATATTTGCTATGATAGAGAAGCCTTCCGACTTCCGGTGACGGGTTGCGCAAAATGAGTGAATTTCACTTCCGGTTTTATTACAACGCAAAAATCCATTTAAAAATTGAAAATAATAGTTATAAGTACGTTTATATAATAAAATAAAGGAAATTATTATTTTCTCGCATTTATAATTATTAATATTAATTGGAAATGGGAAGGATTATTTTATTTATTTTTAATTAAGCAAAATTTGCAAAGACAACATTGAATTGTTTACGGTAATCAACAAAGTTTGAAGTTGCTTACTTAACCTCATAACGTTAATTTTTCGTACACAAAATCGAGGAACGATATTTGAATTATAAATATTTGCCTTAATTTGGGCCAAAGGGCTATCGACCATAGTCTTTGTGCCTAGAATAACAAGTACTAAATAACAAAAGTGAATGAAATATAGTTCACTATAAAAAAATAAATAATAATAAATATAATTAAAATACAGTAAATTATTTTTTACAACTTCCAAGTATTTGGTTTTATTAGAAAAATATATAATTTTAGTATTTAGTATTTTAGGAAAGTATATTTGAAACTAGTATTATTAGGCAAAATATTAAGTTTTAAATTTTTGGTTTATTTATATGAGAGTATCAAAAATGCATGACTGATAGAAGCCGGACTAATTGAGACTTTAAAACTTCTTAAAAATAAGATGTATAAAAAATAAATAATAAATGTCTAAAAAATAATATTGTAAACTCATTTTTATTTTGTATGTTTTGTCATTTTTCAATCGGAAATAGAAAATTCGGGCAGATGAAAAGGGACTCATCGAGACTTATATAAAAAAATAATAATATTGTGAAATTATTTTTATTTTAATTAATTAAAATTCTACTTGTTTTATCATTTTCCAATCGGATTTACTAAATTCAAACTGATTGAAGCTTTACTTAATAATTAATAAATATATTCATTAAAATATTTTCTCATAACTTTCTCTGTAGTTATAATTTTAATAATTATTGCACTTATTAATAAGTAATATAAATAATAGAAATGTCATCAATTTTATATATTATTTATCATTTTGGTATATAATTTGTACGTGAATAATTTTGTTCTCCGTAATTATTGATTTATTTGCATAATTATTTCATTAAACTTTTTTACTATTTTTTAAATAATACCGGATTAATCGAGACTTCAAAACTTATTAAAAAAAGACAATTGTATAAAGGAAAAAAAAATCATATATCTATAAAAAAATATAATATTATGAACTTATTTTCATTTTGATTAATTAAAATTTTCTTTGTTTTATAGAAGAGGAGTTATAATTTTTTATTTATTTTGCACTTATTAATAAGTAATATAATATTACAAATACAAAATCATACATTTTATCATTTTAGATTATAATTTTTATTATTGATTTATTTACATTATTATTTAATTAAACATATTTACTATTTTTGAAATGAGGTTGAAATGTATTTAGTACGTTCCTATGTATATAGAGATATAGGTGTATTAAAAAAAGAATATGTAAGAAATTATGTGGGATTTTACTTTAAGGACATTTTTTGTAAGCATGTCTGTCAAATAATAATATAAGAAAAGATTGTGATGGATTTTTTCAATTATCTAAGTTTATTTTGCGTAGTAGTTAAATTCTACGAAAGTAAATGAATGAAGGCGAGAATTAATTAAGTGGTAGAATAAAACTGCGCATGAAATAAAATCCGATGGAAAAAGGAAGAGCAAAGGTAGGAGACAGGACGTGATGGAAAACGGGATCGCAATTAAGAGGATTTTATTGCATTGCGTAGCGTTGCATGTGTGTGCATGGTCGCATCGTGGTGCAACGGAATGGGCCGGGAATGTTGAGGAAATGATGGATTTATGGGTCAAACCCATTCAGCGACTCTCATTAATTAAAGACGCCTTCGTTATGTGCTTGCAGACTAGGCATCCAGTGACGTCTGTTTCGGCCAAATTAACATCGGCTATTCGAAGCTGCTGGGGATTATTAATGCAGTTTGCCCCGCTTTGCGACTCAATTGGAATAATTAAGGAGGGGACAGGAAGGATATAAAGAGGACTAAGATAGCCGTTCGTTCGTCGGGTTTTCCCATTCTCTTTGCCATCGCCGGAAGCTGCGACCGCACCCTTTGCACCCTTCGTCATCCCTTCAGGCCATCATCTGCTGCGGAGAAAGTTTCCGGGTGGATTTGGCGCACGTTCGGAGAAAGTAAAGTGCACGTGAATGTTCAATGGACGGTTAAGAGAACAAAATGTCTTTTAATAGAATGAATGGGAGAGATAAAGCGAGATGCACATCCAGAGAACAATTGGAAAATGGGAGAGATTTTTTTTTCGCGGATTAAACATTTCACTGAACGATTTGCCTTGGACAATTGAAAGCTTGAAATAAAAAGAAGGAAAGTTGAAACGGTAGTGGGAATTGACTGTGTGGCCCAATTGCCAAGAAAAATATAACACTTTATTGTTTCAACTGAATCAGCGCTGTTTATTTGCTCTAGCATACGAAAGTAGTTTATTCAACGAGTAATTAACGATTTACCTAAATAAACTCTATATGGAAGTTCGTATTTACTAACATCTAATATAGAATATAATAGAAGTAGGTCATCGAAAGTGAACGTTGTTAATGAACTTGTTCTCAAATATACATAATTATTTTTATAATCATTTAAGTAATTAAAATAAGCTAAAATCATAGAATTAATTAATAAAAAAAAAGACCTTGATAACACAAAAGAAATAACTCAAAATATCAATGAAAATAACCTAATATGAATTAATATTTTTTTATAATATTATAAAAGAAGAATGATATATTATGAAATATTTTTCATACATTACAAAAATATTTATTTATTATTAAAAAAAACAATATTTATAGTTGAATTATTGATCGCTGTAAAATATTGAGTCATTATAGATATATAGATAATTTTTTATTTACAAATATAAAATGTGTGTTAAGAAAATACATATAATCAAAAAGATATTGCTTAAATTTTGTAAAAAATAAATATTTATAATCCAAACTATTGTCTGCGGACAATTATCGGTTTTTAGAAAATATTAGTCTTATATAGAGTGCTCGTCATGAAAGATTGAAAAAATTAATTCCACTTAGAAAACGAGTGACTGTGTGAAACTAATCCAAATAAAGCCAACAAATTGAGGATTAGATTAAATCCATTTAGAGTCAATATAGAAAATTAGATACGATGGCAGTTTGAAAATGGGTGCATTAACAGAAAATGTTATGACATCAGTTTTTTGTGATGTAAAGTGAAATTTGTCTTGAGAAAAGTAAAAGAATTAACGCAGTATAGTCTGTTGGATCTATTGGTTTACTTTGAACAATTTTCAAGTAATTTTAAGTAATTTAATTTTTCTGTGATACTTCTATCAAATCAAATATTGAGAAAGATTTTTTAATTAATTTTTGGTTAAATTAACAATAAAAGTATCCAAATTTTTATGAGAAATTCTATTAATGAAAAACTGGATTCCCTATTTTAAATTAACTTTTTCTCCTCCTGATTTAGAGTTATTATGTGATGACAAACTTTTTTTCGTCCTGATTTAGAGTTATTATGTGATGACAAACCACATTATCCTTCAAGTTAAACATGTAAAAAAATATTTCTTCTTTCGCATTCCTAATTTTGTTCATTTTATTTAATAAAATAAGTAAATAGTTTTTTTTTAATATAATATTTTGTAACTGCCTGAAGTTTAATAAACTGTAAAATTTAATGCATCACGTCAATACTGATTCATCTTTACTTGTAAGTTTGGAAATATGATAAAAATGAATAGGAAAAATAAAATGTTCAAATTTATTTCAATTTATTTTTATTGTAACGTTTTTTATTTGCTAGAGATTATTTTTGTTATTTGCAAATCATATGTTGTTATAAAAATTAGGATGAGTTGCGCAAAATTTATTAAAAATACTGACACCAGTCCGAAAAAGTTTGGGAATTGCTGGAATGGTAGACACTTTAGTATTTATTGACTTACTTCCAAAAAAAAGGTTTATTATGATGCATTCTAATGCATTTTACTAATTTATTTATATTTTTTCTACTAAAGGATAATTTTCTAAATCTATTTTCAAACAGTAGTGTAAAATAATCTTCATATTTACTTTATAACAGTTTATTTAACTGAACTAAATTTTCTATAAGCATTAATTGATTTTGTTAATATCGCAAATACTGAAATATGATGGTTTTTCATAATCCAATAATATTTTTTTTTTAAGTCCATTTTTATTTCCAATTTATTTATGGACTAATAAATCAGATTTACTATGAATGAAATGATTTATAACTAATTAGACGTGTTAAATAAATTATTACGTAACATTATTAATTTATTTATGGATTAACATAGATTTGCAAATAAATATTGATTATGTGCTTATTAATTAAAATTCTATTTTTTTTCTCTTTTAATTTATTTAATAATGTTATTGAAACTTTATTGTATCATGTATTAAATTCGTTATTTTTTTTCTTCTTTAACTACAGAGAGTTTAAAATGTTTTAGGATCAGCGAAGCAGATTTAATTAAATTATAATGGAAAGGACCGCAAAAAGTTTTAATTAGAAGGGCTTGTAATTACTAGTATAGGGTAGGATAAAAATGGTTGAGAGTATTCATCATCGTAAACTTCCTATGGATTAGAAAATCACATTCATTTGAAAATAGATTTATACATAAATCCTGATTAAGATTTATTTCGTGCTTATCTTAGAGACTTCGGAGAGCCACGACATAAAACTGCATTCGAGTGCACCGAGAAGACTGCATGGGAAGTGATTGTGTTCGCTTTTACTTTAATCTTTCATCGGGCGATTTGCTTTGAACAATTCCGATACAAAAATGGGACTGTATTATATAGTGCGAGAAGGAGATGCACGTGTGCGGAAAATAGACTAGGAAAATTCCCACTCGAAAATGAAATTGAAGATTCGCGTTGTTATCGATTTCACGTCGTTTGGAATTCAATCGTTCCTATACGAAACGAAACGCGCCTCTCCTAAAACCTCCATGCATGTTCTCAAACCACCCTTCCGCCACCACCCCAGATTCTTCTTCGGCATCCCTTATTCTTGGTTTACTAGTACTTGCACGATACTAAATGTAATATATTATTTTGGCCCCGCTCAATCTTTCTACTCTTTTTATCATCCCCATCCCTAGCCTCGGCCTCGATCACTGCTATTGCATACTACATTCGTTGGTTTACATCGGATTTCCGGTTCCTCGCTCCGAATTTTTGACATGCACCACGAATCAATTTCCGTAATGCAGCTACATGCTACATATGAAATGAAACCTCTATCACAATCTACCAATATTTTTTTTATATTATTATTATTATACTTCTTCCACTCTCTGCATTTTTTTTGTCGATTCTAAGAAAATTAAATTATTTCGAATTGGATTGGTTTAGAATCCAATTCCTCTTCCGAGTCGCGTTTTGTTTCCTCAACGAATTCGTATCAATAAACGTGTGTTTGATTTCCATTTAAATTGACTCCTTAAGTGTATTCAGATTACGATGTTTCCTTCGAGAGGTGAAATGTCTATAGCTATAGCGAAATATTTTTCGCAAAATAAATTTAAATTTCAAAATAGTAGGTGAAATACAAGAAAAAAAATGAACGTTTCAGTGCGAGTAAATATTTTCAATGATTGCAACTGCTACGGCACGTACACTATTCTCAGCAAATGTTCCAACTTCAATTCAATTACGTTTTATTTGTATATCTAAAATAATTTAATAATATATAGTTTATGATTTCTAAATTCACAAATATATGTTACATTTATAAATGGTCGCAAAATGACAGCTGTCACTGCGTGACAGTGTCAAAACGAGGAACTAGTGAAAAATTCTTAGCAATTTAATCGATGTTGGGATTGAGAAACACTGATATGACACATTATGACAGGAAAAAAATCTTCGACAAAAACTAAATAAAATATTGGAACCGGATTTTTTTAATTTTATCACATTCTATCTCTATTTGAGACATTAAATTGAAGTACTGACTTTAAATTTTTTTTACTTTAATAATTTTCTGTGTAAAATAATCAGAAATATACGTAATCCCTCGAATAATACTATACTTCTACTATTTAATTTATATGTGTATTTAGAAGTAAACATTACAAGTTATGGCCACTTAAAACATATTTATAAATACATATAAAAATAGAATACCAAAATTACAGATTTTTCTTAATCTTATAACAAGTTTTCACTACAAGGCATTTTCTAGAAATCGTGAAAACATTTTTGGAAGTTAAAATTTATTATATTAAATAAATTGGACACTTTATCAATTTAAACAAAGGTCATTATTTTTCTTAATTAAAATTAGTAATAACAAATTATCCATTATTTTGTGGAAATATGACAAAATCATTTCATATGATTGAAGATTCAATTATTAATATAATTTCGCTTAAGAAGCACCTTGCTTAACGAGCATTTCACTTAACGAGCAAAATCTTGTCATATTTGTTTATATTTTGTAAATATAATTTGAGTTTGCTGTAAAAGTTGCATTGTGTCTTAAAAATGGAAGTTGCAGGAGAGTTTGTCAGAGGAGGAGGTGGTAACAGAAAAGCAACAATCTTCCGGCGTAATAAAAGTAATGTTGTGTCGCATTTTTTACCAAATTTTGAGACATCGGCAAAAATAAATTAATTTAATTATTTTTTCTTGAAAATCGAAACGAGCAAAATAAAATGACTCGCTTAACAAGCGACAATTCGCATAACGAGTGACGAAAAGAAGAGAGGTTCAGGATTATGCTCCAGTGACATTATTTTCAAAATTTGTGTACACATATTATGTGTATTTTTTGAATATATTAAACATCATCAATTTTTCTGGTCATATTTGTTTATATTTTGTAAATATAATTTGAGTTTGCTGTAAAAGTTGTATTGTGTCTTAAAAATGGAAGTTGGAGGAGAGTTTGTCAGAGGAAGAGGTGGTAACAGAAAAGCAACAATCTTCCGGCGTAACAAAAGTAATTTTGTGTCGCATTTTTTACCAAATTTTGAGACATCGGCAAAAATAAATTAATTTAATTATTTTTTTCTTGAAAATCGAATTCGCTTAACAAGCATTTCGCTTAACGAGCAGAAAACGTAACAGAAAGGCAACAATCTTCTGGCGTAATAAAAGTAATGTTGTGTCGCATTTTTGTTACCAAATTTTGTGGCATTACATTAGTTTGTGCGGTGAAAATTATTTCAATATACCAGTAAAAATCCTGAAATTCTGGAACGGATTATGCTCGTTCAGCGAGGTTCCACTGTATATTAAATATTGAAATATTTCATTCCATATTATTATTACGAAATAATATTTGTCAAAGTATGTAGATTAAAATATTTCATTTCATACTATTATTATAGCTTTGTTTTACCATTTGCTATTTTCATTTGATCTGTTACATTATTATGATGAAGCAAAATTGATAAAGAGTAATGTATAGCATTGATTTTATGGTACAAATGTGCAAATTACATAACAATAATTTTATCCAAATAGTAACAATATTTCTGGTTTGCACAGAAAGACCTTATATTTTTTCGTTTCACTATTATTAATATGTTAAACTTTTACAATCAATATAATTTTTATGTTATTTCTGGGATTGAAGTTTATTCTATGGTAAAATATAAAACTTCGTTCTTAAATGTGAATATTACAGTTGTTTCATCTATTGCAAGTGACAAATTATTTGACAAAATTTAATGAAAAATTGTAATTATTCAAATAGAAAAGTTTATTACATAAGAAAAAATAATTACATCTTAAGAAAATAATTTAATAAAAAATTCTTGTAATATTACTTTAACAGTATAAAAAACGATACTAATAAATTAGTTAAATATAATAGGTTAAAAAATTGCTTTTGATATAATATATTTTATATCAATCGATCTTTCTTTGAACATTCACGGTATTTCTAAAAAATTGGTATATCAGTATGTATTAAACTTTGTTTGCTAAAATTTTTCAACTCCAATAAAGTTCATACATAAAAATATTGAAGGGAAAAAAAGTTACATTATCTAAGAACAAATGGTAAGCCTTTGTAGCAACTCCGCTCCTCGCGCACTTATCTTATCATCTGGCGATTTTTAGAGCCAATTCCTTGTGTCGGCGCACCGAATCGATACTTACACATCTATATAGATATAGATATATAAAGATACACATATATATTTTTGTAAGAGAAAACCACGCTTTTTTCAGTGTTTGCTCTTCGCAAACTCAAAGCTGTCCTCTTTTTGTCCATTATTTTCCTCGGCTTTCCGAGCCATGCGAACTTATTGACACAATTAAATTGAAACGCGAAACGAATGAGCCCAATATATGTCACTTACATAATCAATAACAATCACCAGTGACAAGTCGAGACGCGTAATTCGATCATCAGCGCCAAAGCACAGCAGTAAACATGTCTCTTACATTTAAGAATCAAATATATTTATACCATCATACATAAAGCTGTTTACGATTTGGATATAGGTCGTCCTGTTTTATTTTGGAGTTTTTAAAAAAAAATTATAACTTCAACACTCAAAAAGCTTTTAAAATAATCAATTTTCATTATAAAAAATACATTAAATGTATAACATACATTAAATGTAAAAACATTTTTTTTTCAATTTTGATTATTGCGATTGGTTGATGTTCGTAATGACAAGGAAGTTAGGCATTTAGCGTGTCGAATTTGCATTGGCAAATCCAATAATGTCGAGCTCGTGCGAAATGAAATTAGGAAATCATCTTTGCAAGGGAAATACGCTTCCAACGTCGGAACCCCTGGAACTATGAAATTAATTTTTAAGCAAGTCGTCGCTAATATAATTCCTCTGTAGACTCAAATTACAGGATAGTAATCGCAATTAACGAATTTCGCGTAAAATTGTAAATATTTTAAATTTTAATTAAATCCTTTCTGGAAAGAATTAATCTTTTTGTTTGTTTGCTTGCTTTCAAGATTCTGTTGACAGTTATTAATGTGATAAAATGATTAACATATGCTGTTTCGCCTTGTCGTCAGGTGGAAGACATTATTTATTTCTTAATTATAAATTAAAAATAAAAATGCATACATTATTTTTTAATCAGTTTCCAATTGTTTATTACTTCAATTAGTTTTATTTGAGATATTGGAAGCTTTAATTGTCAGATAAGAGTAATAAAATAATCTGTATTAAAATTTTATCTTAATATTTATAACTCTACTATTAACGTTAAGATCTTTATTAAGAAACTTCAAAATTAACATATTTTAACCTAAAAAAACTAGTTTATCCAAATTTAGATGGAAATATATGTTATATGCTAAATATAAACGGTTGCCTAATTTGGACCAACTGATTTTAAATAAAAATTAAAAATTAATTAATTTCTGTAAATATAAATAGTTGGACCACCTCATTTTTTTTGATTAAAAATATTTAAATAAAAAAAAAATCATACTTATATAATTTATTTATTAATAAATACATCCGAGAACTGAGAAAATTAAATGAATGCTAATCGTGCCAATTATAGCAATTGGTTTCCTAGGATGGACCACATACTTCGTAACAATTATTGTCATTATTATCAGTAAACTTTAAGCAATTCGCAAACTTTTTATCGTTGTTTATAATATAAAAAGTTACACGCTTTGAGACAAGTTGACATCTGTCAAATGGTCAAAAATCCTAGTTTAGGATTAGTTCAAATCTCGGCGTCGGTCCAAATTCGGAAACTTTCCCTTGTTATTTACATATATGTGTACTAATATTAATTAAAGGAGACTAATATTATCTATAATATTAACAAAATTTTCTTTTCAATATTATTTTCATGAAAAAATAAAATATTTCCAACATATAGTTTTATTTATTTTCGATGTTTTGTGTAAACGGTTTTGTGCTTTTAATTAATATTTATTTAGGTTCGTTTGGCGTTTTACGTTGTTGTCCATCCGGGACAAAAGCAATCACATCAAAGGGTGCGACCAGAAATCAATACGTTATTGAAGTTCGTAATTGGAGCAGAAAAAAAAAATGCAAATCGAACCGGCAGTTCGCACGAAACTGAAAAAAAATCGTGTTATTTCGCTTACCTGAAATACGAAGCGATTGTTAAAGCAAAGTGGGACCTCACCTGAAACAAATTAAAACATTACAATTAGCTAACTAAATTATCTGCAATTGGAACGTTGATAGTTCAATAAAATATTTGAGCATTATAACGAATTAATACTTTGAGCATCGAATCGAAATTCATTGAAATACCGGTATGTAAATTAAGCGCTGACCGAATAGTCAGAACTCATATAATTAGACGGAATATTAATAATTCATACGGCCTAAGGTTGTCGTATTTTTTTAAGTGTATGTTTATTTTTATTTTGTATATTTTCTAGTCGATTGGAGAGATGTAATCCGTTGCGATGTGTGATTTATAAAGCCGATAAAATAATTAATTAGTTGATTGGGTAGCAAAAAAGAAATATATACATGGAATGGAATAAATCGACAAGAGCTTTAAATATATTAGTAATTCTAAAGCGCCTTACATATATCAATTAATAAATATATTTTATTGAAGCAAATTGATATTATATTTAAATTCATTTAATTAATTCAGCAGCTGTAAGTGCACTGATAATTTTATTGATGTCGTATTAATTGATAGATTTTATCCATTTCCTGCGGCATTTCCATTTACTAATATATTTGACAAATATAAATGATTTGAATTATGAAACCCCGCTTATAAATAAGTATATTATTTTTGTATGATAATCATCAAAAAAATATATTTGAATTTTGGCGTCCAAACTATTTGAAAGGGAGAAAATCATAAAGTTTGTAAACACCAGTTAAAATAAATTGATGACTGGGGGAGGATGTTTAGTTCTTGCAGGTCCACATTGGTATGTCGTAGGCTCTAACACAAGTTTGGTAACTGATGACGGAGAGATGCAGAAGTTAGGTAGATGAAAACAGAAGGTAGAGGGAGGCTTGATTATTGGTTCTTGTAGGTCCACATTGGTATGTCGTGGGCCCAACATCAGTTAGGTAAGTGACGACGGAGAGAAGTACCAGTTAGGTAGATGATAATGGAAGGAAGAGACTTGATGATTGGATCATGTAGGTCCACATTGGTGAGTCGTGGGCCCAACATCAGTTAGGTAATTCATGACGGAGAGATTCACCAGTTAGGTAGAAGATAACGAAAGGAAGAGGCTTGATTATTAATTCTTGTAGGTCCACATTGGTATATCGTGGTCTCAACACCAGTTGGATAACTGATGACGGAAATATGCACCAGTTATGTAGATGATAATGGAAGGAAGAGGCTTGATTATTGGTTCTTGTAGGTCCACATTGGTATGTCGTGGGCCCAACATCAGTTAGGTAAGTGACGACGGAGAGAAGTACCAGTTAGGTAGATGATAATGGAAGGAAGAGACTTGATGATTGGATCATGTAGGTCCACATTGGTGTGTCGTGGGCCCAACATCAGTTAGGTAAGTGATGACGGAGAGAAGTACCAGTTAAGTAGATGATAACGAAAGGAAGAGGTTTGGTTAATGGTTTAGGTCCACATTGGTATGTCGTGGGCCCCAACACCAGTTAGGTAACTGATGACGGAGAGAAGCACTAGTTAGGTAGAAGATAACGGAAGGAAGAGGCTTAATTTAAGTGACTCATGCGCCTACCCCCAAATAAATTTCAATTTGGGGACCCACAGTAATTCTCGATTGATCAAACTTATGGGCACAACTGACATATAGTTTTTACTTATATTTTTACTAATAAATGTAATGTTTTTGCTAATATTTAATTTTTAGTTTGTTTTGAAATTTTCAAACCAAAGTATAGTGAATCCGGACTGATCGAAATATTATTGTGAATTTTTTTGAAGTAAAATATTTTTTTAAATTAAATAATGTTAAATAAAAATGAAAGCAATATTGTAGCATGTAGAAATAATGAGATCACATCATATAAATCTCATTTGGTTAGTATTGAAGTGCATATATTAACGTCAAATTTTTTCTTTTGTAATCCAGCATTTCAATTAGAAGTGCAATTAAATAATCCGCATCGGTCGCGTTGCGGAACAGCAATAATTACATAAGCAAATCGCACGAGACACGCGTCCGTAAATGTAAATGAGGGACACCTTTCAACTATAGTCTGCAGAGTAATCCACACTAATTAGCGCGTTTCAAATGGACGGAAACGGAATACGGCATTATTACGTCGAATTGCAAACGAAAAGCAATGAATAAATATGCGGTTATCGCGTGCCAACGGACATGGCGAAAATGAAACGCGGATTGTTTTTAATTATACCAATTGAATGCTTCATATCACCCGATGCTTTGCAATTAAACTGCAATGAATACTGTACATTTGACTCTCTACAGTCGTGATTTCAAAACGAGCAACCCTACATTAAAATAATTACCTGAGTAAACAAATAAATTTAAACAATTAAATCACTTTTTTAACTCAAATAACTTGCCAAGTCGCGCGTATTTCAATATTGTATGTGCGAACGTTATATAAATATAATAAACTATTACTATTATTATTATTATATATACTAGTATTATTAAATACTTTTCATAAAAAAAGCGAGTATAGTTATTTCTTTAATGAATTACTAATTAAATCTACATTAGCAAAATTAGAAATGAAAATAATTATGTAATGTGTTTAAATACCGACGAATTATCTCGGAAAAGTCGGGTAGAAAAGAAAAAAAATTATATATAAAAAAATAATTTATGTATCATTTAAGTGCTGATTTAAAATTTAGTTTGTTTTGAAATTTTCAAACCAGACTATAAATCCGGACTGATCAGTGCCGCACAATGCGAGGTATTGTTGTACTTGTTTAAGTACAACTTAGTAGGAATAAATGTAAATAAATTATTATATTTTGCAATAAAAATGTGTATATTTTCTCATTTCAAAGCTTTCTATGTTCCAGCATAGAGGACGGAAGAGTCGAACCTGTCTCTCACAACAATTAAATAATAAATAAACTTTTGAAGCAAAATAAATTATTAGTATTATTTTCCTTTTCACTTTACCTAAAAATGACATGCAAGTAAGTATCTATCGAGTCGCATACAGTTCGCGAGCCGCAGTTTGCCGACCCCTGGTTCTAGATTATATTTAATGGTATTGATCATTCTATTTTACTTTACAAATATCATAAAAAAATATAAATTTGAATTATTTAAATTATTTTCATCTATAAAGTTTTTTTTTCAATACTAAATTAAATTTTTTATTTTATAATTAACATTTTTATTTTCAGATTTTGACAGTTTAATGAAATAATAAAATGCGAGACATTTGACAGTTGATTTGGTTGAAATGAATGATCCTTTGATGATAACATTTATTTGTAATTTCGAATATTAATAAACGGACGTGCACCATTAATCATTTTCTGAGCAGATTAAATGTAATTGGATCATTGTTCTAAGGACTCATGAAGCTCGAACGTCGTTAGGTATCTATCAAATAAATAGCTATGTGCACATTATGTACAATCCCTGCTTTGACATGTTGTAGCACGAATATATGTTTGTTAGAAACTGCCGAGACTAAATGGTATTTGCGAAGTTTCAATATGCTTCTAATAATTACTACATACAATTACAACATATCATTAAATCTGTAACAAAATATAATAAATGTATACTTACATTTATATATTAAAACATTTATTATTATAATTATATAACAGTATTTCTCAACCTATTGAACTAAAATTGGATCAGATGTTTTTTTGACAGCTGTCACTTTGTGTCAAAGAGAGGAACTATGAAACAAACTCTTAGAAGTTCAGTCGCATTTGAATTACAAACAATTGTGTTGGGTCGTGAGGCAAACGATGGTTTAGATATAATATTGTGTATTTAATTTCGAGTTTTGTATTTATATAATTAATGTATTTTTCATAATTAAACATGGATTTTCTTTTTATTATGTTGGTATGACTGACAAATGTATGTTGTTGACAACATTATAAAATAATTTGTGTATTAATAACAGTTTAAGTATTGTAGAATGTTATATAAACAGTTTAATAAAAGTAATGGTTAAGTGTAGGTGGTTAATCATTAAAGGATCAATGTTATTAAGGTAAGATAAACGCGCCGTGGGTGCTGCTATTGCATTTAGTTTTAGGAATGAATTAAGATTTAATTACTCGCCGGCACCAGAGGCAGATGATGATGATGATTCAGTGAGGCATTTGGGGTTGGAAACAAAGTGGTCTTTTGATGCGGAACTTTCCGAATGGCGAGTTTAATGTTTCCCGTTGCACAATAAAGACTTTACAGATCCCGCTGCAGTTCTTCAAGGGGGGAATCCCCTAGTGTGCAAACCGAAATGTACTTTACGACTTCACTAACCTGGAGTATACGGATGTGTGTGCATAAAACGACACGAAAATGACGAGTCGTAAATTAAAGTAGAGAGGAGAGTAGAGAAGCAAACTGCGAAGGTACGCTACAAACAGCCCCATTTGTTACCATTTATATGGGCAATTATTTATCGTTTATCTCGAGTTTTTATTCGTCGACGATCGTCATATTGTGATGTTTATGGTTAGGCCGACGGTGTAAAAGTATTTAATTTTAATGTCCGTAGACGGAGTGCGAAATAGGTGAGCTATGCACGTGGTGTTTATACAAGAGTATGAAGAAGAAGGATCGATGGTTTATGTACGTTGGCAGCGGCAGCAGCCCTCCGGTTTTAAATTGCAACAGTTGGTCATATCATTACCATCAGAACGCGCGCCTAGCCACCATTAATCACCATTAAAAACTTTCCCAAAACGCTGCTGGAAAACGAGCAAGAAAAAAATATGAAGAGAGAAAATCAAAAGAAATCCGCTACTACTGTCTTCAATCAAATGACATAATTAATCTGTGAAGGAAAGAGCCGGATTCGCTTCAAGTAAGATTGAAGTTTAATCTCCTTTCGTGATCTCGAAATAGGTACCACCAATAAATCAATCGCAGCGCAATGTGAACATTTTAAATATTTACGTTCATGTTTTAAAAGTGGTTACATAAATTTAATAACATTATTTATCGTAAACGGAAACGTTCGCAATTCATGTTTCATTGATATACAGAAAACGTTGCTTTTTATATTAATAGATTTACTATAAGCCGAGAGTATCGCATTTCTAAACTGAATTGTTTACCTTGTTCTTCATATAATATGCTTTAACATTTCAGTTTCTATCACATCTATAAATAAAAATTTAAAAAAATATATTTACTTTTAACATTTTAGTAGATTTTACTAAAGTTCAATTAGTTTATTTAAATTGCAAATTATTAATGCAAATATAATTTCAAAAAATAACTTTATATTTTCGTCTTGACATTTGACAGATGTCATTTTTAGGTTACTTTACGCGTAATTTTGTTTGCAACTATTAGTTTAGGGTAATTTTTAACATGGAATGCAAAAATGAATATTTTTGACATATTTTACTTATTTCTTTCTGGAAAGAAAGCTAAGGTTCACAAACACAAATGTGAAGTTAATCGTATTGATTGCTTAACAAAACACGTGTCAGAATTGATTTAAAAAAATCCGTTCTAGAGATTTTTCACTCAAAGATGAAATAAAATTCAACACTGAAGTTATTGAGTTTTTTTTTAATATACTTAGATTAAACTAAAAAATGTTGAGTCGACAAGAAAGTAATTTCACAAATGACTTTGACGTCTGTCAACTTTGTATTTTCGTCTTGACATTTGACAGATGTCATTTTTAATTTACTTTGCGCGTAATTTTATTAGTTTAGGGGTAACATAGAATGAAAAAATATTTTTTTGTTATATTTTACTATTTTCTACTAAAGTTTGGCAAATATATATGTGAAGTTTATCAGTATTCATAAGTACAGAATAAGTTTTACTTCACTTAAAGAAGACTTCTGATAAGGATATAATTGTTTAAAGTTTTTGCCTAAAACATGTCTTCTAATAGTTCTGCGTATTGACTATTATTGCTTGTACGAACAAATCCTATATGAAATTGGTGAGTTTGAAACTCAGTTAAAATAAAAAAAATCAATGCAATGATTACGAAAGTAATAAATTTAAATTTGTGTTCGATCGACAAGAAAGTAATGTCTTTGATAAGCGCGGAATCATGAAGTTATTGAGGTTCAAAATCGAAATTATTTATATTTTTTCTAATTATTTATAATTTAAATTGATTTGGTTACAACTTTGTATTTAATAAATAGTTTTTTTTTCCAAAATTAATTTAACAATTTATAATTACTTTAAATATTTGTAATAAATAAAAGTTGTAAAGTATTATAATTTTCAATTAAATTTAGTTATTTACAGTAAATTATTGTGTCATTAGATAAATCTGAATAAACTAAGTTATTCATAAATTAACAAAAAAAAGTAATATTTCATGGTCTCGATGTAACCGAAAAAAAGGAAAAGTGTTAAGCTTGGTTTTAAATTATACGGTACAGTTATGCGTGTGATAAATTCTCGCGTATAAATGGAAAGAGAGAGAGAGAAATAAAAATAGAGAACCGTAATTTACATATGGAATTAAGTATTGATTTTAGGATTGCGTCGTGTCAATATTTAATTTATAGACAGGATGTTTGCGCTCTGCGGCAGAGGATTACAATGGCGGCGACGTCTGTTAGAATCTGTACAAGCGTTTGCTACCAAATATTAGCATATTTTCGGCGCCGACCGAAGAAGTCAATCAACTCGTTGATCCATCTATTAAAGTTGCATCGGTTAACATTTGTCGACGCTTGTAATTACATGTGTTCTATTATCGCATTACATTACGTTTCGTAACCGATTGGAATGTGTCCAATGCACAAGAATGAGGCTGATGAATGTGAAATATCGATACTGGCTTAGAAATGAAAAAAGAAAAATACAAAAACAGTGGAGCTGACTGTATTTTTTTTTCTTCTTTCTTTCGTTGTTTTCCTTCTCAGAACTTCGACGCGGAGAGCAAACGCGCTTATTGTTTTATTTATCAGCGAAAAATGTTGTAAGTTCAAAGATCTCCTCGCCCACCATTGTGTATTCCTTTCTTCCTCTCCGCAATTCGCCGATCGATCGAGTTTTGTTTGTAATATTTCCTCGAGTGTTGCTGATGCCTTCACTTTACAAAGTTCTTGTTAAATACTTGATCAACTCAATTATCCCATCTTTATAAATTCTGAGAATACTATTCATATTTATAATAGTTATATAATCATAAAATAATATATTTATTAACAATTATTATATATCAGCACTATATGAAACTTATGATATAACATATTAATTGTTAATATTAATAATAAGTTATTATGCAAGCAAATGTTATTTTTTAATTATATTTTCATCATGAATACGTAAGTAGAATTATATCTCACTGATAGTATTTAGATTAGTAACTGGTAGAAGTAACAAATTTTGTAAAATTGAAAGTTTTCCTTATTGTCAAATCTAACACCATACATATTGTATTATTTTTTTAATGAAGGTTTAATTATATTATTACTTGGTTTTAAAAATGTAGATCATTTATTATTTTATTGATATAAAATATAATAGATTTGTGCCAGGAGTGTTGTAGAAAAAAAAACCTAGGTCGAAATCTTAATCATAATTTACTAAAAAAAAAAACAATTCTGAATCACAATTCACATCCTTTAAAAATCGTAATTTAATTTGTAAGTAGAACATGTTTTTAGAATTAGTTTCAGCAAGTATTTCAAATGTTGAACATACTCTTTCTTAGGAAAGACCCCCTATAGCCTTAGTCGAAATATTAATAAAATTGTTAAGACTAATCGAATTGAATTAATTTCTAAACTACTGAGATTCCACAAAGATAATGCCAGACAATTCACCCAAATTCCATAATACACAATAGTAGATTTTAAGTTTTACATTTGTTGTGTAGTGGTAAAATAATCTTAGCCTTTTTTGTAGATATTTCATTTTGGTTTTCGTAAGTTTTTCAAGAACAATCTTCTACTGTGTCCTCAAATTTATATAAGCTTAAAAGGAACACAACTTTTTCTGTATACTTGGATCATCAAGTATTAATTTTAGTAATTTATATCACGAATTTCTTTAGTACTTGTAGTTTTGGTAATTAGGAGATTTAATAAATTAGTAAATATAACATTTCTATTATCTTTATTTAATTGTAAGAAAAATAAAAATATTATTTAAATTTATTAATTATAAGTATTTGGAACCAATTTAATTTAATATAACTTTAATAATCATTGATTAAATCCCTATAAACTAATTATATAACATAGTAGATAGAGGGCGTTTGAAGTAACACATATAATACACCTCTAATGATTTATGGCTAATTAAGCGACAAATCTCCTAAAATAAAGTTACTTCTAATAAAAGTGAAACAAACTATAAAAACGGTTAAAGATTCGCTTTAAAGCCTTGTTAAATCGTACAACATTCACGTTTTACGCAGTTTATATAGCAATACAAATACAGAAATTATGTACTTAAAATGAAGATTGGTAAACTAGTATGTAAGTTATTCTGAATATTAGATATTTCAACATATAATTTAAAATCAGAATTATAAATTTAAATAACTTTATAAGATTTGTTTATATAAATCTACACGTATCTGCTATAAATGTGATTATAAAGTGGAATATTTAAATGCCAGATTTTGCTAAAGAATTTTTCGATAATTGCCAATAAATCTGGATTAAGCGACTTCTGTTATTTGTTAAAAAAAACTTGGTTGAAAGAAAATACCAAATTGAGAATGGGATAAACAGTGTGTTTATTTATACAGATTAAATTATGAATACACGTGAAATTGAACATGTTATTGATTGTAAATAGTTTAATATAGCTTTTATTTTAATAAAATACCAAATAGATATGAATCAAGAGTTATTTCTTATTTATTAAAAAAAAAACTCAATAGAAGGAAATATTGGGTTTGCAACTAAGTGATTGGGGATTTTATCAATAGTTGTTCTTAGCACATTCTTTTTTTTTGTCAA
This sequence comes from Nicrophorus investigator, assembly GCA_963457615.1. Classification (NCBI taxonomy): domain Eukaryota; kingdom Metazoa; phylum Arthropoda; class Insecta; order Coleoptera; family Silphidae; genus Nicrophorus; species Nicrophorus investigator. The sequence continues at coordinate 11,209,240 of OY735142.1, read as the reverse complement.
CGTGTTCAAACCACCTAACCTATAATATTTCCTTGTTGTTTGGACTTTCACCTTTAATTGCGCTTCTGAAAAGCAACGAAATTGATCCATTTCTGAAACGACTGATTATTGGCGAGGAAAAGTGGAAAGTTTATAACAACGTTAATTGGAAAAGATCGTGGGTGATGCAAGATGAACCAGCCCAGACGCCATCAAAATAACTTTTGAAAAAAAAGATTATGTTGTCCGTTTGGTGAGATTATAAAGTATTTCTATACTTTGAACTTTTACCAAGAAACCAAACGATTAATTCAAACATGTACCTTCAAGAACTCACCAAACTGAGCGATGCAGTTCAAGAAAAGCGGCCAGAATTGGAAAATTTTAAGGGTGTTGTTTTCCAGCATGATAATGCAAGGCCCCACACATCTTTGGTCACTCGCCAAAAATTATTGAAACTAGGTTGGGATGTGTTACATCCACCATATAGCCCTGACCTTGCGCCTTCAAATTATCATTTATTTACTTCCAAGCAGAACACCTTAAATGGTAAAAAAAATAATAACGATGATGATGTAAAATCACATTTAATTCAGTTATTTGCTGCCAAAAATCAGAAGTTTTATGAACATGGAATTATGACATTGCCTGAAAGAAGGTAAAAGGTCATCATTTTTTAAGCAAAAATTTTGAATTTAACTTTTTAATACTTAATATTAATCACTTACTATTTCGAAATGGAAATAAATACTATTAATAATGATTAAATTGAGAATATGAATAAAAAAATCGATTTTATTGACTATAAATAAATGTTCAAACACTTGAAAATTGCTTTATGTTAATCGTGTCATGTTTTCTTCTTTGTAGCACGTAGTAAAGTCTATCTATTTGAGTTGTGTTTATATTTATGTTCTTTTTATATCTTAATTTGATTTCAGTGAGAAGACGATGCGTTATGTAAATTATGAAATGTCGTGCATGGCCTTTTTGCCAGCCAGCATTGTCCTTTCTCTCTTCCCTTGTTGTCTTTTCTAATACACACAAATTATTTTAATTGCAATTAAAATGGCGTCTGAGTGCGAGGGCCTTTTGACCCGGAAACAGCGGGGCGAAGAACTCGCGCGCCACCTTTCCTCCTTTCTTCTTTTTCGTCTTCATCTTTTCATCTCTGGTCTCTGTCTTCATCTTTCATCTCTGGTCTCTCCGATCTCTCGCTCTTTTATTCTGTAATTAACGATTCACGCTCAAAATATCTCCTCAATTAATTATACCACAAATGCACTTTTTCCCCATTTAATTTTTATTGCGGCCATAAATTTAATAACCATTTCCTTCGCGAAATCTTATTTGCATATCGCGATGATAATAATTAATAAACCGCTTAAATTATCGGTCCCGATGCGGCGAAACACCAAAAGGCAAACGACAAATTACATACCAACAATATTGATTACCCAAAAAAAATATATTTTGATGGAAACTGCACATATTTTCGCTTTCTCGTTTTTTCTTTCGGTTTGTTGCATGGTAAATAATGAAAGGAATTAGTTATCAAAAAAATGGAAATAAAACGTGCATTTGCATTCAGATTGCGATCGAAAATAAAAATCCGCTCGATTAGTTCGGGCATGCGAAATAATTGGTCGGAAAGCCTAGGGTTTTGGAATATTGAAAACAGTAACTATGTGAATAGACAGGCAATTTTTTTTTTTCGAAAACAAAATGCAAATTTACTTTTCATGTATGAAATATACAAATTCCAAAATTATTTGCAGAACCGCTTCAGCTTTTCCATTTCATCACATCTCATAATATTTATTGTTTAATAATAATACAATTACTTATTTCAAACGTAACATACATTTAAATTTTGATTACTTACAGTTTTATACGTTAATTTCTTTAAGAATACTTGAATTAGGTTACTTTAATATGAGGTAGATTATGTTAGGTTAAATTTAAGAATTTAATAATATTTGAATCGAGGTAAAGAGTAACATTTTATAACTGATTTTTTCAACCTTTATCCTCGCGACTCAACATATTTAGTTGTATTTTACTACGACCTTATTTTAACTGGTTTTCTTCAATTCCTCGCTTTGACACAAGGTGACAGCTGTCATTTATAGGAACATTAAATTTTTTACGTGACCCAATCAGTTGAAAATTATTTTTTTATTAAAATACATATTTTCGGAATATAAAAAAAATATAGTAATTAGTGCATAAAAATGTGTACACTAAAATGCTAGTAATTACTTAAGTAAGTATTTATGTAGTATATAAATAAATTATTATTAATAAAATATTTTGATGTATGTAATAAAGAGGGTAGAAGGATTATAATAATTTATGTAATGGTTTTAAGTAATAAAGATAATATTTTTGTATATTGTACATTTTGAAATAAGTGGAGATAAGTAATGTGTTGATAAATTATATGATAAATAATTGGTTGAGGTATATTGAAAGAGTGCCCATATCCAGCTGTGGAATTTTACATTAGGAACTATTTAGTAGATAGAGGAAGTAATAAAAGGTTGAAAGGTTTTTTTTTGCGCTCGTGCGGCGAAGATAAGGCCTTTCCGATCGGTGGCATTAGCAGGAGAAGAGGTCTTGCACGGCAGATCCATTGATTGTTAAAGAGCGTGTACAGTTATGCAATCGGACGTAATCGAGTAAATAGGCAGTAGGTAAAGAATGAGGAATCGTTGGGATGGGATCATAAATCAAAGCATTAGCATAGTCCGGCGTGTTCGATTACGGTGATCGAAGTGGTTGTTGTTGGCTCCCTTTCCTTGTCCCTCTTCCTACGCCTTCATCCATCGGAGTCCATTGGGTAGTGCAGTCTAATGCAGGTGATTAGGGCCGAGGCATGCGATGCCATGCAACCATACGGTCGTGGATGGATGGATTAAAAGGCTCGCCCGGCCGAAGAGCGAGTGGTCCGAGGGCACGACGCGTGAGGTCTAGGAAAAACGCCGAGCTGCAATTAGATGCACGCTGCGCTTTCCACGGAAACGGGGTCCATCGAGCCAGGAATAAATATTTGATGGCGAAGAACAAGAAGAAGAAGAATGTAGATGTGAAGACGAAGGAGTGTTAGGGCCTCCGCAATTTCCGCATCTCCGCGTCTATAATTTTCCCATCACCGTCGAAACTGATCGAGATTCACAAAGAAACGGGCTCTTATTTAATTTGCCTGGTAAACAGGATAATTTCCTTCGCATCTGCCGCGGCTTCGGTGCGATCAAAGTCTATGGACCTGATGTAATCAGCGCTTGCGACTGCACGGTCCCATTTGCTTTTGCCATAAGACGCAATCGCCATCTCAATAATTGGCGTACAATCCAAACTTTAACTTGAGCAAAGTAATTGTATGAAATTAACTATATAGACTGGTGCTAACTACACCCCTGACCTACCCAGACCAACAGCATTTAAACTAACAATTTGTAAACCAATTCAATACAACGAACAACTTTAACAACATTATAACATTATACCTTACTTTATTGCCTTCGCAATTATTTTGCAACACTATTAAAACGCAATTTTAACTGTTACAAACCGAATAAAGATTATATATTCCTTTAATTAATTTCCTTAAGTATATTATTTTGATAATTAATGTAGAAAATTGGCACATATTTTAAATGTTATTGACTTTTTAAGTGACCGATGACCTTGTTATAATTTAATATTACCTAAATAGCGTTCCTATATGGTAACATTGTTAATTAGTCAAACAAAGTAAGTAAGTGTTACCAGTAAATCGTATTAGCATAACACCACACTCAATAAGTTCGTAGGACGACATATAGACTCTATAGTCAAATCCATATGATTTTTAGGAAGTACCAACCTTCAGACGACGACTGTCAAAATTTCATGGCAATCTGACGTTTAATTCACAATGGAAAATTCTGTTACTAAAACCACTGTAACATGTCTTAGAAGTAGTTAAAATACAAAATAGTTCATTTACTATACTTTATCTAGTTATTGTATAGAATAGCAGTTACTATCTATCTTATGTGTGTATTATCGAATAATTGAATATTTTTGAGGAAGACTTTACAAAATATACTTGCATAATAAAGTGCGAACTAAAAAATATTATTATGTAATTGTAAGTATACACTAATAAAAAGAACATTTGTATATATATTCTTTTATTCTATATAATGCTTAAATAATAATGTTTGGCGTTTTTCTATTTATTGTCAATATTTAATAAAATATGATAGTAAGATGTATGGACAATAGCCCTTTGCTAATAAATTTATTAATAATTATATAAATATGTCTTATTTTTTTTTAACCGTTTATATAAATAATATTATTTATTAGTTATTAATAGGTAATATATAGAATAAAAAACTGATTTGTACGGAAAGAAAAAATTATTAAAACTGAAAGAATTTGTAAGAAGAAATTTTGTCTATTAATTGCAATTAAAATGTATGAATTGAAAACCATTTTACTGTATGAATCTACATGTAAAATATAATTCTTTAGATGTTTGATATGTAGAAATAAAACGAAACTAAAATCAGTTGATACTGTTAGATGTGCTTTACTGAAGCATCACTCACGATGAACTAAAATTAGAGATGTAATGATGTACATAGGTTGAATGCGAAACCCTTAAGTTGCGGTAAATTATTCGGTGCACTATGCGCAGCAGTGCATAATGGGATATAAAAGTTGGAAACAGTATGGCTTTTACAACTACTGCAACGTTCTATAATTCTAAATTAAGGCGAGTATGGAATATAAAACTTGTTCATAGTGATCCATCCATTTTTTTTCTTTCAGCAAATATTTAATATGGAGACGTTGTTACACAATAAAATGCTTTAGTTATGGTCGATGTAGAGCGTAGACTATTGCATAACGAAAGATATTCAGAGTTTCATCAGTTACGAATTCCAATTTATATTTAAATTTTCCAAGCAGAAAAACTATAGTCGATATATAGCCTTTGAGGTCAAACGGAATTTGAAAGTAATTAATATTTAAATTCCAAATTCTTTTAGATCTTAATTACATAATATTTTATAATTTCTTAGTCTTCTATATTAATTATTCATTGACAAATGTGTGCTCTTCGGCATTGCAGACTCTTGGAGTAATTACGCCACTGTATTAAGAAGTCATAGAATTAGGATTTGGTTATGAAATGCTTAACTATTAATTATTTTAAAGGGCACGTGTGGGATACAAGTGTATCCCAGGATTCTTAAAACTGTGCTTACTCGCTTACTTGCCAGACCAGATTTTTTGTAATCTTAGCTCATTGTATTTTCTATTTGCAAATAGCAATTTCCTGCTCTGGAACAAGTATATTCCTTGCGACTACTTAATTCTAATTTCTGTTAATACGTTTTTAATAATAATTAATTCGATTTATTTTTGTAATTTATAGAATATTTAATAGTCTTTATTTCTAGATCCATATGTATAGGAAGCAGAGTTCCAAAGCAGTGGTTGAATTGGTTTGAAGATTTTGAGAAAGACGAAGAATTAGGTGAAGATTCGGAGCAATATGCCAATGAGGACGATAACATTTTTAAGAAGAAAATGTCCCGTAATATTTTGAAAAAGGAAGAATCGCTATCTGGAAGAAGTATTATGTGGGATACAAATGTATCCCACGTAACTTCGAACATTTATTTATAAGATAAATGTGTTTAATTTTATTATTAATAAACATGTTTTTTTTTTGTTAAGTAATTCGATTTATTTGTGTAATTTATAGAATATTTAATAGTCTTTATTTCTAGATGCATACGTATAACAAGCAGAGTTCCAAAGTAGTGGTTCAATTGGTTCGAAGATTTTGAGAAAGACGAAGAATTAGGTGAAGATTCTGAGCAAGATGTCAATGAGGACTATGAAATTTTTAAGAAGAAAATATCCCGTACTATTTTGGAAAAAAGGAGAATCAGTATATGAAAGAAGTATAATGTGGGATACAAATGTATCCCATGAATCTTCGAACATTTATTTATAAGATAAATGTGTTTAATTTTAATATTAATAAACATGTTTTTTTTTTGTTAAATAATTCGATTTATTTGTGTAATTTATAGAATATTTAATAGTCTTTATTATTTAGAAGACGAAAAATTAGGTGAAGATTCGGAGCAATGAGGACTATAAAATTTTTAAGAAGAAAATATCCCGAACTATTTTGGAAAAGGGAGAATCAGTATATGAAAGAACTATAGTGTGGGATACAAATGTATCCCATGAAATTTCGAACATTTATTTATAATATTAATAAGAGTTTTAAGAAATAAGCAATTTGTCTATATAATAGTTAGTCTTGCTGAATTATGTATATTCTTTAATAAATACATAAATAATTGCAAGATTCATTAAGATATATGGTCTAGGTAATAACGAAATACGTTTGAGCCAATTATACAAAATGTAACTGTAATGAAATATGTGAAGTGAGGAAGAAAGCTCACGGTCGTTGCACTTTTGATGATGAAGTACCGATACAGAATATCTCTTTATTTTTTTTGTCTTGTTGTCTTTGCTGGTGTTGCAAATATCTGACGTTTGGAGCAGGAGCTAATGAAGAGTTAGAGGATGTCGTGTGTCGGGTTGGTTTTGTTTCTCGCGTTTCGGTTTCTTTTAATATTCAGTAGGTATCCAACGGTGATGTTGGGAACTGTAATGTAATTTATACAGTCGATATTTATGCAAATGGTACAGATTTTAATGGATTGCCGCCGCGGCTTCCAACTTACTTACCCCACAACTTTTATATACGCTCGTTTTATATACTTCTGCATTTATGTACATACCTCTCATTTATGTATTTATTTTGTTCGCGTTCCACGTACATGCACTATTTTAATGTCCATCCGGAATATTTATAACTTCATTTACTAAGTGCATAATAATATTACGGACGATCATCACGTGCATTAGAATAAATAAATACTTGTTGACGATCGAATGGCTTAGTTAAAGTGTGTTACGGAAGGACGAAGGAGGATCCATCACGTACATAGACGGAACAACCTTAAAGCCAGACATGCATATTAATAATGTGTCAAAGCTTCATTAGCATGCAAATTGTTTTATAATTTATGTATTTAATTTTAATTTCGGCAATTTATCTTTACCGTACTTTCATAATCAATTTTTTTTTCTCTCTTCCAATGTGCATTTTTACCTACGCTCGCGAAGCTTAAAATATTGTATAAGAGCATTCCAATTAATAATTCAAGTCTAATATATAAATCATGTTCCATCATCTGACATCTGCTTGATCAAGATGAATTGCATTCATTTAAATGTTTGATTGATATCCACGCAATAAATTAAATTTAATATTTTCAAATCTTAAATATAATTCGCACTCGTGTACAATGCGCATGTATCATTTATCACGTATATTTCTCATAAAATGGGAATTTTATTTTTATTTTTTTATATATTCATTAACATAACTAAATATCAAATATAAATATTATAAAATCTTGTTAAATAATTTATACAAAAAAACTAAAGATTTTAAAATCATTATCACAGCTGTAAATGACAGTTAAAGTTCTAATCACACTCGTGTACAATGCGCATGTTTGAATTATCATTTCTCATGAAATGGGAATTCGTATATAATACGCTTACATCATTTTTAAAATGTTATTTTTAATTGCTTTAAATATTCATTATTCATATTATAAATTTTTTTAAAATAATTTATACAAAAAACTAAAGATGTTAAAACGACTGTCATAGATGCAAGTGATAGATAAACTTAAAATCTTATTTATAATATGCACTCGTGTACAATGTTGACATTTCTCATAAAATGGGAATTTGTTTATAAATCTGGTGCATCATTTTCAAAATTTTATTTTTAATTGCTTTAAATATTCATATGAGTATTGCAAAATCTTTTTAAATCATTTATTATATATATATACATTATATATATATATACATTTATTATATTTATTATATTATTATACAAAAAACTGAAGATGTTAAAACCACTGTGACAGCTGCAAATGACAGTTAAAATTGAAATCTCAATTACAATGCGCTTGCTTGATTTGTCACGTATATTTCTTATAAAATGAGAATTCGTATATAATACGCTTACTTCATTTTCAAAATTTTATTTTTAATTGCTTTAATTATTCATTAACATTAGTAAATATCAAATATGAATATTATAAAAAATGTTGTTAAATAATTTATACAAAAAAACTAAAGATCTTAAAACCACTGTGACAGCTGCACGTGACAGTTAAAGTTGAAATATTAAATACAATACGCATGCTTGATTTATCACGAAAATTTCTTATAAAATGGGAATTCGTATATAATACGCCTCCATCATTTTCGAAATTTTATTTTTAATTACATTAAATATTTGTTAACACTACTAAATATCAAATATGAATATTATAAAATTTTATTAAATAATTTATACAAAAAAAAACTAAAGATGTTAAAACTACTGTCACAGCTGTAAGTGACAGCTAAATTTTGATAAAAATACGCACTCATGTACAATGCACGTACATTTGTCATAAAATGAGAATTTTTGGTTACATAAAACAATCGTGTAAAATTGACTGTTACAGCTGAAAATACGATTATTAATAGCTTTCTTTTGAACTCTAGTATAATACGCACTAAATTATTTGCACCATTAATAAAACACACACAATGTGCGTATTTTTATTACGAAATTTTACGTAATCTTGAATATAAATTGCACTCGCGTATAATGGTTGAATTATCACGTATATTTCTGACAAAATTAAAATTCGTTTTTTTAGATTGCATAAAATAATTCATAATAAAACTAAATATAAAATATGTGTTTAATAAAATATTGTTATATCATTTATACAAAAAAAAATATCATGAATAATCACGAATATTTCCGATAAAATTATTTATTATTATTTTTTAAATTGCATAAAATTATTTTCAATATAACTAAATATCAAATATGTATGTAATAAAATATTGTTACATCATCTATCAAAAAAAAAACTAATGATGTCAACTATTATTCTCAATCACTGTCACTGTTAAATGTGTGTGTGTGTGTTAATTACATTTTTTTTCCTATTCGACTATAATACGCAGCCCTAATTTATATAAAACATAATGAAAATACACATTGTGCGTATTTTACTCGAGATTTTAGGGAATTTTATTTCTTTATTCTGTAGAAAGATTTTAGTAATAAGTATCAACATAGTAATTAGAATGATTAACAATTTCATAATCTTTATTAAAGTTACGATATAACATTTTTCACGAGATTGCATTTTTCACTTAATATATACAATATTAGTAAAACTTGGCAAATATTGCATAATATACGAGGGATAAGAATTACCTAAACTTGTAACTAGTAGAATATTTTGTAACATCATTACATAAAAGTGAAAAGTAAAATGAACAAAAATTATACGATTTATAAATGATAATAATATTTATTGCAACAATAAATTACAAAAATAAAACTTAATAGAATAAAAATAAAATAAATTTAAAATGCTGCAAATAAAGTGTATTCTTATAGTAACTTTATAAAATTTTATAAATAATTTCTAAAGAGGTCCATCAGCGTTTGAAGTTCAGATTTTTTTTAACGTTAACATTTAAAATAAGTCTGAGTTTTTGATGATAATTATATACCGTATTTCTTATTAATAAGCTATTAAATATAAACTATTCATTGGATGCGTTAATTTTTATCATAATTATAGAAAATTTATAACTAGCAATTATATTTTTTTGTAAGTTTGAGAAAGCTGCAGACCACTATTTCATAATTAGTGGAGCAGTTCACGTGTTAATGGTACTTTATGGTAAGCTCTTCGACCTCCTAACAGTTTCTCAAACGCGTGTTCAGCCACGATTTCCATAGTCACATCCCATATTTCTTATTACTTCTTGCACGCCTGAAAACTTTCTCTGAACCATTTACGACATTTATGCCTTATGCAATTGATTTCATACGAACCCCATGAAGTACATGCAACTCGTAAATACTGTTTCGTGAAAATGAATCACAACATTTAAACACTTTTGCATTCTGAATTATAATCATATAGCAAAAGTTTTGCAAGATATTTGCTTTGCACTGAAATACTCAATAAATATAAAATTAAATTATTTAGATAGTTTTCTTAAAAAATATATATTCTTCGAAAATTAATGATTTATTTAAATTGGTGTTTAAAAATTATTTATTTAGGGAGTCAAAATTTCATAAATGAAACGAATGGATTTCTAAAATAAATAATTGTTGTTGGAAGTAATTTTATTTTGGAAATAAAAATATTACAAAATAATTAAGTAGATTTGTTTGAATGGAAGATTTGTTTGAGTTGGGGTTTTGATAATTAGCTAAAAGGGGTTGAAATAAATTTATTAATTTGTTAATGGTGTATTTGTAATTATTTTAAACATGAAATATTTGTTTGGATGGAATGATTGGTTTGAGCTGGGGGTTTATTAATTAACTGGTATATATTCACATTGTTGTTGAAACATTGTTTATTCATTTATTAGTTGAATAATTGGAATTGTTTTTGATGCAAAAATTACATAAAATGGATTTCTTTGCAATGAGTGATTTGAGTTTGGGATTTAATGATTAGCTAAAAGGGGCAACTTCCGTCCGTGAAGGCGAAGTGACGTCGGTGTGCTTGCGTTAATGTGTTAATAATCTATTTATTTTGCGGTGTTTGTTAATGGGCAGTAACGGGATGTAAATCACAAAGTTCCGTGTTCCGAGCCACCCCCATTGTTGTAATGCGATAGGGGTGGGTTTGGGGGTGTTGGAGGATGCGAAAGGAGAGGCACACGACACGGTGGGAATGGAGAGGAGAGTAGGATAAGACCTCCTTGGGGGAACGGGATGGATGGTATGAGCTGCGGCAGACTGGAGGCAGTCCTTGACTCCTGATGGTGTTTGGGGGGATGTTCGGGGCGAGATTAATAACGGCCGTGACAGGTGTCTCGAGGTCTAAGCCGCAACGCCATCCCACCCCGAAAGCGACAAATTTTCCCAAATGTTTATTATTCTGGATTAATTAATCTGCAAATACCAGTTGCCCCATCCTAGCCCATTCTTTATTCGAACGCCTAGGTTTGCTCTGCGGTTCACCATCCACACTAATCTTGATGATTGCATGAGTTACAATACCGAATTAGTTTCGTCCGTACAACCCCACACATACCCCCAAAAAAGGGGATGCGACGAAACAGATCGAGCATCTCGGATAATGGACATGTTTCCTGATTCCCTTTTTCCCGGATAAACGTGTTTTAAATCCGCAGAGATGTATTGACGTCGCACCATTTCCAATTTCGCTTGTTGTTTCATTTAAATTCTCCCCCCACTTTTTGGCGTTCGTTCTTCGGTTCCTTTTTTTCTTCTATTCTTTCCTCTTTTTCTCTCTTTCGCTGCGAAGTGAATGAATTCGGAACGTGCGTGGATTTGAGTGGCCGATGATAAATGGGGCGAATTTCAAAGACGTACCTTTCAATCAAAGTCCCCTTCCCGGGTTTCCCGAACTGAAATTATTCATCCGCCACTGTTGCCAACAATATTTCATCCAAAGCTTTTAAGTTGATTGTGATTACTTTAAATCCGCAGCTAAAAAATGATTCTCTTTACAGAAAAAAATAAAACAAAACTCAATTCTTCATATCACGCATTAATAAACATTACAATAATCAATTTTATTACCAAATACTAATTAAATGATAACATATACACAAAATTATGTAATATACACGTAATTCTCCTATCAATACCTAATTTTAGATTTAAAGTCTATTAGAAGAAATTTCAAATAAATACTATATAACAAGGAACTCTCGAGTAAAATACGTATATTACTATACTATTACATAATACTATTACATAACCATAAATATTAATATTCATGAAAATAGTATATAGTTGAAATATATTACGTCCCTATTAAGATAAACGTTAAACAAATTCACATTAACAGCTAATAATAAGGGATCTGCAATCCTTGGCTCCGGAGCCGCATTCGGATTTTTTAATTATAAATTATGGCTCTCAGTCCATGTAAACTATCTTAGAGTTTGTGTTAAAAATTATGACTAACTATATATGTCAAATAAGTATTTAGTCTTCGAGTAAAAAACCTTATATCGAATTACCTGACCATCATTAAATATTTATAAATTTCAAAAAATCTTTATCTAATTTTTCAGAAAATTGTAATGAATTGTTTGTTAATGGTTACTTTAGAAATTGAAGTTCTAAAATTTTAGATTAGTAAGATTTTAAACCATTTATCTCTATTTTTCTACTTCAATAAAGTATAAATAAATTAAGGACAATGAATAAATTAAGTTGTTGTAATAATAAATTCCTATTAAAAGTAGGTTTTGAGGTTAAGCTTAAAACCATGAGATCAGTAGTAAATCGTACGGTTTCGCAGTAATTAATATTTCGATGCGGACTTTTGATGTAGGCCGTAATCAATCAGTAAATTAGGCTAGATGAAGATGAAGGGAGGCGATATATATAAAAGGCTGTGAATCAGAGCGCCGTTTAACGGAGAGATTTATGTTATTAATTGTGTTTTAGTTAGATGTGTGGGATTGAAACAGATGTAAAAGAAGGCGCGCGCGTGGGCAGACGTCGGGATGTGCTCGTCAAGAGTGGAGGAATGCCAGGAATTTCATTAAGAAATCCCACTTCCTACGTCCAACGTCGTCCAGAAGGTTCCCCAGTTTCCGAATTCGCGCGTTATTAATAAAATTTAACGAAAGCCTAGAAGCATCATGTTATGTTATAAACCGTTCATATTCCAAGAATGCTTTCTTTCTTTTTCTCTTAACTTCTTTCACTTTGCATCAAATGATAATTTGTTGAAAGATGCGATAAATTTAGTTCAAGAAAATGTAGAAGAAAGTGATATTCATCACTTGCTTTTTTCTTCCAAATTTCTTCCCCCATTATGTCCACAGAGGAATGCGGCCTGGTTGTAAATTAGAAGGTAATTTATTGGAGTGCGTTACAAATTACGTTTCCATTCTCTGTGCCGCAGACAAACGAAATTACACATATATAATTTTTATTGCCGTGAATTTACGACCTATCATATTGTTTTTCATTCAACATTCTAATTTCATTATTAAATAAAAATCGTATATTTTATTTAAGATATAACGTTACGTACAACCATTTCAAGCAATCATATTTTCAGTTTATGAAACAAATAAATTTAATGTTAAAACACTTCATATAAAGCAAAAATTCTTATGTCTGAAATGGAAAAATCTTCAGATTACACATGATAAAATAATAATAAACTCGGATGTCACAATAATAACGCTGCATTTAGTTTTTGAATTAAACACATTATTTATTTGAAACGTTATAATATATTTATTTAGTAAAGTACAAATGTTGCGATTAAGTATAATTTATTGGTTTGAATATTTGAGTCTGTTGAATCAACAGATGATTTTTTTCGCTGAAATTCATGAAACGTTTAATTCTTGTTATGCAATATTTTCGAATATTCGCTATAGACTACGACTACGAAAGACAACTTATTTGAATGATTATTTCCACTGAAAATTCTACGAAGTTTACGAACTGCGAAACTTTATCCACTTCAAAATAAGTTTTAATAATAATAAACTTGTTGTTATTTCATGCAGCATTCCATATTTGCTACTCACAAGATTAACAGATGGCACTTAAGCATTTTGTAGATCTACCAAAATTATTTTTTTTTAAATGGCGCCAAATTTAAATTAGGCATTCGTACTGGGACATCCTATGTTTACTGCAAAATTGAATGTGGTAATAATAAAATAATTTTCTACAATTATATAAATAATTACATACAAACAAGTAATAAAAAAAACATATAAATCAAAGTTTTACTTTTTTTATAATTATCATCACCAAAAAAATAAATTTGGAACTGAACTAAAAACAATATTGCCAATATTTATTCGTAGATGTCGTAGTTTCATCAATCAGTTAAAATATACTTGTGGGTATTCATAACCCCTAGGATTTAGTATGTTGAATCCCAAGGGTCCTTACTCCAAGCTCCGCGTTTCGAGTTGACTATCAATCATTCGGCTCGTGTATAATGTAAAGATAACATGTTACATTTATTTATAAAGAAATAACTAAATGTTAACTACTATATATTTTCCACACAAAATTATTTCCTTTAGATTAATTTAATAAAAAAAACTCATTTAAAATAAACAAAATTAACAATAAGTTTATCATTATTTAAAATGTAAGATTAAATAATAATTGAAATATATAGTAGAGTTAGATATATATTTTTTTATAATTAATAAATTAAAAAACTAGTACAGTTAGAAAATTTTAAAATAAATATTTTTTTCATTAATTTAATTAAATGGGCAGAAAGAACTTTGTTATATGACTGTAATATTAATATTTTTTTGTTTCTATTATTGTTGTTGTTAGATGAATATGTTCTTATTTATTGTGTAACTGTTGCAATAATTATAATAATTATTATTAAATAAAAAATACATTCTAAAAAAAATAGTACATACAAATTTTTGTATTGATTTTTCTCGTTTATTAAAGTCAAGTCTCTTTTGTGTGGTTTCGATTTTCGATTAATGTTGATATTGAAGAAATGTACAGCTTATTTATCAGTTATAAGTAAATAAATAATATTTTTTATGTGTTATTTTTTTTATACGATTTAAATTAATATTTAAGTTGGATTTTATAGCAATTTCTAAATGTGTTATTCCAAGTTAATATTTAAATAAACTTGTTTATATATCAGAAATTCAATGAAAATCTTATATTTCATTCTTCTTTATACGTAACTAAACCTAAATTAGAGATATAGTGTTAATAGGTGTTTTTAATATAAGTTTTAATTAATATTTTTAATTTGATTAAATATATACTGAAAGTAATTATATAATTTGAAATGTTAAATTGGTTATTTAGTATAGATGGTTACACAGTAATTCGATGTATTAATTGGGAATCTACCATTGAACTCGAATTGAAATGACGAAACTTTTGTCTCCGACGCAGGGCGTAGATTAATTAGCGAAATTGCCGAAGTTAATTTAGCATCGCGACGCTGTTCCCATATCTATCAATCTAACTGTTGATATGAGAGGATACATGGAACGAGAGAGTAAAGGTACAAAAGGAGCCGTGGAATTCGGACGGCTCTTGCACAGCCGGTAATTGCGAGGATAATTTAAATGTTTGCTGCCAAGTGAACCATTGCACTACTTCCTGCTGCAACCTCAGATTCCCACACCGCGTGAAACGAAGACGTCGTATATCATATTAATAAACCGACATTACTTACATTGGCACATGCACTCCTGCAGACCGGCATATAACTATATCATATATATGCTTCACCTTTTTTATTCTGTCTTCTCCTTTCCACGAAGCAGGAAGAACCCTAGTTAAGCGCTCAAGTTTTTTTCAGAATCAGATGACTACACTTTCCAATTATAATTTTAATCCGTATTTATTGTATTATTTAATCGAAAATTTATTATTTAACATATTGTAAATACCAACATTTTGTTGCAATCATCTATATATTATTTAAAATTATTTTAATATTAATAATGAATAAAAATAATTACCTAAAAACATACAAAAAGCTATTATCCCTATTAGCATTAATAATAAATACTGTTTGTTTTATATAATATAATTCTTTATCAGATTTATCCAGTTGTTAAATATAATATTACATAATTTTATTTGTAATTATATAAGATTGAATTGAATTTAACTTAGAATACAATTTTCGGTAATTTTAACGAAGATACAAAAAATCATATTGATTTAACAATAAAATAAAGAGTAATGGCAAATCATTGCATTCATTTGCAGAAGATCTCACATAGTTTATTACAACATTGCTATTTTTTTGGAAAACTATTTTTTTTGTCATATATTCGGGAATCTAAGTTATATAAAAAATACTTAGTTTCCATATGACGTTATTCTAACTTAAAATATTTTAGGAAGAAATGTTGTAAAATCATCAATTTTGAAGCGCGAAACATAAATACTGTTTTATACTAGGTATATTTATATCATGCCTAATGTCAGTAATAAATATACTGACGTAAAATTATTTAAGTTGTTACACATGTCAGCATTATTTAATCACAGCTGTCAGTTTAATGTCACCTTCAACGAAATCCGTAATCTTTAATGACTACATAAAACTTAATATTTTAGTTTATTTTGTGCAATATGAATGTATTTATGCTAAATTAATAATTGATGTTATAAGTATGTTTCCTAATATTACAAGAGTAACACTTAAAGGAAGAAAAAAAATATATAAAATATTCTATTTATTTACTTCTGAAAGTAGGTTATATTTTATAATTGAACTAAAGAATTTGGTAGTCTTATCATTCGAATGAATTTACATATAATTTACTTACAAATGATAATCATATACCAGGGGTGCCCAACTTCTAACTCCTCTGAGCCACATTTGAATAAGTACATACATAAAATACACTAACTTTTGATCCATAGAAGAAGTTTTAAGGCCTTTATATTTATTAATATTTTCTTTCCCTGAATTGAATATCTATCTATTATTAAAGACTGCCTTTTCTTAATTTTTGTGAAATAAATGATTTTGACTAAAGAATAATATTAGACATTTTTTAAATTAATTATGATCTACCAATGAACAACATTTACAAATCATTTAATATTATAATATTATAATAATATTACCGGTTTTATTACCGGTAAATAGTATTAACAGAAATTATTTGTATATTTTGACAAGAAATACCGGTATTTAAAAAAAAAATTCGATAACAATTCCTTTAATTCGAAAACATAGAGATTCCAATATGTTTCACATTGAAACACAAGAATTTCAAAATAGGAAGAGCTTTTTCTTGTAAATATGAATGAAAAATCCAACAAGTTTGCGTGAGACATGAAATCCGATTTGTCTACTTCATATTTATTTTAATTTTCAGGTAGAATTTTAATTTTTACAATAATAAGTAATAAGGTGATTCATTACCGGTAAACGGTTAACCGGTTTAACGGTCAATATTAGTAATGAAATTATTGGTATATTTTGACAAGAAATACCGGTATTTAAAAAAATATATTCAATAATAATTCTTTTAATTCGAAAATATTTTAAGGTGATTCCACTGAAACCCAAGAATTTCAAAGTAGGAAGAGCTTTTTCTTGGCAATATGAACAAAAAATCCAACAAGACAGATCCGATTTGGCTTTTTCATATTTATTTTAATAATTTAAGTAATAGTACTTTCACAAGAAATTTTTGAGTAAAAAAATACCGGTTTTTCCTGAAAATATTTACCTTTCACCGTAAAATAAAATTTCTAAGCCAGATATCCAATACATAATCCTCCCAACGAACTATTTTATAAACACACTAATGTTACACATATTTTATAGGTCGGTCTGTATTGAGATTTGCTGCTCTTTATCTTTACGAACACATATTGGCAACAAATTCGATGAATGAAGAACTTTTTCTTGACAATATGAACGAAAAATTCAACAAGACAGATCCGATTTGTCTACTTCATATTTATTTTAATTCTCAGGTAGAACTTTATAATTTTGATGTTTTTTTTCATGATTTTTTCTACATTATATTATTATTTCTCGAACAGAAAGACCTACGATTAATAGCCCTTTGTAGCAGTGAAAATTAATATTCAAAATTTGTATACACATAAATTATAAATTAAAAAATCATAGTCATTATTCTAAAATCTCTAACTAACATAGTGAAAAGTATACAAATATATCTAATTTCAAGTATTGTGTAGATGTATGTAGGTAGTATTATATTTCAATCGTAAATTAAATTTCAACATATTTACATTTTCGGTATACTTTAATTAGAATGTTACATTCGCAATAGACTATAGAAACTAGGTGTCATTTGAATATAATACAAAAAATCTCGTCCATATTTGGTGAGACAAAAAAAAACAACGTTATTTGTTTCCTTTTTATATATTTTTTTGTTGGTTTCTTCCTCTGATTCTCCATAACTCGTTACACACAAATCTCGTGTATTTATGTGATAATTTTGTGGGCCGGATCCGCTCGCTATAAATGGGTCTCGTCTTCTTCTGGCCGCTATAAATTTCAAAATTTGTGGTTGCGTAGTACGAATGCGAACACAAATACACACGTTGGGCGTTATTTTACGTACCCAAAAAGCACACAACTCATGCTGTTTGTATGCGCGTCTGTGTGTGTAACTTAATGGTTACATTAAGCCCTCTCGCACAAATATGGATGACCCAAACCAAAAATGGAATTAACGAAAGCACAAATAAAATTCACTTATATGTATATATACACGTATATACAGAAACGCACACGAAGAAGAGAAGAGATACATACATGTACAAATTTATAGCATGGTTCTGTGTATGTATTTTTTTTTCCTCCGGACAGACATGTACATAAATACATTACTAATACGATCATTTACATTCGTCCGAAATGCAAAACAAAATAAACATCGAGCTCTGATTTGTGCATGAAACCGCATTTCAATTTGTGTTGTTTAAATGTAGTCCAATATTGGTTTATGATTTAATGGTGCAGCACATCGGTGCGTACGTATCGTGACTGTTACCTCACCTGTTTCAATTGAACTTTGTTTTTTGCATTTCACCATTATAGTTTCATATTATTTTTAATTTAAAAACAATCACAAATCATTGCTTTCCAGTAAATTTTATATATTGCAAAAAAAAAATCATAAAGTATATTTTATGTCAGGAATTAATACGTAATTCAATTTGTAATATTACTAAAGAATAACATTAGATTTATTTAGTATCAATTTTATTTTATTTGCAATATAAATATTTTTATTTTAAAGTCTCAATGCTCGACATTAATCATTAATCTTATATTTCATTACGGACCTTTTGAAACATTTAATATATTAATTAATCTTTGAAAGAGTGCTATTTAAGGAGAAATGATTTTTATTATTTAACCTAAACTCTATTTTTTATATATTTATTAAATTATTTTTTTTACTATTACTTTATTATATAAAAATTCTTTATTGGCCAATAATCAGTTGAATAAACTAAATTATTATTTAATATATTATATAATTTTCGATTAAAAAAATCATCATAGATTAATTATTTAACAATTTTCTTTAAGTCTGAAATTAAATAGTTTGTCAAGAATTCACAGGGATTAAGTTTACTATGTTAGTTAGAGATTTTATTTTGCGGTAAACGGTAAATATTTTCAGGAAAAAACCGGTATTTTTTAATTAAAAATTTCTTGTAAAAGTACTAGTACTTATTAGAAAACAATACATTTGTAGTGTGCACAAAGGGGTAATGAACAAAGTTTTAATAAAAGTTTAAAACATCAACAAAACAACAATAAAATACATTATTTCTTAATAAACAAAGCTAAACTCATTCAATTAGAAAAAAAATAATAATAAATATATTAACAAATCAATAATCAATCGATAATGTAAAAATTTTATCTGAGAATTAAAATAAATATGAAACAGACTAATCGGATTTGTTTTGCTGGATTTTTCGTTCATTTTTCCAAAATAAAAGCTCTTCCTGCTTCGAAATTCTTTGGTTTCATTGAAATTTGCTTAAAATGTTTTCGATTTTAAAGAATTATTATCGAATACATTTTTTTAAATACCAGTATTTCTTGTCAAAATATACCAGTAATTTAATTAATTAAACCGGTTAACCGTTTACCGGTAATGAATTACCTGAGAATTAAAGTAAATATTAAATTATATCATTCATATTGCAAAGAAAAAGCTCTTCGTGCTACGAAATTATTATTTAATATGTTATGTAATTTGCGATCAAAAAACATCATGAATTAATTGTATACAGAACAGAATAAGTATTAATCAGAAGCTAATTCATAATTTTTACCTAATTAATGAAAGATTTGGGTAGTTTTAAGCTTTGAATTAAGGATATATGAATGGTTTGAAAATCTCTGTGAACATCAGTGTTAGACTTATTAAAATGATTGTAATTGGAAATAAAGTAACAGAAAATAAATGTGTTTTACTAAGAAAAATCAGTAGAATGTATTTTATTTGGTATATTTTAATTATTTTGTATTGAAAAAGCATTTAATTTACTTTTTAGGAGTGTTTAGGAGTGAACTAACGTGCAATTATCAGTATAAAGTAGACAAAAATATGGAACATTTAAAAACTGTTCAATATTTCAAAATAATTGTGTCTATATACATAAATAATGTAATATTAATATTTATTGCAATAATTACATAATATTTGGTACTAAAGTATATAATAATATTTTATATACTAATAATAATATGTTATACAACATGTTGTAATCATGAAAAATAGTATTTATTGGATATTTTTAAAGTCAAGAGTTAGTTTTATATGAAAACCTTATATCCAACAAGAAATTTCAATTATGAATAAACTGACGGGGGAACAATAAAATCCTGCGGAGCGTACAAGTTTTCCAATCTTAAAAACGGCTGCATGCGCGAGAAGCACGACAATTTAAGTGCAACGCAGCGTGGATTTTTAGTTTTTGTCCGAACCAGTAAAGACGGCATAAAATTTTGAAACTACCGCAATAGAATCTTTACGAGTGCCGTTTTTATTTATTAGGAAAATAAAGCAAAGCGCGGACATAATTTACGAAGTGAATTCTCACCAGATGGAAGCAATTTCCAATCTTCCTTCGAGAGTTGGGCTGTTTTTTTTTGTAAATTTTATTTTGCTATTCTTTTTTTGTTTGGTGTTGTTGGCGTTAGTCTGCAAATCCAACGGTCGCAACGCCATTGCCATCAGACGCAGATTTATTGGACAATAAAGAAATGGCACATCACTGTCAGATGTTTTTAATTTACCGATCGTAGAACGGATGGAAACGAACAGAAACACAAAAACCTCGACGTTGAGGGAGAGGAGATTGCAAAATTGAAAATTGGAATTGGACAAAAATCCGTCGAGTGAATAATATTGGTTTCGCGTTTCCACAAACAAAATGTGTTGTGCCGATGTCCATTCCATTAAATTTATTTTCGTCTATACACTCATTGCAAATAAAGAAATTTGTTTAGTTTTCATCTAATTCAGATTATACAATTATAAAGTTGGATCTACTATTCAAAATTTAAACCTGCAATTAAGAGCCTATTCATAATAAACACTATTTAATTAACGTAAATACGTAAAGGTAAAAACTAAAGTGAAATCCAATGAATTTTTGAACACTTAAAGGTTTTTTATACTTGAAACACGAACAAACATTTCGGATATTCAAACTAGATAGAAACTCGAACATTTGTTTAATAATGATAAAGCTATACAATATTTAAACAAAGAATAGAAAAAATCTATATAATCATCATACAACAAACTGGTTTTACCGGTTAATATGAATATCGAACTTACCGGTAAATTTTGTCAAGAATTATCGGTAATTTAAAAAAATGATTTAAATATCATTTCAAAATTTAGATTTGCAATTAAGAGCCTATTCATAATAATAATTATCTAATCTACATATAAGTAGGTTAATTAAAATGAATAATTTCTGAAGATAGAACAGTTTGTTATGCATTAAACTAGAGAAAAATATTTCTCGATAGAAACTCTAACATTTATTTAATGACAAAGCTATACAATATTTCAACAAATCTATATAGTCAACTGATGATAAACCGGTTTCACCGATTAATAGGAATACCGAAATTACCGGTAAATTTTGTCAAGAATTATCGGTAATTTTAAATATTATTTAAATATTAATTCCAAATTTAGTAATCTGCAAATAAGAGCGTATTCATAATAATCTAATTTACATGTAGGTAGGTTAATTTAATTGAAATCAAATGAATTTTTGAACATCCAACAGTTTGTTTTGTTTGAAACTCGAAAAACATTTTGGATATTCAAACTCAATAAAAACTCAAACATATATTTAATGTCGAAGCTATACAATATTTTCACAAATCTATATAGTCAGCTTGTAACAAATCGATTTTACCAGTCAATATGATTACCGAAATAACCGGTAAATTTTGTCAAGAATTACCAGTAATTTAAAAAATATCAATTTAAAATTTAGATCTGCAATTAAAAACCTATTCAGAAAAATAATTATCTAATCTACATGTGGGTATGTTAATTAAAATAAAGAATTTCTGAAGATACAACAGAGTTGTTATGCTTTAAACTCGTAAAAACATTTCGGATATTCAAACTAGATAAAAACTCGGAACATTTATTTAATGACAAAGCTATACAATATTTCAACAAATCTATATAGTCAACTGATGATAAACCGGTTTTACCGATTAATAGGAATACCGAAATTACCAATAAATTTTGTCAAGAATTATCGGTAATTTTAAAAATTATTTAAATATCAATTCAAAATTTAGATCTGCAATTAAGAAATCATATTAAAAAATATGTAATTTACGTACAAAAATTTCGGATATTCAAACACGAACTTAAATTTGAACATTTGTTTAATGAAAAAACTATACAATATTTTAACATAGAATAGAACAAATCTATATAGTCAGATTATGACAAATCGGTTTTATCGGTTAATACGATTACCGGTAAATTTTGTCAAGAATTACCTGTAATTTAAATAATGATTTAACATAACTAGGTTACATTAAAAAATGAAGTGATTTTTTTTAACAACTTGCAACTAATTAATTGAGATAAAATAAAGATAAACAAACTACACTAAATAAAAATATTCCATTATTTAAATTAAATTATTTTTCTGAAATTATAAAATTAAATTTGGAACACCTGACAAATATTCGTTTCGATACAAAAAAAATATTATTTATAGTAATAAATTCACTTTACAGATGTCAAATTTTAATGTAATTATTTAATAATTCTTCACAGAAACAGTTGTGTAATGCTGCATTATTATATTATACTGTGGTATAAATTCCAAATTGATTTGTTACGCTGTCACGTAAACCTGACAGATGTCATCTTATATATGTATTTTCCCTTTAATACGACGAGTTTTATAATAAATAATTAAGAACGAGAAAAAAATATTTCACGCACGTTAAATATTAATCATGAGACAATAAATAATCATCTCTTTTTTTATTGTGAAAGTAGTAATATATTTTTTATTCAAGGGATTACGTTTTCCTCGATTTAATGATTACTCTCAAATCCCATTTATATCCTTCATGCTCGAAATGTATTCCCTGCAGCCGCGGAGGATCATTCATCACTCGCGTCCTTGAAATTGCACGTAGATTGAATACTAGTTCTGAAACCGCAGCGCAATTTGTTTTATATACAAAATTATTATCTTAGTAGAACATGAATCCATTTTTTTTTATTGCCGTTTTGGTTATTTATAAGTTATTATCTTTTATGATGCGGTTGTGTTGGAAGCAAATTTCGCTCGATACAAATGAGCGAAAAAACATCAATAATGTTCTTGGAACGCATGAGAAATCTGATTACGTGTTATGTGTTGATTATATCTGAAAATGCATTGGTTGAAATTCCTTCGGGATGATTCAATCCGGTTATGCTTTTGCTACTGGATGAACGGACGCCCACGTCTGGATCGGAGGAATTCGGTAATTGATCCAACAACATATTTTTGTCGTGCTCTCGTCCGACGTTAATTTGATTATTTTAAAAGGGGGCACGGACACCCGCCCACACACGTGTATCCGATAATTGAAAGCCTTCCAACCACCTCCCAAACCTCGCCGTCGTCCACATAAATTCGATTTCTGGACGCGATGGAATTTCTTGATTGGGGCAGCAAATACAAAAGTTTAAAGAAAAAACACATCACAAAAGGGACCGTGGGGCGACGTATTAATTGCTCGCTCTATTGGAACGTGAAATTCCATTTTAAGTTCAACGCCTTTTTTTTCTTCTTAAGAGCAGAAGAGGGCAAAAAGGAAGACGGACCGAAGAAAAGTTGGAAAGCAAAGGACGGAAAGTTTTTTCTCCACTTTTTTTTCATTCATTCCCGTCGAGTTTTGCCATTGCATTCACTAGTTCTAGCACATTAAAGCATTTAAAAAAGGAGAAAAAAATCAATTTGCATTCATGCTTTTATTCAATGTATTTTTTTTTACAGGCAACGCAATAAATTCAACTCAATAAATTGAACACATTTTCGATTCTAACAAATCTTAACACAATATTCAAAGAATAAAATTCTATAGTAAATTTGTATTGAAATCTATTGATAAATCTCTTAACGCCAACAAACAAAAATTATAATAGGAAAATTTAAAAAAATAGATTTTACAAGAAAACTTAAATTATGGTATTTTTGAAATTTACAATAATTTTTTAATTTCCAAAATTTATCGTATTTTTGGAATGTTTGAAATTTACAGTATTTTTTAATTGTATGAAATTTACGGTATTTTTTAATGTTTGAAATTTACGGTATTTTTTGAATATTTGAAAGTTACTGTAATTTTTGTATAATTGAAATTTACGGTTTTTTTTTAATATTTAAAATTTAAATTTTTTTAAGTTTAAAATTTACAATATTTTTTGAAAGCTTGAAATTCACGGTATTTTCTAAACAATTGAAATTTATGGTAATGTTTGAACTAAAAAATATGACTCAAAAAATATATTTTTAATATTAAAATTATGATGAGCATAAATAAAATTTAATGATTTACAATTATTATTATATTAAACGTTCATTACATAATAATATATTAACATGAAAATTATAACATACAACTTAATATTTATTACTGATCCATCAGCAGGAACAGTTTTTTGGGATGTAAAAAGAATTTTGTTTAAGAAAATTATGTAAAGGCCTGGTTTCAAACTTTTCAAACAGTCCTCGTATAAAAAATAAAACTGTAAATTTCATTGGATTAAGCTAGGTTACAAGAAGAAATAAAATAAATTTAATTGTTTTAAAACTGGATTATATTACAAAACTATATATTACTACGCTCAAAACAGTTAATGGTAAAATAACTAATAAACTTTTCTGACCTATATTGGTAATTATTTCCACTTGGATCGGGCGTGGTTTCTAAGTAATGCTCGTAGTTATATATTTTATTGTTCATGGTATTATTTGATGGTTCAACGAAACTAGTTTCCCGCAGCTTTTTCACATTAAATACTGCGTAAAAACGTATAGTTTAATTATTTCTTGGTTCATTGTTAAACTTAGATATTTAAAGTCAAAATATTTATTGCAACAATAATGGTAATAATGAAATAAAAAAAGATCTAATGGACTTCCACCCAAAAGTTTAAATTTAAAATGATTAAAATAGTTATTCACAACAAAGCATAAAATATGAATCAAGTTTTGATAGATTTTCATCGACCTTAAAAAATATATAAAAACTTATATATTGCTCATAAAAATATTCCATCGAAGTAAACAAAAATGAACAATCACCGTAAAACTAGTTTAGAAAATATACAATATTACCAGTATTCCAAACAGCTTGAAACTGGACAATTTTATTTAATCGAAATTTAGTTTGTTAAAAAAATTTCAATGGATCTTCACCATGTGTTTTCTATAAAATATTAAATAATTTATACATTTTTTATTTAAATTTAACTGAATAATTATCTGAACCTAACAATATTTAATTGCAAGCATTAATAATAATAATAATAGATTTGAGTAAATAAAATACGGACCGTCTGGCTCTAAAATCCGAAACGCGCTAATAAACTAAAACCGTAAGTACCGTAACTACAAAGACGCTGCAATTATATAAGATGATTTAATGGCCATAGTTAACTGCGGACGATTTGCTAGAGTTGAAGTAACCAGTGTTAAACTAAACACATACTAAAACCAAACAACAGAAAAACCTCAGCGATAATTGCCAATTATAACAAACAAACAAAATTAACACAACAATTTTTTTTTATATAACATTTTTTGTTTAACTGCTCTATTGGACATTGAATGTATACTTAAGCAATCTAAAATTAATATAATTACTATAGAATAGTTGATGTTGATGTAGTTGATGAAAATAGAGTTGGGATTCTATTTTAGTCAAATTTAAGTAAAAATAAATTTTGTAATAATTTAGTGTTAAGTTGTTGTTACTCCGTATTAGATAACTAGTGCATTCCTATGTATACAAACAAGGTGATGATACTATTTTCAGTTCAGTGAAAACCGGGCTGTCGTCTATCTAATTAGGATGTACTAATTATACATGCAGCAATAGTTTGTGATCATGAAAGTTTTTGTGGTTGGAAATACAATTCTCTTGTAATTACAACGTTTATAATTACATGATTACAGACAATTTGTTTCCAACAAAAAATATTTTTAGAAATAATTATTTGAAATTTTGTAAAGTATTTTTTTTTTATGAAGTTGAAGTTTTAGTACTAATTAAAAGCTGTAATTTATGTTGAATTATCATATTAATAAAATTAATCTAAAAGTTTAAAAATGTAATTATTTGTTCATAATAAAACATAATTATTACATTCTCTAACAGAAACATGAATGTCATCATTAAGTTGCAAATTACTTTTTATTTAAAATATTTTGAAATTGTGGTTACAAGTAATTAATGATGATTAGATTCGTTAGATAATAGAAAAAATATAAAATTATGGAAAAAGTATCTCGTAAATATAAAAACCAACAAAGTAAGCAAAATAATACGTTTCGAGGTTAACACTCTCTCTACAATGTGTGGACCCAAGTGAAATGTTTTGTATTCTGTGACATATCTTCTTTCATAAAGTAGAAACCTATACAACATTTCACTTACTCTATAGTTATTTATTTGTCTGCAAACTTTAACAGTTAGTAAAAGCACGCTTGTTCTTAAATCAATAATTTTACCTGATAATAATTCTCTCTTTAAAATCGACGATTTTTCTGTTCAAATAATAATCAATAATAACTATCTTTATTCAGTTTATGTTAGATTACTTTTAATTCTTAGTAAAAACTAAGTATTTCTCAACTTTGTTCATTCTAGAACTGCCGTCGGTAAGCTGCAGCCCTTGAGCCACGTGAGGCTCTTTGGGTACTTGCTTATGGCTCTTAAATAAAATAGAATTTTTAAAGGTTAAATTATTATTAAATTATTATGAGTGGAAGATTTTTATAACAAAAGTAATTGTTTATAAATATTTTAAATTTTGCAATATTGTGGGGTTCAATGTAGAAATATTTATTTAAAAAAAATCTTTATTGTAAAATTTCCATTACACAATTATTGGACACGCAAAGGCAATGTTCACGATTTTTTTTATTGCAATTAAAATCTGTTGCAAAGGAGTTGCTATAAATTAAAGGATTTCTCTTGAACGGCTTGTGTAAATCAGAGTATCTCCCGCGTCGTATTACGACGTCCTTTTTTATTGTGCCGGGATTTATTTTATTGTTTTTTCTGTGCACTTTTTCTTTCGTTTCGTTTTTCGAAAGCCGTATTGTCCAAAGTAATATGCGACCGCTGGGGAAAGGCAAAGGAAAATGGGTTAAGTAAAGTGCAATGGGATTTATGGGTTTTCTGGTGGCTCGCAAAGTTCAGTCCGATAGCAGTGAAAACTTTTTTTTTTTTTGTTTTCGAGGACGAACAAAGACAATTCGCTTTAATTACAAATGGAATGGAATAGAATACACCTGTTATGAAATACGCGTATTTGTGGAAGAAGGTATGTAGTGTGCAGCAGTTTCTTAACGAAGCAAAGTGCGAAGTGCAAAACCGCACGAATAAAACTGTCGACTTTGCAGCGCGAAATAATGCGATTGTTACACACGACGTTTCGTGGTAAAAGCGCGACGCTGTTCTATTCTATTCGGCCCCATAATTCACTTCGATAACAATAAAAATATTTTAGAAACCTTCTTGCATTTTGATAACAATCACAATATTTTACGTGCCCGAGAGAAGAGCAACAGAACTTTTTGAAAGTTTTGCAGCTTCAGTATTTTGCACAGCACAAAGAGTAAACTGATTATAAGTCTCAACAAGTTTTTTTTCTACATAAATTATGATGCAATTATTAATAATTCCTAAAGAAACATAATTTATTAATGCTAACAGTTTAAAATTTATTATCAACAATTTATTTTCTTTTACCAGTCGTATTGATAATATATTAAAATTTATTTATTTTATAAACTACATCTGTGGGCCCTTTTGCAATGTAGACATGTAGCCCTTGTGCAATGTAGCCCTTTTGCAATGTAGACTATAAAGTAGCTACGCTACTATTTTCAATACATATTTTTTATTGGGTTGAGAAATGACAGCTGTCACTTTATGTCAAAATGTCAAAAACAAATATTATAAAAAATTGAGTTTCAATACAATTAGAAACAAATATATTGATTTGTGCAGATAAATAAATAAAGAAAATATATATTTGTCAGTATTAAACCTATATGTTTGATCCAATTGATGAAATTAGATTAGATTCAATGACAGTATTATATATGTGTAATCCTATTAAAATTATTTTTTATTCAGGAAAAACAACGATTTTCAGTTATAATTCGATGAATGTGAATAGAAAGATCCATTTTTTTTAAGTGGTGCTGACTGCAACGAACTAATTAAAATGTAATGCAAAGTCAAGAAGAAAGAAAAAAAATGTTGGGAGTGAACGACGAGATGGTTATGTCTGCGGGTTTGGAAATTTCTTAATTAATAATCATGTCGAAAAAGGAAACGGTTTTATTCGGGACCCGCTAAAACGTTTTGACGTTTTCATTGCGCCATTCTGGCCCGCAGCCAGGCGGCTCTGATCATCTGGTGTAACAGTCGTGACGTCGATGCTTCCTGGATATTGCCGACCCTGGCCGTTCGACGTAACTCACGTACATCATTCTATATACAGAGTGTTTCAAATATATTATATATAAATAATACGTTAAATAGTTTTAATTATAATATTCACTAATTAAATAAATGACATAAGTGTATCATGAAATAAACTTACAATTTATAATAGAACAAACGATAAGAATACTAGCATTTTTTGTAATAAATAATTATATAGCAGCATTTTCCAAATTATGGATTATAGTGGTTGGCAAAATGACAGCTGTCACCTTGTGTCAAAGAGAGAAACTGATGAAATACTCTTAGCAAGAATAACCACAAATATATTATTCGTGCGGAAAAAAGGTTAAGAAATGTAGATGCATAATTTATGTTGTATGTTCTAACACAAAAATATTACATAAAATAATAAGTTATCATTAAGTTATTGTTAACCTAGTTCTTAGAAGTATTTTTCCATACTCAATAAGTCTGACACATATATATGGCAACACTGTTGCTATGTGATTTCTGTATATTACCAACCTTCAAACGATACGTGTCAAAATTTCATAATATTTTGACAATTTACAGGCTACAGTGGTTTTAGTGATTGAATGAATTACGCTTCGAATTGCTTCCTCATCCACCTGACATTCCAAATATGGTCCACAGAGGCTAATGGCTTTTTGCTGACATCAAAAATATGCTCCAGGGAAAGAAACAAGGCATCAAACCTAGAATAAGTCCTTAATAAAAGTCCTTTTCCTTTGAACACTTGTATGTTTTATACATGTAAGACATCACTGAATAAGTCTCCGGTTTGACACATATATATGGAAACACTGTTGACAAACTCATATAATTTCTGGATAGTACCAACTTTCAAATGATACGTGTCAAAATATTCTGACAATTAGTTCACAGGTTACAGTTGTTTTAGTAATTGAATGAATTGACATCAAAAATATGCACCAGGGAAAGAAACAAGGCATCAAACCTAGATTAAGTCCTTAATGAAAATCCTTTTCCTTTGAAACTTGTATGTTTTATACATGTAAGACATCATTCAATAAGTCTCCGATTTGACACATATATATGGCAACACTGTTGACAGACTCATATAATTTCTGGATAGTACCAACCTTCAAATGATACGTGTCAAAATATTCTGACAATTAGTTCACAGGTTACAGTGGTTTTAGTAATTGAATGAATTGACATCAAAAATATGCTCCAGGGAAAGAAACAAGGCATCAAACCTAGATTAAGTCCTTAATGAAAATCCTTTTCCTTTGAAACTTGTATGTTTTATACATGTAAGACATCATTCAATAAGTCTCCGATTTGACACATATATATGGCAACACTGTTGACAGACTTATATAATTTCTGGATAGTACCAACCTTCAAATGAGTCATGTCAAAATATTCTAACAATTAGTAACACAGGTTACAGTGGTTTTAGTAATTGAATGAATTGACATCAAAAATATGCTCCAGGGAAAGAAACAAGGCATCAAACCTAGATTAAGTCCTTAATGAAAATCCTTTTCCTTTGAAACTTGTATGTTTTATACATGTAAGACATCATTCAATAAGTCTCCGATTTGACACATATATATGGCAACACTGTTGACAGACTTATATAATTTCTGGATAGTACCAACCTTCAAATGAGTCATGTCAAAATATTCTAACAATTAGTAACACAGGTTACAGTGGTTTTAGTAATTGAATGAATTGACATCAAAAATATGCTCCAGGGAAAGAAACAAGGCATCAAACCTAGATTAAGTTCTTAATGAAAATCCTTTTCCTTTGAAACTTGTATGTTTTATACATGTAAGACATCATTCAATAAGTCTCCGATTTGACACATATATATGGCAACACTGTTGACAGACTCATATAATTTCTGGATAGTACCAACCTTCAAATGAGTCATGTCAAAATATTCTAACAATTAGTTTACAGATTACAGTGGTTTTAGTGATTGAATGAATTACGCTTCGAATTGTTTCCTCACTCACTTTCTAGAAATGCTTCCCAGTGACTACAGGCTTTTTATAGACATCAAAAATGCTCCAGAGAAAGAAAAAAGGCATCGAATAGTTAAAGGAGCTTTAGAATGAATGTATCACTCTTGAAGGAGTTATAAGTGACCCACTTTGCTGAAAAAAATACCTAATCCACTTAAATGTAATTGATGTATAACCAAATTAGTATTACAAGTGTTGTTTAACATGTAATAATGGAATTGTAAAGGTGTACACCCTGTATAGTATGCATAAAGAGTGGATTGCGCAAATAAAATTGATTCCGTCAAGAGTTCAGCGTATCGGGGCCGCTTATCACACGGCTCTCTGGAATCCAAACTGTTTGCAACAAAACCGACATATTCTCAATTAATTTAGATGATAATCTAAATACATTATATATATAAAACCGCTACCAGTTCTGTTCTCTCTGTCTCCGTTTGTCTGCACAGTAAAAGACCACAAGCATTCACATGCAGATCGTTCGGATCTCCGACAACCATATTTGGCATTCGTCCTGATTTCGTATTCCATTACACAGCGATCGACGTACAAAAAAAAATAAACAGGATTGTATTTAATATGTATACTCAATAAATAGATAAATAAAAATATTCTTAATGCTTGTCACTCAATCAAACGAGAGCCCGGAATTATTTCCAATCGGAATCCTTTACAAATCCAATTACCGCAGCCGAATAGTTCGGATCAGATAAATAAATTCGCTTGTCAATTTACGGCGCCGCGCCGAATTTCGTGAATGTCATTGCAACCTAGAGACCAACCTAGGTGGCCAGAACCACCACTCACTTCTTTCACCTCTACCGTGAACTTTATTATTCTGAGAAGTCAACAACACAGTTTAATATTGGATAACTATTAATCACTTGATTTATTTATTTCATTCTCTTATATAATAAACCATAGATTAAATAGTCATAACTATAAAAGCAATATTCTCATTTTAAGATTATCTCACTAGAAAAAGAACTTAGGAGAGGTAAGGAGTAAATAACAGCATTTAGTATCTGCAAATTATGTAATAATCATTTTAGATTTCCTAATAAAATGAAAACAAGAAAGAAACAAGTTATGATATTCCTAAATTAGATTATTATTGAATTAATGGTTGTTTTTATGTCATTGTTATTAGTCGGAAACCTTTTTGGAAAAGAACTATTTTTAAGAATATTTAGAGAGCCGTATAAAATAGGACGACCGAAAGAACCAACCATTGTTCAATCAATGAAGCTGATTATCCACCCCTGGTATAAACATATCTTAAACATATCTGCATTATGCTGCATCTGACATATGTCATCTATAATTAACATATGTCAAAAATTATAACATATGATTCGTAATCATGTCATTTTTACCAATTACTATGGAAACAGAATTACATTAATTAATATTTA
This sequence comes from Nicrophorus investigator, assembly GCA_963457615.1. Lineage (NCBI taxonomy): Eukaryota > Metazoa > Arthropoda > Insecta > Coleoptera > Silphidae > Nicrophorus > Nicrophorus investigator. The sequence goes on along the minus strand of OY735142.1, from coordinate 11,176,897 downwards.
GTTGTTAATTGTTTTAATTTACAAAAAATACAATTATTTTCATTACATATAAACTAAAATTTAATAAAAAAGACAAATTTAGTAAATTATCTTTTTATAGCAAAAATTAGTTATTGCAACATAAAATAATCTGAAGTGAGCTGCATTATGCTGCATCTGGCCTATTTTTGACATATGTCATAAATTATAACATATTGGTAATCATGTTATTTTTACCAATTACTATGGAAACATGATAACACAATTTTGACTTTCATTTAATATTTAGTTGTTAATTGTTTCAGTTTAAAAAAAAATCCTTAAAATATAATTATTTTCATTACATAAAAAATAAAATTTATTAAAAAAAAACTAATTTATTAAATTATCTTATGATGTCAAAATTATTAAATCATATAATAATTTAATTATAACGAACAGAAGGTTTTACTTTTAATTAAAAATTAATTTTTACTTTACTAATATATATTTTATAAATAAATTTATATTTTTTAATTTTTTATTTATTTTTTTATATTTATATTTTATTTTTTAACATATACAAAATTTTGGTAAATAAATCACATATTATTTCAGTATACTTTTTCAGTTTAAAACAAAAAAATGTTTCCATTAGCTACAAAAATAAATAGATACACAAAACATAATAATAAAGTAAGTATTTTTTTTGTTTGAATGCAAATACTCATGTATGTTATTTTATTTTTTATATTCACATTTAAAAATAACATTTAAAACGTATGTCATTACGTTGATGTTACTAATGGTCAATTGGCTCACATAAATATGCTTATTAATAACCAACATTTACAGACACACATAAGATTAGTAAGTACTCGAATGAAAGAAATAACATAATTATTATATGTAATTATAGTGTTTACGATACACGAGCTTAAGAGTTTGCAACAGTTTATTTATAGTACTGTTTAATGCTATTACACTGACGGCTCGGATTAACGGAGGCTTAAATCCAACTCTTTTTTTTTCGAACTCTTACATCTTTTAAGTCATGTATATAAATAGTTTTTTTATATGTCGAAGAGGTCGATGAACCATTGCAAATATTTTATTTATAATTATAATAAATTTAAAATTTATTGTATACATTTTTTATATATATACAAATCTCAAATTTTCTGCTTTATTTATAATTAATTATATTATAAAGTTATAAACTGATCTATTTTATTTTTTTATTTGGCAAATCTAGTAAATTAAAATTATTTACTAATGCCTTAATATATTTTTTTAATAAAAGTAGACATTATAACGTTTATATAAGAAAAACATTTTTAAACATACCTTTTTCTCAAAAATATTTTATTTTAATAACATTTATACCTAGTTGTTAATAAAAAAAACCTTTCAGCAAATTGTATTTGATATACTAATACAGTATATCTACTAAAAATGATCGAGATCGACTTTTTTACTTAAAAGATTTATTCAAATGATTTTCAATGTTATTTCATTATTTTAAACTAGATCATAATCATTTTCTCTATACATCTCTTACAAAAATAATGCAAATTATAATTTAGGTTTCTAACATTTCAAGTTCTTAAATCAGTATTATTTATATATTGCAAAATAAATAACTTATATAACTTATAATTATGACTTTAAGCCCTTTCAGTTAATAAATAATTGTATTTAAATAAAAGACAACTAATTGTATTATTATAAATTATGTAATCAAACTAAGAGTAAATTTTGGAAAAAATAAGTAATTTTGTAATACGTAAATGGTAAATTCATGTTGTACTTGCTTTTCTCTAAATAAATGTTTTAAATCTAATTATGATTTAGTCAATTACGTTTCAGGAATTTGTTACATAAATTATAAAATTTTATGATATGAAATAATTATCTGAATTATTAAATAATTAGTGAAATTTATTTATCGAAATGTGATAAATACATATGGATAATTGATATTTTAACTTTTGACTTCATCTCTAAGAAAACTACGAAATTCAAAGAAAATCTTCATCTCTTACAGAAATAATGCAAATTATAATTTAGGTTACTAACATTTCAAGTTCTTAAATCAGTATTATGTAAATATTGTTGCAAACAAAAAAAAACTTATGTATCCACAGTAACCGTGGAGCCGCATTGGCTCTCTTAATACAAAATTGTGGCTCGCAGCTCCCGTATTGAGTAAAAAAGTACGAAAATTCATTTTACAATAGAAAATATCGATGGTAGAACTACTATGTGCGGCTCCCTAGACTTTTTTTTAACTGCCAATATCTTAAAAATGGCTCTTTACTCTCAGAAGGTTGCTGACCCTGGTCTAGTATAGTGGTTAAAATTATTTTTTTAATTCATAATCATTATGTAACAAAATTCTATAATTATTCTTATTAGTCAATTGATTTCACAGTTTCGCAAATATTCTTAATATATTTCTGAGGTAATAATTTCTACTTCATCTTAAAAGAAGTAAGGATCAAGAATTATTCCTGCATTTACAGCACAACAAATCGTTAATTTCCTGTGTTTTCCGTCGAATTTTATCTGTAAAATCAAGGATAAAAAAATTGGAATATTTTCGAACGTTCCTCAGTCGTGAATTTTTTCATATTAATTTTCAAGAATTACACTTTAATAATCTTAAAAAAATAAATTAATTAATTTGAAAAAGTTATTCCAATAATAAAATATTGTTAAAAAATACTAGAAATTAATCTTTGATTTTTCTTGCGGTTATTTTAAAATGAGTTACTTTGTATAAAGTTAGGATGTGGACCATTATTCTTGGTATAACAGTAAGGTTTCCAATCGAGCGATATTTCTTCGGGCCGCGGATGAGAAATCACGATGACCCTGTGTATAAAAGATGTTGAGTATTTCCTGCAATTTATTTCCTCCTCGACGAAGAGCAAGAAAAAAAGTACGTCTCCGGATTGATTATATTTAGTTTACGGACGGCAATAAATTGTTAATCCATGCCTCGCACGATATCACCATTAGATTTATTGGATAGAGATTGAGCTATATCTTATTAACGCACGGCGTACTAAATATGGTACACCACGTCCATTTAGGGAGAAAAATGTTCATAAACTATCCGAACAGAAACAAGCAAAACGCATTTAAAACGTCTTCTAAATGTACGGTACATTTTGCAAAAGTGCACGTTTGCATCTCGAGCTTCAATATATTTTATAACAGTTATATTTTATGCGGCCGAAAGGTATGTCACGTATGTTTGCGTGTGGCGGTTTAATATTTTTGTTTTTCAGGTAAAATAAGGTAAATTGAAATTCGTCGCGTTAAGTTCCTATATGGGATATGGGCATTATGGTATGGCACATGGCATAACAGACGGCTTATGCAAACATAAATCGGCCCACGGCCAGTAACTCGTGCAGGTCGCGAGTCAACGACGTGATTTATTCATCTGGATCCGATTCAGTAAATACAGAAAAAAAGGCAGCAATAATGGAAAACTAGTATTCATTTCATAGAAAAAAGTAAATAGGGAAAAATTGTACAAAAAAATTCCGAAACAAACTTTATATTTCCAATAAAAAAAAATTAATTGTTAAAATAGTTGCAAAAAATATTTCAATGAAAACAATTAAATAATCTCCGATCTTTATTATTTAATAATTATAAGTATGACCTAATTAAAATTAAATATTAATTACTATAATTAAGCTCTTTCGGTCAACAAATAATTGTAATTAAATAAAAGATAATTAATTGTATTATTATTAATTATGTAATAAAATTTTGGATAAAAAAAGTAATTTTATAATACGTAAATGGTATATTCATGTTGTACTTGCTTTTCTCTAAATAAATGTTTTAAAATAAATATGAATCTAATTCTGATTTAATCAATTATATTTCAGGAATTTGTTACATAAATCATAAGTTTTCTTATTAGATAATTATAGAAGGTATAATAAATTATGAAATAATTAGCGAAATTTATAAATCGAAATATATGAGGATGATTAATAAATTAACTTTAGATTTTATCTCTACAACAAATGAAAACTACAAAATTTCGAATTAATTTTAAGAATTTGATATATTTTTTTACTAGTTTAAATTTAAATATTTACATTTTTATAAGAATCTAATTAAGATATTATAAAACGGCTACATAACATATAATTTTTGATTATTGATATTTAGATATATTTACAAAAGTAAACTCGTAACAAATTTGATTCATAATTTTCTTTAATATATTCTAAACATTCATATGATTTTAGTTAATATCGGTTTGATGCAATTTTCACATTAGCATCTCTATTAATTATATTTATATCTATGCAAAAAACTCCCCAATTCTCTTTTTCACATCATATAATTTAGGGGTTGTTAACACGTTTGCGGTATTCAAATAATAAAATGAGTATTTTGAATGTGATGTGACGAAAACAAGACAAAAAAAATATTTTCCGATCATTTTTTCCAGTACAAAAAATAAATCTCAATAACGTGGAAGTAAAATCATGTGCATATCATTTAATAATATAATAATTGGAATAATAATAAACAATAATAATGATTATAAGGTTTATGCATAAAAAATTGTAAAGCTATGAGTTTAAAGTTGGACAGGAAACATTATAATATTGTATGCACTTTGAGCAAAAGCTTTTATGTGCATGTTTCTGTCATATATTATAATTACGTAAAATATGGCATTATTTTGCCATTTATTATAGTCACGCAATAAAAGATTTTTGACACGTTGAAATAAAGTCATAGGAAATATTAGCATATGACTAAAAATAATTTCTAAAATGACTGCACTTTTAGATTTATTATAAAGAAAATAATATTATATTTTTTATTTAAAGTTGCAAAGTTTAAAGTTGCATAATTCTAACTTTTGGAATTCAGCAGATGAAGAAAAATAAATATTCATTGGCCAACAAAAATAATATTAGCTGACATATGCGTAAAGTCGTGAAACCAAGTTTCTTAACTGATGACAGTTTTTGGCATAAAAAGAAAACAGTAATTGGAGTGCCGAGTAATGGCCATCAGTCGCACTTCCGAAACGTTATTTATTTTTAGACACATGTCAAAAAAGTGTTATTTTTATTTGACGTATCGAAAATAAACTTACTGCTCTGTGAAGTTTATTAACACATTTACAAAATTGATAGATAAAGGCTGAACTAAATTAGATATCCCTGAATATTATTAAATATTCACTTTTTCATATATTTTTGTCATGAAACGATAATATTAAAAATCATTGAATACAAAAAAAATAAGAAATTTGTATAGTATTTTAATGTAAGGAAATCAATTATTTAATGAATATAAAATATTAAAATTGATTAAGGATAATTATTAGTTTTCAATGAGAAATAATGAAATGTTAATAATTTAATTAATATAGTGTAATTTTGAATCAAGATAATTTGGTAACTTTAATTATATCTTAATAAATTATCTTGACGAGTTATTGAAAAAAAAGATAATTAAACGAAGAACGGCATTTAAAATTACGAAAGAGTATTGTAAAAATTCGATGTGCGAGATTTAATATTAGTTTTCAATGAGAAATGAATAAATAATTTAATTTAATTAATATAGTGTAATTTTGAGTTTACATAACTTTGTAACTTTAATTATATCTTAATATGTAATAAATTATCTTGACGAGTTATTGAAAAATAAGATAATTAAAGGAAGAAGTTCATTTGAAATTACGAAAGAGTATTGTAAAAACGGATGTGCGAGATTTAATAGTGAACAAATGTTATTCGATTGATGAAAACATACAATAATTATTAGTTTTCAATGAGAAATGATGAAATAATTGAATTAATACAGTGTGATTTTAAATTAAGATAAATTTGTAATTTTAATTATATCTTAATATGTAATAAATTATCTTGATGAGTTATTGAAAAATAAGATAATTAAAGGAAGAAGAGTATTTGAAATTACGAAAGAGTATTGTAAAAACAGGATGTGCGTGATTTAATAGTTGAACAAAAGTTATTCGATTGATGAAAACATACGAAATTTACGATTTGTTTTGATTCCTAAAACTGTTTGGATGTAGCAAGCACATTATGCGTGTAGTATAAATAAAGTCGTGACGAAGTTCGCGTATATTCTTTGTGCGCTTGCTGAGGTCGAAAAAGTGCGTGCCAAGCTAAAAATAGCGAACTTAACCACTGACCTATACGAGGGAAAGAGAAGAAGAGCAGCCACGGTGGCATCGCGGCAGTAGCAACCAGAGTGGGATAGGTTCAGAGCGAGGAGAGCAGCCACCAAGCTCGGAGCGCAACATTATTTATGAATGGATGCGTGTTTATCTAAAGTCCATTATTAATAAATGGCCTGGGTGTAAATAAAAATATACATAAAGCCGGACGGGAATGTTGATGTCTCGAGTGTGTTGTTAAAAGCGTTCGAATGTCCCGCTCGTGCTCTCGGCTGTGCCAAGAGAGTATAAAAAAAAATCATCAACAACAACAACAACTGACCACTCTTTCGATACGCCGACGACGTCGTATTCTTTGTTGTTCATCCATTCATAAAATCCCATCGATCCGGAAGCGAACGAATGCATAAATATTAATGTGCTTAATTGCTCTTACCAGGGGATCCCTGAACAAATAGCGGGTATCTACAAATACGGCAAATTCACCTGAAACAATAATCAAACATTAATTTTAAAACATAATTGCTTTCGGTAATTGCACGAACGCATCGATAATGAAGCTCCGTTTTCACGGCGCTAATAATTATTTATAATTGATATTTGCTTTCTTCTCCACATACGTAACGATATTATTCATCAATACCTCTCATATTTAAAAATAAATATACAAATTTATTTATTTTTTATTATTAAATGATTTAATTATTCCATTTAAAAAGAGTCAAGTCTCTGTTTGTGCGCTTAATTTTTGTGCAGTTTTAATGTCTTCGAATAATCCTGTTTTGTGTAACCGAGTTCTCGGACGTTAAGTTTAAGTATAACACGAAACTTTTACAACACGGTTTACTCCTGAAAACAAATAGATATAATTCACCATCATCTTAAAACACGGTGCTTATTTTATTTTTAATGACTGCCAATATTTTTTTAATAATAAAATATTTTATATATTTTACATAGTTTTCGTATAATTTATGTAATATTTCTTCAAACAATTATATTAAATAATTTAGAAATGTGCATCTACTTCTATTATGAAGGAAAAAAAATATATATTGAAACCAACTTAAAAAATAGCTAATAACAGGGACTTAAGCTGAAATTAAATCAATTAATGTAGAAGTCCAAATATTATTAAATAAATATATTTTATATAACTACATCTCGTTTAACGAATAGTTTAAAATTCACAAAATTACTTATTTTACAGAAGTTAATTAAGAATATAATTCCAAAATGAAAAACTTTTTTGAAGACCGAATAGTTTCTCAAATAAGTACTGAAAATACAATTTTTACTAAAAAAATCATTTTTTTATATATATATTTGGTTTTTAACATTTTTCAGTTTGAACTTAGTTTAAGTTTCATAAAATTACTTCGTTTACGGAAGTTAATACACTATACACAGATATTAATTTAATTCCAAAATGAAAAACTTTTTTGAAGACCGAACAGTTTCTTAAATAAATACAACTTAGAAATTACGTTTTTAAATATTGATTCTGCATGATTCTCTTTCATCAAAAAATGGTATTCATGACTTATGAATAACACATTTACTGAAAACAGGCCATTTTTTACTAAAAAAACACTTTTTTTTATATATATTTGGTTGTTAACAGTTTGAACTTAGTTTAAGTTTCAAAAAAATTATTTCTTTTACAGAAATTAATGTGCCCAACTATTAATTTACTTCCAAAATGAAAAGATTTTATGAACATAGAACAGTTTCTCAAATAAACACTGAAATTACAAAGTGAAATTAGATTTTTTAAATAAGAGTCAAAATAAATTGTTTATGATTCTCTTTCATTTAAAAATGATATTTATGATAATGTTTATTGATATCAGTATAATTTGTACCAAAGAAGCAAGCATTTTATTATATATTTGGTTGTTAAAATTTTTCAGCTTAAACTTAATTTAAGTTTCACAAAATTACTTCTTTTACAGAAGTTAATACACTGTTCTTAGGTATTAATTTAATTCCAAATTGAAAAGTCACAGTTTCTCAAATAAACACTGAAATTACGAAGAAAGTGAAATTAGATTTTTAAAGAAGAGTCAACTAAATAAGCATTAAAATTTTTCAGCTTCAACTTCATAATATGTTCTTCTTTTAGTACAGCTTCTAGTCATATTATCAGCTAATCTTCATCTTTCTAAGAATTTTCAATGTTTTCATTTCCAAGAAGTTTTGCCATATAGTTTGAACTGTCACATATCCTCTATTTCAATTAAAGTTCTAAGTAGATAAGAAGCTTAAAATGGTTGTGTTTGCTATAAAAAACATTACATTTTCAGGATTTAAGAGTCTAACGTGTTAAGATCTGTAGGATGTTGATTTACCACAAAAGTATTTTTTTTTCTTTTATAATACCGTTTTACTTAAAGACAAAAGTCGTTAATGTTAAATAGGGCTTGAAATAGCGGATTTCGTTATATCGAAGCTTCATTATCAGAAGTAACGTTAACTGACGATATTAAATTAAATATTACATTGTTTATATATATTTTTACATTGATTAACGTCAGTTAAGTTTAACTTGTGAGTGATCGGTATATTCATTATATAATCCCATTATCTTTCAGACGGATTTTATTACTCTCGTTGAAGTTAATAAAAATTGAAGAAATAAAAATAAATGTTATCTTTTATAATTTGATGAGAACATTACTACTTCCAATTTAGTTGTCATAAACTGTAACTTGCATTAAAACTCATGACGAAACCAATTTAAATCAAATTGAGAAATTAATTATCATGAAAATAAACATTTCAGATTATTTTTATGTAATTGCATACATTAAATAAACATTCATGTTTATTTTCAACAGATAATTAAATTCGAACATTAATAACGAATGTAACACACACTAAAACACAGGTGCACTTAATAACCGAATAAATACATTAAATCGATACTTCAAACTATATAATATTACAATATGATTCACCGAAACGATATTATTTACGCAACACGAGACGCGACAAAAAAAAAAAAATAATTTATCAGCGGATTTTTAAAATTAGTATACGTGGCATTGGATGTAAATAACGCATTACATTTATGACACATTTCTGCCAAAAAAAAAAAAAAAAATGTGTCACGATAAACGCGTCGTTGTTATTTTATTTGGACGTTGATGGATAGTGCATTTTTTTTTCAAAATTTTTTGAATGCAAGCAGTGAAAAATTAATGTAACCACTTCGCTAACTTCGTATTAGTTTGTGGGAGTAGTAATCCATTAAACACTAGACTCGAAATTAAATGACTGTAGTAGCCGGTCCGTGGAATAATGTTTGAAGTTTGCCCAATGCATAAGGGATTTAAATTTTAAGTACCCTTAAGGGATTTGCATATTACAATATTCGCCGTGTACGAATTCCAACAAAATCAACGTACAAAAAAAAATCAGGAAAATTTCTTCATTTTTTTTTATTAGTTAAAATACCGTTTTTTTTTTTCTAAAGATAGTATTTTTTATAAACTCTATTACATAACAATTACTTTATTATTTTTAATACTAATCCCAGTGGTATTTAATATCATAAAATTTATCTCTTTATATTTGATTATTTCCGGATTTTATATGATTATTGATCCGTGAAAGAGTTTACATTGAAAAACGTTAAATTTTATTTGCTTTCGTTTAATAAGTATTTAAATGATTTAATGATATCAAACACTGGAAAATAAACGAATTATATAATAGCTCGTTATTTATTAAGTAGCCAGTTGCCGTAGTTACGGTTCGTTGAAGTAAGGTTTTAATTGCTGGTCGTTATTTTCGATGAGAAGATTATAGACATTTTTAAAGAAAATTTTCCAATTAATTTATTATATTCTAAATCAGTAAAATAAAAAAATATTAAGTTTTAAGACCTTCAAAAACTTAATAAAAAATCACTGTTTTCTCATACTTTGTTATTTATTATGTGTGCTTGTGCTAACTCTTAATTAACTTAATATGTGCACATTATTATTATTTATAATTACAACTAATTAATTTTATCTAATGAATGAAAACATATTTACTGCTGTTTATATTACTGACAACGTTAGACTATATATCAAAATGTCATGGTAATAAAAATTTATGTAATTAATTATAGAAATATTAGTAATATAATAAGTTTTAGTTATCATTTAATAATTTAATAAATACTAATAATATTTATTTATAATATTTATTTCAATAATAAATTACAAAAATAAAAATATAAGTATTAGGCCTTTTTCTCCGTTAAAATATTAAGCAAATATGTATTATATATTTTTTGAATATAAAACTTTATATATGGAACAGCGGTTTCCAAACTTTTGTTGTTTAAAATATTTTTTTTTGTTGACAGTTCCCATTTAAACAAATGATTTAATAAATAATATTAATATTTATTGCTATAATAAATTACAAAAAATTTAAAAAATATGTGTTAGGTCTTTTTGCCCGTTAAAAGATTTATTTTAAAATACTAAGCAAATATGTATGAAATATTATTTGAATATAAAAGCGAAAATAAAACTTTATAATAAGAAATAAGAACAGCAGTTTCCAAACTTTTCTTACATAACATTTTTTTTTGTTGGCAGTTCCCATTGAAACAAATGATTTAATAAATAATATTAATATTTATTGCTATAATAAATTACTAAAATTTAAAAAAATATATGTATTAGGTCTTTTTGCCCGATAAAAGATTAATTTTAAAATATTAAGCAAATGTATGAAATATTTTTTGAATATAAATGCGAAAATAAAACTTTATAATAAGAACAGCAGTTTCCAAACTTTTGTTGCTTAAAATATTATTTTGTTGGTAGTTCCCTTAAAACAAATTTATATATGTTATGTCATGATATTTTAATGAAGGACTGATTTCCAAAAAATATTCATACTACCAGTTTGGAAACCATTGAATCTGAGGTAAAATATTGTCAAAACGTAAATTCTGGTAGAAAAACTGTGGTGATTTAATGTATTTACAATACATTTTAGTTATTATAAATTAAATTATTAGAAATACATTTTTCTGTCTTAAAAAAAATAATATATTCTATAAATAACAATTTAATAAACTTATTGAGATATTTGCATTATTATGATATGATTATAATACTTCTAAAGATTATTACAAATTATATCTTATAGACAGACTTGACTAAATTAATTTATTTATATTGTGCATAAGTTTTGGAATAGAAGACAAAAAGAGCAAAAAAAATGTTTGATTACATTATTTGTGCCCAGTTATTTAATCCATAAATTACAAAAATGATGGTGTATTAGAGTGGATACAATCATACACAGTAGGTATAAAATTTTGAAGTGTCCAGATAGGTGGGATATTTGTTTGAGAAGACGGGTGGATGTAGAAGAGGACCAGCGAAGAAATTAGTAGTGGAAACCAGAATTGATGAATGTCGGTGCAGTGCAGTAATATACAGAAAGTGAGAGGAAAAAGTAGACTCTATAGCCTCTTTTGTGGGGAAATTTCTGCTCCTACTTCGCGTAAACTAATTGTCCAAAAAAACGTTACAGTAGTAAAAAAAAATAGTAATCGAAATGTTTATTGCGGCTCCTTAGACATTTTTAATAGACAAAAATGGGTCTTTGGTCCAAAAAGGTTGCCGACTCTAGATCTGACTCAATAAAAATATTGTTGTTATTTGAAAAATTTGATTACTTACAAAGAAAATAATATCAAAATAAGTTCCAAGAAACTAAAACAACTGTGAAAATATTTATTTATGATTTAGAATATATTTTTCGTTGTATTTCTCTTTTAGTTATATTTCTTTGCCTTGTTTATTGTTATTTTTTGTATTAGTATACTGGCCAATAAATGATGTTATTTCTTTATGATAAATATTGAAAATAATATTAAAAATTTAAAGTACCAGAAAATTAAGCAAATGAATTAGTAAACCTAAAAATAGAAATATTGCAGATCTACATTTATATTTGAGAAATATCTATTAAGTACATTTGCTATTTTTCTATTTAAGTATCTGGTAAAATGTGTATTGTTCTTATTAAGAGGCGAGTTGGTGGAATTCCTCCTTGAAACTAATGGTTCTGATAATATTATATGTGAAACATACGGCATAGCGTAAATGGGAGAACACGTGTTCAGTTTGAACTTATTTAAACGCTTTGCTGATTGAAGAAGAGCTCGCAACATCTAAATTATGATCGCAGAGGCATGTTTATACATGCGACAAAGTAATGAGACGGAGTTTCTCGGGATTTAGTGCCTTTTAAAACGGTTAAATTGCGTGGAAGTGTACCGGGAATCATTAAAGCTCGCGAACGAAGGAGAGACACGTGGTAATGGATGTGCATATTATTACATAAAAGAAAAACCGAAGTGAACGATGCAGGAAAAGGAGGAGCAAGAAGAAAATCGTCGCGGTGGAGAAGTTCGAGAAGGGTGGAAATAAAAGGATTGCAGGACTGGAAGGAAACACTCCATTTTCTGGCGCATTTATTTACCTTTCCGCCCGTTTTACAATGCGAATGCAAATTTCCAGGAACGCAGTGCAATATCTCTAAGATGGCATGTACATACATACTTATATTATATACATGCACAATCTGCTACATTTTGCAACAATATCAACTTCCGCAGCCGAAACAACCCGCTGAATATTCATGCAGTTCCGAATGCAAATCTCTGGAAACACCCCAAAAACTATATTAAATTCGGACACAGACAAATCCGCAAATCCGCAGATCCTACGGGTAGGGGGACTCACCATACCGCAGATATAATTTAAAAGCTTCACTCCAATCAACTAGATTATCCTCGTACGGGATTCCAACTTTCATACGATCAACAAGTGCCATAATATTTGTTATGACAATATGCCCTCAATAATTATCAACAACAATTAATAAATCTGAGAAAAATATTAAAAAAGTGGTTAAACACGTATATAATTATTTAACTCTTTGACCGAAATTACATAAAAATATTCGTATTTAAGCATGTTTTCCCTGTAAATTTTTATCCTATTTTTTTTTATATGATTCTGAAAAATTAAATGTATACTTAATGCCCTTATTATTCAATTTAAATTTGTAATTATAGTACGAAATTATATAATACAGATATATTAAATAATCTGAATTACATTGAAATTAAATTTTGATTTATGTTATAAAGCTATTTTATTTATACATATTTGCAAATTACGTAATATTTGTAATATAACTTTCTTAATTATTTATTCTTAAATTTCTTAACAATTACATTCAAGACGCTAATAATTCAGGCAATATTTAAAATCTTGATATATTTAGTAGAACATTTTATGTCTGTTTTATAAAACTAATTTTATTTAAGAAAATTATATTTTATATAATATTTGAATTAACTTTCAGTTTGAAATGTTTCTGTAAAATTCATTTTTTCTTGTCTCATATTTTTTCACATTATTAATTTTTAATCCTTTTATTATCTTTTATATTATGCAGTTCTCCACTTTTGAAATAAATTCTGTCGGAGTACTGCCAAATACTCACCATAAAATACTGTGCTCCACTTTCCCCCATGTTTATATAATGAACTGTTTCAATCGATATTGGCCTGTTGATTCTTAAATAGATCACAGTACTACAATTATTTTTACAAATGCATTTAAATATACTAATGATTACAAAATTTAATTATTGTTTTTTTTTAACTTACAATCATTACATATTTTATTATATAATAATTAGTATATTCTTATCATAATAACAATATTTATTGCTAAAAAAAATAAAATTACATAAAAAATCTACCAATATCCCGAACCGGACTAATCGTAGGTGGTCGATTAAGTATAGAAAATATATAGACTTGTTTGTAAAAAGAAAAAAAAATGTACGAAAAAAATAATTTTTGTTTAGCTTTAAAATTTTCATACCAGATTGTATTTAATCTGAACTCAGTAGATATTTATATATTTATAAATATAATAACGATAATAATAGAAAAATAATATTATATAATTTTTACTTTAAATATGGAATATCAAGAAATTAATATATTAGTTTTTGATTTAAACTTGAAGTGTAAACAAATTTGTGGCTGTTCAGTCGTTTCAGGTATTGTGTGTACAGTCGAATCAGGTATGCGAGAACCTTTAAATAGAGTTGTTTAAATAGCGTTGTAAAAATTGCATAATACTTGCAACGGTGCAATTAGTGTGCCAGACTTCGCAATGCACCGTCCAACAATTTCGTCTCTACAGGTAATATATATATATATTAAGTTGTATAACCATTTCTAACTTAATATTCTATTATCATTGTTCATCTTAAAATTGTATATAAACTTATGCAATTTCAATAAACGAGAAATAATTTTATTTGTATATACTTCATTATTTTTGTTTAAGTAATTGTTGAATTTTTATCTAATAAATTCTATTTATATATAAATTAAATCAAAATTATACAAAAACTTAAATAAATAACATAAACTTCTAATTAATTGTAGGTTACATCATTTGAAATACTTTCAAGAGAAAGTAATAAATTTTACTTCACTTTAACTAATTGTATAAAATCAAGTATAAAATTACACGTGATAAATCTAGTAATTACTTCAGTCATCTATTTCGAACGTGCAAATGATGCTATAACAAAGAGCATCCAAATCTGAGATCTATTTCGATCATTGGCGCGAAATTCGAATAAGCACGATCGACGGTCACGCGAAGCCCCCATTTTCAATTGCCCTTTTTTTCACTCCTTTATTTACACATTTTTTTGCTCGCTTTTGCCGTGTTCCATCCGCATTGCGCGTTCTTTGGTCGCGTGCATTCGACAATCAATTTCTTTTATTTATTGGGGGACACAACTTATGTAAATAACTGTTTTTGGTGTTGTGTCACTTTTGGCGATCATCGATATTTTTATTTTCTGGCATGCGACGCACATTTTTTCATCCTCTGCATTCCAAAATGCACTTTGTATTTATAAATACCAAAAAAAAATATGCGCTGAAATGTGCTTTTCTTTTGGTTCTTCCTTTTTCATTTATTTAAGAAATCAGTATATACTTTTTATTTATGTACAGTTTTGTATTGTATAGTGCCAAAATATCCTAAAATGCTTGTAACCAGATTAATCGAGGAATTAAAAACATCATACAAATAAACAGCATAAAAATAAACTAGACTGTAGGAAAAACGATTATAATGCGACGAGAGAAACAAGCCGCACATTTTTTCATCCTCTCGTCATAACAACAATGACCCATTTTTGCATTCCAAAATGCACTTTGTATTTATAAATACCAAAAAAAAAAATACAGATTGAAATACGCTTTTCTTTGGTTCTTCCTTTTTCATTTATTTAAGAAATCACTATATATTTTTTTATTTATATACAGTTTTGTAATGTATAGTGCCAAAATATCCTAAACTGCTTGAAACCAGATTAATTGAGTAATTGAAAACATCATAAAAATAAGCAGCACAAAAAAATACTACTATTTTTGTATAATAATTTTTAAGAATTTAACTTAAACATTAGTTTGTTTAAAATTTTTCATACAGGATTATACTGAATGCGGAGTGATTGAAGTTTTTTTAAATAATTTTAATTTAAACAAATTTATTGGCAATAATTTGGAATAGCCCTTTGATCCCAGGTCTTTCAGCCCTTTCTTAACTATTTTTTAGTTCTAGCAGCAATTACTTTCATGTGATAATGAAGAAATGAACTTTTTAAGACGGATAAATTTAAAAGATCTTATTTATTCAACTTATTATATTAATTACGTTTACTTCTTCTGAAACAGAAGCGAAGATGAATTTGAAATGACGTAATTGAAAATTATTATAGAACATCATATTTAAAATATCGTAATCATGATTAGAATACGCAATTTATGAAAGTACTGAAAGTACTCATTTGGAAACTAAATATATAAACTTCTAGTAGTTTTAATAAATTATACCAGCGATTAATAGAAGAAATTTAATTAAAAATTGTTGAATTTAAATTAAATAAAAAACTTACTATACATTTTTTATTATTTACATTTAGTTGAAAATTATGACTTTTATTACAATTATTGGTTGAAAATATGTATGATATGTATTAGTATTAATACTTTACATATAAATATATAAAAATTAATCATCATTTGCTAATTAATTAAAAGTTATTATGAGTTTTCGTTAAATTTAGATATTGTCAATAAAATGAAAAAAAAAACTGCCTAATCAAGAAATTTATTATAAACTAATTATTACCATAATTTTCTATAAGAAAAAAGTAGGTTGGTAAATTTAAAACTTGTTTATCAGCTATTCGAAAGTGAGATTAAATAGAGAGAATTAATTTTGTTTATTGTTTATTTAAGTATTTCGCTTTAAAAAATAAAATAAATCGTATTGTTGTTCTTGGTAATACTGTAAATAGCATACAGCAGATGGCATTAATGTGTTTGGCCCGGTTTTTGACATGCAAGTAATTTAATATCTAAGCAGTTGGCAACGCTAAAGGAATCAAAGAATTATAATAAAAGAAAAGAAGATACAAAAGTCAGTACCACCCGGAATATAATGCTGTATCAGCAAAATAAGAGTCAATGATTTGAAAAAAAATCCCCTAAGTAGTAACATTTAAGTACTACCAACTTAATGTTTAATTACAGCTAGAAATTACGTTTCATTCTCATAGAACTGTAAAAACCATAATTGCCAACTGTTTTATAAGTTGTATGAATTATAATTTGTAATGTAGTTTTATTATTGTTTACTATTGTCATGCAACTGTTATAATATATAATTTAGATTAATTAGTTTATAGTAATTGAAACGTCTGATTGACACTTTAATTTAGTCTTCAAATATCTTCATTTTCTTTAGATTTGTATATAAGATAATAGTCATAAATAAGAAGTACAATCTTAGCTAGGTTAAAGTTATCTTTAATAATTTAGTCACCAATAACGTAAAAAATATTGACAAAAAAATAATATTGAAGAAAAACCTTTTTTGTTGTAAGATAATTCTACACGGCACATTTTACAGATCTTAAAACTTTGAATATATTAATTCTTATCAAAGATGTTTTTCTTCTGGAAAACACAACTACCCCGATTCCAATATTGGAAATAATCTTGAAAAAAATACTGAAAACTAAATAAGACCGTTTAAAATGGTAGCAATACATTTTTTTTAATTTTACGCAATAAATATTAAATATAATAATTATGTATGAGAAATTATTCAATAAAAGTTTTTCACTTTGTATGTAAACTGCTAGCCGCGTCAAATTTACGAGAAATTAAATATTTACGTATCTATAAAAAAATGAGTGATTTCTATTGCATAAATATGAATAGTTTTGGATTTCACTCACTTACACATGAAGCGTTACTTGAAAAATCACTTGTGTAATTACAACATAATTTGTATCAAAAAATATGATTTTTTTCATTGTCTAGACTAGAAACTGGAATTATCTACACTTCTTTTTTACTATTTCATACTACATTTCATTCATTTTCATTCATTGTTTGTGGGTATTTCTGAGAAATTCAGTTTTTTGTTAATGCTTATCGATGTGAGTTTTGATTTTTTTATTGTCGTCTAGACCCGAGACGGAAGTTTTACACATCTTTTTTACTACGTTTCATTCAAAGATAGTGCGTACTTCAGGGAAATGATAGACGGCTTCGTTTTTAGTGCTGCATTCCTTTGCACTAGTAAATATAGTATTTTTTGTCAATTTTATTTTAGATCTATGAATGAACTCAAGATTTCTCCTTTTTACGACTACATTTCATTCATTGTTTGAAGGTATTTCGAAGAAATGCAGCTGAATTAATGTGTGCAGTTTTTTGTTATTCCTTATCGATGTGAGTTTAGATTTTATTGTCGTCTAGACCCGAGACGAAGGTTTTACACATCTTTTTTACTACGTTTCATTCGTGTTCATTCAATGATAGTGCGTATTTCATGGAAATGTTAGACGTCTTTGTTTTTAGTGCTGCATTCCTTTGCAATCGAAAATATAGTATTTTTTTGTCAATTTTATTTAACATCTATGAATGAACTCAACATTTCTCCTTTTTATTTAAATGTTGGTTGCATAATTTAGTATTTAGTAATTAAAGTTTTATTTTTTACGAATTGAAAACAAAGTAATTTCGTGGAATGTTATAACTATATGTTTTATTTTATGCCACCTGTCGGTGATGTGGAGAAACACGGTAGAAAATCTGAAAGCTCTTGGATCCGGCCCAGTGAATTTCCATCCAATTGCGAGTGCTGGAAATTTCGGCTAATTGCCGAGCAACTACAATTAATTCTAATTTGCTGCTCCTGTTCCTGTGCCGGTGCTGCTGCTTCCATCGTTTTATTCATAGGTTTCGAGAGCACGTCTCGATCTGCAGGAAATATGATGAAGAGAACAAAAAGAAATGCGATGGAGTGTGTAGATGCAGAGAGCGAGAGAGAAGATGAACTGAGAAGACGTCCTCAATTAATTCTTTAAAGGTGCCGACTGACACTTCATCAATCAGAGGCTGCGGGACGTGCGGAACGGCGACTCGAAATCCTTTCAGAAAATCCGCATCTCGCATTGTCACGGAGTATCAGAGACTCTCGGCTACTGAATAACAATTTAACGGTTCTCTTGCAATCAACAACGAAACAACATCATTAATTAAATAACGCGAATATGATACATGCGCTCGTATGCATGGAAGCTAGAAATCATTCGTAAAACGCAACCTACTTAATGCATTTCCTCAATACTGGTATTTATTACACGCGAAGAATGGATAAGGATAAAAGCATTTAGGTAATGAACTGGGACCCAATACTTAATACACTTAAAACCATTTAGATGCTGTACATACTAAATCACTCGCATCTCAACATTTACTGAATAATACGAATTAGTCTTTCTCCTTTTTTTACATATAATTTAATGTTAGGACTCGTTTATCTCGGTCCAATTCGTAGCGTTCTCATGAATAAAGCTTTTAACATGATGCCAAGGTCTTCTATATTAACGGAAACATATTTGGCTGTATACCTATTTAATTCGATATCATCTCGTGTCTGGCCAAATGTAGAGACTTAATGTATTTTTAATGACTACAGAAAACGACTACAATCTCCGAAATTTCATATTATACCAACAGATTTCAACTCTACATTAATATGACAAAACTTCAAAATAAAAACTGAGAATAGCATCATAACATAAATATACACAAAAAGTCATAAAATAAGCTTTTCGATTTTGTTTATGGTAATTGTTTATTGAGATATGATTTTTTTTGACAATTATTGTCATTTTTTATCACTATCTCAATAACATCTGCATTTTTGATAATTATTGTTTTAATGAGTTGTTAATTATAAGCTATCACCTGAAATAAGATATCAGTTGTTACTTGAAATAAGATGACAGCTGTCATCTTAAATAAGATGACAACTGTCACCTTAGAGTAAGATGACAGCTGTCATCAGAAGTAAGATGAAAGTTTTCATCAAAAGTAAGATGACAGCTGTCATTTGGTGACACATTACAATTCAATAGTTTGTAAGATGTCAAAGAACATCTGTATTTTTGATAATTTCAGAACCATTCATTTATTACAACAAATAGATCTAACGAAATGATTAAGACACAACTCATATTCTATTTTGTTAAAAGTAATCTTACAGTTAATTAAGTTAACTTAGTTAATTTAGTTATCTAAGTTTATCCAGTTAGTACAGCATAAATGTTGAATTCATCAATTCTCTGGATCCGCGTTTCTCAACCTATGAATCGCGTTATTGTCTTAATGAGTTGTTAATTATAAGCTATCACCTGAAATAAGATGACAGCTGTCAACTTAAATAAGAAGACAACTGTCACCTCAGAGTAAGATGACAGCTGTCATCAGAAGTAAGATGACAGTTTTCATCAGAAGTAAGATGACAGCTGTCATTTGGTGACACATTACAAATTTACAAATTTTATAATACAAATAATTCGGTCGCAGTACAACCACAAACAAATAAGTTGGTTCGTGCAGTTGAGAAATAAGATGACAACTGTCACCTCAGAGTAAGATGACAGCTGTCATAAGAAGTAAGATGACAGTTAACATCAGAAGTAAGATGACAGCTGTCATTTGGTGACACAATACAAGTTTTATAATACAAACAATTCGGTCGCAGTACAACCATAAACAAATTAGTTGGTTCGTGCAGTTGAGAAATACTGCTCTGGAGCATTTTAGTGAGTTAAAATTTATGTATTAATTGAAATACAAGAAATTTGATTCCTCATTTAAATTTCACACTATTTCTTATATACAAATTTCATTAATTTATATTCCATTATTAATTAT
Source organism: Nicrophorus investigator (assembly GCA_963457615.1). Classification (NCBI taxonomy): domain Eukaryota; kingdom Metazoa; phylum Arthropoda; class Insecta; order Coleoptera; family Silphidae; genus Nicrophorus; species Nicrophorus investigator. Next base: position 11,156,369 of record OY735142.1, on the reverse strand, counting down.
ATAACAAAAAATGTTTTGAAATAGTATCGAATAATATTTATATACATAATAATTTTATAATATGAATACAATGAGATTGGAAACTATAGAACTTCCAAGTGGCAATGTAAGAAGTACACATGTGCGTTATGTAATGCAGTTACAAATATTATATTTTTATAGCCCATTACGTTGACGCATAAAACTTGAAACGTCTAAACAATATCCAATTTCAATTTTCTCACAGTTTAAATATATAATCACATATAAATTTAAGGTGCGTCCAATAAGATCCATTTTTATAGTGAAACTGTAGATCTTTAATGTGGCAGCTACATATGTAGAACCATTTTTTCCATTAAGTGCTAGGAATTAAGAATAAAGAATAGATATTTTGTTGATAAGTTTCCTAAAAAAAATATGATTTAATTGATTTCACAATTTGTTCTTCCGCATATAATAACATTTTTATTTTGTCTAGTCTGCATTTCAAGAAAAAATAAAACGTTAGTTGCAATAAGAAAGTATTTTAAGAAAATGAAATTAATACAATACAAATCAACATATAAGAAATGTGCATAATACAAGGATACAATTACATTCGTATGCAGATGCATTCCAAAGCAGATATTAATATTTAGTAAAATATTGTTATAAAAATAATTATTTGCAATTTATATGATAATCATTATTTAAATTTTTAACATTTTATATAGTTTTGTTGAATGTTTTAAAAAATGAAAAATATTTAAACAACAAATTCCATTCAAAAACTTGAAAGTTTTATTAATAATAGAATAAACAAATATTTTAAATTTAAAACTAGTTTTTTCTTGAAGCAAATTAAGATGTGTAAAATATAATGTAATTAAATATTATTTCTAATTCAAAGGTTTAAATCAATACAAAGAAAATGTTAAGCATTGACAAACTTAATTAAATTAATATTAATAACAAATAAATAAATTTTATATGAAATAACAATTTATATTAAGTAAAACAATTGTAATAATAATTATTATGAGCGCAGTTTGAAAAGTTTTTTTTCATTTTCGCATTCCAATAAATCCATCAAAACTTCACTCGCATTGCAACATTTATATGTTATAAACATAGGACTTTTAATTTATCAAATGATTTTGGATTAAGAACTTTGATAAAATAAAAACTAATAAACTAAATAAAATCTGATATTATAAATGTTTTTTCTTGTACTAGATTCATGGTTTATCTCGTATTATGAAATATAATATAAATAAATTATGTTTTAAATTAATTTAAACATAGTTTAAACATCATTTAAATGACGATTTTTAGAAAATAATTGGTATTATAATATATCCTTCATACCATAAGACTTACTCCAATTTTAAGTAGATTTTAATGAATAAAAATGCGCGTCTTATGGTCCGAAAAAATATAGTATATTGATCATTTACAAATTTATTATTAGGAGATAAATATAGTACAGGGGCAAACTGCGGCTCTTTTGATGATAATTTGCGGCTCCCATTCAGTATAACCTATGTCGGATAGTGAAAATTGATTTCTCGAGGAAAATTGGATTTAGTATTCCAATGGTGCGGTTACCTAGACTTTTTTTAATAGATAATACCTTAAATATGGTTCGGCTCCAAAAAGGACCATAAGACTTACTCCAATTTTAAGCAGATTTTAATGAATTAAAATGCGCGTCTTATGGTCCGAAAAAAAATATTACATTGATCATTTACAAATTTATTACTAGGAGATAAATATAGTACAGGAGTCGGCAAACCGCGGCTCTTTTAATGATAATTTGCGGCTCCCATTCCGCATAAGCTATGTTGGATAGTGAAAATTTATTTCACTAGAATAAATGGCAATAGTATTGTAATGCGGCTACCTAGACTTTTTTTTAATAGATAATAACTTAAATATGGCTCGGTTCCAAAAAGGTACCATAAGATTTACTCCAATTTTAAGCAGATTTTAATGAGTAAAAATAGTACATTGATCATTTACAAATTTAATACTAAGAAATAAATAAAGTTCGGCAAATTGCGGCTCTTTTGATGATGATTTGCGGCTCCCAAACCGCGTAAGTTTTGTCGGATAATGAAAATTGATTTCACTAGAAAAATTGACTATAGTATGTGCGGTTACCTACACTTTTTTTTTTAGATAATACCTTAAATTTGGCTCGGCTCCAAAAAGGTTGCCGACCCCGAAATTGGTATGTATTTATTTTCACTATAAGATAAATATTATTAAATAAATCATGAAGTTGATATAAATAATTTTGGTTATTTCTATTAGAATATCCTGATAAATAACTATTGATCATTATGCTTGGAGTATAGTGTGCATGTACGTACATAAATAGTGTTAACACATGTTACTCCATTACATCACAACAATAACCGTTCACGACCAACGTAACTACGTTCATTGTTAAGGCATCGGCGTATTATTATCAAACATGGTTAAATATATATCCAACTAATCTGAGCACGACACACAATGGACACCGCATTAATTAGGAAACATCGGCCTTAAATAAACCAGTATTTTTAAAAGGAACACGATTACACTGAGTCACATAAGTTTTGGATACGTACAAAAAAAAAAACAACAGAGAAGTTGATATTCGGAGAGTAGCGAACACGAAATGTGCGTGATCGAAAATAACAGAATATAAAAAAAATAGGCGCCGGTCGGTGTCCTTGGCGAAGAAGCGGCCGCAGCCTCAATTCGGTCGCCCAAAAGCGAAAACACCTTAAGAAAGGTGTCAATTAATTAGCGCGTCCAATTTTTAATTGACGACGGTATGCGAGACACTGAAAGGCACAAGAAAAGAAACGACTGTTTACCGCTCGCAACGAATCCAGGTGACGTAAGAGGTCGTAAAAGCTATTATTGGTGATGCCGTAAGGAGAGAGGCTTTTTTCTTTTTTTTTAATTAAAGTTGTCTCAGGTCAGCGTATTTCAATTTATTTGTTTGGAATTGGTCCGTGAATCGATCCAGATAAAAAAAATGGATTCATAATCCCTATCAAATCTTAATAGCAATTTTGCTTATTTATTTTCTACTGCGTAGATTCATTCGAACTTTTTGACAGGCAAGCCTTGCTATATTAGCTGTCAAAATATATAATGATTATACGGCTTAAGTTGGCTGTGAAAAAAAAAACAATTAAGACCTCTGTTGGGAAAAAACGAAATTACTTTCCGGACAACCCAATATTATTTATTTTTTTCTCATGATTCCTTGTCGCAAGACTCCAAAATTACGTAACTAAAAGTTGTCCAGAAATATTCCATGCCGGGACACGACAATTATATTCCTAACACGGCTAAATGAAATAATAATTTTAAGCAAAAAAACTTGTACACACCAACGCATATTTTCATTTCATTTGAAGCATTTACATTTTATGTATTTCGTTATTAAAATTTAAAATTCAATTCACCAAAACAAAAGAAAATCGATGCTGTTCCATATTTATTTAGGTTCGTGTATATGTGCTTGTTTTATTTTTCGATATTTTGGTTTTTGTGCTTTGCTTTTGATGGACAATGAAATTTAATATTAGCACATTCGCGCGAACGTGTACACACACAAAAAAAAACAACATCCTCGATGGCATAAAAAATAATCCCGCATGATTGAATAAATAAACACTTGAAATAGATACTCCATAAAATGTTGTGCGAAGTGCGATTTTTTTGAACCACTTTGGATCGAAAATTTGATTATATAAAATATGTTAAATTATTGTTAATAATCTCGACGCCAAGCAACTTTGACAATCTTTATTTTTAGGTAACATCATCATTAAATCAATATTATTATAAAGAAATTTGATATTGAGTCTTCGCCGTATGGATATGAATTTTATTATTAGTTTTGTCACACAATTTCGCATTTGATTTAAAATTTATGGCATGTATCTTTTTATTATGATTTATGTACGTCAGTTTATATGTTTAGTTGTGTATCTGGGCGGAAAGACTTGATGATAACCCTTCAGTTACATTTTGTGAATAAATGTTATTTTTATTAATAAAATTATACATAAAGAATTCGTACAATAATTTTACTTCCTTATTTAAATAATTATTCATAAGTTAATAATACGTTACAAATTTCTTAATTTAATTAGTTTTAGACTTAATTAAATATTTGGATGTATTTTATTTTCTTTGCTGAAAAAAAAAATAGAAAACCTAAATCTTCGACTGAAAAACCATCATCTTCTGATATAATTATAAAATCGTTGTATAACATAATTTATAATTGTTAGTTACTTCTTGTATTATAACTTTTGGTCATATTTGGAAATATTTGTTATGATAAATGGGGTTTTGGAAATTGCGGATTTGATTTTTTCTACCATATTTACATTTTGCAATTACATCCTAATAAAGCCCATAACTTCTACAGTATTATTATATTGATGATTCTTTAATAATTATAATAATATAGACATAAAAAATATCATTTATATTTCAAAATTTGTCAATCAAATCTTTGTATTAAGCTAGAATTTAATGTAGAAATAAAGCCGTATATGGACTTGAAAGTTTCCGATTTAGAATAATGTAACGGTCTACTTACTCTGAAATTATAATTATATAATACTTTATATGGATTTATGGTAATTCAAGATTATTTTTCCTGGATTCTTATGCATTTCTTCCAGATATTTTTTTTTTATAAAAAAGCATTTGCATTTTTAATACACATTTATTTATGCGGCTTATTTTATTTGCATTTTATAATTAATAATCGTTTTTTAGAAAGCTTCAATAAATTATTTCTTGATAATTAAAAACTGAAAAGTTTATTAAGTTATATAATCATGTCCAATGTAAGTATTTATAAAAATTTAGACATATTTAACAATTCTTTTTTTCTTTCAATTTAGAATCAATATAGTCCAGTTTGAAAATTTCAGAACTAAACTTAAATTCAATAAAGTAAAACTTATATAATTATTACACAAAATTACTTTTTATATATAATTTGTCATTTTCTCCTCGGTCCAAATTCAAATATATTGGAGGAACATTTCAGTTAATAGTATTTCTATAATTTTATTTAGACATTTTATTTACTTGCTCCAATTTATATTTTCAATGGATTAATAACGTTTTATTTTATTTATAAAGTTTGAAAAATTTCTATATTTGATTTGGGAAAACTTATGTCGTACAGAAATTGGTATTTTTTTCAAACTATAAAATAAATCGATCTATAAGACCCAAAATTAACTTAACTAATTTTTTTATTATAAAAAAGTGCACAAAAAAGAACAAAGCATTTTCATTTTTATAAATAAATGATCGTAACTCCCTTTATACATTTTATGATGCAATTCATTTTATTATATAATCATCATTTTTTAGAAAGCTTTCAATAAAATATCTCTTGACTATTAAAATCTGAAAAGTTTATTAAGTTTCATAATCATATCCAATGTAGGTATTTATAAAAATTTAAAAACATATTTAACAATTCCTTTTTTTTCTTTTAATCTAGAATCAATATAGTCCGGTTTAAAAAAAAATCAGAACAAACTTTAATTCAGCAAAGTGAAACTAAATTTTATATAATTAGTACAGAAAATATTTTTTTTCTTAGATAAATTATCATTTTTTTAAACATATTGGCGGAACATATTATCATTTTAGTTAATAGTATTTCTATCATTTTTATTTAGACATGCTCCAATTTATATTTTTAATGGAATAATAATGTAATAAATAATTTCTATATTTGATTTGGAAAAAGTTATGTCGAAAAGTTATACAGAAGTTAGTATATTTTTAAACGCTCTATAAGACGCACCCAAAATTAACGAAACAACTTCAACCATTTAAAATATCCATAAAAAATAATAACATCTGATTTTTAATAAGTTTTACAATTAAAAGGTTGAACTTAATTAAAAAAAATAAATATTGTAACGGGATTAAATTGATTAATATAAAATTGTCGTTATTTATTTAAGCGAGGCTATAATTCGGAAAGTATAATCGTGAATCAATAGTTGTAAAGAAACTAGTTTCGAAAAGCCATAGCCATTTGTGTGATCGTGATGGTGCGCGGCAATTAAAATACGCTTGCGATCATAATCTTAATATTTATTTAGTTTTAATTACAACACAGAACTCCCGGGTTAATTATATCCACCACATAATAACAATAATTTAAGCGATAATATCAAAATCCGCTGTATTGAAACGAACCGAAAGCCATGAGGATAGGGTAGAGTGAACGCATCATGCGGACGTTAGAAAATTAAATTTGAACGTGTGCTGCGATTGTGTGTGTTCCTAGACCACAACTATAAATGGTAACAATGGAGGGACACGTCTGGTTATTTCGAATTCACATTCTCATTGTTGAGATGAGATTCTACCCGATCAAAGTGAGAGATAATTCGCTAACGACTGATCCCAGCGCTGTGGAAAGAGAGAAACTCGGAGAAAGATAGTTGTCGAATCTCGAATTGTATATTCCTTTTGAATTAGGAAGAGGACCGCGTCGAGGAGGAGGAGAAAAAAAAAACGATGGTTTACATAAGAAACTGGAAGGGACCGTGAAATAAGAGGAGAAGAATAAGGCTATCCGTAAACAAATTACGTGTCGCTTGTGTTCGCTCGTTAGTTCGAGCCCAAAAAGTACGAAAGGAGGTTGTTCCGAAAGAGAAGGCCGGTTTTTGCAATCGAATGGTGCAGGAGATGAAAGAAATAAAAAAAAAGTAAAACGAAATAAAGGACGAGGCATTTCATATTTATTTCCTCTCATCCGAAGTCCCATTTCGAAGTGCGTGAGAGAAAGAGAGATAGAGAGGACGTGTCTTAATAATAATTCATTGCCATTGTCGGGGAATCTGACGTCGCGAAATTTCAATACGGAATGATAGTTATAAAAAGAAGACGCACGATCGGTACAAGAAATGCCTCAATCAGCGGAGGTTTACATACATACAAGGTACCGCAAATAAGAGTTTATGCGCAGCACTGTCACTCAGATACTGAATAAAAAAACATACTTAACAGCATTCCGTCAATATTTGGTTAATGCACACGAAATACCTTAATTACTTAAGACATCACGTAAATATTTATTATTTCTTTTTCGTACTGGCAAAAATCGCAAATCATTCTGTTTTTTTCAGTATACATTTCACAATTTTAATATTATCAATTTCAGATTCCGAAAATTTAATAATATCTTTAAACATAATCGTTTGATTTACTTAATTTAAGACTATATTGTGACTTTTTTCATTTTTATAACATTTTTTATCGACTATATCTCATTTTATCAGCAACCCATTTGCTAAGAGTATTCATTATGTCAAAGTTGACAGCTGTCAACTACTAAAAATGTTAAGGTACTATTTTGGTAATTTGATAAAATTTAATAAAAAAAAAATACGATGAAATTATTTGATTTTGCTATTATAATTCAGGTTTCTTTATGAGAACATTTATAAGTCAAATTAAAAATACTTTAATAAATGTTATTATTTATACAATATTTTAACTATACTTATTTCATCAAGCGTCTTAAGTGATATTTTCAATTAACCAAACGTTTTAATATATTCAGAGAACTGATGTTATAATTAGTTGAAAACTTTGCTTTTGCAAGACGAAATTCAATCTAATACCGCTAACTTTCTTAAAACAATCTTAACCAAAATATATTGTCTATAAAATTATTAATAAATATTAATAGTTTACTAAAAAAAATACTGTTCTTTCAGGCAGTGTTCTATAACCTTTTTTTTACAAAAAGCGAACTATTTAATGATATAAAATTAATTATTTCAACTTTTGAAGAATAAATTTTAATTGTCTTTATCACATTTAAATTTATTTTTATCTTTATTATAAATAAGTTCAATTATACAAAAGTTAAATCTTATACAGTTTTCTCCCAAATTATAATAATAATAATAATAACAATATTTATTGATCACACATTAAATGTAACCAAAGGTCTATCGACCTAAGTCTTTCCGCCCAACTCCCAAATTATTATTTAAGAAATGATATAATCCTTGTTTTACAGTTAATTAAAATGTATTAGAAAAGCTAAAATCACTTTTAATGTTATATTTAACTTGATATAACTCGAATCTACATATAACAACTCTATAATGGAGATAGTTTAAAGTGGTATTTATCTTATTCACCAAACCTTTTCTCCTGAGATATTTTTTTCATCTCGTGATTTTCATGGTCAAATATTTGTATTCATTTATTGTATTCTACATTTTCCACTATCAAATCTCATTGTATTTCATCAATAAACAAGGATTCTAAAAGTAAATTATTCATCATGGCTTTAACCTTTGTTTCAAAATGATTTTTTGTGCTGTTTATTTTTTTCGATTTCAAACGAATTTTACTACAATATTTATAAATTAATTGACTACAAAAATCATTTATTTTCAAAATTTAATTATAATCTTTGCTTGCATCATGTTAAAAAGTATTCACTTTAGCATGATAATTATCGTGACGTAAATTAAATTAATGTGCGTACCTTTAATTTGCATTGTACTAATTCCCATGTAAAACGTGACGGAAAGTATATTACGAAGAGAAATGATACGATGTGCTTTCGGTGTACATGCGTGCGGTTTTTGAGCTCTTTTTACGTTCATTTCGGTTCTGTCAAAATAACAATAAAGAAGCTCGGAGACCCGGTCCATTTTAATTAACGGGAGCAAAAAGGCAATTACGCTTTCGGTTACGTAAGTGCGTAATGGCGGTAGTCCGAACCGGTTGAGAGAAGAGGTCCTAGCGACGTTTTTCTGCCTCTACCTGCGCCTCGTCTCGATATTGCTGTTGTGTTTCTCCTTTTTTTTTCCATTGATTCTTTCTTTCTTGTTCCTCCGGCAAAGTCGCAGATGATTTATTAGCGTTACGTAATTATGCAAATGCACGGTGCAAGGAAAACGAGGCGGGTCTCGGGTGATTTCAAGTTTTCCATTGTTTACATAGGGGCTGCTATTCAGTCGAGGTCAATTGGCTTCAATTCGATTAAACTGTAATCACTGGATGTGTGAAGAACTATAAATCATTGCTACTTTTGCTTCAATTGCTCATTCGGAACTTGTTTTTCTTCGAACTTTTTTTTAAATTCAACTTCACGTTAATTCAAAACTTATAATTATATATGAAACATAATTATACGTGCAATACAGACATTACTTTATTTATATTTATTAACCAGTTTATAATAATTGGGTATTATAATTCCTTTGAATTCTAACCATTTTTTTAAATAAAACTTTAAAAAAATACATCATGTTCGAACAATCCCTTTCAGAAAAAAAAACGATTTTCAAGTTGTTCTACATTTTCCTATAAGAAATAATGTTAATCCATTGCCGTTTTCTTCATTAACCAAATTTTTATTATTTTTTTTTCGACTTTCAAGATTTGTTAGAAAATCAAAGATCTTCCGGTTTCAACCTGATTAATCCAGAAACTAAACAAATAATAACAGAAAATTTAAAATTGGTTTTGTAAAATTATTTCAAACTATATTAAATTTGGACTGATATTGTTATATTTCCATTCGATAAAAGTTTTTCAATTTTCCAACAAGAAATAATGTCAATTCCATACTAATTCCCAATTTTTATTTAAACAAATTTTCATAATTTTTTTGTTCGACTTTCAAGTTTTGTTAGAAAATCAAAGATTGGTTCCGCCAATACTCCGGACTGTTGGAAACCGGATTAATCGAGGAACAAATCGAATAGAAACCGTAAATTTAAAATTGCCTTATTAAAAATATTTCAAACTATATTAAATTTGGACTGACATTGCTATATTTCCATTCGATAAAAGTTTTTCATTTTTCCTATAAGAAATAATTTGCCCAACATTTTCTTGATTAAATTTACCATTACTTATTTTTTATGTTTATTTTACTATTATCACTAAATATGAGAGCGTAGATTTTTTTTAATCATTTTTTAATTTTTTTTTTTCGACTTTCATGTTTTGTTGGAAAATCAAAGATGTATTATTTCCTATTACGATTCCGGATTGTTTGAAACCGGATTAATCGATGAACTGAACAAATAGAAATACTGTTTTTTTTACAAAAATTTTCATTGATTTTTTGTTCGACTCTCAAGTTTTATTAGAAAATTAAAAATGTTTTAGAGTAATACTTTTCATATTACGATTCTGGATTGTGTTGAAACCGGATTAATCGAAGAAGTAAACAAATAGAAATAAACCGTAAATTTAAAATTAGTTTGTTTAAAACTATATTAAATTCGGACTTTCGAAAATGGACTTTCACTTCAAAAAATCTAGTTTCTAGCAGATACATAAGAAACTAGAATGTCATAAAAGATTAAATAAAATATAAGAATGAATGGTTCAGTAAATGTATTGTCTACATCTTGAAATAAATCAAGGTCTTTTAAAGGAATCTTACATAAATACTTTTTTTTTTCTATCGTAAGAATGTAAATAGCGTCGGAGCTAATGAACCGTCCAGTGTATACTTTACCTCTATTGGCATTAAAGAGAAATAATAGTGTTCTCGAAACATTAATACCAGCGCACCTCGATTGATTTGTTCGCTCTGCGTTTAAACAACTTGAACTTCTTCCTCGTAAAGTGCTTCACCTTTTTATCAGCCGCATCTAATCTAAGGACGCCACTTATTATCCAACCTGTAATTTCTGTTTCCACTACTATGGACTATATAATTACGATAATGAATACTGGGAAACGTTAAATCACAGATCCAAATCGATCACATCCTTCTTCGAACGAATTTCGGTTTGTTACATTTAGAAACATATTTATATAACTATATAATTAGTAGAATATATTATCAGAAACGTTAAATCATAATTCTTTGAAAACAAAAAAAAATATGCTCATTGAAAAGCCCTTGAATACCAATACAAAAGTGTACATAAATTTACAATGAACTTTATATAACTTCATCTTTAATAACCATCAACTAAAGTGGAAATACGTTAACTATCGCTTGATTTAAACTCGATCAAAGTTTCTTAGCGATGGATTAAAAACTCGTTTGTTAGTAATATTATCAATGAAGAAATATTGCAATTGGTAGTATTAAAAAGGGATTTAAGATTTGAACTTTAGACTGAAGCTATTTCATGAATTAATCGATCGTCAGTTGAGTCGCGCTAAATAATAGTTTATTGGATTGTGTACTCAGATGCGATTCTCGTCTATAGTTTTACAACAAAATGCACATAAAAGTAGATTGAATGTCGAAGCAGATTTGTGAATAAATCCGTCCTCCTTGCATCGCCCATAAAGTTGCGATCTGTGACAAATGTCCTGCAGTTTCCCTCTGTTGCACGTTTAAATAAAGCGACGAAATCGAAATAGGTGAGAGGTTGAACTATAAACTAACCCAACTGCATATTTTATACCAAATCGAAGACTATTTAGGACTTATTTTATTATTCTTCTTTATATTGGAAACCTTCATCATAATATAAACAGATTTTGTATTACATAAAATATATAATTAAATAAAATAATAACTAACATTTAGTGCAACAATAAATTTAAAAAAATAATGAAAATAAACTAAAATTCAATTTCTGCAAAGACCATAAGTCTTTCTGCCCAACATATAATAATAATTTTTAAATAAAATTTACATAAATATTACCGAATATTGCCTTTTAGAACACATTTTGTCATTTAAGTTGATCAACATTCAATGAATCCGTTGCAGATTCCCAAAATTTATATAATTTACAAAATGTTAATACTTTCTTAAAATATTATTTTCTTAAACAATTTTTACTATTTAGTAATCATTTAAATTAATCTTATATTAATTGAAGACTTTAATCATTATATAATTAGTTTTTGTATATAAATAAGATACGTGATATAAAATATAAATCTATAAATAATTTCAGGTTCGAAGTTGTTCGACTTTCGAGTTAAATATTTTCTATAAAGAATAACAGAAAATTAATTAATTTAAATTTCACAATACTTTCTCAAGATTAAATATTTAATAAGTATCTTATGAAAAAAATAATAAAATTTTTCTTTATAACATTAATTCTTATGCAATATTTTGTAATTGTATAAGAATCAATGCATAATTGTAGAAACATATTAAAATTCATTATAAAATTAATCATTTGCAGTTTATTAACATTTATTTATTAGAGTTTTCGTTAGAATTATAAAAACGAATTTTTCTTTAGTTTTTCATTTTGCATAAACATGAAATCATTCGATATTCAGGAATTATTTTTTCTTATATCATTTGAATTATTACAAAAAAATATAATGTAATGTTTAAAATATAGTAAAAATAACAACTTTATATAGAAATAGTCCAGCTTGAAACCGGACTAATTGAGGTAAAAAAATAAACTGAACATAAGAAGAAATCGGAATATATGAATTTTGACTGATGGAAGCCGGATTATGCAGGATAAAAAATTCAATTATCGATGTGTGAAATAATTATCATGTAATAAATATACGAGTATTAACAATTCTTTATTCTCTGGGGTCAAGTTGGATTCTGTTATTCCTTTGGGGTAATCGGGATATTGGTTGGAAGAGAGATAGTAGCATACCTTCATGCTCGAAGCGGACGAAATCTCTTTAGGGAATTGCCTCCGGACATTGCTTCTCCTCTACCCGATATTCAGCTCTCACTTATGGCTCCAAGATGTGGCTTAAATGACACATCGACCACACCCTGGTACACTGCATCATCCTGCAGGCTGAATTGTGTGACGGTAATCATAGATATTTTTTTTCTTCTTCTACGCCGATTCAGAGAATTGTTGTTTGTTCCTCAAACATATTAGCAAACAAGTAGCATATTTCTTCGACAACATATGCTGCGCAGGAGGCAATTGTTTTCCACATCAATATTAATTTTAAGTATGAAAGATTCCTTGCTTGACATCTTTCAGTAAATATTATATAAAGTTTATATATTCATCACTTTTCCAATTTATATAATTTAATTAAGAAAAAACACATTTTTTCAAAAAATCCAAAAAAAAAAAACAGAATTTTCATAAAACAGAAACTTATAATAAAAATATAATACATTGCACGCTAAAACCTGAAAACGAGAAATCAAGGAAAAAATATAATTATATAATATATTTGAATAATAATACTATTGAAATATATCCAAAAAAATAAATTTTAAAAAACTGAAAATTAACAAAATATTTTTGAAAAAGTATCAGTATTTATTATTATAAAAGTAAATATATTTAAGTATTGTATTTCATAGAATTAATATTTAATTCACATTGAATAATAAACTAGATTTTGTTAGGAAATAATACGTAATATTTATATTAAAAAATAATCTAAATATTTTAATAACTTTGAAATAAATTAATTAAGAAAATGTATGTAAAATATTGAATTAATTTATTCTATTAATTAATAGAAAACATAATTAAGAAATACTTTTGTAAAATAAACTAACTTTTTCTATATGTTGGAAATATTTCATTTTAATTTAATTATCGAAATGTGTATGAAGCAAAAAATATTGTTGAATTAGTTATTTTTAATTAATAGGAACATTTGTAAAAAATATTGGTTATGAAAGTATAAAATAATTAATATTTAATTTATAATAAACTAGATTTAATTTGAAAGTGAATTGGTATAAGTAGGTTGTATGCATAAAAAAACGCAGAAGGATTTTCGTCTGGAATTTGTTGAAATTAAGAATTTCTTAATAAGCATCGCAATTCAGAGTTGAAAGTGCGTGAGGGGCGGAGGGTTATTTAAATTTTTGAGATGCGAGATGAGTGGCGTGGATGTGCAGACAAGGAGGGTTTTCGTCGAGGAGCAGAAGCTCAAAGCTGAGGGAAGAGAGGCAAATGACACGAGCAAAAAAAAAGTACCAGCAGCATCACGAGAGAAGAGATAGCTTGTGTGTACTTGGAGGTTGGGAGAGAAGGAGGAACGGGCATTGCGAAGAAGAGTAGAAGTAATTTAACTCGCCGGTGCGCGCATCGCACGTTCCCCGGGGATATTTAAATTTTGCTCCTTCTTCCGAGGGGATTTTCCAGGATTACACCATAGAAAATTGTTCCGTTTCCATTCGCAGCGCTAATCCCCTTCGGTGCCATCCCCTGACGCAACCCATCCACCACCCACCCACGATTTAATTGTTCTGCTGCGTTAATCCTTAATCTATTGGCGATACTAGTAACGGCATTCGCGAGAGCTCAAATCGTGCGGCCTATTGCTTTTTGCCTTCTGCATCCGAAATAATTCGGATGCTTTAGTCCAGAAATAACCGGAATCGGAATGTCCCGGTTATAAATATTCCAAAAGCAAAACACTGGAGAGAATATAATCAAGTAAATGCATCATCACTCATTTCCTCAATTTGCACGGTATTCCTTCTCCTTCCTCTACATTTACTACACAGCCTCTGCCTCTCACATTTCCACAACTCTTCTCCCAGCACCGAATCTTATACAATTTCGTTCCTGATGCCGTACATCATTAGAGCCCACCATTCGCCACTTATCAATTTACGCCAGACGCTCTTTTTCTTCAACTTTTCATTGCCGTTCCACTTTTTAAGTAGTCTTCTCTTCACGTTGAAACCGCGAAAAAGAAAACTAAAGCATCCTGAAACGTAACGTTCGTTAATTCTTGAAATAAATATTATCATTTCAGCAGAAAAATTGAGATCAATAAATATACCATTCTATATGCACTTTTATGCATAGTTTTCAGTAAAAACATCAATTCTAAAAATATAAAGTAAATTTAATCATAAGTAATCACATTTCAATTTTGACTATTTGATTTAGTTAAACTTATTTATTACCGTTTTTTATATTTTGAAATATTGTTACATTTCAAAATTATTGAATAAAATTTTGTGTTTGCATTTCATTCCTTAAAACTTCATGATAATAATAATATAAAAATTAAAACAAACAAGACAATTTTTGCATGTGTACATTTATTGAAAATTATAAAGAAATTTTATATTGAGTTGATGCACAATTTTTTTTTGTCTTCATTTATCAACAATAGGAAAATGTTAGATTAAATTAAAGTTCGGTAGTTTTTTCATAAAATTGTCTATACTGAAGAGTGAAAATGCGTATTCAAAATTTTAGATATTTTACAGAATGTCTAGGTATTATATATTTTATAGTTAGTAGAGTTCTAATATTAACGATTATTCAATAACTATATTTTTTTAATTTTTGAATCTAAAAGATATTATCTTGATATTACTAGATTTTCACTAAATATGATCATTCTAAATGTTGTAATTAGAGACGACCATTTGTCATTCATCACTTTAAACCAGACGTATTTTTCTTTTTTTCATTGCCGTTCCAGTTTTAAATAATCCTGTGCATTCTGAACCGTTGAGTTCTATACAAAAAAATGACCGCAGCGCGGTTAAAAATATTCGGCAGAATAAATATTTTGCTCCTCATCATGAGATGCCTTTACAAAAACAGCAAAGCTATTACCAAACCAAAATATTGCGTTGCGCTTATTATTAACACAGTTTTACGAGCAATCTACAAACAACGTTGTTTCAACAAAATTAAAGGGAAAATACTGTTTTGTACAAAGAAAATCATCACAAAATTAATAAATTACTGAATTAACATGCATTAATTATAGTAATTATATACAAGATTTTGAAGATCAATAGCTTATCGACCTTCAGATCAGATCATAATAAATTTAAATTAAAACTCATTAATTATCAATAAATCACGTTGTTTTTCATTACAGCAATATTAAGAATACACAAAAATGATCACAAGAAATGATTGAGATATGAAAATAAAGCGAAGTCAACAATGATTAATGATTATTATTTATATTTTTGATGATTATTGTTGTATTTTCTTGTTTGAAGCGATAGGCCATCAACTGGGCGAGGTGAGCACGAATAAAAAAAATTGTTTACAAGTGAAAAGTTTAATTTAATTTTCGTACTAGGAAATTGCATTTTTTTTGGACAACATAACCCGTTTAATCCAAATTCGATTATGATAATATTTTACTTGAACTCTACTGGGATGTGGTTATTTTTAGAGATGATGTGACAACAAAAAAAAAATAGAAAGTTCAGTGTTTATTAAATTACTTTGCTACATGTAGAAGTCATTTAATTCCTGTTTGTCAAGTACGTTTTTTTCTCCATTTTTGGAAAGCACGCAAAACTAGTTGAGTTGTAGAAAGATTTTTGTTTCTCTTACATTAGTATGAATAAAATTTCTCGTTTATAATAATGCAAATAATAAATATGAATAATTCCTTTGTAAATATTGACCAATATTTTGATTAGTGATTTTTAATAAATTTATGTTATTCCATTATTCATAGTGATTTTATTTTTTTGCTTTCTTTTAGTAAAGATGTATTTTATTTAGTGAAGTATAGAGTACGAGTGCCAGAGAAGAAGTAAAAAAAATTCAAGAAATTAAATATTTATGTATGTATAAAAAAATATTGGAAAATCATCCTCCTTTCATGAACAATTTTGGAAATAAATCTCGTCGCTCATCACAAATAAACATCTTGGAAAATTAACGCTTATCACATATTATAAGGAAGTTTTGGCATCAGTTTTTTTCGGATGCAAAGTGAATTTTGTTAATATCTTGAGATAGGTAAAATAATTTTTAAAACAAGAAGAGACTAACAAAAAAAATATATTTAAATGAATTTTCTTGTTCTATGATGTCATATTTTTCATGAATAATAAACTGTTTTTATACAATTTTTAACATTTTTAATAAATTAAATTATAAGCCACACATAATATACTCAAAATATTTTATATAATTAATATGAAATTATTAATAATGAATAGAGAATTGGAAATAATTATTAAATTATAGATTATTATTATTGGTGGAATAATATGAAACGATTTAAATAATTAAATTGGACGTATTGAATTTGCGCCGTATACGTAACAGATTCATTCAATTATTTCATGTGATCAATCAATTTAGCGGAAATGATTTCTTCCAGAAAAATGTCCAACAGATGGCGGCAGTTCATAGTTTCAATGGAACTTAATTGAGCGTAGGAATTGTGATTCAATGAAATCATTGATTTGTTTAATTTTCAACTGAAAGTTTATCAATAATCGATTCATATTAAATGCAATTTATCTTGAAACACATACAATTATATTTGTAATAAATAAAATGTATATTTTGATTCATATTTGATCCATTCATAAATTTTAAGTTATAAATTAATAAATTATTTGTACATCGATTTCCAAACAGAATTTTGGTCAGTATTTCAGGAAAAGTAAATTATTATCCATATTTTCTTATATTGTTGTATTTTTTTATGAACAAATGTTATAAACAATTTTCATGCATTACTGTTTCTTGGGAAATTAGAATGATTTTAGAAATGGTTTTCGAATAGGTTTCAGGAATGAATCGACAAAAATAATATATTTTCTTCACGATTAAAGAAAGTAAATTAAATATGGGATATGTATAAATAGAATAGTACTTTGGCAAATCGCAGCTATTTATATATGAAATAGAGTGTCGTTTTAATAGCTTCCAAATGGCCATTATTCATAGTACATTTATTTATTTTATTACGTAAAAATTAAACATCCCATAATAAAATTTAATGTACACATTCTCCGATGCATTACATCAGTTTTCAATTTATAATTAATAATCATTAATTTCCAAATTACGTTTTCCTGAACTATAATTTTTTTTAAAATTAATTATATTGTTATTTTATATCATAATCTAATTTTTACTTCTTAACTAAATAAATCCTAAAATTGTAAATTTTCTAAATTTCTTTTTAGCTACTTTTTATATCTACTAAATTACTCCAATGTTCTACTGTATCCCTGCATTCACAAATAGACGTTTCAGTTTGCTGAAACCGGAATTTCCCGTGACCAGTAATAATTTGAACTGCTTCATGTTGTTTAATGTTTTCCTTCATCCATTTAGAAATAGATGGTAAACATTTCTTTATCCTAAAACCTGATCCCATCTTTTATGCAATTTTTAATAGTTGCTCAAGAAAATTTCTTACAAATAATTTCAATTTTTCTTATTTTGCACCAGATACTTAATTTTCCAAATTGTCTGCTCTTTCATTTCCTTCATTTCCAATGTGCCCTTAAATTCAATATAGCAATTCATCAACATTTTTAGTAATTCTTATGTTCATAATTGTAGATCAGTTGGGTTTTCCTTTAATTATAGACATATTCTTTTTAATTTGAGAATTTATCATCAAATATCTTAATGCCTCATAAATCGCTAGAAACTTAGAATACCGTGCAATGTTTTGACAAAATTTTCTTTTTATATAGTAAATCTCCCTTCCTTCCATTTATACCATAAAAGATGCTCCAATTTTGAACCATCTATATAAAAAGTAATACAGCAATAGGTAATTAAAAATAAACTGCTCAAAAAGAAACGATCATTTATTTATAAAAATAATAAT
Organism: Nicrophorus investigator; assembly: GCA_963457615.1. Taxonomy (NCBI): domain Eukaryota; kingdom Metazoa; phylum Arthropoda; class Insecta; order Coleoptera; family Silphidae; genus Nicrophorus; species Nicrophorus investigator. The sequence continues at coordinate 11,137,859 of OY735142.1, read as the reverse complement.
ATTTTTTACTGCTACCAAGTTCTGTTTTATTTAGATTATTGGGCCGAAAAAAAAAACAATAGCTCTTTGAAATGATTAATAATTATAATAATTGACTACAAAAATAAGAAATAGTACATAAATTGTTTACATATTTTTAAGCCAAAAGGAACCTAATTAGTTTTATCAAAAAGATTAACTGATCTTCCTTCAGTCCTGAAAAAGGATAATATAATTGTGTAATATTGTTAAGTTTAATATTAATAAACAAAATGTATTCTATGTCTATATAAAAATGGTTATTGACCACAGACTTTCAACCCTATTAAGATTATTTATAAACAAAAATTGTGTAAAATGTTGTTTATAAATAATTAATTTATAATGTTTAACATATACAAATAAAATGTAAATAAAGTGAAAGAATGCGGATAATATTCTTAATAACATCCTACGGAACTCGATTCGTTTATAAATATATCTAATAAATAGCTGATTATTTGTGATCATTACTATTTATAACTTGGATTGTTTAAATTAAGCGTAAAGAAAATTACGGTGTGGGACGGACATCCTTTATCCAAGGAAGAATAATACGGAAGGATTTAAAGGAATATCGTACATTGTAAAGGCATTTACAAAAAAAAAAGGAAGAAAATTGTTGTGGGCTTCCCTAAAAGCGTGCACGAACGAGTCGAACTTGAGCCGATGCCAAAAATTCCTATATTATAGTAATGCCCATTAAAAGTTCGACCCGGCATTGACGTAACCCGTCCGTCCGTCTTCACCCACGTGCAATTGATTTTCGCGGAAAGTGCAAAGCATAGTTATGGATTAGAGGTCACTTCCAAAATATGTAGGCAGAAATGTGTTTTCTCGAACGTGTCCCAAACAATTTCCATGATGCCTAAACAAATCATTTTTTGGTCAAAAGTATTTCAACAATTTTTATGCACAAACTTGAAAGAAACTTGTATTTATAACTGCTTATGGTATGCATGAAATATTGGACTTCAGTTTCTTTTAATTTGCTACAATATTTTCAATTCTGACTTTTTTTTCTTATTTATTTTTTGTATATTTATAATTTATAATTAAAATTCATCATTGAATTTATAGCATTTAATATTTGTGTTTCACTTTTATTATTAATGTTATTTATGTGATTGTTACTTTTATTATTACTATTTATATTATTTTATACTTTTAAGTCAACATTCTAAACATTACCTTTTTATTATATAAAATAAATTCAGCTTATAATAAATAGATTATTAAATTAATAGGATAACTTGAGGAATAAATAAAACCACACATAAAGTGGCTTTTGCAGTATTTTTATATGTATTTAGTTCGTCGATTAGTCCGGTTTCAAGTAATCCGGCATGTTGGCAAAATCGGACTATGCCAGATATTGTTATAAAATATTATTTCTAGTATCACAAACATGATTTATTTAGTTAATAAACATTCACTAATTGCAGTTTTTTTTCTATATAATTGTGTATTTATCAAGAAATTATTGATGAGTTTAAATATTCAACTATTCAAATATATTTCAGCTCAGTGGTTCCCAAACTATATGTTACTATGATTACTATACTACCATGAAAATATGTTATGGAAACATAAATGTTAAAAACATAATTTGATATTCATTTTTTAATTGAAATCTATCACTGATTTGAATAATAAATTTAATTCATACATTTACAAAATTGCAATAATCTGGGCCTTTTTTGTTAATAATTCACTAATTGCAGTTTTTTTCTATATAATTGTGTATTTATCAACAAATTATTGATGACAATATTCAATTGTTCAAATATATTTCAGTCCAGTGGTTCCCAAACTTTATGTTACTATGGTTACTATACTATGATGAAAAAATGTTATGGATACATAAATATTAAAAACAAAATTTGATATTCGTTTTTTAATTGAAATCTATCACTGATTTGAATATTAAATTTAATTCATACATTTACAAAATTGCAATAATCTGGGCCTTTTTTTGTTAATAAGCACTATGCATGCATACTTCACTAATTGCAGTTTTATTTTCTATATAATTGTGTATTTATCAACAAATTATTGATGAGTTTAAATATTCAAGTATTCAAATATTTCAGTCAAGTGGTTCCCAAACTTTATGTTACTATGGTTACTATACTATTATGAAAATATGTTATGGAAACATAAATATTAAAAACAAAATTAAATATTCAAGTATTCAAATTTATTTCAGCTCAGTGGTTCCCAAACTTTATGTTACTATGGTTTCTATACTGCTATGAAAATATTTTATGGATACATAAATATCTTTTGAAAATGACATTTCTAGTAAATTTTGTTTACTTGTCCTCTAACACTGGCTTTATAGAACGCGTTAAGATTGCTGAGGGCCCTAGGTATTAAGTACATGACGACAATGAGTGAAGGGAAGTTATAGTTTATGCAGAAAAAAAATAATGAGATACTTTTAACCAAAAATTAATATCACTATTATTCTATTATTACTAGTATTCTTCAATTCTAATTCAAATATTGTTTCGTTATTAAGTAGATGATTATGAAATTCCATAGTTGCATATGCAGATAAAGTTTTAGTATAAAGTATAAATAGATATAGACAAAAAAATAAATGTCAACTAGCTTTCATGGGTCAATAAATATTAGGATAGGATATCCGCACTTAATACCATTGGATTTATGTTTGCGTGACTGGATAAAAAGGAAAGTATAAAGCAGATGTTTATATGATTCTTTCTTTTTTTCCCTCTGAAATCGTCAATACATTTGGATGTTGACATATCGCCCTGAAAGAATCTGCTCATGATACAAAAAAAAAACATTTACTGAGATTTATACGTTGTATAACATGAAACCCATTTTATAAACGTATTTTCATATATATATGATATTTACAGTTATTTGAACACCTGTTCAGTAACGCAATCCCATATTATTTGCAAATGTGTTTATCATAAATTACATATCCCGAATATAATTATCACACATATTTTGTCCTCGTTACATACACAACATTAGTCGTTAATATTATCACATTATAATTTCATTTTCATTTTTAATAATTGTATTATTTATATAAATTTCGTTAAATGGAGAAATAAACAAATATTTAAATTATAGTTAAAAAAAATATTAACAAATCCTGAAAATAATATATAAAGTTTGAATTAAATTTACATTTTAGGAATTTTTATTTATATAAGATATTTCATAAGTACTGTTTTTCATATTTTTATATTGTTTATTTTTAATTGAAGCAATAAATATTATTTTGATTATTATTTATATGGAGGGATTTAGGGACTGAATCCTATGTTCAAACCAGGGGCCCACGGTAAAAAAATAAACACTAATTGGATAGAACCCACAAAAAGTGTTAGTCAAGGGTCCCAATCTCTATTAGTCAAGGGTTCCTTAATAAAATTAATCGAGGGCCCCAAAGAGTGTTAATCGGGGGACCCCTAAAAGTATTAACCGAGGGCCCTCAAACAGTGTTTGACCCAGATTATTTATATATAATATATATTTTTGTACTATATACTAATTCTTCATGGTACTTTACTAATGAAAAAAATCTTCACCGAGCCAACATCCACTAAGTTAAAGCCAGCACCAGGTACCAATATCGGCTAGAAACCACAAGTACAAATGAACATTGTCATTGAGAATTTGAGGTTCAAACCAGAAGATCTACCAAACCGATATACCAATAACTAAATTAAGACATTTTATGCGTTAGTAAGGTTGGTAGATGAACCAATTATCCAACTATTAAAATTTGTGAGATATAATAAATTTACAAAAATAAAATTTATACAATTGCATAAATCTCATATTCGTTTAAAGTTATTAATAATATCTGTCAACTAAATTTGTAGGATATAAATGCACCGGGATTTGATGTAACCTAGATGTGTTAGTTGCAACTGTGTTTGTCATAAATTATGAATTAGTCGTCATGCAAAACTTTTCAAATCATCGATCGTCGGCTGCATCATGTTTATAATATGACTCGTTCATCTGTGGCATTCGCAGTATACCGAATATATTATTTCTATGCCATTCTATAATTTAGTTTTGCTGAACCGCTGCATCGTTGAAACAAACGCCCGGGGGGATGTTTATTTTCGTATGCATTGAGATATAACTCTTTTATACTTTATTGTAAATTTTTCTTGATATAAAATATTCTTTTGAATAAACGAGAAAAAATAAGTATGGAATATAATAATTTAAAAAAAAGTTTCCATGTTTGTAGATAATTTTTATTATGTTGTGATAATATTTTGATATAGAAATTCATTATTCTTGATATTTCAGCTAATAATATTTATATATATTGTTTATTTTCTAAAACTAATGAACTTTGAAAGACAAGCAATAATTTTTAATTAAATTTAACTTGATAAATAAAATTTCTATAAAAACTATATTAAAAACAATTTTTTGAATAAATTTAATTCATACATTTCCAAAATTGGAATAATCTGGGCCTTTTTGGATTTATTTGCTTTTTATATTAGATCTATAAATTTAATATTTTATGATGAATTTATAGCTAGGCGTAAAGAGTCATAAATGTCAATAGTCTCACAAAACTGAAATTGCATTTCATGTCTACAATATCATTGAATATTGACTAGAAAGAAAATAGAGGAATATTCTTGGGAATTTTTAATATTTGTGTTTCCCGTTTTAAGTCTCTTTTCTGCATATAAATATTATTTCACTGGTGAAAAGACTGCGGTTGTATTTCTTTAATTTTTAATTATTATTTGCCGAGATGAAATTTTTCCGGGAATATAAAAAAAAATACGAAAAATTATCAATTAGTATTATAAATGACTCAAGCTATACGGTTAAATAAATAATAATAGTTGTACTAAATCTTACACCTAACCTGGATTAATTAAAAATAATAAATTAGAACAAATCTCTCTATTCTGTATATAAATATTATTTCACTACAGAAAAGATTGCATTGATGACTCAAGCTATACGAATAAATAAATAATAAATAGTTAGTACAAATAATAGTTAGTACAACTGAGATTGTATTTGTTTAAAGTTTAATAATAATTTTCCGGGAATTCCGAGATAAATTTCCCGGAAATATAAAAAACCTGCGAAAAGTTATCAACTACTTTATATATATTGATGACTCAAGCTATACGAATAAATAAATAATAAATAGTATTATATAAATGATGAAAAGATTGTATTTCTTTAACGTTTAATTATAATTTTTCGGGAATTCCGAGATTAAATTTCCCGGGAGTAAAAATTGCGAAAACTAGTAATATATATTAATGACTCAAGCTATTTGAATAAATTAATAATAAATATTACTCCGGCATCAAATTTCCCGATACAGGATACTAAATTATAGCAGTTAAGACAATGCAATTTAAAAAAGAAAAGTCTAATGTGTATAAAAATTTTACTAGGTAAAAACATACAATGGAATTATTTAAGTCAGCCAATTAAGTTGTGTCTGTGATAATTGTAAGATTAGTAAATATTTTAAATAAAGAGCAGTTGGTATTAGTGTATTGGTACCAACTGTTTTGTATACTTATCAGCAGGTTTTAATTAGACTTCTTAAAGAGGAGTTTAATTGCAAATGTATATGTATGTAAGCAGATATATGTATATTGGAATGCAGTAAAAATGTTTAATTGGACCGGATTGCCGTTTCTCGAAGCGGGGTTCGCGGGGGGTCACATTATCAGGGGACGCGCGACAGCGGATTTATTAACCAGATTTAAATGAAATGTTGATCCTCTTCTTCTTCCTTAGTTTCTTCTTCTTCATCTGAACCTCAGCAGTGAGCTTTATGTCCACCGCGGATTTAAGGAACACCTAAAGAAAGCCGCGCGCGCAAAAAGAGAGAACATATCAGATGCGTGCATTTATTTATATTGTGTGCATAATTCACGTATTTTTATGACCGAAATGAAGTGGAATAAAAAAAAATATATATATATGAAGAGAGTGAAAAAAATAATATGAGGAGAGAGGACCGAGGAGCATAATAAAATGCAAAAATAAGTGAGTAAATCCCAGAGATATTTACGGCGCACTTAAATATTCTTAAGATATTTTTAAATCTCGAATTACGAACGCAAGTACACGTATTTTGCATATAACCGAACGGAGGATGTAAAACGCCACCTGCGGTTCTAAAACGGAAAATAATGTTTCTTCCTTCCTCCTTTATTTGCATTTGATTTAATGCCACTGCAAACCTTCCTCCATTATGTCATCTCACACAATTATATAATATATTACTTCATTCAATCCAACAGTTTTTATCATCATTATTCGAAACCTACTATGTACTTAATAATAATAATAAAATTTATTGCAACTCTTACATAAAATAAGTCACTAAAAAATTGCATTATTAAAAATATAATAAGTAAAATTTATTGTATAGTTTTTAAAAAAATACATATTATATAACAATTTAAAATCATGAAAAAAATATAAAATAAAATATTTGTATTTACGCTTTGTTGTATTATTTTATGGAATAAAAATAATATTTTTAAAAGGTTCTGAATGGAAACCGATGTGTATTATTTTTTTCACAAATATTTTTTAATATTTATAAAACTAAATGGAATTCGCTCGATAATGTTTATACCATATGCAATAATAATATACATTGGTAGTGTAATGAAGCATTCGCTGTAATCGATAAAAACGTGCATCTCGGATGATGTTTGAATACACGCTAAAACTATTTCTAGAATGTGCAAGGATACATGAATGAACGAAAGATTTGTTTAAAAATATACTTATGATTCATATAATTATTTACTTAAGTCGTTTCTAAAACATAGTTATATATGCATTACTGACTTTAGTTATATCCAAATATATTGCATTCAATGCTTAAAATATTGTTGTATATTTTGCACATTATATAACTAATATAATTTTATCATTACAGATAACGTATTTGCTGGAGAATAGAACGCATTTTCTTACATCGAATTACATCAATTATAAATCTAAATTTAACATTACAAATTACGAATTTTCCGACGTAAAAAACGCTTTTTCTTCTATCGAAATACAACTACCTAATTGAAATTTACTGATCACTTTAGTTATATCCAATGCTTAAAATATTGTTGTATTTTTTAAACCTCCTGCACATTATAAATATAAACTTAACATTACAAATTACGAATTTTTCGACGTAAAAAACGCTTTTTCATCTATCGAAAAACATTTAAAATATGGGGTGAGTCTTATGTGCCGGTAATCAAAATTATGAATTGAAATTTAATGACCACTTTAGTTATATTCAATGCTTAAAACATTGTTGTGTTTTTTAAATCTCCTGCACATTATAAATCTCATCTTAACTTTACAAATAACGTATTTTCCGGCGATTAGAACGTATTTTCTTACATCAAAATATGTCTAAGGTGCGTCTTATGTCATAATAATAATGTCATAATCAAAATTATGAGTTGAAATTTTAAACTTTCTTAAACTTCTGCTGTGTATTAATATACATATATACAAGTATTCTGTTGCATATTACTTCTTTACTATAAAGTCGTTTATGAAATGAGAAATTAGTAACTTTTGATGAAACAGAAGATGATTTGATATATTAAGTATAAAGTTTCTGAAGAAGTGATTCTTCATTTAATTCTAGAGATGAATTTTTGATATTTCTGAATTAAATGTATCTATATACAATATTCCATTTTTAGATATAAATAACTGTAAAATTAGTAAAGTAAATCATTATGGAAATTCATAAAAAAATAATGTAAATTTTTTTCCCTTCAAAATATGTATACAAAAAGGGTCTTAAAATATAATAAACTTATGATTTGTAATTAATCTTAAGTTAGTGATTACATTTTTACCTAAAAAATCTTCAAAAAAAAAATTTAAACAAAGTTTTAAGGAACAATTTCTTAGATTTCTATGTATTACTACAATTATTACTGCTATTACCTCCGATGTCTTAACGAAGTCTGCAATTTCTGTCAGCAAACACAACTTCCCTGATGGAAACATTAGATTAGTCATAACAATTAAAACTTGTTGAAAAAACTACACCATAAAAATTAAATTGAAAATATTAATAGTTTTCATTAAAGACGTTTTATTTTTATAGTAAAAAATATGTGATATCATTTTCTTTATGGAAAAATTTTTAATCTGAAAAACACGTTTCTCTAAATTAATTAATTTCGTATCTTCTTCCTAAAAAGCTCTATTAACATATATTAAGTTAATGTGAGATTTTACAGCATTTCTATTGTATAAATAATATGATAAGATTGATAAAATATATTTAAAATAAATTATTCAATATAAATCTCTTATTTACGTAGATTTATTTCTTACTACCATCAATTATTAATCTTAAAAGATTTCAATAATAGCTATAAATTACCCACCTATAAAGAATGCATTAGCAATTTAAAATTCTAAGTGGTTTTGTAATGGTTCTATAATATATATTTAGTGCAAATATGCAATTAATATTTTTACTTTATATTTACAGTTAATGAAAGCGTACGAATGCAAAAATTAAAAGAAAACTACACAAGATTTTAATAAATTTACATAACAGGTGTCAACATCTGCTCTTATTATTTAAGATAATTATTTTAAATTTCTTTTTTATTCAAATTATACTGGATTTCATTCATTGGTTTATTTTTTAAGCTCTATAATGATATTTATTACAATAATAATTTTATAAAATATAAAAATAAACAATATTAAAAAAAAAGTCTTTAAATATTATTATAATTATTAGTAGACAAAAATCTAATGAGTCCAAATTTGAATTTTACTCCAAAATTGAAGGCATTCCAAATACAAATTTGCTTGTTACCAGGGATTTTTTTTATTTGAAATTCAAATTTTTATAAAAAGATTGTTAGGAGCTCAAATAATATTTTGCTGGAGGGTTTAAAAAATGGAAGTTCCAATTATTTCCAGTTGATTTCATTTAAAAATTATTATTTAATTTATAAAGTTAATATTTTCTTCAAATAATTATTACAACAGTGACAAAATCCAAGAACAATTAAAAAACTATTTATATTTAGGGCTTTTTGTCCTAAAAATCTGTATTAATATTTTTTTTTGCATTTTATGTTCAGCGATTCAAATGAACATAAAATAACAGTTTTAAGTAGAGAAATCAATGCATATTAGGTAACTTGAATGAATAATCACATTTGAGAAATGATGCTCCCCTTCTAGACTTGAAAAGATTACATTGAATTACAAAAAGCCGTCAACGACCCTTGTTATCTTAAAGACTCATATCTCTCCTCCAGAGAGAAGTGATTTTTTCAAAACTACCACGTCTCGCCGTGCAATCACCTGTGTCGTTCTTCAAAGTGCATTGTTAACATTCCAAGTAACTCTCTTAGCGAACAACGCTATTCGTTATTTAAACTCTTCCAAAGAAAACTGCATTATTATCCATCCATAACAGCGACATTGTGTACACAAACAATTCACAAATTGATCATTCACTTCCATTTATTTTCGCAGTCGTCGCCTTCTCTCCTCGAGCCCACATTAAAAAAAAAAGGAAAAAAGAGAGAAGTGAAATCAATTATTTTTTATTCAAATGGAACGCGCACAACGGGAAATCCTTCGGGCCAATTTGCATAACAATAAAACGCAGAGCGGGGGCGGCTTTTGCGTGAGACTCGGAGGAGAAAGCAGGAAGGAAGGAAGGCCTTAATCGAGTGATAAAGATTTCGTGTCTTTCGGGCCTCTTAAGAACTCGCTCGATGGCGTTGGCCACTTCTCTCTCTTCTGTTTGTTTCCTCCCCCCATTCGTCCTCCCTGTTTGTTTTTTATTTTTTTAATTCTCTCCGAGGAGAGAAAGTGTTTCACTCGTTTTGTATATAGGTTAACCTTATACGGCGGTTAAGATTTATAATTTTGCTAAGAGTAAAAAAAATAATCAAACTTACGCAAAAGCTCGTCCGAATGCGGCGCTCGAGGGACCCGCAGGGTATGAACACGCTTGTTTCCGATTATTTTTTTTGGTATCCTTACTATTCTTTTATATCAAAAAAAGAAGTGCTTCGTGCCTTACCTAGAACAGAAATTGGAACATGTTAATTAAAATGTAATATCTCTTTAATTGGTATAATTGCAGGCTATTGATTGCCTATGATTAGTTCTCGTGGTACCATAAATAATGATTAGATCTTTGCATTGAAGTGTAGATATTATTAAGTTATCGTCGGCTGGTAGCGGACTAATATAATTTACAATTGTAATACTTTCAAACCTACTCCATATTTATTTCATCAATTGCTTCATAACATCCATTTAAGCAGAAGATACAATCTATTGCAATTAAATGAAAGGTATAAATACTAGCAAAACTTGTTTTTATATAGATTTTATAATTAAAATATATAATTAAAAAATTATTATAGAAGATTAAAGAAAGAAGACAATATAATATACAAAAATAGTTATAATATTCTAAATTATTATTATATAAAAGAGTATATTTTTAATGGAGAAAATTTTAAATTGATATAAGAATTTTTTTCATAATTAACTCACGACCGAGATAGGTTCGGTTGTAAGTCGAGAAGTTCGTAAGCCGAGTTTCATAAAAAAAAATAAATACAACCAAAAGATTGGTAGATACAAAATTAATAGTTCAATCTTTATTCAAAATTATAATAATTATACGGATTTTTAACTCACTCAATAAGTTCGTGGGATAACATATAGATGGCGACTCTATCGATAAATCCATATGATTTTTTGCAAGTACCAACCTTAGTCAAAATTTCATCTATATGTCATCCTACGAACTTATTGAGAGAGTTGTTACAATACTGACACGAATTGCATTTCCTATAAATAATAATAAACAATTCCAAGTATTCCCTAAATTATTCCCTAAAACTTTCGTAAGTCGAGGATTATATGTACAGTCATACCTCGATTACTGAATTTGCTGTACAGTCAAACCTCGATTAACGAATTTCGAAAAAAATACTTTGTTAAGCGAAACTGTGTTTTCAGAAGTAGAAGTAGTGTGGCAAAAATGGTTGCTTTGTAATGAAAAAGAAAAAATCTATCAAAGAAAAGTTTCAATAAATAACCAGATAGACACGTTTTAAAATATGAGTTTCTGCTTTTTTTTCTCTTTCATTTAATTTCTATGACGATTTGTTTTGCATTTAAGACAAATTGCTTAACAATAACACTTCTTTCAAAATCAGCATCATTTTCCATAATAAACATGAAATCATTTCCAATTTCCAAAAAATTCTTTAATTTATCTTCGATGCCAACAATCGACATTTTCGAAATCTATTAATTTATCTCGATAATTTCGTCTCTATTTTCTTGAATATTATTTTCTTCTTCTAGAACAACTTCTAATCATATTTATAGCATTACTTAGTGACTTCTATCCAAGAACTATTATTTTTTTAAGATAATTAAGGACTTCGTTATATCAAAGCTTTGTTATCAGAGGTAACGTTAAACGAGCAATGACTATATTTTATTTCAATTCGAAAGTAAAATAATAAATATAAAAAATAGGAAGTTATGAAGCAATAGAAAAATGTTATGATTAATATTAATAGACTAAATTTTATTTCGATTCGAAGGTAAAATATTAGATTAGAGAAAATTGGAAGTAATGAAGCAATAATATAATAAAAATTTTCATGTTTTACTTTGAAATTTTTTTTAATTAAAGTAATGATTTTTTTTATTATTTTCATCTTAACTTTATATAATTAAATACTAAATATAAATTAATTTGAGAGATTTCTATATTATTCTCTATAATCGAGAAAAAGTATATATTTTCAGATATAATTATAAATAGGATATTTCTCTCAAGATTTGTAAAATAATCTTTAAATTATTTTATAATTAAATGTCCAAAAGAAATTATATTGTTATGTAATATGTAAATTATATATTCTATAAATAGTGAATCATACAAAGTAAACCTCGAAACAATTATAGATCATACTAACAATACCACAGGTGAATATAAGTTAATTTTTCCTAATAACAAAAACTATATTTGTTTACAGTTATTTAATGTTTATTTAACATTAGCTATTAAACAATAAATAATCTTTGTTAGCATAAATAATTATTAAACAATAATAATATGTTAAGTAAAACAACCTTCCAGCATGATAGTTTGCAATAGTTATATTAAGAAAATATTATATACCGTTACTATTACTACATTTAATAAAGTTTACTTATCATGGAACTAACTAGAATATTAAATAAATAAAACTCAGAAAATTATGTTTTAATTTTATTTCACACTTATTTACTTTTTATTACAAAATTTATTATGTTTTATTTTATAATAAAGTAGTAGTAAACATTTTTTTTTTTTTGTTTACATACAAAGGGCTATTGACTGCAGACTTTCCGCCCTATAATAAAGTATTTATGCGCATTTTTAATTAATTTTCACAATCATTTCTGCCCACTTTATTGTCTTGGCTAGAAAAATAAATGTGAGTCTTATAATCGATGTAATCTAGTGAATATATAACCATTTCCATTAATGTTTGCAAGTAATTATGTACTAGTAAATAGTTAAGCAACGTAGCTTAGGTATATTTGGATTGGTGAAACTAATTTCAACTTCAGGTCTTAAAAAATATTGAGAATATCTATCAGAAAATATGTTTAAAATAGAAATGATAATATATTTACGTATAAAATTTTAAAATAAATTTTATTGAATAAATTATTAATATTTTTGAGTCATAAATCATAGTTTTTTTATTTTAAATTTACTTTGCTTTTATATCGTTGCTTTTTAATGCTGTCATTTTTCATACCTTATCCACGTATTAACAATGATAATAATTATTCAACCGTAAATGCTGCACTAAGCATATGCACGAGACGTAACAAAACGTACGAAGATTCAAGTTTATTGTGGTCTTGCACAAATGAAATGGAAACGAAAGAGCGAGTCGAGAGAGTCAAAGACAACCATTGTTATCATTGGTCTTATCGCCTCTTATAGACTTTATCTGCATGCATCAAGGTTTGGATATTATTAACCTTGCATGCCTTTCGAAGCAAAAGGTAATAAACTTGCAGATGAAATAAAAATTTGTATATAAATATACGTGTATAATCTGTGTATTTGTATAAACTTATATATTAAAAGAATTAAAAACTGTATAAAGAATCGCAATAAATGTTGCTATTTGTGTACGCATTTACAAGAGGCCAACAAAGTCTGTTTGTTGCTCACCTCAAAATGACAAACACGTTCTGAGCAATAATAAAACGTAGACAGGATACGATCTTCAAGAACAGGAGGAACGGCCAACAAAAAATGTGTTCTCGATTTAATAGGAGTTCGCATAATAAACTTCATTTATTATACGAACATTAACCTTTGATGCTTAAATATTAAATGAGTTTTTTTTTTTTCATTTCATTCTTTATTGTTAATTATAGTAATATTATTCAAACCAATACAGCAATAAATGGCATAGTGCAGCTTCGATTAGTGCGGTTTAAAAAAATCTAAATAAACTAAATTTTTATCGAAAAAAAATTAAATTAAATTAAAAAAATCGTACATATAATAATTTATTATACAATCAAGTCTCTTTTATTTCTAAAATATTTAATTACTCGATTATTAGATTAATTGCTATAAATAATATGTTCAGATCCACAATAGTACAAAAAATCTATTTTTTTAAATGAAATTAATATTTGAATAATTATGAAATTTGCATTTTTGTGTAAACATAATTTCTGTAATAATCTAGAATTAAAGGATAAAAATATTTTTTATTTCTTGCAAGAATCATACTATTAAATCCATAATTAAATAAGTATGAAAAAATAGAAGATTTTTCGATTTTTTTAATTTTTAAAATTATCTTTACTTAAAAATAAGAAAATGGCGAAACAGAAAATAAATAAAATTATAAACATTATAACAGAAACATGTATTTGCTGCATATCTTGAATATTCTTTTAAAAAGATTATCATAATTTTAATAAATATATTATAAATTAAATTATTAAAAGATAACGTAAAATGTTTAAGCAGTTGGTGATGAGATATAAATAATGAATTGCAAATGGATGAACAAGAGTAATTTTGTATAGAAAACAATTATGTAAACAATCCATTCATATTTACGTTACATAACAAGCAACAATATCAATACGAATGCGAATTGTTAGAAAAAATCATAATAAAAATTAAAAATTAAAATAAATTCTAAAAAAAATCATAAATATAATTATTTTGTATACAATAAAGTCTTTTTTTGTTCATTTTATTTCTATAATATTTAATTATTCCTTTAGTCCGGTTAATGGTGGAATTCATTAACCGCAGGAAATGCTGTAAATAATATTTTCATATACACAAAAGTACAAAAAGTTTGATTTTCTAAAATAAAATAATATTTAAATAATAATGAAACTTGGTAATTTAATGTTAACGTACTTTGTATTTCTGTGTAAATATAATTTCTGTAATAATATAGAATTTAAGCATAGAAAATTAGAGTAATTTTCCGATTTTCTTATTTTAAAAATTATCTTAACTTTAAAATAATTAAATGGCAAAACAGAAAATGAATAGAAGTATAACGTATACAAACAATCTTTAATACTCAGTTAAATTTGTAAAAATGTATCTAATATTATGTGAAAATTTCTAAATAATTATGTAATTAAAATATATAAATTGACAATAAATTTCATAATTTATTAAATGAATTAGAATGATCATCAATAATTAATGTAGGTCATAAATAAGCAAAAAAAATCCTGCATATCTAATATATTCTATTAAAAAATTATCTGAATTTGAAGAAATCTATTATAAATTAAATTATTTAAAGAGTTTTCGACAGAAGTAAAATGTTTACTAAGAAGCGTATTTAATGAATGATAATCGAAAGATAATAATTAGTTGTAAATAATGTTTAATAAATAACAAATATATACGAATGTGTATATTATGTTTAAGAATTTTGTCGTCCAGAAAAATTTAAAATAAAAATAAATTCTAAAAAAATTCTTTCATATAATTATTTTTTAGTCTTTTTTTGTGCAATTTATTTCTATAATATTTAATGACTCAATTAGTCCGGTTAATGGGGTAATCCATTAACCGCAAGAATTGGTGTAAATCTTATTTTCAGATTCACAATAGTACAAAAAGTTTGATTTTTTAAATTCAAATAATATTTGAATGCTAATGAAACTTTGTAATTGCATTTCTGTAAGAATCTAGAATTTAAGGATAGAAAATCAAAAAATTACAATAAGTATGAAAAAAATCATTTTCTTATTTTAAAAATTATCTTTAAAATAAGAAAATGATAAAACAGAAAATGATAGTAGTGTATAATATATACAAATAAATAACTATAATACTATTTTGTAAACATTTATCTAATAACATGTCAAAGTTTATAAATAATTACATAATTTATTAAATTTAATAAACTATGTACTGTTTATTATTATCAATAATTAATGTTTACAAATTCAATTGAGTATTCAAGTTGTTTATTTGTATATATTATACTACAATCCTTTTTCTGATTCACCATTTTTTATTAAAAAGATTATCTTATTTTGAAGATATGTATTATAATTTTAATTATTTAAAGATAACGTAAAAGTTTTAAGCAGAAGCTGGTAGTAAAATGTTTACAAGAAAGCGTATTTGATGAATGATAGTCGAAAGATAATAATGAGTTCTATATGTAAAACAAATATATAAACATTCCATTCATATTTACGTTTTATTAAAATCAACAATAAAAAAATGTGTATATTATGTTTATGAATCATTGTGTCAATCGTTTGATAAGTCCAGTAAAAAATGAGAAGCTTAAAAATAAATACTCTTCTAGGTTTATTATTGCTCGGTTGTAACAAGCGAAGACGGCAACAACCGTACACAAAAAAATGTAGTCCGTACATCCTTTTCTCGTAAAATAATAAATAATACTTGTGTTTCATGGATGCGCACATCCGTTTACAATAAATAAATTGTATATTGGCAATGGAACTCCGTTGGACAAGCTGAGGCTGTTTTTTCGCTTGTTCTCTCTGTGTTCCATCCGTTGGTTACGGGGCCTTTCTTATTGAGCACCGGGGCCTATAAATTCTCTTTCGGGATTGTAAACAGCCGGAGTGAAGAGGAGAGGAGGAGGCAAGACAAGAATCCTTGTTTGTTAGGTGGCAGTGAGTGTATGTGTGTGTGTGTGGCATCTACAATGTTTTCATTATTACGAAACACGTTCCGGTGATTGTGCGTTCGACATGGAACAATAAACTAAAATTCGGTGTCGGGTTTTACTTGAAAACTGGTTACATGAACGCTGCTTCGCGAAGAAGATTGCAGTACGTAAACGGACGTCGGTCTTAATTGAAAATTATATCGGAGCTATTTTTAGCTTTAGTTTCTTTGTTTCGCTTTCTACACGAACTAATAAGTTTCACATTTCTATCTATGTTGCTCGACATTGCATTCATTGAATTGCACTAATTTTATGTGCATATATGTATTACGTTGAATCACGATCACGATTATAGTTAATTTTATTTCATCTTTGAGTCATGGAGAATAACCATTAATTATGATCCCAGCGTTTCGTAAGAAAATTATATAATTCTATAGCAATAGATCTTGCATTAAATAAGGACTTATTTTATTTTTTTCTTCTTTATTTATTTCCACAATCTCTTTATTTCAGACATTAAGTTGAAGTTTTGACTATAATAAAAAATATAAATTCTTGAACTTATTGATACATAATTATTTAATGGAAAGATACAAATAATATTCACAAGCTACACTTAATAATATAAAAACTAAAATATTTGATATAACTGAAATTTAAAAGGTCATTCCAAAATCTACAATAAACGATTGAAAACTCTAACATCAATATTTGATAATTTACGTTCGTTTTATCCAATTTCTATTCTAATTATATAAAAATTGTTTTTGAAAAAAAATATTGGTTTTAATAGACTGAAATAATAGGAATATTACTATAAAAAAAATCTATATGGATATTTTCAACAATCTTCTATAAACTATTTAAAATATTGCATTTTTTTTTTTACTTTTATTAAATTTTTAAAGTAAAAATTCTGATATAGAAATGGAGAAAAAAAACAACAATAATTTATGTCTACAAAATATATTTTTGTAGAAATTATTTGTATTTTTCTTAATTAAAATTTAGTTTGATTTGATTTTTTGCAATGTTTGAAACCGCAGTATTCGAGGAAATTAAAACCACATACAAAAAATAACAAACAAAATATTAAATGGATAAAAAAAAAACAATAATTTATGTATAAAAATATATATTTTTGTAGAAATTATTTGTATTTTGTAATTAACATTTAGTTTGATTTGATTTTTTTTAAGTATTGCTATACATTAATGTAACTGTTTAGTTGATTTTATCTGCTTGTTTATTTACACTAACAAATTGTATGAAATAAATATTTTTGAAGATATAAATAGAAAGTAAATATGTAATGTATGATTAACATTTAGGGAATTATTATTTATTTCAATACTAATGACTAAATGTAATTATTTATTAGAATGAAAAAGTGACTAAGATTTATTTCATGAAAATCACCTTCAATCATCATGATTTTTTTATCAACTATATCTAAGAATTTTGAAAATGAATATTTCTAATAATCTATAGCACATGATAAAGAGGTTGTATTAAAATAATATGTATAGAATAAAATGTAATAGTTTTAACAAATATAAAATACTAAGGAATAATTTACATACTAAATTAATACTCTGAAGAAAATTGTCTAAATTGTATTTAGTTTTGGCAATAATAAATTTTTATCAGATATTATTAATAAGTCTTGTTAATAAGGATTATAATTCAATTAATTTAATTGTTTCTAGTTTATAAAATTATTGACTTATTTTTTTGTATTATTATGAATGACTTTTTGGTCTTTTAGAAAAATTCTTTATAAAAATATAACTTAAGTAAAAAGTAAGAACATAAAGTATTTTTTTAAATACTATTATAAATAATTATTTTATTTGTTTAAATATGGAAATTGTTGCAATTTGCATTCCAGCAGTAATTGAATTTCGGAAATTAATTAATTGAAATGTTAGCCATGCATCAATTAATTACAATGGAAGCATAGGCCAAAAATAGTATATGTATGTTCAGCAATATCCTCATATGCGAATATTGAATTATGAAATTTAATTAAAGCTATCAATCTATTAAATTCTATAATTATTCTATAAAAGAAAATCACACGATCTTATGACTCGCTGTTTCTATTCAAACGGATTATAATAATAATTAGTTAATTATATAAATTGTATTATTGCATATTAGTAAGTTAATGTTACCTTTAATAATGATAGTATTTAGAGGAAGTTATTCACAAATAATGCTTAAACAAAGTTTGATGAAAATTATTCCGATTCAGGAAAAAAATGTTATTGTTAAGCGATGAGTATTATAACAACTATAGGCAATTATTAAATGAAACAGAAAAAAAACAGAAATGATCAACCTTGGACTTAAATATTTTCAATTTTTATGTAAGTTGATTGTTTATTTCATGAAACTTTTCTTTGTTCGAAAAAAAAACTGACTATATTTTATTTTTATCTTACTATATTGAAAAAAAAATAACAGATAATTATATTAAATATATTCAATATGATTTTTTTATTTTATTTATAAGTAGTAATGACTTAAGAAAATTATTTATATCAAGTAAAAATATTATATTAATCTTAAAATTGTTAAGCGATTAGTATTATAAAAACTAAAGGATCAACTTTAGACTGAAATATTTTCACTTTTTAAGTAAATTGTCTGTTTATTTCATGAAACTTTTCTTTATTTTTTACCTCTGAAAACGTGTGACTGTATTGAAAAAAAAATAACAAGTAATTATACTGAATAGATTTTCTAATTTTATTTATAAGTATTATTAAATTAATGTTAAATATTATGTATTGTTTAAATTGTTTAAAATTCCATTGGGAGATAAACGGCAAGGCTAAAAATTGAATGAAATTGTAGTGGATTCTCGAAAGACGGTTGTACGTGCCTTCCTAGGTAAAAGACGAGAGAAGCTTGTTGCAGATTAATGAGGGATAGAAGTCGGTGGCGCATTGTGCGAACGCGACCGGATTATGTAAGATTATAAAGTCGCACAGTTGCGCAGCATCCAGTTCTGCAATCGCGGCAATAATAATAATAATTTCGGCTTCTTTTCCCGAACCGAACGGAATCCTATATAACGCGCATCTCATGCATATCATATATTTTTTGTACTTCTTTATTTTCGTGTCCTCCCAGTTGTTGATGTATGCACAGTTGGGTTAAGTGTGAGTTAAAGTCCTAATAATTGTCTGGCGCCAATCGGTAAATATTTGCGGTAGCAATGATCGAAAGAATTTTCGCAAATCGGTCACGAATCCTCATGGATGTATATCCACATATACGTGCACGTATGGATATGTATGCGTGTTTGTAGCAGTGGATGTGGTAAGGAGAGTAGAGGCATAGTAAAGGTGACCTTCGCTCGGGACCTTGGTGGTTCGTTTGTATTACGCTATAAATACAGTTTGAACAGCTGATCGTTTGGCCTATACGTGCATGCAGCAGCATACATGCAAAATCTATGCCTATAAATACATTATGTTTTGATACACTTATATGCATGCACATCCATAGTCATCGCTTCGAATAACTTCCTTTACTGATAAGCAGGGATTGCGCAGACTTGGACCTCTCCGAACGAAACAACATTGTGCACTCGTTACAATCATAACAGAATCAGCTTATGTTTATTACACTTTATTACAGTACGTTTCCATAATCATGACTCATGTATCTCCATGAAAAAAAATACAAATAATATTTTAAGAATTATTAATACTAATAATTATGTATTTAGTAACAGACACACAATCAGATAATAACTAAAAACATTTATAATGGAGAAATAAAAAGTATAACTATTACAAAACTTTCTGCACTTTAAAAATTATTAAGTACACATAATCGAATATTCTGGACTATTTGAAATTGAAGTACTAAAAACACATAAAAATAAAAAAGATATAAAGTTTTATTCATCTGGACTGATTGAAGCCGGACTATGCGAGAAAACTACCTAACATGGGAAACTACCTAACATATCCTGTAACTACTCCTTCATTCATATATATACATAAGTAGACTGCGCATGTCAAACTCGTACCTCTCCGAATAAAACAACGTTACACACTCAACATAATCCTAATAGAATCTGCTTAAGTGTATTACACTTTATTGCTGTACTATTCCATAACAACGAATCACGCTTCCATCTACGTCCAAATATTACATGTAATAAGAGATTTTATAACGTTTTTCAAGATGTTATTATTTAAAACTATCTAGCACAATTTTCGTAAAAAAGTTACTTACAAAAAAACTGTTATTTTCTAGTAAGGATACATTTTGGTCGGAAATCGGTTCTGCCAATATCCCACACTGTTTGGACTAATAGAAGACTTTAAAATTGCTTAAAAATAAACAGAGATCATTTATAAATCAACAAAATAATTTCTGTACTAAAGTTTTAGAATTTATTGAGCTAAATTAAAAATTTGTTAGTTTTATATATTTTCATAATTTCCGTAGTAAAGTTTTAAAATTTATTCAGCTAAATTTCAGCTTAGTTTTGATATTTTCAAGAGTATAATCAATTGTATTTACGCATCATCTGTGGTCTGCAAACTTTTTTGAGCAAAAAACGATTTTGAAGACATTGCCTGTTAAATAAAGTCTAAGGAGCCGCACGTAGCATTGTAATCTCTATTTTTACTTGTGAAATACAGACTTGATATACAGTAATACCCAGATAGGTAACATGTAATCTTACAAGTAGAGTTTGTGCGAAATACTTCCAATTTGTAGCAGTTTGAAAGTCATTGAAGATCAAGAATCATCACGTAACTCCAAATTCGGGGTATTGTATTTAGTAAATTATAAATTTAAACAAAAATATTATTCAATCCATACATGTTGTTTCTACTTATTCATTAATTTAATACTAAACTTCTTATATTTCACTCTTTCTATATGAGCCTACGGCAATAAACATTTCCTGGTATTGAAATTCAACCTACGCAAAAAAAAGTATTTGAATGTCAGCCATTCTTTGAAGTCGACGATTAAGGAAATGTTGCAAAAAATTATAAAATATGCGAAAGAAAACCGCATGAATCTCGAATAATTTTGGATATTAAGAGTAAACATGTAAAAAACCTTGAACAATATGCTTAAAAAATATTGTCTAAATCATATTAAGATTATCTTCTATAAAACTTAAGACTTTTTTTTAAATTCTCGTAATCCCTAAAAAGAATCGTTATTATATAATAAGTATTAGAGATTTCGTTACCTACAAAAACTTGATGACTCAAAGATATTTCCAGAAAATATATCTCGACCGTTATCAATTAGTATTTTAATTTGACCTATTTTTTTGTGTAAATTTCCGTTTAATACTAGATTCGTGGAACACGATAATTTAAAGATTTTCGGATTTTGTAAATAAGTTTAATTTTTAGATAATGGAAAATGTTATACTAAAAAAAATATCATTTAATAATAAAAATATTATTATTAATTAAGAAAATTCACATCACTAAATATTTATTATTATTTTTTTCAGGAAATATTTTTACCTTTTAATTATTTCTCAAATTTCATAAAATTTGTACTTTTTATTTTAAAATGTTGTCTGTAAATTTTATTGATAAATAAAAAAAAAAATTAAGTATAGAAAATCATGAAAAATTAGTGTTTTCACTGATTGTAAGTTTAATGAATAGATAAAAACAGTAAACGAAATAAATTGTTGAAGAATTTATATAAACCAGAAATTGTAATTGCAGGAATGTTCTGAGTAAACTTGCTTTGGACAGTTGATTGAGGATTGTATTTATGTGGATGACCGTTAGTCTTTTCCATTTAACAAGAAGGTAAAGCAGTTACTATTTGTTAGAATAACAACTCTTCGCACAACTGAAGCTATTCTTATGGAATACAACCTAGGAAAACACCATAAAATAATTAAACTTAATTCGCTCTAAATTCTGGACTCCCGCATAGACCAAAAGTTCAACTTTACTAATATTTTAAGATATATGACTTTAAGACTTATAGTCATATTTCTTAGAGATTTCTGAGTATTATTATAATTTTCGCCTATGTTTTTAATAGTTTTCAATAATTAGAATTATTCTTATGAATTTACTTTATTTTAATCTCGTTTTTATATTAATTAATTTTTTATTTAATTTCAAATAAAAAATATTTTTATACGGCTTTAAAATCTTTCAATAATTGGTTTTAAAAAATAACCTATTATTTGCACTATATGAGAGGTATTTTTATATTTATGTTTTTTTTTTGTAAATTAGATTTTATGTTATTTTATATTTTATTTTTGATAAAGAATTGCTTTATAAATAAAGAAAAATAAGCCAAAGTTTGTTGGTAAGAATAATTAATAAAATTGATTAGATATGATTCAAAGCTCTTTCGGAGTGGAAATCTTCGAACACTGAGCAGATGGCTCCTTCGGAATCGGATTCCAACGGTCAGACAATGCCGAAATTTGCCAAATTCTATTTCCGAACGACCGTATAAACATCGTTCGCGATTAATGAAACGAACTCGAGGACCATCGGAAAAATGAGGAAATAAAAATCGAGATCAAGAAGCAATCTGGATAGACTTTATACACATTTATTTATATATATTTTTTTAAGCTTTACTCTCGCATTTATCGTAAATAATTTTCGCGTTTTATCGCACGCGCAGGCGGAAATAAAGTTACGCAATGAAACCGTTAGAAAGAAATTAAAAGAACGTTTCTAAACAACGCTAATTTATATTTTGTTGATAAACATTCGGGAATGCGAAGTGCGTATGTTTACGGCAGCGTACGCAATTTTTTCATTTATAAATATTCCCGCCAAAATATTTACGCTTCCGCTCATAGTTTTCTAGAATATACCAAATAGGATTTACTAACTTCTGGTTAATATTTATCCCAAGTATACGCAGGTAAATCGTTAACCCAGTTTTCGATTGTAAATTTTGTTATTCGAAATAAACTGCAATAATATATATTTTTTTAAAAGGAATTTTCTGCAAATCTAATAAAGACTGGAATGAGAGAAATCAAATTTAGGAGCTCGTAAATTTCGGAGGCTGATCTCTCCCGGAAAAAAATAATAATATCTTCGAAGAGGTTAACAGATTTAAAGACGAATTATGCGAATAAAGTACGGTTTTTACGACAATCAAAATGGACGTGTTAAAAGAAACTCTAGAAGCAGTCCCCGATTTGATACGGATTTAATGATGGCTTTAAAAGCAAATCGGTTGTAAATTATGCAACTTTTTTTTTATTTGGTCTCCGATGGCAGAGAGGTTACCCATTAATAAATGGTCTAGAGATAGTTATAATTTTAAGTTTTACGATTTTCATTCGGCTTGTCAATGTTATTTATTGCGTATTAATGCAACGGATCGTAAATAATTGTAGATAATGTATAAATTAATAAATATGAGGCTACAGGAAGTTTGAAAAAAATTTATAACTTGAGAAATCATGAATATGTATTTGATAGCTTATTAAAAAATACATAATCTGGTTCATAGAGAGGCAAAAAATACTATTAATCATTGATTTTATTTCAACATAAAATTTGTTAAGGGAAAATAATGACATCATAAAAATAGAAAAAATAACTTTCTATATACGGCTTTCTTTAGTCCGGTTTCAATATTTTATAACAAATAACAAATTTCATAGGTTTTTTTTCTATTTATGCAATTGCACATGCGCACATCTGTGACTCCAAAAAGCAAGGGCCCTCAATTTTAAAATGGGCCCACATTCTTAAATGCGAAGAGTCGAAAAATATATTTCAATTCAAAATATGTTATATTTACAAAAAATATTTCCCAAGTACTAAATCTGCCATTGTAATTATCTCTATTTTTGTGCAGTTTTAATGTTCTCGATTAGTCCGGTTTCAAACAGTCTGGGTTTTTGGGGGAACTGATTATGCGAGGAATTGCTGTACTATAATAAATGAAAATATCAAGAAAACAATCAGAATTAGGAAACTTTTGAAATATTTTCTCGAGAAAAGAAAAACTTAATTTATAAGAACAGAACTAAATAATAAACATCTTTATAGGACATAAACCATGACCAAAATTCTTTCGACAGACGTCTTTTCGCCTTTTACATTCGAAAAAATCAAATTTGGTATTCATTAATAGTATTTTGTTATAAATCTAGACGAAAAATACAAATTTTAAGAGTTACAAATAATAAATTCTAGAACATAATTTTAATTAGGAAATATTTCAAATTATCTTAAAATTTGTAAAAAATCATCAATAAAATCAAAAATCAAATTTGGTATTCATTAATAGTATTTTGTTATAAATCTAGACAAAAAATACAAATTTTAAGAGTTACAAATAATAAATTCTAGAAAATAATTTTAATTAGGAAATATTTCAAATTATCTTAAAATTTGTAAAACATGATCACTTAAATTTCAAAGCATTTCTGAAATACTATAATAAATCCAAAAATCAAGAAAAAAATCAGAATTAGGACACTTCAAATTATTTTCTCGAGAAAAGAAAAACCAAATTAAATAATAGACATCTTTGTAAGACAAAAAAACCATGACAAAAGTTCTATCGACAGATGTCTTTTCGCCTTATGAAACAAATTACTTTTAATAAGGAAATTATAGATTTTGCATCTTTTACATTCGAAAATAAAAAATTTAGTATTACTTAACAGTATTTTCTTATAATTCCAGACGAAAAATAAAAATTTTAAGAGTTACAAATTATAAATTCTAGAAATTTTTATTAAGAAATATTTCAAATTATCTTAAATTTTCTAAAAAATCAACATTTATATTTCTAAGCATTTTAAAAATACTATAATAAATTGAAAAATCAAGAATACAATCAGAATTAAGAAATTTTTGAGAGTTACTTAATTATAAATTCTAGAAAACAACTTTTCATTTTCGAATTATCTAAAATTTTTCAAAAAAATCATCACAAGCATTTCAAAAGTACTATTCAAAAAATCAAGAAAAAAATCAGAAGTAACTTTTCAAATTATTTTCTCGAGAAAAGAAAAACTTAATTTATAAAAATAAAACTAAATAATAAACATATTTATAGAACACAAACAATTATATCGACAAACGTCTTTTCGCCTTTTACATTCGAAAACATCAAATTTACACTATTTTGTTACAATTCCAGCAAAAAATATAAGTTATAAATCATAAATTCTAGAAAATCATTTTAATTACGAAATATTTCAAATTATCTTAAATTTTATTATATTTCTGAGCATTTCAAAAATATTTAGGTCATATTCATATTAAAAAAAAGTATTTTAAGACAAATATTTATTATCTATATTTCTAAGAACATTCTTATTCTAAAAAAAAATAATTTAAATTTAATTCAAATAAAAATAAATGCGTCATTTAAAGTCCAACAACCTAATAACATTCTACAAACTAAGGTCCTTCAACCACACTTTACTTTATTATCATTGGTACAAAAAAAAAGACATTTATTTTTTGTAATTAAATGCTTTCTAGTGCGCTGCTAACAAAGTGGCATTAAATTAAGTCGCGTAAGCACAGCTAATGAAAATAATGGTGTTAATATAGTCCTTTTTTTATAATTCATAAATCTTTTTGCTCGGTAATGATGTATAAAATGCCAACGAGATGAGATCATCCCGGCTTGAATCTAGTGTAGCACCGAGGAGTGCAAAATCAAAGTCAAAGTCAATGTCGTGTCTGTGAATGGTTTCATTATACAAACGATGTAATAGGAAATAAATCATTTATTCATATGCACACTGACTGAGCGCAATCGGAGTGAGAGAAAAATAAACTAGGTGCAATAAAGTCATTGAATAAATTTCATATAATTTCAATTGTTATCAAATACAATTAATTATATGCAAATGTAAATGTTCTTGCGCTATTGAATATTTTACATTCTGCGCAAAGGTTAATGCGACAAGTTCGTAAAAACAACATCGAAATCGTTTGATAAATGATCGTAATAAAATTAGTCATGCATGTACGAATATTGCTTAACTTGTATGGATTCGTTATGTGAATGTATGCAGTATGAATGAATGTTGTTTTGACTTTGAGATTATTAAAAAAATATTGTAATCGTTTAAAAATCAATAAATAAATAATTAATATAAATAAAAACTTGCTACTGCAGTAGAATAAACTACTAAATATTATGTAAACCAGAAGTCGGCAACCTCTTTGAAGTTCCAAAGCAAGGAACCAATAAAATTCTAATTACCAAAAGTGCCTTAATTGATCATTCAAAGAGCAATGTTATTCCCTGATCTAAACTAAGTTTCTAAAACTAATTTACATATTATATAATTTTTTTAATAGTATATCTATACTATTAATATTTAATGATTTATTAATGTGTACTAAATATAAGAAGCGGTGATAACAAAAAAGAAGTTAAGTATTCATACAAGAATTTTAATGCTTTGATGTTAATTCTTAAAAATTCACTTTAATTAATTTTAAAAGTACCGGTAATTTATTTTGTAACCGGTTATTACTTCAGTAATAATATTTACCGGTAATTTTGGATGAAATTATATTTCTGTTTATTCATTCTATAAGAATTATTATAAGAATAAGCATGATTCTTCAAATCTATTGAAATAAATAATATTTCAGGGCCAAAAAATAAATCCAGGAAATTTAAAACTATTTTATTGATGTTTATAATTTTTGAGTGAATTATTTTGAAAAATAACATGTAACAGATTTTTTCTTGGAATTATGGATTAAAAATGTATCTACTTGATCAAAGGTTGTAGAAAATAAAGGTTTACTGCAATTACCGGTAAATTATGACAGCAAATTTATTAAAATGCTGTGATGATAATTGTTAATAATTTACTTCAATTAATTTAAAAAATACCGGTAATTTATCTTGTAACCGGTTATTACTTCAGTAATAATATTTACCAGTAATTTTGGATGCAGCTTGGGTCAAAATCCTATCCTAATTGAGACTACAAATTCTGAACGTTTATGGAAACTCTATATTTACAAACAAAATAATTATTTTGTATCCAAATTAAAAACATTAAATTATTATATTAAATTAATAACATTAATTTGTTGGTATTTTAAGTACCAATAATAATGTATTGCCTATATTTATTTTGGCAATTTATATTGACGTTGGGATTAAATGTAAATTGTGTAGAAAATGAATAAACAATCACAATTAAGTTTAAAAACATTTCAATATATTTTATTCAATATTTTATGTAACAAATACTATTATTCCTTAGTTATATTTAAAAATGTCTTGATTTTAGTGATAATAGCTTCCAAATTCCATGATTTCTTCTCAACTTCGTTTTTATCTTGCAAACATTTCTTTGCTCCTGGTTTTTCGGTCTTCGTTGCTTTACTTTTTCGGCTACTTTTTTTGATGGATTTCAGTAAGTACCTCCTTGGACATGCCACAGTACTGTACCTTCTCATCGCGAAGCATTCGAGTTTCAACGTCCTGTTTTCCATTTCAAACTTCTTCTGCTGCGTATCTTGAAATATACAAATAATATCTTCGGTTGTTGAAATCAAACTGATAGATGTTAAGCAAGAACTGTGCTTTATATACTAGATTTAGGTTGGGTAAAAATGAGGGTATTAACTTTTATTGCACCAATAAAAGTGAAAGTTGAGGAACAAAATTACTTAAATCTTAGAAAAATTAAATGAGTTTAGATATTGTTGCAATTGCTTTTCTGTCCCTTTCGAGCAGGTAGAAAAATTTGTAAACATAATTAGAAAGAAAAACTTTTAAAATATTTTAAATAAATTGTTTAAGATTTTTTAAATAGTTGCAAAAACTGGTCGCAGTACAAGAAGATTGATCTAGAAATTTTCATATAAATTCTAAATCAAATTAAAATACTTGTTTTTAACATAAAATATAATACTTAAAGTTTAATGTTTTTTTTAGTAAATTTGTTAGCGGCACAATAATTTTTAGATGTGGTTTTTTTTTCAATAAATAAAATATTTAGTTTCTATATCTACTTCTTCTACTAAATTGTTAATGTACTAAATAAATAATTATAGTAAAGAAAGTAAGAATTTATGACCTTGAGAAAATCTTAACATGTTAAGATCTTTCATACATAGCTTATTTGTTTATATTTTTATGTAATCTATTATATTTCTGTTTATTCATTCTATAAAAATTATTATAAGAATAAGCATGATTCTTCAAATTTATTGAAATAAATAATATTTTCAGGACCAAAAAATAAATTTAAAAAAGATCGCAAGAAAATATTTTTTAATTTTCTCGGAACAAAATCCAGGAAATTTTAAATAATTTTATTGATGTTTTCAATTTTTTCAGTGAATTATTTTCAAAAATAACATGTAACAGATTTTTTTTCTTGGAATTATGGATTAAAAATGTATCTACCTGGTCAAAGGTTGTAGAAAATAAAGGTTTCTAAAAATTATAACTACAATTGCACCAATATTTACGTTTAACTAATTTTCAGGATGAAATACAGTGGAATGGGGTATTTCTACCCTTCTAAATTTAGTATAAAAGCAGTGTTTTCTTCTGAACATTTATCAGTTTCATTTCAACAATCGAGGACATCATTTGTATATTTTAAGAGAAAAGTTTGAAATGGAACACAAGACTTTGAAAATTGAATGCTTAGCTACTAGATACAATGCTGACACATCGCCAAGGAGGTACGTAAAGAAAGCCTACAATCAAAGTGACCGGAAACTCAAAGTAAGGAAGCCCCAAAAGCAAAGACCAAAGAAGTTCGAGCAAGATAAAAATGAAGTTGAGAAGGAATCTTCGAAATTGGAAGTAGTTATTATAAAAATCAAGACTTTTTTAAAGTGTATTAATGTAAATTGAATGAAAAAATTGAAAATAAACTAGTTTTAAAATTTAATTATATTTGTTTTTTTTTTGCATTTTCCAGCTACTATAGTCTATTCAGAATAAAAGTGTATTATAGTAAATCTGATCATCCATCCAAGTAATATAAAAAAGACATGTTGCTTAACTTAAAAAAAAAATATATTGAATTTAATTACAGTTTACTATTATTATTAGATATTTTAAATATTGAATTTTATATCAGCGTTTTTCAACCTATAGATGATGATAAAAGTAAGTCGCAATTTATTAATGTAATATCACAATTTTGACACTTTGACGCAATCATTTCACAACCAAATAGTCTAGAATCTATAGTCTATTTAGTATAAAAGTGTATCATGTTATTATATTAAATCGCATCACCCATCCAAGTAATATAAAAAGACATGTTGCTTAACTTTTAAAAAATTGTTTTTTAATTTTAAATCATAGTTATAGTTTACTATTATTATTATTTAATTAAATTAAATTGTGGAACAGAAACTTTCCTAATATTTTCAATAATGATGTAATTATGGAACGGAATTATTTAGGTTATGTTCCAACATTCCAACGTTTCTTCTATTTGATATAACCTCCTTGCATTTATTACAATAAATACATAACGTTTTAAATATTGAATGTTATATCAGCGCTTTTCAACCTATAGGTGACAACAAAATGGCAATTTATTAATGTAATATCACATTTTTGACACTTTGACGCAAGGTGACAGCTGTCATTTCACGACCTCTAGGATCTATAGTATATTCAGTATAAAAGTGTATAATGTTATAGTAAATCTCATCACCCAAGTAATATAAAAAAAAGACATGTTGTTTAACTTTAAAAAAATATATTTTTATATTAATACATAGTTATAGTTTACTATTATTATTATTAGTAAACATTCAAAGTCATAGTTATAAATGATTTAATTAAATTAAATTGTAGAACAGAAACTTTCCTAATATTTTCAATAATGATGTAATTATGGAACGGAATTATTTAGGTTATGTTCCAACATTCCAACGTTTCGTCTATTTGATATAACCTCCTTGTATATATTACAATAAATAAATAACGTTTTAAATATTGAATGTTATATCAGTGTTTTTCAACCTATAGGTGACAACAAAATGGCAATTTATTAATGTAATATCAAATTTTTGACACCTTGACGCAAGGTGACAACTGTCATTTCACGACCTCTAGGATCTATAGTATATTCAGTATAAAAGTGTATAATGTTATAGTAAATATCATCACCCAAGTAATATAAAATAAAGACATGTTGTTTAACTTTAAAAAAATATATTTTTATATTAATACATAATTATAGTTTACTATTATTATTAGTAAACATTGAAGGTCATAGTTATAAATAATTTAATTAAATTAAATTGTGGAACAGAAACTTTCCTAATGTTTTCAATAATGATGTAATGATGGAACGGAATTGTTTAGGTTATTGTCAGTCAAACGTTTCTTCTATTTGAAGTAACCTCCTTATCTTTATTACAATAAATACATAACGTTTTAAATATTGAATGTTATATCAGTGTTTTTTCAATCTACAGATGACGATAAAATTGAGTGGAATTTTATTAATATAATATAACATTTTTGACACTTTGATGCAAAGTGACAGCTGTCATTACATGACCATATGACAGCGTTAATAATGTCTCAAAAATGTTATATAATAAACAATTGGATTGCAGTACAACTTTAAACAAATATGTTTCAAGTATTGAAGGATAATGTTCTTCAGAAAAAAATATAATTGAATATAATTATTTAGATTAGAAATAAATATAATTAATTGGAAATGCCTTATTAAATGATCCATATTAGAATAATGACCATCTGGTAATTTGCGATTGCCCATATATAATGAAAATGTTAAGGATTCAATTTACTTTCATCGTGAAATCGATTGATTAATTATTGGAAAGAATACATTGCAATTCCGAATCCGAATCCTGACAACTTTTTTTTAATACGGTTCATATGTGCATTTGTGCTGCACATTGTATTAACAACAGGTAAAAAAAAAACATTTTAATGGAAACTTGCAGAAATAAAACGCACGTGCGGAATACATTTACATACATTTTTTTTCATCCGGCGAGTATTTAAAAACTTCCAGTTTTCCATTACTCGCTTTTCCAAAATGATTCAACAGAAAAAAAAATTCTGTATTTATTAGAAACTTTGCTTTACAAAACAGCCCAATTCGCAATCAATACGTTTCATGATTCATTTTTTGACTCAATTTATTATATAATATTAGTGAATAGTTATAGTTTTTATTTAGTTTTATTAAGTATAATATTTTTGAGAGAAAACGTTTTTTTCAGAAATTCCGAAGGTCGACTTCTCCAAGGAAAAAAGACTTAGTTTTAAGATTAAATTTCACATCGAATTATATAAAATGATGTGAAATATATATAAATAATAAAATTAGCTGATATTTGTCGATATTAAAAAAAAATGATAACAGATGGAATATTTCGTTAGTGAAAAGAAATAAAATATAAATATTTGTAGATAAAAAATGAGTAATAAAATAAACGATGGAAAGTTGTTTCTTTCTTGGAATTAAATGTATATGATAAATATAAGTACAATGGTGCCCTATATATTTTGTACTTAGTCTATTTTACCTAAGATTTTGAGATCTCCGTTAATGTAATTTTAATTGCAGTTACCATAATCCCCACCGCTTCAAAACAAGTATAAAATACACTGTTTTTCCTGAACATCTATCAGTTATATTTCTACAATCGAAGATATCACTTCTATCAAGCTGAAGAAGTTTGAAATGGAAAACAGTACTTTGAAACTCGAATGCTTCGCTATGAGAAGGTACAGTGCTCAAGCATGTCCAAGAAGGTAT
This sequence comes from Nicrophorus investigator, assembly GCA_963457615.1. Classification (NCBI taxonomy): domain Eukaryota; kingdom Metazoa; phylum Arthropoda; class Insecta; order Coleoptera; family Silphidae; genus Nicrophorus; species Nicrophorus investigator. The sequence continues at coordinate 11,105,801 of OY735142.1, read as the reverse complement.
TTGCAGAAGGCCACCATAGAAAGTAACCGAAAAGTCAAAGTAAAGAAGACCGAAAAGCAAGGACCAAAGAAGAATTTGCAAGATAAAGAAGATGTTAAGAAGAAATCATGGAAATTGGAAGCTGTTATTACTAAAATCAATAATTTTTTAAGTAAAAAATAATTAGTTTAAATTTAATTAAAATATTATAAAAAAATTTATTTTAAAACTAAATTAAAAATGTAAATCTTCTTTTGGACTATTTCTTAAATATTTAAAAAGAAATAAGTTGAAAACTGTTGAATAAAATATATGTTTTATAATTTGTTGTTGTTAATTTTCCGGAATACCTTTAGACACAAAACCAAAGATATAAACAGTATTATTAATATATAGTAAATATTGTTTAATATTAAAAAGAAATTATATTTTCATTAATATAATGGATATAGTTTACTTTTATTATTGTAAAAGATATCAGTAAATATTCTAAATATTTGCAATAAAAATTATTACAACAAAAATACATTTTTACTTTATTTTTCGATTAGGCGGTTACAGTATAAACAAACGGGCGGATATATCCGCCATGAAGCAAATTTAAATTGGAAACGAAGTACAACTATTTTACGAATAATGGGAATGCTGTTAAATTAAGCCATTAAATAATGTATTTGTGTTCCTAATTTTATAAATATTTGCAAAAAAAAATATTATGACGGAACTGAATTGTTCTGTTTTATGATTTCTAACGGTCAATTTCCAATATTTTTAATGGATACATTACGCCTTTTGATTTATTTTTCGGTTTTGTGACCACTAGTTTAAGTATAATCAAACGGGCGGATATATCCGCCATGCATCAAAATAAAAACGAAGCGTAACCAATATTTGTTTTTAATTTTACTAATAATGGGAATGCTGCTAAATTACGCCACTATTTTTTTTTTATTAAAATAAAGAATTTAGATTACTTTTATAATTTTAATAATTATCAATAAATAACGTACAAAAATGTATAAATACTAGCAATAAAAATTCGGTTTTATGTTTTCTAAATATCATTTCACAATATTTTTCATGGATACATTTTATGGATACATTATTTTTACTTTTTAACAGAATAATAGTTAGGCAACCACTAGTTTAAGGTATAAACAAATGGGCGGATATATCCGCCATGTATCCAATTGAAATTGAGAACGAAGCACAATTGAATTTTACGAATAATGAGAATGCAACTAAATTATATTTATAGATACCACAATTATAAAATTGTTTATATAATTATTGATAATATTTCAATCTTAAAAATGAATCTATAAAATGAATTATAGAAAAAAAATAATCAAAGTTTAAATCCGTGCATTTCGTTCAATATAATGTAGAAATTGTCGTTTCCTTGCATAAATATAAAAAAAATAAGTTGAAATTATATATCTGACATAACCTTCTGACCCTGAGCAGCAGAATTACACGGACTGCGGTAATATTTTAAATACCAAATAAAATTATTCCTGCTGTCACTGTTAAAGTCACGGCAACGCAATAAATAAATAAAACATCCTGCTTTATTTACAATAATAAATTTATGAAAGACGGACGATTTGAATATTGATTAGATTATATTATATTATACCTGTTTCAAGACGGGGCCGGTCCCATCTTTGGATTCGACTCGTCGGTTTTTATTTTTTTTGGTAATGCCGCAACGAACGATCCGACTATTTTCGAACTTTGCTTACGTTTTCAATCAATTTAACCGATCCAATTATAAGCGTTTCCTTATGATGTTGGTTGGAGGAAACGAAGTAGGAAGAAAAAAAAACGAGCATCAGAAACGAGAACGTTTGGATTGCATTCAAATATTGCGTAATATAATTGCATTCGTAGCGAACCAGTCGATCAGAGTTGATTGAAGCTCTCGAAATCGTGTCAATGTCGATGACGACGTTTGTTTAAGTTAATTACTAATGAATGCAGTACTATTCAATTTGCATAATTAGTTGAAAGCGGAGCAACGTAAGCAAAGGGAAATCATCTCATTGACTATGTCATGTCTATATTCAAGCTCTCTCACAGACTACACCTACTTTTCTCCGAAATTTTAGTAAATACAACTTGTTATAAACGTACGAAAATAGAAGATCAAGGAAATCGACGAAACATTCCTAGAACCAAACCGAAAACATGCCAAAATCGTATTCATTTTTCAACATTCTCTCATTCAATTCAACGAGTTTATAGATCAATTACGCAATTTATCAAACTATCAACAATTAAAACAAATATTCATGTTTATTGACAGAAAAACAGTTTTTTTTTATTCCAACTAATTTATTTTTTTGGTATTAATTACTTCCTCAAATTTAAAAAATGATTTATAGAAAAATATATTTTAATGTTACCATAAGACGCATCCAAAATTTGAGTCAATTTTTCTAAGTATATTATAGTCCGAAAAATACGGTAATTATTTTTAATAATCAAGTTTAAAAATATCAAAACAACATAATTTATTTTAATTTAGCAAAATACAAATAAATTCTAAAAAAATAATACACAAAACTATTTTTTATACATAAATAATCGCTTTTTTCCTTTATCATATTCTGTGGTATTAATATTATGCGATAAAGAAATCTACGCAACTATAATATCCGGACTATAAGAGGTATTGTTGTTTATTCGTATTTCAATCATTTAATATCGTAAACTTTATTCAAATAAAATATTTAAAATACAAAATTTATTACTTTAAACTTAGATAAAAAAAACTTATTTTTAACAAATGTTTAAAACCAAAGTTTTTTCATAATCTGTTCATTAATTTTAGTTTATCCGATTTTGGCTAAACTAAACATGGTAAATCCTATAGGATTGTAGAAAAGCAAAGGAATTCAGTGGTACAATTTAAAAATATCTCGCATAGTACGGATTCGAACAGTGCAAATTGATTACAAAACTCTTTGAAAATATCAGAACAAATTAAATTTTAATTAATCATTTTTTTTTCATTTTCATTCTGTTTTCAATTTTTTATGATTTTTGTGGATTCAAAATCCTCGATTAGTCCGTTTTTTTTTAAATTGTTTTGTATATGTGAAATATAAAACAATAATTTGAATTCAATCTTTTAAACTGAACTTTTTATATAATTCGTTGAACCAAAGAATTAACAAGATTTGTTGTTGTTCATTACGATTCCATAGTTTATCTACTTTTGGCTAAACTATATAAGGTAAATCCTGTATGATTGTAGAAAAGCAAAGAAATTCAGTGCTACAATTTAAAAATACAAAAATATCTCGCATAGTACTGATTCGAACAGTGCGAATTGATTACAGAACTCTTTGTAAATATCAGAATAAACTAAATTTTAATTATTCATTCATTTTCATTATCATGTTATAATTATGTGGATTAAAAATCCTGGATTATTCAAACTTTTTATATATAATTCTTTGTTAATTTGTTGTGTTTGTCGTTTCCAAATCGGCTTATCACCTTTTTTTTCCGTTCATTAAATTTGAATGCGCGTTGAACCTTGTTGCTGCATTTGCGAATCGATTTCCTGCTCGATAATTAATTAAATCCGAAAAAGGATTCCATCGCGGTTTATAATTAAGTAATTAATTAAAATCGAATTTGGAAAAGCCCGCCGCTAGTTAATTACGGTGATTAAAATAATTGCCGCTGCGATTATCACATACGGAATTTCGAATTTAATAAACATTGATTAAGATGCGTTCGTCGCAATAATCCAGATTATTATATTTAAGTTGTTTATCTTCGATGCTTCATTTGGAAATATAATTAATGTTGATTGTAAATAAATTATTAAAAAAAAAATATTTTTATTATTATTTATTAACAGATATATTTTTTTTACAATAATTACAAATATATACTTCAATAATAAATTTTTAATAAATTATTTTTCTTTTTCACTTCTTAATTAAAGAATATATATTTATTTGGGGTTGAAAATAATTTTCTTTTAAATTTTAAAAATTCTTATTTAAAAGATTAATATTTTGTATGGTTTCTAATATTTATTTTATTTATTTGTAAAATAATTTTGTCCTTTATTTATTTATATTTAACAAATTAATATTTTTTAGAAGTCATATAAATACAAATAAAAAATATTTACACTTATTCAAAATTTAAATTAAAATAATTTCTCCAATCTGAAAAATAAAATGAATCATTTAATTTCTTAATTCAATCTTTAAATTTTATGAGTATTTCCATTATTTTTTTGGTTAAATTTAGTTTTTTTTTGTTGATATCTGGATGGAATATTGTAACTAATTTCGAGGACGCAGTGATAGAAATACTTTAATATCAATGACTCATCATTCGCTGTTTTTTTTTTCAGTGGCGTTTCAAATGACGATTATCATTTTAACGACGTAATAAAAAAAATAGTCAAACAAACGCAGAATGTGCAAACGACTGGTAAATTCCATTATAAATCGAAACGTTACTTTTCTACAAAATTGCATTTAAAAAAATTAAAAATACAAATATTTATGTTTATATATTTTGAAAATTTTATTTCATAATTAAGTGATATTTTCTAAAACTGTATAATATTGCTAGTAAATAATTTTAGTTCTGTATTGTGAATTCAAGATCTTCAAGAATGAACGAAAAAATAATCAATTATATATTTTCCATTTTGTCCGTTTTATCATTTTTTCTGGTAACTTAATGTTTCTGTGAAGTTCAGAGAACTTCTGGTCATTATAGGCAAAAAAGACCATGTTTGAGTCAAAAATTTCCTGAATGCATTTTTTAAAGCAATTATGACAGGCGGGTTTTTTTAATCATAAACTTCACATATCTCTTGCGAACCTCAGCATCTTTCTTAAATTTCTAGAAATAAAAAATTAAATATGTTAAAAATGTTTATTTATTTCATTCTATCTTAAAATTAACTTTAAACTAAAAACTACAAAGAAAATTATGCTTCTAAGTAAGCTAAAAATGACAAAAGTCCTTATATATTTATGAAAACCAAAATTAATTACTTGCCGATGAAATATTAAGGTTTATGTTCCTAATATAATAAATACTTTATGTATACAAAAAAATGATACTGGCTGAAAGACTTTAAGTCAATAGCCTTTTGCAGCAATTGAATTTTTCTCTATATTTTTGTAAATTATTGTTGCCATAAATGTTATTAATATTAAAGATGATACCTTTATTATGACTTAATTTACCTTTTTTTTATAACTAAATTTAAACTGTTGAAATCCAATAATCCAATTAACTATTTGTTGGAGTTAATACATCACCAAGAATGATCATTGAAATCATCATTGTAAATTACCTGAAAAAAAAAGAAAAAAATGTTACAGAAATATAAAAAAGTTATTGAATTATTCATAAAAAAATTGTAATGAGACCCACCTTCTAAGCACATTTATATAGTCAGGTAATAATAAAGCACTTAAATATTAAAAGTGATGACAACAACTGTTTACAAATATTATTACTTTCCTTGACGCATTTGCAGAAAGGATTAAGAAAATAATGTAAATTATCATAATTGAATTTACATTTATTGCAATATTTAGAAAAACATGAATTGTAGATTTTCCGCGCGTGTTGGAAATGTTAAATAAACAAAGCAAGAAAAATATCTTGCTAAATTTTATTTTTACAATTATTATGATTTTACAGAATTTTATGTAATTTATTGTGATTATATAAACGATTTATTGTTTTTGTTAATTTAAACATGATAACAATCGCATACATTACACAAACCAATAATTGTATGCAGAAACACCAGGTCATCAGCGGATTATATTCAGCTATGTAATTGATATTATACAGTTAATAGTATAAACAATGTGGAAATAAATTACAATAAATAATTAAATGAAATTAACTTACTGTTATTTCCAACGCACTTGTTTATATAACAACAAGTGGCGTCTGGTGACAATAGAAACAGGTGGGGTCAGGGGTCAAAAACAACTTAACGTTTTTAAAGAATATCTATTTTCATGAATTAATTCACGATTTTCTGGACTACTTTTACAAATATAAATATCTTTTTGTTAAGATTTCCAAATATATTAGACTGATATTATACTTAATTCTAAATTGGTCACCCATCCAATTCACAAATTGTTTAACTTCAATAACAATACTTTAGAACAACCTTGTTTTGCATGATCCATGCATGATCCATGAACAGTTTTGAACAAATTTCTCGCTTTGACACATAGTGACAGCTGTCATTTAATAAAATTTAAGGTTAAAATACGCTGCTTTAGAATATTAAATTTTGGTAAGCAGAATAGTTTCGAATGTTGCATTTCCACATTATTACTGATAAGCACAAGATTTGTTATTCAAATAATTTTTGATATATTAGACTGCTATTATAATTAATTCTAAGTTGGTCACCCAACCAATTCACATATTGTTTAACTTTAATAACAATACTTTAAAACAACCTTTTTTGAGAGATCCATCAATTGCTAACAGTGTTACACAAATTTATCACTTTGACATATAGTGACAGCTGTCATTTAATAAAATTTAAGGTTAAAAAACGTTACTTTAGAATATGAAGTTTTGGTAAGCAGAATAGTTTCGATTGTTGCATTTCCACATTAATACTGATAAGCACAAGATTTGTTATTCAAATAATTTTCGATATATTGGTCTGCTATTATACTTAATTCTGAGTTGGTCACCCATCAAATTCACATATTGTTTAACTATAATAACAATACTTTAGAACAACCTTTTTTTGCGTGATCCATCAATGGCTAACAGTTTTTCTCGCTTTGACATATAGTGACAGCTGTCATTTAATAAAATTTAAGGTTAAAAAACGTTGCTTTAGAATATGTAGTTTTGGTAAACAGAATAGTTTCGAATGTTGCATTTCCACATTAATACTGATAATTTTGGAGAAAATAAACTATTGTTGCAAATTTTTCTATCATTATAATTATAATATTTTATAATATTAGAAAAATAAATAATAACACTGAAAACACTCTTTATTTCTATAAAAACGTAGAAACTAGATAGAAACAATTTTATTAAAATTATAAATTTTACATTTCATTTGAATCTCAAAATTCTGAATTAAATTGAAAATTTCATAAATTATATGTACAAAATATATTCCAATTAATCGTAATACGACTGAATATATATTTACATAAATTTTACAGACATTTACATTGTGAATGTTGTATATTTTTCAATCCAAGTTGAATGTATACCAAATTTAGGTCACGACCCAGGGGTTAAGAATCACTGTATTAATGGAACGCGAAATCAATTTGGCTGAGCCGTGAGTACCATTCTTTTAGAATCTTTTGTGTCACGCAACGATTTTCTTGGATATTTGAAATCCCTTCAATTCAAAGTATAAATCCTTTATTATATAATATAATGAAATTTAATTTACAATTGTACATTTTTTTTATTGAAATATACATATTTTTTTTAATATTTGATTTTTTTTCTTTAATTAACATTGTTTATAATTAAATTATAATGTTAATTATTAGTATATAAACTTTTTATCTTTGACTTTAGAATAGATTTGTTTATTAATACATTATGACATCGACAGCAAAAAAATTCAAAATTTTAAAACTCGATAAGCGAATATCTCAAAATTGTAAGTTTGAAGTGTGATTTCATAGACATATTTTGCAGTGTTGCTCATATTTTAAGGTTGCAGGCAGGTTATCCGGAGCCTCATAAAGATTTTTCTAATTCTACGTTGGAAAATATGTTGTACTAGCAAAAATAGCGATCGTAGGACTTTTTTGGTAGAGAGGAACCTGGACTAGAGTCGTGGTACTGGGATTACTAGACACTAAAACCTGTACCCTTCTTCAAGCATCATCATGGTCCGACTTGTATGGTTCTGCATTGGGATGATGACTGGTTTTGTCTCTTTGTTCACCAAAATGCATTAGTACTGGTCTCCAATACCTCTTTCTTTGCTGATCCTCTTTAGACTCCCCTAATCTTCCTCTTTGATGAAGAGGACTTTATGGACTCTTCAAAATTTCACCCACTAGTGTCTAAACTCGCTTCTCCAAATTTTGCTATTTTCGCCTATCGCTTCTCTTCATAGCAAAAAGTGTAAGAAGTTCTATTGGTGGCATTCCAGCTATTATTTACATTTAATTTCTGGATACTCTTTTACTTGTTTTAAATGGAATTATTTATTTCCTTCTAAAAAATGCCAACTCCTGTTCTAATCTGTATGATTAATTCTGTTAAGCACTTGAATCGTACAATTACACCATAAGACGTTTCCTAATTCTATACGTCTTAAAAAAAATGTTGGAAACTGACCAAAAATTGAGTTAATGTTAAATATATTGGTGTATCTGAATATAATTAAGTAGTTTAAAAGCTGTTGGTTTTATGTGCTGCATTCGACTTACTAAAAAGTAATGTGCAATGAAATGAGGGGTGCCGTTTAATGACCCTCTTAATTACGCCACTTGCAAGATGTTTTCGGTGCGTGAATCTGAATGGTATGAGAGAGGGTAAGGAAGGAGAAGGTAAATTGAGTGGATGCGGTTGCAGGAGGGACACAAATCGTGCGCGATAAATTCCGTCATTAAGTGGGTCATATCTAAACTATTATTACAGGCGGACAATTACTTCTGCATTAACATCTATTGATCTTAAACCGATAGTAATGCAGATATCTGTATTCCGGTCACAACCCAGATGTATGCACAAGATTATTATTATTATTATATCCATGCTACATTCTACGCATACGATTTTACGCGATTTGCATAAACACTTTGGGAAGTGATTTATTCATTCCGTGCCATTGACCATACCCAATGGATGTGCTGTTTGCTTTTCTTACTCGGCATATTCTCTTTTCGATTTTCACCTATTAATAAAGAACAAACAGAAAGATCGGAGCCAGAAATACGCTTGAGGTTTACTTTATACCTAGTTCTTCAGACATCACCACACCACTTCTGCAGCATCGGCATTTTTGAACTAAGCGTACTTTTTGAACTCGATATCTCCTGCACCTTGAAGCGTTACACAAGGTCCTCCATATAATTACCGTTCATTGAAACTAAAATACACTTGAGTTTATTTTTTTAATATACCCAGAAACGCTTTGCAGTTTCTTATTGCATATTAAATACAAACAGTTTTTTTTAAAGCTTTTTAATTTATTTGGATAAACATAATCACTATTTATAAACTGAGAATAATGTTCACAGCTAAAATACAAGTATAATTTATATTCATTAAAACTGTAATAAATACACTAAAGTTTATATTTCTAAAGTCAGAATCATTTTCAACTGAAATTAATATACACTTTTTTTCTTTTAAGTTATTTAGATAAATTTAAACATTTTTCATAAGTTAAAAATAATAGCTAATATACAATCAAGGGCATATTTAGGCATGGTTATTATTGTAGTCAGGTGCGCAGTGAAAAATGTATTTAGTTCACTTACTGGAATTTGTGCTAATTGTGTAGGACCCTAAACACTTTCAATAAAGGGCCCTAAAGAGTATTAGTAAAGGTCCCAAAACAGTACCAAACAGTGTTAGTCGAGGGTACCGAAAGGGCATTAACGGAGGGCCACTAAATATTGTTAGCTGAGGGCCCCAACAGGCTCCCTAACAGTATTCATGATGGGCCCCAAAAATTGTTAGCCTAGTGGCGCAGTCTTCACAAAAGTTAACCCTGCATATAATCTATATTAGTGTTTCTAGGTTACAATTTTAATGAGTCGCGATATGACAGCTGTCACCATATGTCAAAGCGAGAAACTGGTGAAAAACTGATAACATTTAGGTTGCAGTACAATTACAAACAAATATGTTAGGACACGCGTCAAAATGGTTGAGATACTAATTAAAGTAATTAAAGTTTTTTGAAAATTATGTAGTTTACAGTTTCCAATTGCATTTAAAATAAGCGTTCTTTTTTTTGTTTTCACAAACATAATCACTATTTATAAAGTGTAAATAAATTCAATGTCAAAAATTGATTACCGTTCATTGAAACTAAAATTTATGTTATTTTTTTTATACCCAGAAGCGTTTTGTAGTTTCCAATTGCATTTTAAATAAAAACAAATCATATAAATTTGTTTTGATAAACATAATCATTATTTATAACCTACGAATAATGTCAGCAACTAAAAAACATTGTTAGTCCAGTGGCGCAGTGTTACACTAAAGTTAACGATCCGAACCCTGCATATAATCTATATTAGCGTTTTTAGGTTACATTTTTAATGAGTCGCGATATGACAGCTGTCACCGTATGTCAAAGCGAGAAACTGGTGAAAAACTGATGACATTTAGGTTGCAGTACAATTACAAACAAATATGTGGGGTCAAGCGTCAAAACGGTTGAGAAACGCTAATTAATTTTTTTTAAACTAAAATAAATAGGCTGAAATTTATGTAGTGTACAGTTTCCAATTGCTTTTAAAATAAGCGTTTTTTTTTGTATTAACAAACGTAATCATGTGTAAATAAATTCAATGTCAAAAATTGATTACCGTTCATTGAAACTAAAATTTATGTTTTTTTTTATATACCCAGAAGCGTTTTGTAGTTTCCAATTGCATTTTAAATAAAAACAAATCATTTAAATTTGTTTTGATAAACATAATCATTATTTATAATCTACGAATAATGTCAGCAACTAAAAAAAAATAATTTATTAGGTGCCATTTGTATTGATCTAATGCATATAATGCATTATATTTTTTTTCTAGGAATATAAAGTCAAGGCTACAGAAAGTTACAATTAATTTCATACTTGTCTGTTTTGTTTTTCGCGCATTCGACCGTGCCTATCTTCAGTCGTCCGTCCCCATTTATTTATTTATTACTTTTTTCCCGTCTTCCGTAATGGAATAAAATATATATCTGTGTGTGTAGGTGGACGAGAGTAAAATTTCATCAGTCTTTCTGGCCTTAATTCGTGTATCATCGAGAAGCAAAAAGCCCCTCTCTCCTCTCGGTAACTCTGTAAAAAAAGTTACAAAACTAGAAAGGCGATCTTTCGACGTCCCAAAGGGCCTTGGGTTGCCCCTCGCCGTCTTCTTCTTCAACTACTACTTCGGACCCACGATGACTTCAATTTAATAATCTATCACTCAGCTTCCTATCCACTTACGCCCATGCGGAAAACTTAAATCGACCTTTTTATTGGACTCTATCCAATTTTATTATTGCTCTGTATTTCATAAATAAATATTTCGCTTTCAACGGCTTACGACGACTACCTGTGCAAAGGACCTTAAACGTTCGCTGTGTAAACATTCGCTTTCTGATCTATATTTATAGATTTTTATAAGCGAACAGTTTGCCAATTTTTTTTTGTATCTTTTGCGTTAATCTCTATCCTCTTGTTACGTTTATGTGCAAAAACATGTGTCATCGTCGGATCGATACCTTTTGAAATTATTTGCATCATGTCGACGACCGTGTTCGGAGTGTGTGTGTCTCTTTAAATCGCTGATAATTAATTAAACATACATGCGGTAATGCTTTGTTCATAACCTGATAGCGCAATACCATTATGTACACGCAGTCATGTTTTGAATTAAATGAATACCTGTGTTTCCACGTCGGAAACATCAAAGAAACAATTCGTTTCATTCATTCAACTTCTCAATCTGCAATTAAAATCGAACCAAATTATCGTTTCCGGCTTACACTTATGCTTTTGTACGTTTAATAATCCAAGGATCATCAAATTATATTGATCGTAATTAATTTGACTTCAATAAAATATTAAAAGTTTTATAATACGCACAAACATTAGTACGAATATATAATTATGCATTAATATTTTGAGACTTCAAATAATAAAAATATATTTTAACATTTTGCCATTAAAAACGTTAATAAATATACTTTTATTTTCATATTTAATTGTGTTTCAAAGCCAAATGTTAATACCAAAAACTATGACTATATAATCACTATAGTTCAAGTCAGATCGAGACATCAGTTATTTTTTCGTATCTAAAACTAGATTTAGAAAAAATATACTTATTCTGAAATATGTGTACTCCAAAGTATGGAATTTACATTTGAAAACGCGGTTCGATGCAAATTTTGACAGTACGTTCATGCGAACGAAGAGACTTATAAATACAAAATGGATATAATTAATCATTTAATTTCCATAATATATGAAACTGCAGTTAGATGGCAAAGTGTACGTTAGAACGAACGTATAGTACGTTCAGGCGAACAATTGATTGATAGTTCAAATCAGTTCGCGTAATATGATTTATTGTCTAAATACTTGTTATAGGAAAAATATAATAAAATTGAAATATGTACTGCACATCAAAATTTAATACGTAATTTCCACATCACATGAAACTGCAGTCCTATGACAAAGTGTACGTATGTACGAACGTCATGTACATTCATTAATATATAATAGTTTAAGTCAGTTTGCGTTATATGATTTATTACGTAAAAACATGTTTAGGAAAAATAGAATAAAATTTAAATATGTACTCCAAATCAAAATTAAATACATAATTTCCACATCATATAAAACTGCAGTCCTTTGACAAAGTGTACGTTCGTACGAACGCCGTGTAAATTCATGCGAAAGGTAAAAACAATACATAATAAAAAAGGATATAATTCATGAAACAGCAGTTAGGTGACAACGTGTACGTTATTACGAACGTACAGTACGTTCAGGCGAACAATTGATTAATATAATTCAAGTCAGTTCTCGTTATATAATTTATTCTCTGAAAACTTGTTTTAGGAAAAATATAATAAAATTGAAATATGTACTCCATATCAAAATTAAATACGTACTTTCCACATCATATGAAACTGCAGTCCTTTGACAAAGTGTACGTTCGTACGAACGCTGTGTAAATTCATGCGAAAGATAAAAACAATACATTATAAAACAGGATATAATTCATGAAATAGCTGTTAAATGACAAAGTGTACGAATGTATAGTACGTTCAGGCAAACATTCGCGTTATATTCACATTCATGCGAAAGATAAAAACAATACATAATAAAAAAAGGATATAATTCATCAATTAAAGCATACGTCAACTTGTAATTTGACCTGTGGTCTCTGTATCTTTAAAAAATATAATAAAGATATAGACCTTTATGTGTAAACTTATTTATTCTATTTTCTTCCATAATTATCCAAATTGTATATAAAGATAAAATTATGCTGATAATTTTTTTTCATGAATATAAAGTAATTATAATTGTGTTAAATACTTCGTCATAAACATTCAATAATATAGAAATATGATGCTTTATATCAGTGCTTCTTAAAAGTGAATAAAATAATTATGAAGCGACGGTACAGGAGTGAATTTCGGAAAAATAAAATATTGTAATTCATCCGCCTCAAAAAGCTGTGAGGTAAATTGTTACGTAAACAAAGTTTGCACTGCTTTATATAATAAATTAAATTTGTAACGAATGCCAAAAAAAAAGTGGATATTGATAATATTAACGGTAACACATGTATGGAAAGTTGCCAGTTTATATATCGACTAATTATTCAAACAGATTTTATAAATATAATAGTTTGTAAACATGTTCAATTTAATGTGTTTTTGTCAGTATTTTTCGTGATTATATAATCTTGTAACACAAAGATGACTCAAATTGTAACAAAAATCTCGATATATTTTGATATATTTGGAAAATCACCAATTTTAATGTTACTGATTAAAATTAAAAAGGTATCTAAAATGTGAATAATTAAGTTAATCCAATATTGGAAATAGTAAATTATTTTCATGTTATGATTAATAGAAGAAAATTTCATTTTTTTCTAAAATAAATAAAATAAGTAAGTAACATAAAATTACTAAGTAATAAACAAATATTGTAATATAGAATAGAATAGAATTGTAACTACTTTGTAAGGTTTGTAAAATTTCTTTTTAAGCAAGAATGTATTTATACTTTGTACATTATAAAGTGGGGTGTCCAATTAGTGGATCGTTATTGATAATAATTGTTAATCACTCAAACGTTTCCAAAAGAGATAGAACACATGACAAATTGGTCCTACTTTAGATGAAAGAAAACACTAATTAAAAATGATGTAATGTACGAAGAGCTTACATTTCTTCCGCATCTTAAACCCATGATAATTGCGGTGCAAACTTTCATATTCTTTGTGGTATTAAAAAGTTTACGTCTTTGTCAGTTCCTGATGTTTTCTACCTCCGCAATTGTCTACCACCCATTGTAGATATTTTTTGCACATAACAAATAAATATTACTTAGTTGCACATGTTCTTAATAGCATTATCAAAGTTGAATTTTACAATTACAAATTAATTAACTAGATTTTTGAAATTAATTATTTATTCTATTATTCTTCACAAAATCTTCCAGATATGCACTATCAATCTCCAATTCAATGAAAAAACTGGACGAATACCAAAAAAAAAAGGAATATTATTTTCAACTTGTACATTATTACACAAATATGATAAATTATTATACAATAGAAATTAATTTTGAGATAATTCTGTACAAAATATAAATAAAAAATAATATAAATTAAAAAAATTTAAAGCTTTGGTAATTCAGTTAAAATGATGGATATAAACATTCTATGTACTAATAAATAAATTACAAATCTATAAATGCACCAAAATTCGATTGCGAATTAAATATGTAAAAGAGCTGTAACATTATTTAGACTTTCTATTAATAGAAACAAACAGAAAAGTTTATCTAATCACCAAAAAAATATTACATGTGATTCAATAGTTGAAGCGCATATAATCTGCGCGTATGAATAATACATTCCAATGGTAGGTCAAACGCGAATCCAAACATCGGCGAAAGTCATGCATGTATATGTAATTCGAAATGGGTCTTTCGCACGAGAAAGTGATTCATGCGGTGACCAAATTCGAACAGGATGAAACCGCAATGCAAATCGTTATAATACAGTTATTTATTAGGCGATTTCCGCTGCGCCAAATACGATCAATTAAACTAAAATCAAAAACAAGCACTTTTTTTTTCAAACAATGTTAAAACAAAAATAAGAACGTAACGTATAGACATAAAAAACAAACGCTATAGCGGTTATAGAACAATGGAATGGAATTTCTAAAGTAAACACACTGTAATAAGATTTTTACTCGAGCGTTGATGGTTTAGTATTTCCCAGTTTCATAAAACATAGATTTTTTTCTATTGTTATTTCAAATTCCGCGCATTCCACCACTTATTATATCATTTATTACGTACTACATTTTCGTTTTTTTTTGTTAAATATTTTTTTTATGTTATATCAGAGTTTCGCGTTTGAAACTACCCGTAGACAAACAGTTCCATTCCGGACAAGCAACAACAAACAAAATGGACGGACAAAGGCCAAAATGGCGTTCGGGGCGAATTCAATAAATAAACAGATTCGGTATTGAATCGCAGAGGAAAAAAACTTTTGGCGAATTTACAATTACGTGAAATGGGAGATAACGTCATCCATTTGATTCTGCAATTAATTTCCGGTTGCAGTCCGGATGTCCTAAATGATTATAAATTATTTGAATACAATATGTACTTAAACTAAATTCATTGATATTCTATTATTTAATGCTAATTCATCTATTATCCTCAATCCGTTTTACTCCTTTTTTTACGTACGTTGGAATTGTTGCCGTGTCATGACATTCACTTTTTAGAAACGTGCTCTTCTTGCACTTGAAGTGTTTCTACCATTATTTCTTTTTTTTTGTTCCTCCTGACATTTCCTTACGTTTCTTACAAACAATTTTCCGCCTTACAAGTTATTAACATATTTTCTTACTCAATTTCAAATTTATTCACTCCCACTTTTCTATCAAACATCGTTTAAATATTATATAGCCTTTGATTTTTTTTAAGTAAATTTTATAGTTCTCAATTTGGATGGACATAAATAATACTGTTTATTATCATCTAACTCAAATTTCACTTTGTAAATAAACACGTTTTAATGGTCGTCAATCGACATGAACATAAATAATATAGTTTCTATTATATTTACATAAATATTATAAAAATTCAAAAACTGAAGTATATATATACTTAATATTATTAACAAATAAAAAAATATTCCTTAAAGGCTTCACATTAATAGATTAATAGATCTAAATTCTCATAAAATTCGAAAGTTACAAGATTCTAACTTTGAGGGATATTCTTATTTTAGGATATAAATATAAACAGTATTTTAGTAAACAAGTTAGACTTACATAATTATACATATTTTAGAATATATTTTGCAAATTTAATAATTTGAATATTTAATTACAAATTAATGTTGTGTCTTGCTAAATATTGAATTAATTAATTTGAAAGTAAGTGAAATGTAGACAAAATTTGATGTAAGAAAATTGAAGCTGAAAGCTGTAATATTTGGGCAACATATATACGAAGACAAAAGTAGTATTTATAGGATAAAAAACTTGAGGGATGATGTTAAAACTTTGCTTGTTGCGAAACTTTCTCCAATGGATAAGTTTAACAACAGAACTAATGTACGCAGTTCGAGATGTGGGAAACAGTAGACACATGTCATGCAAAGTTTATTATTTGAAAACAGCATAATAAAAAAAGAATACTATTTAACCCATTCAAATAGAAATTTAATTAAAATATTTTTATTATTATTTTCAGTTTTCTTTGCAGTTAATTGGTATTATAGATTACAGATTTATTAAACAGTAATAGTGTGGTATCGATTAATCCGGATTTACAATAGTCCTGTCTGAAAATTTCAAAATAAACTAATTTTTTTTTTGTACATAAATGATTTATTTAAATTTTTAGTGTCTTTTTGTGCAGTTAACTTTTATGCGAATATAAAATCTGGGCTAATATTTTTTGTGGTTTAAACCATTGCGAAGAAGCGGCGGATATATACGCCTTATTTGTAACATAAAAGACTACGCTTATGCAAAATTGTATGCAAGGCCATTATGGTTGTACAGTAATCGAATCTTAGTTCAACTTTATTTTTTAATGAGTCGCTACTAGTCTTTTTCAGGCGGAGCTGTCAAACGTCACTGATAGTCTTATGATAAAATGAGGTTAGTATCTTTGTTTTTGTTGTTACCAAAAAACTTCATAACAAAAAAGCAGTTTCGTTTTTGACAGTTCAAAATGATAAGATTAGGTTATAATCTTTGTTTATAATGTTACCAAAAAACTTCATAACAAAAAACTTTATAACTTAGCAGTTTAGTTCTTGACAGTTCAAAATCAGTAATAGAAAAATCTCCGTTTGTAGTGTTAATTTTTCGTAAAAATGATTTTTTAAGGTTTTCTTTTGTTTCAAAATTAACGAATGTTACTTATAAAATATTAGACATTAGACACCTATAGAAACTTCACTTAGTAATTTGAACTAGTTTATAATTGAAAGACAAACTTCATAAGAAAAGCATAAAAGTATTTATTATTATTTTATGGGCATTTAATTAAAAGTGTCTATTTTCTATTGATTTATATGAATTCAAAATTGGAATGCAAATAAAATAAATATATAAAAAAAACTGTGTTTCCAACAACAACAAAACTTTCACAAACAACGGTAAATCTATTAAAAATACTAAAAACAAACAAAATAAATTGGCTTAACAACAATAAACGAACAAAATATTTGAAAGTACCTGAATGTCAAAACTCGTTCCGTTTAATTATCGCCGTTACATTATTATTTTTAACCTTCTTTATTTATGCACAAAAATACGTTATAATTCGCATTATGTAATGGATTTAATTACAATGGAATACTTTACCTGTTATATGTTTGTATATAGTCTTTTTTCGTCTGCTGTTAGAACATAAATTCATTTTTTTTCGTCGTGCGTTTGTTTTTTTTTTCGGTTTCATTTGAACGACTTATCTTATCATCCTTGACTCAGTTTATGCAGCCGTTTGCTCAACAATAATACAAAAATGTCTCGAAATATGCATTATTTTATATTACATACATTTGCACAATAATCAAATTTGAATACATTTAGAGAGTTGTAATATTCCGTTTTAATAATCCACAAAAAAAAAAATGCAAATCTTTATTAATAATTATGTGCATTATTTTATTTTTAAACATTATCTAAAAAAAATATAAAAATAATTGTTGTATAACAATTAAATTGTTAGAAAATCAGTAAATATTATTTTTTATTTTATTTATGTTGCGTTTTCTTATTCTGTTTTTTAATGTCGTAATAAATATTATTGAATTAAATTTATATTAAATATTCTTCGCATAATTTAAATATTTTATTTTTCGTAAATTAAATATATTATTTTTCAGCAATATAATTAATTTTCACTAGTTTATATCCAACTCATCAAGGGGAAACTGAAAAGGTCCCAGAAGCTTTGCAGTGAAATTTCAGTTTAAGGAGTTTCAGTTTAATTTCAGTCGTAGTCAAATACCAAGTTGCAATCTTAAACATGGGTATGCATTTAACTAATAACTCATGTTATATAACTCATTTCCCATCCTAATCAAATTATTTTTTGGTTTGGAAAATATAACAATTATTTACAAAATATTTAAAAAAAATTTAAAACAATAAATTTTATTACAGTTATATATACAGCCAATATTCATATTACACGGTCTTTGTGTCTAGAATAACACGATACATTTGTAAAACACGCTATACAATTTACACGGTTTCTTTTAAGTAAAATTCCATTATTCTTAAGAACCTAATACCAATTTAAAAGGATTTGGAGTATCGAATTACATAACAGTTTTGACTAGAATGGAACTAATTAGTCGTGTTATTCAAGGGTGGACTGAATATTAATTTTAAAAATACTTGAATACAGATTTTCATAGCAACAAAAGAAGTAGAATTTAAAATAATTGTTAAAAATATCTATTGGCATGTTAAAATTAAAAGTGAAACACTTATTAGCTAATTATTTATTATTAGATTTTTTCAAGTTAAAAATGATAATGTTAGGTTTATTTATTTTAAACATATTGAATATATAATTAGGAGATTAAGAGTTTTGTTGAGATATTAATTAATAGTTGATTCAATAAAATTATAATTAATCACATGTTGTTTTTAGAAAAATTTAGAAGTTATATTTTCATGCTGAAGTAAAATTAATTTGTTAATCTTTATTAGAAAAACAGTTTTAGATCCACTGGTTTATAAAATAGAATGAATGATACGTGATGCAGAACAATTACACAACATGATATTCACTAAGAATTCCATATCACGATCTGACTTACAACTGAAAATGTTGCCACGTCATCCCGCGAGACAATCAATAATGTACATTTATTTACGTTTATTTTTTATATTTATTTTTTCCCTTTGTTGTATAATCGATGGATCACAATGATTTGAAAGGTCGAGACAGCCGGCCACGGAACAAACGATTCAAACAAATTGCCAACCAATAGATAGATATACACGGAGTGACGGAGAGAAAAAATGAATCAATCAACAACGAAAAAAGAATATAAATTAACTTAATTGGGAATCAATCAAACCGAGGACGCGGATGATCCGACGTTTATTACTTAATTCGGAGCGGACGCTACTTATGTAACGACTCATCTATTTTTTTTTCTTTTGTACGATCGGATCCGGCCAGTTTACGTCATCCCTACGAAATTTCGCAGAAGAGCGTCGCGTTTCGTTCTGCTGCATTGCATTTCGTTCGTTCGTTTACTTCATTTCATTCAAGCGAACGAGCGGCAATTTATTCGCATTGTCCTTATTCACTTCTCTCATTTATTTATGATCTTAATTAGCTAGGAAACGTACGTGCAAGATACACTTCGCTGCTTAATTGGCGTCCTTTTAAATTCCGCAATGCGATTTTCTCGCCTTGACATTGGTCGAGGTTGCAGAGACGCGATGCGAATTGGTAAGCGAATGAGAGAATATAGTGGCATTGGGATCGGCGAAAATTGGTTTAAAAAAATAAACAATATTTGTCCATTTCGTTAACCAAATTTTCATTGTGGAAACTCGTGTTTACCATAACATATTATTGGTTTATATATTTTTGTATTGCTTGTTCTTCAATTATTTGGCAATATGTAGAATATTTGCCAATATTTCTATATTTTTTATAGATTATGTTTATATTTAATTTTAAAATCAATTTTATTAAAATTATTTTAAAAATTTAAATATTATATAAATAAAGTTTTACAATTTTATACTTTTCAAATAACATTTAGAAGAGTTGCCTAAGTTGGACCACCACTGTGATTATTCAATTTACACTATGGAATCAACATTGTATGACGTAAAATTAATGAATGCAACAACTATTATTGGTAGAAACACAGTTTATAAGCAGTTAGCAATTAGTTACTGTAACTTCTCTAAGTTAAGTAACAAAATGTATTACTATGTTATTATAAACTATATTTAACTACAAATTACTATCATACTATAATATAAATCATAATTAAGAGCAGATGAAATATTTTGAATAGTTTCTAAAAGTTGTGAGTTGCCTGAATTGGACCAGTTAATTTAAAGTAAAATTCAAGAAAGTAGTTGCAATAATAAATAGTTCTTACAAATATTACACAAAATATTACAAATTTATTACAGAAAAGAATCAAATAATTATTTGTTTATAGAATTACAATCACTTTATTTTTTTCCCTAAATTTAGAAATATTAATCATAGAATTTAATGTTCAACTAATCTATTTTCTTGTGTTTTTTTCTGATAGATTTTTTTTAATACACAGAAAATATTCTTCAAATGTATGGGATTTGTCTAATTTTAATTTTCCTTTAAAATGTGGAAATTTTCTCTTGTCTGTGCATAGCTAATATTGTTTAAGCATAAATGAAAAACCAAATAATTTATCAGAGAAATTCTATATTTAATTAAATGTGAGGAAAATCAAAGAATTAATAAAAAAATTCTATTAATGTTTAACTAATCTATTTTAAGCCTTTCTTGTGTTCTATATGATAGATATTTTTAATACACAGGAAATATTACTAAAATATTCTTCAAACGTATGGGATTTGTCTAAGTTTAATTTTCCTTTAAAATACGGAAATTTGTTCCTGTCTGTGCATAGCTAATATTGTTTGAGCATAAATAATTTATCAGAGAAATTCAATATTTAATTAAATGTGAGGAAAATCAAAGAATTATTAATAAAAAAAAATTGGGTGTAAATATTATGCAACGGAAATCGGATGCGAATTGTGACACAAACAGCTGTGCCGTGTACACTTGATCGAGTGGGATTCGATATAAACTATTTGCTCCGGTTTCTGAAACGCCTTAACGCCTTTATGCCCACGGAACTTTTACTCGCTCATTCTTTTATTCGATTTTTCTACTTTACAATTGAAATGAGAAATGGAGGAAATGTTCTCCGGCTGCGCTGCTTATTAATAATATATTGCATGCATGCATATGCGAGAGACGGAAGTGTGACACAACTTGCTTGCTTGCTGACTTCGATTCGCCTCGAATTCGGGCACAATTTTGTAAACAATTTCTTCGGCTCAGGGCAAGGAACGTCCTTAACATTTTGCATCTCCTATTTATTATTTACAACTCTCTTCATCGATAATATCTTACATATTTAATGAACATCGCTTTTACCCATTCATGGCTTTACTGGTAAAAAACAAGATTTCTTTTTTACTTTTCAAAAACATTTTAATCAATTAAGCTACAAAATACTATAAGAAATCAAATATTATAAATTAAACTTCTGTGTATTTTTGGAGACTCAATATTTATTTATAAACTTTATTTATAAACCGTTAAACAGCGTTGTATTTATGATACAATTAAATATAAATAAAAAATATATTAAAGGTTAATAAGTGAAAGTGATGGTAATTCCATAAACTGTTTACAACTTGAACGTTCAGAATCGTCGATCAGGCATAGCATAGAAGTTCCATTACCGGTAAATTTTGACAACAAATACCGGTAATTTCAGTTAATTAAAATTACAATTAAATTTGAATATTCAGAAGCGTTGCACAATTTTTTTACCCAATTCTCTAGAACAGTTTTTGAGAATCACTTTATGAAAAATGTCATGACAACATAAATAAATTTATAAATTAAATCAAGAGGTTGCACCAACAATATATTATTTTAAAAAAGAGAAAAACTTTGTTAAAATTTGGTAGATTTTTTAAAATAACAAGAGTAAATAAAACCAAATAATATAAAATAATGAAAATTTATAAACATAAAATTTCGATATCATTTATTGAATTAATGTATAAAAATAACTCGTTTTATAAATATATTTGAAAGTAGTTGTTAAAACTTGTATTTTTAACAAATGTATAATAATTCTAAAAATATAATGTGTTTACGTGAAGAGACCATATGATTTCTTTAATAAATACATTTCAAACATCTTAAACCCAAAATAAAATTCTGAAATATCGATCTAATCTTTGATTATGGTTTTCCTCTTTTTTCCCAAAATGTCGAAATCCATTATATAACAATTAATTGTGATAATGTACAGTAAATTTAATATTTGTATTTTTAGTCTGCACTAATATTTTTTTCATGACTTTTACCATCTGCTTCAATATTTCATAAAGTTATTTTGATCATTTTTATTAGTCATATTTGTGCTCTAAAACATCTTTATAAATACATTTATTTATTAAATACATAAATAAAATATTAGTACGTATACAAAAAAATAAATTAATAATACAAAATATTATATTAAATGAAAATGCAAAAAAAAAATTATTTTAGATATTACATTAAACGTGATTCATAGTCAATATGTTCGTCCTCCAATGTTGGCAGTTCTCAATAATTTATAACGTGAAAACAAAAATATTTTTAAAAGAATTCGTCTCTACAATGTTGGCAAGTGATCAAAAAATGCATTGTGAAAGTTTGAGATAATAAATACTTATTTTTTTCTCAATGCTAATCTCTGCTCAATACTAAAAAAAGTGCAATTTATTATAGATGTAGAACTAGTTTATCACTGCAATGTAAATTCATTCTACTTTTAAAAATGTACTAAAAAAAATAAAGATTTTTGTCTCTGAAAAGTAAATAATCAAAATGCAAATAGCGTCTGAATTCTTATTGATATAATAAATTAAGTAGATGCATTCCACATGTTTTTGAGTGTTGCAAATTGAAGATGAATTTCGCAAATATTTTTCCCATTTTTAAACGTCGTCTTATCTTAATTTGATAGGACTTTTTTTGTTAAAGTAAACTCGCATTTGGGAATGTTGCACAACAAACATATTTATTTCAGAAAAGCAAATAAAAATGCAAATATAATTTGTGTGAGTAATATTATAAATAGATGTGATTCAGAAGTTTTTGATAAAACTACTCAGCAAATTGAAGATGAATTTCGCATTTTCTTTTAATTTTAAGATTTATCTAATTTCCATTCCAATAGTTTACATAAGAAAAGTTAAAAGATGATGAAATAAATATAAATTGAAAAAAAAATCAGCTATAGATAAGATTTTATTACAACATTTAAATTCAAGCATTAATTTAAAAATTTATTCAATATTAATTTAGTCCTAAATAATAATATATAAATATTTGAGTAAACATTAAATTATCTCAATATTATTACAAAATAATATAAAAAAGTTAATTTACTGAATGTTGAAATGGAAAAGGCTGTAAACCATATTGTATGATTAAAAAAAAAACGTTATGAAAGCATAAGGACAGAACGTGTTTTCGAAGCAGCAAAAAAATACGTATTGTTAAGTTATGAACATCAAAGCTTTTACTCTTGAGTAATGTGCATTGGTTGACCGCGTTTCGAACACGATGTTCGTTTCTTTGATGAATGAACCCGAGGAGTTCTTTTCGTGTATGCCTATTAGCTGCGTTTTACCTGCTGGCTCATACATGCTTTCTCATATTATAATAACAATACGATTTATTCTCATGGAAGAACACTGAAAAAAAAGCTTCTTTTCTCCCTTTTCTATTGCATTATAAAAGGTCAAAACGTTTTCATATTATTTTTTTTAATATGATTTACATATTTTACAGTTTTAATCCAATGATAAAAATTAGTTTTTACAAACTTTCAACGTTTTTAACAACTGTTTTGATTATTATTTATTATAAGAGTCACATATAAACAAAGATTAAAACATATTTATATAATCATAAAAATAATAACATAAAGATCATTTTAATTTTCATCGTCTTTTTAAGGATTTTAGATTACATATTTTTGCAATATAATTAATCCTTAGATCCTTAGATTAATAATACTTTTATAGTTTTCATTCAATAATTATATATAGAAAATTAGAAGGAAAAAAAACGTAAAATAAATAATTCATAAAAATGTAATTTTGGAATGTTATAGTTATTCCTATATATGAAATTACATAACAAATGCATAATAATCGAGGAATGCATAACTTTGCAGTTACGAAAATAAATGGAATGTTTTCATATTTAGTTTATTTAAAATGTATAAAAATAATGTGAATGCAGGTCGTATTTATAAGAGATTTTAAAAATAGCTCAAACTAAATATTCAATATTTAATCCAACAATTAAATTTATTTGTTCTATTTTTTGGATTATGAAAAATGTGCTATAATAGAAGGATAATAATAATAACAGTAAAGTCGAATAGAAAGTTACGAAAATATTATTTTAAATAATATGATTATATAAATCGCTGTAAAGTAAATATTAAATTATAATAATAATTTATTAACCAGAAAATATAAAATAATATAAAAATTTAATACAAAAAAATTGGCTCGTTCGGAAAATAATTTCGTTTTTAAGCCAAATGTAGGGTTAAATATTTATTGGTTATAAATTCAAAAAATTTGCTCGTGTTGAAATTTATCGTACCTTTATTTTGATTTCATCAACTTAAGTTTAATTAACCAGGACTTATTTATAAAAATTTACATAAATCGCTGTAAACTAAATATGAAATAATAATAATTTATTAACCAGAAAATATTAAATAAAACAAATTGTAATAATTCGTTCGGAAAGTAATTTCGTTTTTAAGTGAAATATGGAGCTAAATATTTATTGGTTATAAATTCAAAAAATTTGCTCATGTTACAATTTCTGGTATCTTTATTTTGATTTCATCAACTTAAGTTTAATTAACTAGGACTTATTTATCAAAGTTTACATAAATCGCTGTAAACTAACATTAAATAATAATAATAATTTATAAAGCAGAAAATATAAAATAAAATTTTAATACAAAATATTGGCTCGTTCGAAAAGCAATTTCATTTTTAAGCCAAATATCGATCAAAATATTTATTGGTTATAAATTCGAAAAATTTGCTCATCTTACAATTTCTCATAACTTTATTTTGATTTCATTAATTTAAGTTTAATTAACCAGGACTTATTTATAAAAGATTACATAAATCACTGTAAACTAAATATGAAATAATAATAATTTATTAACCAGAAAATATAAAATAACATAAATTTGAATACAAAAAATTGGCTCGATCGGAAAATAATTTCGTTTTTAAGCCAAATATTTATTGGTTATAAATTCAAAAAAAAATTACTCATGTTGCAATTTCTCGTACATTTATTTTGAATTCCTCAACTTGCAGTCGTGGTTTATATTTAAGAATAAATATATGCCAAAAATGCTAATTTTTATATTCCATTTTTGATACACCAAAAAAATGCACTAGCAAAAAAACGAAATTACTTTCCAAACAATTAAATAACAATTTTATATAATTTGGTAGATTGTATTTGTTTTAAATTTATATTATTTTCTCATGCGAATAAAGTGTAAAAAACAGTAAAGTTAAATAGAAAGTTACAAAATTATTCTTATAAATAATAATACTAAAGTATAAAATGTAGGTAGTATATATAAATAGTTCCTGTATGAAATTACTGGGGTTTAAATTAACCAGGACATAATTTGAGTGCGCAGAACGAGGCACAATAAAAAAAAAGCGGTCGTGGGATGAGGATGTAATTGAACGTTCCGTGCGAACTTTATGTCTCTAGGATATTATGACAACATTCTTAATAACAGCCTGTGTCAATTATTGTTCAAACAAATTATTCACCGACATTGTATCGAGAAGCAATAATTTGCGCAAATGATTGCACGTTTCAATGCATTTTATTTTTGCATTGTCTCTCCGATATCTCCTCCACATTTTTTCTATCTCTCTCCATCTCTCATTCTCCATATAAACAATAAGTAATAGTTTCCACTTAAATTGCTAATTTATTAGCATTAACTGACAAATCAATTACGTTTAATTGCACACACATCATATTAAATTACTTCATCATCGTCGTTTTTGTTTAGTCACTCCATCGCTTTTCGCCGAACATTTTCTCATGATTATAGAATCATTAATTTCCAGATAAATCTTTACAATTTTGCCAAAAAAATATGAAGGTAACATAATTGAAACCAATAATTTATAATCGAACATTGAAATAATCAAATGCTAAATATTCATTTATACAATTTTTTTTTTAAATCCTCGGAATCATTTGGATATCGATTTACAAACACGCTTATAGATCAAAATAACACTATTTGAATATTCGTATTTTATCGATTCCATGCATAGACATTTCAAGTTCACCGCTTTAATTATTCGTTTATTATTGTAATTGGAAATAATTACATGCGGAGATGCCAAGAAATTACACGTCTTTTAATTTAAACATGTCATGACAAATTGCTTCAAACAGTTTTACCGCAACATTTTTCATAAGTTACTTTTCCTATTACTATCTGTATTTTCATTTTTTATATCTATTTCTAGTTGAATGAATCGAATGATTAATCTAATCAATTATTTATATTTAATTAAAGCGTAAGAAATTATTTTTTACACGAATTATTCGTCATTGACGAAAATAATTTAAATTGCTAATCACTGTTTAACGTAAAATAAACATTATATGACTAAATATTCTGTCTGATTCTATACGTTTATTTTTAGAAATTAGTACATAAAAAAATATTTAAAAAACAAACTTCTTACTAAAGATTACTTAGTCAAAAAAATATTATACTTAGAAATATTCAACTAAAAATATATCGTTTCAAAATATATTAAAGTTTTTTAAATTAATTTATTTTTTACAAATTATTTAAATCGTGAGAATTGAGAGTTAAAGTTTGCTATATTTATTTCATACTATTAATTATTTATACTGACGTTATTTTATATAATAACTAGGTAATGTATAGAATAAGCAATTAAAGTATGAAATAACATAAATTAACTATCGAGTATATAAATACGATTTGAAAGAATAAAGTTAATTAATTATTTAATTAAAAATAACAGATAATTAATGATGTTTGGTGAAAGGTTAAAATATATTTAATGAAGGACAATGACCAACTTCCGTTGCCGTTAAAAATACGAAGAATACAGCTTACATAAAAATTGTTAATTACCAAAATCAAATAGACAATGCACATAATTCATAGAGATGATCAATGCTTTCTCCAAGCACTTAGCAAATAAAGAATGAAGGAAAACTAATATTATTTCAGCTTTCGTACTCGATTTTTAGGAGACGATGTTAATTCGACAGGTTTCCGCTTAATATGTAATGTTTGTTGTTACCACGTCATGTTCGTTCACCGTGATTATTGATTCAAGATGCACTTGTTGAATGTTCAGTTCGTGTGCTCTCTTCGCAGTCTCGTGGTTCCTTACACGTTTCGGCTGCCAAATTTCTCTTGTCGCATTACTTTTTCATGATGATTACAATTTAATCTAATTGCATTGTAATGATGCATGTAAATTTCATCTCATATCGATATTATGTCATAGAATTTACTGTTTCTAGCATATTTCAGCTGTAATATTCCATTAGTCACGTTTTTATTTTCATCATGATGACACTTTAATCCAATTGTGTTGTAATGATCCTTGTACATATTAGTTTTCTACAAAGAAATAATCAGCTTTTAATACACATTTACTATACTTTTCTATAGTTTCTGACAAAACTCAGCTGTCAAATTTTGTATGATATTTTGATATATTTTCATGATGATGATGACAGAGTTTAATCTAATTATATTTTAATCAAACATGTAAGTTTCAGTTTTCTATCAATATTTTATCATTTGTTGTTTAGTATACTTTACTTATAATTTCTTACACATTTCAGCTGTCACATTTCGTTTGCTACCATTTTTAATTTTGTGATGATCATTTTATAAAATTTTATTCTAATGATATTTATAGTTCCAAATAAAAATTAGCTGTCATATTTTGGATGTCACTTTTGTCTTTATTTTTATGATGATGACAGTTTTATAAAAACATGTCATCATTAGTCATTTAATTTATTTTACTTATAATTTCATACATATTTCAGCTGTCAGATTTCGTTTGTCACCTTTTTTTATTTTTATGATGATGAAAATTTTATATAATTCTATTGTAATGATACATACACATTTTCGTTCTCTGCAAATAAATCAACACTGTGTCATAGTATTTACTATACTTTTAAATATATTCTGACAAATCTCAACTGTCATATTTCGTATGTTGTTTATTTATAAGTTTTGATTCACTATAAACATATCATCATTTATCATTATTATTTACTTATAAGCCTTACACATTTTAGCTGTCAAATTTAGTTTGTCACATTTTTTAATTTCATGATGATAACAATTTTATATATTTGTAGTATAATGATTTATGTAAATTTTATTTGTATACAGACATATTGTCATTTTGTTATAGCATTTACTATACTCTCGTGTACTACTACATATTTCAGCTGTCAAATTTTGCTTGTCACATTTTCTTCTTTTTTTTTAACAATTTTATCTTCTGTTATTGTTGATCTATTTACATTTCATTTCTGAAACAATATTTTATATCAGTCCATTAAAGGTTTCAGCTGTCAAATTTCGATTGTAACATTTTTGTTGTTGACATAATGATGACAAATTTATTGTAATGAACCATGTAAATCACTTCTCTACAAACGTAGCATACAATATTTTCTAAATGTTCACTAAACGTTTTATTATATTTTCTAAACGTCCATTAAACGTTTCAGATGTCAAATTTCGTTTGTCACATTTTTTTTCTTTTTTTTTAACAATTTTATCTCCTGTTATTGTAATGATCTACATTTCATCAGCCAATTAAAGGTTTCAGCTGTCAAATTTCGCTTGTCACATTTTTTTAAATTTCATGCTAATGACAAAATTGACTTAATGAACGTCTAAACGCCAATCATTTCGCTTGTGTCTGTCAAATTTCGTCACATTTTTTAAAAAATTTTTGATGACATATGATTTCATATTACTATAAGCATAACATTTACTATACTTTCTAAACGTCAATTATATGTTTCAACTGTCAAATTTCGTATGTCACTTTTTTGTCATTTCATGATGGTGACAATTTTATTGTAATAAACCATGTAAATCACTTCTCTACAAACATAACATACTATATTTTCTAAACATCCATTAAATGTTTCAGCTGTCAAATTTCGCTTGTCACATTTTTTTAAAATTTCATACTGATAACAAATTTGATAGTAATGATCCATGTAATTTTCAGATTATTATAAATATAACATTTACTATGCTTTCTATACGTCAATTATATGTTTCAGCTGTCACTTTTTTGTCATTTCACGATGGCAACAAATTTATTGAAATGAACAATGTAAATCACTTCTATACAAACGTAGCATACAATATTTTCTAAACGTTTTATTATATTTTCTAAATGTCCATTAAACGTTTCAGCTGTCAAATTTCGCTTGTCACATTTTTTTAAAATTTCATACTGATAACAAATTTGATAGTAATGATCCATGTAATTTTAAGATTATTATAAATATAACATTTACTATGCTTTCTATACGTCAATTATATGTTTCAGCTATCACTTTTTTGTCATTTCACGATGGCAACAAATTTATTGAAATGAACAATGTAAATCACTTCTATACAAACGTAGCATACAATATTTTCTAAACGTTTTATTATATTTTCTAAATGTCCATTAAACGTTTCAGCTGTCAA
Source organism: Nicrophorus investigator (assembly GCA_963457615.1). Classification (NCBI taxonomy): domain Eukaryota; kingdom Metazoa; phylum Arthropoda; class Insecta; order Coleoptera; family Silphidae; genus Nicrophorus; species Nicrophorus investigator. The sequence goes on along the minus strand of OY735142.1, from coordinate 11,075,706 downwards.
ATTTCGTTTATCACATTTTTTTTTAAATTTCATGATGATTACAAAATTGACATAATGAACGTATAAAGGTCAATCATTTCGCTTGTGTGTGTAAAATTTCGCTTGTCAATTTTGTGTCATTTCATGATGGTAACAATTATTCTACAAACATAACATCATAGCACTTACTGAGGAAACGCGTCTAGTATTGACGATGCTGCGTCGAGTTGCAATATAAACTATTTACATCGAAGGCCGAATAATTTTGCAGGTGGCTTACTCGCTCTGCCAAGGTCAAAGCAAGCATTTTCAATTTCGTTATAAAATTTGATTGCTTCAACGAAATAAAAATTTTACACATTTCTTTTGCGTACACCGGTGTTTTATGATCCAACAAATCAAAAGGTAAAAATATGCTTGTTGCAACGTCGTTTTCTTACTATTTTTACGAGCCTTGTATATCGTTCAAAAATGTTGGCATATACTTGACTCTTATTTTTTATTATTATTTCATTTACGGCAATAAACTTATCGAATATAATAAAATGTTGCAAAAATCTATAGTTTAATGTCAGGTCAAAGTTCGAGGATAATAAAGTATGATAATTCATTGAGAAATTACAATTTCTCAGAAAATTTCATATCTCAATTTCAAATAAAATATTATACTATAATTTCAAATCGAAATATTTAAGTTTGTTTAATTAATAAAACAAATATTAATATAAAAAAATATTGTCTCTAAGTATTTTTATTATTAAATGTCAAAATTTACATTACTTCATATTTGTATAATTTTGTATATAATAATTAATTCGTATAGCATAAAAATGAAATTTAAACTCTAAAATAAGGAAGTAAATAATTAATAAGACAGGTTTTTTTTATAATGTTACAAATCTAAATGTGCAAACAAAAAATTGACCACAACGAAACTTTTATTTTCATGCTATAAGTTTTAAAATTACTTTCACGAATCTTTTCTTTTCAACCGTGTATAAAAAGTATGTTACATAAAACTTTCGACATCGCACTAAAATGCTTAATAAAGTTAAATGTTTAAAAAAAATACTCGCGTACAGCGGGAAAGTTCATTTCCACCATGGTAAATCGTTTAAGCAGAGAATTGGATGTTGGTATCCCAATATTCAGCACAGCGAAGGTCGTATTATAATAAACTGTTTCGTATTTAGTACGGTTTATTCCAATGTGATTTGTTTTACTATCACCAGTTTCTATTTCTTTATTCCTCCATTACGGTGAGTGAAAATCGCGGAAATCGTGGGCCCTATTATTCCCGCCTTCGGAAACAATTAAAGTCAGTGTGTAAATGTATGTTAGCATGTTGAACCACGCGTTTCGAAGGGATTTTTTTATTTATTTCGATGCAAAACACAGAGCAAGAAATGTGCACACGACAAATGGTAACACCGACTCTCCTGACCTTCGTCAATAAATTGCCGACATTGCTGCACGTTCCCCATTCATGGTTCCTATTGTTTTTGCTCTTGTTACTTGGTATTGAAGCCGAAACGTCCTCCCCGCTATAGTTACGTGTTGGATCTTGTAATAGAATGTTCAATGGGCCAGGAAGTAATTCAAGGTTGCAACAATTTATACCAAATAGTTTTGAAAAATTTAAGTTACAAATTTACAATTATTGATGATTTTTTACTCAAAATTTATCATTCGATATATTAAAAGATTTTCGATCTGCATAAAGATTATAAGACAATATTTTAGCTGAATAATTCTGATGTAAAAAATATTATTCAAACATTTTCTCGAGCTTGTATCAAAATTTGCAAAAAAAAACTGAAGAAAACGAAACAATCTTTAAGTAAAAACAAAACTTTAAATTTATTTATACAAATTTTTAAATATTTTTTCTTTAGACTTTATATTATAGACTAACATTATTTTAACTACTAATTAGGTACTATCTAAATTAGACTGGTTTACATGCTTTTAGTTTTTGTAGTTAAAACTATATTTTATACGTCAATCAAAATTAATATATAATTATGTGATGTAATTAGACGGTTGCAAAACTAAAAACAAGATTAGCATGTTTGTCAAAACATAAGTGTCAAACATCGTGTAGCGAGTATAAACATAATTTGTGTTGATAAATATGCGTAATTTTATTATGTTTTTATCATTAAATTTAAGCTAATTACACAATAAAATGCAAAGTTTCAACTATTATAATAAAGCACACAGTTTTACTTTAATAAATAAAAAAGTAATACAAATCAAATTTTTTCTATTAGACTTTTTTTCTGATAGTCTTAATAAATATGAAAAATCTTTAAATAAGTAGAGTTTTGACCTGAATGAAGTTTAACAGTCATAGTTTTGATAATGAATTTACAAAAGTTTAAAAAATGTCGATGAAGAGGATGTTAGAAATATAGTGAATGTAAAAAAATTGTTAAATTAAGACGAAATTCTTTAATTAATGTAGAAAAAATTGTTTACAAACAAAGATTCAAAGTTTTTTTTTTTGATCCTGATTTATTAAGAAATCATATTAGTAAGAGTGAGTGTAATTTGTATAAAAATTTAATGAATATTTTTTTCTTTATTTGAAAAAAACTTTTAATTCAATTAGAAAGAACGTAGTTTGAAAACAAAATAAAGTAATTTTATATTCGTTAATTAAGGTATATACAGATATTATATAAGTTTTTATCGCTTGAGTATATAGAAAAATATAAAATTAATGTCTTATTGTTTTGGACATTACAAATTCGTACGAGAATTTACAATGACTATAAAATTCAATCTTGATTACAAGGTATACATAACCAAGTAGGGGATAACGAGATAAACTAAAAAATATACAAATTTCAATGTGGGTCCAAAGAGAAAGAACGGAAGAATTGGGTAAAGTATGTAAAATTTACATCAATATGCGAATGAGAGAATGAATGACCTGCGGTTCGCTATTCTTGGAGTGGAGCAAATTCAAAAAAAAAAACTTTGTATGGTAATGAAACATTAAAAATTTGGTATTATAAAATTTGTACAAACTACATCAAATTTTTTTAAACAAATAAAAACATGATCTTGATTTTGCTATTAATATGTTTTGTATAAAATGATACTGTTCGAAATAACAGCAGCAGATTGACCAAATTCTCCATTATATATTCAAGATGAGACATTCAATCCAATCATGAACGTTTCCAATTTCACAGTTGAAACCCGATGAAGCTGACGTAATATGTACTTAGCGGAAGATCGACTTTGCTGCTGTATAAACTAAGATTATCTTTTGTACGATGGAAGACGTTCTTAATTACATGACACCGTAGACGTAGATAATTCCTTTTTTCTTTCTTGAATCAAAATATATTTTATATCTAAAGATAGAGTTTGCACAGTCATAATCCAATGTTTATATAATGTTTCCGCTGTAATCTCGGAATGTATGTTCATTCACAAATATTTATTTATTTATTTTCTAGCTGCAAACATATTTTTCATCATGCGAAGGTCACTTAAGGAGAAATTTCTTTCCAAAAAAAAATACACATTAATTTTAGTAAGAAATAGTTTAATAATTATGAAAATAGGCAAGTACTTGTAATTACAAATCCCAAAGTTTAATCATTTTCGACTCGATTTTTTTCTTTTGTTACAAAATTAGTACAACAAAATCTCGCATACTCTGATTTATATCAGTTTGGATTCACATAGTCTAAAAATTTCAGAATAATTCTAATAAATTGGTACACAAAATTATTTTTTGAAACATAAATTATTCTTTTTATGAAGTTTAATGCATTTAGTTCCTCGATTAGTCCTCGATTTCAAACAGTCCATCATATTGGCTAAACCTATAACCAATTACTAAAAATTGGCTTAGTTTACCAACGCTTGGAACAAACAGTTAATGGCAAGTATTTGTCTAGAATCAAAATAATAATTACATAATAATATCAAATAGAAAAGAGTTTCATAATTTCCTGTTTGTCATTGCCAAGTAAACCGTGTTTTTCTATTGGGTTACATTACCCACGCTTGGATCAAGTACTTGTCAAATATCTCGTAATTTATTATTATTGGCAAATATCTCATAGAATGACAATTACTTGTCTATAGAAGAAATTGGGTTACATTATCCACGCTTGGATAATGTTAAGTACTTGTCGAATATCTCGTAACTTATTATCATTGGCAAGTATGTTTACAGATTAAAGAAAAAAATACTAATTTCTGTTTAATATTTCGATATAAAGCTGTTAGTGATTACCAAGTAAACTGTACTTGTCTGAACTTGGCTTAGCTTACCAACGCTTGGAACATACAGTGAATGGCAAGCATTTGTCTAGAATTAAAATTATAATTACATATTAATATTACAGAGAAAATAGTTTTATAATTTCCTGTTTGTAATTGCCAAGTAAACTGTATTTGTCTATTGAATATATTGATTTACTTTACCCACGCTTGTTAAGTACTTGTCGAATAACTCGTAACATTATCATTGGCAAGTATCTCATAGAATGACTAATATATATTTAATACTTCAATATAAACCTGTTAGCGATTAACAAGTAAACTATACTTGTCTGAACGTGGCTTAGCTTACCACCGCATGGAACATACAGTTAATGGCAAGTATTTGTCTAGAATCAAAATTATAATTAAATATTAATATTAAAGTTTTATAATTTCCTATTTGTCATTGCCAAGTAAACTGTACTTGTCTATTGAAGAAATTGGGTTACACTACCCACGTTTGGAGCATGTTCTTGTTAAGTACTTATCAAATATCTCGTAACTTATTATCATTGGCAATATCTTATAGAATGACAATTATATTTACATATAAAAGAAAAAAATATTAATTTCCGTTCAGTACTTCGATATAAACCTGTTAGTGATTACCAAGTAAATTGTACTTGTCTGAAATTGGGTTAATTTACTCACGTTTGGAGCATGTTCTTGTCAAGTACTTGTCGAGTATCGCGTAGCTTGATCTGAGCAGGTGCGATTTGCATAATTATACATTAAGGTTGTATTTAATCAACGACACTTGATACTTCGAACGGCAAGTGGCTATTTTTTTCGGCAACAAATATTTGCATATCCTAGTCCCACGTTAGACGTAACGCTGCTACGAGGTTTCCGTCGCGTTACGTAAAAGGAAGAATTTAATATAAATCGCCTACCGAATCGCATAAATCTTCTCGCCAACTTTCCGCGTGTTGCTGTTTACACACCTGTTGCAGTTATTTCCATTTGTATATTTTTACTCCTGTTGTCGCAGTCCTTCTTGTCGTCTCCTCTGCTCGCGTTTTCCGTCATAGCAATCGCACCTTCTTGCCCCGAAGTGATGAAATAGCATGATAATTCCTGTTTAGGTTCGGCGACTCACTTCAGCCGATATCAAACACCGATAAGCGCAAATCGTTTTTCCTTCTTGGAGGGATCAAAAAAACAATAAGCATAACATTCGAAGCTTATCGGATAGTGTTTGTTAAATAATCTATTTAATTGTGACTAATTCTTTAAACATTCTTTCTCAATTTTTTTTTATATATAGATAAATGAGTTGTCCATCGTGGCGAAGGAATAGAGAAATAATTAATTTGTTGCTTATCACGTGTTTGTTTAATTTATTTATTTGTTTATTTTATGTTCTCTCTTTTTTATTCGGTTTTCGCTGATTATTTGGAAAGTTCCAATTGGACGGTGCTGATGTCAACCGAAGCAAATGTATTCATGTAAATGGCGGAATATTGTTTATGAATGCAGCCATTTGAATAATATTCAAATTTTCAAACATTAAGCAGAATAGGCGATAAAATATTTAGGCCAAAATGATTAAATAACGTTTCATTTTATTTAGTTTTTATATTTAAGACTACGAACAAAAAAATGCATTTGATTCATCATTGTTGACATGTAATCAGTTATGGAATAATATTACAAATTCAATGAATCATAAGCGTAGATTAATCAATTTTGTTTACAAGATATTTGTGATATGATATTTCCTTCTTTTAATTTTATTTTCTTTATATATGCATTCCCAATTACATAATTTCCTATTATAAAGCATCGTTTATTACAATTTTATAAAAAGTAATAAATGTGGCATATATTCATAATCACTAACAGGAATTACTAATTTATATCAGCGTTTCTCAACCTTTTTGCCGCACGACCCAACATATTTCTTTATATTAATACTGCGACCTAATTGTATTTCACTAGTTCCTTGCTTTGACAGCATTGACATATGACAGCTGTCATTTCGGACTTGTAGGTTATATTTTTATACTTATACATTTTAATACGAAAATAATAAACATAAAATTTACAGTTATTCTATTTTGTGTAACATCTTTTGAGTCATCTTTATAAAATCTCCATTAAAAATAAAGAAATAAAACTAATAATTATTTTTTTAATGAAATCTATAATAAAATTATAATTAGGAATTAAGAGTTATTTATTTGACCTTAAACTTGAAAATAGAATAAACCACTAATGAAATTTAAGAGGCAAAAACTAAATTTTAAGTCTTTACTATTAAAAATAACATAGCAGACAGCAGTCATACTACGACTAAATTGTATTTCACAATTTCCTTGCTGTGACAGATGACAGGTGTCATACTACGACCAAATTGTATTTCACAATTTCCTTACTTTGACAGCTGTCAATTTCGCTCTTTATCTTGTGAGTTACACTTTTTATACTAAATTATATATAATTTATTTTAATACGAAAACAATAAACATGAATTGATTTAAAGATACGAGTTGAATAATTAATAAAACGTAGAAATTTATTTTTTTGTATAAAAATACTCGTACTTCCTGAAATAGTAAATTGAAAACCAAATAGATAAATCGAAAGTGGAAAGTCCACATTAATGAATATACCAAGTACATAAAGGAATTCCAATTTAGTTCGGATTTTATCTACATATTTTTTTTCTTCATCTTATTATTATTTATTATTATTTCCAGTTATCAATGAAACGATGACAAAAATGGTAAACATAAATTCAATTGATAAAATGCCAAAGGCTAACGGCCCAAAGATTGTACAAAGTCTTCAATGTACATTCGAAAGCGATGACAAACTACGGTTTCGAAATTAATTACTTCGTGATCTCAGATTGTTGGCCAATTATTTATTCTTATATTCAGGTTTCTCCTGAATATTTGTACAATTCAATTTCTATATTTCCTATACGAAACAGTTATATTTGCTTTTTTTGAAATTTATCTCAGCTGCATTATCTCTTGGATGCAAGCGATAATTTCAATCTACGTTGTTTTTATTTATTTTTTCTCTCTCGATAATTAATTTATAAATGGAATGCAATTAATTATTTGATAAATTCCAGTATGCATTTCGCATTATCTCATCTTGATAAAACTTTTATAAAGCAATACATTTTTTTATATTTTATTATTATTATTAACACGTTCGCTCCCAACAACGAGTTATCTCGTAGGTCGAAGTTTGTGTTTAGGCGCCAGCTACGAGTTAAATAAAACTCGTAGTATTTTCATATATTTTGAAGGTATTTAAGACAATTAAAAATTATCTAAATCTAATTTTTTTTTGAAAATGTCGCTCGGTAGCCAACGTTTTAAACAATTATTTATGTAAAAAGTTATGAGATGTATATGATGCCTTGATAAATAGTAGTTTTAATCGAAGAAGTCAACATTTTATCAATTTTTATTATTAAATTTCAAAAAAATAAATAAACAAATGACGTAAAATAAATAATTACTTTCGTCACTAAGCGTGATATAACACAAAGTATATCAGTCGTACCAACTCTTAAATCAAATGTCATGCCTCAAATTAAGTAATAACAATTGGTACACCTGATATAATATGTGATGCTTACATTAACAAAAAAAACTAAATTTTTAATTACGAATTGAAATTATTTCTTAAAAAAAATCCAATATTCCCATAATTATAAAAATTCTAAAATTTAATTTATAAATTTACGCAACACGCAATTTCTTGCTTGACAGCTGTCATTTCGCGATCCATTAAAAATGTAACGTAAGTTTAAGAAACGCTAATTTAGAAAATTAATCTTATTGATTAACAATTAATGATTAAATAAAAAAATATTTATAAAATAAAATAAATTAATATTATTATCAAAAAAAAACCTTGAATTAACATTGAAATTACTTCACAGTAAGTCTGTATACTCTATGATATCTATAGAATCATTATTATATAATAGTGTTTAACAAAAAATCAAACTGCAAAAAATCTCTACAAGTGAATAAAAAAAATCTATAAATATTTAGCGTTTTGAAAAGGTGAATCACATAATGCAATGACGTATGATTGACATATGTGCATTTTTTAACTGAATCCGATTGTATAACCTTCCATAATACATTTGTTATTTTTACTTATCAATGAAACGATGACACAAATGGTCTACATGTATCCAATTGATAAAGTGCCAAAGGCTAACGGCCCAAGATTGTGTAAAGTCTTCGTTACACATTCAAATATATTCAGACAAAGATTTTCAAATTAATTATACCAAGAATTTCACAAATTACTTCACTCTTTGTTACATTCAGTTTATGCTGGTAAATTCCAATTTTGCAAGAAAAATTGGAACTTCCACTTTTTTATTGACACATTTTGAATGTAAATAGCGTTATTAAAAAAATGGAAAGAGAAAACGTAATGATTAAATATTTAAGTCAAGTTTTATATGTTTTATTTTATTTATTTGCAAAACTTTATTATATTATGTGTATTATGTGCACAGATTTTTTTTATAATAATTACATCAAAACTATTTTTCCATTACTTTCATTGAATTTTGAAAAAATCAATTTAGACAAAGGTACACTTTCAAAGAAATTAAATAGTTTTTTTAATTTATTACACTTTCTTATGTCTATTTTTATCTAGTAAACTTCAACTTTGTTAACTGTAGATTCTAACAGTATTTTTATTTTATCTTAGATGTAATAAAGAGCGTAGGATAAATATCATCAGAGAATTGAATTTTGATTGATTACAATTTAATTGGTTCTGGTTAATAATTAAAAAACGAAACGTAACGATGCGATAATACCCATTAAAATTTCCGTTTGCATCTCGCATTATCGTAAATTGATAAAAATTGTGTTTTTGTAAATGTTTTTAAAACAATTACCGAAATGTTTTACTTTTTGATGCAATGATGCACATAATATAAATAGCGATAACGTCGTCTGATGGCGAAATGGAAAAATATTATAATTCCTATTTTTAGCGCGGACAATATTTACACTTTGGACATCAAAATAATGGATATAATTTTTTTTTACTGTCGTGACGTAATAAGGTACGAAGATTGCAACTCGTCCTCCAGGATCGTATTCGAAGTTTAGGTTCAGTCATGTCCAGAAATAAGTCGGTTGAACCACAATAGAATATGTGCTATAAATAAACTTAAATATGCGAATTTTGCGAGCGTAGAAATAGATACGATTTTTATGAACGTAATTCGCAACGGCTTCTAATTAGAACATGTGCTGCTACTTACATTCATTCCAAAGCTAATTACCGTGGACGGAAGATTTATTTAGCGACCGATTAACCACAAAATAAAATCCCATTATTTCCAAAATAATTTTGCGTTCAAATTATTAACAAAAATATAATTAAAACACAATAAAATAATAATGCAGCAATAAATTAAAAAAAAATATATTTAAAAATAACATAAAAATAAAAAGAAATTTATGCCCCAAATAAGATATTTATAGTCATTTTAAAAATTAAGGTTTTTTCATTTTACAATAAATATTACAACTAAAATCAATAAAATAACATGATTTAACTTAATACTTAATCTTTTAATCTTAAGATCGTGTCATCTATTCACACTAGTGAATATGACTTAAGATATTTCTTGGGGTTTTTGGGGCCCACGAAAAAATATTATAATTCAAGAATACATAACATTTTGTAATTTTTTACGTAATTTCAAAATTTTACATGATTTTTCAAATTGTAAAATTTTATCAAAAATATTTTAAACAAACGTGATAGCGTACAGAAACAATTATATAATTTAAATAAATATAAATATACAATAGTGGTTATCTAATGCAACGGTTTTCAACACTTTCTGTCCGCTGTAAAGCGTGGGGCAGGTAATTACGTAGGTTCTAATGAGAATTGATGGAGCAAAATGAATTATTTAAAACTGCCGGTTGCATATTCAAGTGGAAACTGTCATTGAAATTAATTACTATTATCGGACGAACGTTAAGAATGTCAAGAATTTGTTCTACACATCGATGCTAATGCAAATAGAAAAAAAAATACGTCACAACAATGTCGTTTATTTAATTGTCTGCTTGAAGATTTAATTAAATGATTGTATCTATTATTTAAGGCGCGTTTCTTCATAATTTAAATGTTTTTGTTGACTATTTTTTAATCGTATTCAAACTTCAATCTCAGACGAACCTTGCGGTTTTAAAGCTAACATTCCTATTTAGGGGATTCCCCGAATTACTAAAATGTGCGCAATACTTGTGGATATGTGCATATTTGAATATTTTCTGTTGCTTAGGAAAACTTTTAAACATAAAAAAATGCAAATTTAAAAAAATAGATTTTTTGATTAATTAACCATCATTAAAGTGATTTAATTTGTAAATATTAATTTAAAAAATATTAAATTATTTGTATTAAAAAACACTAAAAAATTAAGATATTTTTATCAAAATCGTAAAATGTTATTTTTGTGATTCCTACGAAAAATGTTAGTCATAAATAATGTATTATAAATGCAATACAACTTTACTTATTTTTCCAATTTAGTATGAGTAATTGATCCAACATGCATGCACCTGCTCAAGTCACAAATAAGCACTTAGTTATTTAAAGGTTACGTTTAAACATGTATTTAAGTTTTAATGAAATTTTGGCATGTAATTTATTAAAAAAAAAATAACGTAAAATGTCGTAAAAATTTAAAATAATATAATGGTTCCAGTTCTCTCGCGCACGTTAAAATTGATTATGCAATTGAAGTTTATAATAACATTACCAAAAATAACGGGACTTGTTTCATGCAATTAAAAAAAAATCAAGGATTTTAATAATTTATGTAATTTTTTAATTTCAATAGAAATTTGAGTTATTTATACAATCCTAAAAAAAAATCAAGTAAATTAATTTAAAATATTGAAATTCATTGATAAAAAAATGACTAATTTATTTTTTAACTTGATGATAAAATAAACATTTTCTGATATTTAAAGGACAAATAATTTGTTTTTATCATTTCTCTCTTCAATGTCAAGAATTTAAATGTTTGCTTTACTTAATTAAATAAGATTAAAAATGAGTCAAGTATCATTTTCCAGAAATAAAATTCGTAAAAAAATATTTTTTGTATTTTTTTTTTGTAATATGAAGTTATTATCAATGTTTTGCAGTTATTATTGTTTGTTTTTAATCACATAATTCAATAAGATTATATAAATAATTGTGATTAAAAAATAAGCAAAAATGAATAAATTACGTCGTTTTTCCTTAAGTTGTGACTTTAGACTCTAGAAATATGTTCAGTATATTTAAGTGTTTTGATTATAATCTAATTCGAATCGATGTAATAATTATTTACGTAACCTTTTAACTTCAAGCCGTCATTTAGAAAATACCTCAAGTAAATCATATGTTTTTTTTAATAATTACGCGACTTAAGTCATCGTTGCGTGTTATGCGAATCGCAGCAATGCTTCCAAATATAAACCACGTTGCGTAGAAAACATGGGCAAATATTTGTTCACAGCGACTGGTTTAAATTAAATCGGATGGAAAAAATAATGTTTTCAACACACACGCAAAAGAAAACAACAAAAAATATTCAAAAGCACAAGTGCGCTCAGCTCGCTATAAATATTTAGCCTTTTAAACGGGTTAAAAATCCGCTAAATGAAGAACAAATATTTGCAATAAAAAAAATGTGAATCACCAATGCAATGACGAAAGGTCGAAAAATATTTTTTTTCGCTAAAAGTTTTTACATAATATATTTGCTTGAGTTAAGGAATATTTTGTTGAAATTACTAAGAATTTTTACTGAGTACGCTTTATTAGAGATGAATTGAAGTCGTTTCGGTATTTAAGTAATTCGGATTGATGCAAATAAGCCTACAAATTAGATTCAAGGTCAGTTAAAAAATAGGAGAATCACAAATTAATGTACTTTTTTTCTTTCGTTGAGAGATTTGCTGGAAATTGGAAAACAAATTTAAATAAGTGAATTTCTATTTATTTTATCATTGAGGGAAAAATTCCAAATCTTTATTAATTTCGAATCGAAAATTTAAAATCATTTTTAACATTTACTGTTTATTATATTTTTAAAGTGTTTTGTCTTGATGTTTTTGTTAAGTCAAGTATTGTTAAATAGTAAAAGTATATTTTTTAAGTGATTTTTGACAATCTGTGTACGTTTAAATTAAAATTCTGAAAGGTGTGTAATGGTTTATAAATAAGGTGTAAGCAAAAACACACGCGCGTTGGGTCTGTGTTTATTTACAAAAATAAAATTGAGAATGTTTGAGTTTTACTTAAGTTAAGTCATAGATGCGCGATGCCAAAATAATATGTACCTACCTGAAAAACTGGCGCATAAAAGGGTGACGGCGTGGAAATCCATCATCATCGTACTCTTCATTTCGTCCTTCTCTCGAAGATCGGACTTTTCAAACTTAAGCTGTTCACCTGCGCGGCACTTATCTGACAGTTAGTGGTAAGTCCCGAAGAATTTTCGCCGTTGAAATTTTCACAAATTGCGCAGAAAATCACGAACACATGATCATCAAACAGGACTTTTGTCGCGTACGAAAACAATTGAAGTATGAGGCAACAAGCAACCACACGCGGTTACGATCGAAGCTGAACTGGCCGCGACTGTAAGACTGGGCGCCTTCACTCGAATAAGAGCCTATATCACACGTGGACGGACTAGCTATTGGATGCATATTAACAGGCGTACGTACGGCTCTATTTTTAAATGGACGGTGCGCGAATATCTTCTGCGGTATTCTCATCTAACTCGCACCACCGACGAAACACCATCTTGCATCACCCTCACACGTAAGGCCATTCTGCCGTTTAATATCCTTAAAAGGATCTGGGATGGTGCCCAATTTTTTTTTTCGTCCTGATTTCTATTTTTAAAATTCTGCATGACTCGCCCATGCTTTTCCACATATATTTTCATATTTTCGCATTATCATAATGGTCGGGAAATTACCGTTCGGAATTCAATTATCGAGTAAAAAAATTGTGTGTGTGTGTATATAACATAGACCACATTATTTAATTGGCCTCCCGCAGGGGCCGCAGCTCGCGTGCGATCGAAAATTTCGATTACAGCAAAATCTACATTATATACTACACTTTGCTAATAAATCAAATGACATTCGCATTGTTTTTGCTATTCATTATTTTGTCTTATTTTTTAATTAAATTTCTTTGCTGTTTTTTTTTTTGCAGTAATTCACCAGGATTTATTTTTCAAACTTACCTACTTAGTTAATATCATTAAAAATTTCCTGGAAAATCGTTGTTTAAAAGTCAAGATGTGCACTTCCTTGTTCCGCTTCAGGGTGTCCCGCAATGCCCTTGTCTTGTATAACATTTTTTGATCCAACCTTTATAGCACCGATCCCAAATTCTATCCTGGTTTCCCATTCCTCCACCCTTCAATCATCGATCCAAAACATACCAAATCTTCTCTTTGATTCCTTATTCTGATTCAACATATGATGTCTAAAAATATACACTTCCAAAACAACACTCTTTGTTCCCTATCTTCGCATTACCGTGTCGTCACCTCATGTTACTTTTGGAAACTTCCTCGATCAAGACTTAACATCTAATTCACATTCAAAATATCTCAAATCCAAAATTAAAATTTCCTGTCCTTAATCTTCCGTAACTCCGAAATATCCATCTAGTATCAAACATTCATTTACAAATTCTATTGTCGTCCAATCCACGATTCCGATTTCGTTCTTCTTTGATAAAACTGGTACCTCTTACTTTCTTACTTACTTAAATTTATTTTGAAAGACTCCAATACATCTTTCCTCGCCAAATTCTGTATTTCCAAATATCCTTCCCAAATACAAATACTCATATACCAAATACATAATGTTGTTGTAAAATGAATGTCCTTTCATCAATTACAACTGCATTTTTTTGTATTATAAATTTCATCTATTATAAAATTATTATATATCTGTTGGTTTGTACATAATAGTTAATTTTACAAAAACAATTTATTTAATTATATAATTTTTTTCTTGTTTATTTATTTATTTAATTTTTTATTATTTTTTAAAATTTATTGTATAGTTTGTTTATTGTTTATTTATGTAATTCTGGGCAATAAATTATTATTATCAATTAAAGAAAATTTAACCAATATCTTACGCGAACACGAAAATTTAAAATCTGCCTAACGAAAAAAATAATTTTGCTTTAGTTTTAATTAAAATTTTATTATGTTTTTTTCCATAAACATATTTTTCTAATTTAGGATTTAGAAATTTGGGAGCCACATAACTGCATTTGTAATGATTTATTTTTCATTGGATTTCATTGCTTCTTTTACTTTTTTGTTTATCTAGCAACTAAATATTCATATTTAAATTTTAGTAATCTTGAAATTATAATCAATATTTAAATATGAATTATGTTAATTTTTTTTATTGTATAAAGCAAATTGAATAGAAATACACTTCTTCCCCGATAGGCTTTTATGTATCAAACTTTATTTGTAATTACACGGTTTGTCGTTTCAAAATCCGCGATTTCGATTTACACGATTTTCTGAACAACCTACATTCAGTGTAAGTCGGTGCATTAATTTTGTAGTTGATATATGAATAAAATTAAGTTAGTGCTCATATAACGTACATCCTTTTAACGAATATTCGACATTACGTACACGATTATATACACTATGGCATATCTATGGAATAAACTAGTAAATTACGCATTTTTTGGTTGACCTTAAAATTATTTGGCGCAGTCGCATAGTGTGGGGCGCGCATCTTACATAAGTGCTTCTAAAAACTGCTCACATTCCAAGTCATGCGCGATTTATAGGATACAAATTGTACGTTCATATGAACATTAGGTACGTTTCTACGAATATGTGTTAAAATACATTCAAATGACAATTATAAATCAAGGTAAAATTCTATTGAAAAAAAAATATTCTGTCCATTATTAACTTATAGAAATTTTAGGATACTGCAGATGTTTGTTATTGGAGTTAAATTACAGTATTTACAAAAAGTAAACTATTGTTTTAGTATAATATTTTTTTATTAATTCTATTTAACTTACCTTAATAATATTAGTTAACAATTATTTTAGCCTTATCAACTAATAAAGTCAGACACACTTTAATTAGAATATTTCTATTATCATGTATAACGTTCATGATAAAACTTGATGATTACATAATTAAAGCGTGAAAATTAAAAATAAATATATACATATATGTACTAAATAGTGATAACAACATACAAGAAAATAATAATATTTATTCCTAAATCCAGACAAAAATGAATAAAAGTACAATTTGTTGTTACATAAATTGTCAATAAAATAAATTGAAGTTGACAATCAGTCAACAGAATTGTTTGTATAGATGGAATACGATTCTGAAGAAAATCTGGGAGCGTCCAATAAACAAAACAGGTGTCCGGCTAACACAACATGCTAATTATTTAGCGTCCATTAACGCGCAGGATAAATTACAACGTTAAACGTAACACAATTTTTCGACAAAATTTTAAACCACCTTTCGGAAATTATTTCTAAACACGAATTTGTTAACAACGTTATTTGAATATCAATTTACGAAACAGAAAGTTATATAGTGGATAAAATTCACCTGCTTATCGATTACCGAGGATGGTCGGGTATTTAAATATAAAAAAAAGGATGTCGAAACTACAAGAACCAATTACGTTCGGCTTAATTTTCGTTGTAGCGAGTTTAATTAAATTTTCACTTGAAGCCATGCCCGAATCCCTCTGATCGATAAAACAATAATAACCGATCATTTTCGAGATTATTAAAGCTTATTAAATTGCGTAATGGGCGAATTTTAAATTGTCGACCTAAACGTAAACGTAACGAAATGCACGAAACGGAATAGGGCCGAAAATAAAAATTTAATAAAAGTTTGCCCTCGAGTGTATTATATAAATACATATTTCCATTTGTCCCATAAATCTTCATCACATTTTACGATCAATTTGATTTAAATAATTCCACATTACGTATGTGAAATGCGTAATTACGGTTATTAAATTTATTACGGCTTCGAATCGCGGAATAATAAACGGACCCACCTTCGACATACGAAAAGCACGAGAAGTTGGAAACAGAAAGCTCGTCAACAACAACAACGAAATGCACGACAAAACGAAAAACGCGATACGAGAAAGGGAGGGACAGCAGCGAGAAAAATGTAAAAATAAAATAACTCGCGAAATAATGTAATCGCTTTCTTTCCATCAGCGACACGCTGAATATAAATAATACTTAATGAGACTCGAACTGAAACGAAAGTTCTAAATTGCAATCTGTTTCGCATTTCTGTTTCATTTTCTATGCATGACATCCAGACGAGAGTGAATGCTGCTGCTATCAAATAACTACCTTTTGTATTTATCATTTTATTACAAATTGATATATAATTGGTTATTATTTGGGTTACGTACTTTTGCAATATGAATTCTATTACCATAAACTTTTTATTGAATCTAGAAATACTTCAAAATTTTTATAATATAAGCAGTTTCGCCAATATCCCACACTATTTGAAACAGAATTTTTTAAATCTATAAATACTTTTATGTTCTATTTTATACAATTCTTTATTTTACTTAAATCTAATTCAGTTTGTTTTTTTTTAATCAAAATTATCAAACCGCACTATAACGGCACGATACGAGGTATAATTATATTACATTCTTTATTTTACTTAAATCAAATTCAGTTTGTTTTGAAATTATCGAACTGCACTATAGTGAAACGGCACTATACACTACTTTAATGAGATTATATAGTTGATATAATTTTAAATAAATTATTTGAATTAATAAATAATAATTATATTTATTATATGTAACAACAATAATAGAAAGAAAAAATAATTATATATTTATGGACTATTGACCGAAGGTTTTTCTGCGCTTTTGAATTAATTTAATCAATTAATTTTAATGTGATATTTTATTTATTTCTGCCTGTAAATTAATTAAATTTTGAACGAAAGCAATTACACTCTATCATATTTTGATTTATTAAATTATACATATTTTTTTTTACGAAAAATATAGTTATTTTTTTGCCAGTTTGTTCCCGGGAAATTTTAATTAATTAATTATATCAAAACTGTTGGGAAATTATTTTCTTTTCTAATTATAAAAAAATGGAAAAAGTAATGAATAGAAGAAGTAGCAATTTACCATTCTTTTCGTCTTAGATTTTTTTCTGTTCAAATATTGTAAATAATAGTAAAATACATAAATAGCTAGAATATAGAAGTCTTTTTTTTTCATTATGAAAACGGTCTTCCCGGGAAATCTTGCGGGAATGACTTTCTAATTTAATAATAGAATTTATTTTATATGGTTTACATTTTCCTATCAGCATATTTTATTGCAGGACTTCCTATTGTATTCATGAGCGTTTTGAACCAAAGTGCTGAGACTCAAAATGACATCATGTGTCAAAGCGAGGAACTAGAAAAAAATGTTAGCAGTATAATTTCCAACAGAAATGTTTGTTCGCCCATCAAAAAGGTTGAGAAACGCTGATATTATCGTCCATATTACATTATGATTACTTTTGTAATTATTAAATTTTATTCCATTATAGAATTTGTAATAGTTTTAATTTTAATCAATATTCAAACTAATTTATTTAATTACTTAATTATTATTCATTATTCTTTCACATACAAAAAAATATTTTAAATTATAAATAAAATAGTTTATTTCCAAATTTCATTAATTACAATTCTTTTCGCATAAACGACGTACAAAAATTGTATTTTTTACAACTTTCTTCAAAAATATATATAAGTTTTATTAGAATCTGTACTCTTTCAATTATGAGCTATATAAAAATAAGTTTTTTTTCTTACTTAATTAAGATTAAGATTAAATAAAATAATTTGATCATTTATTTTGTAATATTTCATTTGTCAAATTAGACTGATTCTTATGACGTTTAGTGTTCTTAATCAGTCAGTTATGTCTCCAATACTATATTATTGCAAGCTAAAACCTTTAAGCGCTGGCGCCAGTTTCTTGCTATTTTCATGTTTCCGCCTTCGTATGAAAGCTTCTGCATTGACATTGATGTACGAGCTACATAAGAGCGAAA
This sequence comes from Nicrophorus investigator, assembly GCA_963457615.1. NCBI lineage: Eukaryota > Metazoa > Arthropoda > Insecta > Coleoptera > Silphidae > Nicrophorus > Nicrophorus investigator. The sequence goes on along the minus strand of OY735142.1, from coordinate 11,057,268 downwards.
ATAAAGCAAAGATGCAGGCGTTTCTACACATAGTTATTTCCAAATCATAATTACATATAGTACGAGTAATGAACTACATGACACATTAGAGACAGAGAAATTAAATGAAATTAATATTTCAATAAATTAATTATCATTTCAATAATATTGTTTTTTCTCTTAAATTATTTATTCCTATTTTTGTTTTAAATAAAAATAATGAAACTATTTTTAGATTAAAATAAATAAATTTTACCTCGAATTACTTCGTACTTTAACCAAAATACATTTTGGTTAAGTAATTTCGTGGAACGCAAAATTTATCTATTTTATTCTAAAAATAGTTTCATAATTTTATTTTATAAAAAAAATTAAGATAAAGTAAAATATTTTTTTAGAATTCTATTTTTTAATTTAATAAGAATGTATAGTATATTTGGTGAATTTTTAATTTTACAGTAAAAATAATTATAGTTTCAAGAATATTTATATTTTTTTTGTGATTCCTGATTGAAACTATTGCGGCAAAGAGATACAAATTTATGAATCGGAGAATGCGAGAATTGAGAATAGCTCGCCAAATAAAGCAATGAATATATGCGAACGAGCAAATGCAAAAGTTCCATTGTAGCTACAAATGTATGGTGTAAAGAAACCAGCAACTCTTAGCGAGTTATAGATGCTTTTGCAAAGAAAGGAATAAAGGTACAGTATGGGAACACAAGAGCGTGTATAGCATGATATAGATGAACGAATGTATGGATGAAAGGTAGTCATCATCAATAAAAGTCAAAGCCGAGCGCTGGGAACGATGCCGGAAGAAGAATGTTGAAGATTCAACATTATCCGATAGATAATTGGAAATTACAGTTACTTATTGTTTAGTTGAGTCTTCAAATCATCTATTTGATCGTTACTTTATTGTAAGTAACATAAATGTTTCCTATTGATTAAATACAGAAAAAATAGCGTAAACTTAAATTAGTTCCGTTTGAACTGTTCAAAACTTCATAAAAACAACACAAAAAGTGGCTTGAGTAGTAGAGAAAAAATATGATTTATTTTGCAGAATTAAAATTTAGAAAAATTGAAGTCACATTATATTATAGTTACTTATTGTTTAGTTGAGTCTTCAAATCATTTATTTGATCGTTACTTTATTGAAAGTAACATAAATATTTCCTATTGGTTAAATACAGAAAAAATAGTTTAAACTTAAATTAGTTCCGCTTGGGCTGTATAAAAATTCATAAAAAAAAACATCACAAAAAGTGTCTAGAATAGTAGAGAAAAACTATGATTTATTTTGCTGAATTAAAATTTAGAAAAATTGAAGTCACATTATATTACAGTTACTTATTGTTTAGTTGAGTCTTCAAATCATTTATGTGATCGTTACTTTATTGTAAGTAACATAAATGTTTCCTATTGATTAAATACAGAAAAAATAGTGTAAACTTAAATTAGTTTCGTCTGGGTTGTTTAAAACTTCATAAAAAACATCACAAAAAGTGGATTGAATAGTAGAGAAAAACTATGATTTATTTTGCTGAATTAAAATTTAGAAAAATTGAAGTTGCATTATATAGAATAACTAGATAAATTAATAATTAGTAATTCTATAATTTAACTAGATAATTCAGTAAATAAATAGTTATTACAAATAATATTGACATTATAAACTTTAACAGTAAATACGCACGTAAAGTTGTAAAATATATTAATTTTAAGAATTATGTTTGTCGATGCATTAAGTTTATGCAAATTGCGAAGGACCTAAATCTCAACCAAAATGTTTACGTTCTTTTCGTGCTCGCTGTGAACCGGTGCGCATTCTCTTCTGGTGTTAATTAAATTAAAAGGAGGTCTTCAGTTCCTGGGCTTGTAAATATTATTTTTAACTCTCCCAAAAGGAGGATGGAGCATATATTTTGTTGGCAATGTACATACAAATCGGGTTCACTGCACTTTAAATAAATTTGTTATGCATATATAATTACACTTGGCTTGGATTCGCGGATCGCCTTCCCTCCTTCAATCTATTTTTAGTCCTTTAACATTTGATTTTTGTATCCGTGACTCATTATAAATCCTCCCAAGATCACTTACATCATTCACTTATTCCTATATAACTTTTTGCAACGCATTTCTTTATATTTCTTTTATTGTTGTGTTCTTTTTCATTCCCTTTTATTCTATATTTAGTCCTTTAACATTTGATTAGATTTTTGTATCCATGACTCATTACAAATCTGCCATAGATCACTTATTCCGATATATCAATTTGCAACGCATTTCTCGCTCATTTCTTTATGTTTTTGTTGATTTTTTTTATTGTTATTGTGTTCTTTTTCGTTTACGTGAAACGAATTCTCTAGTTGTTTGTTTATGCGGAACGCATATGGCGAAATGAAAGGCAAAAAAGCAGATCTCTCCGATGCATTCAAAGGTGTCTTGCATATGTGCGCTGTGTAACAGTATGAAGTTATTACCAGACGTTCTCGGATTATGTAAAAACATGAGTCACGTCTTTTTTATTTTCGTCAAAGAGTAGCGAACGCTGCGGAGCGGGTAAGAAGCGCGCGCGAGCGACTGAAAAGTTTCGGTGACCTTGGGAAACCTTGACCTGGCACAAAATTGGAAATAACTGACGATTACCCACCTACCTTACCTTATGCTGATCCGACGCTGCTCAAATCTTAATTGTGACAGGTAAATGCAGTTTGAAACAATGATGCGATGAGAGTGAGTCACGTGTATTTATCCGAAATATTAAATTTCGTTTTGAGTCACGGCAATTACGTTTCGAATCTGAAATGTTGACACAACTAATGACATTTAATATTTATGTTATTTTAAAACATGTGCATACGCAGTCCGTAAACGTCATGCATTTGATGTTTATGACTTTTTTATGCGGATTTAATTGCATTAAAATCAAATAAATTTTCTAATGCTAATTTAACATTTATAAATTTGCAACCCAAAATATTTCACAATTTATTCTCGTCAAGGCAGTTATGTTCTGCTTTAATCTGTATTATATTTTGCTAAATAATATTTTGAATTAAATTACAAAAATAATAGTTTATAATTAATTAGTTGTTTTCGACTTTGTTAGTCCTTATTAAAATATATTTAATGTAACCTAGGACCTATGTTCTAAAATAAATTCTATTTTCTAATTAATTATGAATAAGATTTCATAGTAATATATTAGTAAAAATTTTAGATATTATTCCTTGAAATTGAATTAAAATATAATGCTGCTTTCACACTGTTAATTAGTTAATTATATTTATTTGCAAGATTATTTACCTAAAGTTTGGATTGGATTTAACTTCATTTACGCAATGTTGATACACTTTGGTCTCTACTGCCACTATTTTTGTTAATCCTCTTTAGCCTCCGCTTGTCTCCTTCTATGATGGAGAGGACTGGATCCCCCCCACACACATAACACATCACTCAATAAGTTCGTAGGACGACATATAGATGGCACTTTTATCGACATTATATGATTTTTAAGAAGTACCAACCTGTAAACGACGTTTGTCAAAAATTTCACTTCTTTATAATTTTCAAAACAATGGAAAAATATGAATTTAATAAATTTGTTGATAAAACGTTGCTTTTTAGTGGGAAAAATACCGTTCAAGAAAAGCTTTTAATTGTTATGGGAAGTCTTCTCTGTCATCCTACGAACTTATTGAGTGAGGTGTTATTTCGGAATAATATACTATCTTTCTGGACTCTTCCAGAACATTATTATTTCCGGTTCCAGTATTCCTCTTTAACCAACTGAAGAAAGTGTGGTCTGTAATTTTCAGGTTTGTAGTAATGCATATTTCATCCACTTTATACCTTGTGATATTTCTAAGGTGTCAGCTATCTTACGCAACTTCAGTTTACAGTCTTTCAAAACTATTTTATGGACTTTTTTAATGTTTTTTGGAACAACTGCCGATTTTGAGTAACCAGAGTGTTCAGCATCATCGAGTTTGACCGCAATTTTTAAGCATACCAGTAAATAATAGTTAATTTCCCTGGTACAGAGTCTAATGCTTATGAATCCGCTGTTTTTCCTCAACAGTATTTTTTCTCCATCAAAAAATAATGTAACCTGTAAACTAATTGTGAGACTGTCATAAAATCATATGGATCTGTCAATAGTGTTGCCATATTGTGTCAGACCAGAGACTTATTGAGTGATGTGTTATATAACTGATACCTACGTTTACATTTAATTAATTATTATTTTCTAGATTAGTTTCAAAGATTATTAAATAGAATCTCCTGGTAAAAGTAACATAAGTTTATGCATTGTTTGCAACTTTTGCTTATTAATAGAATCACCTGGCTTGGTTGGGAATCGAACCCGTACTCACAAGATCGTGAGCGGGCGACCATTCGACTATGAGTCGCCCTAATTAACAATTGGAAAACTTTGTCTGCTTCTTAAATCATTACCTTAATATTACATTTTTTATTAGCTGCGAAAATGCATGCAAATACCTAATTTCAAAAAATTTCAGTTTTCTGTTATTAGTACAAATTTTTTTCAAAAAATAATTTTTTGCTGTTTTATTTATTTATTGATGTAATTGTACACAATATCCTTTAATAATTGCTACATACTAATTACTTTGTAATCCTAATATGAGACGTAACAAAATCAAACCAATATTTAACACAATCGAAATATAATATAGTCTTATTCAAAAATTATATAAAACATATTTGTTATTCAATTAACATTAATTATAAATATACACAAAATAATCAAAATCAATTTTATTAAATACAGTCAACATATTTTAATTAAAATTATAAAAATTCACAACTTTTTTCAATAAAATATGTTACAGTTACAATTTTTGATTTTGTTGAATCATTATGATTTAGAAATTTATAAATATTCACCATTTTTTTTCACAAAAAGAAACGTAACTTTTTCTCTTTTTTATGCGATTTATGCAGATTCTGCGATGCTAAGTATCTGTATTTCTAAATTGAATTAAAAAAAGTATTTCCAAAGTTCATATTTTTTGTTGAAGAAAAGTTGCATAAACTTTGTATAATTGATGTTAGACAAGTTGTCGACAAGTTTAATTTACAGACTAAATATTAACAATTTTGCTGCGGCATTGATTTGCGTGATTTATGAAGAAAGTCATAAATTCTCAGTTGCGACCTGTCCTTAGTTCGTCCGCTTTTGTTCAGTATCGGATTTTCTCCGATCTATAAAAATAAATATTGTTCAATCGGTGATTTATATCGAAGCGGAGACGTGTCCATAAATTCCATTCGCATTTTATTAATTTCCAAACGGAGAAGGACTTGCAAAGTTTGATGCGACTCGAACCGAGGGATTATTTAAGGGAAAAAGTTGGGACGACTTTGCTGTGTGCAAAACGGCGAAACAAACGGGACGTCCTGAGCCGTCGAGGAAATTGGTAAAAAAAGGACCTTTAAAAAAAAAACGCAAACACCGTCTCATATTTCCAGGGGAAAAGGAGCGGTATGGAAACAGGACGAAAGGAAACATCAGAGAATAAACAAACTTTCACCTTGTTAGTAATAGCGACAAATATTTAAGTGCTAAGTTTATAAAAAAACGTGCTTTTCCTTATTTTCTTTCAGTTCCTCTGAAAACAATGGAAAGTATAGCGGAATTGATTAATTGATTTTAGTCTTTCCTCTCGATGTGACTTGCCTTTTAACCTGGTCTGAAAATGCATTAGTACAATGCTCGTAATAATGGTGCATGTGGCTATAAAATCAATCATAATTTATATGTGTTTACATTACAGGAAACCGAAACATGTTTATTGATTGCTGGCCAGTAAATTACACAAATGTCTTGTGTATGGTTTGTCGGGTCATTTTCGAACCGCGTTTTCTCTATAACTCTTTGCGTGATTTATTCTGTAACAAGTGGCTCGGCACAAATGCGAAATCCATGGAACGTCAAACGTGGGTTGGCAGGTTGTTATGTAAGACATTTGTTTATGCAGTTGTATATAAATCGCAAGGAAAGGAATCAATCTAGTTCGGAAGCGACTGATTTGATTTTGTGAATATCTACATTAATATTATCCAAAAGTTCTTCAAACTATGACCACATATAAGATATGAAAGACTATTATAAACTTTATTTATAATTAATATATTTTATGGATGGTAATACTTATGGTCTTGTAATTGTTTTATGAACTTCAAAATGTAGTACCTTTTAAAAACAAAAATTTCAATTTTAGTCTAAACCTCGATAATCATTTAACAGAATAGGTTAGAAAATTTACTAGATTCATATATTCATCATTAAAACTGTTGATGATGAAGATGTTAGAAATATATTGAATTCAGAATATGACAGTTTTTATTGTAAATTTAGAAAACCTTGGGTTGCAATGAAAGTAAAAAAGACAACATGTAAGATGAAAAAATGTTAAGCATCATAGATTCAAAGACGTGTTTAGATGATATAGAAATTTATATAAAAATCGTTTTATTTTTTCGTGAAAATAATTCTGAGCAGAAGAACAAAATTTACATGGTTTAAGACGAGTAACAAAAAATGTATTTAAATTTAACCAAACTGCAAAACTACATCAATTTTTTTTAATTCAAATCTTGTACATTAAAAAAAAACTGGATTAAAAAAATAGGTGATTATATGGGAAAATGTCATAACAGAAGAAGGAATTTATGATTGTTATAATAAAAAAAATAGATTTCTTTCTGTTATATTCAATTAAATTTAGATAAGTTGACTATTTATTTAAGAAAGTGTTCTATGTTTATGAAGTTTAACTTATTGACTGTAGTTATTTTCTTAAGAAGAAAAGAAAAAAAGTTCAACTTTGCAAAAATGACACAACACAAAAAAGTTACGTGTTTGTTTTTATTTTATAATTTCATGAATATTGTACTTTAAATATAACGGAAAATATTATTAGAAAATAGTATTTAATAATTTAGGGATTATCCCGGTTTGAAAGTTTTAAAGGTAAAAATAACCCAATATAAATGCAGTACAAAAAGATGCAAATAACAAATTTTGAAGAAACGTTTCAGATCGACTAGGATTGTCCCGATTTGAAAATTTTAAGGTAAAAATAACCCAATATAAACGCAGTTCAAAAAGATGCAATAACTAGGATTAATAAACGTTTAATAATAATTTTTTACCTATATATTATAGGCTTACCATTCGTCTTAGATTGACTGGGATTATCCCGATTTAAAAGTGTTAACCCAACATAAATGCAGTACAAAAAGATGCAATAATAAATTTTGAAATGATGATGAGGAAATTAATTAACTTTTATAATTTTGGAATATTTAAACAATTTCCATTAATATTGTTATTTTCTATATTTAGTCCTAGTTTCTAATGAAAGCAGCATTGATTCCTGAAGTGATTACTTGTTTTTTTATTTTTTAACTTTTTCTATAATAATATTTTGTAATAACTTAACAATCCCAACTCATCATCTAATTCAATAATATTCTTGTATTATTTGAAGGTAATAATTGTTTAATATAAAATATTTATATATTTTTTTAAAGCAATCATTGTTAAATTTATTTATTTCTAATTTTTTTCAGAATTATATTTTGTTTCCTTGTTTTTTTTTGTCTTTTTTTGTATTATACTGGCCAATAAATGATGTTATTATTACATTTATATAATATATTTAAAAATAAATTTAAACTAAGCAATTAAAATAGAAATTAGATTATATAAACAAAGTCGATGAACTAGTATGTTTCCATTTATTCTTCAAATAAATATATTAATGAACAACTGAGATATTGTGCTTTTCTATGTGAAAATAATCGTCAAGAATAATAATGTAGACATTAATAAAGTATAAAAAAATAAATAACATTAAACACCAAATCACTTAAAACGTCTTTATTACCATAGAATATCTCATAATTAATTAATAATCGCAGTGCAATTAAAAGCGACGTATACGAATCGTGTGACGAAAGTGTAGCTGTGAGTAATTAAATACTGTTTAATGAAGTATCATGCGAAGCGGAGAACCTTTGACCGGCTCAACGATCTTAAAAGGGGAAAAGTCTCTCTCTCTCTCTCTTTCTCTAATGTATTATGTTGTGCCGTGTTATTTCTAGCGGTTTGACGTAAAATGATTGTGATCCAAAGGAAAAGCGGGCCAACAGAGACCGGGGTTGTTGACATTTATAAGCCAATATTAAAGGGCATTCGATATACCGCTATGATAATGATTACGGGTGCAGATAACACGTGAATAGTGTGTTTGAGTTAATGCCCGATTAATTTGGGGCTTAAGCAGCTGTAAATTGATATTAATTAATTGATTATTGCAATTGAGTGTAAACTAGTACCGTTTGCATATTCGACTGAAATCTCCTGAAACGTTATGAGGTTGGGCAGTGCGACGAAGTATAATATAATACCCACTTGGCCCAATGAAATCATTCTTTTCCACGACTTTCTCTCCGCGAAATTTACGATTTTAATCGCCGATAATGATCTCTCTTAATTCTTCCATACCCAATGCCAATTACGTACCCTCGCCCATAAATTACTTGGCTTGGCCTTTACATTGTAAAAGCGCATTTAAATTTTTAAATAATTCCCAAAGTCTCAATCTATAATTAAAATCGCCAGTAATGAAATATTTTTTTTCCCTTCTGATATTTCATTAAATCTCTCTTCTCACTGCCTTTGATTTCAACTCTGATTTAATTGCACCAACACATTTTTTTTTTGAATGATTATAATTTGCGGTGATATAATTTACAGGAAGTCTGAACATCAATAATAAAATAATATATAGTTACAAAAATCTAAATTATAATATTTCATGAAATATTTATACATATTATAAAATTATCTACAAACTATATACTTTCGATCTTTCTTATTATATTTAATTAGTTAATTATTTTATACGTAGGAATACACTTGACAAGAGGATTAAATTATTGGAGATGTCAAAACTATACATGAAAGTCAAAATATTGCTGTCTTTTTTGAATCTTTAAATCTAATGAAAAGAAAGAACAAAGTTGAGAAATCTAATAGACCCATAAAACATTAACTAAATTGATTTGACATTTAATTTAATTATATAAAAAAATAATCTACATAATTTCTCCAAAATCTGGAGTTAAAAAGTTTTGAAAGAAATCCTATTGTTTCTTAATGAGGAAATTAATTTATTTTATGCCATTTATTTTCTATTTTTTATATATAAACTTTTTTTATTTAAATATTTATGATTTTTCACAAAAGTTGAAAATCAAAATAACTTATAAAAGGGCTGAAAGACTGATAGTCCTTTGTATGTACACATGTGTAGACACACAATACATTTTGTCTATTATTTTAAAATTAAATAATTATTAGCGCAGTTATCCTACAAAGTAATTTTAATTAAAGATATAAAAGTTTTACATAAACTTTTAAACGCCTGTAGAATTACTTACGAGATAATTAATTAATATTTATGTGAACACAATATAAAAATATTGCACTGCAATGAAATCTTTTACAAAGTGATTATTTATTACCGTGTTATAGAAAAATTACGTTACAGAAGTATCGTGTTATATGGAAACCACATTATAAAATACTCTAAAATTAATGCAGACAACATTTATTAATACTTCTTATGTAAAATTCACGTTATATAAGAGTACCAAATAATACAAGATAAAATTGAAATTATTTTAATTAACTTATGGATTTGAAATTATCGTATTTTTGTTTGTTTATAATTAAACTTTCATTATATAATAATTTACTTAACTGTTAATGTTACTCCGCTGCATTCCCTTTGGTGGTGCTTAAGGCCACTATCGGTTACTGTATTTGCTTCTGTAAAGTTTGTTTGCTTGGTCTGTTTCCTTGCAGTTCAGATCGATGTTTTAGTTCTCTATGTCAACTAAGTGTTGCAAAAGTACATGCAAATTGTTATAGATAATTTGACCCATCAAACAACATAGTTTTGATCTATTAATATTTTTGTAATAATAAAAAATAATATACAATATTTATTGTATATCTACATATGACTACAAAGAGATTTTAGTAATATTTTGTTATAATATTAACTACAAAATTAAGTATAATTTTTGTATTTATTGTTAACTTTTACGTTGCTTTTCCTATCTATGAATCTTAAAAACATTTATCTTCAGTATTTCTTTCCTGTTTGAGTATTGTTTCCCAATTTCATGATTTTTCATGCATTCGATGTCTACAATTATAATTTTACTTGTTTTTTTGTATTGTTGATACCTAAATATTATAAAAAAAGTCTAAAATAGTAAAATTCACTTTAAATCTTATAATTATGTAAGTAATACATTACATTTTCATTGCAGTTGCAAATTTTTTATATAACATAACATTTTTGACGTTTTGAAGTAAGGTGACAGCTGTCATTTTGAGATCCATTAAAAATGTACTGCCACCCATTGGTTGAGAAACGCTGCTGTCATATAAAAAGAAAACTTATATAGACTTTACATAATAATGTACTGTATTTTTTCTGTGTAATTAAATTACTTGTATTTAATGTCTTTTTCTGTGTAATTAAATTACTTTTGTATTTAACCCTAAAACTTAAACTTAAGGTGACAGCTATCATTTTGAGATCCATTTAAAATCAACGCGACTCATTGGTTGAAAAACGCTGCTGTTATATAAAAAGAAGAATTTTATATATACTTTACATAAAAAGGTAATGTCTTTTTTTCTGTGTAATTAAATTACTTTTGAATTTAACTCTAAAACTTAGACTTAAGGTGATAGCTGTCATTTTGAGATCAATTAAAAATTAATGTGACCTATTGGTTGAGAAACGCTACTATCATATAAAAAAAAAGAATTTTATATCGACTTTACATAACAATGTAATTTCTGTATAATTAAATTAGTTTTGTATTTAACTCTAAAACTTAAACTTAAGGTGACAGCTGTCATTTTGAGATCTATTAAAAATTAACGCGACCCATTGGTTGAGAAACGCTGCTGTCATATAAAAAGAAGAATTTTATATAGACTTTACATAACAATGTAATGTCTTTTTTTTAATTAAATTACTTTTGTATTTAACTCTAAAACTTAGACTTAAGGTGACAGCTATCATTTTGAGATCCATTAAAAATTAACGCGATCCATTGGTTAAGAAACGCTGATGTCATATAAAAAGAAGAATTTTATGTAGACTTTACATAACAATGTAATGTCTTTTTTCTGTGTAATTAAATTACTTTTGTATTTAACCCTAAAACTTAAACTTAAGGTGACAGCTGTCATTTTGAGATCTATTAAAAATTAACGCGACCCATTGGTTGAGAAACGCTGCTGTTATATAAAAAGTAGAATTTTATATAGATTTTACATAACAATGTAATGTCTTTTTTCTCTGCAATTAAATTAGCTTTGTATTTAACTCTTAAAACTTAGTGTAACAAAAAGCAATTTATAATTAGCAGTTTACTCCCTTTTTGCTTAACTTCATCATGTTTTTTAATCTAAAAAGCGCGCGCGTGTTTTGTGTTAGTTTATTTGTTAATTAAATAATATCCCGGTGAAAGATTTAATTAGTTAGTAAGTATTGGTAAATATAAGCGGGTAAAACTAGCAATTAATTATAGTCAAGGGGGGATCTTGAGATCAGGGTAAGGGGTTGAACTTATTGGTATGAGGGCCGACGAGAAAAGGCCTTAAAGATGGGGCTAATTAAAACGCGCTGCTCATTAAGGCGTTTCCTTAATTAACGACGATAATTACTTGTAGAGCGGAATGGGATTTTATTCTTTTTAGTTTTGGTAATCTAGTCTACAGCCCTGACGTACGAAATGAACGGCGGTCAGATTAAAAAAGAAAAACCTCTAATGATTTACTTTTCCAATCATCGGATGCCAATGAATTTGTGTATCGACTAAGGTTCTCTTTGAATCATACCGAAAGTAATTAAACTATGATTTAATATAAATTATTTTGATTCACGTAATGGTTTAATTAACGATGTTTATTTAATAGATTTATATAATAATCTCTCTTATTGATTTTACCTGCAATTTTATGTAATAGATTTATAGAAACAGCAATACTTTGAGTTTTTGATTAATTTAGTAATTTTTTAATTTCAACATTCTGAAAATTCGTCATCTTATTCTGAGATCCCCAGTAGCACGTTTTATTATAAACCATATTAATTTATTAATTAGAATTAAAATATTTTAATTTTAATTTTGTAAAATAATTTAAAAAATAACCCAATTATTATAATAATTACATATTTTATATTATATAATAAAATGCATTATATTGTATCGATCTGGAAAAACCAGAAAATTTCAATCAAAAATTGTTTATTAAAATTAAATCCCAAAGACAAATTTCAGTGTAAATTTGAAAAAAACGTTGTAATATTAGTAAAACTGTTAATTTACTATATGAATAATATGCTATATATATTATATAGAGTTAATCCCGGAAATTTTGATGATTTATTTTCTTGAGAAAATTCCCGGGAAAAATATTGCCATGATCATATCTTACTAAAACGGAAATAAAAATACTTTAGATATTAATTAATTTAAGTATGAATAAAGATGATTGATTTTAATTAATTAATTTAATCATAATTATCAGATAATAACTAAAACCATATTTATATCAAAATAATACTAGAGAAATAGAAAAGTATAATTGTTATATAATGTTATTTATTTATCTAAGCTTTATTATTCCATTTCGGTTGTCTTTCCCTATTTATTTTAATGTATTCATTGTATTCATTTTTCCAAATTGTAATTAGTATAGCGAATATCTTAGTAATACTATTTTAAATAAATTAAAGGAGAAAAATACAAAGTAGTAATAGGTTGTTAGAATACAAGAGATGGTCAACACAGAAATATAATTATAATTTTAAATGTATTGTAATTTACATACAAAAGGGCTATTTCCTCCCTAAATTTAGTTATTTTCTCTAATTTAAATATAAATATTATTTCCTGGAAATACTGCGTAGTTATTAACAATTTTAGATTAGTTTTAGTTATTATGTCAACTAAGTATTACAAAAGTACATGCAAATTGTTATACGTTCGTTCTGATCTATTAATATTTTAGTAATAATTAATAATAATATACAAAATTTATTATATGACTACAACGAGATTTTAGTAATATTTTGCAGTAATTTTAACTACAAAATTAAGTATAATTTTTCTTGCCTATGAATTTTCTTTTTTATGAATTTTAAAAACTTCTATCTTCAGTATTGCTTTCTGCTTTTATACCGAATTTCCTTCCTTTTTTTGATATACCTTGCTTCCAAATTTCATGATTTTTCATTACATTCGATCGCTGTAATTATAATTTTAATTGTTTTTTGTGTTGTTCATACTTAAATATTATAAAAAAAGTTACTATTTTAGTAAATTCACTTTAAATCTTCAATCAACTACATTCTAAATGAGCAATTTTAAATATAATAATTATGTTATTAAATTTATTGTAATTTACAAATTTCCTTTTTTTTTCTATAATTTAAATATAAATATTATTTCCTGAAATAAATGTTTAGATAATAGCAATTTTAGTTTAGTTTTAGTTATTATTTCCCGAGAAATCCCGGGATAATTGGCAAATATTTTTTTTAATGTGATTCAAGAAACTTTCAAATAATTCTTATTAATGATAGTAGATGGTAGTAATTTTATTAATAAAAATAAATATATAATTGATTTTCCGCTCAATTAATAGTATTTTATTAAAAGTATTTTTATTATCAAAAAATAAATTAATTAATGATTCATTACATAATTAATCATCAGTAATTAATAAATATTTTTTAATGAAATGCAATTAATGAATATAATAAAGCTTTAGAAAATAATTTTCTTACGTGTTATGACGTGCATTTGATGAACTCTATTATATTATAAATAAGATGCGTTTCTGATAATTGCTTATAATTAATCAGAAAGACGTAATAAGGTTGAAAAGTATGATGTAGCACCCTTCTCGATGCTCGTAAGCAGTAAATAGAAATGTAATTAATCATAAACATCTAGGCCGATAAATCCATGTTCTACTAATTGCTACAGCTGCATTTTCTGATAATGTTGACATTATCTTATCTGTATATTTTACAAGCAAATGATTTATAAAATAGTCTAATTTGTCTTTAATAATTACATTTTTAAGAATTTGTAGAAGTTATGTAAATATTTATTTCTGATCTTCGACAATTTTACAACGATGTAGGTCATTAAAAGCTTTGAAAGAGAAATTGTAAATTGTTTACGTCGGGAAATCGCAGCGTGCAGTCGACGAATGCAATTTGTTTTTAATCTCGTTCTTTTACATTTTGTTTCGCGAAATTAAAACAACAAATTGGCTAATAATTATTATTTTTTTTCAGTATAAAAAGGTTGAGGTATAAGAGAGCGTGATGAATTGTCTCTGTTGCGGATTATTTTTAGCGCGGGATTGAACGATCAATCAAAATGTGATTACAATTGATGGCGGCTATCAATAGTGGAGTTGCATCGACGGATGATTTTGACATCACAATGGGATTCGGGCGGTCGGGGGATTCCCCGGGATTTCTGGTAATACAACACCGATCGTCGGAGACGACGTATGCGGATGATTTAAATTCCTCTGCAGAACAGTAGAATTATAGAATAAGTTATTGGAGAGATAGAGCAGATGTCTTCGAACCGCAGAGAGCAGCAGTTAAGACAGATGCGCGCCGTTTAATTTACCGATCGGGGGATGAACGTTCTGGGGGGAATCCCCAGAGCACACATAAGGCATGCAACTGTGGGGGGGCCTTCTGCTATGAGTTATTGCCTCGCAGTATGACGAACTAATTAAGTATGCCAGATATGGACCGCCTGGTGCAGATCGGGCGAGCATGGAGGATTCCTGCTTCGCTCATCCCGGAGAACGGAGAAATTCTAATCAACATCTTCAATTCCGCGCGAACCGAAACTTCGCAAAGACAAGAAGAACAATTAAAGAAATGAATTAGCTAGCATCAATCCTAACACAAATTGCAAAACCCCGCTATTTAATTCCTTGTTTCTCTACATAACCATCTATATAATTAGATATTTAATTGCATTTCTTTTCCAAGAATTTAGATGGCAAGTATTTATGTTATTTATTTATTTTATATTACTATTTCCTTCTTTTCTGAACATGTCATGTATCTTTTTACTTGTGTCCTGAAAGTAATATGATTTACAGCAGCGTTTCTCAACTTATTTTCTGGGCGACCCAACATTTTTGTTAAAAGTTGCACTGCAATTAATTTGATAAGTGTATTTCACTAAGTCATCGCTTTGACACAAGGTGACAGCTGTCTTTTCACGGCTCAATATTCATTGAGAAATGCTGCTATTCAGAGTATGAGTTAAAAAAGGCCCGCGGGCCGGTGCCGACCCCTATTTTCTTTAATGCAGATTTATCCATCAAAGATAATTATCGTATTTTAATATGGTGCTATTATTCCAAAAAATAAAGTATTTCTGTTAAATAATGATTAATAACAGTTTCTATTAGTATTTTTAAGAATACCAACCAATTATTTTACATTGATATCTTCAAATAATAGGTTGGTAAGCCTTAAAAGACACTTTACGCATAGTGTGTTGGATACATGATAATATTGTTTATTTAGACATAAAAGTTGTACTGTGCAAAATCTTAAAATTCAACAAATTCATAATTTCTAGGGATTTCCAAAGGCTTTGATGAAATTAATATAAATTTTACAAATAACAAAATAAACAGAAATATTGTTTAAAAATATTCTAAAAAAGTATGTTTTTGGAAAATACTGTCTATTTCTAATAAAGTCATTAATATATCTTATGCTATAGAACACTATGTACGACATTAATAAATGGGTTGTATTCGTCGTAGATTATGAATGAATTTTTTTCTAATGTTGGAGGTACGTATAATTGTTAACTTTATTATTTTAGATGCGGTATTTAAACAAATAAAATTACATCAATAGTATTTGATAGAATATAGTAATATTAATACTATTTCTTGTTCATTACTTCTTGCTACCAATGAGATTATAAAAGTAGATTATAATACAAAATGAGGTTATGTAATTTTGACATAACAAAACTGTCAAATGTACCAACAGTTAAACCAAAATACTTTACATTTTTAAGTAAGTCAGTACACGGTTGTCATGGAGACAAACAATAAGGAAAGATCTGGTGATCTTCAATTGACATTAATACTGTCATATGTTTCTATTTTTTTTTTTAATATGAAAAATATTTAGTAATATTAGAATAAAATACATAATTACATTAAATATTTTTTTGTAGCTTTTAACTATGTATATCTCAACCTAGGCCTGACTTTACAGTGATCAAATATGTATAATTAAAAAAAAAATATATTCGTGTATTATAAGGTAGATTATTGCGTTTATGATAAGGTAGATCATTAATCGTAATAATAATAATAACACCAGCAGAAATCAAAAACTAGAAAAACTAAAAAAAGAATTATAAGGTAAAATTAAATTCAAAAAAGCCTTACTCGCTATAATAGCCTTAAAGGCAACTGAAAGGATTGCAGGTGAGGAGCGACAACATGAAGAATAATTTTATTATACAATTTTTTTGGTACATCATTTTAGAGTAAATAATAAATTAAAAAATAATAATTTACAATATATTTTTCAAGTGCAAAGGAGATGCAAAAAGTTTAACAGTAATGTAATTTTAATAACAGAGATTAAGATTTCGTTAAAGGAGACATAGTAATATAAATATTGGAAAACATTGGTACACATGATTTTGTAGACGCACAAAAATTTAGACATTATTTTCGTAGAAATAGTACATAAGTTTAGGAGAGTATTTTATAGTCTAAGTTAGGGTTTCTCAATCTTTTAAAAATTAAGGTAGGCTTTTATTATGTGGTAGAAAATTGGCGTTTATGTCGTTATTTTTTTTCTGAAGTATAAATTTTTGTCTTATTTCATGCATAGTGTTGATGAAGCACTATTAAAAAAACATTGGTTTCTTGCGATTCAATGCTATTGTATTATTTTTAAATAATATAATATAGTATGTAAATTTGAGCTGGTTTTCATCCCGCTTTGTAACGTACATCTTTTTATTTGTTCTCGCTCACATGTGTGACTGCGGGCGTCGGGTATTTTTCTTTATTTTGGTAATTTCGTTCCGGTCTGCCGCATCCCTGTGTTGTAGAGACTTAATCTGCAGGCCCCCAACCCACAGGCGCTTCCCATTCACCCCCCCGCTCAAAGGAGTCGACGAGTCCTTCCTGCGGAAAACTGAAAACGCAATCCATTCCCTTTTCCCCTATCCGCATCGCACATATACGTGTCTATTGTTTAAGGGAAATAGCTTAAAGTTTACACAATTCAATTAAACAAAGCACCATTTTGTGATCGGTAAACCGTTAAGTTGGATTACTTGCTATATTATTTCTAAACGATAAGACATACTTTAGTAACTTCTTTCAACACTTATCTTTGAGTTTGCAGAAAATTACAAAAACTTTAAGAAAACTATAATAACAAAATATAAAACAATTAATCAGCTGTTAAAAATGTCGACTAAAAAGTTTGAAATTAATTTACATTGAGTGATGCAAAATTATTTCAATTTTTATCCAGAATTTCGAATAATTAGTGTAAATGATAGATAATGAAATATCAGTTTGAGAAACCCTGAAGTATATTTCAAATGTAGAACGACATTTCTAGGTTACGAAATGACAGCTGTTCCCTAGTGTCAAAACGAGGAACTGGTGAAATATACTCTAATCTCTATACAACTACAAACAAATATGATGGGTCACTCGACAAAAAGGTTTAGAAACGCTTATCAAATTTGTGAAATTGCATAAATTCACACTTAGAGTTATTGAATAAATAATAGATGTAACCTCAAAACTGATAACTTTCTAATATATGAACGAACGAAGACTGAGAGAAATCGAATAAAGTGCGGTTAGAACTGGTAAATATTTCGTTGAAATGAATCGGGAAATGCCTTTTTGTGTATTCGTTAGGTAGAGTAAAGGTTTGTGCTATCCAAAACCGCCGATTAGTTTTAAAGTGCGCGGGAAATGCGCGGCTCAGCAAACCGGAAATCTGCGGTTCAACAAAGCGCAAACTATCGATCTCCGCATTGCATTTGCAAACCGGAACTGACACGCAAATGCATGCATATGCAAACGCTCGCAATAGAAACCGGTTTCGTCTCTACAATTTATGAAACGGAAAGTGTGAAATTTTAAAGACTAAATCAGTATAATTCTCGTATCATGGAAAAGTGTTTCAACACTGAAAAATATATGTTGCAATAAAGAATATGTAGTTTTGTAAATAGCTAATGATTGATGATTGGGTATTTGTGGTTTTCAAAGAAACTGGTGAAAAGATTTAAATTTGATTATATTATATGCTGTTTTAGATGTTTAGGGATCAAAGGTGCACACGCTAATGGATGAACAGGAAACCTGAATTGCTCAACCGTATGAAGAAACAGCGTAAATATTTTGGCTTTTAACCATTCACGAAGATTTCCTCGTTTAATGTATGTTTAACTTAATTTAAGCATTTTTATTCTAACAAAACAAATTGTACTTTTCTACCGTTCATTGATATTTTCATCACAAACTTCTTTAAAAAATTATTGCAATGTTTATTTAAAAAAATATTGTGTTTTATTTCGAATCTTTAAAAAAAATCTATTTATGTATAATAATTACTTAATTAATAAATAATATTTTGTATTAATGATTTAACAACAAAATAAACAGATTTATAAGAACGTAAAATATTTTATATAACATATTTTTTAGGTATGTTAATTAATCAATTTTTATTATTTAGTAAAAGGAAATTTTTTAAATCGATTTTATTCGAAGAACGTTGTTGGATTTCTTTATCTTATGTAATAATTTGGATGGACTAACTTACTTAATATGACTTAATATTGCTAGGAGTATAAATTCTGAAGTAGGAATATGAGAATAACGATGACACGTTATAAATGTATCTCAATGTCTGATTCGAATCTAAACGATGGTCATCTGCGTGGGAGGGCTTACAATCAATTTGCAAAATCTGTTATGGATGTGTTCAATTAAAATTGCGCACGCATCCGGGTCGTGCGTGCTGTGCAATAAGGAAGCGATTGTGTGTGGAGGAAGGAGGTGAGCACATAATTAGGTGTAAGGCCGTTAATGAGTTCCTGCTTGGATTGTGCGCATTTTTTGTGTGTGTGTGTGTATGCACGTGGTATGGAGTGCAGAACGATGTCAGAGGAGGCATCGAAGAGTCACGACGTGGGTGGGCCAATGCCGGGTCTAGTGCTGGTGGTTGTAGACGTTTTGCTCGCTTTTCTGGGATAAATGCATGTCGACCATTATTATGGAAAAAGGATTGAGTCAGTTAGATTCCTGATGTGTATCAAATCACGCTTGACCCGCGTCCGCCATCGGCGCAAATGGCACAGCAGACACAGCAGACACACCAAACCCGACGCCGCAAAACATCACACAAAAGTGCATTCAACTCCACCTTTACATATATAAATACAAATATGTTTGAAAGCGGCAAATTGTTCTGCAAAATAACTAGGCATTCTATGTAATATCTCCTAGAATTTAATAAACAATAATGAATTCATATATGTTGCCTAATACTGCTTTAAGGATAAAAAGTGGAAACTACAAATCACTCAAGTGATTTATATAATTGGTAAATTGGGATAGTTTATAAAAGATAGTTAATTTCAGTATATTCATTTGACTAGGATTTTAATAAAGGTATCTTCTCAACATACAAATATTTACGAGTACTATTAAATCTACACAATTACTAGTTATTGCATACAATTATTATCGTTTGAAATTTACTAATATTTAATTAAACAATTTGGCAATTTTCTTGGAATTTCCAATTCTCGAATTTTTGCGCCAAGAATCGTGTACGCTGACAAAATTCCAAGAATTTAGCAACTTTCGAGTCTTTCAAACGCAAAACCGTAAATGATTGGGAAACTCTGTTATAAACAGTTAAAATTCAAATAAAACATTATTATATCCTTTTAAATAATAATAATATTATATATTGTAACATTTGAATGTTAAAACGGGGAGAGATGAAGTGATAAGGAGACGTTCGTACCCTTGAAAAAGGGTTGTTTTGGTAATAGGAAGACTTGGTAATCCGAAGAATTGGTGGTTCTTATTCGGAAAAGGAAAGGACAGGAGTTGGTTGTCCAACTACAGTTTTTGCTCTCTGATAGAGGACGTGGCGTTTATGATAATATGGATAAATGGAGCTTGTGTTATAGTAATTTATTGTAAAAAGTTGATCTTGAATTATATTTTGAGTAACATAAAATTTTGTGTGTTGACGTAAGTATTAAATATGTTCATGTAAATAGGTGTTAAGTTTACCAGAAGGCAGTGTTCAATTCAATCCTTTTTGTGGATAGTATTCGGAATTATATAAAATGCCCAGGCAATGTACAATATTAAAATCGTTACGCACTAAGCCCAGACACTTTATAGAATACAGAATTATAAACACGTTGCCGCTAACATATATAGTGCATCCAACATCCAACCAAAACGCATATATGCAACATCATCTCCATCGATATAATAACATCATCATCATCACGTTATTGCATAACCGAAGGGCGCACATCTGTGCGCGATCAAACGCGCTCCTCGCTAACTCCATTTAGGTGGAATTTGCATAAAACAATTGAATACCTTTGTATTTATTACATTTTAATAAGTGGAATAGTTTAAGGCTACGTCTGTATGTTATTAAATGGGACGACTCTCAAACAGACGGGATTCACACACGCTCATCCGCTTTGATTAAACATAATACAAAATAATTGTACCATGCAAATTATGCATAAATATAATTTTGAAGAAAATTTGATTTCATAAACATTGGATGTACATCATACCTTGATTAATGTTACCACTGAAACCTAGGTTTCCATATAAAAAAGTCCATAATTATCTAAAACCATTAGTGTCGTAAATGTTAAAAAAATATTGATTGCAGAAAATTATATTTTTTGTTTTTCACAAAACATTTTGACAACCTTGTTAAGTATGAAAACAAAGAAAATTAAGAAGATCCAGATGCAAAACTAAATTTCAATTTCAATGTATTTTCACAAGAATGTTGCGTAATTATATTTGTAAGAATATGTTCCAATTACGTTGTAATACGTTCACGTATTTAATATTTTCACAAAGAGATTTATTTCCATGCCTTCGTTTGTAACGTAATGCAATTTGTTTATTATTTAATATTACAAATTTACTTTATATAAAAGAGCGCATCCAAAGATTTTTGCTTTGATCATAAGAAATTAATTAATTGCGAAATTTATAAACGTTTTTTTTTTATTTAGAAGGAAACACTGCGTATAATTTTCGTAACAAATACAAATATTATGTAACAAAATATCAATTTTATTTTTTTTTTACATTTTACAACGTACATAATAAATACAAATTACAGTACGCTAAATGAATGTACTAATTCCCACATAAATGCTATGGAAATTCACTTACTTTCAAGTTTTGAATCGGACTACATATTTCAGTTTTAGACAATTGATGTAACTTTTTTTTAAATGAATTTGAAAATATGGACTTTAATTTTATGATTTTAAATAACAAAAATAAAATTAAGTCTTTCTGCCAAAATAACAAAACTTATTCTATAATTAGAGTTTGAAATAAGTCTGATAATAATTAGTTCCTTTCTAAAATATTTCTAGTATATTTTGGAATCTGCTGTAGTATTTTATTGCCTAACTTAGTGCTATAAAATGATAATTAATTATGAAATTAATTTTCATACATTGATTTTTTTTTAATGGATTGAAAATTTTACACTAGCGAGTAGCGACAATATTTTTAATTACAGCGACAGTATAAATATAGAAGATTTTTTATGTGATTTATGTGAACGTGCAGGTAGAGGATTCATAAAAAAAATTCTTTTATGGAAAAACAATATTGATGAAGAAGATATGATAGTTTTGATAATATAATTTTTGAGAACTCAGAACATTTTAGAAGGTAATTTTGATTACTATTTTATCGAAGAAATGAAAAACTGTCAGCAAAAGAATTGCTTGCGCATCACTTCAAAGGCATTTTTTCTACTGGTATATCGTCGAAAGTCGATCAAGAACTTATCGACGTATCTGTGAATACATTATTAAAACTGAATTTCAGTCGTAGCAAATTTACACAATTTTGGATGTCTGTTCAACAAACTTTTACAATTCTCCATTTTTCATCTTCATACTTTGGTGATGTTGGATTTCTTCCTACGCTTGAAAATAAGTCTAATTGACCTGGACATCCTTGTCGTCAGCAACAACATTCGAAAATAAGTGCATTCTTCACATAAGACAATTTTTTTGTAAAATTATATTTAATAATAAATATATTTTTCTCTACATTTCGTTTTTAATACATAAAACCACTTTGGACAAGAATGTGTGCTGTTTGTTAGATTGTAGTTTAGTATCTTTAAAATAATAAGAATAAGAAAATAAACAAGTATTTTTTTTCAAAAAAATGATTTATCCTAGATTGAAGTGGTTCTATAACCTAATCTTCTAAAAAGTTGGGAACCTCACACGTGGACTTGTGGTAATGTGGAATGCAAGGTTTTGGAAATCATAATAGAAAAATAATAATATTTATTGTAACAATAAATTACAAAAAAAACAATAAAATTTTGTGATGAAAAAAATCATAATCATTTTTTCTTTCGCTTTCAAAACTTTTCAAACTGTACTCTTAGTTTGTACAGTACAGTTTTGTCTTGCAAAAAAATTATCTGTATTAATTCTGACTTTCTTACAACTTAGTTTCCACAATTTGTCAAGTTATAAGAGGATTATAGATTATACTTTTGAAAATAATATACTTTTATGCAAAGTTTGAGTATTTTGTGGCCTTTGATTAATTTATTTTAATCAAACGGTTTCTTGCTATAGTTTTTTATGTTGAGATGAGTGGTTAGTGGGATGTTACGTAATTGGACAATAACATAGTGATTTTGGGAAGGATTGCTGGATTTCGGTTTCGATATTGCAGGGGTCTTTGGTCCTGAGGGAATTATTAAATTTATAATTACACGAATTTGTCTGGGAAAATGTATGGAGGTGGGTTGTAGGTCTGGGCGAAGTTTCGTGAGTGGCCGGAGCGCGAACGATCAAGAACCGATCCCTTAGCCCTGTAATTTCGACTTAACACATTAGCATTTCTATTGTGTATGTGCAGAGCAGACGAGAGAACTCTTGGCCAACTATTAAACTCGGAGTATCCAGTGCCGCCCACCGCCGGCTAAATGCGAAACAAAAGGGCCGAAGGGCGGCGAGCGATGTATTGCTTAACACACGAATGAGTGATTCATTCCGATGGCGCAGACATGCACTGAACGGAAACGGCAGTTGATGGCGTGTAGGAACGAAGAGAGGACGACGACACCCAACATCCAAGTTCCCAATTTTCGAGTATGGCACATAAACGGCCGGATCCTAAAACGTCGTCCGTTATCCTTATCATTGCATTTGGTGAAAGGACCTCGGCCTGGGGATCTCTGCAATTTTCCTGTTATGGTCGATAATAAACGCCATTCTCGGGATGCATTGCAATAATGCAACGAAATGCCCCGCGGTTCTCGCTCTCACTCCCCCCAGGAGACCACCCACGAAACTCATCTCATATTCATAGTCCTTTCGAAAAGGACGAGGAAAAAATATTTACCACAAACACCCGAAAAAATATTCATGATGCGATGCAAATGTTTTGCATACAATTTTTTCCCCTAAATGCTTTAAAATTCTAAACACTGAATATTTTTTCACATGCAAATCCCGACGAATGGCACACATAAATAGTCCATGGGTTGATCATATATTTTATTATCATCACTTAAAAGACGCCTTTTTATCCAAAGTATAAAAGAATATTTTTAGCAAAACGACAAATCCTTTTTTAATCATATAAATTTCTTGATTTTAATATTAAATAACCTGTGTCTTCTTAAGGGGAAACATTTTTTTTATTTACTGAAGATTTTGATTATTGGCAATCATATTGCGAAATACACAATGCAGTTTTCATGATGTAAATCTGAAAATATTCTCGAAAACCATCATCTTCATATCATTGTAACGTTAATGCATATATTCGTACATGTATTATTAAACATTCGTTGAATGAGCGTTATATACTGTAACCGGATAAATTAAAACATTGAACAGAACAATGAAAAAACAGGACAATTAAAAAAAAACAGGATAATACATATCATCATCATTTATTGGCCAGTATAATACAAAAAAAGACAAAAAAAAAACAAGGAAAATAAATATAACTCTGCAAAAAGAAATAATTGAATTTAACAATAATTGCAATAAAAAATTCTATATATAAGACAATCATGAATTCTATATTATAAATATACCTGGCCAAAGTGCTATCAACCTAAGTTTTTTTGCTCAGGATAATATTATATATAAATTAAATAAATATTAACGCACTTTATAATAGTAATAATAAAATTACAAATTTTCTAACAATTATACTTTTATTTGCTTTTTTATAATTATGGTTTTATGAATATGTTTTTAGTTATTATCTGGTTGTGTATCTGTTGCAATAAATACAATTATTATTATGAGACATGCTTTCTGGAAGTCCATCAAAATATTTTGACTAAGAATTTAATATTGCAGACATTCTGGTATAGGTTTCCATATTATTATTTTGTAATAGAAAATAAATACACACAGGATATTACTTTTCAATTTACTTTTGAATGCCATATGATAATTGGTAAAACATACTTGGTTCTTTGTTGAATATTCCATCTCAATAAATCATAGTTCAATGTTCCCAACTCATCACATTATATAAATCTTATCATATTATATTAAGTTTTCATGAATCTTGTTGTAGTTGAATTAAATCATCTATATTCACTTTACAAAGAACATTCCCAATAACAATCATCGGACTAGCAGCAACTGTCTTTATATTTTGTTGCTCCATTATAATTTTTAAACACAGTTTAATAACGGTCTTTAAATATAATTTTATAATTTTTGTATATGAAAACATATTAATATTTATTATTTATTAGAATATCAATACATATTTTTTTCAAAATATTACATTTTTTTCACTATTGTATTTTTCACAGTTTTATCACTATTCTATATTTTACTGCTTTATTTTTTCTTGTTGTTTTGACATATTCTATTTTCACTGTTACTATTCTATTTTATCATTATTCTATATTTTTAATGTTCTGGTTTTTCATGGTTCTAATTTTCACTGTTCTACTCTTCCTTGCGTTATGTTCTCTGTTCTCCTTTTCTATTATGATTTTCCTTATTCCGTTTTTTTTTTTCATGAAATCGTTACATAAATTTATATCAAAGCTAAACTTATTTCATTTTTATTAATTTTAACATTATTCTAATAAACTTAATATATTTTACTTTTGAATTTTTCGTATCACAATTTTGTATACAATAGTTTAATAATTGCTGTACATAATTACACTATTTCTTCATTAATTATTTAAAATATAATTATTATGTAGTATGAAATATATTCATCATTAAGTAAGCTAATGAGCGAAATGCTGAATATGTATTTTTATGTAATCTATCTGAAGGGTCATTAGTACTTTTATAGTTGTTCCTTATTAATTGCTAGGCGTGTTATTTATATTGTTGGTTGATTTATGTACATCTATCATAATAAATGATATAAACGAACATCTAAAGACAAATCATTATATAATGGTTTACTTACATATTTTATTAGGGAAAATGATTTTATTTTTACATTTTTTATTGTTTTGTTATAATTATTATATTACTTTGTTATAATTATTTTCATTTTATGAATGAAAATGAATTTATATATTAATTAGTATTTTTTTTTTGAATATATTTGCAAATATTTAGCTTATAAATAATATAAAAAATGTTGAAATATGAAAATTGTTGTTATTATTAAAAAATATAAGCTTTATACATTGCCATAATATAAATGTGTAGTATATTCAGGTGTTGAATAAAAATCTGAGCAAAAAATAAGAGGCGAAACGCAGAAATCCTTCGCATATTTCCAGACCCGTTGTTCATAAAGAATTGCTACCAATTTATTATTTACACTCTCGCCACTTTCATATCCACACACACGAATTTTTCAGCTGAAAGCAGTTCCTTGTTCGCTACGAAAGTGTGGAAGGAGACTAGCAGGAAATAAGGAAGGACGAAAGAGGAATGAAAAAAAAAAAAAAAGAAACAGCGAAACAGGATCTAACAGGCTGCGAGTAATAAATGTAATCGCATAAAATTCACATTTATTACCCGCAATTAAAGCACGCGCCTTGTAGCTTTCACGCAGAGCGAATTTATATTCGCCGAAAAAGGGCCCTCAGGATAAAATAATTCCTCGGAGGACGAAACAAGGAAGCAGCCGAGAAGGATGTATATATGTACATAAAGAAAATCTTGAAGTAACTGGAAACGAAGCTTCGGGAATATTTGTTGGCTTTCAAAATCTAATCAAAGTAAGTAATTAAAAGTGTTTCATCTGTCCATAGGATTAACTTAATATTTGCATTATTTTAATTTTATTGAAGAATAATGAAAATAAAACATTGTATTTAATAAAATTTCAATAGATTATTTATTTTCATTAACTAATTAATTTAAAATATTAATAAGTTGTGGTACCCACATAATTCTATGGAATTTTCCATTAAAGTTCATCCGCTATGTAAAAACTATTGCATCATCACCTTAAAAGCAGCATATCTCTTCAGAAACTCCAATGAGTCAAAATCATCTTTCCTCACTATTTTCTATCCCTTTCCTATCCTATTCTCATCATTTCCATCTACTTTTACCACCTTCGACGACACCCTCGAATCGCATATTCTACAAGATTTTTCACATTCTATAACATTTTCACCAGTTAAGATTTTCCAACTTCTATAACTTTTTCACCATTTCTTCTTAAACATCGATCTACAACTTCTTTAAGCCTCAAGATCTGAGGTTTAACAGTCTACGAGGATACAACAACCTTTTCCAAGTTGATTGTACTGTATCGTACTTATATTTCAATTTTTAATATTTACTAACTGAATTTTCTTCATAACTTAACTATCGAATAAATTGTATTTAGTTGTGTCTTATGAGAAATTTATTTCGTTTAAAGTATAAATTAATAATTTAAATTTAAATATTATAGGAATACATTTGTATTAGTAGACTAATTGGTAAAACGTGTTGGATTTAAAATTTAGTTCTTTCTATAAAGTAAATACTTAAAAAAAAAACACAAACTAACTCAAATGAATATAATATTATTGGAGTAGTGACTTCAGTACTGAAATATGTTAGACAGTTTTTTCAAAGAATTGATACAACTGGCTATATAAAATTCTAAATTAATTCTGTTACCTTTCTAAAGATAATCTATTAACAAAATCCACATTTGCATTCCAAAAAACTGATACCATAAACTTTCCTACTAATGGAACAGATTTAAAAACATTTCAAACTGTCCAAGTATTTTATATTTATACTAAGGGAGTATTAATAAATTTTAAGGAATTTAAGGACAAACCAAACTAATACATTTTATTGATATGATGCAACAAAATTTATTACACAATTGTTAGAAGAAAAAAATATTATTATAAGACGCACCTTAATCCCAAATCGATTTCTCTACACAAAAGGGTAAGTGTTATATATTTTTTGGTATAAACACAATTTTATGAAATTTTTCCATGATGTAACATATTTAAGAATTGCAATTATATTGTATTATTTTAAATTTATTACACAATTTTTAAAGGAAAAATGTATTATTATAAGACACACCTTAATATCAAATCGATTTTGCTACACAAAACGTACCCTTTTTTGTTATAATCCCAAAAGCACTGTTTATATTTTTCTACAGGAAAGAAATCTTTATATTTTAAAAATATTTGTATTGTCAGTTAGATATATAATAGCAATATAAATCTTGCATTATAAATTGCATGCAAGAAATTTGTCATTTTCATTGTATAAAAAAATAAATTCTTTTGATTTTTATTTTTAAAATTATTTATTTTTTGGTTTATTTTTATCATTTTTATATTGAATAAAAGATACGTATTGTTTCTTGCAAATTAATTATTATTAATAATAATAAACATTAATAAATTATTAAATATTTTAATAATTATAGAATAATTTAGGCTTATTGAAAAATTACTATTTACTAAATGTATATATTTTTATATTTTTTTTAATTTCAAATATAATTAAGAAAAATTTAATTATGTAGTTTTTTATATATATATATAACTATAATTATTAGAGAGTTTATTAGTAAATATAATTTTTCCTTTTCCTAAAATATACAAAAAAACATTTTTTTTTAAATTGTTTAATATGTTACAATATGTCTAATGTGGTTATGACCGCTAAAATAATTTAATTTATTGTTTTGGGTTTACGTAATTTTTCGCTCGATGTGGAATAAATAATTCGAGGTTGTCCGTACGAGGTCGTAAATATCTTATGGGCATTGAAGTGCGAGGGTCGACCCGGCGCATCCGCCAGAATGGCTGCATCCAAACGGCCGTGACATAATCCGTTCCGGATTGATAATTTATTGCTAATTACGGATTAATACTAGAAACCGCTAGAACACCACTGCCTCCATGCCAATTGCAAATCACGTCCAAGAATAATTGAGCACATCCAACAGATTTACTTTCAATATTCATAAAGTTTCACATGTTCAGCCAATCTAAAAATGATGTATTGTATTCGAATTAAACAATTTAATATAAAAAAAATATTTATGTCATGTTTTATCCATTAATCCTATATAAAAAAATCTGCATAAAACAAATAAATTTAACAAAAATGATTATGTTTTAAAATTATTTATATTAGTGGTAAAAAGTAATGTTAATTTTAAATTTATAATAAATACAACCATAAATTATAAATATTTAAGAAATTGATTTTTTTATTAAATCAAATAAAAAAATCATAAACGACAAAATTGGAGATTGCACAATTTCAGTTGTGATCAATATTTCTTTTATCATCGACAACATTTGACTAGCACGTGAATATAAAACGTTTAAACTTAAAGATATTAGATAATTCCGCTTAGTTAATTAGTGAGCAGTATTATGACAATCTCTAATATTGTATATATTCCTGTTAATTTGTATAATTCCAGGCATTCAATTAAATATTTAGTTTTTATACCTTATCTTCAGATAATAAAATATAGAATAGTTTTGTTAGTCGATACCTTAACTAGTAATTACAAATATTAGTATACAGTAAAATAACGTATTAATAAAACTATTCTATTTTATGGAATATTAGAATATCTTTTGTTAAGATAACTTGAGAATCATTTTCTAAAATTGATTAATAAAAAAATAAATATTTTACTTTTCTGAATCTAAATTATCAATAAATGAATCCAATTTTGCATGGCTTAAATTAGGACAAATTAATATTAATATTTGTCCATATTCAAATAACAATACGCAATATAATCAACGTTAATTAATACGTGATTCTCATGATTATGATTAATGATATAACATAATGAATGTAGGGCATATAAAAATATATGAACTACTTACGTCACGATGTCGCGACGTAATGTATTTGTTGAGAGTCAAGCACGCAAGAGAGGATAAAATTTCATAATTAAATAACGGTATTCGCTTGGGAACGATCAAAATTAACTACTAATCTTAACAGTGTGCAGAAATAATTCCCTCAAGTAACATTTATTTCTTTCAATAAAAAGAAACACACAAGCTTCACAATTATCAGATAACATAAAGAAATATTAACAAAACGAATTAAATTTAATATCCACTTATTTTATTTTTCGTTTAAAATATATGTGAAACTTTATTGACTTTTTAATATAAAAAATAATATAAATAATATTTATTCACTACAGCTTTTTGCACTAATATAAATATTATTGGAAGTTTTTTTTAATATCTTTATAACTTTCTTGCATATTTTTAATAAATACAAAAATAATGGGATATATACAAATATTAATGTATTCATAATAGGTAATTTTTATAAAACAAATTTATTGATCTACTGTTATAATTCTTGTTAAATTTTTTGATAACGTTGTTTTTTTCTTTATATTTTATAACTAAGTGAAATGTTAGTTTTATATGTTGTGTTTATTCATAAAGAAATTTAATAATCTACTTTTTTAATTCAATTAATATTGGTTATTAAGAAGTTTAAAAATAATTATATATGTTATTATTATTAATTTATTGGTATTTCAATTATTGATAATCTTGATAAGAATATTCAATGAATTGAAAAATATGAAATTTCAAATTTTTTTAAATAAATTTTAAATATAATCAGCAGCTTCGATCAGTGCGGATTCTTTTTACTATTTTTTAAAATTTTAAAACAAACTGAATTTCAATTGATTATTATTTCTCTATAATTCTCTTTTTGTCCTATTTACTTTTATGTGGTTTTAAAGCACTCGATTTCAAATATTGCTGGATATTGTAATTATATTAATCCATAAATCTTATAGTTAATTAGGAATTATTTTATAAACGATTAGAAATTATTTAGCTAACATGTTAAAGTGCTTTAGGAACTTGACTAATATTAAATATGATATACCCCAGAAACACGAGTTTAGCCCGCGTTCTCGTGATTATTGTACTGAATCTAATACGAAATGCATCCACCTGTATTAGATAATTTGCCCCGAGATCAAACGGTTCATAATCTAAGTATCATGATAGTCAATTTGTGGGCCCACGTCATTTACGAAATTACATATTCTATAACTAATTTAAAAGGTATATTAAATCTACTCAATACTGCAACCACATAAAAATTAATCAGGTGTACCAACCACCAATTGTTTTCATGTACTACAATAAATACTAAAGCTTAACTAGAAACTATTATTAAATATTGTGTATAATTTCATGCATGTTTTATTATTATTTACAATTTTTAAATTTAACCAAAAGTATATTAAGCAAAGTCTTTCTGCATCCAATTTTTATTTATAATTAAAAAAATCTATCAAAATTAAATGGTACACCTTAAAAATTGCTATAAATCAGTAAAATACAAGATAATAATGAAACAAATATGGACGTATAATTGTTGGTTGCAGCCAGAAAATTGAACAAATTAGATTATTTTTTAAGATTTCCTTTTATCAAGAATAGAGGCTCGATAGCAAAAAACCTGTTTAATAACAAGAAAACAACACAGCTTAAGCTGCGTTATAAACCAATAGTTATTTTTTGTATAGAGAATTATTTAAATTTGCTGTAAATATTTATATAGTCCTTCTTGTGTTACATTGAGTGAGCTTGATTTATTAACTTAATATTTCCTGTAATGTTCATATTTTCCTTTTCTGAATTTTATTTTTTCCTCTTTTTTATTCTCTCCGGCAGTTTATTATATTCTTGATTTTAGTATAAAGATTTAAGTAAATGATTAATGTTTAAGGTAAACATACAAATTGTTATTACATAAAAAAGTTAGTTACAAGTTATTGGCTTTATTAGTTGGTGACACTTGAGAGAATATATTTCTATCATGGTATTATATATATAGTATTTTGTAATACTGAAGTTTGTGACTGATCCCACAAACATTATGGATTCTGAAAATTAAAAATATTATTGATAGATTTATGTAAATTATTAATAAACGTACATATAAGAATGGTAAAAATACAATTTATTATTATATAAAAAAGTTAGTTACAAGTTATTGCCTTTATTAGTTGGTGAGAATATTTGTGTATCATGTTGTTATATATATGCATATATACTATTTGGTAATCCTGAGATTTATGACTAATCCCACATAGAGTGTGGATTCTGGACATAAAGAATATAATTCTATTGGATTATCCGGAAAATTCGTGGCTATTTCATTAAGAATAGTTAAAAACAAATTATTAGTGTTTATAATAAATATTGTAGAAGGAATAAAACAAAGTGGAAACAATTAATATAAAAATATTATTAATTATCTGTTTAATTACCTTGCTAAGTTATGGAACTAGTTCTGTTGTTGTATATATTCCATTATGAAATCTGTCGAGTATAGTTACGAATCTAGTTGGAGAATTAGGACAGACCTATTGGATGTATCTGCAAATGTGAATAATTGATAATATGGTGAAATATAGGTAGCAGTTATCGTTTCAATACAATCAGTGGAAGCAAATCATGGTTTCTCGAATATGTCGACAGCACTAATTAGCAGTGCAATGTCAAATGAATTCACGAGACCAATGTGCATCATTCTTGAATTAATCTAATATTTAATTGTACGCAGATCAGATTAATTTTATTTATATCTAAATTTATTTTTTTGTTTGGAAGACGGAAGAGCGCATTCTGTAATTCTGTTCAGTGTTTCGCTGTTTGCAGATAAATAAATATAAACGTAGCCGAATCTAATGCAATAAACAGAAATATCCTTGATATCCTGCGGGATCTACGGAGCAGAAGGAGACGCTTTTGGGCGTATAGGGGAAAAGAGTGAGAGAGAGGTTGGCAGACGGTGGTTATGTTGCGGGATAAATATTGAATATATATGGAGGGGCCCGCAGATGGCCGAAAACCTGATGCCAAGGATAACAAAATTCAATTTGTATCTCCTTTCTTCCATACATTCACAAATACACATGGATTCGCGGAAGCTCCTCCGCTGCCGCCGCCGCCTCCACCTCTGCCTCTACCGCCGCTGCCTTCTCCGATCCTGAATACATATAAAGCCGTCGATGGAGGCGGCAGCCAATATTGAATTCGTCTGTATAGCTGGAGGTTGCAAATTGTTCCGCTTTGCATGAATTGACATGAGGCTAGGAAAATAATGTTATCCGATCGAATGCTCCTCCGACGTGTACAACAATAAACCGAAATCGGGGACATCTCCCTCGATACAATTTTGGATTTAACCAACCACCCATCAAACCCCGCCCTAGGTTTGCATGTAATCTTCCTACATGACCCAGAATTAACACTACCAAATTCAATTCCAAAAAAAGCTTCAGCAAATATTTTAATAAAACTATAACTATTACTAAACTGCAATATAATAATACTTATAGAATATTCAACTGAAGAATTAAAATATTTGTATTTAAATATAGGAATTAATAATAACGAATTTATTTTTTATAAAAACTATTGATAATCAAAAAAGAAAATAAATTTGTATGCAATATATGATTACAATATAATAATTTGGATATTTGACAGAAAATTGACCTAATGTAAAGGTACTAATCAAAGACATTGAGGTTGTCCTTTATTTACCATCACCAACTAGTAAAAGAATGGATGAGAAAAGCCAGCACAAAATACCATGAACGACTGGAAATCTACCAAAAGCGCCTAACATCAGGGTTGACCAACACAACTAGCCATTGATCAAGACTCTAAAGATTCAACATACAAAATTTTCCAAATAGGTTTTAATAACTGCGTTGTGCTTGAAGTAAATGATACTGGACTGGATATTGTTGATAGTTTGATGAATTTGTGAAAAAAAAAATGTTTAAAAATTGTAGAAAATCCATCAAAAACATTTTAAATGTAAATTTTGAGCGAATGGTTAGTGTCGTCCTCTCACGATCTGTGAGCACGGGTACGAACCCAACCAAGCCAAGCCCAGGGTTATGATGGTTGCAATAGCATAGTTAATGATAGCAGCAGATACAAATGGAAATAAATAGTGAAATCGTCCGATCTGGCACATGCTTCAAACCTGTTACTGAAAAACCTGGATAATATCTAATTTTGGATGAAAGGGTGAAGGATAAAGGTAAATTAAATATGCTCAACGGTTTTCTTAAATAATGGGGCTATTGCCAAAAGCTGAAGAAGCTAAGTACCTGGAAATTTGCCTAGATCTAAAAGAATCACGTCCATGAAGTAATTTGTATTGTAATTTAGAAATATTTACTGGCTACTGTGTAGAATCTCTTAAATAAAGTACTAATATATAAAACTATCCTAAGACCAATATGGACGCGTAGTACTGCTTTGTAAGTCCACCAGCAACTCGAAATTAGATCTAATATAAAGGTAATATTCGAAGTACATTGAGGATTATCAGATATTAAATAAAAGATGAAATTTCTTTATTTATCAACACCTAACTTGTAAAAGACGAGGTTAGAAAAGCCAGACAACATACCACAAACGACTGGAAGTCCATCAAAAGCACCTAACGTCAGGATTGACCAATACAATTAGCTAACGCTAGAGTCAAACGAATTAATCCATAAAATTTTCCAAACCGGTTCTAATAACTGAGTAAATTGTGCTCATTTATATATTTGTGAATAGTATAAGTGAAATCCTTTTAATTAAAGGATGTTTGCTAGACCATTCCTTAAGCTGCTACTGCTACATCTTGTCCTTGTAGATGGATTGTTGAATTTTTGAAAAAAATAAAATTTATAGAAATATTATCCATCAAAAACATTTTAATTGTCAATTTTATCTGGAAAACCAATGAATGATTTGAAATCGATTAGAAAAATTAAAGTCAATTAAATTAAAGACAATTTTTATTATATATTGGTAAATTAATTATTATTCATCTTTAAAAAAACTTTTTACATTTAACAATAATATTTGAACATGAATAAAAATGATGTATATTTCTTAAATAGTTTTATTTGCTTTAAATTTTTAAACTTATTTTTAATATTATATAAAATAAATTTACATTCACAATTGACAACATTTTTGTTTTTTTATTTGTTAGATTTTTTTGTAGATTATAAAACTTGTATTCAAGTTAAGAGAGAACTGCGGATTATCACATATAATAAAATACTACTGTTTGTTTCATAAATGCTCGAAACAAAGCATCTGCGTTTGATATATTGCAAATACTTTTTTGATATCATTTCTAGAGGACGAAATACTGGAGACTTCCCTTTTTAACATAAATAACAATACCCAAAAACAGGATAAAATAAAATATATTTTTTATTATAATTATAAAAAAATGCCTTTAATATAAAAAGTTATTCGTTGAAGCTGACGATGAGAAAATAATTTATAATTAAGTTTACGAAAAGCTCAAACATTATTTTTTGAAAAACCGTTATTATCGAAAGGAAATAAATTATTGAATAACAAAATAATTTTTATAGAAATTATGTTAAGTTATAATAAAAAAAGTCAAACAAAAAATGTAAGTAAAATTTTGTTACATTAAAAAAATGTTAATTCTAATATATTTAAATTGTAACCTTTCATGTTTTATAATGTAATTATCAAAATTAAGTTTTTTTTAAAAATTTTTAATATAGATTATAGTGAATTCTGATGAATTAAAACTGGAAGATTGATCTGTTTAATTTATTAAAATTATTCAACTTGTTTTTCTAAAATGTTTATTACGTAAAATAATAAATGCATTTGTAGGTCGCGTGTTTCTTCAAGAGGACACTTAACTCAGTTTGTTTATATAAGTTTTTCTCCTTTACTTTAGAAAATATTACGTAAATATTTCGGGAATTTAACGTGTATCTCTATGAGTTTATGTGTGCTTGAGAGGACGAATCGCGGAAAAACGTGATAGGGATTAGGAGCACGCTCTTACGAGTATGCTGCAGCGTTCATTTGTTGCACGTAGTGCAAGTAAATACATTTTATTAAATTCAGCCCACCCAAAAATGGTTATTTTACGGGTTTCGTGGGCGCATTTTAAAATTGCAAATTGCAGTCCCGCAAATGTACATAAACTGCGAATTTCCGCGGCGGAAAATCTAATATTTGCACGTGTAGCAAATACACATCGTGTGGGATTCCTTTAGCAAAGATTTCATTTGTATTTGTGCTATTTACACTATTTTTATCAGTTCCGAAAATGTTATTCTATTTAATTTTGTATAGTTTATAAAATACAATACAAGCACAAAATTAATTTATATTTAATTTTGTCTACGCTGTTAACTTATATATGATTATATTTGATATTGACAACAGATGTCGCTCAAAAAAAGGGGAGCTATGTGCGGCTCTCTTAATAGGAAACTGTGGCTCCCATGCTGTTAGCTCAAAATTTCAATTCACTTTTTCTCTGACTTTTTTTTTAAGAACCAATATCTTAAAAATGGTTCTTTCCTCCAAAAATGTTGCTAACTCCTGAAAAAGACAAGCGCTTTTTTTTCCGAATTTCTGTACCAGAAATTGGAAAAAAACTCATTTATTTTAAAACGTGAAGCCAATGAGTCGAGATTATAAAAAACAGCTAATTTCCTAGGATTTTGCTCCCGGGTAATCCCGAGAAGGATCCACATAAAGAACAACCAACAATTATTGTTTTTAATTATTTTGAATGAAATACGTTATTTGTACATAAATCTGAATGAAATACAATATTAAAGAATAATTCAACAATCAAAATGCAAAATAAACAATGTAGAATTTACATTCTTCAGACGAGGCTGTTAAAATTTCATGTCAATCTGACGATTAGTTCAAAAGTTATAGTGGTTTTAGTAACGCTATACAAAAGTATCGAAACAATATAAAATCTGGTCGGTTGATTGGTTGGTACTTCCTAAAAATCATATGGATTTGTCAATAGAGGCGCCATCTATATGTCATCCTACGAACTTATTGAATGAGGTGTTATTTAAAAAAAAATGCAAAATTGTTGATTTTTTACGTGATATAAACAATAATTCAATTAAAATACTAATAGTTATATTAATTACTGTATAATTAAATGAACAAAATATGTATTTAAATTATACATCTATGATTAATTAATAAAACTAAAAGTAATTTGTTGCTTTATTTTTCTTTGAGATTAAAATTATCGATACACTTATGAAACTTGTTATCGATGAATGCGTTTAAATCAATCATCGTCGAGTGATCATCATATCGTGAAGTTGAAGTAACTTGAAAAAAAAAAAGAGTTGAAGAGAACCGAAAGAAAGATTGATGTTTGATCTCAAGATATTCGGACGTCGGTCTGTTTGAACAATTTGTAGAGTAATGATAATGTATGTAGTGCGAGTCCGACGATGTTATCGGCGTTAAATGAGGGGCCAAAAGGTCTTTGCTTGACTTTTGCACACAAGTCAGATGGTGGTTCTCGGTAAAAACGGTTTTAAAGGTGAAAAGGAATTTATATTGCAAAATCCAGTTTCGCTCTTTGTAGATTTCATCTTTGTGCGCTCAGAATAAGACGAGGAACGAAAGCCGGAGCAGAAAAAAAGTAAATAACGCGGAACGAAGCGTGGAAATGAAGAGGAAAAGGATAGAGGAAGAAACTTAAGAAGAAAAAAACGAAGGAGATAAATGAGATGAGAAATAGGCCCATTATCCTAAATGGCCGGCTGCGAAACAGTGACAAATTGGAAAAGAATTTGTGTTGGTAAATGATCAACTTGATGACAATCTTATTTAATTTATCAATACATGAAAGTATTTCAAATATCTCTCACTAAAATAAAGTGACTTTAGAATTTATACTTTGGAAAGAAGAGACTCAAAATAAAATAAATAAATAATATAAAGTTATACCCACACTTACACGAACTTGGAGTTACTCTTTCTTGATTTGCATCTTATAAAATCTAAAAAAAAAATAGTAATTCATGAATTTTAGCCAGAAATTTTGGCAGTACCAATTTATTTCATCAATAAATAAACATTACGTAAAGCAGTCACTACTGAACATATGTTTCCACGAAAAAATATTAAAATCCAAGATAATATTTTTTTATAAATAAATATAAAATCAGAAGAACTAAATGAATAATTATTATCTAATAATTTAGAACTTATAATCCTATACACACACGCGAGACTACAAACCATTAACAAACATTAACATATTCATGAATTCAAACTGTGGTGTATTGCATAAACTTCATCGACCCAATTCTCTTATCAATTAAAATAATTATAATCTTGTTATAAACTAATTGTAAAAGGTGGTCTAGTAATACTATTGTAATAAATATTGTAGCCTTTATGTTCGGCCAAAAAAAAACTTATCTGGACTGACCTAGCTTATGCTCAACCTGACCTACTCCATTTGCTGCTGATAATGGAGATTAGGCTTTACTTCTGGCCTAGTTTCACTATAGAGTAATATCGTGCATGAATGGTACTTTTCGATGTTATGTAATAACAAGAACAAAAATAGAAACACCTTAATATTATTTTTATTTTTAATTCAATGTAATATTATAACTTTTTACGTATATTTAAATTTATCTTTTTTAGTAATTGAAATATAATATTTGACCTATTTTATGTCATAAAATAATTACACAGTCGAATGCGTAAACTTCTATATGATTCATCAAGAAATTAAGTTAAGATAACAATAATACTAAATCAACATAAATTCCTATATTTATAAGTTTACCAAAATTATTATTAAATGCATCTAGAAGATGTATAAATTATCATATATTACTACAAAATGCGAAAATCATAAATAATTTCATAACTATTTCCTACAGAATAAATTCAATAAAAACTACATTAAATGTATTCTCAGTATTTGTAATAAATAAAGCTTAAACAATAATTATTGTTATTATATTTTCATGGAAATATATCTTGTATTTTTAAATACAATTTTATTTTAGTTGATTTCATTTTACTTGTAAAATGACGTGATCTGCAGATACATTGAAACACACGTATTGAATCAATTCGCCGAGGGAAAAGGTTGTCTTTGTATCAGAAGGAAGCCAATCAGTTATGGCGGCATCGAAACCTACAGGGATTATGTCACGCATCGCATCGAAAAGAATATGAAAAGAACTAAGATTGATTCACGTGACTGACACTTTTCCATATCCGCTGACGTGAAAGCAATGGAATTACGTAACGGATACATCTGCACTTACACATTTTATATTTGTTTATGAAATGCGAAATATTATTTATTAAATATTATAATTTCTATTAATAAGAACTTTAACAAACAATTATTATATCATTTATGTATACCAAATGTATATTCTCATAAACAAAATAAAAATACTTGTAAAGTGGGGAAAAACATATATTTCAAGCTTATTAAATAATAAATCAGTTTTATATTTAATTTGCACAAATATAGCTTCTGTATTTATGTTTTTACTTTATTCTTTATTTTTAAAATCTTTGTAATGATATTTAAGTAAAAACTTAATTACAACTTAATGTCTCTTAAAGTGTTATAATAAAAACTTTGCTGAATTAGTTAAAAATACAAAAATTTAATGAATTTAAATCGATAAATTTGTATATAAATAAATTTCCTTATTACAACCTAGGACATATTCAAAATGTTCAAGCAAAATTAATGAAATGCGGTCATAAGTTAATAACTTAACTTAATGAATATTTTTATTATCACATATTTTGAAATTATTATATTTTACTAAATCTTCAAAAAATGTTAACTAAATAGTAATAATGTAAATTTTACAATAGTAATAAAACTTTTTATGTTCAAAACCGTTTTCCAAAATTTATTTATCTGTACATTTCGAGGATATATTACGTTATAGATATGTAATATAAAACCCATAAAAGAAAAAAAGATCAAAATGAGTTTGCAGCATGTCTTTTGGTTTTTTGAAGATCGGGTCATGATTGGAAGTACAGGAAAGCAATAATGGAAAAGAGGTAGACGATCGTCGAAATTGCGTGCAAAATGCGCATAAAAATCCGTCCAAAAATAAAGAAGGATATGGGCATTTTTTACGATTTCCTTACGTATTTATTTTTATTTTTGCCTTTTGCAGTTTATTGTCGTGTCTCGTGGCTCGTATGCACGAGTACAACATGTATACCAAACATTTTCCACTCATCCACCTGGCATTGACGTTGACGCTCGTAAACTCGAGACTTTATCAATTGCCTCCTCGTCCTTTTCCCTTTTTCTTCATCATCCTTTACCATTCGTTTCTTTCTACGGGTTTCTTTCAGTCGCAGCATTTTTTTCTCATCGATAAATTCCTCATCGATCGAAGTAAATTTTCCCGTTTAACGTTTGTTGTTACCTCATTCGAACACGCCTGCATTATTTTATCCTTCTTTATAGAACCTACAGTCACAGCTTCTAAATAGAAAATACTCTACTTTTT
The DNA here is from genome assembly GCA_963457615.1 of Nicrophorus investigator. Classification (NCBI taxonomy): domain Eukaryota; kingdom Metazoa; phylum Arthropoda; class Insecta; order Coleoptera; family Silphidae; genus Nicrophorus; species Nicrophorus investigator. Next base: position 11,016,953 of record OY735142.1, on the reverse strand, counting down.
CTATTTAATGATATTACTTTAAAAAAAATAAGTTTATGACTTTTAACCATAGTAAGGAGTAATATAAAATACACATTCCTTCAAGATATAATCTCTTTATATATTTTTTTTTCGAAATTATTGGAATTTCCACTAATTTAATCGGTCCAATTTAGGCAACCACAATTTATTTTAAAATATAAAGCTTTCCATTCCATTATGGTCATCATATTGGGCAAATATATACTTAATAATTTACTTTAGTGGTCCAACTTAGGTGCCAATGTAAATTTTATTTTAAAAAATCTATATTTATGTTATGAAAAAAATTACCTTAACTTATTGTTAATATATAATAGATTTGATGAACTGAGATTCTCCTAAGTACTAATTTAACTGAATTTGTAAATGGTTTATGCAAATGTATAGCTCAACAAATTATTCATTTCTTTAAAGATTTGAAAATATACGGGAAAAAAATAAATATGTTCATAACATTTATAGCACTAAAGTATGTGTACATTGGAAAGCAATGTTTTCTCTTTAACCATATATGGTTGTCCCGAGTTATCCGATGAAATGAAAAAGGGGCATATGAGTGCGTTGCTCTCCATCATTTGTCATAATAAGTCAAGGAAAAGAGAGGAATCGGAGGTGGAGAGCGAAATCGTAGAATGTATGTGCAAGCCGCTGACACTGCAGGATTTACGCTCCCAAACGGCAGGATGTAAAGGACTGCCCTACCATTATACGACAAAAACGCCGCTCGCATTTCAAAAAAAAACACACACACACACATAGAGGCAGAAAGAGTGAGAGCAAGTAAAGAGGAAAGAAAAAACGTACGACGAAGATACCAAGCACGGAATCCTTGGCATTCATCTCGCCTTTTTGACCCACCCTCATTACACTAAAGCTAAATTGACTCACGGCGTACTCGTTACATACTAAATAACTCACCGATGGACGGTTTAGCTAAACCAGCTTGAATTAATTGCCCTATTAAGATCATCCCATTATTTTAATCGTTTTATTACTTCATCATCTAATTGAAAAAAAAAACGTAAAATAAATAGTAATATTCAAATTAGATATTTGTAATTATTTTATTGAACATGTATTTTTTTAATATTAACTTAATAGTATTATTTATTTAAAAATATTTATTAGCCACAATTTGAGTTAAAAATTTAATGAATACATTTCCACTTTATGAAATTAGATATATGGTAAGTTATTACATGAGTTGTACAAAAAATGTATATAATATATAGAAAATATGATACTTTTATTAAGGTGACAAATTTATTTTAGAAACAAGAATTTATGGAAATTAAATGTAATGCAGGCTGAGAAAATAAGGTATAATAACACGTGTCTCTTATTTACAAACACCAATCTACATCAATTTTCTGTTGGAAAAGCTGCAGATTGTCTAGACGTTTAACATAATTGAAGATTTATATAATACGACTGAAAAAAATGACTATAATGATAACTTATATTTTTTTATCAATATTATTATGAAAATAATAGTCTGTACTCAAGAATAATTATAAAACGACTAAAAACATTATTATATTTTGTAAAGTCTCTATAATAATAACTTATATTTTTTGTAATATTTATTAATAGTTGCTTCAAAATTTACATGAAATCTTTGAAAATAATTAAATAAAAAATAATAATAACGCGTGCACGTATGTACAATACCTACACCAAATCTCTGTAAGAAAAGCTACAGATTGTCTAGACATTTAACATAATTGAAGATTTATATAATACGACTGAAAAAAGTGAATATAATAATACATTCTATTTTTTATCAATATTATTATGAAAATAATATTATATACTCAAGAATTACCTCGATTGATAACGACTGAAAAGATAATATATTATTTTGTAAAGTGACTATAATAATAATAACTTATATTTTTTGTAATAGCTATTAATAGTTGCTTCAAAATCTACGTGAAATCTTTGAAAATAATTCAATAAAAAATAATAATAACACGTGTCTCGTATGTACAATACCTACACAAAATTTCAATCTACATTAATTCTTTGTAAAAAAAGCTGCAGATTGTCTAGACGTTTAACATAATTGAAGATTTATATAATACGACTGAAAAAAGTTAATATAATGATAATAACTTATATTTTCTATCAATATTATTATGAAAATAAAATTCTGTACTCATGAATTATTATAAAACGAATGAAAATATAATATTTTATTTTGTAAAGTGACTATAATAATAACTTTTTTTGTATGAGTTATTAATTGTTGCTCCGAAATTTACGTGAAATCTTTGAAAGTAATTAAATAAAAAATAATAATGTCATGTGTCTCGTATGTACAATACCTACACCAAATCTCAATCTACATCAATTCTCTGTAAGAAAAGCTGCAGATTGTCTAGACGTTTAACATAATTGAAAATTTATATAATACGATTGAAAAAAGTGACTATAATAATAATTTATATCTTTTATCAATATTATTATGAAAATAATATTCTGTACTCAAGAATAATTATAAAACGACTGAAAACATATTATTTTATTTTGTAAAGTCTCTATAATAATAACTTATATTTCTTGTAATAGTTATTAATAGTTGCTTCAAAATCGAAGTGAAATCTATGAAAATAATTAAATAAAAAATAATAATAACACGTGTCTCGTATGTACAATACCTACAACAAATCTCAATCTACATCAATTATCTGTAAAAAAAGTTGCAGATTGTCTAGACATTTAACATAATTCAAGATTTATATAATATGACTGAAAAATGTGACTATAATAATAATTTATATTTTTTATCAATATTATTACGAAAATAATATTCTGTACTCAAGAATTACCTTGATTGTTATATTATAAAACGACAGAAAATATTTTTTTTAAATTTTGTAAAGTGTCTATAATAATAACTTATATTTCTTGTAATAGTTATTAATAATTGTTTCAAAATCCAAGTGAAATCTTTGAAAATAATTAAATAAAAAAAACAGGTGTCTCGTATGTACAATACCTGTATCAAATCTCAATCTACATCAATTCTCTGTAAGAAAAGTTGCAGATTGTTTAGACGTTTAACATAATTGAAGATTTATATAATACGACTGAAAAAAGTGACTATAATGGTAATAACTTATTTTTAATCAATATTATTATGAAAATAATATACAGTATTCAATAATTTCCATGATTGATATATTATAAAACGACTGAAAACATATTATTTTATTTTGTAAATTGACTATAATAATAACCTATATTTTTTGCTTCAAAATTTACATGAAATCTTTGAAAATATTTTTTTTCAAATTTATTTTTAAAGCGATCTATATACAATAAAAAAAAAGATAATAAGCTCTAGTTTTGTTCTATTTAGTACAAAAAAAAACACCAATTAAATTCTATGTACATTGAAGATCAATCCATCGATCAAACTTCACAAATGTTGTGAATTGCTAAAAACATACTTAATTTCATGACTTTCAGACAGTCTTCGTTGTTGAAGCGATTAGGGAGATCTTGTGGTTTGAATAGCTTTATTCTTCGTTGACGAGACTCAAAGTATAGTAACAAAATTAAATATTTAATGTTGAAAAGACTAAATGTCAGTTTAAAATTAAATTGTATCTTAGTTTCTAAATTTTATATCACACTTACATAATGCAGAAAATGGCTATTCAATTTGAAATATTAGATTATGAATATAATATAATGTCTAGTATTTTTACTACAACTTTTATATTAAACTTTTTGAACTTATATTTGTATGACATTCAGGACAAATATGATTTGCATACACATCTCGCAAACTTTTGGTGTTCCATGCAAACATACATGTTTAACATGTTATTATTAAATGCGAAATATACATTCAGTTAGTGTTTTTTTTTTGTATAAAATATATTATTATTAAAATAATTGGTATTAAAATAGAGCAGAATCATTAACCTAAATAAAACTGTTTTTTTTTTGTTGTTCGTTTGGAACAAATTAAATTTTCGCCAAAAAAAAGAAGTGTAGATGGAAAAATGCTTCGAAACGAACTCCACGGTCATTAATTATGTTCGAAATGGTTTGCAAATCCCGCATGGAAAATCCCTCCGACCCACGTATTTCATCGTGCCTATTATTTTAATTATTTCCTTTGCGCGAAAATTCCGAAATCAACCCTCCATCCACTTGTCTCTCACATTTCGTGTTTTTTTCGCAGGCAAAGGTTTTTTTTTAGAAAGCTAATATACATGTTAATAAGTTAATCAATATGCTGCCAGTTCCGAGGATAGATGGATTTTTTTCGGGGAGGTTAAAGAGAGAGAGTGAGAAAGTAGAGCGGAGCGTAAATATGAAAATCCGAATAAAAAATAAAAGAGATACCGGAGTTTCGGTGGAAAATCGGGGAGTTCGGGGTCTTAAAAGGACCCCGTCACCTGCAGGCGATACCAGCAGAAGGGCTGAAATATAAACACAACAAAGTGGGTTGCTCCACGCACTACATCCATTACGAATGACAGCAGAGGAAATTGTGATTCGCTATCGCTCCTACGTGTCATCCATTTAAACAATATCCAATACCTTCCCGTATTTTCCATTCAAGTTCAAGTTACAACATTTTTAGTAGCATTTACTAAAGAAAACTATAAAAAAATATAACTTTTCTTAAGAACATGATAAGATAAAGATTTATATTTAAAGTAACACAACTGGAAAACAAGTTTAGAAATTTATATGGGTTTCTAAGACAAAATTATACTTTAATTTTAATGCAATGAAAGTTTATCCATATAATTGTTATAAAAATGGTACTCATATAAATGTAAGAAAGGGAATTTCAACTAAATTAATCGGTCCAATTCAGGCAACTATTATTTATTGTAAAATACAATGCTTAGCAATCTATACTCGTCTCCAAACTGTGCAAATATATATTGATTAAGTGACAAAAGTGGTCCAATCTAGGCAACAAATGAACAATTTACTGAATTCTGATAGTGATATCGATATTATTATGAAAATGAAAATTAAAAAATATAGATTTTATAACTTTTTATTAACTTTTAATGGCTTGAATGTTTATTTATATAATCGGTGCAGAAAAGGTTTTCATCAGAGAAATAAATTTAGGAAAGGGAATTTTCTGGAATATCCACTAAACTAATCGGTCCAATTTAGGCAACTATTATTTATTGTAAAATAAAATTCTTTGCAAACTATAATGGTCACCAAATAGTGCAAACATATATTGATTAAATACGCGCCACAATTTACGGAATTATTATACTGATATCAATATTATTATAAAAATAAAAAATATCTTTTCTTAAGAATATGATAAATATATTTAAATTAACACAACGGGAAATAAACTTATTGCAAAACTTTTGAAACTGCACTCTTATTTTATATAAAAGCAAAAAAAATGTTATTATTTAATATAATTATATAACATATTACAAATGTAATACAATAATGAAATAGAAATGTTCATTAAGTAAAATCTGCACTTAATTTTGTTTAAATTTTTCAAACTGTTAAATCCTCGATAAATCCTCTTTGGAAGGACAATTGAAAGAGCCCCACTTCCATCTACATTCTTTTGAATCCCATTAGAGATAATGATTTAATCTTTATTGACTTTCTTGCGATTAATTAGATAAATGGTTGAAAGGCATTTGTCAGTTCGTATCAATCAACGAGGATTTATTCGGAAACAAGAGCCTTAAAATCCTCCACGCACGTCGATGCCCTCTCGGAACCCTCCAGTTCCGCCAACTTTAAACCTCTTAAGCGATCAAGCTTTAAATCTGCTATATTTTGTAATTACTTTTCAATAATTTACGCATTTAATTCAATATTTTATAATTTACGTTAAGTTAAAGTGACTTAAAGTTAAACTTTGTTAAATCTTTAAGGAAAACCCTTTCTCTATATTATGTTAATATTTATTACATTAATCTTATTAACATTCTCTTTACGTAATTTTAACTAAGTAACAAAAATTAAATATAATAAATAAATTATAAAGAATAAAATTTGAATACAGTAAAATAAAACATTTATACACAAAATTATTTTTATGTATAAATTATCATTATTTTCCTTCATGTCTCTATTAGTGCGGTTTATTTAGTCCCGCTTCAAACAATCCGGGAAATTGTCACATAATATAACGCGGATTATGTATTGTTTTTTATTGTTATGAAACTGCTGTAAGAATTGTAGGATTATTGTAGATTTTATGTGTGAAATTGATGAAAGAGCTGGGAAATGTCGGAAGCGATAACAAATACGTATGGATTTGGGAAAAGATGAATGGTATTGATGAAAGTGGGGTGCGGTATTGGAGAGGTCGAAAACTAACGTAAAAGTGATGAAAATGGTCTTCATTCGGAATGGCTGTAGAATTTCTTGTCTTGAACGTTTTTCGTTTACGTTTTCATTTTATACTTTCTTGTGCGAATCATGATTAAATTTATAGCCAATAAAGGTTTAAGTGTAAATAAAAACTTTGTGGACACAACTGTAATATATCTTTTCATATAATATAACGAAGTTACTACTTTAATTAATCTTTAAAAATATTATTTTTAGAACTCGACTAAAAAATAGTAAATTTATATAATACAATGATAAATGTTAGTATTATGTAAATAATTTTATTTATTGCAGCGTTTATTAATTGTACACTAAATAATCTGCAAGTTATTTTGTAGATTTTATTACATTATTATACTTTTATTTATATTTATTTATAAAATGAAAATTGCAGATATTTTTAGAATTAAACCATGAATATTGCAAATAATCACCAAAATTCAATATCCTAAAAACCCACTTCACATTGGGACTCTCCTATATTCTAAAATTAAAATTGTTCCACTCCTCGGCAGATACTTCTCGCATTTATTTTCAAAAATTCCAATATTTATTCTGTATCCAAATTTTCTATCTACCTAAATAATCATCTATTTCAATTCAATTTCCTAATGTTTCATTCCATATTATATAAATTTATAATTTGTGAAACCATAAAAGACCTAGGTACACCAGTTGACCAGTTTAAAAAAAAATAGTCGAAAAAAATTCTGTTACAAAAAAAAAATAAAACAACAGAAAAGCCGAGAAAATAAAAACTTTTGATATCAAAAATCTATGAGAAAGTCATGTACTTTTTAAATTACTTATTATTTTTTGGATTAGCTTAAACTCGTATAAAAACTATTTTATTATCATACCAAAAAAAAAAAATCTTGAATATAAAAGCAATAATAATTTAAACTAAACTTTTTTTTACTTTTAATTAAAAATTGATTTTGAAGCCATGTGCTCTAATATAGAGAAATAAAAAGATATTTGTTCAACTAATTTACTTAAGATCATTTTAATAAATAATTGCACGTAAATTTTAAAAAGTAATGAAATAATATATTAATTTTTAGTAATTTTTTGAAAGTTATTGGAAAAAAAATGTAAATTAAAATATATTGATATATTTATAGTATTAATTAATTAACATAAAAGCAACAATGTTAAAGAATAATAATTTAAACTAAACTTTTTTTTATTTAAATGCATTTTGGGAAATTTTAATGAAAATTGAATATGGAGTCATGTGCTCTAATATAGAGTTAAGTATATTCAGTTTAACTGTGACTCAATATATTTGTTCAACTAATTTACTTAAGATCATTTTAGTAAAGAATTGTACGTAAATATTAAAAAGTAGAAGAATTTTTTTGAAAGTTATTTAAAAAAAAGTGAATTAAAATATTTTGATAGATTTATAGTGTTAATTAATACATTTTTTTTAAGATACTGGATGCATCCAAAATATATAAGATTTATTATTGCTAAAACTTATTATCAAACTACATTTTCAGTGGATTTTTTTTCTTAAACGGAGTCTTGATTTTGGTTTAAGATGTACAGTTAAAAGTGCAATTTAATAATCTACTTATATTAATTAATTACCAATTATTAAAATTAGTTAAAATATATTGAATTTGTGGGTGTTTTTAATTAACTCTTTTAATCATAATTGAGGAATTAAGTTGTTGTGCAAGTATAATGTCTGAAGATTTCGATTGAGTAAATTATTATGTCTAGACGTGGTGTAGTTAAAATACACAAACGTGATATGGGCGAAGTGGTGCATGCGGAGGAGGAGGATTGAGTATGAGTAGATGGTGTAGGGCATCCAAAATGGGTAAGCAAATAGTCTGTTACCTAAGCCATTAAACTTACAAGCCACTCGCGCAAATTCAACAAACAAACGGATTAGTTTAGTTTTGGGCACAATGAATGGCCGAGGGCTCACTGAAACACATTTGAATATGCACCGTGTGGAATATCCTTCAGCAGGAAGAGGATTCTTTCGTCCATCCATTAAGTTGCGTTTGTATCCATGTTGCTGCTGCTGCTGCGGTGTATCGGGTCTTCGTTTGAAATTTAATTAAAATGCATGGAGTTAAAAAAAAATAGAACGTTGGATGGAGACCGAACTGTTGTTGGGTTGGGACGAGGATGAGGATGGAAACGAGATGGGAAGAGCGAAGCCCTCGCAGCGGGTAATAAAAAAGTTTAGCCCCGTAATAAAATCAGAAACCAATATGTTCGCCCTCATATACATATCGCTTACGGCTTTAATATAATATGCTAATCCACACTCACTCCCTTAACAAGAGGTGAACAAAAAAAAAGTTTCAGCGAACGCATGAAACCCTATCTCTAATCTCCTTTTTTTGGCTTTTCGGCTCCGACAAGAAAAAAAAAACTAACAATTTACGGCTACGTTCGCAGAGAGTTGTTACTTTTACAGGGCTACTTTATTCTAATAGGAATTATTGTGAAAGTCGGCTACATCTCTTGTAACTACTCGACGAGATTCAAATAAAGCAAAATCAAAATACTAATTAATTAGATGAGTATAAGCAACGCTGTAAATTACAGAACTAAGAAATCTCAGTTTTCAAGTATTTGCGTATCTTCCAAGTGCAGCAAGTGAAGATCTAACTGATCCTAAATATTATACACTGAAAATCTTTGAAAATAAAGTAAAATATAAAATATGATTTCGAAGTGGATCATTTGTGCAGCATTTCTTCTTTTACATTTAACAATTATTTATAGGAAATTATTGCATTGAATAACTTAAAAATAAAATTACTTCCTAAATCTAGATAAAATTAAAAAAAAAACATTTTCCATTTTTAGTTTTTGGTTATTTTTTTAAATTATTTACAATAAGTTAGTCTTAAAATTACAAATCGTTATATTTAATTTGTTATTAAAAGTAACATTAACTGATGTTTAACTGTACTTTAAATTACGAATAAATGTTACATGTTTAATTAAATTAAACATATATACTTTAATTTACATATTTAATATACATAATAAATTATGTAAACGTGGTTGATCTAATTATGCGTATATATGAATTACTTCTGGTTAAATCAACATATAAAGTGTTTCACTTGTTACATTGTTTAATTCAGATTAATACGGGAAATTCACTGAGTTCTGAAACTTATGTGCATACATGTAAACTTTTCTGTAACACTCCTTCATGAAATGTAGTTTATGTTTGCAAGATTAATATTCGCAGTTGTTCTAATTTTGAAATGATTTAATACGCCACGTTCCATAAAAGTAAATATCTTCCAATTTCTTTAAAAATAAATAATTTATTAATTTTATTTACAAAAAAAAATATGCTGAAGAAAATATTATTTGTTAACAAATGTGATGTGATTTATTAATATTTATTTTAATTGCTAGTCATAATAATTGGGAATTGAAATAAATATACAAATATATTATTTATAAACAGAATATGAATTTTATTAAATAAATCAATTACTAAAGTGAAATATTTGCATTTTAAATATTATAAAATATGCTGATTGAATTAGTTATTAAAGTATAAAAAATAAAATAAAGTTACAATTAATTATTTAAAAATAATTTGATTTTAAAAAATACATAATTTCTATTTTTCATAATTCTTTAAGAAATAAAATTTGTAAGAGTATTAAGTAACTAATAACTATTAGATAATAATTGTATATTCTTGTAGTTTAACTTTTATAAAAAATGTTGATTAAATTAGTTATACTTTAATAAAAAATAATCAATTATAGAAAATTGGTTACACTTTAGTTACAATTAATTATTTAAAAATAATTTGATTTTAAAAAATACATAATTACTATTTTTTATATTTCTTCATCAAATAAAGTTTCTATTATTTTTTATCTATGAGAGTAAAAAGTAACTAGATAAGATAACAAGAAGTTATATAAATTGTGTTGTGATTGATATTATTTCATGGAATTCCTAGGTTTCATGTAAAACAGTTGACATTTGATGTAGAAACGGCACTCTAGATTAAAGTGCCAGCTGTAATCCTATGTCAAAAGGACATGGGTAAATAGTTTCAAATTAATCAAATTGAATTTGGATCCATCCCACCAATATACCTAGTGTCCAATTATACTTATACTAGTAATTAACAAACTATTTGAAACTATACTATAAAATAATATTGTGGACTTAAATTTATTTGTTTATCATTTTTATATACGAGGGCATTTTGAAAAGTTAAAAAAACATAGGTCTTTTTTTCACGAATTTTTGTATCTAATTAATTCAACAGGTTTCTCTAGTTATATTTTTATATTTCTCTAGATAATCTATTTAGAAAATAACAGATTGAAAACTTTCCTGCTGATGGAATAGTTTTAGCTTCTAGCCATTGTTTAGATTGTTATTTCCTCTCTGGTTTCATCCATAGTTATCCAACGTTTAAAATCTGTTTAATTCTCGTTTAAACGTTTGAAAAATTCAAAATTATTAGCAAATGCGGCAAGCTTTTTTATCTTTAATTCCACATACAAAATATTTTTTGTTAAAATTGCTATGGCGTCAGCTATTTCATGAATTTTCACTCGTCAATAATGATTAGTATTAAATAATAATTACATGTGTCGTTTTCAAAACTTTTGAAACCTATAATTCAAAACTTAAGTAATTATGATAACATTTGATCAGAAGAAAAGATCGGTTAAGAAATGTTTCGCAAAGATTTTTATGTTCGGATAATTAACTCACTTTCGATTAACGAACACTACCATTTAATAATATTTAAAAATATAGTAAAGTTGAGAATTTTCTGTAATTAAAATCGTAAATTATAGTTAATAGATCAGAAAACAATAGTAAGTATTTATTGGTACTTTTGGAGTAAAAGCTTGTGGTTTCGCTGTTAACATTAGGAACTTGCTGTACAGTGGAAGTACATTTTCTTTTTAATTAATTGTAGATTAAAATTCCAATAGCTTTTTATGCTTCAATCTTCTTGTTGTAAGGGTTGACTATAAGATAAATTGAATTTTATAATATTAATAGATTATCAAAATTTTCAATTTTATTGTAAATTTGTGAATTAAACTTAATCATTTATTGATCAATATTGTAATTCATGTTTTTTTGTATGCTGGTTAAAATATGTAAAAGTTATGAGATTTTGTGGTTATTAAGAACAAGTTTCTGTTTAAATAATATTTATTAAAAATTTAGTAATTAACTTCGTTGCTTTTATATACAGCAGAATCTTAAAATTTTCAAAATAAAACAAGATGAATACTTACTGGTTGAATAAGAGGGACAGAAAAAAAGGGACAATAGGAATTGGATTAGGGAACAAATTTAGGACGAACAGAATATGTGGAGAGTAATAAGTTTGGTTTTACAGTAAAGCAGATCATTATGGATTTGATTGTTTGGATGTCGAATTCTGGTGTGGATGCAAAGTGCAGAACGTTCGGATACGGATAGGATTTTTAGAACTGGATTTTGACATTGGGGAAAAAGAGGTAAACCGCAGTAATAGATCGGAAAGATTTGTAGATGGGAGTTTGACAATAGATGGATATTTATGAGTTCCAAAATGTCAAAGCTAGGAAATGTCAGGATCTAAATTTTATTTTGAATTTGAGTTGTTTGGAAAGATTTCAAGGTATTTTATGGAGTGCGAAGGAAATATGGGCAGGTTACAAAGAATGACACAGAAGGAAGAAATACGATAATAGGAAACCAAGAGTTTTGTTTTTGAAGTATTAATTTTGAGGTGTCATTTGTGGAACCAGAATATTTTACAGAAGATAAGGTTTTGTGGGTTATGTAGGGACAACCTGAAAAAGAAACTAGAAAAGGAATAGTGTTTATTTTTCAGTATTATTTTTGTATTGTGGCCAACAAACGATGCCTTTTTGTGTCGTTTGAAATATATCCAGTTTCAAACAGTCCGGGATATTGGCGTAACCGATTACCCGGACTAATCGAGGTATTGCTGTCTATTGATGTTTTTTTTTTTAAATATTTGTTTTTTGTATAAATGTTTTTGATATATTTCAATTAAACCAGTGTTGTAATCGATATAAAATTTGCGGAGAATATGAGGCTGAACAACGAGCCAGAAAATGTGTTCCAATTTTACGATCAGATTCTATCGGATTCATTAAGCAAATCAGTTTCGCATATAGAGAGTCATCAAGGGATTAGTGCAGCTAGTCGATGTAACAGACCGAGCCTAACATAGTTCGAAACCATTTGGTCGAACGCAAATGTGTCCAAAATATTCATTAAACTTATCATATTTTAACGAGGCGACCGCATGCAGCATCAAAATATAATAAAACGAAGAGCTCATCCGAACTTCGGTAATTTTTAATGCCGCTTTTCATTATATTCTCTCGTTCGCGATTCGCGAATGCTGAAAACCGCATTCGGTATAAATCCAAATGAACCAAAAATCTGGTCGTTGATTAGAAATTATTGCTAATGTACACTGACCTCACCACCTATTCAACTCTGCAGGACTGCATAGGTATATATACGTTGCACTCGGTTGCGGCAGGGCGCAGGGTGCTACATACATCCGAAAGGGCGCAACGCATAAAACTAAATTACATTTTAAATTAGCGCGGAGCCTGAAAACGAGTAATTATGATATTTCATTCATGGACGTGCACGTTTTCTCTTTATTAAATATTATTACTTTCTCGTTTCTTTTTTTTTGCTGCATGCATTCAAATTTATTGAAATTATAATTATTTCAGCACAATATTAACATATTTAATATGGAATGATTGAGCGACAGTTAAATGAGGCAAATAAAAATAATTTTGCTGAAATAACAAGTGATGCCTTTCCAATATCTACAATTTAATAATAAATTCAAGTTAAACAATATTAAATTTATTTTATTAACAAAAAAAGGTCAGTTTCATGAAAATTATTCTCTTCTCTTCTCTTCTATATGTTTGAAGTTATATAATTTCTGATAAGAATATATTGTATATTAAAAAATGTAAACATATTTATATAATCACAAGAAAAAAAATTGCAATCTATTGGACAAAAAATTTAGAAATTTTTTCGTTATTAACATTAGGAACTTGCTGCACAGTGGAAGAAGATTTTTTTAAATTAATTGTATATTGAAGCTTCAATCGCTTTATACGCTTCAATCTTCTTGTTGTAAGGCCGTTGTCCATAATGTATTTTTTTGGTAAACCTCTTCTAGTACTTTTATTACAAAGTCTTCTGATCTTCTAAAACATTTAAATTAGAATATTTGGATCTTTTTAAAGTTTCATGAGCTAGCAGTTTTCTACAATTGTCTAAATTGGTTTCAGTATTACAGTGCAATTACAAGTCAGTATTGTATACAGATGTAACTCACCGTTGAAGAGGTTTGCACTACTTTGTTGATGAGTCTAACTGCAGGATTTGTAATTTTAAGGTGAAGGTAACATACACCAATTTTGACTGGTTTGACCAGGATTAAGCTCTTCTTCAAGGATGAAATTATGGAGCTTTATGTAATGCCAAAATTTGCGGTGTTTTTTACATATTTTATTTAGTAATTCGTTGATATATTATAACAAGACAAGGTTTAGTTGCAGCTATACAGGTTCAACTTCTAAGGGTGTGGGTTCATGAGCGAAGGTCCTGGGCGCCACTTCCTTTTCCAAAATATGAAGAATTCAACTTCGGAGCTCACCAATCTTCCACAGCCAGATCCGTGCGTTACGTGCCTTACTTTACCACCGCGGAATGTACCTCTTGGTCGTTGCTATTTTGCCAGCATGAACCGTCATCTGCGAAGGGTCACTCACGATTCTTTATCAAGAGCGAGCTCCAGTTCTTATCTTTTTGTTATTTTATGTTGTTTTTTTCTGCTGCTCTGCACATACTACGTAATCTGTAGTATATAAAAGATATAAAATTGGACAAAGCATACTTCCCTGTGGAACGCCAGATTTGATTAAACTCAGCATAGTTTGTATTTCCTTCAATTTGATTTTAAATTAAATTTCTATTATTTAAACAGGATTCATAGAAATTATACAAAAGATTTATTACAGAAAAAAACATAGGTCTTTCTGCACTTTAAATATATTCAATATATTCAACGACTGATAAGCACTAGTCTATATAATATGAATGTTTAAATTAACCTTAGATTCTTCAATAAAAAGATTATATTTCCAATATTAAATTTCAACAATATTTTGAGAATATTTATAAAAACTCGTTATTATAACTAAGTATTGCAGTTGTACTTATATTTTATAACGCGCCGGCAGTGCAATATTGAAATCTTCGATTATGACGTGTGAATGTTTTGTTGAGTTGGAAAAACTCACTTCTTCAGCTTTCTTCAAGAGCTCACCAATGCTATTGTCTTCTTCCCTGGCCATCTCATGATTGGTAGCACCAATGTCTCCTTTATCTTCTTATAAGTTACTTTATCCCCAGTTCTACTTTTGCACAGTTACATAAATAAGTTATATTATATTAGTTTTCATAACTTAGCAGATATTATTTAAATGCTATATGAAAAGTATTTATTTTTTTATATATAGATTACAATTTTAAAGAAAAAATAAATTTATATGTAAAATGTAATTTGATAGCACCAATAAATGATAAAACTATTTATTAAATCGAATACGTGTAAGTTAAATTAATAAGATGTACATTTTCTTTCAACACATTTTTTTAATTAATACTATAACCCTATAAATGTTTTGAGTTATACGTGTGAAGGACCTGGGCGACGCTTCCTTTTGGACGAGTAGGAAGAACTCAAATTTCGGCTCTCTTCCTAAACCCACCAATTTTCCACAGTCAAATCCGTTATTACGCTTCGCTTTCCTCTACTGCGAACACCACCTAGGCTGCACCTCTTGGTTGCTACTCTCTACCAGCCTGCACCGTCTTCCTTCGCAAGAGCAAACAACAATTTCTTATGTCACATTGTTTTTTAGTTTAATTAAAGCCTGCTTTATACATAAAATGGTATGATAAATATTATATAACAAATAATAACATAAAAGAAGCAATTTATTCATGATTAATTCCCTTTTTTTTTTAGTTTCATTAAAACCCGCTCTACATATACAACGTTATAATATTTTTCTTAATTAAATGGTATGATACATATTATATAATAAATAATAACATAAAAAAGCAATTTAGTCATGATTAAGTGAATATTATAGTGCATTCAAACAATGCTTGTCTTGAAACATAAATGTGTATCAGGCATAACAACTGCAATTAATTATCATGGAAACTTAATTGAAAGTGGTACAAGACAACATCAAGTTGTATTTAATTATAAAATCTATATTTTATATAATTAATAAAGAAAATAAAAGAGTTAGTACACCTGAGTATTATTGATGTTTTATATTCTGCTGCAGTATAATATGTAGTGAGATTAGGATTGTGCAAAGTCGGTTGTTCGAAACGGACGAACGAAATTTAATTAAGTCCTTTTGCTTTGATCCGAGTTTGAACATTAATAGTATATATAGTGTATGAATGAGCAAACAAACGAAACGGTTAATCAAAATTGAATAGAATGGCGCGTGTCGCGGGAGACATATTTATGACACCGTTAAAGCTCTTGCAGTGGCGTTAAGCTCTATCCTCCTCTTCCCATCTACCTTCGCCTATCCTAACCTACCTGGAACGTGATTCCCGTTAAAGCCTCTTTAGCGAGGGCTTAATTTTTATTTCGTATCGCTTTATCGCGCGATTATATGAAACGGAGGGATTTCCAACTCTTAACCACCAATTTCCACTGAATAGCCCCAGAAATACACACACACACAGATGCCCACACTCGCTAGCACACATAAACTCATACACGCGCCGATCCAAATACGCGCCCTTTCATTTTTACTTCCATTTCAGCAATCCTCGTAGAACACATTATATTAACCCGCCCCTATCACGATCCTCCAAAGAGGATTAAATATGTTATTAACGTATACGGCCAAACCTAACCGGTAACAATATTTCACAATCATCCAATACTATTTTTAGATTAATATATACCTTTTCACTTTAATTTACAACAATTATATAATACATAAATTTAACAGAAATATTATTTTTTTAAATTACAAAGTATTAAACATTCCCATATATTTAATAATATTACTAGTCTAATTATTAAAATTATCATGAATTGTAACATAATTTATTTATTATTTAATTTAGTTTAATGAGTAAAATTATTATCCATTAATATTGTATAAATTTTATTAAAGCAATTATAAGAAAGTGTATTTAATATGTGTATTTAATAATTATGAAATTAGTCTTATTGAAAATTTAAGTTACCAAAACTTCATAATGTATACTGTTTTTGTTTTCATGAAATTTATTTTCATGTAGTTTCATATTTACGTATTTCAAATTAGCTTCAGACAGTCCGGGATTTTTGCAAATTACCCGGACTATGTGAGAAACTCCAAAACTTCAGTGTTTAGTGTTTTTTCTTCTGATTTTACTGTAGTTTCTTTTTCAGCAGCATAGAAATTCATTTTATCTTGCTTAGGTTGACATTTACCTTCGACCATTTGAAAAAGCTTTCAACCAATCGTATCCACATACATACTCCGTAATCCCTAGATGCAAACTTTTTTTTGCAAACATTCCAATTTATACCTTCAGTAATAATAGGTCCATCTCATAAAAATATATTTTTTAGCCATTAGACAATTGTTTATTATTTATTTTTTAAATTTTGTAAATAAATTTTTGACATTAAATTAATTAAACATAAATAATTAAAAACATGTTAATAATATACAAAAAACTGTTACATAATTATAGGTCTTTCCACCCTATTAAATTAATTGATTTGTAATGTAATAATAGTTATTAGTTTTAAATTAAATGAACACTTATTCTACTTATTGTATAATTAGTAATAATATCTTGAAACAGTGGACATAAAAGGCACATTCAAAATAATTACTGTATAGCCACATTCTAGCGCAACACATGTTGCAAGCCGTAATTAGCGAGGAAAATAACAAACAAAGTACAATAATACAATTTGTAAAAGAATTGCATTCAACATAAAATGTAATTTACACAAATAATAAATGAAAATATGTTTATTTTGTGAGCTCATCTTAATATTTCTTCAATTTAAATTAATTTAATTTGTAAGGGTTCAATTCAATATCGCGCAGACCTTTTAGTTTATTTTAAAGAGATTCTAGTATTGGAGACTTGACGTGAAGTAGATAAGTGCTCATTAAAGTACAAAATGCAAAAAGGACTCCAATAAAATTAATAATGGTTTATTTAACAACTAAAAAGTGAACAGCGATACTGAAATAAATTAATAATCATATTTTTCACATTAAAATGTAATTATATTTATAAGCAAATATATTTTTACCAAATGATTTTTATTGTTAATAGCAAAAAAAAAAGATTCAATTTAATAGCAATTTTTAATGACTACAGATAGAAATATTTATGAAATCGCAGCGAAATATAATAAATAAAAATATGAATAAAAAAGTGAAAATGTAAATTATTTTATTATTACATTTGTCACATAAATTAAGATTGGTTTAATATATGTTTTCTGAACCCTTAAAAAAGTACTCGTCCAAACTAAGTAAATCTCGTGCGTCTAATATGAAAACTTATATCCCGACTTACACGAATTCGACTTACGCGATTTTCTTAACTTCGGGTTATTGCTATATATTGCTAAACTAATTACTTAGTTAATAAATAATTTAGATAACTTTATAATAATTATCATTTCCAATAAATTAAAACTTCTCTACTTATACTATTCAATTTTCTTGCACACATTTATCCTTTGCAAACGTAGATTTTCCAACAAACTGC
This sequence comes from Nicrophorus investigator, assembly GCA_963457615.1. Classification (NCBI taxonomy): domain Eukaryota; kingdom Metazoa; phylum Arthropoda; class Insecta; order Coleoptera; family Silphidae; genus Nicrophorus; species Nicrophorus investigator. The sequence goes on along the minus strand of OY735142.1, from coordinate 10,998,707 downwards.
TTTGTATTATTATTGTGACGTTATTTGTATTATTGTGTCTAACTTTATTAAAACCAAAGAATCTTAATCTGAACTTATTTTATTGCGAACGAATATATATCTAGGATTATGACGTTTGACAGCTCCGCCTGTGAAAGACTTGGCACAATGGATATGGCGAATATATCCGCCAGTAGTCTGAAAAAGACATACTAAAATGACTTTTATTTTTAAATAACTAATCAATTTAGTTAGTAAAAATATATTTAATATATAATAAAATAACTTGTATGTATGTTCATGTTAAAAAAATCGGAATCGCTCCTAAAATTGCATAAATAAATTGCAGTTTTTATTCGTTTCAGTTAACTTAAATTGCATCAAATAGTCCGCAAACGTTCCAGCCATTTTCATGATGCTGTTACAACAGTTATTTTTTTTTGTAAAAGCTGTAACTGCTGAATAATTTTCATTGCCATAATAGCAGCATAAAGATGTCCCACCACCAGTGGCAAACTGTGTTATACTATCATTTTTTTCAGTCCCTCCGCATCGCCAGGAATGTATATTTATTTTTAATTCCATTTATTCGCGTCCTATATACATTTTTTTCGTGCCGTTTCGTTGTGTGTGCATGTGAATATATCTGTATGTATTTCATTTTATTTTATTTTTGTTGTTCAGTTCAGGAGCACGGAGCTAGCGTGTAAATTCAGTTGCGAAATGAACATAAATATTAAATCCAGCGCCGTTCCGAATTAATTATTCCGACATGCGAAATTTTCAGCGGGAAATAAATGCGGCGCGATAAATATTTCAGGACGTGCGGTGTACGCCTATGCTATGTGTGAAACTCTCTACCTGTGCACTGAAACATTTGCTCTTCACTCCTCTCCACTCTTTCACTGTTGATTATTTTCTTTTTCGGTTTTATTTACACGCCAAACATCAAATTTTAATGAAAATTAAATCCAGATTTGCGCAGCTCAACTTCCACACGCTCCTGCTGTTTTTTCATTTTTTTTTTGCGAGGGATGTTCGAGCGGTTTTATTGGATTTGCGGAAGTTTGTTGTGAACTATTGGCAACGTCCGTGGGATTGGGGAATCCCCTCGTGATGACCGTTTTATTTGTATTGAATCCTTTGTAACGACGATTATTGGGGCTGTTCAGAGTCATCCAAATAGAGATACGACAAAAGGAGTTATAATTTTCCAATAACGCGTAATTGACCCGTAAAAATGCCAATTTTCTGGAATCGCTTCAGCAACTATCGATCTGCATTTTATGCAGCTCGTTTCAGTGCAACTTTAATGGCTCCAAATAATTAATGAACAATTTCAATTCGACTGACCTGAATTTGCAACATTGCTTATTTCCATTGCGATTTTTTTTATTTATCTGTACTTGTTATTATCATTTCCGGCTTTCAAGAAACGTGCGGATATGTATGAAAATTATGAAATTATTTTTTTCCAATAATTATTATAATTGCTTAATGTTCTTCCTATAAGAAATCATACATATTTTATTACTTGAAAAAAATGTAACTAGACATAAAAATCTTCAATCTTCGACTGAGGTCTTTTGTATTTACTAGCTTTGCAGCAAGGATTTATAGTCGATATAAGTTTACAAGCCATACCGGCATACCATACAACTGCGGTCACTAAGTACTTCATACGTTTTCTAGCGTACAAAGTTGATGTTAGTTCTTGGTATTGAATTTCATAATTTTTAGATTACCAATTTCTCTTACCAGGTATGTAAATATGAAACCGGAATTTTTCTATACTAAAATATTATATTTTAAGCATTACATTTTCTCCACCTTTCTAATAATTTGTGGATGCCATGCCAAAAAAAACTGTTGCTGAAGTATTTCCTAACTAAACCCCTCAATCGTTTTCTTGACCAGTTTTACTGTATGTGCTGGTGCATTATCTTGAAACAAACGTAATATTCTGATCTCTTTTCTTGCTTGATTGAAATCGATCATTTGTTGTTGGTAGTGTTCATTAACGGTTTTGACAAGTTTTAGCAGCTGATAATAGATCACACCATTCTGATTCCACCAACAATTTGGCCTTGCAGTTGATGCCGATTTTTCGCTGGAGTTAAACATGATCTTTTACGCTTAGGATTCTCAAAATATATCCAAAATATTTCATCAGTCACAATTCGATGGAGAAATGACTTTCTTTTGCGAGCAGCATTTCGCAATAGGTTATTCAATTTTCCAGGTCTTTCATTCAGTTTATGTGAAAGCCATGTTCCCATCTTATGGATTTTTCCTATGGCTTTCAAACATATGGAGACGGCTTCTCGTATCACATTTAATTAATCCACGAGTAGTATTTACTTTTTCAGTAATCTTCCACATTCTTTGTTTCTGTCGTCAAAATCTCCACTTTTCAATTTTTTAAATCGACAAGCATTCGATGCAATTCTGCAGCCATTTTCTTCAAATGGTAACAAAAAATCAATATTATCCGCAAATCGTAGATTCCAGGTATAAATGTTTAACGCTATTACAAACTACTTGTATTTCTGTGAGTTGGAAATCTTTGTATGATGTCAACACGCAAATGGTGATACAGTTTGACTAGGTACATTGACAGCTAGGGCAACATTTATGAGCAAATTTCGATTTAATATTTACATACCTGGTAGATTTTTAGATTGATTGACAGACAGACCTTCACAGTTGGTTTATGCTTGTTTTATTGTAGCTGTTTATTATTAGTTTCATTTTATTCCCAAGTTAGGCATCGATCAAGGTATATTTGAAGGTACCTGGATTTATTTTCTTGTGAAAAAATACTATTATTGAGGGTGACAGGTTTATTAGTAATATGTAGATTTTGCTTAATTTTATATTCCTTTTGTGAAGCCAACATTTTATTCTAAGCTTATCTGAGTAGATTTGAAGAAGTTCTCTCAATATGGTGTTATAATTATTGGTAGATCTACTGAGAATAACAGGTACTTTAAGGGTCTGAGGGATACAAGAAAAAGTTGGATATAGCAATATCATTTCGCCATTAACCTTGACTGATATATTAGATATGTATTAATGTTTTAGAATCTATGTGTATAATTTCTGAATTTGGGCAATACAAAAATCAGTAGAGTTTTAATATAATAAAGATTTATACAATTGTAAATGAGAATATGTAAATCATTAGTAGCACCTAATCATATTGATATTAATATATCATATAGTGTAACTGTAATAAATAGTGTGATTTGAATAGTTTCGCGCTGATAAAGGCTATTCGTTTCACGTGTAAATGATACAGTCTAATCTTAATCATTCATCTTGGGTTTCGGCCTTAATGTACTTTTTTTTTGTATTCCTTTTCACTATAGTAAAAAGGCCGTGGAACAAATGACATCGGCTGTTCGGAAAATTGCTGGGGCATCAATCAAAAGTGCGGCGCTTAGCGGAGGCGGCGAAGAAGTGAGTCGATAGGCCAGAACATTTTACATAATGCGTTTCGCGAAGGGCCTCGAAACTTTTCCGCTTCTGCGATCCATTTCTGTTTTTTTTTTCTTCTGCCTTTCATTCCTTCTCTCTCTCTCGCTTTTGTTGCCTTTTCTTTGACGCGAAAGTTTTCTTTAAATGTGCGGTTATATAAAGTAAGCCGAGGCGTGTCAATAACTTATTTTATTTATTGCCGCCACCCGGCGTAAAATAATAACAAAAAGAAAATGCACACACATCCACATACTAAACTAGTAAGTAGGACGTTTAAGAAAACAGCATTTTCTTTTAACGCGGAGACATTCGATAAGTTAGTTTGCTTCTCGCAACTTTCCATATTAATCAATCAAAAAAGCTTCGACGACGTTCGAATTTAATTAGAGACTTGCTTCGTATCGAACTTTTCGCTCGTATTTTCTTTTTATCCATCATTAAATTGTATATATATATATACACACATATTGAGGAAAACCAGCACAGTTTCCCTTTTCTTCCCCAGCGATTTGCATTGAAAAATCCCAATATATATTTATATTCGTTTTTTTTTTTGAGTGTTCCACATAACGTAATGTATTACACGCGTTGCAATTTTTCACTTCTTTTGAACTCGTTTCAATTCAAAGGCATATTCGACGAGGACTTGATTTTCATTCCGATACGGCATTTTGACAAATTGATGCTGATTTCTATATGCGTCGTGTTCGGTTTTCAATATACAAGAGGATGAAAAATAAAATACAATACAAACACGCAGAAAGCAAAGGCGTTAATGTAACTCTACGTGAAATATTTCTTTTCATACATTTTTTTTCTGAAAATATTTTTATATATTTTATTTTCACAATATTTCAATTTTATTAATGATCTTTTACGTTGTGAAATATACAGAAAAAGATAATCTAAATCTCAACGCTAAACAATTTTTGAAAAATACAATACTTTTTTTCCGGCTAAAAATTTCATTTATTCTAAAACTAATAATATAAAAATTACGGTTCTCAAACAATTCTGCTATTGTTACATAAATATTAACGACACATTTAAAAAAAATATGTATTGTGATTATTATTATAGAAATCATGAAGTGTCGAGAAATTTTTCGATCATAATTTGCATTAATTATTATTGAAAAAAAATCGGCATTCAAACAAACTTTAAAAATAACGTCGTGTTCGGTTTTCAATATACAAGAGGATGAAAAATACAATACAAATACGCAGAAAGCAAAGGCGTTAATGTAACTCTACGTGAAATATTTCTTTTTACACTTTTTTTTTCAGAAAATAATTTTACATATTTTATTTTTTTTTTCACAATATTTCAACTTTATTGATGATCTTTTACGTTGTGAATTATATAGAAAAAGGTAATCTAAATCTCAACGCTACACAATTTTTGAAGAATAGAATACTTTCCTACTTAAAATTTTATTTATTCTAAAACTAATAATATGAAAATTACAAAATTTCGGTTCTCAAACAATTCGGTTATTATTACATAAATATTAACATAACATTTTTAAAAAAATTATATACTTTGTTTACTTTTATAGAAATCATGAAATGTCGAGAAATTTTTTTACATTAATAATTATTGAAAAAATTTGAACAAACTTTAGAAATGAATTATGTTTGATACCCAAAGATCCATTTTATGTAAATATTAAATAAAATATAATTTTTAATGAAAATTAAAAAATACGTATATAGTTCGAGAAGTTCAAGGTGAAAATATAATAATACTAGTTTTTTAGGGCAGAAAGACCTATGGTCAACAGCCCTTTATAGCAGTAGAATTACATTTTATTTTTGTTATATTGATAATGACATTTTTTTTGTTAACATTTTTTTTTTGTAATTTATTGCTGCAATAAATATTATTATTATTACTAGTTTTTAGTAAGCATTTTTTATAAATATAATAGAATACGTAAAAATACAGTTTACAATGTTTAAAGTATTTTTATTACAAATTTTTTGGCTGTAATTGTACAATAATTGCAATAAACATGAGTATTATTTGGATTAAAATAAATTAATATGTAATAAACTTTTTTTGTTATTTTTAAATAATACTTAAATTAATTTGAAAGTTTTTATTTATTTTTATAAAGTAATAAGAAATCTATAATCTATTTTTTATATTCAAATTAATTTTCCAATTAATGTAATAAATAATTTTTAATTTTTCTCATTAAATTAATCAAAATTTCTTTTAATTTATAATTAATTCTCAAATGTATATTAAAATATTTAAAGCTAAAATCATTATATTTATATTTAGAAAAGTCTTAAAACTATGTATTTTTTCTTTAGAAATATTTTATTCGACAAATCCTTTATAAGCAGCCTTAAATGAATTGTGTTCATACTTTATGAAATTGTCTTTAATTATTCAGATATTATGTTATAATCTGTTATTAAATGTTAAAATTAGTTTCAATGACAGACAAAAAATTATAAGTAAATAATACCAAAAAATAAATTTCTTAAAATTAAACAATTTTTGGAGAATGTAGTTTTTTTATTAATTCTGAAATATTTGTTAAATGAAAATTGATTTAATTATATAATACAAATAAAAGGATAAATTTAGGATACTTTTTCGGGGCCGATTAAAAAAATTGCGGGGGACCCGAATCAAAATTATTAGGGGTCAGATTAAAATATTACGCAATATCCTAAAAAAAAACATTTCAATTTTTATTATTATAAATGCATTATTACATATTATATAAAATTGTAGAGTATTATAGTTATTTTCGTTGCAAAACCGTTAATTACACCATGAAAATTATAGGTTTGAGTTCCGAGGAAAACACTTCGGCCTTGACTGAAAGATACTTAAAAAGTAAAAAATAACAAATAAAGAAACATATATTGATGCTAATTTTGTGTCATAATTGTAAGTTTCGCCAAGTTTCAACATTTAAAACTGAATCTTTATTCTTGTTTCTTCTTTATATTTCTGTTTCTGTCATTTCAATTATTGTGTTCACTCAATGTATCCCTCTCCGTTTCTTGTGTTCGTGTTCAAACAAAATTGCCACATTTTATATTCTTCGTGCATCAAAATATTTGTTACGTTTCCGAATCTGAATCTGCGTCTCGCAATCAGCGATTGCCTTTCAGTTCCAAGATACTTGCGCACCCGTCCGAATACCTGGATTTCCTCGTCGCTGTCGTATTTCCGACGGTCTATAATATGAGCTCGCTCGCTGTTTGCCCTAATAGTTTCAAGGATTATTTAGAAAATTGCTGATTTATTCCACCTCCATTCACTTTATAAACTGTTTTATTTCAAAGTATTATTTTTTAAACTGTTTCTAAAAGAACAATTTATTTTCTTTTCTTCTTGGATTTATTTAAATTCCAAGTATTAAAAGCAGCTTATGTCATTTATATATTACTGAAAAAATATTTAATAAACTTTAGAGATTTTATATATTTTTCACAAATCGAAGTAAGAATAAAAATAAAGCTTAAATTAAATATTTCAAAAAAAAACTGCACTGGATTGTGATTTTTTTCTTATTATACGAAAATAAATAAATATCATAAAATGTTGTACATATTTAAAAAAAATCGAATTATTTTTTTAATTTAAATTTTAAAAAATTACATGGAAGCAAAAATATTCTCACAATATAGAAAATCTTGTGAAAATAAAAACACAAAAAATTGGTTATCAACTATTTCCATGATTTCAGCAAAATTTGTATTTTAAAAATTATGAACAATATTTCATTGTTGCTTGAAGACCAAATCACCTTTGTTTCTCAGAAATATTCTACTTCTTCAAAAAAAAAACACTTTCTATCATAGTAAAATTCTTTGAACGATTTCTCTAAGCTACGTTTTTTTTTCTTAAATAAATAAATTTGAAAAAAAATAAAAAAAATTCCATGATTTAAATAAGTAGAAAACTTCATTCTGTTATATAATTTTGTATTTAGTTATTTACAAACTTTAATTTATTCATTTTAAATATATTAAAACATTCTGAAAATTACATAATCTATTGCTTTATTTATATACCTAACTATTTTGTAGTAGTTTAAGTTGATCCAAGATATCATGGAGTATCATTCTATTCCATTCTATTTCACACCAAGAAGCTTCCATGAACTCTTCGTCCATCGTTTCTTCGTTTCTTTCCATGTTATCGAACAGACGGTTTATAATATTTATGAGTATCCGCATCTCCTCTTGCAATGCTCGAATTAAAGTCATTTCAAAACTTTAATTTAAATTAAACTATACTCAATGTGAATTGGAGAAGAAAAGAGATTTATGTTCTTTTCAAAATTCTCTGATCTGAAACTGCCTTAATGGTCTTCCGCTCTTTCAGCCCAGATTAATGTTGGATAGAGAATGGAAACTTTTTTTATATCAGCAGCTCCCAAGAATATAAACTATCCTAGAAAGCCAGAAAAAAATCGAAAGACAGGACAGTACTGAGTGTGACAAGAAGATGATGTTTCAGTGCTCGTGGGTGCTCCAGTACAACTGTATAGTTTTGTCAAGAGCAAAGTGGTTTATATATGTAAAAATCAAACACTACTCCTCTTTTATAGGCGTGGTCCCCTTTTGAAGGTCAACTCCTCCTCAAATAAAACTTGGGGGAGGGTTGTTCGGAAAAACTAGGTAAACCGTAGGGTTTTCTTGGAATAATAAAAATATACTATGGAATTTGATAGTAAAGCAATTTATGCATTACGAGGAAGGTAAAGATACAGATAATATTGAAGTCTCAATTATCAGGAAATATAAAACTAAACTTAAACTTTTTCCAACTGATATACATGTTTTATATTTGTTTCTTTACAAAATTATATGTGTTTAATTCGTCGAAAGGGCTATCAACCAATGTTTTCGCCAAATTTTGTACTATTAAATAATATTCGCATACCGCCGAAATCCACTGCTCTTTCAGCATTTAAAATGTTGTATGATAATCAATTTTTTTAAATAATTATTAAAGAAATCATAAAATTACGTAATTTATTGCTTATGATTTTATAAATAATAACTATTACATTTCTTTTCATGATTTTAACAAAATTTGTATTTTAAAAATAATGTTTATTCAAGTACTTTATAATATTATTCCATTGCTGCTTGAAGAGAAAATCACCTTTGTTTCTCTGAAATATTTTACTTTTTCTTCAAACAAAAAAAATATTTTAATTTCTATCATAGTTAATAAAATCTTTGAACGATTTGCTGAGCTTCGTTTTTTTTGGATTACGGATTTGTAACAATGAGGTAGAGTCATCGATAGCGATTTTTGAACGATTGCGAATAGTTGTACAAAACAAAAGAAAGAATCAGTTCTAATGTATTGCCAGAAAATAAAGACAGAAAACTGGTAGATTCCCTTAATAAAAATAAATAAATTTGAACAAAAAATTGAAAAAATTACGTTTATTAATAATCTTTAAATTTCCATGATTTAAGTAAATAAAAAACTTCATTCTGTTATATAATATTGTATTTAGTTATTTAAAAACTTTAATTTATTCATTTTAAATATATTAAAACATTCTGAAAATTACATAATCTATTGCTTTATTTATATACCTAATTATTTTGTAGTAGTTTAAGTTGATCCAAGATATCATGGAGTATCATTCTATTCCATTCTATTTCACACCAAGAAGCTTCCATGAACTCTTCGTCCATCGTTTCTTCGTTTCTTTCCATGTTATCGAACAGACGGTTTATAATATTTATGAGTATCCGCATCTCCTCTTGCAACGCTCGAATTAAAGTCATTTCAAAACTTTAATTTAAATTAAACTATACTCAATGTGAATTGGAGAAGAAAAGAGATTTATGTTCTTTTCAAAATTCTCTGAACTGAAACTGCCTTAATGGTCTTCCGCTCTTTTAGCCCAGATTAATGTTGGATAGAGAATCGAAACTTTTTTTTATATCAGCAGCTCCCAAGAATATAAACTATCCTAGAAAGCCAGAAAAAAATCGAAAGACAGGACAGTACTGAATGTGACAAGAAGATGATGTTTCAGTGCTCGTGGGTGCTCCAGTACAACTGTATAGTTTTGTCAAGAGCAAAGTGGTTTATATATGTAAAAATCAAACACAACTCCTCTTTTATAGGCGTGGTCCCCTTTTGAAGGTCAACTCCTCCTCAAATAAAACTTGGGGGAGGGTTGTTCGGAAAAACTAGGTAAACCTTAGGGTTTTCTTGGAATAATAAAAATATACTATGGAATTTGATAGTAAAGCAATTTATGCATTACGAGGAAGATACAGATAATATTGAAGTCTCAATTATCAGGAAATATAAAACTAAACTTAAACTTTTTCTAACTGATATACATTTTTGTATTTGTTTCTTTACTAAATTTTATTTGTTTAATACGTCGAAAGGGCTACATTGGGCTATCGAGCCCTTTATCCTAATTCTTATTATCCTAAGAAAACCCTAAGGTTTACCTAAAATATTTATTATTTAAATATTTACTATTAATATTTATGCTTCCATGTAACTTTTTCAAATTTAAATAAATTAAAATAATTCGGATTTTTTTAAATATGTGTGATATTTGTATGAATAAATATATTTGAAACAACATTTTATGATATTTATTAATTTTCATATAATAAGCCAAAAATCACAATCCGGTACAAGGATTTTTTTAAAAATATTTAATTTAACCTTTATTTTTATTCTTACTTTAATTTGTGAAAAATATATAAAATCTCTAAAGTTTATCAAATATTTTTTCAGTAATATATATATGACATAAGCTGCTTTTAATACTTGGAATTTAATACTGTTTAATTTTTGTAAAGAAATCAATTTTGTACTATTAAATTATATTTGCATGCCTCCGAATTCCTCTGCTCTTTCATCATTGAAAATGTTGTATGATAATCATTTTTTTTTATACAAAGTGATGAAATAGGAATGAAAAGGAAACAGGCGTTGATTTGTTTATTCACAATAATATTATATAGAAATTATATAAAAATAAGAGATCAGTAGGAATTCACAACAAAAATTTCAAAATTAAATTTCAATATATTAAGTAACTCTTTGAGCATATTTTCTGATTTTCTCTTCAAGTTCTCCATTAAGTCATTACCAAATCTGACATTGACGATATCTCCTCCTCCAATTAATAATGTCAATTAGAAAGACCAACGACTACATATTTTTGATTATTTCCAAACTTGTCTTTCCGCTAAGAATGAAGTAGAATGCATCAAAAAAAAAATTCTTTTATTACCTGCATAATAGTCACAAAGTTACTGCTTCCATCTTGCGGAAGAGCATCAACAATCATATGTTATATAAAGTGGATCGCAATATAATTACGAACAAATATATTGAGAATATAACTTGAGAAACGCAGAAGTAGACTACACAAATCTCACTTTTTTGTATACAAAAAGATGAAATAAATACGAAAGTAATGATGATTCATAAAAATTAATAATACAAAAGATTTTTTTTAAACATATTTATTCATAGAAATCATAAAGACACATAAAACATAGAAATATTTTAAATTTAGAAAATTAATATTCAATTGCCAATTGTTTTCTCAACCTTTGCGGTTCAAGTTGAGCTATTTTCAGTTGATCCTTGAGATCCTGGAGTCTCGATCTGAACATGACTACTTCTTGCATCGAAGTTTGCATCATCTCTTTCAGCATTATTTCTTTGTTCTTCTCCAAGTAATCTAACGTATTATTTATTAAATATGTCAATCTCTGAATCTGCTCCTTCAATTGCTTAATTTCTGCCATTTTACAAACTTTAAGTTAAATTTAAGAATACTCGATGTGAATTAGAACAACAAAATATTTTTTGTTATTTCCAAAATTCTATATTCTAAATTTAGTTTATGTAAATGGCTGTATGCTCTTTCAGTCAAGAATGATGTTGGATAGAAAAATGTAACTATTTTTATACAAAGTTCAATAAGAGTGGGGAGTAATAGTGGGGGTTCGGGAGTAGTCGGTGAATTTTAGGGTTTTCTTAGGAAAAGAATATTATGATATGGAATTTAGTAGTTAAGTTGTAAATTTAGGTATTACTAGAAATTTGTGGGTACCGAGAATTTTTGGGAACCGGGAAATATTTAAACCATTCGAGAAATACAAAAGTTGGTAGAACTTATTTTTGAAGAAAATAGTAAAAAAGAAACATTTTTCCATCAACTACAAAATTAGTAAACATATTATTGAATTTGTACATCTTATTATTTTTATAGACCAAGGCATTTTTTATTACGATTTTAACTAAAATTTTTAAAAAAAATTGATTCTGTTGATGACAGTGAAGAAAGTGAAGTTTCTGTTCTATCTCGAATTGTTAAAATACTAATTTTTAATATAATTATAAAGAGATAATTTTCATTCAATAAGTTTGGTACACATTTTATTAACATGTATAGGAGAATCAGTATAAGCTGAAATTCTCTCAATCCGACGACATCAAGATGATTTCATAAAAAAAATTGAAGTTGAATAAAAATTGCAAAGAACGTATGAAACTACAATGATATAAAAATATAGAAAACTACAAAGTTCATTCTGTTATATAATTTATTATTTAGTTAATTACAAACTTTAATTTATTTATTTCAAATATAATAAAAGAATCTGAAAATTACAAAATCTTGTTTAACATTGAATTTCAGTATTTATATTTTAAAATAGTGAATATAATCTTTTTTGTTAATTCGAATTAATAAAACTTTATCTTTTAGTAAGCTAGTTGAAATTGATCCTCGATGTCCAGGAAACTAATTAAATGCCACTTCATTTCATACAACAAAGCTTAATCATTTTTTAAATAATTATTGAAACAATCATAAAATTACATAATCTATTGCTTTTGATCTAATAAATCATGATTATTACATTTCTTTGCATTAATAATATTTCATCTTTCTTTTTGATAGTTTTTTTTTATACAAAGTGATAAAATATAATTAAAAAGAAACTGGCGTTGATTTGTAATATTCAATCATAATAGCAAAAAAATGTCTTAAAAGAAGTTTATTCACTTTAATAATATATAGAAATTATATGAATTAACTATGAAAATGTATCTATCTTGAATTTCAATACATTTTTAGAAAAAAACGTATATTGCTATTAAATGACCAAAATTTTATATTTATAAAATCATAAATCTATAATTTAATTTTTATAACTTTTTTTTTATAATTTACATTTGAATTCTAAAATAATTAGACTCATTTCCGGGAAATTTAACAACACTTAATAATGTTAATTTGAAAAACCAACTACTTCCAATTTTTGATTATTTCCAAAATATTCTTTCCGCAAAGAATGAAGATGTCACAAAATTACTGTTTCCATTTTGAGACAGAGCATAAAAAAATATATTTTATATAAAGTGGATCGCAATATATATTACGAATAAATATATTGAGTCACGCAGAATATAACTTGAGAAACTCGGAAGTAAACAAGAAAAATCTCACTTTTATGTATACAAAAAGATGAAATAAATACGAAAAGAATGAAAATTAATAATACAAAAGATTTTTTTTTAAACAAATTTATTCATTTAAATCATTATAAAACATAGAAATATTATAAACTTTAAACAATTTAGAAAATTAATATTCAATTGCCAATTGTTTTCTCAACCTTTGCGGTTCAAGTTGAGCTATTTTCAGTTGATCCTTGAGATCCTGAAGTCTCGATCTGAACATGACTACTTCTTGCATCGAAGTTTGCATCATCTCTTTCAGCATTATTTCTTTGTTCTTCTCCAAGTAATCTAACGTATTATTTATTAAATATGTCAATCTCAGAATTTGCTCCTTCAATTGCTTAATTTCTGCCATTTTACAAACTTTAATTCAAATTTAAGAATACTCGATGTGAATTAGAAGAACAAAATATTTTTTGTTATTTCTAAAATTCTATATTCTAAATTTAGTTTATGTAAATGGCTGTATGCTCTTTCAGTCAAGAATGATGTTGGATAGAAAAAGTAACTAGTTTTATACAAGGTTCAATATGAGTGGGGAGTAATAGTGGGGGTTCGGGAGTAGTAGGTGAATTTTAGGGTTTTCTTAGTAAAAGATTACTAGAAATTTTTTGGCTGCCCAGAATTTTTGGGAACAGGGAAATATTTAAACCATTCGAAAAATACAAAAGTTGGTAGAACTTATTTTTGAAGAAAATAGTTATTATTTATATAATGCAACTCGTTTTTTATTACGATTGTATCAATAATTGAAAAAAAAAATCTGATTCAGTCGAAACAGTGACGAAATTGAAGTTTTTGTTCTATCTCCAATTGTTAAAATACTTATTGTTAATATAATTAGAAAGAGATAATTTTCGTTTATGAGCTGAAATTTTCTCAATCTGTCTCATCAAGATAATTTCTTAAAAAAATTGATGTTGAATAAAAATTATAAAGAACGTATGATACTATCATAATATAAATAAGTTGAAAACTACAAACTTCATTCTGTTATATAATTTTTTATTTAGTTATTTACAAACTTTAATTTATTTATTTCAAATATAATAAAAGAATCTGAAAATTACAAAATCTTGTTCAACATTGAATTTCAGTATTTATATTTCATAATAGTGAATATAATCTTTTATGTTAATTCGAATTAATAAAACTTTATCTTTTAGTAAGCTAATTGAAATTGATCCTCGATGTCCAGGAAACTAATTAAATACCACTTCATTTCATACAACGAAGCTTCAATCATTTTTTAAAATAATTATTGAAACAATCATAAAATTACTTAATCTATTGCTTTTGATCTAATAAATCATGATTATTACATTTCTTTGCATTAATAATATTTCATCTATCTTTTTGATAGTTTTTTTTTATACAAAGTGATAAAATATAATTAAAAAGAAACTGTCGTTTATTTGTAATAATCAATCATAATAGCAAAAAAATGTCTTAAAAGAAGTTTATTCACTTTAATAATATATAGAAATTATATGAATTAACTAAGAAAATGTATCTATTTTGAATTTCAATACATTTTTAGAAAAAAACGTATATTGCTATTAAATGACCAAAATTTTATATTTATAAAATCATAAATCTATAATTTAATTTTTATAACTTTTTTTTTATAATTCACATTTGAATTCTAAAATAATTAGACTCATTTCCAGGAAATTTAACAACACTTAATAATGTTAATTTGAAAAACCAACTACTTCCAATTTTTGATTATTTCCAAAATATTCTTTCCGCAAAGAATGAAGATGTCACAAAATTACTGTTTCCATTTTGAGACAGAGATAAAAAATTATATTTTATATAAAGTGGATCGCAATATAATTACGAATAAATATATTGAGTCATGCAGAATATAACTTGAGAAACTCAGAAGTAAACAACAAAAATCTCACTTTTATGTATACAAAAAGATGAAATAAATACGAAAGGAATGAAAATTAATAATACAAAAGATTTTTTTTAAACAAATTTATTCATTTTAGTAATTATAAAAAATATATAGAAATATAAATCCTAATCATTTCAGAAAATCAATCTTCAATTTCCAGTTGTTAAAAAGAATAATCTGATCGATTTTCAGAAAAGCTTCGATTTTTCCAACCTTTACGCTTCATGTTGAGCTAGTTGAATTTTTTCCTCGAGATACTGGATTATCCTACTGAAGATGCCTATTTTTTGCAACGAAAATTCCAACCTATCTTCCAGCGTTGTTTCTTCGTTCATCTCCAAGTTATCTAAAATATTATTTATTAAATATGTCAATCTCTGAATATGCTCCTTAAATTCCTTAATTTCTTCCATTTTACAAACTTTAATTTAAATTTATTTCCAAAATTCTATATTCTAAATTTCTATATTTCTAAATTCTAAATTTAGTTTTTGTAAATGGTTGTATGCTCTTTCAGTCAAGAATGATGTTGGATAGAAAAAGTAACTATTTTTATACAAAGTTCAATAAGAGTGGGGAGTAATAGTGGGGGTTCGGGAGTAGTCGGTGAATTTTAGGGTTTTCTTAGGAAAATAAAATTATGATATGAAATTTACTAGTAAAGTTGTAAATTTAGGTATTACTAGAAATTTGTGGCTGCCGAGAATAGTTGGGAACCGGGAAATATTTAAACAATTCGAGAAATACAAAAGATGGTAGAATTTATTCTTGAAGAAAATAGTATAAAATAAACATTTTTCAATCAACTACAAAAATTAGTAAAAATATGTATTGAAAAAATCTGATTTTATTGATTTTTGTTCTATCTCGAATTGTTAAAATACTTATTGTTAATATAATTATAAAAAGATAATTTTCATTCAATAAATTTGGTACACAAATTTTTAACATGATTAGGAGAAACTTCATCAAAAAAATCTAAATTGAATAAAAATTGCAAAGAACGCATGAAACTACTATGATATAAAAAGTTTATTCTGTTATATAATATTGTATTTAGTTATTTAAAAACTTTAATTTATACATTTTAAATATATTAAAACATTCTGAAAATTACATAATCTATTGCTTTATTTATATACCTAACTATTTTGTAGTAGTGTAAGTTGATCGAAGATATCATCCAGTATCATTCTATTCCATTGTATTTCACACCAAGAAGCTTCCATGAACTCTTCGTCCATCGTTTCTTGGTTTCTTTCCATGTTATTGAACAGACGGTTTATAATATTTAAGAGTATCCGCATCTCCTCTTCCAACGCTGTAATTAAAGTCATTTCAAAACTTTAATTTAAATTAAACTATACTCAATGTGAATTGGAGAAGAAAAGAGATTTATGTTCTTTTCAAAATTCTCTGATCTGAAACTGCCTTAATGGTCTTCCGCTATTTCAGCCCAGATTAATGTTGTTTAGAGAATCGAAACTTTTTATTATATCAGCAGCTCCCAAGAATATAAACTATCCTAGAAAGCCAGAAAAAAATCAAAAGACAGGACAGTACTGAGTGTGACAAGAAGATGATGTTTTAGTGCTCGTGGGTGCTCCAGTACAACTGTATAGTTTTGTCAAGAGCAAAGTGGTTTATATATGTAAAAATCAAACACTACTCCTCTTTTATAGGCGTGGTCCCCTTTTGAAGGTCAACTCCTCCTCAAATAAAACTTGGGTGAGGGTTGTTCGGAAAAACTGGGTAAACCTTAGGGTTTTCTTAGAATAATAAAAATATACTATGGAATTTGATAGTAAAGCAATTTATGCATTACGAGGAAGGTAAAGATACAGATAATATTGAAGTCTCAATTATCAAGAAATATAAAACTAAACTTAAACTTTTTCCAACTGATATACATGTTTTATATTTGTTTCTTTACAAAATTATATTTGTTTAATTCGTCGAAAGGGCTATCAACCAATGTTTACGCCAAATTTTGTACTATTAAACATTATTCGCATACCGCCGAAATCCACTGCTCTTTCAGCATTTAAAATGTTGTATGATAATCAATTTTTTTAAATAATTATTAAAGAAATCAAAAAATTACGTAATCTATTGCTTTTGATTTTATAAATAATAACTATTACATTTCTTTCCATGATTTTAACAAAATTTGTATTTTAAAAATAATGTTTATTCACGTACTTTATAATATTATTCTATTGCTGCTTGAAGAGAAAATCACCTTTGTTTCTCTGAAATATTTTACTTTTTCTTCAAACAAAAAAAATATTTTAATTTCTATCATAGTTAATAAAATCTTTAAACGATTTGCTGAGCTTCGTTTTTTTTTGGATTACGGATTTGTAACAATGAGGTAGAGTCATCGATAGCGATTTTTGAACGATCGCGAATAGTTGTACAAAAAACTGATTCTTTCTAATGTATTGCCAGAAAATAAAGACAGAAAACTGGTAGATTCCCTTAATAAAAATAAATAAATTTGAACAAAAAATTGAAAAAATTACCTTTATTAATAATCTTTAAATTTCCATGATTTAAGTAAGTAAAAAACTTCTGTTATATAATATTGTATTTAGTTATTTAAAACCTTTAATTTATTCATTTTAAATATATTAAAACATTCTGACAATTACATAATCTATTGCTTTATTTATATACCTAACTATTTTGTAGTAGTTTAATTTGATCCACGATATCCTCGAGTATCAATCTATTCCATTGTATTTCACACCAGGAAGCTTCTATGTACTCTTCGTCCATCGTTTCTTCGTTTCTATTCAAGTTATCGAACAGACGGTTTATAATATTTATGAGTATCTGTACCTCCTGTACCAACGCTGGAATTAATGTCATTTCAAAACTTTAATTTAAATTAAACTATATTCAATGTGAATTGGAAAAGAAAAGAGATTTATTTTCTTTTCAAAATACTCTGATCTGAAACTGCCTTTCGCAAATGGTCTTCCGCTCTTTCAGCCCAGAATGATGTTGGATAGAAAAGCGAAACTATTTTTTGTATCAGCAGTTCCCAAGAATATAAACTATCCTAGAAAGCCAGAAAAAAATTAAAGACGTTTTGTCAAGACCAAAGTGGTTTAAATATGTAAAAATGAAACAGTACTACTCCTTTTTGTAGGCGTGGTCCCCTTTTAAGGGTCCTCCTCAAATAAAAGGGGGTGGGGTGTTCAGAAAAACTAGGTAAACCTTAGGGTTTTCTTAGTATAATAAGAATTAGGATAAAGGGCTCGATAGCCCAATGTAGCCTTTTCGACGAATTAAACAAATAAAATTTTGTAAAGAAACAAATATAAAAATGTATATCAGTTAGAAAAAGTTTAAGTTTAGTTTTATAATTCCTGATAATTGAGACTTCAATATTATCTGTATCTTTACCTTCCTCGTAATGCATAAATTGCTTTACTATCAAATTCCATAGTATATTTTTATTATCCTAAGAAAACCCTAAGGTTTACCTAGTTTTTCCGAACACCCCTCCCATAACTTTTATTTGAGGAGGAGTTGACCTTCAAAAGGGGACCACGCCTAGAAAAGAGGAGTAGTGTTTGATTTTTACATATATAAACCACTTTGCTCTTGACAAAACTATACAGTTGTACTGGAGCACCTACGAGCACAAAAACATCATCTTCTTGTCACACTCAGTTCTGTCCTGTCTTTCGATTTTTTTCTGGCTTTTTGAATTTTGAAAAGAAGATAAATCTCTTTTCTTTTCCAATTCACATTGAATATAGTTTAATTTAAATTATAGTTTTGAAATGGCATTAATTCCAGCGTTGGAGGAGGAGATGCGGATGCTCATAAATATTATAAACCGACTGTTGGATAACTTGGAAAGAAACGAAGAAACGATGGACGAAGAGTTCATGGAAGCTTCTTTGTGTGAAATACAATGGAATAGAATGATACTCCAGGATATCGAGGATCAACTTAAAGTACTACAAAATAGATAGGTATATAAATAAATAAAGCAATTAATTATGTAATTTTCAGATTGATTTAATATATGTAAAATGAATAAATTAAAGTTTGTAAATAACTAAATAAATAATTATATAACACAATGATTTTTGAAGTTTTCTACTTATTTATATCATGGAAATTTAAAGATTATTAATAGAGACAATTTTTTCGATTTTTTTTTAAATTTATTTATTTTTTTATAATTAGGTTTACCGGTAACTATATTGATAGATTGACTAATCTATGTAAAATTAATCGAAACAACTATTATTAAGTGATTCCGATCTACCAGTTTTTGTCTTTATTTTCTAGAAAGAATCAGTTTTTTTTAATTCAACTATTTGCGATCTATGACTCTGTCTCATTGTTACAAAACCGCAACACAAAAAAATTAAGCTGAAGAAAATCGAAAACTCGTTCAAAGAATTTTAGTATGATAGAAATTGAAAGTTTTTTTTGAAGAAATAGAATATTTAGAAACAAAGGTGATTTGGTCTTCAAGCAGCAATGAAATTTATTGTTCATAATTTTTAAAATACAAATTTTGCAGAAATCGTGAAAATTTATGATAAACCTACCCTTGCACCCGCAAAATCATTTGTGATTAATGAGTAGATTATAACCAATTTCTTCAATCAATTTTTTGTATTTTTATATGTTTTTAGAGAATTTCTGTTTCAATTAATTCATATTTGTAGAAATCCCATATTTTGTATATTGTGATAATATTTTGTGATAATATATAATTGACATAAGCTGCTTTTAATACTTGGAATTTAATACTGTTTAATTTTGTAAGAAATCAATTTTGTACTATTAAATTACATTCTTTTCGCTAAGAATGAAGTAGAATGCATCAAAAGAAAATTTTTCTTTTATTACCTGCATAATAGTCACAAAGTTACTGTTTCCATCTTGCGGCATCTTGCAATCATATGTTATATAAAGTGGATCGCAATATAATTACGAACAAATATATTGAGTCACGCAGAATATAATTTGAGAAACGCAGAAGTAGACTACACAGTAGACTACAAGTAGACTCACTTTTTTGTATACAAAAAGATGAAATAAATACGAAAGTAATGATGATTCATAAAAATTAATAATACAAAAGATTTTTTTTAAAACATATTTATTCATAGAAATCATAGACACATAGAAATATTTTAAATTTAGAAAATTAATATTCAATTGCCAATTGTTTTCTCAACCTTTGCGGTTCAAGTTGAGCTATTTTCAGTTGATCCTTGAGATCCTGGAGTCTCGATCTGAACATGACTACTTCTTGCATCGAAGTTTGCATCATCTCTTTCAGCATTATTTCTTTGTTCTTCTCCAAGTAATCTAACGTATTATTTATTAAATATGTCAATCTCTGAATCTGCTCCTTCAATTGCTTAATTTCTGCCATTTTACAAACTTTAAGTTAAATTTAAGAATACTCGATGTGAATTAGAACAACAAAATATTTTTTGTTATTTCCAAAATTCTATATTCTAAATTTAGTTTATGTAAATGGTTCTCTGCTCTTTCAGTCAAGAATGATGTTGGATAGAAAAAGTAACTAGTTTTATACAAGGTTCAATATGAGTGGGGGGTAATAGTGGGGTTCGGGAGTAGTCGGTGAATATTAGGGTTTTCTTAGGAAAAGAATATTATGATATGGAATTTAGTTGTTAAGTTGTAAATTTAGGTATTACTAGAAATTTGTGGATACTGAGAATTTTTGGGAACCGGGAAATATTTAAACCATTCGAGAAATACAAAAGTTGGTAGTACTTATTTTTGAAGAAAATAGTAAAAAATAAACATTTTTCAATCAACTACAAAATTAGTAAACATATTATTGAATTAGTACGTCTTATTATTTTTATAGACCAACGCATTTTTTATTTCGATTGTACCAAAAATTTAAAAAAAATCTGATTCTATTGATGACAGTGAAGAAAGTGAAGTTTTTGTTCTACCTCGAATTGTTAAAATACTTATTTTTAATATAATTATAAAGAGATAATTTTCATTCAATAAATTTGGTACACATTTTATTAACATGTTTAGGAGAAACAGCATAAGCTGAAATTTTCTCAATCCGTCGTCATCAAGATGATTACTTAAAAAAAATCGAAGTTGCAAAGAACGTATGAAACTGCCATGATATAAATAAGTAGAAAACTACAAACTTCATTCTGTTATATAATTTTTTATTTAGTTATTTACAAACTCTAATTTATTTATTTCAAATATAATAAAAGAATCTGAAAATTACAAAATCTTGTTCAACCTTGAATTTCAGTATTTATATTTTATAATAGTGAATATAATCTTTTTTGTTAATTCGAATTAATAAAACTGTATCTTTTAGTAAGCTAGTTGAAATTGATCCTTTAATTGATTCCTGTCCAGGAAACTAATTAAATACCACTTCATTTCATACAACGAAGTTTCAATCATTTTTTTAAATAATTATTGAAACAATCATAAAATTACATAATCTATTGCTTTTGATTTTATAAATAATGACTATTACATTTCTTTGCATTAATATAATTTTATCTATCTTTTTATAGTTTTTTTTTATACAAAGTGATGAAATATAATTTAAAAAAAACTGGCGTTGATTTGTGATATCAATCATAATACCAACAAAAATGTTTTTAAAAAAGTTTATTCACCATAATATTATATAGAAATTATTTAAAAATATAATATCTGGAGGAATAAACCAAGAAAATGAATGTATCTTGAATTTCAATAAATTTTTCGAAAAAAAAATATGTTTTGCTATTAAATTAGCAAAATTTTATAAAATCATAAATCTATAATTTTTTTTTACTTACAGTTGATAATTTATTTCTTTGAGCAATTTTTTTTACTAGTTTCCAGGAAATTTAAAAACAATTAATAATGTCAATTTGAAAGACCAACTATTTCCAATTTTTGATTGTTTCCAAAATTTTCTTTCCGCCAAGAATGAAGTTGGACGAAGCGTAATAGTCACGAAATTAATGTTTCTACTTTGAGACAGAGCATCAAAAAATTATATGTTATATAAAGTGGATCGCAATATAACTACGAGTCACGCAGAATATAACTTGAAACTCTGAAGTAAACAAGAAAAATCTCACTTTTATGTATACAAAAAGATGAAATAAATACGAAAGGAATGAAAATTAATAATACAAATTTTTTTTTTTTAAACAAATTTATTCATTTAAATCATTATAAAACATAGAAATATTATAAACTTTAAACAATTTAGAAAATTAATATTCAATTGCCAATTGTTTTCTCAACCTTTGATGTTCAAGTTGAGCTATATACAGTTGATCCTTGAGATACTGGAGTCTCGATCTGAACATGACTACTTCTTGCATCGAAGTTTGCATCATCTCTTTCAGCATTATTTCTTTGTTCTTCTCCAAGTAATCTAACGTATTATTTATTAAATATGTCAATCTCTGAATCTGCTCCTTCAATTGCTTAATTTCTGCCATTTTACAAACTTTAAGTTAAATTTAAGAATACTCGATGTGAATTAGAAGAACAAAATATTTTTTGTTATTTCTAAAATTCTATATTCTAAATTTAGTTTATGTAAATGGCTGTATGCTCTTTCAGTCAAGAATGATGTTGGATAGAAAAAGTAACTAGTTTTATACAAGGTTCAATATGAGTGGGGAGTAATAGTGGGGGTTCGGGAGTAGTCGGTAAATTTTAGGGTTTTCTTAGTAAAGGAATATTATGATTTGGAATTTCGTAGTAAAGTTATAAATTCAGGTATTACTAGACATTTTTTGGCTGCCCAGAATTTTTGGGAACAGGGAAATATTTAAACCATTCGAAAAATACAAAAGTTGGTAGTACTTATTTTTGAAGAAAATAGTTATTATTTATATAATGAAACTCGTTTTTTATTACGATTGTATCAATAATTGAAAAAAAAATCTGATTCAGTCGAAACAGTGACGAAAGTGAAGTTTTTGTTCTATCTCCAATTGTTAAAACACTTATTGTTAATATAATTAGAAAGAGATAATTTTCGTTCATGAGCTGAAATTTTCTCAATCTGTCTCATCAAGATAATTTCTTAAAAAAATTGATGTTGAATAAAAAATATAAAGAACGTATGAAACTATCATAATATAAATAAGTAGAAAACTACAAACTTCATTCTGTTATATAATTTTTTATTTAGTTATTTACTAACTTTAATTCATTTATTTCAAATATATTAAAAGAATCTGAAAATTACAAAATCTTGTTCAACATTGAATTTCAGTATTTATATTTTATAATAGTGAATATAATCTTTTTTGTTAATTCGAATTAATAAAACTTTATCTTTTAGTAAGCTAGTTGATATTGATTCTCGATGTCCAGGAAACTAATTTAATACCACGTCATTTCATACAACGAAACTTCAATCATTTTTTGAAATAATTATTGAAACAATCATAAAATTACATAATCTATTGCTTTTAATAATATTTCATCTTTTTTTTTATAGTTTTTTTTATTTTTTATACAAAGTGATAAAATATAATTAAAAAGAAACTGGCGTTGATTTGTAATATTCAATCATAATAGCAAAAAAATGTCTTAACAGAAGTTTATTCACTTTAATAATATATAGAGGTGGAAAGTCTACGGTCGATAGCCTTTTGGTCAGTTATTTTATATTGAAGTCAAGAAGAATATAATTTGAGAAACGCAGAAGTAAACAACAAAAATCTCACTTTTTTGTATACAAACTGATGAAATAAATACGAAAGAAATGATGATTCATGAAAATTAATAATAAAGAAGAATTATTTTAAACAAATTTATTCATTTTAGTAATTACAAAACATATATAGAAATATAAATCCTAATCATTTCAGAAAATCAATCTTCAATTTCTAGTTGTTGTTAAAAATAATAGTCTGATCGATTTTTAGAAAAGCTTCGATTTTCTCAACCTTTACGCTTCATGTTGAGCTAGTTGAAGTTTTTCCTCGAGATACTGGATTATCCTACTGAAGATGCCTATTGTTTGCAACGAAAATTCCTACCTATCTTCCAGCGTTGTTTCTTCGTTGATCTCCAAGTTATCTAAAATATTATTTATTAAATATGTCAATCTCTGAATATGCTCCTTAAATTCCTTAATTTCTTCCATTTTACAAACTTTAATTTAAATTTATTTCCAAAATTCTATATTCTAAATTTCTATATTTCTAAATTCTAAATTTAGTTTTTGTAAATGGTTGTATGCTCTTTCAGTCAAGAATGATGTTGGATAGAAAAAGTAACTATTTTTATACAAAGTTCAATAAGAGTTGGGAGTAATTGTAATTGTGGGGGTTCGGGAGTAGTCGGTGAATTTTAGGGTTTTCTTAGGAAAATAAAATTATGATATGAAATTTACTAATAAAGTTGTAAATTTAGGTATTACTAGAAATTTGTGGCTGCCGAGAATAGTTGGGAACCGGGAAATATTTAAACAATTCGAGAAATACAAAAAATGGTAGAATTTATTCTTGAAGAAAATAGTATAAAATAAACATTTTTCAATCAACTACAAAAATTAGTAAAAATATGTATCGAAAAAATCTGATTCTATTGATTTTTGTTCTATCTCGAATTGTTAAAATACTTATTGTTAATATAATTATAAAAAGATAATTTTCATTCAATAGATTTGGTACACAATTTTTTAAAATGATTAGGAGAAATTTCATCAAGATGATTTCTTAAAAAAAATTAAATTGAATAAAAATTGCAAAGAATGCATGAAACTACTATGATATAAAAACTACAAAGTTCATTCTGTTATATAATATTGTATTTAGTTATTTAAAAACTTTAATTTATTCATTTTAAATATATTAAAACATTCTGAAAATTACATAATCTATTGCTTTATTTATATACCTAACTATTTTGTAGTAGTGTAAGTTGATCGAAGATATCATCCAGTATCATTCTATTCCATTGTATTTCACACCAAGAAGCTTCCATGAACTCTTCGTCCATCGTTTCTTGGTTTCTTTCCATGTTATTGAACACGCGGTTTATAATATTTAAGAGTATCCGCATCTCCTCTTCCAACGCTGTAATTAAAGTCATTTCAAAACTTTAATTTAAATTAAACTATACTCAATGTGAATTGGAGAAGAAAAGAGATTTATGTTCTTTTCAAAATTCTCTGATCTGAAACTGCCTTAATGGTCTTCCGCTCTTTCAGCCCAGATTAATGTTGGATAGAGAATCGAAACTTTTTTTTATATCAGCAGCTCCCAAGAATATAAACTATCCTAGAAAGCCAGAAAAAAATCAAAAGACAGGACAGTACTGAGTGTGACAAGAAGATGATGTTTCAGTGCTCGTGGGTGCTCCAGTACAACTGTATAGTTTTGTCAAGAGCAAAGTGGTCTATATATGTAAAAATCAAACACTACTCCTTTTTTATAGGCGTGGTTCCCTTTTGAAGGTCAACTCCTCCTCAAATAAAACTTGGGGGAGGGTTGTTCGGAAAAACTAGGTAAACCTTAGGGTTTTCTTAGAATAATAAAAATATACTATGGAATTTGATAGTAAAGCAATTTATGCATTACGAGGAAGGTAAAGATACAGATAATATTGAAGTCTCAATTATCAAGAAATATAAAACTAAACTTAAACTTTTTCCAACTGATATACATGTTTTATATTTGTTTCTTTACAAAATTATATTTGTTTAATTCGTCGAAAGGGCTATCAACCAATGTTTACGCCAAATTTTGTACTATTAAATAATATTCGCATACCGCCTAAATCCACTACTCTTTCAGCATTTAAAATGTTGTATGACAATCAATTTTTTAAAATAATTATTAAAGAAATCATAAAATTACGTAATATATTGCTTTTTATTTTATAAATAATAACTATTACATTTCTTTCCATGATTTTAACAAAATTTCTATTTTAAAAATAATGTTTATTCAAGTACTTTATAATATTATTCCATTGCTGCTTGAAGAGAAAATCACCTTTGTTTCTCTGAAATATTTTACTTTTTCTTCAAACAAAAAAAATATTTTAATTTCTATCATAGTTAATAAAATCTTTGAACGATTTGCTGAGCTTCGTTTTTTTTGGATTACGGATTTGTAACAATGAGGTAGAGTCATCGATAGCGATTTTTGAACAATTGCGAATAGTTGTACAAAACCTGATACTTTCTAATGTATTGCCAGAAAATAAAGACAGAATACTGGTAGATTCCCTTAATAAAAATAAATAAATTTGAACAAAAAATTGAAAAAATTACCTTTATTAATAATCTTTAAATTTCCATGATTTAAGTAAGTAAAAAACTTCATTCTGTTATATAATATTGTATTTAGTTATTTAAAAACTTTAATTTATTCATTTTAAATATATTAAAACATTCTGAAAATTACATAATCTATTGCTTTATTTATATACCTAACTATTTTGTAGTAGTTTAATTTGATCCACGATATCCTCGAGTATCAATCTATTCCATTGTATTTCACACCAGGAAGCTTCTATGTACTCTTCGTCCATCGTTTCTTCGTTTCTATTCAAGTTATCGAACAGACGGTTTATAATATTTATGAGTATCTGTACCTCCTGTACCAACGCTGGAATTAATGTCATTTCAAAACTTTAATTTAAATTAAACTATATTCAATGTGAATTGGAAAAGAAAAGAGATTTATTTTCTTTTCAAAATACTCTGATCTGAAACTGCCTTTCGCAAATGGTCTTCCGCTCTTTCAGCCCAGAATGATGTTGGATAGAAAAGCGAAACTATTTTTTGTATCAGCAGTTCCCAAGAATATAAACTATCCTAGAAAGCCAGAAAAAAATTAAAGACGTTTTGTCAAGACCAAAGTGGTTTAAATATGTAAAAATGAAACAGTACTACTCCTTTTTGTAGGCGTGGTCCCCTTTTAAGGGTCCTCCTCAAATAAAAGGGAGTGGGGTGTTCAGAAAAACTAGGTAAACCTAGGGTTTTCTTAGGATAATAAGAATTAGGATAAAGGGCTCGATAGCCCAATGTAGCCTTTTCGAAGAATTAAACAAATAAAATTTTGTAAAGAAACAAATATAAAAATGTATATCAGTTAGAAAAAGTTTAAGTTTAGTTTTATAATTCCTGATAATTGAGACTTCAATATTATCTGTATTTTGACCTTCCTCGTAATGCATAAATTGCTTTACTATCAAATTCCATAGTATATTTTTATTATCCTAAGAAAACCCTAAGGTTTACCTAGTTTTTCCGAACACCCTCCCATCTCTTATTTGAGGAGGAGTTGACCTTCAAAAGGGAACCACGCCTAGAAAAGAGGAGTAGTGTTTGATTTTTACATATATAAACCACTTTGCTCTTGACAAAACTATACAGTTGTACTGGAGCACCTACGAGCACAAAAACATCATCTTCTTGTCACACTCAGTTCTGTCCTGTCTTTTGATTTTTTTCTGGCTTTTTGAATTTTGAAAAGAACATAAATCTCTTTTCTTTTCCAATTCACATTGAATATAGTTTAATTTAAATTATAGTTTTGAAATGGCATTAATTCCAGCGTTGGAGGAGGAGATGCGGATACTCATAAATATTATAAACCGACTGTTGGATAACTTGGAAAGAAACGAAGAAACGATGGACGAAGAGTTCATGGAAGCTTCTTTGTGTGAAATACAATGGAATAGAATGATACTCCAGGATATCGAGGATCAACTTAAAGTACTACAAAATAGATAGGTATATAAATAAATAAAGCAATTAATTATGTAATTTTCAGATTGATTTAATATATGTAAAATGAATAAATTAAAGTTTGTAAATAACTAAATAAATAATTATATTACACAATGATTTTTGAAGTTTTCTACTTATTTATATCATGGAAATTTAAAGATTATTAATAGAGACAATTTTTTCGATTTTTTTTTTAAATTTATTTATTTTTTTATAATTAGGTTTACCGGTAACTATATTGATAGATTGACTAATCTATGTAAAATTAATCGAAACAACTATTATTAAGTGATTCCGATCTACCAGTTTTTTGTCTTTATTTTCTAGAAAGAATCAGTTTTTTTTAATTCAACTATTTGCGATCTATGTTTCTGTCTCATTGTTACAAATCCGCAACACAAAAAAAAGTAAGCTGAAGAAAATCGAAAAATCGTTCAAAGAATTTTAGTATGATAGAAATTGAAAGTTTTTTTGAAGAAGTAGAATATTTCTGAGAAACAAAGGTAATTTGGTCTTCAAGCAGCAATGAAATATTGTTCATAATTTTTAAAATACAAATTTTGCTGAAATCATGGAAATTTAAAATAAACCTACCCTTGCAGCCGCAAAATCATTTGTGATTAATGAGTAGTTTATAACCAATTTCTTCAATCAATTTTTTGTATTTTTATATGTTTTTAGAGAATTTCTGTTTCAATTAATTCATATTTGTAGAAATCCCATATTTTGTATATTGTGTTAATATTTTTGCTTTCATGTAATTTTTTTAAATTTAAATAAATTAAAATAATTCGGATTGGGCGGAAAGACTACGGTCGATAGGTCAGTTATTTTGTGTTTTCTTTTTATTTTTCCTAATTATTATTATTATTGTAGCAATTTTGTTTTGTATATCTGGCCAATAAAAATTATTATTATTATTATTAAATCGGATTTTTTTTTAAATATGTGTGATATTTGTATGAATAAATATATTTGAAACAACATTTTATGGCATTTATTAATTTTCATATAATGAGCCAAAAAATCACAATCCGGTACAAAGATTTTTTTAAATACTTAATTTAACCTTTATTTTTATTCTTACTTTGATTTAAAATTTCAAAAGTTTATCAAATATTTTTTCAGTAATATATAATTGTCATAAGCTGCTTTTAATACTTGGAATTTAATACTGTTTAATGTTTGTAAAGAAATAAATTTTGTACTATTAAATATCATTGAAAATAAGTTTTTCGCAAAAATTAAGTAACTCTTTGAGCATATTTTCTGATTTTCTCTTCAAGTTTTCCATTAAGTCATTTACCAAATCTGACATTGACGACATCTCCTCCTCCAATTAATAATGTCAATTAGATTGACCAACGACTACACATTTTTGATTATTTCCAAAATTGTAGAATGAAGTAGAATGCATCAAAAAAAATATTTTCTTTTATTACCTGCATAATAGTCACAAAATTACTGTTTCTACTTTGAGACAGAGCATCAAAAAATTATATGTTGTATAAAGTGGATCGCAATATAATTACGAACAAATATATTGAGTCACGCAGAATATAACTTTAGAAACTCAGAAGTAAGCAACAAAAATCTCACTTTTTGTATACAAACTAATGAAATAAATACGAAAGAAATGATGAAAATTAATAATACAGAAGATTTTTTTTAAACATATTTATTCATTTTAAATCATAATAAAACATAGAAATATCCTAAATTTTAAACAATTTCGAAAATTAATATTCAATTGCCAATTGTTTTCTCAACCTTTGCGGTTCAAGTTGAGCTATTTTCAGTTGATCCTTGAGATCCTGGAGTCTCGATTTGAACATGATTACTTCTTGCATCGAAGTTTGCATCATCTCTTTCAGCATTATTTCTTTGTTCTTCTCCAGGTAATCTAACGTATTATTTATTAAATATGTCAATCTCTGAATCTGCTCCTTCAATTGCTTAATTTCTGCCATTTTACAAACTTTAAGTTAAATTTAAGAATACTCGATGTGAATTAAAAGAACAAAATATTTTTTGTTATTTCCAAAATTCTATATTCTAAATTTAGTTTATGTAAATGGTTCTCTGCTCTTTCAGTCAAGAATGATGTTGGATAGAAAAAGTAACTATTTTTATACAAAGTTCAATAAGAGTGGGGAGAAATAGTGGGGGTTCGGGAGTATTCGGTGAATATTATGGTTTTCTTAGGAAAGGATATTAAGATATGGAAGTTGTAAATTTAGGTATTACTAGAAATTTTGGGAATTTTTGGGAACCGGAAAATATTTAAACCAATCTAGAAATACATAAATTGGTAAAACTTTTTTTAAAGAAAATAGTAAAAAATAAACATTTTTCAATCAACTACAAAAATTAGTAAAAATATGTATTAAATTTGTACGTGTTATTATTTTTATAGACCAACTCTTTTTTAATTACGATTGTACCAAAAATTGAAAAAAATTCTTTCTGATTCTATCGATGACGGTGAAGAAAGTCAAGTTTTTTTTCAATCTCGAATTGTTAAAATACTTATTGTTAATATAATTATAAAGAGATAATTTTCATTTAATAGATCTGGTACACATTTTTTTAACATGATTAAGAGAAACTCCATGAGCTGAAAATCTCTCAATAAATCAAAGATGATTTATTGAACAAAAATTGATATAAATAAGTAGAAAACTACAAGAATTCATTCTGTTATATAAATATTTATTTAGTTATTTACAAACTTTATTTATTTTATTTCAAATATATTAAAAGAATCTGAAAATAACATAATCTATTGCTTTATTTATTAAAATATATAACTTGTTCAACATTAAATTTCATGATTTATACCTTATAATAAGGAATCCTTTTCGTTAATTCAATTAATAAAACTTCATCTTTTAGTAAGCTAGTTGAAGTTAATCCTCAATGTCCTTGAATCTCATTCTATACCACTTTATTTCATACATCGAAGCTTCCATTAACTCTTCGAGCATAGTTTCTTCGTTCATCTCTAAGTTATCTAATAGATTGTTTAGATTATCAATGATCATCCGCATCTCCTCCTGCAATGCCGGAATTGATACTATTTCAAAAATTTGAAAAAAACTGTAAACCTTAGGGTTTTCTTAGAATAATAAAATATGCTTTGAAATTCGTTAGTTACTTCGATTTGCGATAAACAACAATAATAACAAAAAATTGTATAAAAAAGTTTAATTACAATAATATTATATAAAAAATAAAGATCACTAGGAATTCTCAAAAAAAAAAGTTAAATTCACCTTCAATAAGTTTTTCGCAAAAATTATGTATTTAGAAATAAAATAATAAGTGTTTTAAATAAATTTACTTGCGACTTATAAAATAATTAGACTTATTTCTGGAAAAGCTTCGTAAGCTACGATTTTCTAAATCTCTGCTGTTTCAACACAACTGTTCGTACATGATCGAGTCTCCTTGTGTAACTGAGTAATTGTTGCAACGAAGCGTCGAGTAACCCTTTGAGCATATTTCTGATTTTCTTTTCAAGTTTTCCCTTAAATCATTTAGCAAATCTGTTAATGATGATTTCTCCTGCTCCACTTCCAAAATTGATGCAAATTCAAATACTTTAAATTAAATGTAACAACTCATAATGTAAATTTGAATGATTTACGACTTCCAATTTTTGATTATTTCCAAAATTTTCTTTCCGCCAAGAATGAAGTTGGATAAAATAATAGTCACGAAATGACTGTTTCCATTTTGAGATAGAGCATCAAAAAATTATATGTTATATAGAGTGGATCGCAATATAACTACGAACAAATATATTGAGTCACGCAGAATATAACTTGAGAAACTCAGAAGTAAACAACAAAAATCTCACTTTCTCTATACAAACTAATGAAATAAATACGAATGGAATGATGATTCATGAAAATTAATAATACAAAAGATTTTTTTAAACATATTTATTTATTTAAATCATTATAAAACATAGAAATATTCTAAACTTTAAATAATTTAGAAAATTAATATTCAATTGCTAATTGTTTTCTCAACCTTTGCGGTTCAAGTTGAGCTATTTTCAGTTGATCCTTGAGATACTGGAGTCTCGATCTAAACATGACTACTTCTTGCATCGAAGTTTGCATCATATCTTTCAGCATTATTTCTTTGTTCTTCTCCAAGTAATCTAACGTATTATTTATTAAATATGTCAATCTCTGAATCTGCTCCTTCAATTGCTTAATTTCTGCCATTTTACAAACTTTAAGTTAAATTTAAGAATACTCGATGTGAATTAGAAGAACAAAATATTTTTTGTTATTTCCAAAATTCTTTATTCTAAATTTAGTTTATGTAAATGGCTGTATGCTCTTTCAGTCAAGAATGATGTTGGATAGAAAAAGTAACTAGTTTTATACAAGGTTCAATATGAGTGGGGAGTAATAGTGGGGGTTCGGGAGTAGTCGGTAAATTTTAGAGTTTTCTTAGTAAAAGAATATTATGATATGGAATTTCGTAGTAAAGTTATAAATTCAGGTATTACTAGACATTTTTTGGCTGCCCAGAATTTTTGGGAACAGGGAAATATTTAAACCATTCGAAAAATACAAAAGTTGGTAGAACTTATTTTTGAAGAAAATAGTTATTATTTATATAATGCAACTCGTTTTGTATTACGATTGTATCAAAAATTGAAAAAAAAATCTGATTCAGTCGAAACAGTGAAGATAGTGAAGTTTTTGTTCTCCAATTGTTAAAACACTTATTGTTAATATAATTTTAAAGAGATAATATTCGTTCAAGAGCTGAAATTTTCTCAATCTGTCTCATCAAGATAATTTCTTAAAAAAAATCGAAGTTGAATAAAAATTATAAAGAACGTATGAAACTATCATAATATAAATAAGTAGAAAACTACAAACTCATTTTGTTATATAATTTATTATTTAGTTATTAACCAACGTTAATTTTTTTATTTTAAATATAATAAAAGAATCTGAAAATTACAAAATCTTGTTCAACATTGAATTTCAGTATTTATATTTTATAATAGTGAATATAATCTTTTATGTTAATTCGAATTAATAAAACTTTATCTTTTAGTAAGCTAGTTGAAATTGATCCTCGATGTCCAGGAAACTAATTAAATACCACTTCATTTCATACAACGAAGCTTCAATCATTTTTTAAATAATTATTGAAACAATCATAAAATTACATAATCTATTGCTTTTGAAAATCATGATTATTACATTTCTTTGCATTAATAATATTTCATCTTTCTTTTTGATATTTTTTTTATACAAAGTGATAAAATATAATTAAACGCCAGTTTGGCGTTGATTTGTAATATTCAATCATAATAGCAAAAAAATTTCTTAAAAGAAGTTTATTCACTTTAATAATATATAGAAATTATATAAAAATATAATATCTGGAAGAATTAACCAAGAAAATGAATCTATCTTGAATTTCAATACATTTTTCGAAAAAAACATATATTAAATTACCAAAATTTTATATTTATTAAATAAATAAATCTATAATTTATTTTTTACTTACAGCTGATAATTAATTTCTTTGAGCAAATTTTTTTTATGAAATATTTTATAATTTACATTCGAATTATACGATAATTAGACTCATTTCCGGGAAATTTAACAACACTTAAATAATGTCAATTTGAAAGACCAACTACTTCCAATTTTTGATTATTTCCATTTTTTTTCCGCCAAGAATGAAGTTGGATGAAGCGTAATTGTCACGAAATTACTGTTTCTATTTTGAGACAGCATCAAAAAATGATATGTTATATAAAGTGGATCGCAATATAATTACGAACAAATATATTGACACAAGAAGAATATAATTTGAGAAACGCAGAAGTAAACAACAAAAATCTCACTTTTTTGTATACAAACTGATGAAATAAATACGAAAGAAATGATGATTCATGAAAATTAATAATAAAGAAGATTTTTTTTAAACAAATTTATTCATTTTAATAATTATAAAACATATATAGAAATATAAATCCTAATCATTTCAGAAAATCAATCTTCAATTTCCAGTTGTTAAAAAGAATAATCTGATCGATTTTCAGAAAAGCTTCGATTTTTCCAACCTTTACGCTTCATGTTGAGCTAGTTGAATTTTTTCCTCGAGATACTGGATTATCCTACTGAAGATGCCTATTTTTTGCAACGAAAATTCCAACCTATCTTCCAGCGTTGTTTCTTCGTTCATCTCCAAGTTATCTAAAATATTATTTATTAAATATGTCAATCTCTGAATATGCTCCTTAAATTCCTTAATTTCTTCCATTTTACAAACTTTAATTTAAATTTATTTCCAAAATTCTATATTCTAAATTTCTATATTTCTAAATTCTAAATTTAGTTTTTGTAAATGGTTGTATGCTCTTTCAGTCAAGAATGATGTTGGATAGAAAAAGTAACTATTTTTATACAAAGTTCAATAAGAGTGGGGAGTAATAGTGGGGGTTCGGGAGTAGTCGGTGAATTTAAGGGTTTTCTTAGGAAAATAAAATTATGATATGAAATTTACTAGTAAAGTTGTAAATTTAGGTATTACTAGAAATTTGTGGCTGCCGAGAATAGTTGGGAACCGGGAAATATTTAAACAATTCGAGAAATACAAAAGATGGTAGAATTTATTTTTGAAGAAAATAGTATAAAATAAACATTTTTCAATCAACTACAAAAATTAGTAAAAATATGTATTGAAAAAATCTGATTTTATTGATTTTTGTTCTATCTCGAATTGTTAAAATACTTATTGTTAATATAATTATAAAAAGATAATTTTCATTCAATAGATTTGGTACACAAATTTTTAACATGATTAGGAGAAACTTCATCAAAAAAATCTAAATTGAATAAAAATTGCAAAGAACGCATGAAACTACTATGATATAAAAACTACAAAGTTCATTCTGTTATATAATATTGTATTTAGTTATTTAAAAACTTTAATTTATTCATTTTAAATATATTAAAACATTCTGAAAATTACATAATCTATTGCTTTATTTATATACCTAACTATTTTGTAGTAGTGTAAGTTGATCGAAGATATCATCCAGTATCATTCTATTCCATTGTATTTCACACCAAGAAGCTTCCATGAACTCTTCGTCCATCGTTTCTTGGTTTCTTTCCATGTTATTGAACAGACGGTTTATAATATTTAAGAGTATCCGCATCTCCTCTTCCAACGCTGTAATTAAAGTCATTTCAAAACTTTAATTTAAATTAAACTATACTCAATGTGAATTGGAGAAGAAAAGAGATTTATGTTCTTTTCAAAATTCTCTGATCTGAAACTGCCTTAATGGTCTTCCGCTCTTTCAGCCCAGATTAATGTTGGATAGAAAATCGAAACTTTTTTTTATATCAGCAGCTCCCAAGAATATAAACTATCCTAGAAAGCCAGAAAAAAATCAAAAGACAGGACAGTACTGAGTGTGACAAGAAGATGATGTTTTAGTGCTCGTGGGTGCTCCAGTACAACTGTATAGTTTTGTCAAGAGCAAAGTGGTTTATATATGTAAAAATCAAACACTACTCCTCTTTTCTAGGCGTGGTCCCCTTTTGAAGGTCAACTCCTCCTCAAATAAAACTTGGGGGAGGGTTGTTCGGAAAAACTAGGTAAACCTTAGGGTTTTCTTAGAATAATAAAAATATACTATGGAATTTGATAGTAAAGCAATTTATGCATTACGAGGAAGGTAAAGATACAGATAATATTGAAGTCTCAATTATCAAGAAATATAAAACTAAACTTAAACTTTTTCCAACTGATATACATGTTTTATATTTGTTTCTTTACAAAATTATATTTGTTTAATTCGTCGAAAGGGCTATCAACCAATGTTTACGCCAAATTTTGTACTATTAAATAATATTCGCATACCGCCTAAATCCACTACTCTTTCAGCATTTAAAATGTTGTATGACAATCAATTTTTTAAAATAATTATTAAAGAAATCATAAAATTACGTAATATATTGCTTTTTATTTTATAAATAATAACTATTACATTTCTTTCCATGATTTTAACAAAATTTCTATTTTAAAAATAATGTTTATTCAAGTACTTTATAATATTATTCCATTGCTGCTTGAAGAGAAAATCACCTTTGTTTCTCTGAAATATTTTACTTTTTCTTCAAACAAAAAAAATATTTTAATTTCTATCATAGTTAATAAAATCTTTGAACGATTTGCTGAGCTTCGTTTTTTTTGGATTACGGATTTGTAACAATGAGGTAGAGTCATCGATAGCGATTTTTGAACAATTGCGAATAGTTGTACAAAACCTGATACTTTCTAATGTATTGCCAGAAAATAAAGACAGAATACTGGTAGATTCCCTTAATAAAAATAAATAAATTTGAACAAAAAATTGAAAAAATTACCTTTATTAATAATCTTTAAATTTCCATGATTTAAGTAAGTAAAAAACTTCATTCTGTTATATAATATTGTATTTAGTTATTTAAAAACTTTAATTTATTCATTTTAAATATATTAAAACATTCTGAAAATTACATAATCTATTGCTTTATTTATATACCTAACTATTTTGTAGTAGTTTAATTTGATCCACGATATCCTCGAGTATCAATCTATTCCATTGTATTTCACACCAGGAAGCTTCTATGTACTCTTCGTCCATCGTTTCTTCGTTTCTATTCAAGTTATCGAACAGACGGTTTATAATATTTATGAGTATCTGTACCTCCTGTACCAACGCTGGAATTAATGTCATTTCAAAACTTTAATTTAAATTAAACTATATTCAATGTGAATTGGAAAAGAAAAGAGATTTATTTTCTTTTCAAAATACTCTGATCTGAAACTGCCTTTCGCAAATGGTCTTCCGCTCTTTCAGCCCAGAATGATGTTGGATAGAAAAGCGAAACTATTTTTTGTATCAGCAGTTCCCAAGAATATAAACTATCCTAGAAAGCCAGAAAAAAATTAAAGACGTTTTGTCAAGACCAAAGTGGTTTAAATATGTAAAAATGAAACAGTACTACTCCTTTTTGTAGGCGTGGTCCCCTTTTAAGGGTCCTCCTCAAATAAAAGGGAGTGGGGTGTTCAGAAAAACTAGGTAAACCTAGGGTTTTCTTAGGATAATAAGAATTAGGATAAAGGGCTCGATAGCCCAATGTAGCCTTTTCGAAGAATTAAACAAATAAAATTTTGTAAAGAAACAAATATAAAAATGTATATCAGTTAGAAAAAGTTTAAGTTTAGTTTTATAATTCCTGATAATTGAGACTTCAATATTATCTGTATTTTGACCTTCCTCGTAATGCATAAATTGCTTTACTATCAAATTCCATAGTATATTTTTATTATCCTAAGAAAACCCTAAGGTTTACCTAGTTTTTCCGAACACCCTCCCATCTCTTATTTGAGGAGGAGTTGACCTTCAAAAGGGAACCACGCCTAGAAAAGAGGAGTAGTGTTTGATTTTTACATATATAAACCACTTTGCTCTTGACAAAACTATACAGTTGTACTGGAGCACCTACGAGCACAAAAACATCATCTTCTTGTCACACTCAGTTCTGTCCTGTCTTTTGATTTTTTTCTGGCTTTTTGAATTTTGAAAAGAACATAAATCTCTTTTCTTTTCCAATTCACATTGAATATAGTTTAATTTAAATTATAGTTTTGAAATGGCATTAATTCCAGCGTTGGAGGAGGAGATGCGGATACTCATAAATATTATAAACCGACTGTTGGATAACTTGGAAAGAAACGAAGAAACGATGGACGAAGAGTTCATGGAAGCTTCTTTGTGTGAAATACAATGGAATAGAATGATACTCCAGGATATCGAGGATCAACTTAAAGTACTACAAAATAGATAGGTATATAAATAAATAAAGCAATTAATTATGTAATTTTCAGATTGATTTAATATATGTAAAATGAATAAATTAAAGTTTGTAAATAACTAAATAAATAATTATATTACACAATGATTTTTGAAGTTTTCTACTTATTTATATCATGGAAATTTAAAGATTATTAATAGAGACAATTTTTTCGATTTTTTTTTTAAATTTATTTATTTTTTTATAATTAGGTTTACCGGTAACTATATTGATAGATTGACTAATCTATGTAAAATTAATCGAAACAACTATTATTAAGTGATTCCGATCTACCAGTTTTTTGTCTTTATTTTCTAGAAAGAATCAGTTTTTTTTAATTCAACTATTTGCGATCTATGTTTCTGTCTCATTGTTACAAATCCGCAACACAAAAAAAAGTAAGCTGAAGAAAATCGAAAAATCGTTCAAAGAATTTTAGTATGATAGAAATTGAAAGTTTTTTTGAAGAAGTAGAATATTTCTGAGAAACAAAGGTAATTTGGTCTTCAAGCAGCAATGAAATATTGTTCATAATTTTTAAAATACAAATTTTGCTGAAATCATGGAAATTTAAAATAAACCTACCCTTGCAGCCGCAAAATCATTTGTGATTAATGAGTAGTTTATAACCAATTTCTTCAATCAATTTTTTGTATTTTTATATGTTTTTAGAGAATTTCTGTTTCAATTAATTCATATTTGTAGAAATCCCATATTTTGTATATTGTGTTAATATTTTTGCTTTCATGTAATTTTTTTAAATTTAAATAAATTAAAATAATTCGGATTGGGCGGAAAGACTACGGTCGATAGGTCAGTTATTTTGTGTTTTCTTTTTATTTTTCCTAATTATTATTATTATTGTAGCAATTTTGTTTTGTATATCTGGCCAATAAAAATTATTATTATTATTATTAAATCGGATTTTTTTTTAAATATGTGTGATATTTGTATGAATAAATATATTTGAAACAACATTTTATGGCATTTATTAATTTTCATATAATGAGCCAAAAAATCACAATCCGGTACAAAGATTTTTTTAAATACTTAATTTAACCTTTATTTTTATTCTTACTTTGATTTAAAATTTCAAAAGTTTATCAAATATTTTTTCAGTAATATATAATTGTCATAAGCTGCTTTTAATACTTGGAATTTAATACTGTTTAATGTTTGTAAAGAAATAAATTTTGTACTATTAAATATCATTGAAAATAAGTTTTTCGCAAAAATTAAGTAACTCTTTGAGCATATTTTCTGATTTTCTCTTCAAGTTTTCCATTAAGTCATTTACCAAATCTGACATTGACGACATCTCCTCCTCCAATTAATAATGTCAATTAGATTGACCAACGACTACACATTTTTGATTATTTCCAAAATTGTCGCTAAGAATGAAGTAGAATGCATCAAAAAAAATATTTTCTTTTATTACCTGCATAATAGTCACAAAATTACTGTTTCTACTTTGAGACAGAGCATCAAAAAATTATATGTTGTATAAAGTGGATCGCAATATAATTACGAACAAATATATTGAGTCACGCAGAATATAACTTTAGAAACTCAGAAGTAAGCAACAAAAATCTCACTTTTTGTATACAAACTAATGAAATAAATACGAAAGAAATGATGAAAATTAATAATACAGAAGATTTTTTTTAAACATATTTATTCATTTTAAATCATAATAAAACATAGAAATATCCTAAATTTTAAACAATTTCGAAAATTAATATTCAATTGCCAATTGTTTTCTCAACCTTTGCGGTTCAAGTTGAGCTATTTTCAGTTGATCCTTGAGATCCTGGAGTCTCGATTTGAACATGATTACTTCTTGCATCGAAGTTTGCATCATCTCTTTCAGCATTATTTCTTTGTTCTTCTCCAGGTAATCTAACGTATTATTTATTAAATATGTCAATCTCTGAATCTGCTCCTTCAATTGCTTAATTTCTGCCATTTTACAAACTTTAAGTTAAATTTAAGAATACTCGATGTGAATTAAAAGAACAAAATATTTTTTGTTATTTCCAAAATTCTATATTCTAAATTTAGTTTATGTAAATGGTTCTCTGCTCTTTCAGTCAAGAATGATGTTGGATAGAAAAAGTAACTATTTTTATACAAAGTTCAATAAGAGTGGGGAGAAATAGTGGGGGTTCGGGAGTATTCGGTGAATATTATGGTTTTCTTAGGAAAGGATATTAAGATATGGAAGTTGTAAATTTAGGTATTACTAGAAATTTTGGGAATTTTTGGGAACCGGAAAATATTTAAACCAATCTAGAAATACATAAATTGGTAAAACTTTTTTTAAAGAAAATAGTAAAAAATAAACATTTTTCAATCAACTACAAAAATTAGTAAAAATATGTATTAAATTTGTACGTGTTATTATTTTTATAGACCAACTCTTTTTTAATTACGATTGTACCAAAAATTGAAAAAAATTCTTTCTGATTCTATCGATGACGGTGAAGAAAGTCAAGTTTTTTTTCAATCTCGAATTGTTAAAATACTTATTGTTAATATAATTATAAAGAGATAATTTTCATTTAATAGATCTGGTACACATTTTTTTAACATGATTAAGAGAAACTCCATGAGCTGAAAATCTCTCAATAAATCAAAGATGATTTATTGAACAAAAATTGATATAAATAAGTAGAAAACTACAAGAATTCATTCTGTTATATAAATATTTATTTAGTTATTTACAAACTTTATTTATTTTATTTCAAATATATTAAAAGAATC
Source organism: Nicrophorus investigator (assembly GCA_963457615.1). Taxonomy (NCBI): domain Eukaryota; kingdom Metazoa; phylum Arthropoda; class Insecta; order Coleoptera; family Silphidae; genus Nicrophorus; species Nicrophorus investigator. The sequence goes on along the minus strand of OY735142.1, from coordinate 10,958,407 downwards.
TGAAAATAACATAATCTATTGCTTTATTTATTAAAATATATAACTTGTTCAACATTAAATTTCATGATTTATACCTTATAATAAGGAATCCTTTTCGTTAATTCAATTAATAAAACTTCATCTTTTAGTAAGCTAGTTGAAGTTAATCCTCAATGTCCTTGAATCTCATTCTATACCACTTTATTTCATACATCGAAGCTTCCATTAACTCTTCGAGCATAGTTTCTTCGTTCATCTCTAAGTTATCTAATAGATTGTTTAGATTATCAATGATCATCCGCATCTCCTCCTGCAATGCCGGAATTGATACTATTTCAAAAATTTGAAAAAAACTGTAAACCTTAGGGTTTTCTTAGAATAATAAAATATGCTTTGAAATTCGTTAGTTACTTCGATTTGCGATAAACAACAATAATAACAAAAAATTGTATAAAAAAGTTTAATTACAATAATATTATATAAAAAATAAAGATCACTAGGAATTCTCAAAAAAAAAAGTTAAATTCACCTTCAATAAGTTTTTCGCAAAAATTATGTATTTAGAAATAAAATAATAAGTGTTTTAAATAAATTTACTTGCGACTTATAAAATAATTAGACTTATTTCTGGAAAAGCTTCGTAAGCTACGATTTTCTAAATCTCTGCTGTTTCAACACAACTGTTCGTACATGATCGAGTCTCCTTGTGTAACTGAGTAATTGTTGCAACGAAGCGTCGAGTAACCCTTTGAGCATATTTCTGATTTTCTTTTCAAGTTTTCCCTTAAATCATTTAGCAAATCTGTTAATGATGATTTCTCCTGCTCCACTTCCAAAATTGATGCAAATTCAAATACTTTAAATTAAATGTAACAACTCATAATGTAAATTTGAATGATTTACGACTTCCAATTTTTGATTATTTCCAAAATTTTCTTTCCGCCAAGAATGAAGTTGGATAAAATAATAGTCACGAAATGACTGTTTCCATTTTGAGATAGAGCATCAAAAAATTATATGTTATATAGAGTGGATCGCAATATAACTACGAACAAATATATTGAGTCACGCAGAATATAACTTGAGAAACTCAGAAGTAAACAACAAAAATCTCACTTTCTCTATACAAACTAATGAAATAAATACGAATGGAATGATGATTCATGAAAATTAATAATACAAAAGATTTTTTTAAACATATTTATTTATTTAAATCATTATAAAACATAGAAATATTCTAAACTTTAAATAATTTAGAAAATTAATATTCAATTGCTAATTGTTTTCTCAACCTTTGCGGTTCAAGTTGAGCTATTTTCAGTTGATCCTTGAGATACTGGAGTCTCGATCTAAACATGACTACTTCTTGCATCGAAGTTTGCATCATATCTTTCAGCATTATTTCTTTGTTCTTCTCCAAGTAATCTAACGTATTATTTATTAAATATGTCAATCTCTGAATCTGCTCCTTCAATTGCTTAATTTCTGCCATTTTACAAACTTTAAGTTAAATTTAAGAATACTCGATGTGAATTAGAAGAACAAAATATTTTTTGTTATTTCCAAAATTCTTTATTCTAAATTTAGTTTATGTAAATGGCTGTATGCTCTTTCAGTCAAGAATGATGTTGGATAGAAAAAGTAACTAGTTTTATACAAGGTTCAATATGAGTGGGGAGTAATAGTGGGGGTTCGGGAGTAGTCGGTAAATTTTAGAGTTTTCTTAGTAAAAGAATATTATGATATGGAATTTCGTAGTAAAGTTATAAATTCAGGTATTACTAGACATTTTTTGGCTGCCCAGAATTTTTGGGAACAGGGAAATATTTAAACCATTCGAAAAATACAAAAGTTGGTAGAACTTATTTTTGAAGAAAATAGTTATTATTTATATAATGCAACTCGTTTTGTATTACGATTGTATCAAAAATTGAAAAAAAAATCTGATTCAGTCGAAACAGTGAAGATAGTGAAGTTTTTGTTCTCCAATTGTTAAAACACTTATTGTTAATATAATTTTAAAGAGATAATATTCGTTCAAGAGCTGAAATTTTCTCAATCTGTCTCATCAAGATAATTTCTTAAAAAAAATCGAAGTTGAATAAAAATTATAAAGAACGTATGAAACTATCATAATATAAATAAGTAGAAAACTACAAACTCATTTTGTTATATAATTTATTATTTAGTTATTAACCAACGTTAATTTTTTTATTTTAAATATAATAAAAGAATCTGAAAATTACAAAATCTTGTTCAACATTGAATTTCAGTATTTATATTTTATAATAGTGAATATAATCTTTTATGTTAATTCGAATTAATAAAACTTTATCTTTTAGTAAGCTAGTTGAAATTGATCCTCGATGTCCAGGAAACTAATTAAATACCACTTCATTTCATACAACGAAGCTTCAATCATTTTTTAAATAATTATTGAAACAATCATAAAATTACATAATCTATTGCTTTTGAAAATCATGATTATTACATTTCTTTGCATTAATAATATTTCATCTTTCTTTTTGATATTTTTTTTATACAAAGTGATAAAATATAATTAAACGCCAGTTTGGCGTTGATTTGTAATATTCAATCATAATAGCAAAAAAATTTCTTAAAAGAAGTTTATTCACTTTAATAATATATAGAAATTATATAAAAATATAATATCTGGAAGAATTAACCAAGAAAATGAATCTATCTTGAATTTCAATACATTTTTCGAAAAAAACATATATTAAATTACCAAAATTTTATATTTATTAAATAAATAAATCTATAATTTATTTTTTACTTACAGCTGATAATTAATTTCTTTGAGCAAATTTTTTTTATGAAATATTTTATAATTTACATTCGAATTATACGATAATTAGACTCATTTCCGGGAAATTTAACAACACTTAAATAATGTCAATTTGAAAGACCAACTACTTCCAATTTTTGATTATTTCCATTTTTTTTCCGCCAAGAATGAAGTTGGATGAAGCGTAATTGTCACGAAATTACTGTTTCTATTTTGAGACAGCATCAAAAAATGATATGTTATATAAAGTGGATCGCAATATAATTACGAACAAATATATTGACACAAGAAGAATATAATTTGAGAAACGCAGAAGTAAACAACAAAAATCTCACTTTTTTGTATACAAACTGATGAAATAAATACGAAAGAAATGATGATTCATGAAAATTAATAATAAAGAAGATTTTTTTTAAACAAATTTATTCATTTTAATAATTATAAAACATATATAGAAATATAAATCCTAATCATTTCAGAAAATCAATCTTCAATTTCCAGTTGTTAAAAAGAATAATCTGATCGATTTTCAGAAAAGCTTCGATTTTTCCAACCTTTACGCTTCATGTTGAGCTAGTTGAATTTTTTCCTCGAGATACTGGATTATCCTACTGAAGATGCCTATTTTTTGCAACGAAAATTCCAACCTATCTTCCAGCGTTGTTTCTTCGTTCATCTCCAAGTTATCTAAAATATTATTTATTAAATATGTCAATCTCTGAATATGCTCCTTAAATTCCTTAATTTCTTCCATTTTACAAACTTTAATTTAAATTTATTTCCAAAATTCTATATTCTAAATTTCTATATTTCTAAATTCTAAATTTAGTTTTTGTAAATGGTTGTATGCTCTTTCAGTCAAGAATGATGTTGGATAGAAAAAGTAACTATTTTTATACAAAGTTCAATAAGAGTGGGGAGTAATAGTGGGGGTTCGGGAGTAGTCGGTGAATTTAAGGGTTTTCTTAGGAAAATAAAATTATGATATGAAATTTACTAGTAAAGTTGTAAATTTAGGTATTACTAGAAATTTGTGGCTGCCGAGAATAGTTGGGAACCGGGAAATATTTAAACAATTCGAGAAATACAAAAGATGGTAGAATTTATTTTTGAAGAAAATAGTATAAAATAAACATTTTTCAATCAACTACAAAAATTAGTAAAAATATGTATTGAAAAAATCTGATTTTATTGATTTTTGTTCTATCTCGAATTGTTAAAATACTTATTGTTAATATAATTATAAAAAGATAATTTTCATTCAATAGATTTGGTACACAAATTTTTAACATGATTAGGAGAAACTTCATCAAAAAAATCTAAATTGAATAAAAATTGCAAAGAACGCATGAAACTACTATGATATAAAAACTACAAAGTTCATTCTGTTATATAATATTGTATTTAGTTATTTAAAAACTTTAATTTATTCATTTTAAATATATTAAAACATTCTGAAAATTACATAATCTATTGCTTTATTTATATACCTAACTATTTTGTAGTAGTGTAAGTTGATCGAAGATATCATCCAGTATCATTCTATTCCATTGTATTTCACACCAAGAAGCTTCCATGAACTCTTCGTCCATCGTTTCTTGGTTTCTTTCCATGTTATTGAACAGACGGTTTATAATATTTAAGAGTATCCGCATCTCCTCTTCCAACGCTGTAATTAAAGTCATTTCAAAACTTTAATTTAAATTAAACTATACTCAATGTGAATTGGAGAAGAAAAGAGATTTATGTTCTTTTCAAAATTCTCTGATCTGAAACTGCCTTAATGGTCTTCCGCTATTTCAGCCCAGATTAATGTTGGATAGAAAATCGAAACTTTTTATTATATCAGCAGCTCCCAAGAATATAAACTATCCTAGAAAGCCAGAAAAAAATCAAAAGACAGGACAGTACTGAGTGTGACAAGAAGATGATGTTTTAGTGCTCGTGGGTGCTCCAGTACAACTGTATAGTTTTGTCAAGAGCAAAGTGGTTTATATATGTAAAAATCAAACACTACTCCTCTTTTCTAGGCGTGGTCCCCTTTTGAAGGTCAACTCCTCCTCAAATAAAACTTGGGGGAGGGTTGTTCGGAAAAACTAGGTAAACCTTAGGGTTTTCTTAGAATAATAAAAATATACTATGGAATTTGATAGTAAACCAATTTATGCATACGAGGAAGGTAAAGATACAGATAATATTGAAGTCTCAATTATCAGGAAATATAAAACTAAACTTAAACTTGTTCCAACTGATATACATGTTTTATATTTGTTTCTTTACAAAATTATATTTGTTTAATTCGTCGAAAGGGCTATCAACCAATGTTTACGCCAAATTTTGTACTATTAAATAATATTCGCATACCGCCGAAATCCACTGCTCTTTCAGCATTTAAAATGTTGTATGATAATCAATTTTTTAAAATAATTATTAAAGAAATCATAAAATTACGTAATCTATTGCTTTTTATTTTATAAATACTAACTATTACATTTCTTTTCATGATTTTAACAAAATTTATATTTTAAAAATAATGTTTATTCAAGTACTTTATAATATTATTCCATTGCTGCTTGAAGAGAAAATCACCTTTGTTTCTCTGAAATATTTTACTTTTTCTTCAAACAAAAAAAATATTTTAATTTCTATCATAGTTAATAAAATCTTTGAACGATTTGCTGAGCTTCGTTTTTTTTGGATTACGGATTTGTAACAATGAGGTAGAGTCATCGATAGCGATTTTTGAACAATTGCGAATAGTTGTACAAAACCTGATACTTTCTAATGTATTGCCAGAAAATAAAGACAGAAAACTGGTAGATTCCCTTAATAAAAATAAATAAATTTGAACAAAAAATTACCTTTATTAATAATCTTTAAATTTCCATGATTTAAGTAAGTAAAAAACTTCATTCTGTTATATAATATTGTATTTAGTTATTTAAAAACTTTAGTTTATTCATTTTAAATATATTAAAACATTCTGAAAATTACATAATCTATTGCTTTATTTATATACCTAACTATTTTGTAGTAGTTTAATTTGATCCACGATATCCTCGAGTATCATTCTGTTCCATTGTATTTCACACCAGGAAGCTTCTATGTACTCTTCGTCCATCGTTTCTTCGTTTCTATTCAAGTTATCGAACAGACGGTTTATAATATTTATGAGTATCCGCATCTCCTCTTGCAACGCTCGAATTAAAGTCATTTCAAAACTTTAATTTAAATTAAACTATATTCAATGTGAATTGGAAAAGAAAAGAGATTTATTTTCTTTTCAAAATACTCTGATCTGAAACTGCCTTTCGCAAATGGTCTTCCGCTCTTTCAGCCCAGAATGATGTTGGATAGAAAAGCGAAACTATTTTTTGTATCAGCAGTTCCCAAGAATATAAACTATCCTAGAAAGCCAGAAAAAAATTAAAGACGTTTTGTCAAGACCAAAGTGGTTTAAATATGTAAAAATGAAACAGTACTACTCCTTTTTGTAGGCGTGGTCCCCTTTTAAGGGTCCTCCTCAAATAAAAGGGAGTGGGGTGTTCAGAAAAACTAGGTAAACCTTAGGGTTTTCTTAGGATAATAAGAATTAGGATAAAGGGCTCGATAGCCCAATGTAGCCTTTTCGACGAATTAAACAAATAAAATTTTGTAAAGAAACAAATATAAAAATGTATATCAGTTAGAAAAAGTTTAAGTTTAGTTTTATAATTCCTGATAATTGAGACTTCAATATTATCTGTATTTTGACCTTCCTCGTAATGCATAAATTGCTTTACTATCAAATTCCATAGTATATTTTTATTATCCTAAGAAAACCCTAAGGTTTACCTAGTTTTTCCGAACACCCCTCCCACAACTTTTATTTGAGGAAGAGTTGACCTTCAAAAGGGAACCACGCCTAGAAAAGAGGAGTAGTGTTTGATTTTTCATATATAAACCACTTTGCTCGTGACAAAACTCTACAGTTGTACTGGAGCACCTACGAGCACAAAAACATCATCTTCTTGTCACACTCAGTTCTGTCCTGTCTTTCGATTTTTTTCTGGCTTTTTGAATTTTGAAAAGAAGATAAATCTCTTTTCTTTTCCAATTCACATTGAATATAGTTTAATTTAAATTATAGTTTTGAAATGGCATTAATTCCAGCGTTGGAGGAGGAGATGCGGATACTCATAAATATTATAAACCGACTGTTGGATAACTTGGAAAGAAACGAAGAAACGATGGACGTAGAGTTCATGGAAGCTTCTTTGTGTGAAATACAATGGAATAGAATGATACTCCAGGATATCGAGGATCAACTTAAAGTACTACAAAATAGATAGGTATATAAATAAATAAAGCAATTAATTATGTAATTTTCAGATTGATTTAATATATGTAAAATGAATAAATTAAAGTTTGTAAATAACTAAATAAATAATTATATTACACAATGATTTTTGAAGTTTTCTACTTATTTATATCGTGGAAATTTAAAGATTATTAATAGAGACAATTTTTTCGATTTTTTTTTAAATTTATTTATTTTTTTATAATTAGGTTTACCGGTAACTATATTGATAGATTGACTAATCTATGTAAAATTAATCGAAACAACTATTATTAAGTGATTCCGATCTACCAGTTTTTGTCTTTATTTTCTAGAAAAAATCAGTTTTTTTTAATTCAACTATTTGCGATCTATGACTCTGTCTCATTGTTACAAAACCGCAACACAAAAAAATTAAGCTGAAGAAAATCGAAAACTCGTTCAAAGAATTTTAGTATGATAGAAATTGAAAGTTTTTTTTGAAGAAATAGAATATTTAGAAACAAAGGTGATTTGGTCTTCAAGCAGCAATGAAATTTATTGTTCATAATTTTTAAAATACAAATTTTGCAGAAATCGTGAAAATTTATGATAAACCTACCCTTGCACCCGCAAAATCATTTGTGATTAATGAGTAGATTATAACCAATTTCTTCAATCAATTTTTTGTATTTTTATATGTTTTTAGAGAATTTCTGTTTCAATTAATTCATATTTGTAGAAATCCCATATTTTGTATATTGTGATAATATTTTGTGATAATATATAATTGACATAAGCTGCTTTTAATACTTGGAATTTAATACTGTTTAATTTTGTAAGAAATCAATTTTGTACTATTAAATTACATTCTTTTCGCTAAGAATGAAGTAGAATGCATCAAAAGAAAATTTTTCTTTTATTACCTGCATAATAGTCACAAAGTTACTGTTTCCATCTTGCGGCATCTTGCAATCATATGTTATATAAAGTGGATCGCAATATAATTACGAACAAATATATAGAGTCACGCAGAATATAATTTGAGAAACGCAGAAGTAGACTACACAAATCTCACTTTTTTGTATACAAAAAGATGAAATAAATACGAAAGTAATGATGATTCATAAAAATTAATAATACAAAAGATTTTTTTTAAAACATATTTATTCATAGAAATCATAGACACATAGAAATATTTTAAATTTAGAAAATTAATATTCAATTGCCAATTGTTTTCTCAACCTTTGCGGTTCAAGTTGAGCTATTTTCAGTTGATCCTTGAGATACTGGAGTCTCGATCTGAACATGACTACTTCTTGCATCGAAGTTTGCATCATCTCTTTCAGCATTATTTCTTTGTTCTTCTCCAAGTAATCTAACGTATTATTTATTAAATATGTCAATCTCTGAATCTGCTCCTTCAATTGCTTAATTTCTGCCATTTTACAAACTTTAATTTAAATTCAAGAATACTCAATGTGAATTAGAAGAACAAAATATTTTTTGTTATTTCTAAAATTCTATATTCTAAATTTAGTTTTTGTAAATGGTTGTATGCTCTTTCAGTCAAGAATGATGTTGGATAGAAAAAGTAACTAGTTTTATACAAGGTTCAATATGAGTGGGGGGTAATAGTGGGGTTCGGGAGTAGTCGGTGAATATTAGGATTTTCTTAGGAAAAGAATATTATGATATGGAATTTAGTTGTTAAGTTGTAAATTTAGGTATTACTAGAAATTTGTGGATACTGAGAATTTTTGGGAACCGGGAAATATTTAAACCATTCGAGAAATACAAAAGTTGGTAGTACTTATTTTTGAAGAAAATAGTAAAAAATAAACATTTTTCAATCAACTACAAAATTAGTAAACATATTATTGAATTAGTACGTCTTATTATTTTTATAGACCAACGCATTTTTTATTTCGATTGTACCAAAAATTTAAAAAAAATCTGATTCTATTGATGACAGTGAAGAAAGTGAAGTTTTTGTTCTACCTCGAATTGTTAAAATACTTATTTTTAATATAATTATAAAGAGATAATTTTCATTCAATAAATTTGGTACACATTTTATTAACATGTTTAGGAGAAACAGCATAAGCTGAAATTTTCTCAATCCGTCGTCATCAAGATGATTACTTAAAAAAAATCGAAGTTGAATAAAAATTGCAAAGAACGTATGAAACTGCCATGATATAAATAAGTAGAAAACTACAAACTTCATTCTGTTATATAATTTTTTATTTAGTTATTTACAAACTCTAATTTATTTATTTCAAATATAATAAAAGAATCTGAAAATTACAAAATCTTGTTCAACCTTGAATTTCAGTATTTATATTTTATAATAGTGAATATAATCTTTTTTGTTAATTCGAATTAATAAAACTGTATCTTTTAGTAAGCTAGTTGAAATTGATCCTTTAATTGATTCCTGTCCAGGAAACTAATTAAATACCACTTCATTTCATACAACGAAGTTTCAATCATTTTTTTAAATAATTATTGAAACAATCATAAAATTACATAATCTATTGCTTTTGATTTTATAAATAATGACTATTACATTTCTTTGCATTAATATAATTTTATCTTTTTATAGTTTTTTTTTATACAAAGTGATGAAATATAATTTTAAAAAAACTGGCGTTGATTTGTGATATCAATCATAATACCAACAAAAATGTTTTTAAAAAAGTTTATTCACCATAATATTATATAGAAATTATTTAAAAATATAATATCTGGAGGAATAAACCAAGAAAATGAATGTATCTTGAATTTCAATAAATTTTTCGAAAAAAAAAATATGTTTTGCTATTAAATTAGCAAAATTTTATAAAATCATAAACCTATAATTTTTTTTTACTTACAGTTGATAATTTATTTCTTTGAGCAATTTTTTTTACTAGTTTCCAGGAAATTTAAAAACAATTAATAATGTCAATTTGAAAGACCAACTACTTCCAATTTTTGATTGTTTCCAAAATTTTCTTTCCGCCAAGAATGAAGTAGGACGAAGCGTAATAGTCACGAAATTAATGTTTCTACTTTGAGACAGAGCATCAAAAAATTATATGTTATATAAAGTGGATCGCAATATAACTACGAGTCACGCAGAATATAACTTGAAACTCTGAAGTAAACAAGAAAAATTTCACTTTTATGTATACAAAAAGATGAAATAAATACGAAAGGAATGAAAATTAATAATACAAATTTTTTTTTTTTAAACAAATTTATTCATTTAAATCATTATAAAACATAGAAATATTATAAACTTTAAACAATTTAGAAAATTAATATTCAATTGCCAATTGTTTTCTCAACCTTTGCTGTTCAAGTTGAGCTATTTGTAGTTGATCCTTGAGATCCTGGAGTCTCGATCTGAACATGACTACTTCTTGCATCGAAGTTTGCATCATCTCTTTCAGCATTATTTCTTTGTTCTTCTCCAAGTAATCTAACGTATTATTTCGGGTTCGGGAGTAGTCGGTAAATTTTAGGGTTTTCTTAGTAAAAGAATATTATGATATGGAATTTCGTAGTAAAGTTATAAATTCAGGTATTACTAGACATTTTTTGGCTGCCCAGAATTTTTGGGAACAGGGAAATATTTAAACCATTCGAAAAATACAAAAGTTGGTAGTACTTATTTTTGAAGAAAATAGTTATTATTTATATAATGAAACTCGTTTTTTATTACGATTGTATCAATAATTGAAAAAAAAAATCTGATTCAGTCGAAACAGTGACGAAAGTGAAGTTTTTGTTCTATCTCCAATTGTTAAAACACTTATTGTTAATATAATTAGAAAGAGATAATTTTCGTTCATGAGCTGAAATTTTCTCAATCTGTCTCATCAAGATAATTTCTTAAAAAAATTGATGTTGAATAAAAATTATAAAGAACGTATGAAACTATCATAATATAAATAAGTAGAAAACTACAAACTTCATTCTGTTATATAATTTTTTATTTAGTTATTTACTAACTTTAATTCATTTATTTCAAATATATTAAAAGAATCTGAAAATTACAAAATCTTGTTCAACATTGAATTTCAGTATTTATATTTTATAATAGTGAATATAATGTTTTTTGTTAATTCGAATTAATAAAACTTTATCTTTTAGTAAGCTAGTTGATATTGATTCTCGATGTCCAGGAAACTAATTTAATACCACGTCATTTCATACAACGAAACTTCAATCATTTTTTGAAATAATTATTGAAACAATCATAAAATTACATAATCTATTGCTTTTAATAATATTTCATCTTTTTTTTATATTTTTTTTTATTTTTTATACAAAGTGATGAAATATAATTAAAAAGAAACTGGCGTTGATTTGTAATATTCAATCATAATAGCAAAAAAATGTCTTAACAGAAGTTTATTCACTTTAATAATATATAGAGGTGGAAAGTCTACGGTCGATAGCCTTTTGGTCAGTTATTTTATATTGAAGTCAAGAAGAATATAATTTGAGAAACGCAGAAGTAAACAACAAAAATCTCACTTTTTTGTATACAAACTGATGAAATAAATACGAAAGAAATGATGATTCATGAAAATTAATAATAAAGAAGAATTATTTTAAACAAATTTATTCATTTTAGTAATTACAAAACATATATAGAAATATAAATCCTAATCGTTTCAGAAAATCAATCTTCAATTTCTAGTTGTTGTTAAAAATAATAGTCTGATCGATTTTTAGAAAAGCTTCGATTTTCTCAACCTTTACGCTTCATGTTGAGCTAGTTGAAGTTTTTCCTCGAGATACTGGATTATCCTACTGAAGATGCCTATTGTTTGCAACGAAAATTCCTACCTATCTTCCAGCGTTGTTTCTTCGTTGATCTCCAAGTTATCTAAAATATTATTTATTAAATATGTCAATCTCTGAATATGCTCCTTAAATTCCTTAATTTCTTCCATTTTACAAACTTTAATTTAAATTTATTTCCAAAATTCTATATTCTAAATTTCTATATTTCTAAATTTAGTTGTTGTAAATGGTTGTATGCTCTTTCAGTCAAGAATGATGTTGGATAGAAAAAGTAACTATTTTTATACAAAGTTCAATAAGAGTTGGGAGTAATTGTAATTGTGGGGGTTCGGGAGTAGTCGGTGAATTTTAGGGTTTTCTTAGGAAAATAAAATTATGATATGAAATTTACTAATAAAGTTGTAAATTTAGGTATTACTAGAAATTTGTGGCTGCCGAGAATAGTTGGGAACCGGGAAATATTTAAACAATTCGAGAAATACAAAAAATGGTAGAATTTATTCTTGAAGAAAATAGTATAAAATAAACATTTTTCAATCAACTACAAAAATTAGTAAAAATATGTATCGAAAAAATCTGATTCTATTGATTTTTGTTCTATCTCGAATTGTTAAAATACTTATTGTTAATATAATTATAAAAAGATAATTTTCATTCAATAGATTTGGTACACAATTTTTTAAAATGATTATGAGAAATTTCATCAAGATGATTTCTTAAAAAAAATTAAATTGAATAAAAATTGCAAAGAATGCATGAAACTACTATGATATAAAAACTACAAAGTTCATTCTGTTATATAATATTGTATTTAGTTATTTAAAAACTTTAATTTATTCATTTTAAATATATTAAAACATTCTGAAAATTACATAATCTATTGCTTTATTTATATACCTAACTATTTTGTAGTAGTGTAAGTTGATCGAAGATATCATCCAGTATCATTCTATTCCATTGTATTTCACACCAAGAAGCTTCCATGAACTCTTCGTCCATCGTTTCTTGGTTTCTTTCCATGTTATTGAACAGACGGTTTATAATATTTAAGAGTATCCGCATCTCCTCTTCCAACGCTGTAATTAAAGTCATTTCAAAACTTTAATTTAAATTAAACTATACTCAATGTGAATTGGAGAAGAAAAGAGATTTATGTTCTTTTCAAAATTCACTGATCTGAAACTGCCTTAATGGTCTTCCGCTATTTCAGCCCAGATTAATGTTGGATAGAAAATCGAAACTTTTTATTATATCAGCAGCTCCCAAGAATATAAACTATCCTAGAAAGCCAGAAAAAAATCAAAAGACAGGACAGTACTGAGTGTGACAAGAAGATGATGTTTTAGTGCTCGTGGGTGCTCCAGTACAACTGTATAGTTTTGTCAAGAGCAAAGTGGTTTATATATGAAAAAATCAAACACTACTCCTCTTTTATAGGCGTGGTCCCCTTTTGAAGGTCAACTCCTCCTCAAATAAAACTTGGGGGAGGGTTGTTCGGAAAAACTAGGTAAACCTTAGGGTTTTCTTAGAATAATAAAAATATACTATGGAATTTGATAGTAAAGCAATTTATGCATTACGAGGAAGGTAAAGATACAGATCATATTGAAGTCTCAATTATCAGGAAATATAAAACTAAACTTAAACTTGTTCCAACTGATATACATGTTTTATATTTGTTTCTTTACAAAATTATATTTGTTTAATTCGTCGAAAGGGCTATCAACCAATGTTTACGCCAAATTTTGTACTATTAAATATTATTCGCATACCGCCGAAATCCACTGCTCTTTCAGCATTTAAAATGTTGTATGATAATCAATTTTTTTAAATAATTATTAAAGAAATCATAAAATTACGTAATCTATTGCTTTTGATTTTATAAATAATAACTATTACATTTCTTTCCATGATTTTAACAAAATTTGTATTTTAAAAATAATGTTTATTCAAGTACTTAAAAAATATTATTCCATTGCTGCTTGAAGAGAAAATCACCTTTGTTTCTCTGAAATATTTTACTTTTTCTTCAAACAAAAAAAATATTTTAATTTCTATCATAGTTAATAAAATCTTTGAACGATTTGCTGAGCTTCGTTTTTTTTGGATTACGGATTTGTAACAATGAGGTAGAGTCATCGATAGCGATTTTTGAACGATCGCGAATAGTTGTACAAAAAACTGATTCTTTCTAATGTATTGCCAGAAAATAAAGACAGAAAACTGGTAGATTCCCTTAATAAAAATAAATAAATTTGAACAAAAAATTGAAAAAATTACCTTTATTAATAATCTTTAAATTTCCATGATTTAAGTAAGTAAAAAACTTCTGTTATATAATATTGTATTTAGTTATTTAAAACCTTTAATTTATTCATTTTAAATATATTAAAACATTCTGACAATTACATAATCTATTGCTTTATTTATATACCTAACTATTTTGTAGTAGTTTAATTTGATCCACGATATCCTCGAGTATCATTCTATTCCATTGTATTTCACACCAAGAAGCTTCTATGTACTCTTCGTCCATCGTTTCTTCGTTTCTATCCAAGTTATCGAACAGACGGTTTATAATATTTATGAGTATCCGCATCTCCTCTTGCAACGCTCGAATTAAAGTCATTTCAAAACTTTAATTTAAATTAAACTATATTCAATGTGAATTGGAAAAGAAAAGAGATTTATTTTCTTTTCAAAATACTCTGATCTGAAACTGCCTTTCGCAAATGGTCTTCCGCTCTTTCAGCCCAGAATGATGTTGGATAGAAAAGCGAAACTATTTTTTGTATCAGCAGTTCCCAAGAATATAAACTATCCTAGAAAGCCAGAAAAAAATTAAAGACGTTTTGTCAAGACTATAGTGGTTTAAATATGTAAAAATCAAACAGTACTACTCCTCTTTTGTAGGCGTGGTCCCCTTTTAAGGGTCCTCCTCAAATAAAAGGGGGTGGGGTGTTCAGAAAAACTAGGTAAACCTTAGGGTTTTCTTAGGATAAAGGGCTCGATAGCCCAATGTAGCCTTTTCGACGAATTAAACAAATAAAATTTTGTAAAGAAACAAATACAAAAATGTATATCAGTTAGAAAAAGTTTAAGTTTAGTTTTATAATTCCTGATAATTGAGACTTCAATATTATCTGTATTTTTACCTTCCACGTAATGCATAAATTGCTTTACTATCAAATTCCATATTTTTATTATCCTAAGAAAACCCTAAGGTTTACCTAGTT
The DNA here is from genome assembly GCA_963457615.1 of Nicrophorus investigator. NCBI lineage: Eukaryota > Metazoa > Arthropoda > Insecta > Coleoptera > Silphidae > Nicrophorus > Nicrophorus investigator. Next base: position 10,943,283 of record OY735142.1, on the reverse strand, counting down.
TTTCCGAACACCCCTCCCATAACTTTTATTTGAGGAGGAGTTGACCTTCAAAAGGGGACCACGCCTAGAAAAGAGGAGTAGTGTTTGATTTTTACATATATAAACCACTTTGCTCTTGACAAAACTATACAGTTGTACTGGAGCACCTACGAGCACAAAAACATCATCTTCTTGTCACACTCAGTTCTGTCCTGTCTTTCGATTTTTTTTCTGGCTTTTTGAATTTTGAAAAGAAGATAAATCTCTTTTCTTTTCCAATTCACATTGAATATAGTTTAATTTAAATTATAGTTTTGAAATGGCATTAATTCCAGCGTTGGAGGAGGAGATGCGGATACTCATAAATATTATAAACCGACAGTTGGATAACTTGGAAAGAAACGAAGAAACGATGGACGTAGAGTTCATGGAAGCTTCTTTGTGTGAAATACAATGGAATAGAATGATACTCCAGGATATCGAGGATCAACTTAAAGTACTACAAAATAGATAGGTATATAAATAAATAAAGCAATTAATTATGTAGTTTTCAGATTGTTTTAATATATGTAAAATGAATAAATTAAAATTTGTAAATAACTAAATAAATAATTATATTACACAATGATTTTTGAAGTTTTCTACTTATTTATATCATGGAAATTTAAAGATTATTAATAGAGACAATTTTTTCGATTTTTTTTTTTAATTTATTTATTTTTTTATAATTAGGTTTACCGGTAACTATATTCATAGATTGACTAATCTATGTAAAATTAATCGAAACAACTATTATTAAGTGATTCCGATCTACCAGTTTTTTGTCTTTATTTTGTAGAAAGAATCAGTTTTTTTTTAATTCAACTATTTGCGATCTATGATTCTGTCTGATTGTTACAAATCCGCAACACAAAAAAAAGTAAGCTGAAGAAAATCGAAAAATCGTTCAAAGAATTTTAGTATGATAGAAATTGAAAGTTTTTTTGAAGAAGTAGAATATTTCTGAGAAACAAAGGTAATTTGGTCTTCAAGCAGCAATGAAATATTGTTCATAATTTTTAAAATACAAATTTTGCTGAAATCATGGAAATTTAAAATAAACCTACCCTTGCAGCCGCAAAATCATTTGTGATTAATGAGTAGTTTATAACCAATTTCTTCAATCAATTTTTTTTATTTTTATATGTTTTTAGAGAATTTCTGTTTCAATTAATTCATATTTGTAGAAATCCCATATTTTGTATATTGTGATAATATTTTGTGATAATATATAATTGACATAAGCTGCTTTTAATACTTGGAATTTAATACTGTTTAATTTTTGTAAGAAATCAATTTTGTACTATTAAATTATATTCTTTTCGCTAAGAATGAAGTAGAATCCATCAAAAAAAAATGTTTCTTTTATTACCTGCATAATAGTCACAAAGTTACTGTTTCCATCTTGCGGCATATTGAAATCATATGTTATTTAAAGTGGATCGCAATATAATTACGAACAAATATATTGAGTCACGCAGAATATAACTTGAGAAACGCTGAAGTAGACTACACAAATCTCACTTTTTTGTATACAAAAAGATGAAATAAATACGAAAGTAATGATGATTCATGAAAATTAATAATACAAAAGATTTTTTTAAAACATATTTATTCATAGAAATCATAGACATATCATAACACATAGAAATATTTTAAATTTAGAAAATTAATATTCAATTGCCAATTGTTTTCTCAACCTTTGCGGTTCAAGTTGAGCTATTTTCAGTTGATCCTTGAGATATTGGAGTCTCGATCTGAACATGATTACTTCTTGCATCGAAGTTTGCATCATCTCTTTCAGCATTATTTCTTTGTTCTTCTCCAAGTAATCTAACGTATTATTTATTAAATATGTCAATCTCAGAATCTGCTCCTTCAATTGCTTAATTTCTGCCATTTTACAAACTTTAATATAAATTTAAGAATACTCGATTTGAATTAGAAGAACAAAATATTTTTTGTTATTTCTAAAATTCTATATTCTAAATTTAGTTTATGTAAATGGTTGTCTGCTCTTTCAGTCAAGAATGATGTTGGATAGAAAAATGTAACTATTTTTATACAAAGTTCAATAAGAGTGGGGAGTAATAGTGGGGGTTCGGGAGTAGTCGGTGAATTTTAGGGTTTTCTTAGGAAAAGAGAATCATAATATGGAATTTAGTAGTAAAGTTGTAAATTTAGGTATTACTAGAAATTTGTGGTTGCCGAGAATTTTTGGGAACCGGGAAATATTTAAACCATTCGAGAAATACAAAAGTTAGTAGAACTTATTTTTGAAGAAAATAGTAAAAAAGAAACATTTTTCCATCAACTACAAAATTAGTAAACATATTATTGAATTTGTACATCTTATTATTTTTATAGACCAACGCATTTTTTATTACGATATTAACTAAAATTTAAAAAAAAAATTGATTCTGTTGATGACAGTGAAGAAAGTGAAGTTTCTGTTCTATCTCGAATTGTTAAAATACTAATTTTTAATATAATTATAGAGATAATTTTCATTCAATAAGTTTGGTACACATTTTATTAACATGTTTAGGAGAAACAGTATAAGCTGAAATTCTCTCAATCCGTCGTCATCAAGATGATTTCTTAAAAAAAATCGAAGTTGAAGAAAAATTGCAAAGAACGCATGAAACTACCATGATATAAATAAGTAGAAAACTACAAACTTCATTCTGTTATATAATTTTTTATTTAGTTATTTACAAAATTTAATTTATTTATTTCAAATATATTAAAAGAATCTGAAAATTACATAATCTATTGCTTTATTTATTTAAATATATACCTTGTTCAACATTGAATTTCATCTAAGAATGTTGGATGAACCAACAAAACTATTTTCTTGTATTACCTGCGTAATAGTCACAAAATTACTTTTTCTACTTTGAGACAGAGAATCAAAAAATTATATGTTATATGAAGTGGATCGCAATATAATTACGAACAAATATATTGAGTCACGCAGAATATAACTTGAGAAACTCGGAAGTAAACAACAAAAATCTCAATTTTTTATATAAAAAAAGATAAAATAAATACGAAAGGAAATTAAAAATACAAATTATTTTTTTTAAAACATATTTATTCATTGAAATCATTATAAAACATAGAAATATTCTAAACTTTAAACAATTTAGGAAATTAATATTCAATTGCCAATTGTTTTCTCAACCTTTGAGGTTCAAGTTGAGCTATTTTCAGTTGTTCCTTGAGATCCTGGAGTCTCGATCTGAACATGATTACTTCTTGCATCGAAGTTTGCATCATCTCTTTCAGCATTATTTCTTTGTTCTTCTCCAAGTAATCGAACGTATTATTTATTAAATATGTCAATCTCTGAATCTGCTCCTTCAATTGCTTAATTTCTGCCATTTTACAAACTTTAAGTTAAATTTAAGAATACTCGATGTGAATTAGAAGAACAAAATATTTTTTGTTATTTCTAAAATTCTATATTCTAAATTTAGTTTATGTAAATGGTTGTATGCTCTTTCAGTCAAGAATGATATTGGATAGAAAAATGTAACTATTTTTATACAAGGTTCAATAAGAGTGGGGAGTAATAGTGGGGGTTCGGGAGTAGTCGGTGAATATTAAGGTTTTCTTAGGAAAATAAAATTATGATATGGAATTTACTAGTAAAGTTGTAAATTTAGGTATTACTAAATAATTAATAAATTTGTGGCTGCCGAGAATTTTTGGGAAATAGGGAAATATTTAAACCATTCGAGAAATACAAAAGTTGGTAGAACTTATTTTTGAAGAAAATTATAAAATATAAACATTTTTCACATTTGTAAAAATATGTATTAAATTTGTACGTTTTATTATTTTTATAGACCAACGCGTTTATTATTAGGATTGTACCAAAAATTGGAAAAAATCTGATTCTATTGATGACAGTGAAGTTTTTGTTCTATCTTGAATTGTTAAAATACTTATTGTTAATATAATTATAAAAAGATAATTTTCATTCAATAGATTTGGTACACAAATTTTTAACATGATTGGGAGAAACTTCATCAAGATGATTTCTTAAAAAAATCGAAGTTGAATAAAAATTGCAAAGAACGCATGAAACTACCATGATATAAATAAGTAGAAAACTACAAACTTCATTGTGTTACATAATTTTTTATTTAGTTATTTACAAACTTTAATTTATTTATTTCAAATATATTAAAAGAATCTGAAAATTATATAATCTATTTCTTTATTTATTTAAATATATACCTTGTTCAACATTGAATTTCATCTAAGAATGTTGGATGAACCAACAAAACTATTTTCTTGTATTACCTCCGTAATAGTCACAAAATTACTGTTTCTACTTTGAGACAGAGCATTAAAAAATTATATCTTATATAAAGTGGATCGCAATATAATTACGAACAAATATATTGAGTCACGCAGAATATAACTTGAGAAACTCGGAAGTAAACAACAAAAAACTCATTTTTTTATATACAAAAAGATAAAATAAATACGAAAGGAAATTAAAAATACAAATTATTTTTTTTAAAACATATTTATTCATTGAAATCATTATAAAACATAGAAATATTATAAACTTTAAACAATTTAGAAAATTAATATTCAATTGCCAATTGTTTTCTCAACCTTTGAGGTTCAAGTTGAGCTATTTTCAGTTGATCCTTGAGATCCTGGAGTCTCGATCTGAACATGATTACTTCTTGCATCGAAGATTGCATCATCTCTTTCAGCATTATTTCTTTGTTCTTCTCCAAGTAATCTAACGTATTATTTATTAAATATGTCAATCTCTGAATCTGCTCCTTCAATTGCTTAATTTCTGCCATATTACAAACTTTAATTTAAATTTAACAATACTCGATGTGAATTAGAAGTTATTTCTAAAATTCTATATTCTAAATTTAGTTTTTGTAAATGGTTGTATGCTCTTTCAGTCAAGAATGATGTTGGATAGAAAAAGTAACTAGTTTTATACAATGTTCAATATGAGTGGGGAGTAATAATGGGGGTTCGGGAATAGTCGGTGAATATTAGGGTTTTCTTAGGAAAAGAATATTATGATATGGAATTTACTAGTAAAGTTGTAAATTTAGGTATTACTAGAAATTTGTGGCTGCCGAGAATTTTTGACAACTGGGAAATATTTAAATTCGAGAAATGCAAAAGTTGGTATAACTTATTTTTTCAATCAACTACAAAAATTAGTAAAAGATGTATTGAATTTGTACGACTTATTATTTTTATAGACCAACGCGTTTTTTATTACAATTATACCAAAAATTGGAAAAAATTCTTTCTGATTCTGTCGATGACGGTGAAGAAAGTAAAGTTTTTGTTCTATCTCGAATTGTTAAAATACTTATTTTTAATATAATTGTAAATAGATAATTTTCATTCATTGGGTACACAAATTTTTAACATAATTAGGAGAAACTTCATCAAGATGATTTCTTAAAAAAAATCTAAATTGAATAAAAATTGCAAAGAACGCATGAAACTACTATGATATAAAAATATAGAAAACTACAAACTTCATTCTGTTATATAATTTTTTTATTTAGTTATTTACAAACTTTAATTTATTTATTTCAAATATATTAAAAGAATCTGAAAATTACATAATCTATTGCTTTATTTATTTAAATATATACCTTGTTCGACAATGAATTTCATCTAAGAATGTTGGATGATCTAACAAAACAATTTTCTTGTATTACCTGCGTAATGTCACAAAATTACTGTTTCTACTTTGAGACAGAGCATCAAAAAATTATATGTTATATAAAGTGGATCGCAATATAATTACGAACAAATATATTGAGTCACGCAGAATATAACTTGAGAAACTCAGAAGTAAACAACAAAAATCTCAATTTTTTATATACAAAAAGATAAAATAAATACGAAAGGAAATTAAAAATACAAATTATTTTTTTTAAAACATATTTATTCATTTAAATCATTATAAAACATAAAAATATTCTAAATTTTAAACAATTTAGAAAATTAATATTCAATTGCCAATTGTTTTCTCAACCTTTGCGGTTCAAGTTGAGCTATTTTCAGTTGATCCTTGAGATCCTGGAGTCTCGATCTGAACATGATTACTTCTTGCATCGAAGTTTGCATCATCTCTTTCAGCATTATTTCTTTGTTCTTCTCCAAGTAATCTAACGTATTATTTATTAAATATGTCAATCTCTGAATCTGCTCCTTCAATTGCTTAATTTCTGCCATTTTACAAACTTTAAGTTAAATTTAAGAATACTCGATGTGAATTAGACGAACAAAATATTTTTTGTTATTTCCAAAATTCTATATTCTAAATTTAGTTTATGTAAATGGTTCTCTGCTCTTTCAGTCAAGAATGATGTTGGATAGAAAAATGTAACTATTTTAATACAAAGTTCAATAAGAGTGGGGAGTAATAGTGGGGGTTTGGGAATAGTCGGTGAATTAGGGTTTTCTTAGGAAAAGAATATTATGATATGGAATTTACTAGTAAAGTTGTAAATTTAGGTATTACTAGAAATTTGTGGCTGCCGAGAATTTTTGGGAAATATTTAAACCATTCGAGAAATACAAAAGTTGGTGGAATTTATTTTTGAAGAAAATAATAAACAAATAAACAGTTTTCAATCAACTACAATAATTTCAATATTTTTATTGCTTTATTTCTGTAATTATATTAACTTGTTTAACATTGATTTATATAAGATACAATATAATATTAACTACATTACTTATATTAATAATATATCGTTTCTCTTTACACAATGATAAAAAAATATATTATCTTAGATTTTAATATCTTGAAAACACTCGATATTTTTAATAATATTATAATAATATCATAGAATAAAAAATATTTAGTTTTGTATTTTAATAAGAAACAAATAAATTTTGATTCATTAATAATAAAGAAAGAAAATTCAAAATCAATTCCTTACAAATTCATTTAATTAATTCTTATATTTGTTCCTTAGAAATTATTTAGTTCTACAAGCAAAATTTACATCCCAATATTTTATTATTATTTCCTATATACTTAATTCTAAAATTGTTTGTTGATTGTTGCAAATTATTACATATTCTTTTAGCCATGAATGCGGCGCAATCGGTCAACCTTATGGTTTTCTTAGGATAAAAAATGTGGGAAACATCGGGAATAATAAAAAATATGCAATTACATCTACTAATAATAATTAAAATTTAAATAATTTATTTCTTCGAGCAAGTTTATATAAAACTAGAATAAGTGAAAAACATTTTTTTTCTATTTCTATGTTATTAAAAATTTGAACATTATTAGGAGAAACTCCATGAGCTGAAATTGTCTCAATCCGTCATCATCAAGATCATCAAATTGAACCTCGAGTTCCTCTTCATACATCGCTTCTTCGTTCTCCAGTCTATCCAACACATTATTTACTAAATCGATTAAACTCGTCTCATCCTCTAATTGCATAACTGATTCCATTTCAAAAACTTTAATGTAAATTTTGCAATACTCGATATAAATTTAAAAAACAAACAGATTTGTTATTCTTAAATTGGTTTTGGAATGCTTATATGGTCTTCAGTCAAGAATGATGTTGTATAGAAAAACGATACTAGTTTTATACATCAGTCCCCAAAAATGGTTGAGTTTTGGGAGACATTCTTAAAATAATAAAATTTATGGAATATGGTAGTATAACACTTTAGGTATTACTAGGAAGTTGTATTTCCGAAAACATTTGTAATCCTAGGAGTTTATCAAATACCTGGAATTCTCAGGAAATAATTAATATTTATTGAAAAACAATTTAGTAAAAAGCAAAAACATTTATTATTTAAGAATGCAAAAATCAGAAACATAATCTTTTTTTATGACGATTGTGTCAAGAATTGGAAATAATTATTTCATAATAGCGAGAAGAGATTTTTGTTCGAAATCGAATAGTTGAAATACTAATTATTTTGAATGTGAAGTTAATAAAAAGGGACAACAATTTTGATTCAATTCATCACAAAAATATCTCATTTTTTTGTAGAAAATTCAATAGATAAATGAGTAAGTTTGCAGCTCCTGGTAAGCAAGTTAAAAAATATAAATTCTAGAATTCGAGATTATAAAAAATAAATTAATAAATTATGTGTGTTTATATTTTACAAAGGTATTGATTTTGAGAAATACAAAATAATTATCTTGAAGATAATTATGATATTTTTCATTTCATTTTCTCATTTTACGTTTTAATTAGTCGTATTTTATATAATTTTAGAAGAATTCAATGCAATTAATTATTTTATGAATGCTGAAACAGTGATGAGTAATTGTGCGAATTGCATCTGTAAATCGTTCGAGAGCGAGGCGCCTTTTCAGTGAATTATTGACGGCAAGGAAACCCAACAAGGAATAACTGTAATGGCATTTGCATCTGCATTGTGTTCAGAGAAAGAAAATACAGGAAATAAATAAAATTGGAACAAGCTCCGGTAACAATCTGTTGGCTGGTATTGAAGAAGCTCCAAACTAGCTCGAAAAGTAAAATTATTAAGATGTTTCCGTTGAGAACAAGTCAAGTAATTATGAATGTTCGAATGATTAAGAGATGCCTGCTCTTTTCCTCTTTTCCAATGAAAAAAATAAAAGTAAAGTACATAACGCAAAAAAAGGACAAGCGGGTGGAAATGCCTTCGGGGTTGCTTGGAAGGGGATGCGGCGGTGGCAATAAGCGTCGTCGGAATCCGCTTAAAGTTTCCCCGAAGTTGTCAACTAGGAATTCCTGCAAAATTTAATTCTACTTTACAAGTTTTTAAGTAGATTTAATAATAAGCAAACGGCGAATTTTTCTATTTTTATTCAACAAAAATCATAGGCCGCATTTCTGTCTTCCAATATCATAAATCAATAGAAATTGTCGAATTAAATGAAAATAGATATACAATTTTATTATTTATTCAATAATATTATTTTTCATGCAAAAGTTATAGAAATTGCTCCACTTTATAAAATTAACTTCAATATTTGTTTAGTTATTTTCTTCTAAAACTATCAAAGTTTTAAGTTGGTAACTGAAAATATTGCTTTATCCTTTTTACACTAGTTGTGCAACTTTGACAAACAGAGCTTTATAATCTTCATGATATAATTAATGATTTTGTACTAAAACTAATGTGTTTATAATAAATAATTTATTTGATAGTATTTTTGTTTTTGGCCCCTCACAGTTTTTGTGAAGAATTTTGAGTGAGGTCCCACGGACACATGATGGAAAAAAACAAGTTTCGTTTTAAAACCCTAAATTAAAATTTTATAGAAATCACTAAACTGAAATTTTATTGGGGCCCTCAAATTAAACCAAATAATTTTGTTCGCACTTACTTCGGAAATTATGATGGAAATTACAATTACAAGTTATATTTGAATTATCGACACTTGAAATCTAATGGGGCTACAAAATTTTAATTTTATTGGGGCCCATAAATCAAACTCCCTAATTTCTTGTATTGTGAAGTTATTCTAATTATTATATAGTATAATTATGGTAAGATCTAGGCATGATTTGTATGAGCTGCAGCCTAGAACTCTGCCCAATCAAAGGACCCTCAAACAATATTAGCCGAGGGCCCACAAAAAAATGTTATTCAAGACCCCCAAACAATAGGATTAAGGTTAGGATTTACTAAAATGTTTATGCATTTAGCAGACGGTAAATATTTAATTTTTATGAAAAATAAATTGTGTTAGGATGCAAGAAAATTGTTATGCTGTTACAAACATAAAGTAATAATCTATTATATAATATTATTACTACTATATACTAAATATAACATAAATTACATAACCAGATATGCATATTTTTAAAGTAATGAATATTGTGAACATGCAGCGAACAGTTGGAATTACCTTTATTCAATAATTAAATCAACTGAAAATTACTCAAACCAAATAATTGTAATTAATTAACCCCATTTGATATTATTTCGTCGGATTCATTTGGACCGCAGATACAGCTACGCCGCTAAAGCTTCAAAATCAATGTAATATTTTTTGTTTGAAATTTGTAAATTCAATTTGCAAATTGATTATGTTTCATAAATAATATGCTTGATATGAATCATTAATTAATAAATATTTATTACTCACATTTGCAAAATATTCAACAAATAATTTAATCAAAAATGATTCAGTATGTATTATATTTTTCAATTTATGTATTTATTTTTCAACATGTATTATATTTTTCAATTTAGTTTCGAACACCTAAATTCATGAAAACCAAGTGATGAGTGGTGTTGAAAGCAAAATTTCGCTCGTCTTACAAAACACCAGTGATTTTTACTCAATAACTCGATAACCGAGCGCGATAATTACATCATCTTATACTCAAATTAAAGCTGAAAGTCTTATCTATCCAACTGTAATAGTGGCATATTGGTGTTATTACACATTCATCTGCTACGAGCTGTCAAAATTCCGTTTTTCACTTTCCGGTTTTTATTTAATTTCAGAAGAACCACTTAAGATATTTACATAATTCAACAAGAATTATAAACTGGAAGCTGTTATCTTTTGAATGAGCGTAATTCTAGCATCAATATTTAGTATTATATTATAAAATTTACATGTTGAAAAGTTATGGAATATTTTATTTATGTAGGAAAATTAATTAGGGATAATTTAAATCTATTGTTGTAAAAATAATATCACTTCTACAATTTTGATAATTTTTATTGATAATGTTTATTTACAAATAGCAAATGACTGCATTCTTCTGTCCAATTTTGCAATTGTATGATAAAAAAAAACTTGAAATATGTGAGTGAGTTAAAATGAAATAAATATTTATTTTCAGTCAATTATTTGCAATAAATTTAAATTTTAAAAATTGTACAGCTATCATGTAAAACGTCCAGATATAATTGATCGGTATTTGTATATTTCCTTCAAATGCCAATATCATGGAAAACTATCGATAATTAATTTGATGAATTTTTATATTCATATACAAAAAAAATATATGTATATACTAACACAAATCGAAGTGGTTCACCGCATGTAACAGCGTTATGATTGGTGCAATTAATTTCATAGCGGACAATGCGATATCACGGACACGCATGAATAGATTCGGATCATGTTAGCTGTTAATTATATTGTTTTAACCATGCGGAAAACCATAGAAACCGAAACGTATAAGGGGTGGTTTTTGGTGGAGGAACCAAACGTGAAATTGCCGATTTCTCGTATTAATACAATATAATAGAAACTAATCTATTCACTCATCAAATTTGATGGATATTGATAAAATATATTAATTCACTAATAATATAAAATTACATATAATAAATGTGAATTAAAAATACAAAGAAGGAGCAATTAGGATTTACACAATCTCCCGAGACGCGATGCAAGTAATAGCCGGTGTGCCACCAATAGAGCGAGCTCCTTGCTACAGAGAGAGGTAGAGTGGCATTAACAAAGAGGATGCCAGAGTCAAATTGCAGAAAAAATGGTAACAAAAATGGCACAAGTCGAAGAATGGAGCCTGGACTCGACGTCTAATCCCAGAAATACAGTTATGGATAAGCAGGAAGCACGGGGATATAACTTTTCAGCTAAACCAGGCCCTTTCTGGTCACTGATAAATTGGTAAGTACCTTTATTTCATCGTGAAGAAGGAGGATGAAAGATGTTCGTACTGTGACGAGGACGACAGCATACTTTTTTGATGCTGCAGATGGGTTAGATAGAAGCACGAGGAAGAATTGGGGCTCGTACTAGAAAATGTTATCAGTGAAATGCTGAAGGGTGCATAGAATTGGGAGATAGTAACTACATAAGTAGCAGATGTTCTATCGGATAAATAAAGAGACTAGCACTGATGTAAGTGAATCAAGAAAATGCCAGAAAAGAAAATCAGCATTGCAGAGTTGTGCAGAGACACAGGTCCTGTATGTTGACAAAAAAGGAGACAGGTTTTAGTGGGTTAGAATGCCACAGTTCCTCTGCTTCACAAAAAAAGGTTTACACTCCTTTACAAAAAGAAAACTTTTCCTGAAAACTCATCATCTTTTCAACAAATTTCCAACATTCTCGTTTTCAACATTTTCAAAACCAACCAAATTTTTGGATGTTACTTTCTCCTAATTTAACTTCTGGGCAAGTCTTGTACAAAATTTAATGTAAGCCTTTCTAAGCCTTTTAATTGCGTTATCAACGAATAATATTCGTTATCAAATATAAATTTATACCATGATTGAAACTTCGTAAGAAAGTGATTAAATGGGATGCTTAACATATATTATATAAGATGTGAGTAAAATAATATTTATTGAATCAATCAGTATTTGTTTATTTTTTTCTTGTTGTAAAAAAGATACGATAAATCTTGTGTTAGTCCCTATGTAAGATTTCCTCTCCTCTCCAAAAAAAACTTTCATCTTTTCAATAAATTTCCAACATTCTCGTCTTCAACATTTTTAAAACGTAATGATTCATCCACCTTGATAAATTTATAATTCCAAATTTGTGGATGTTACTTTCTCCTGGGCAAGTTTTGCGCAAAATTTTATGTAAACCTTTCAATTGCGTTATCAACGTATAATATTCGTTATGAAACATAAATATGATTAACATATATTATATAAAATGTGAGTACTTTATAGTAAAATAATAATTATGGATTCAATCAGTTTTTCGTTATTTTTTTATTGATTTAAGAAAGATATGAAACAAATCTTATGTCAGTTCACTTTAATTAATTTACAATAACATAATATAAAATTATGTAAAATTTTAATAAATTACATTTGGATTTATGGAATTAAATATAAATTTAATGGAAATGTAGTCAATATTTTATACAAATCCATTCCAATAAATTAGTGAGAGTCGACTTTACAATATTGAATATTGAAACCGTTGATAATCGTTTAAATAATAATAATATAGTTTTAGTTTATATATATTTATTCAATATTTATTACAATGTTCATATTTATTTGCACTTACTAACATAAATAAATAATTATATTTTATAAATGTTATATAATAATAAATGGCGAGATTGCATTGCGATGCAAATTATTCATGAAATATATATATATATGTAATTTCAATTAGTATTACGTTTTATCATAAAATTTAAACATACAATTAAATATTATTAACTCTTTCCGTTTATGAACAAGTTAATTTTACATTAATTATTTAATATAATATAACTGGTGTTGCATTTCATGTTCATATAAAACGTTATATCATATTATCATGCAAATTATGTTAATAAAATAATTTAACTTTGACCTCATAAAACTAAGCTTAATCAAGATTTAAGTAAATTTTTTGCTATAATGTCAATAATATTAATTTATTTAAAATTTATTTTTTCTTTAAAATATTATAAAAATCAATAAATTACAAAAATAAAATGAATTTAACAAAAATAAAATGAAATTTTACTGCTGCAAGGGGCTTTTTGCCCTAAAAAAAATAAATATTAATCAACTGAAATATTTCATTAATACATTAACTTTTCTGAAAGAATTTCAATAAAAAATAATGTATTTATTTGTTGTGAAAAAAATGAAAAATATACATAGTACAAATAAATTTAGGTGTATTCACTTGTGCTGTATCCATGCTTGTGGGTAGTATAAAATTGTATGCACATTAAATTATCCTTTTGCTAATTAAGATTAGATGTTGTTTTTCTGTATGAAAGTAGGTCCATTAAAACTAAATTGAAACATGAAATTTGTATAATTTGTTTTTTTTTGGTAGGTCCGGCGTTCCCTTTTTTTCGGCTCTCAAGTGCGTGCCGCGGTGGACCCAAGAATTTGCATATTCATAGGAAAGGCGCACCGAAAGAGGAGATTAAATTTAATTCCCCGTATACGTACCTAGCATACGTAGGTATTCGGTATATGAATTTTTTTATATAAAGAAGAACAGAAATGCATGAAAAATATGTATATACGTTTTCTTATAAAATGGTTAAACTTTCTCCGTGGAAGTTTACCATTATTATATTTATGAAAATTCTATATTTACTTAATTCTATATAGTGTAAATAATGTTTTATAGCGTTTAAACCTATTTGTTGTTTTGCTGCTACCAAGCAAGTTAATAGTAAATAACATTATTATGTGATTCCAGACTATCTTCATATCTGCTACTAAAAATAATAATGTATCATCATTGAGATCTTCAAGAATTTGTCTATTCGAAACCACTGGACTCCAATAATATTTCTTAGACATTTTTATTGAAACCCTTGGATAATTTGTATTTTCGATTTTCTGGTGAGGTAACACACAATACTGGTTTCATTATTACCTTTGCCCTAATCCAGTATATTTTTCTAACAATATATCCAATTACCCTCTTACCCTGAATATGATAATTTCACACAAGATGCAGGTCTAAATATTTAATTTTCGTCAAGATGTTAGTCATTAAATCTTTTAGTCAGATTTTATTTCAATAAGTAATATTCACCATTTTTTGAGCCATTCCTGTAATTTATTTTTCTAACAGAAATTCATATTCCCTCTTAGCTTGAATGTGATAATTCCAGGTAAGCCTTTTGACAAGATCCAGGTCTAAATATTTAATTTTCGTCAAGATTTTAGTCATTAAATCTTTTAGTCAGGTTTTATTTCATTAAGTAATATTCACCATTTTTTGAGCCATTCCTGTAATTTTTCTTACAGAAATTCATATTACCTCTTAGCTTTTAAAAATTTGTGTACATATTAATATATATTGCAACATTGCGTACGTAAGTGTGAACAATAGTTATGTTTATTAAAAAAAACGTTGTATATGAGAATTTGCCGTATATACGTACATATTTAAAGGACTACAATTTGTATACATAATAGTATATATTGCAACATTGCGTACGTAAGTGTGAACAAATGGTTATATTTATTAAAAAAACCGTATATGTACATACTTAAAGTACTACAATTTGTGTATTATAATAGTACATATTTCTTGAACATAGATTGAGCTACATGCTAGGAATTCTTTACAAAATATATCTAATTTACTCTCTCATCTTTCTTTGGAACTAAATGAAAATTTAATTCAGATTTCGAAGAAATAATATGTTTCTGTATGTGCTACAATCCTCGTATTTTGTGTTGCTTTTCATTAATTTCTCTTTTAATTCCTTTCGTCGAATCCATTGAAAGGTTACTAGGGGGATTTTTATTAGGGATTTAGTCTCCAGTTGTCGTGCTGATGTTGGTGCCGGAAGCCGATTAGCAAGTAAACCTGATTAGTTCCGGTCCTCACGTCGGCCAGCACCTATAGCACCTATTAGTCTGCTCAGGAAATCATTACGGTGAAATCACTTTGGACGGCGAGAACAAACTGCACCCGAAAAAAGAAAGAGCGAGAAAGAGAGAGAGAGAGAGAAACGGAAAACAATGCAGGAAATGGAAACGAAAACGGAAATTTAATGAAACGCCGGACGCTAAACAAATAAAACTTTAAATTTAACGCGATTGGTCGGACGAGAATCCGTATTTTCAAGGAAAAATACGATCGTAATTACATTCCCACAACTTTATTCCATTTCTTACACTGACATGTATAATATTAAATTGTTGACCAATATTTGTATTTTTCATTCATTTCTTCATCGCCAATACATAAATAATAATAATAACTCCAATAAACATGTTGTTTAAAAAAATAACAATTAATAATATTCACATAACTTTCTGTAATATTCTTGAAAAAATAATTAATAATTATCATTAAAATTAAATCAAAAATGCTTTAATACAATAATATATTTATTCATAAAAAATAATAATTTCTACTAATTATAAAAAAATATATTGAAACTGGACATTTTCAAGTACTATATTTCTTTTACCTGGCGCATCCACCATTTAAAAATTTTGGTGTATAATGGATCATTTCATTCTAACGTTTTGCTTCTCGACTTTTTGGTTCGCGAACAAAAAACAAACAAATCGAAAGATTCCTCAGTTTCCGTACAAATTTTCAGTTCTCGAACTAAAATTTTAAAAATAGAACGTGAGTGCATAGCTTATAAAAAATGGAACATTTCAAGATTTTTTTTTAATATAATTTTAAATAATATAAACAACAACGAAACCTCGATATAACGAATAAATCTGGAATTGTCCGTAACTTGACTTGGTTAATAGAAAAAATTCACTTCAAAATATTTAAGTGCTAAATTAAGAAAAATCAATTTGTTTCTAAAATGAATAGTAATTTATAAAATACAAAACATAATGGTTTTAAGTTGAAGATTTCAAAAATTTTGTTATGTACGAATACAAAAAAAAATCAAGAAATTCTTTCCGAAAAAATGTCAACAACTAAAAACTTAAAAAGATGCTTATAAGATAATGCGAAAGTTTTATTATTTTTTAATGAAAATTATCCTGTTTTAGGAAGACGTGTTATTATTTAACGATTGCATAACGAAATTCAACAATTCCGTTTTAGTAAATAATAAATTAAAAATAGAAAAAAGCAACATCAATCAACTTTATGCTCCAATTTCAAAACGTGATTTTAATGACTATTTAATTAATACAACTTTCTTTAAAAAAAAAACTATTTTTAATGAATGAACGTATTAGTATTTTTATGAAGTCTCGATTAACAAAGTAATTTCGTACATCATATTCGTAAATGGAGGTATAATGGTCATTCAATAAAGCAAAATAACAACAGTCAACTTTAAATTCCAATTTCAAAACGTGATTTTAATTAATACAACATATTTGTGAGAAAAAAAACTATTTTTTTATGAATGAACGTATTTGATTTTATGACTGATCGTAATTTCTTGCATAATATTCTTTAATAGAGGCATAATTGTCTTTCAATTTAGTTTTGGTAATTATTAAATGAAAAAGATAGAAAAAAGCAGCAACAGTCAACTTTATACTACAATTTCAAAACGTGATTTTAATGACTACAACTTTCGTTTAAGAAAAAAAAACTATTTTTTATGAACGAAGTAATTTCGTGCGTCATATTTGTTAATGAAGATATAATTGTCATTCAATTCCGTTTTGGTAATTATTAAATTAAAGAGAGAAAAAAGCAACAATAATCAACTTTAGATTCCAATTTCAAAAAGTGATTTCATTGACTATTTTATTAATACTACGTTCTTTTCAAGAAAAAACTATTTTTTTTTATTAATGAAAGTATTACTATTTTATGAAGTTTCGCTTAACGAAGTAATTTCTTGTATCATATTCGTTAATTATAATAATTAATTATGGTAATTATTAAATTAAAAAGAACTAACAAACAATTTAAGACTTCAATTTCACAATGTGATTTCATTGATTATTTAATTAATACAACTTTCTTAATAAAACACATTTTTTTTAACGTATAATTATTATGTTTTCTAGATATTTTTAAATTCAATAATTCGACAAACAAATATAGTTTTAAAAGATAATATTATGTATGAGTAATTTGTATATCTTAATGGCGTATTCAGCTGGGTACGTTTATTGGGAAAGTCTGCAGCGAAACTAATTAAAAAAAATAATTAAAGGCGGCACGCGCAGATAAAAACATTGCGTTAGGGCTGAAAAGGGAGCGCAAGGGAGTGAGAAAGATAAGTTTAATCTGAACTTGTGCTCGGATTTGTATCTGCAAGGGTGGTGTTGGGCGGCAAGGATGAGAGGGGGCCTCCAATAAAAGTCGAATCAGTGTTATTACCGCATCAGGTCTTCCACGAATAAAACAGATGCCCCACAGGGATTATATCCGAAGAGCAGAAACCGCACGCAGCTAACCAGCATCAGGGCCCCGGCTGTAGTAGTAATACAAACGGTATTGTACTATATAGTATATACTGCTAGTTCAAAAGCGACCAGAAAAAGGGCCAAAGCACAACCTTCTTTTGGCGCGCCCTCTCACTTCCATCCATAATTCAGTTTTAATTAAACCACGTCCATTACAGCCTCCCCACAGATACACACACACATACACATTCACACATAAAACCACTCGAGAAACAAGAAAAACGTATGTGTGTGGAAGAGCAAAGCGTTTTTTTTTTTGCTTTTCAACCACAAAAGCGCAGCTGTGAAATTAATTTGAACTCAAACGCCTCGGATATCCAATATAAATCTTATATATTATTCCTTGCACTTTTAATTATAATACCGTTAATTATAGAAAAAATCCTCTGAATTTCAGTACAATAAGTACACCGGCGTTTCTCAACCGCATTTATTAATAATTTATTGCTAAAAGTATTTTTTCAATTCCTTGCTTTGACAGTTGACAGCTGTCATTTGGCTTTCGCCGCCCATTAAGTTTTGTTAAGAGACACCCCTTTTCTTTAATTGAAAATAAAACTTTAGTTTCATTCAAAGCAATAATTATTAAAATTTCGGACATTAAAACGCAATTTATTCTTGTAATTATGGAAATAAACTCATAAAGTACAATTATCAACAAACAATTATTTTCCAAAAAGTATATATTATTTTATTGAAATATATCAGAAATGTTATATGATTTATTATTATATGAAAATTATGCATATTGTTATCCGAGCAAAACGTATGATTTATCATTGCTATTGTATTTACAGTATTGTTATATATGTTACCATGGAAACGGATGTTCAGTGAACGTTAACACCTTCAATGAATCAGTAAACAGTAAACTACTGACCGCAATATTATCCATTCATATTCAACACGTTTAACTTTTACTACTCAATAAATAATTCAATCGATTCTGAGTTATGTTGTTAAGAATTACATAATATCTAAAATGATTTATAAGTAATAAACATTTAATTATTGATAATAAAAAATTATTCGATTTGAAAAATTGTTATAATATTTTTTTTTATTTTCTTTATTATACAGGATAATTTTGATTCTCTAATTAATCATTTATATAATATAAATCATAGTACTTGTACGGTTTTCAAATACCTTTTTCGTTTCTCTAACAAACATAAGTTACTCCCTCAAGTTGTTTTCTTAAAATTTTATATATTTATATATTTTACACTAAATATTATATAGAAAAAAACGGTTACGGTTTTAGAAAAAATCGGTTTTCGTACAATTTTTTTGGATTTAATTATGTTCGACAAATGAGTTTCCATTGTATCTAATTTCGAATATAGATTTGTTGTAATTATTATGAAAATTATTAGTTAATTTTTATCTGACTTTTTAAAGTTTATAATGTTATCAATAATTTTAGAAGCTTTTTATATTGTTTTCACCTGTTATCTTATCTTATTTTATATAATTTATTGTCTTTTTAAATATAGCAACATCTTCAATTATTAATATTATGTCACATAAATAGATACAAATAATTAAACAAATAAATAGAGAAAGTGTTTTATTTTTAGTAAATATTGAATTATTGAAATAAAATTAATTAAATTAATGAATAATGGGTGTTAACTGACTGATAGAAATGAAACGAAGAAATGATTAATTGCTCTCCAGTCGTCCAATATAAATGTAGTAATCTGCGGGTGTCTGTCTCCACTTTCCTTTATTTACTCATCGCATTTCTTGATGATTAGAATACGCATAATTTGTCTTCACAGACAGGTCTTTAATCATTACAAACAGAAAAAAAATATTTATTTCTGAATTACATTTTTCGTTATGAAAAAAAAAAAATAAATAAAACCTTTCTTTGTGCGACAAACTTAAAACATATAAATAATAAATTAAATTTGTATTCAATTTTACTCAAATATTTTTAATCAATATTTCTTATAAAATTTAGAATAATAATTTTTATTTAACATAAAAATATATAATATTTATACATCTTTTCAAATGAAATAAATTTAATAAATAACTTTATATATTTTTCTTCTTTGAAAATCCATTAATGCTAAGAATATTATTTCTATTTCCTAACAAATTTAGGAGTATGTTACTGTAAATCACGCTTTTAATGATAAAGTGATTTAATTATATTATATTTTTTTTAAATGCTTTTAAATTAAATGGTAAATCGCGTGGCCCGCGTGCCTCTTCCGGCCCTCGAATTAATTATTATTATTTTAGCCTCATCGTTCACATAAACGTATATTTGTTATAAAAAATAAAATTCTTTCTTTCTGCCCTTATATTTTTTATTTTATCCAAATGTTGTTTAAACGCTTGTTGATTAAATAATTACGTTTTATAAATTGTAAGTTAAAAGGATGTAAGTTAAGTAAGTGCTAATTGAATAAATGTAATATTCAACAGGAAATACGCAATCAATAATCGACCGACTCGAACTCGAAGCACAGTAAGTGAGTTGATAATCCAGGTGTGAACTGTTTACAAATTGCATGTAATTCGTGTACAAAGACTTTCGGTTTCGGTTAATGTTTTGTTCTGGTATTCCCATTGTTTTCGTTTGTTTTGCGGTGATGCAGATAGCGTCGGAGAAATAAATGAAGGGCCGGACGCGTCGGAACCGCCGACCATTAGTTGAAACGTTACCAAATGTTGGCCGACACAAAAGGCGGGGGATGGTGGTGTGCGTCGATAATTCACGCAATCCTCGGTTCGCCGCCCCTCCGAACACCAGGATTTATAACATTATTTGACGGTGAGCTTTCGTACAATTTTGACTCCCTCATTCTATCTTTCATCCTCATCCTCCTGCACTTCATTAAAACTGAACACGGGGAAAAGAAGAGGAATGGGAGAGACAAATAAACGACCGAACAAATAAACAAACAAACAGAAGAATAAAAAAAATTGTCATATAAAATGAAAACCAGACCGCCATTTTACATCCGTCGTAATTACCAAATTAATTAAAGCCCTGTTCTCGTTTTGGTATTTTTGGAAAATCCCCGAGGCAATTTTTTTTAAACGTATTCATGGTTTATGTACGTTTCATGAACATTTACGTTAATTGAAAAAAAAAGAGTATATTGTAAGAGCACGTAATCTCGAAAATATAATATTTTGCGAAACACATTTGTTTATTTATATTCAGTAAGCAACATTAAAAATATTTTATTTTGCTGTATATTCCAAAGAATCATTTTATTTGTTTGCTTTTATATAAAAAAAATATGTTTGTTGCTGTTTATTTAATATAAATTTTATTATAATTCAGTAAGGAATAGAAAACAAAAATTTATCCAAAGCTAAGTGAAGTGAGGAGTGGAAAGAAGAAGAAAAATTTCTCCCTTTGATCTTAAATGGTCTAATACAAATTATTCAATAAATATACAGTAATACAATAAATATACAATTCTAACATATACGAAAGTTAATATTATTTTGTTATAAACCCAAAAAAAAAATTACCCCAACTTATGCAAATTCGCGATTTTCATTGCCTCCACCCATTTGCTTTGTGCAAAAAATGAAGCTATAATACTGTTTGGAGGCTCTGGACTAAGAATGTTTGTAGCCCTCGACTAACTCTTTGAGGGGCCTCGACTAAACTATTCGGGAGCCCTAAAATAATACTAACACCTAATTAGCCTATAACTCACCCCCTGAAACCTATAAAGACCATGTCTAAATTCACCACTGGACTCATCTATTAATTTCGGGGTATTATATTTTTTTTATACAATTCTTACATTCACAAAAAGAAAACTAATTTTAAAGTCCGATAGTCAATTTATAAAAAAAAAAAGTTACTCACATATGTTTCATTATTATTAAAATATTACACAATATTTCTGGCAAATGATAATTTTAATTTGATTTTAGTAGATTTGCAACAAAATAACGTTTATTATATACAATAATAATTTATTAGCCAGTATATATTAAAATATTAATCACGTACAAATTGAAAAATGAAAAGGCAACACGAAATATTAAAAAAAAGTATATATAAATAATTATCCAAAAAATAAAAATAAAACAAATTTAATAAAAAATTGTAAATTACGAATTTATTTTTCCTTCTATAGAAGTGTTTTTAATTATGTTAATATTATTTTTTTTGTGTATTCAATTAGAATATAAATTGATATAATAATGTATTATATTTTTGTATTATTTGTAGGTAAGTAATCAATGTAAATTTAATTTTACAAATATTGGAATCCACTATATCGACTTATACCCAAATATAAAGAAAAAGGAAGTATACGTTTGGTAGACTTAGCATGATAATTTATGGATGGAGAAGGGCAAGAAGTATTACAAAAAGTTAAACGGTTCCAAAAACTCCATCATGATAAATTGATACCAGGAACAATAGGAGACAAAAAGACCAACATAGAGGATATCTAGAAGGAAGAAATTCACCACCAATATAGGTGGTTTATAAATTAAGTTAATTTCAGATAGTTTCAGATAATACGTAAGACTGTATCTTTGTCTAGCGATGTATCCATTAATTATTAATTAATATAACTTTTAAGTACCGATCTATTGTCTTGTGGAGTAGTAGTAGGATAAGTAGTAGTACACCCATATCTCGCTATACGTTCGCTCTTTATACGGCATTTCATTATAACGGCCCTCTTCAATTAAGGCGCGTTTTTGATTTACGGCCTAATATGTTTTACTATAACGGCAAAAAAACTTTTCGCTTTGCGGCCAAGTTTTGTGGAAAGTACATTGGTATCTTCATCAGATTCAGAGCGGGGCATTGCCTAGTCTCTTCTCATCTCGACAGAATTGGTTGGGTTGAATCAGATAGATGCGATTTTGGTGACATTGATACTATAGAGTCTATATTATAGACCATTTAATATTTAGTTGTCAGACAAACTATGGAGCTACCACATACAGAATTTAGCAGAAATAAAAATACTTCATCGAAAATCTATAGCAGTATTAATGACAACGCAAGATCGACATGTGTATTTAGCTCTACTACAATTTGTTAGATTCTGCAAAGTTAATGTATAATTGAAAACATAATAACTATAACTAATTGTGTTATATTTAACCTGGAAGTCCTTTATTTCTAAAGAGCACATAAGCGGAGAATGGTGAAACTGGAGAGTGGAGGCGCAAAAGAAGAATAAAAATTAATTCTGAAAAGGCAACACGAAATAAAAAAAAATTTATAACTGAATATAAATAATAATCCGAAAAATAAAAATAAATTTAATAAAAAACATGTAAATTATTAACCTAAACCCAAATTTCCTTCGCTTTCAGTAAAATACCTTGGAATACATTTATATTCAAAGCTGTACCTCAATTCCCATTCCAAACAACTAAATAAAAACTAGATTCCAACATTTCCGGTCCTTGACCTTTCGCAACTCAGAAATATGCATTTATTGTCCAAACTCCCATCTACTTGACTACGGTTTCAAAAATGCTGAAATCCAGTTCATAAAAACTTATTCGTGTCCAAACATTCTGCCCTTTGCATGATCACCGAAATTCGACATCCAAACAACCCATCCATACATCTGCCAATGATCTCCTTTATTGTAAAACCAAACTTATTCCTCTCCTTGATAGATACCACTCCCTTTCCATTAAATTCGTATAAAAAGTGACCAATACAAGTTTTGTATCCCTCGAAGCCCAACTGTACGTCCTAAATTGAATAGGGTACTTAAATTCCAATTCCTAATGTCCTTTTAATAATGTTCTTTTCTGCTGCTTTTTCCTCGTATTTAACCGGTTTTTATTCATCTTGTTTTATTTATGTATGATTTTCCTAACTGCTACTACCAACATATTAATTAACGGGCAGAAAGAGGTCAATAACCAAGTTTGGTCAGTTTAGTATGTTTTTTTTTAATTAATTGTTTATAATTTATATTTCGATTATTTTTTTTCCTTTTTGTGTTATTTTGTGTATTATCTGGGCAATAAACGTTGTTTATTATAATTCATTAAATAATTTATATATAAACTAATGTTAAAAGATTAAAGTATACATTAAGTTTAATCAAATTTCGTAGGATGTTATTTCGGACATCAAAAGGACACTATTGTCGTCATTGTTTGCTTAGGTCCGCAATATCCTTGCTAACATACGATATGCAATTTTCACAACTAATTGTCCTTTTGATGTGAAGATACCTGGAAGGAATTTCATGGAAATGTAATTACGTGTTAATATTTTGTGCTATTTAAACAGGACCAATTACGATAATTGTAGTTTGAAATAATGTTATTGTAATGTTAGGTGATGGCGGTGTGTGTATATTTAGAGTGGAATCTCAAGTATGGAGCAGATAGTTGTGTTTGTGTAATAGACAAACAGCGAACGGAGATGACGATGGGTATTCTCAAATAGACGTGAATTAAAGTGCAATTGACTGCTGGCTGCAGCAGCGGCAGCGGCAGCGGCGAGAGGGACACACAGTCGCAAGAGATATATATCTTCAAGGAGTGTATCTTCAAATACTACTACTACTATATATATAGTAAGGAAAATTGGAAAGACACGTAGAGGAGACGACGTTCGGAATCTTCGTTTGCGGAAATCACGAACAGATGATGCAGTTTATAAATGGCCCAGTTCTCGGTTTGCTGCATGCACCGCCAATCAAAACCTAATCAGGCATGAACTTAGGCAAAAGGTAAAACGGAATATAAAACCGGAAGAAGAAAGCACACACACACAAATTAGAATAAAATAACGAGCGAGCGGTAATTTGCATACAAAGAAAATTAAAAAATAAATAAATAAACAAGCTCCGTTGCTTCGGACAAGATAAATATAATAGCCTCATTACGTGCAAACAAGAGCGCGCAAATTAATGGTTAAATTAAATCGACCGAATTTCGCATCGCGTTTTCAATCGCGGTACGAAATTGCATTCGATATTAAAATTCTGAATAACAATGTGATTTTGGTAAAACATATATTTTCATGAAATAGATTTTTTTATCTCAATTTAATTTATTTTTTATGTAAAATTGATTATTTATTAAATTAAAAAAAAAATTATATTTCAGTATTTTTTTAGTTTACTTAATTAATATTTCACTGACCGAAACCTGACTATGCGAGGAATTGCTGTATTTATAAAATAATGGATTTAGGAAGGGTTTTTGATATTTTTTATTATTTTTAATAATTCAATTATAAATTTGTTTAAATTAATTTATAAAAATGATCCAATAATATTTATTTTGTTCAAATGGCTTCATATTTGTAAATCAACAATACTTTGATTAAGATTTGACTAAGATTTAGTATTGAAAACAAAAATAGATTTTTAATTTTTACAATATTTAAAATCAATATTTTGATTAAGTTTGATATATTTAAGAAATGGAAGAATCTCATCATATCTATTTCCAAATTGTCCTTTTTAATACAATTTTGATTTCAAATTTTAAGATGATCTCTCTAGGAATAGCCAAAAAAACTAATAGCAATTCCACAATAATTTTCAGGAAATAAGTTATAATTTTCCATTAACAAAATATAAATCTGTAACTCTGTATATATTACATTTAGAGCCATTGAAATCTTCATAAAAAAAAACCATTGATTCTTAAGTTGTTTAATATTATTAATAATAACAATATTTATTGCAATTACTAAATAGAATATTATTATTAATGTTATTATTACCAAATATTTTATTTCTGGTTTTTATAATTTTTTTTCACGAATTTTTGAGTAGATTCTCTTACCTTTCTCAAGATAATCTATTAACAAAATTACCTTTGCATTTCAAAAATGATGCAAATGATAGCTTGAAAAATTCTTGCAAAGAAACTGTATCATCTTTAATTTTACTTACAAAATATGGAAAACTCGATTTGTTGAAATGCATATGACATCAACAATTTCGCGAACTTTCACTAATAAATAGGAAAATTCGTCTATTTTTAAATAAATCGTTAAAAATGATGTCCTATAAATATAAAGTTATATAAAACATGATATTTACTTGCATTAACATTGCATAAATCGTAAATAAAGTTGGAATGATGACGTTTGTAAACTTAGGAAATTGCGTATCATATTTCATGAAACTAATTGGAATGGTGCAGATTGCCAAATGGAAACAAATAAAATGACGCGCAATTAGAATGTAGGCAATATTCAAGTCTTAATGTAATTCTAGTACTAAAAGGGCCAGCAATGCGGAAGAGCCATTATTTATTTACAAAAAATACAATAATTCAAGAATAAATATTATGTTGTTAAATTTAAAAGATTCAGACACTCACATCCCCCATCACTCCCTCGTAATTGGATCATCCGATCATGATCACATAATATCCTGATATTTCTAGCTACGTCACTAGTTTTAAATAAGAAAATTTTCTTACAAATTAATTTGTTATAATTAAAGTATAACTAAATTTATCGTCAAACTCTAAGCTCTTTTTGTTATTAACAATTCTATTAGTTACAGGCTCATTGGTCACATACAAATAGATCTTTTATCTAAATATAAACTAGTTTAAAATAGGTACAAAATTATTGAATTTTGGAAGTAATCTTAAACAAATAAATAATTAAAAATTACATAATCATTTTTAAATAAAAAATGCATTTTTTTGGGCAGAAATACCTGAGTCGATTGGTAATAAATATTTACTGAACGCAATGTATATCTTTACGATTTAAGTTAACAATTTAAGATTGAAATACGTTGAAAATTTACCTGTTAGGCTGGAAATTTACTGAATGGTGGTAAAAAGCCTTTATTTATCCCACTTCGCAGAAAAAATATAATTTTACAATGTTTTGCGAGAAATATAGGTACAAATAATCGGCCCCTTTAAAATAACCACTGTGGTGGGGTATAGGTCGGGTAACCATTTTAGTAGAAAACCAAACTAAAACTTTCCTTAACCATCAGTCTTCTTTGCAAGCTACAGTGAATTCATCTTACTATGGATAAGTCATCATCAGACGTTGAAAACATGGATATCTTCAAACAGCAGAACGACGTAAAATCTGTTAATAATTCCATAGGCGAATTGGAGAAAAAGTACCAGAAGCTACGGAAGAAGGGCAAGGAATTATTCGGTAAATTGTGCCAGAATTACTCACTATCAATGGAGATGACAATGCAGTCACAGTTTATTTTAAACGATCATCTAGAAGAGAATGTTGAAAATTTGAACGATAGAAGCTACGATGAGCATTGGGCGAAAGACAAGGATTTATTCAGTAAAATATGCCAAGAAAACTCTGTATCAATGGAGATAACAATGCAGTCTCAGTTAATTTTAAACGATCAGCTTGAAAACAATGTGCAACATTTAAACTACATCCACGACAAGTCGATGACTGAATATAAAGTCCCGAAGTGCAGAATCAAGTTGAATTTTGGAAATATAGATATCATCACCATGAATGAACGCAAACAATTACACCAAGATTTTCTAGATGATCTTATTGATGATTGCGATTCCATACAACCATTTATTGAAGGTATAGAATTCTCTTCGACTCCACAAAAGAAATTGAATCAATCTCGTTTAATTTTTCAAAAGTGCAATAAGCACAAAAGTAATTATAATATCATTTTATTGACAATTATTATGAAATATTTTGATCTAATTTTATGGTCGGCGAAGAGGATCTTGCACGAGATATTCAACATTTTCTTGAGTCCTTTAACAAATGGTATTTTAGAAATGTAAATTATTAATAATTATTATAATGTGTAACATGCAAGTTTTGTGATTTTAATTGAACTTATTTTAGGTTCTTTAAGTTTAACTGTATATTTTTTTCTTTCATAATTTATTAAATAGTAAATTTATTGCAGTATATGAATAGTCTTTTACAGCAGATAAATTTTATTTAATTTTTATTATTGTATTTTATTTTGTAAAATAATCAAATATATTTTTTTTAGTTTAAACTACAAACATTTTTACAATTTTTATTAGTATTTTAACTTTGTCTCTCCCAATCATTTTTAAACAATATCCGACTTTTGCTTGTGTATCCATAACATCGGTTAGTTCTTTTATGTTAGTAATGCTAGGCACTATTAATGGTGGTGGCGTGAATTCTTTTTTTTTGATGATAACAAATTTTAAATTAAATTCGATTTTACCATAAATTAAGTTAACCAGATGGATATTATCAATAGGTTTTGAAAATGTTAGAAATTTATGTTATTCAATCATTATTTTAATGAGAATCACAACAAATTTAGATTGAAATTAAATTTCAATTTTAAATTGATAAATTCTGAACTCAAGTCGATTGAAAAATTTGTGGTCAGAATTACATGAAAGTTCTGAAATTAATTGTTATATAATGTTATATAATAAATTAATAAATATGGTTTCAATGTGTAAGTGCGCTAATTCTCAATTCAAGCGCGAGAGGGAGACAGTTTTGGAAAAGTTTTGAATTTGAATCGGTATCAGTTGGTATTACTCTATGCGTCTGCGCGGGTACGTGAATTGGGGGCGAGTCGTGCTCCGGTGTTGGATGCGTATGCGTGCATTAGCGTTTTGAATATTTAAAATTGTTGTGTAATCCATTCAAATTCGATGAAATATCTTGCGATCAGTGAAATCCATCATCGGGGATGAAATCCAATTGGTTTTTGGCAAATTTACGTGAGTAATTCAATTTTTTTCGACCGAAATCTTCTCTCGGTGTAAGCTGCTTAATTCGTAATTAATTCGTCTATATTTATGTGTTGATTAATATTTTAATTGTGTTAATATGTGTGGTTAAATAAGATGAGAATTAGAAATTGCGACGAATTCAAAATGGCGGAGCGACGCTACTTTTTTCCATTTTTTGTCGACCAGATGTTCGTTTGTTTGTTGCAGATAAGAGAACGCGTTTTTATTGCAAAAAAATATTTTGTTGAGTGAAGTTGGCACGATTTTGGCGTCTCCACGCCGTAGTGTTGCTCGTCACTTGATTAAGTTAACAACATTCCAATTAGAAATCGATGATAACTATTGAAAATTCATCGATTTCTCTCGGTTTTCCGTATAGCACGGATACGGAGCATCGTATTTCCGCTATTAAAACCGTGAGTACTTTAATTTACTAATCTCATTTTACTAACACGTTTATTGAACATAACCTAAACACTGATACATATATACTTGTGTGTTATTATATGGATGCAAGGTATTATAAATACCAGGTCATTCTATGCGTTTATCACGTCCGCAGTGATACGCATGGGATGGCAAGACCGTCTGTGCTAAAACCTTCTCGAGGTGCATCCGTTGAGGTGGTTGTTCGTATTCGAATATACGAGCAATCAACCGACAGATCACAGCGGATCTAGGGGCTCGCGTTTCCCCGAAATTTCAATTTTTCTATCGCGACGGATGTCGTTAAGAAAAGTTTTGACCAAACTTAGTCTTACATTCTGTAGTGAAGTGTTTGTGCGTTATTTTGAAGACAAGTTTAAGGCTTCGGCTCTTGTTCTTCAACCGGTAGTGTTTGCAGTTAATTTAGATTCACGTTACTCAATTTGCTATAAATTTATATTAATAATATTAGAATCACGGGAGTGATAAATTTCTAGGTGTTTAGTGCGTATTTTTGCTAAATAATCGCGAGTGTTCGCGAGTGAGTGCCAACAACGAGATGGCAGAGATGTAGGTGATGGCTGAGATGGAGAGATCAGATGATGGTGATGAAAACATCGAAGTAGTAAGTGATTTTATACCACACGGGATTCACAACAAGCCCTCCCAAATAGATTTTTCAATTGATTTCAGCTTTTTCATTCTTTAAATTACAATTAAACTATTTCATTTAATTCATTTTGCATCAATTTCTTAAATTCATTTAATTTGTTTATAAGTTTTTATATTTTTAATTATTACTGCGCCTATTCAAATTTATTAATTATTTGATTTCCTTTGTTCTTATCCGTAATACCGTTTTCTTTACATCCACTTACATAATGTGAGATGTTTTAGTTTAGGTTGCATTAAATTACTATTGATTTGGAGAAGATCTTAATATCATTTTACCTATTTAATTATTTGCACGTTTTCACTAAATGTCTATTTTTATTAGTTTCATAATTATGATGATTTTGTTAATTGATTTTTGCTCTACATATGTGTTATTTATATTGAAGTTGTAATAACTTCAATATACTTTATTCATTGTAGACTGAATCAAAATTGCTTAATTATTATTATTTTGAAACATCGCTGATCACCTAATTAGTCAAAAATAACAAATGTTTTTAAAAATGTTTCATGTTACGTCCTTCTTATTTAATTACTAAAAATATTATAGTTCAGGAAATTCTATAATTAGGGTTGGCCACCCTAAAGCTAATTAGTTTTTAAACAGTTTTTGGAAAGTTTCTCATATTTCCAAAATCTGAACATTGTATGTTAGTGTGTATCGTGTATGGTATGAATGAAAGCGAGCTCGCAATTGTTTGTCTGTGTATGCATGTATGAACGTATGAGCAAAATTGTTTCGATTTAGTATTTGATTTTGGATGATTTGAGTGATTGAACGTTGTTGCTGTTATGATTGTGTTGAGATGTCGATAGGTTTTTAGAAAATGTTAAATCTTTAACATTTTTAATTTGTTTTGAGATGCTTCATTAGAATTCTTGTACTATAATTAATTCAGTTTAATGTATTATTAATTTCTGAAAATTAATTAAACATTTGTTATTTCAGATTACACCTTCAATTTTTATTTAAATTGTTTATTATTTTGTTAATAATGGAAATTATTATATTCTATAAATATGATCAATATCTATTTATTAGCTGTCATTATTAGATATTATTAATGTATTAATTTTAAATTTTCTCCAATGTCAATGGTGATTTTGTGTCGCCTCGCGATTAATAAACATGAGTAGTTAGTGGCAAATCTAACGTATTTGTCGGCTTTTATATGTTTTTGCTTTCAGCTGGATCTAAATGGATCCACCGTGCCCGAAAATCACACGAAAGTCGTGCAGAAAGAGACTTGCCTTTAGCAGTCTTAATTCAACAAG
The DNA here is from genome assembly GCA_963457615.1 of Nicrophorus investigator. Lineage (NCBI taxonomy): Eukaryota > Metazoa > Arthropoda > Insecta > Coleoptera > Silphidae > Nicrophorus > Nicrophorus investigator. Next base: position 10,912,365 of record OY735142.1, on the reverse strand, counting down.
ATTTGTCGGTAGACTCTCTCTGCACGATTATAGATTTGTATTAAACAGAGGATGTTTCAGTACCCTCGCCCACCCCCTTCGAGCTTATCTGAAGGGTTACTTAATTTTTGATAATTAAATATCCCCTGGATCGTGAGATGGTTGCACACTTTCACGATCCACCTTCAGCCCTCCGTGTTTTCAATTCATTCGTATATATTTGCATTAAGTTTGTTATTAAACTAGCTTCAATTTGTGGTAAAGAAATCTTTAGTATTTGATTGGCATTTGGTTCCTTTCACTCCGCCCGTCCGCCGCGAGTCCCCCCTTAACTGTTGCTATGACTATTTTGGGGGTGCCGGTACTTCCGCAGACTAGTCAGTTTACTGACAGGGTCTCTGCCGGTCCCAATACCTTCCTTCATCCTCTAACCATTTGCCAATTCAATACTTTAGAATTCTCTTCGCTCGGGCGAAGTTTGCTGTTAACTTCATTTGGACTTCCTGGTTAAGTTTAGGCATTTAGTATTTAGTATGGATCGAATGAGCTTTTGCTTGGCTCACGATTCACTCCAATTCACTTTTGTTGCTTTATATTATTTCGAGTGATTTTCCTATCATTTTCTATATATGTCGTTTGTACTAATCCATGTCTGTGGGGATCTAACGTATCCTCACGTGTTTTTCTTTCAGCAGATAAAATTCACCTCTGGACTGTTGCGCTCGATCTGTTCATTTTTGCTGTGAATGTTCAGGTCTTGCTGCTGGGTCGGGCACTTCAGAGGTGGATCAAACAATAGAATTACACAGCAAAAACCATAAACAATAAATACTTAATAAATTTTGCAATTGATTATCATAAATGTCCAATTAGGCAATTATGATAATATCATTGCCAGGGAACTAATTAATACAGTAGAGTGCAATTTACTGTAATAGTTTGTTCTCTTTAGGTTTAGATTAGGTTTAGTTTTATTTGTAATGCGCCCATTTTGTCAATATTCCTCCTAGTTTTAAGTTTACACCCACTCACAAAAAAAACATACCTAATCCGAGGACTCTCCGTCCCCTCCAAGAATCGCGAGTCTCCGGTTCGACTTATCCCTATATTCCTTTCTATATCCTTATTGTGCCCCAAAATTTGAGGAATTAAATGGGTTGTAATTTTTTTATAGTTGTAGATTGTTGTAAAGGCGTTCGGCAGCTGCTCAGAGTCTATAGAGTAGTCATAATATGATACAAACAAAATGTCATAATGCCGGATAGCTAATGAACATGCACAATTAGCCTATATTGTGCTGCATTGCATTACATATTGAAAAAATTGAAAAAATATATAAATAAAAGAAAATATATGTTATAAAATATAAAAATTATTATGTAACAATAGACGAAAAAAATATATATACATAAAAATAATAATAACAATAATAAAAAATATAAACATATACAAAAAAACAAAATAACAATAATAAAAAATATAAACATGAGAAAAGATGAGAGTGAAAAAAGAAAACAATTATTCCTCTCCATAAATTTATATAATGATACTACGTAATGCAATTAATTTTTATTGTAATTGTTGATGTATAGTTTATTTTATATGTGTTATTTGTGTTCTGTTTCAGGTTTGATATAATTTTGTTGTTACTAATCATTGTGTAGTTACTAATCACCCTTTAGGTCACAGCATTTCCTTTAATCCTAAACATTCCTTATATTCTTTCCGGGTGTGCGGTCATGCGTTTGCTTTCATTTGCTGTGAATGGAAGCAGCGATTTCCACGTGGCCGGATATCCAGGTGCTAATTAAAGGTATGTCCTCTTCCTTTGAAGATGGTAACCAGGTATCATTTCAAGCGCAATACACAGCCTCTGATATGATGCAAGACCGTACACATCTACCTTCTCGAGGTCGCACCTGTTTTATACAAAAATTGTGGCGGATCGCATTTTGATCCACTTGACACTAAATATTAGGACTTTCTTACAGAAAAAAATACATATACTTATATGACATATGATTGTGTAAGTTCACTTTTACTGATTATTATGAATGTTTTTTTCTTATAGGTTACTTATTTTTTTGTTATTTTTATGGATGCAAGGTATTCTAAATACCAGGTCAATCTATGCGTTTATCACGTCCGCAGTGATACGCATGGAATGGCAAGACCGTCTGTGCTAAAACCTTCTCGAGGTGCATCCGTTGAGGTGGTTGTTCGTATTCGAATATACGAGCAAACAACCGACAGATCACAGCGGATCTAGGGGCTCGCGTTTCCCCGAAATATCAATTTTCTGGACATAAGACAGGCATTCGATAAAGTGTGGCACGCATTATTGTTGTACAAAATTAAATTGTTGCTCCCTCATCCATACTTCTGTATATTAAAATCTTTTCTGTCCAATAGATACTATGATGTTAGGATGGAGGGTGAGGTGACCCAGCTGTACTCAATAGAGTCGGGCGTACCGCAAGGAAGTATCTTGGGACCCGCACTATACAACATCTATACTTATGATCTGCCGACAACCCCGGAAACCACCGTCGCTACTTACGCTGACGACACCGTAGTCTTGTCGTCCAACGAGGATCCGGATCTTGCCGTGCGGGATTTGCAAAGTCAAGTGATCGAGTACCAAAAATGGTTAAGATGTGGAGAATAAAAGTGAACGAACACAAATCAAGTCACGTTCACCCTTAAAAAGGGAACCTGCCCTTCTGTCACATTAAATGGTAAAATAGTTCCACAAGCAGATGACGCCAAATACTTGGGGATGTTCTTAGATAAATATTGCTATTAATAATAAATTTTAAACGATTAAAAATATTTTTAAACTTAACTTACAAAAGTGATAGATTCAAACATATGTTAAGATATGTTAAGTATGCTACATTTTATTGCGTAACAATCGAACAATGTGTTTATCGGAATGTTCGCGTATTGCGAGCGTAAAAGTTTATTGGAAAATTGCGCAATTTTAAACACCTTCTGGGAACCAAATTTTACTATCACCAATAAAACCGAACATTGCACATTTTTCTATCTTCACTCGTTTCGCTCGCTACAAATTAAGTTTACACTAGTTTCTCTATTTTTTGTTGAACGAGATCCAGTAAATAAACAGTGTTTCTCTTTATTACACATATTTTTACATAAACGATACTATTGTCACATTTTTATTTCGACATAATGTAAACTATAATTGTATGTAATGTTCAAAAAAATTAGTACAAAAAATATCGATAATCCATTTTTGATTATTTTTTTTTAATCTTTAATCCTTGTAAATATTCAATTAAAAAATATCAAATATTACAGTTTTTACATGGAATCTTATTGACTGAAACTTCCGCTCTATTTTTCAAATAATTGAGAATTTTATTAATGATATCTATTTATATTTTAAACAAAATTTTTCTAAAAATATTCTACTTAAATTTAAAGACCCGATTTATTTATTTATTAGATACTTTAAGCACAGTCCATTTCTTTTAGTTGACGAAAAAATAATAAAATTTGATTTAAAAAATACATATTTTGTTGTTAGGTTTAAATTAATACGATAGTGCAGGAATAAATACCTAGGCCAAAGGCGAATCTAGTCAGGGACTTCCTTGAAGGAGTCCCAAATAGTTTTAGCTTCCAAAATAAGGTTAGGGTTTTTATTTACCCCACCGTCATTTTTATTAAGAAAATTCATCCCCTGTTTAACACTTTTTGTAAATTTTTTTAAAAATTTTCTACTTAAATTTAAATTTATTTATTAAGCACTTTAAGCACAGTACCTTTTTTTATTTACGAAAAAATAGTGAAATTTGCATTCATGAATACATATTTGTTGTTAGGTTTGAATTAACATATATCACAGGAATAAATACCTAGGCTAAGGGCGGATCTAGTCAGGAACTTCCTTGAAAGGGCTTCAAACATATTTAGTTTAGGGTTATTTTTATCCAGAAAATTATATCCATGAAAAATATAAAATATGTCTACTTAACAAGGCCTCAAAGTTAATGGACTAATTACATAATATATATTTATTTTCTATGAGATTAGGCAACCCTTATGTAGTAACGAGCCGAAATTACTCATTCAAAGAGCCGCATGCGGCTCCAAGTGACTGATAATATAATGTGCTAGAATATTTTTAATAAAATTAATGAAATATAATAGATGTAATAATGTTAACAAGGTTGTAAATAAAGTAAAAGCATATTTAATGAAGTTAGTAATTAAAAATAATAAATGTCTTTTCTAACGTCGTGCGCTCATAAAGCATGACATGTTTTTAATAAACATTCAGTTATTAACTCGCATCCATGTTGTTCCGCAACTATTCTTAATAAGTTAATAATTCTCTTTCTGCATCTGAGTAATGTGTTTCGCCTGAAGAATTGAAGCGGTTCGCGGTGGTAAATGGGATGATGAATGGGACAGTTATTAAAAGGGATGAACGAGAATGCTGCGGCCTCAGAGCTAGAAGAAAACGAAGACGTGGAAAATAAGGCGAGGAGAGTTTATGAAATAAATAAAAGAAACGGAATTATTTGCGGGGCGAAGGTTGGGAGGGGCTTTAGGGCTGGGAAGTAAACATATTAGCCACATGCAGAGAATCAAATTGAAAACGATTCAGACCACCTGGGCTTATTAATCCGGCCGGCATTAATCAAATCGCCTTCTGCACAACTGACGAGTAAGTGTTTTTAGGAAACGAATTCTCTCTCTACTCGACTAATTATTCACATGGAAACTTCTACGAAATGAAAGGGGAAAAGAAAGATAAAAAAAATAGAAGCAGAATGAAGAGACATTGAAAACAAACGCAACGGAGATTAATGACGCTGCATGATCCTTTTTAAAGAATTGAATTTCTAGATTGCAATTACGTCCCAACTAAATTTAATAGTAATTACTTTAGAATAACGATTTATTTTGATTAATTACAGTTTTTATAATATAATAATATTTTTTTACATATCGCCTATTTTCTACATATTGCAGAATTGGATATTTATTTTATAACTTAAATATAATAATTTTACTATGAATAAACGTCTATATAAAAATCAAACTGAAAAATATACTTTGTTTAAATCAGAACGCAATTGTTAAATAGAATTCGTTAATCAGTTAAGTCAAATTGTTATGAAAGAATAAAAAAATGAAATTAAAAATAAAATATACACAATATTTTTTTTAAACAGAAACAATTAATTTAAGCTTGAAATTAAACATTCTTTTAAAATTTATGGTTACTGTAAAACATTAGTGGTATACTAATTATTTCAATGGATTATAATTCTTGTCCCCTTTTCGGATCATAAAATTGAAAAATTGTGATGAAATAAGTACGTAAAAAATGAATTATTCATTAATTAATAAGTTGCGGTCATTAGTGCAAGTTTTAAAGATTTTACAAATTTTATAGCTATTAATTTTTAAGTAATTGTATTGAATTATAGAATTTTTTTATATTTCTTCTACATAAATTATAAAGTAAATGATATAAAAAATTAATTGAAGTATTAAAATTTAATTAGTACTAAATAATATATAATTCTTATAGTTGCTTTGGTAGATGCATCAATGGACTTTACCCATAGTATTATTGAGAACAATTTTAGTTAAGTTTTTTTCAGTCTTAATATTTTTTATTATATAGAAATTATAGAATATTAATATCATCATTATTCTCATAATTTTCTATTTTATTTGTCTTGGTAATAAAAAAAATCAATAATATTGATCGAATTTTATGCATAAAATTCTACAAAATTTTCCCCAAAGTTTTTATGAGATTAGTTCAATAATCGGAAACCTTTATGAAGTGACGCAATTCAAAGAGACGCTTGGATCATAAAATGATCAAATCTTAATAAATATAAATTATAGTTTTAATGGTATTAAATAAAATCCATGAAATATAATAGATGTTAAAATTTTAACAGGTTGTAAATAAAGCAAAAAAATATTTAATACAATTGAATAAAATTCAATATAAAATATAAATATTCTATAATAAATTAAGTATATAGTATTAAATAATATATAATTTTTATTACCAGTTGTTCTTGTAGATGCATGAAACCAAAGGGTCGGTTTAAGTCGAACAGTTTCATTTAATTTATTAGTTTTTTCAAGTCTTAATATTGTTTATTTTAGGAAATTTCTGATAAAGATATGGAAAATTAATTTTGTGTAGTATTGGTAAAAAAATAAAATCAGGATCATAATAATTTGTTTGATTTTTAATGAAATCATTTTTTATTCTTCCAATACATATTTTTCTGAATTGTCTGTAAGAATTTCTTGGACAGACTGGTAATGGTATTTGAATAAAAAGAAGTGTGCAATTTTAAATACAAAAGTACAAAATAATTATTATAAAAAAAACAATGATTTGTATTGAATTCTAGCTTTTTATGGATAAAATTCTTTATATTTACAATATTTATTTTAACTTTTCTGCATAAATTTCTATAATATGATATAAAATCTTCATTAGTAGTATCTCATACATAATATATTTAATATCCTAACCAAATTTTTAGTCATATAATCAATTTTTGTGAAAGACCATAAATTTTAAAAAAACGTTTGCAGTAGTTAATCCGTTTTGATACAATTTTGAAATTTAATATTTTAATCAAAATAAATGGTTGATGTAAATATAGAATAATCTAGAAAACTATATATTTTTATATATATTTAATTATTATAGTCAATTTTAATAATATAATCTTTATCGGTTTGCGGTTTTGCGTTTACAAAGAAAACAAACAACAAAGTTGCTAAATTCTTGGATTTTTGTCAGCATACACGATTGGTTACGCAAAAATTCGAGAATTGGAAATTCCAAGAAAATTGTTGAATTGCTTAATTACGGGGAGCCGCGGCGCGCACACATTGGGAATCACTGATAAAACAGATTGATTCAGATTTTATATAGTATATGAAATAAAATATTTCTATCAATTTGGTTAAATAAACGAATTAAATATTATATAAATATCAATCGTTAATTATCAAACGACCATTAACTATTTTAAAAGCAAGTGTATTTAGTATTGATAAAGCACCCATAGAATCATAGAAATGTGGGTGCAATTTCCACAAGCGAAATAATAATTATAATGATCTATCCATGAACGATCCCGACCATCGTTCTGTTTTATGCGAGAACCGGAATTGAAACTTTAATCTCCAATTAATTGCCAAGCGTTATTGTCATCATTCCGGTTAATTAATAATCGAGTACGCGGTTTTAATCTGTCGTTGTTTCGATTTGCGTATGTTCCGATTTGTTATTGTTTGCTTTACAAAATTGGTCAAATCTGTAAACAGTGGGTTTCAAGGAAATAATATACGAATAATATTATTTTTCTCACAACTTGTTTTTCAGACTCAAAGGAAAAGCCAATGGCAAAAAAAATAATACGAAACGATAAATAACATATTTTCATTTGATTTATTTCATTTCTTTAATACATACCTTAATTTATTTTTAGAGATGATGGTGGAATTGATGAAATTAAATTATCTGAAACAAATATAAAATAAAATTAATTTATTCAATTTTATAATTAATTATTTCTTAACCGGTCAACTTAACAATTACTTTATAAAATCCATATTTTTCCATTTTTTTTTATTACTGAATTTTAAACTTTATTATGAATATAGTTTATTTCAAACAGTACTTTCACTTATTTATTAATTTAAGGGGTAATTACATAACATTTAAGAAAGGTTTAATTAAAATCCCGAGTATACTCGTATTTACGAAATCATTCGGTATACAGACTTGGCCTAACACAGCATGTATGTCTTTATTCCAAACCTTGATCTTTTTAGTGGTAGATACTGAATCCAACCCATTTTTTTCTTTATATAACATAATCTCATCAATAGTAATATTTCACTTTGTAGTACAAAGATTTTTTAATTTATTAATTAAATATTCTAAAATAGACCAGATTTTATTTAGCTTTGTTAATTGGCAGGATCATATATTGAATTATCTGAAAAATGAAGGCACTTCTACAGTAATAAAAATCTTTTATAGTTAAGTAACTGACGAAAAATTGGGGTTGCAAGTAGTTGATGTTTAGACCAACACATTTGGTAGCTTGGTTTCTTTATAATACTTTACAACATAAATACAAGAAAATTCTCATTTCATCATTGTTAACGAATTTATTTGGTGTTTAAATTTATAAATATTTTTATGATACACATTTGAAAAAAACCCTATTTTACATATTTACTAAAAAGAGTTAATATTTTATGATTATAATAGAAAAGAGCAATTTTTACGATATTTTACCTTAAGAAATGTCCTCTGAGCCGCATTTTTATTATTAGTAAAATATTTTTTCACAATTTCCCATTTAAAGAGCTGCGAAAATTTTCATGATGGACAAAAATTTGATGATTTACTGTTTTTAGGTGATAAAAAAATACCCAAATATTCATATTGAAGTATAAGATAATTAATATTAATAAAGTTTTTTTTTAAGTTAGGTAAAAATTAATTAAAAGTAATAATTATACAATAAAAAATTTAATATGATCATTTATAAAACTAAACTTCTTATATTTGGAAGAAATGTCTTATGTTGGAATATGATATATGAAGGATCTGAGAATATCTGGCATTTCAATGGATGAATTGCAATTTAATATCTTCTTCCGTATTTCTGCTAGAGTAAACTAGGAAAATCTGTCATCATCTGATACAGATCCGAGATCTCTATTTCCACTTAATATTTAATAATGGCGCATCCGTCGACCCTTCTGCCGATTCTTTCTCGGAACTGTGGAAAGGGGGATGGGAGAAATTGCAAGGGATCCGATCGTACAAGGGCTGCATTAGGGATCGAGTGTGTCCTAATTTTCCCTTCAAGGTATGTCCATTTTCCGGCTCGGAAAGCACGGCCGAGTTATGAACAGGCGTTGGAATTTTTATATTACTGTTATTCAATGCGAACGAGGAGAAGGCCCTACGTGCTTGGATAGCTCACAAGGATCCAGGACCTCGTGTCGGAATCCCAGCCATATAAGTTCCTTTTTTTTTCTTTCATTTTTTGCATTTTACAATATTTCCTACTCATACTATGCACGTGTCTCTCAAGGAAAAGGGCGGACAGAAGTGGGAGAGTAAAAAAGGACCTGGGAATAAAATGAGATGGTATATAGTGCGGACACTTTATAAACTCCCGCAGGACGAATCTCTTACAGACCAGAACTGAAAATGACATCGCTTGAAATATATCTTCGTCATTTTCTTTTTGCTTTACTTTTCTATACTTGTCCTGAAGCCTTCTGTTTGAAGTGGGCAGTCATATTCATGTTTATTTCATACGATTTGGTATTGAAATTTCCTTTTTCCCCTGTTTACAAGCATTGATTTATTATTTAACAAACAACTGGATTATCCTACATCCTATATTAACATTCTATGTATTTAATACTTCAAAATACAAATATATTTACTAATAATACAAGTAGTAATACAGACACCCGTTTTTGTACGCACTTAAATTTTCTGTATAAAAAATCAAAATATTTTCATTTTTGACTGCTTATTACTGTATAATTTTTGTCATTACACATATGAAAAATATAAATTACTTGTTGTATATTAATAATAATCTTTCAAAAGATAAAAAAAGAAGAAACTTATTTATGTAAATAAAGAAATAAAATATTATACTAGTATTGAAACAATATTCAAAATAATAAATTTATATACGCTCGATTTAACAGAAACTACAGTAAAATAAGAAACTAAAGCAAATTTGTATCATATCTTAGTATCTCAGGTTGAAAGTTTTTAAAATTCCGGGATTTCCCGAGATTTTATATTTTAAATGATAATTCAAAATCAATGAACATAAACCGAATTATCAGATATATCTACAGTTTTCTTGAAAAATTTGCTAGAAATAACGATTTGTATACAAATTTCATAATTCATGTTTCATGCAGTTTCAGGTCTCTTTGAATTGAAAATATGTAGTTTTACTAATTTTTACATTTGACATTAATTTAAGCTTATTGTTTTTGGACAGATTGCTGAATAAATAATTATACAAAAAAGTAGTAAATTTTAGCATTCTGATTGTTAATATTCCGTTCCTAATAATCCCGGGATGTAAAAGTGAAACTCGTGAGTTGGGATTATAAAATTCTGCTAATTTTTCGGTAATTCGTTCCCGGGATGTCTACTACTTATGTACGATGTAGTATAATTGAACGCAATTTAAAGTTACAAAAACTGGAAGATACTTTACAATTTTTTATTTAGTTTATCGTAAATTTGTTTTTACTTTGTATTAATTCGATTGAATTGAATATATACATTATCTATATACTTATATAATAATTTTATTGAAATCAAAACATATTGTAGTATCATCCACATATTGAAAAACATAGAGATTGCGGTCGAATGTGTTGGGATCGGAGTTTTCATGTCACGAAAGAAAAGGTTTTATAATAAGAGTGATAGAGGCGAGCCTTATGGGACATCCTGAAGAGTTCTTAAAATTCCTGGATTTCCAGAGATTTTATATTATAGATGATATTTGAAAAACACTGAACATCAACTGAATTATCAGATAGATCTAACGGATTTATTTTTTGAGTATTTTGTATATACATTTGAATTGATAATATTTTCTCGAGTTTTATTTATTTCATAGCTAAGAATCCCGAAACTTCAAAACTGAATACCGGGAGTTGGAATTATATAAATCAACTAATTTTCGGGAAATTCGTTCCCGGGATGTCTCTCGGGAAGGACTCGCAACTATTACTGTACGGTAGTATAATTGAACGCAATTTACAGTTATAAAAATAAATTTGTATTTAGTAATTATATATAATTATTTTACTAAAACATGTAATTCGTTTCTCTCATATAAACATTTAATCAGTATAAAAGCTACGTAATTTCCAAGCAGACAATTTTTTTATTTCTACCTTTTTTTGATTAATTCTCTGTCCGTCTACGAAGCAGTTGATTAATACGAAGATAGAGAACGATTCCCGTTCTTTCATTATCAATGATTAATAAAACCACTTCAGTTTAATTTTGTTCTTTTCATTTCCACTTGGAAAACCGGCAAAGGTGGTTCAAAGTCCCAAGTGTGTTTGATAATTACGACGAACGCACCGGAGCCGCTCCCCAATTGATTCCCATGGATTCCAGTGCACATCTTGCAAATTTAATTAATAGTAATAGTTGTAACGTTATTAGTCTAGTTTGTTAAATATACCGACTAATGGAGTTCCTGTGTTGCAAACAAGATATGTTAATTTTATTACTCCACATTATTATTTCATTTCAGACGTGGCTCTTCACGATTTAATTTCCTGATACTTCTAAGTTGATTAAAACTATTATAATATTTGAAAAGGTATAATTATAAAACTAGACTATAAAAAGAAAATAATCGGAGTTACTATTAGACAATTTTGCTTTAAAGTTTTAATTTAATAAAGTTTTTGAAAATAACATTAAGTAATCATTTTTAATACACGATTTTATTTCCTGATACTTCTAACTTGATTAAAACTATTACATATTTGAAAAGATATAATTATAAAACTAGACTACAAAAAAAATAATTATAGTTACTATTATATAATTTTGCATTTAAATATTTAATTTAATAAAATTTCTGTAAATAGGCTGAAAATAATAGTAAATAATCATTATAAATGATTAATAATATTTAAAAAATATAAGTAAATTATATACAGAAACATGAAGCTGTTGACAGAATATAATAATTATTTACAAAAACTATTAAAGTTATGCACAAGTAAGTAACAACTCTGCAATAATTTACTTTGTTTAATAAGAATAGAATAGAATTTTACTTTCTATATATCATAATATTTTGAATAAATTAAAAAAAAAATGAAGCAAACATGGGATACAAATGTATCCCAATGTTTTTAAAAGTAGCACAGATCGCGTGCTTTCAAAAATGCTTGGACAAGTCTCCATGTAATCTGGTATTGTTTATGATATTTTTGAGATTGAATCGATTCCAACAAAACTATGAATGAAATGTAGTTTCATTCTAAGCATAGAAGAATTTTTAAATACAAGAAAAATATTATTTCAAAATCGATATGCAATACTAAAATTTATCATAGTCATATTTATCTTAGAAAATATGACCGAAAAACAAGAAATTAATGTACTTATATACTCTTAAATATATCATTTTCTCTGTTTTTTTTTTGTAAGTTTTTAATATATTGAAAAAGTAAGTAACCCATTAAAAAAACATATAAAATTGTGTTCAAAAGCAAATAATTAATGTGGGATACAAATGTATCCCACGCGATCTCTACCGAAACATATCTGGAGTACAGTGTTAATTATAAATCAGAAGCTGAAATATTTTAATTAATAAAAAAAATATCATTTATATTATTTTAGTTTGATTAATGCATTCGAAATGTTTTATTAATTATTTACAAGTGAGTTCTCATATTATCTAAAAAAAATAAGACTGAAAAACAAGAAATTGATGAACTTATTTACTGTAAGTTGTAATTATTTGTATGAAATTTTTAAACAAATAAATACTTTTAAATATATCATTTTACATTATACCTTTTCTTTAATTTTTTTTGCAATTTTTTAAATATATTGAAAAAAATAAGTAAATTCAATATAAAACATTGTGATTATTATTATGTGCAATTGTGTTAAAAAATTAATGTGGGATACAAATGTATCCCATGCGATCTTTGATGTAACAAATCTCGTGTTCTGGAGTGTTAATTATAAATTAGAAGCAAAAATATCTTAATTAATAAGAAAGGCAACTCATAGCCGAATGATTAGAGTCGCCACCTCACGATCTTGTGAGTACGGGTTCGATTCCCAACCAAGCCAAATAGATAAAACTTTCATTGGAAAAGTTTATCTAAAAAATAAATAAAAATGTCAACACAGATTAAATGTCACACCAGATTTACTAAATATTCTACACGATCAGATTGTAAATAAAAATATAAGAAAAAAATATCATTTAAAAAATTTTAGTTTGATTAATGCATTTGAAATACTGTATTAATTGTTTAAATGTGATTATTGCAATAAATATTAATAATAATATAATATTTATTTCAACAATAAATTATAAAAATAAATTCAACTGCTGCAAATGAATAAATATTATTATGAAAAATTAAAAGTAAATTAACGTGGCAAATAATTTTATTTATTAATTTAATTTTGAACTATTCGAATTTTAATAATTGCTGGCTTTGAAACACGAACTATTGTAAATATTCAAATTAATTTATTTTCCAGTAAACACAATTTAATTCCAATTTAATGTAATTTAAAAAAAAATAGACAAAAATTAGAAGCAGTAAAATAAGAGCTGTAATGTGATGATTGATTGCAAATTTCAGCTTTTGTCCATATGTACAATTATAATTTAATACGTTAAAATATTATACAAAAATTGCAAGAAACATATAATTATTAAATATTTAAGCTGTAACGTTCAACTCATAAAACGGGGGATGAATAAGTGATATGGAGACTTTGGAGCGTACGAGCGATAAAGAGTCATCAATTGGTCATCGAAGAGTTAGTCCAAGAAACGGCGGTGCTTATTAGGAAAAGAACGAGAAGGAAATGGTTGACAAGGATTCGTGGGCTCTTGAGGAGAAACGAAGGCCAAAAAATGAGTTCTTCCTCACGGGAAAAGAAAGTGGCGCCCAAAACTTCACAAACCCACTCCTTGCTGAACGTTGAAGATTTAATTTAAATTCAGGATAATTGTAGATTTTTTAAAAAACTTTCTCCAATGTTGAAATGTTACAGGGAATTGTACATCCATTTATATTTATTTTTATTGAAAATTATGTTTTATTTTCAGGATATTCTATAATTGGAAGTAAAAATAATATTTCAAATGATTAAAAAATAATAAAACTTTGTTTCATGTCTACAGAGCCCAGTTTTCACGTAACATCCAGGAGGAGAGTTTGCTAAATTCAATTTCAAGTTGTGCAACAGTTTTCAAAAAAAAAATGAAACAAAGTTTATATGCATATTAAATGCAACTTTCTCGACATAAATTTCATGAAAAATGAACGCCGTAATTTCGTTAATAATGAATTCGCGTCGGATATTCCGAAATTGAAATATATTGAAATGAGGGCAGTAAAACATAAAGCCGAGTCCATAAAATATAATAATATAGGGACTAATGCGTGTAATGCATTAAATGATGTGAATCTTCTGTAATTTATTCGACCGAAATTGAAAATGCAGCATCCGTCGACGATAACGAAAATACGCATCAAATTCATTTGTCCTGACCGCAAATTGTTGCATTGTTGTGTGCTTTATTAGTTTCGTTAAATTGTAAAATATTTATCGGTTTTATGGCCTTTGTTTAATATCGCGTATAATTTAATTTCATCCCTGCAGCGCGAGATTTACGATCCATTCGTTTTCCCACTTCGTACTACCCCTTTTTTTTGTATTTATTTTGTCAACACAAATATTTCGCATTCGCACAAAAATATTATATATGTGCATTTTTTGTTGTTGCTGTTATAACAATACACAATGTTATTTGCTGTCTGAAATTAAATTCAAATAATTTTATTTGCACTCATTTTGCACTCGTATTCATTTGATATATAATAGTAAATTTTTTATTATAAACAATATAATAAAATCATACACAATCTTTCCACCATTAATTTAATTTTTATAATAATTCAAAAATTAGAATTAATTTAATTTAAAAAAAAACGATTTAAGTGAATTTTAATATCTTTTTTATTTTCTGTACAACCTGGACGCTGATGAATAAGAGGAGACGTTTTTAGTGGGTAAGAATCCGCCGTGGTCTCTATGCAAGGTTTTCAACTCTTCGGACAAAAAAGGTCCTTAAAAATGATAAGAGTTTTCAAATCTTATGGACGTTGCTGACATTACGTACATGAATTGACAGATCGAATTTCATCTCTCATATAATCGAAGACAAACAAGTGTCAGCTGCAATACCTAAAGCGTCAGCTGTCAAATACCTCTTCAAATGTCTTTCGTTTCAATAATACCAAATGTAAATATTCCCAACGTACCCAAATCGACTAATCAAAAATTACAAATTTATTATAGTTTTTTTCTAAGGATAACAAAAAGTAAACACATCAGTTCTAGTTCTGGAGTAACACAGTTTTTGGTTACTGACTAATATTGCTTTGGGACTTTCCCAGTTAATCCAATTTTGGTCTCTTTGGAACTGATCTGCAGTCCATAAAAACCATGTCTCAATCCACCACTGCAGAACTCCTAAATATTAGCACCTTCAAAAGCTGTTATTTAAGTTTTCCCCGAAGTATACAGTTCTACTTTTTGTAAAATTAAATTAAAAAATTATCTCATACCTCAAAAAAATGGACTTAAAATATTATAATAATGTTGAAAAAAAATAATATAAATAAAATCAAATAAGCAATTATTTAAATAGATTTTTATTTCAGTCAATTATCGGTGAATGTGCATTTGTCGGACAATAAATAAAACTGAATTGATGTGTATTCGATGTAGCAAAATATTGGTGGCAAAATGCTATCAATCATCCGGGCGACTAATGCAGCGTAATTGTGTTTGATGATATACAAAACAACATGAATTGTTGAAACGTTAATGCACGTGGGTCGAGCATCACGACCGAAATCATTCGGTAATACCTGACGACTGATGATTATTGATATTATCATTTGATTCCTAAAATTCATTTTTAACAAAGAACATTTAAAAAATATCATCATGATAGTTTTATTAACGACATTCATGTATCTCAATCTAATTTACACTAAAATGAGTCATTATTAAATATTTTCACTATTTAATAAAGTATTTAAAAACTGCAATACATAATATTGGGTTTCTTTAAATATTGATAGATTATGAAATGACAGCTGTCATCTTCTGTAAAAGCGTCAAAAAATTGTATTTAATTAAATATAGAATTAAAAATAAAAATTTTAGAGTCTAGAAAAACGACCGAAATCATTCGCTAATATCTGACTGGTGATTAATGATATTATCCTTTGATTCCTAATTCATTTTTAACAAATAACATTCTGAAAATATCATCATGATATTTTCTAACTCATTAACTATACTCATATATCTCGATCTAATTATTACCAAAATGTGTCATTGAAAAATAATTTGACATTTAATAAATGAAATATCATTTATTTATTATAATCTGTTACAGTATTTAAAAATAAAAACAGTAATACTCAATATTAGGTTTCGTTAAATATTGAATGGATTATGAAATGACAGCTGTCATCTTATTTCCAAGGGTCAAAAAATGATATATAATTAAATATAGAATAAAAAATTCAAATTTTAATGTAGAAAAACGACCGAAATCATTCGGTAATACCTGACTGATGATTATTGATATTATCCTTTGATTCGTAATTCATTTTAACAAAAAACATTTTGAAAATATCACCATAATAGTTTAACTCACTAACTTCACTCATGTATCTCAATCTAATTATAAAAATGTGTCATTATAAAATAATTTGACTGTTTAATAAATGAAATATCATTAATTTATTAAAATCTGTTACCGTATTTCAAAAAAAAAAATACAAAAAATATAATTTATTATAATCTGTTACAGTATTTAAAAATGAAAACAGTAATACCCAATATTGGGTTTCGTTAAATATTGAATGGATTATGAAATGACAGCTGTCAACTTGTGTCAAAGCGTCAAAAAATTATATATAATTAAATATAGAATTAAAAATTAAAATTGTATAGTAATTTGAATTTCAGCTCAAATTAGAAACTATGAAATCTATCGTCAGATAACTTCCCTTAATTGCTAATCATGAACTAATTCATTAAATGTCCAAATCGAATCCAAATCCAATTGATTCTAAATAGATATTGGATTCGTAATAGTATGTATCAATCCGTCAATACTATGTCTATAACTACAATCCATTAACAAAATTTAGTTACGTCTATCAAAATCTACTTTAAATAATTTGAATAAAGAAAATAATAATAATTATTAAATATTTCAACTTCTAATATTATTATTATATCATAAAGATCGTTTTATATCCTTATAATTATAAATATGTTAAATTTTTATTTGTGATTCTATGACTATTATAATAAATATTTTTATTATTAATATTTAACTTAAATTGTAAAATAATACAATAATAAATATTAAAGTTCAAGAATCATGTAACTTCGAATATATGTAAGTCTGAGTAGTATAAGTAGGGATTAAAAGTATTTCAATTCATCAGTCTGGGTAATCAGGTAATTTCCATTAAACTGAAGATCAAAAATTATGTAACTTCAAAAATTACTGTATTAAAATAAGTATTATAATTCATCAGTCTGGGAAATCACGTAATTTCCATTAATTATGAACTAATTTACGGAATTGATTCTAAATAGAAATTGGATTGGGTTAACATTGCCTCCATAATTGTATGTATCATTCCATCAATAATAGATCTGTAATGATCATCCAATAATTTATTTAGTTACGTTTTTAGTTTTAATTTATTGGAATGAATAACATCGGACTTCGAGTAGATAATTTTAGTTGAGTAACAAATAGAAATTAGGTTGTGCAATGTACACGTCCCGTCGCTGTGTGCTCTATAGAGATCTTGTAGCCATGATGGGATTTGATTGATGGTTGCAACAAATAAGGGTACGCCGTCATGTGAATGTGTGCATGTACGTTCGTCTGTGCATATGGGAGACCTCCATCCCATGCATCTCCCGCATTATTATTACGTAACCCCCGAGTAATTGCATAATAATAGAGGAGAGAATAGGTGCATGCATGTGTCTGTATGCAGACAACTTAATTAAAATTGCTGTGCGCCATTCGAACAGCCCGCCCCCACGAGCCGTCGTTCAAGCCCTGGCACAACACCACCCTCTCATCAACACCACCGCCACCACCACCTCCCTCAACCGAAACCGACAACATCAACCCTTTCCCTCGCAATATCTACGTCGCTGAAACAATACATACAATAATCTATTTTAATGCTAATGCAATTTTAATAGAAATCATCCCGAAATCGCGCTGAAACTTGTAAGATATTAATATTCATAAGCGAGTCTTCGCTGCGTGCCAAACTCTCCGTCATAATTGTATTTTCTGATTTCGGTGGTAGCACAAAACAAACTTTTTGCAGTGCCCATGTTTACACTGCTAATCCCACTATTTGTCAACTTCCATCTCAAGAAACTTCCCTCTTCGTAATATATTCTGCTTATCATTTTTATCTTGCTAATTTCATATATAAACTTTGAAGCTGATGCGTTCAGGAAATTATAATTACCATAAATACATAATATAAAGCATAAGCGAACTAAATTTTAGAATTTCTAATGTCTATAAAATAAATGCATTTCCTTGAACTACAATTGGAAGAAAAACTGCTATACATAGGCTTAAGCCTCTTGCGGTCTTGAGATATTATAAATGTATGTTACAAAAAAAAGTACTGTGTTTAGATCACTGTGGGATGGAGTAAAAATATTTTGTTAATATCTTGGAAGATAGAAAAATCGCTGATTTATCAAAATTAAAAACCTTCATGAAAGGAATATTTCCATTAACATATGTTGGGTTACGAAACACACAAGATATCATACGGCTAGACTTTTTTAATAGTCATCTTAGTCTAATAAAAAGTACTCTAAAAGTACGCTAAATAAATTCTAAAGAGAGATGAAGAAATGTTAATCGTTTTCCCTTACAGATTTTCCTAAAACATGTTTTTTAAAACTTCTATAACACATAAAATCGTATTATTTGTATCATATTCATTATTTAGTTTTTACTTTTTAAAATATCTGTTATTTTGTTAGTCGCTTGTAGATTTTTATTTTTATATATTTAATATTTGTAAAAGAAGTCCAGTATTAAACTTGGGTTTCCACAATTCGTTGATTGCTTCGCTTTATGTGATCTTATCTTATCGTGTTGGAGCAAAACTATCTAGGGGGCGACTATTACCGGTAAAAATTTACCGGTTTTATGAGACAAAAATTTACCCGTAAATTTTAATAAAAAATACTGGTAATTGCAGTAATTTTAATAAAAATGAATAATTTCCACCTACTTCTAGTAAAATCCACGAAACTTCAAGGCAGAGAAACTTTTTTTATGCAGGAAAATATGTACAAAAATTTAAACAATTCTGACATATAAAATCGTATTTTTTTTTATCATATTCATTATTAATTCTTTACTTTTTAAAATATCTGTAATTTTGATTTGTTAGTCGCTTGTAGATTTTTATTTTTATATATTTAATATTTGTAAAAGAAGTCCAGTATTAAACTTGAGTTTCCAAAATTTTTTGATTGCTTCGCTTTATGTAAGTGATCGTGTTAGATGAGGATTTCTATAATTATCTTATCGTGTTGGAGCAAAACATTTACCGGTTATATGAGACAAAAATTTACCGGTAAATTTTGATCACAAATACTGGTCTCAGTTATTTTAATAAAAAAATAAAAATCAACTAAAATTTCCACCTTTTTCTAGTGAAACCTTTCTCGATTAACTTTTCTCCTACAGGGATTTTCCATGTACTAAAATTGCACATTTTAATTCTCATAAAAAAACTGAATATAAATATTTCAAAAAGTGTTTTTCCGAGTCTGGTCTTTTAAATGAAAAATTAATTATCGTCTTATTAATATATAAATATTCTTTCGCATTTTCTTTCAAAATTATTTATTATTTGAATGAATTTTTCTTCGTTTATTAAGAAATAATGTATATGTTTATTACTTTTTTTATAATTAATACAATATTGATTGCTAATAAGATAATTTTCAATTAAAAAATGGGTTTTTATTTAAAATATTTACAGGTTAATATATAAATATTCTTTCGCATTTTCTTTCATAATTATTTTTTATTTGAATGATTTTTTCTTTGTTTATTAAGAAATAATTTTAATGTTATTACTTTTATAATTAATACATTATTGATTGTTAATAAGATAATTTTCAATAATAATTTAACCGGTTTTTATTTAAAATATTTACCGGTAAATTTCTCATTAAAGAAAAATGGACTTAACTTAAAGTTTTTTTTATAAAAAAGTATCGATCATCATTTAAAAATATTTAATAAATATTATACTAAATTATGGTACGCATTTTCGATTGCATAATTTATTTGAAGTAAATAATGTTGTGTTGTCCTAATTTTACGTGCATTATACATATGTAACATCTGGTTATTTGTATTGATACTCTGTAATTTGTCGGCAGCGACTCGTAAGTATGTGGGCGTTCGCCTTAGGATCTAGAACATGGTACGTTGCAGACCTTCGAATAATTTAACAATCATTTTTAAAGTGCACTACAAAAATGATATATACCTGTCCCAAGAATTATTATGTACTACGATTTAATGGGTATCATAAAACTATAAGTTTATTCGTACAATACAAATAATTTATTTATTAATTTATAATGATCATTTCTTTAACTTAAATTATTCTATTTATACTTATATTTTTATAATTACAAAGGACAAATTTGCATGTCCTTGAAAAAAATAATAAAAATATAAAATCAGAATAAATTAAAGTTAAAAATATCATTTCCACGATTATTTCTGTAATTAAATTTATAAACGAAAAAAATACTGTTCTTTTTTTTCAGTATTTCATAATTATTTTAAATTAAACTGTTTTTAAACTATTTTTTTTATTTTAGATAAAATTATGATAAAAATATTTTATTTGTAAATATTTAATATTTATAAACAGTGTACCATTTAATCTTTGTTTTTGTTGTTTACTTTAAGTAAGTATAATTATCTTTATACTCTACTGTATTGTGCACGTCTCGAGTTATCCAATTATGGTGTCCTTTGAGTTACATTGAATACTGCAAGAAGACACGAGTGGAGAAAGTTTATTGTTGTAGGAAGCAGCGACAGGCGACTTCCTATAAGGATATCTCCTAAACACGAGTAGATTAAATTAAGGCTTTGGTCGGAGGCGGGTCTGGCAATCGTGAGTTGCGTGTCAAGAGCCTATATGAATATATCACTTAGGAACATGAAACATATTTCATAAAAATATATGTTTCTATTTTTATTAAATACATTTTACCTTAAATTTCAAATTAAATATAGGTAATTCAATTTTAAGTATAATTTTATTAAAAATAATACTATTTTTTGCATCGTCTATAATTATTTTATCACACGATTTACCTCGATTAACGTTACCTCCGATAACGAAGTATCAATGTAATTTCAAGCTTTGTTGAATATAAAAAAAAATATTCTAATTTAAGACCAAGAAGAAGAAAAATTACTTAGAAATGAATTTATTCAATTAGTAAAGGATCTTAGATAATTATTCAATACAATAATAGATGATTTGTCAATGAAAGATTGAAGAAAAAACTTTGTTTGACTACGTTAAAAAACATAAAGAGAAAATTAAAGTTTCTATCAATATCTAACAATATTAACAATCAAATATTTCAAAAATGTGCTTAAATGACCTTGAAAATGATTTAGTGAAAATGATTCTAATTTAGGAAAAGTAAAAACGAACACTGTTAAATTAATATCGTATCCTTATTCTGGTTATAGTTTACCTCTGAAAACGAAGTTTCGTTCAACGAAGTAATTTAGTAATTAAGCGAGGATTGTGTTCATTAAACTTTTCTTTTTGTGTATATTCTTGTTAGATTTTATTAAACAATTTATTTTTAGAATAATAATTATTTAGTCTTCAATTACAAGTAACATTTTCTTAGTACAAGTTAATTTCATCTAACTGAAATGAAAACAATAATTTTTAGCTTATAAGAACTTAAACTTTGCCACCAAATTATTAAGTTCAAATCTAATGCAACATTATGAGAAGTAATAATTTTTAAAGATGATCAAAAATTAAGTTTTTGTTAACATAAATTAATTTTTAATTTGTGTTTTGTAATGTGATTAATTGTATAATAATTAATGTTGTTATATAATTTAAGTGAATGGATTGAAATTCAAAACTTTTTCAAATAAATTTAACAAATAATTAATTTGTTTTTAAAAAATTATAAAGCACATAACAAATCTTATTATAAATATAAACATATAATTATTATTAATTTGTGCTAATAGATTTTTTTTTAAATTTTATAATTTGTAATTTAATATTTCGATATAAGTATTTATTTGAACAAATAGAAGTTGATGGTATAAGGAAATATTTACCTTTTGGTTTTGTATTGTGGAGCCTTAACAGATACAATAAACGTAAAATACAAAATAAGGGAAGGAAAATTGAGCACAGGGAAATACACAAACGATACGAAATACGAATGAAATTGCCGACCGTTTGAATAATGCCGGTCGGAAGGGTAGAAATAATTGTGAGGCCGTCGGAATCGGAGGCAGCTCAATTATTTAGCATCCATTTGGATACAGTCGCTGATATTTCCAACGAACTGTATTGTAACGATCGCCCATGGAAGCCAATTACTTTACAAACTGCTACTGTTACCACTACAGAACAAAACAAAAATCAGCAGGAAAGTGGAGGTGAACGTAATTGAACAAACCTACAAAATAGGGAATTCCGCACGCAATTTTTTGGAGGTTTATCGGAAACCGATACTGATACACCGATTCGATGGCCTTGGGATTCCAAGTCGATGAGTAATCGCTGAATTTATGCCTTAATTTACATTATTGTCTCGTGCTCTCGTGAATTATTGTGTCTGGAGATTCGGTCCATAGGATTTATGAACGGAGGTCGCACGTTGCGGTTAATCCCGATACCGGATTCCTAATCTCTGACAATTATAATATTAGTCAAACATTATCACCCCATCATCTCTTTAATTTATAATATAACATTATCATAGTACTACCTTCAACATACATCAATATGTTTTATATGAAACTTCTCTCATATCTTACTTCTACTACTATCAGAGCCGGATTTGAGCCGATTGGACCGCAACACCACAAAATTTATATATTTAAAAATATTACAGAAATAAATATTTAGGTATATTAATTTTAAAAATATAACAATTTTTTTTTCTTAAAATGTTCAAGAAGCAGTAAGATACCAAATAGGTGAATTTTACAATACACTTTTCGAAATCTCAGAAATCTCCTCGGATCAACAAATCAAAAGTGAAGTAAAATCACTTGGAAATTTAACGAAAGATTATAAATTTTTAGCGTCTTTGGTTATTTGGTATGAGTAAATTTTGTTAGCAAGGAACTTCAAAGTAATTCAGTATATATATCAACACTTTCTTCATTTGAAAAACGTTTAAGTTGGTTGACCATATACAGAATCACTGGGTTTGAACAAATTTATGTATTATGTATATCCATAGTCGATAATTGTAATTAACCAAACACGACTAATTATGTAATACATTCCCAATAACAGAATATTGAGAATTAACTATCATTTGTTGTTCACTTTAGTTAAATTGATCATATAATGATTAGTTTTAGTATTTATTTGCTATTTTTCATAAAATATTAAATGTATATTTAATTAATCTGTAGAATATGTAAATAATATAATTTATTGAAACAAAGATCTGATGTAATAATTACATTATCTTAAAAAATATCTAATTTGTATCAAATATATTTATTTATATATTTTCTAAAGTAATAATTAATGTATGTTCAATTAATAATATTCTATAAAAAAAATATGTATAGGATCAAAACGGATTAATAAAATTTATCTTATTTCCAGTCTTGTATATAAGCAAAGATTAAATTTTAACTTATCAATAGGTGAATCATCAATACAATTATATAACAATTTAAATAAATAGATAATAAGATATAATAGCCATAAACCTTAATTATTTATCTCGTGATCATTAGATACAAATTTTTATTTTTAATATAAAGTCATACTTAGGTTTTTAGGGGTAAAGCAATGCTTTGGTATAACAATTTGCAATTATCTGAAAACATTAATAAATATTAGAAAGTCACTAAGAAATTCCTTCTTTTAATTTGATGCAAAATATAAAATTAAAGAAATTAGAAATAACGTTATCCAAAAAAATGACGATGAAGATTAAATGTTAAAAATTTATGTGAATGTAAAAGATTATATTTTTTTTTAATAGAATATTTAAAAGCTTTGACATTATCAAAAAGATAGAAAATAAAATGAAAATTGAAACAAAAAATATATTTTTTAGTAAAAATGATTCTGATTTAAGAAAAATTGCTTTTTTGAAGATGTCGATATTAAATTTAATAACTTCGTATAAGCATTTATTAAATTAAAAAGAAAACAGCGTTTTTTTTAATTTTACTTTGTATTTAAGTTGACTGTTAATTTAATAAAAACTTTTCTTTGCTTGAGAAAAAAAAACTTTGCATTTTATTTTATAAGAAAAGGAGTATCGCATAACGAATTAATTACATGGAACGCATTCCATTCGTTAATTGAGATCCGAGTGTATTTATAAAGTATTCTATATTTATAAATTATTGTGAAAGCGCCGGGAATCATTTATCATACATGAGTAAAGTTATATTTAGATAAATGAATGTACGATTGCTTCGCATTTTTATGGACGGGTCTTAAATTTCTTAAAGAATAATAAAACGTTGGAGAATTGGAACGTAAGATCAAAAAAAAAATATGAAAGAGAAAAGGAAGCATACAAAAAATATATATATATAAGCATGGAATGAGCGCTCGGAATGCTGTGTGTTTCGAATGGCGAAAGAAAAATATGAAAGTAAATTGGAAACGATCGTCTGGGAATATCCGTCAAGGTGATAAAACGGCCGTCTGAATAATATTGTTTGGCTTTGGGTGGTTGTGAGGGGTTGCAGGAAAGGCACGAAAAACTTTGTGAGAAAAGAGGCACCCTTTCCTACTTTTACACAGCTCCACTCAGCGTTTCTCTGTTTCATCGACGCCGTTCCATTCTTTTACCTTTCCATTCCTCTTCATCATCATTCATTCCCTTTTACACGTATAGCTATATAAATGTGTGTATCTTGTAACATCTCTTTTTGTCGACTTTGTTTGAAGAGAGCTCGGAGAGACACAAATGATATTTAGCTAATCAACGGGCGCCGCAAGTTTTAATTAAAACGTCAGAGCCAGAAATTACAAATTGTTGTGCGTTTACACATACACACACACACACATCGTATCCACCGAATACACACTTGTTCGTTTATGTCTGACTCTATGTGTGTTCGAGTTTCGTTGCTTCGAGTTATTGACTTAGCGCAGACAATTGTATAGTTTCGGTCCTATTACAACAGCAAAATGCACCCTAGCTCGGATTGTTTTCAAACTTTCCACCGCATCACCCTTTCCTCAGAACCTTGTCGCATGCGTATACCAACCAAACCAAGGTTATCGAGTTCCTCCAGTCCACATAATTACAGACTTAATAACTATTAATTTAATTTAGATCACAAGATCACAAGTTCAGTTTTACTGAAAAAAATCTACTTAAAATGGATACGCGACAGACATTTCAAAAAATACAATATTTATTAATAATATTCACCGATATTTCATCTGAAACGCTTTATCATAATAGAATGTTTGTAACTCAAGTAATCAGCTGATTATAATATAGTTCTTCGATTTAAAATTATTGAAATATTGAAGTATATTTTTCTTTACATATGATTTTTTTAATGTATAAACAAATCTAAACCTAAAGGCAGTAAATATGAAAATTTATATGTATTTTTAAAATACAACCGATATATATTTCTCATTAATAATCAAAATTATTGTTTTTTCTTTTAAACTTAAACTAATATTATAATTATGTTTTGCATGAGAAAATAACTATATATATCAAACATATTTATTAAAATTTTGAGAAAATATTAATAATTTAATTAAGAATTACTTCTCAGGTAAACTGAAGTTTGCTTTCACTTTTGTCTTAAATGTATCAGTTTTGCTTCTTCGGAAACATCAACCAATTTAAAACGTATTTTTATGCGCAAAACATTTTTACATTGTAAATATTTTAAAATAATATGGATATTTGTATTTTGATTGGCTTAAATCTTTAAAATAGTTGAATGTAGTTTTCACAAGTTTTCAACTTTCCAGTCGAAAATACTTCAAATGTAATTAGTTTATTGGTTAAATTTGAACATATGTAAACATGAATAAATAAAGAAAGAAATAACAAATATGTTTTTTTTCCAAAAAAAATACAATCTTCAATAATCAAATATTAGGTATTCTTATAAATATGTTGCAGTATGTTGAAATAGTTTTCACAAGTTTTCAACTTTCCATCTAATGTGTTGTAAGTTGAAAATATTTCAATTGTAATTGATATATTGGATAAATGTAAACATATATAAAACATGAATAAATAAAGAAAGAAATATAAAATATGTTTTATTTAAAGAAAAATACAATCTTCATTTTTGCAATTTTTGAAGAAAAAAACTAAGAAAAAAAATAATATTGGATATTTATTTATAAATAAATATCATGCAGTATGTTGAAATGAAAATATAAAATTACTTTTACTGAAATTATTTTTAAGAACTGTAAAAGTAGTTGCATTTTTTAATATTCAGTTTTTGTACCATTCTCAAAGTTACCATTTCTTAACTGTAATTTTTCCTCCCAAAACTAAATTTCAAATAATCTCAACCTTTTGTAAAAAAATGATTTTTTTCAAAATTGTAATAATATTTTAACATTAATAAAGATTAAGGGAAGTTAATAAAAGTTATTTTCTTATATAACTTGTATAGGTGGCCTAAATTGTAATATTTTCAAATATAAAAAATATAAATTATTGTATTAAATAAAATATAATAAGTTTAGTCCATATTATGTAACCAAAATATAATTATCATAAAAATGTATAATACCATAAGTTCTGTGTAAAATATTTTGTAATAACTTTTTTACGTAGTATAAAAGAAATGAAATATTTTCCTGGTGGTAAACAAGTTTCTGTATATATTTTTGCAGCACACTGTTACACATCTTTAATGCAGATAATTAATGTTATTAGCGCAAGGGTCGCGTTTAATACTAAAATACGTGTTTTATGGGTGATAATTATTTGATGTAATATGGACCGTTAAAAGGTCACGTCGTAGTCGGGGTTATTTGGCATCCCTGACCCAGAATCGTAGCGGATGCGCCGGGTTTCGCTAGTCGCACGAAAATTATATGCACGACGCAAATAATCATATAAAATGTTGTAGACCGTTGGGCACGAAACGCGCTGCCTTAATTCGACATTTTAATTTCATTCCGCACCTTTCGACCCCAAAAAGCTCCAGTCGGAAGAGAGGTAGGTGGAGGCATTTACAGCATAAATGCAGCACGGGGCTAACTGCAAAGTAAATAGGGAATATTATTATTTGCATGAAATGGAGTGGCGCAAATTATTTCGCGTGTAATTTGATTGCGCTCGTGTGTAGCGTGCAAACTTCTCAAATGTCTGATATTACGTAACGTTCCCGAACACATCTTGCGATCAACCCGGGAAGCAGCGCCTGCAAACCTCCGCCCCTTCAGCATGAAGAACCTAACGCACACACACATCACCGCCTCTGCAGACGCCGCCGTCGCTACGATCCCCTCAAACCGTTCTTCAACCAACCCCCCCCCCCTTCGTTCGTACATTCTCGACAACTCTCCTTAAATTCTAACTACTTGTGTGCATCGAAGATAAGGACTGGTACTTGTCTACAGACTAAATATAATTGTTACGTAATCAAGACAGGGTCCTTTCGCGTCCGACTTTAATCAACTTAGTTACAAGCAGTGGCGGATTAAGTATAGTTAAAATGCCCTTACAAATTGTATTTGAAGTCCCTAAAATACATAATTATTTAAAAATACTGTAGAAAAATTTCTTGACTGGAAACCCAAAAACCTAATTATTCAAAATATGTCACATCGCAGTTTAATATTGTAATATTACTTCATTGAAATATTTAGTACATTTTAAAGTTGAGTACGTGAATTTCTAGTCGGTTTCTGTTCATATAAACGTCGTTTATAAATAAGTGATTACAGTAGAATCGTAAATGTATTTCTCTAAGTATTCAGCATCCGATTTACCTAAATTTGCTTATAAGCTATTTAATAAAAATATACTATTTTTTACTACTTTTCTGAATTCATTGTACTTAAGATATAATAATTACAATTTATCTATATAGACGAATTTTATTGTAATATTTATGTTGAATTGCTTTGAATAGTTTGTCATAGTTGCTTAAATTGGACCAATAATTAAAAGAAAAATATACTAGGTACTTACATAAATAATTCTTATACGTCCATATCAAAACAAGCTAAATGGAAAAAATCTAGAGCAAAATATAAGATGTTGAAGAAAATATGTTTTGTTCAATGAGAAAAAAAATATATTTTGTAAATTTGTTAAAAAAACTAAATAAAATATAGCTATGTATGAAATATCACCAGTGTTGGAGTGAATGCAAAGGTAATATTGCTTTTTCTTAAATTTTTTCTTTAATAACTGTGGTCCATCTTAGGAAACTACTACTTTGTAAAAAAGAACTTATAAATTTACACTAACTTTTTAAATATATTTACTTACCTTTCTATATTAATTTAAATATATATCTAAATCACTATTTGAATTTTTGTTAGAAACTTTAAGAGGTTCAAACCAGGTAACAAGAATACATTTAATAACTAAATTTGGATCTAGATAATAAATGAATAACTGAAAATAATAACTAAACTACATTTAATCATAATTTTTATTTTTTTTCGATCATATTTGTCTTCGTGCGGTTTCAGTTAATTTAGAATATATGATGGTAGTAGTGTCGTTTCGATAGGTTTTGTAATAAAATGTGGAAGAAGAAACACAAGGGTGAGGGTCACGACGATGAAGTATCCCTCGTGTTTCCATTGGTCAAGCACGAGTTGGCGCCTTTATGACATTACTCCTACGTGATCTGCTTTCCGGAACCATTTTTTTACGTTACCCAACACTTTTTTATGCACACCAATGACCTGAACAGCAAAAGCAATAAGTATTTCAAGATGATTAATATAGTATAACGAAACACCAAAAATATTAAATATCATATCTTTGGATCATGAGATGAACCTTTTTAATAGAATGATAGAATTGGGGTGAATTTTATGGATTTTAATATATTTTTATTTTAAGCTATCTCATAAATTGGAGAGCATCTTATAGCTCTTAAAATATATTGTATCATCTTTTTAGTTTAGTGACAGTGAATATTTGATTAACGAACATAATACGTTCAAATAGTTTGTTAACCAATTGCGGATTTAGACACGACTATTGCTAAGGGGGTGGGGATTTACCTCCTGAAAAATACAAAAATAAAGATAACTAACACAAAATTGTCATAATTGTGTATGACTAACAGTTTTAGTATATAGCCCCTAAAATTCAAGAAACAGTGTTAGCCTCCAAAGTTAAAGGATCACCCCTGTCGATAACTGATCATCAATTTACAAATATATAATTCAACAATGTGCAGTAAATGTTTATTGTACGAACATAAATATTTTTCACAAAAGTGTACGTTGTCCGATCTAAATTGTTCTTCATGTACTAGATTACATATTTCAAATAATATAATCTTATTTAAGTCTAAAATTGTACATATTTATCTAAGATGTACATAATTTTTAAGAAAGTCACATTCCTGTAGTTTTCTGATACAAATTGCTTTATTAATAAAATATGCAATTTATAGAAGTAAATTTATCATTTTATTTCTGATGATCAAATGCACGTATATTATACTGTTATAAAAAAAATTCACTAACTTTAAGTGTATACAATTTAAGCAATGTTTTACATCTTACAATAATCAAAAAAATATTTAATAAAATACATTCACTGCTTGGTTGTTATTCTTTATTTTAATAAATACATATTTATTAGTTTTATACCAATTTTAATGCATGTATAGTACTATTTATATATTTCTTGATTTTACTGCCACTTTATTACTATTTATAAGCTAATTTTAATATAGCTTCGTTAAGCAAAATTCCTGTTTCAAAGGTAAAACTATGATTGGCTAGGATACGTTTCTTTGTATAGAAAATGAAAAATTTTGTTACAAAAAAAATAAATGTTTTTTCATAAATAAATCTACAACTTACATCATTCATATTCAAACTTGTTCTGACTTAAAAAAATCTAGAACGAAATATAAGATGTTGAAAAAAAAATTGATTTGCTTTGTTAAAAAGAAGTTATAAATTTACAATAACTTTTAGATGTAACTACCTTTTCTATATGTATTTAAATACATAACTAAGTCACAATTTGATACATAGGTTTTTCATCTCCATTTTTTTAATATTCCCATGATTTTTTTTTATAAACTTTAGGAGGTTACAACATTCATTTTAAACTTTTTCTTGCTCAAATAAAATCTGCTTGTTTCAAATTATATACGTATGATATTTTTCATATTAGTTTGCCATATTCTTTCATATTTATTTTTTTGTAAATTTCACAATTTGGAAACCGTTGACTAACAAAAAATGAAATAAAATTTAAAAATATGAGTCTAAAATTGATTGTTTGTACTTTTTACTCTTTTATATCCCTTGACCAACTTTCCAAATCTTGCAAACATATTTCATTTTTGTTGAATTCGTTGTTAACAAAGTTTGTTATATCTTATACTAAAAAATCATCGTTTTCTTCATTTGATAAATGTCTAACAACCTCTTTATCGTCATTTTTAAAACCTATTGATTAACACATGTGAATAAGTTAATTTGTAATTTTCTAAATATATTTTGCAACAAATACCATTTAAATTTTCAATTGCATTTCCTCTTTATGTTTTAGTCTAATTAAGTAGATTAAAGCAAATTATAAGCTAATATCAGACCAAATAGAAAAATCAGTAGAATTTAAATCAAATTTGAAAATACGAGTCTAAAATTGATATTTTGTACTTTCTACTCTTTGTATCTTGTTTAACAACAAAAAAAATAACACTTACAAAAAATAGCAAATTCTAAATAAGGATATTTTTTAATAAATTAAATAAAACATTTTCAATATCCTTTGACCAACTTTTCACATTTTGTAGGAATATTTCATTTTTGTTGAATTCCTTGTTAACAAAGTTTCTTATATCTTATACTAAAAAAATCGTTTTCTTCATTTGATAAATATCTAACAACCTCTTCATATACATTTTTAAAACCTATTGAATAAAAAATGTGAATAAGTGAATTTGTATTTTTTTAGATATATTTTGCACCAAATACCATTTATTTTTGCAATTGCATTTTATTAACACAAATTATATGCTAATACCTGATGAAATAAAAGAATCAATAGAAGTTGTGAATGCTGAAAAACATGTGTCTAAAGTGTTAAAATTACTGAAGCAAACAATTAGAAGCTTCAGGTTTTAGGTGCCCCCATAAAAAGACATTTTCCTTTAGTATTTTAAAATAAATTAATGTTTTCAATAAATTATAAACCCCCTAATATAATTGACTATTTTTAACCCGGCATTAAATTTAACAATAAAAGAACTTATAATTAAAAAATTGTTCAATATATCGAAGCTTCGTTATCAAAGGTAACGTTAACCAGGGTATAAATATACTTACATTTAAAAAAGGATTAGTATTATCTAAATATAGATAACAAAAATACTTACATTATTTTCCAAATTAATGATTTTTATTATACCTAAAATATTTTCATTAAATATTATCGATCGTAATATTAATGTAATTAGTTCGGTAATGCATTTTGGTAATACAAGAAGGAGGATGCACGAAATTAATTAATGCGGGATTTGCGTGATTCCGGTTTGAAATTTTCGAAATTGCATTCGCACGGGTTGTACACTGTTTAAATTAAATGAAACAATAATGAGTGAAATCCGCAAACGATTTGCAAGTAATTTTAAAATAAACAGCGCAGCAAAATCCTCGATGCAATTCGTTTCGCTCTAGGATATTTTTTGTTTTTAGTAAATCGTTCAGCATTCGTGGTTATTTATTTGATTTTATTTACATTTTATCGACATTTTACACTTAAGCTTAGCTTAGCCACAATCAATCCAGAATATTATGTAATATAAAATTAATGAATATAAAAGTTATACATTTATTTACAAACATTTTTATTTTTTATATATGAAATCAATATTATAAAGAATAAGTTTTTATTAATTTAATTAACATTTTTCTGTAAGTTCCTTTCTGAATGTTAATTTTGTAATAGCTGTAAAATTAATTTGAAAATGTTGAACAGTAATATTTTTATTTATTTTCAATTCAAGTGGATGGGGAATAATTTTTTTTTTAGATAAATTTTTTTTGCTACAATTTTCTGCTTATGTATATACATTTATTTACACACTTACACACAACAAATATATTTGGTTTTAGTTTACATGTTTGCTATTATCGTGTGTATATTTTTTTCATCCACGTTTTTTTTATTATATTTCACATAGATTAAATATTAACTTAACATAAATATTATACATTGACCAACATTTTTGCATTCTAGCAATTTCATCAGGAAATTATACATTTTCATGTCTTTTTAGCGCATCGAGGGAAACATTTTTATAGAATTTATAATAATTTTAGAATAATGAAAAAAAAAATTTTTTCTTTGACCTTGACATATAATTTGTACGACATAACAAATAGTATTTGCTTCATATTATAAAAAAGAATAGATTTTATACTGCAATTGAATTTAAACTGATAATATATTTTCTGGTGTAAAGTTACATAACATTTTTTTATTATTACAATTATAATATTTAATATAATTTCTACTTTATCAAAAAATAGATATTAACAAAGGACTAAAAAAAATACATGAAAATTATCGAAATTTGTATTCAATATGTACTTATTAATATTTAAACTACTAAAAAAAAGTATCGTCCTGCATGCGATAAATATTGAACAAACTTTTCATTGATATTTTTTGAATCTATTTAAATAACTTAAATTTAACTTCCGGATATTTTAACAACAAAAAAATAGAAAATCCTAAATAAGGATAATTTTTACTAAAATAAATAAAACGTTTTCAATATCCTTTGACCAATTTTTCAAATCTTGCAGGAATATTTCATTTTTGTTGAAAAAAATAATCTTCATCATTTGACAAATGTGTAACAAACTTTTCAACGATATTTTTTTAATCCATTGTTTAAACCAACTTAAATTTATTTTCCGGATATTTTTGTTATATTCAATTTTATTACTAGTACGATTTTGTGAGTGTTTCGAATGGACACATTTTGTGCTGTATTCAAAAAGTTTGATTTTTTCTCTGCACATTTTAATTATTAATAGCTAATAAATATTTATAATCGTCAATAAATTATTTAAAAATAAATACTATTAATTATTATATATTAAAAGTGTACTTAGAAAAACAAATTTGATTAGATTTTTTATTGATTTTTGGGGAAAAACCTTACCTTAAGTATTATCTCTTCACAAATTTTTTATTTATTTTATATATGTAAAAATATTATAATTAAAATATCTGCTGAAATTGTCTTAAATTTGGTCCAAATTAGGAAACTTTTCCACTTTATTAAATATTTTTCAAGTATAACAAAAATAATAAATTAATTACTGATTTTTTTGAATTATCTGAATTTTTCATTTTTTCCTTCTAATAAATTATTAAAACTTATACAACAATACTTTGCATAGTGATATCTGAAACAGTCCTAATTTACTATAGAAATTTTTAAAGAAAATTTTAATAAAGCAAAATTAAAATTAATTTTAAATAATTATTATTTTCTGGGCTGAAAGACTTGTATGATCTTTTATTTTCCTTCATTTTATTTAGATTCTCGATAATTCCGGTTTTGAAATATTGGCGGAATTACCCGGACTATTCGAATCTTCCTGTATATAATTCGATTTAGTTTTAATTTAATTATAACCAATGTTCAGCTTATTATAATTTATTTTAAAGAAATCATGAAATCAAACTAAATTTTCTAAAAAATGTTTTTTTTTAAATAAATGTCCCTCGATGAACTAAATATTTATGAGTAAATTACACATATTTTTTTTTTCATTTTATTAGTATTTGCTTACGAAGAAGCGCTTGTCGTCGGGATTAAATGAAATGAAATTACGCAATTAAATATATTTACATGTTGGTTTTGAATGTCCGCCCTTCGGTTGTATAAGGGCACCTCCATCCATATCATGCAAATTGCACAAAGCGAAATTGCATTAAAAAAAAAGGAGAGAATCGCAGCCCATAACCAAATTGGGATCAGAGAGAAAGAGAGAGAGAATTTGTATGCATGTATGTATATAAGGTTGTATGTACACTTTTCCATAAACTAATTACATACATCCGTTTATATTTATCCTGTTTACATTTATAAAGATTATTTATTATACAAGTTTGTTATTCATATAGCTTTGTCATTTATATATTATATTTATACCGTTTGTTCTCCTCTTACTCACTTAATTCATATTGCATGTGTATTATTATTTTTGGTTTGTTTTATGCGGTAATTTATATTTATTTTTATATAGAATAGTCTGGCCGCTCGTCCGTTGGATATGTAGAATCATCTCTCTTTTTGGGGGGCTTCGCCGAGTTTGGGGACTTTTTGGGGATTGGTTTGTTGGTTTGGATTTGGTCGAGGCCTCCGATGGTGATTTTACACATCTCGTGCAGGCGAACGGTCACCTGAAATAATTACGTTCCAATCAATATTTTGCTCATATATTCACAATAATAAATAGACAAGTAAAAAGGTAAACTTAAATATTGACAATATATACAAGTCATTTTATTGATATTATGATCGACAATTAATGTATATTAGTTTTACTTTTGCTTCAATGAAAAACTTATTGAGATTATATTTTAGGTATACAAAAACCTCTTTTAACTCGATGTATATTCATGTATAACATTATATCATAAAGATTAGGAGAAGTTCCAACTTCTTTTTACTACCAAAAGTAGTTTAAAAGCAACTGAACATAAAAAAATAATTACAATTATTTATTAGCCAGAACTAAACGTATTTTTTTATTATATAAAAAAAACTATTATAATTTAAATTTTACAATTTTAGCTCCAGATTATGATATGCGACTAGATAAACATTTTTGATCAAAATATAATAGATAATAGAAAGTTTATCTATTTTTTTTTATAGTTAAGAACGATATTTTGAATGATTTAAAATTTATTTTTTATTAGTTATAATTTATTACTATAATTTCTGATTAAATAAGAATTGTTGTAAATTTGATTACGGTTTATATTAATTAAGAAAATGTTGATTATCAATATTTAAAATTTTTATAGATAAATTAATATCATAAAAATTAAAGACATTTTAAAAGTATTGCATAATTCCTTTAAATTTAATATGCATTTTCTTTATAATCATAATATTTTTCAATCATTCAAATCAATATTTTGCTCATATATTAGAATAATAAATAGACAAGAAAAAATAGGTAAACTTAAATATTGACAATATATACAAGTTATTTTTACTTAATCGTCATTTTATTGATATTAAAATCGATAATTACTGTATATTACCAAAGTTTAACCTTTGCTCCTATAAAAAACGTAGAAAATACAGTAATTCTTGAGATTATTTTTTAGGTATATCCAAACCTTTATTAAAACGGTGTATATTCACATACAATTCTATCATAAAGTTTTAAAGTTAGGAAAAGTTCCATCTTATTTTTAGTACCAAAAGTAGTTTAAAAGCAAAAAAACAAATAATTACAATAATTTATTATTACATAAAAAAACTATTACAATTAACATTTCAAAATTTTATCTCCACTTTATGTATGATATGGAGTAGTTAAACATTTTGAATCAAATATATAATAAATAATAGAAAATTTATGTATTTTATTTTAAATGATTTACAAATTATATTTTATTAGTTATGAATTATAACTATTATTTGTGA
This sequence comes from Nicrophorus investigator, assembly GCA_963457615.1. Taxonomy (NCBI): domain Eukaryota; kingdom Metazoa; phylum Arthropoda; class Insecta; order Coleoptera; family Silphidae; genus Nicrophorus; species Nicrophorus investigator. The sequence goes on along the minus strand of OY735142.1, from coordinate 10,876,288 downwards.
TTAAATAAGATTTGTTTTAAATTTATAAACCATAATATTAATTAAATAAATGTTCGTTTTGGATATTTGAAATTATTATAGAAAAATGAATATTTTAAGAATTAAAGTCATTTTAAAAGTATTGCATAATTCCATAAAATGAATTTCCTTTATAATAATTATATTTGTCAATCGGTTTTGCTCATATATTAACAATAATAAATAGAAATTATTTTTACTAAAGTTTAACCTTTTTTTCAATGAAAAACGTAAAAAATACTGTAATTATTGAGATTATTTTTTGGGACACACGTGAATGAATATTAAAACACTTTTACAACACAGTTTCGTTCATGCATTGCACCTAAACCTATACACTATATCATAAATAATTAGAATTAGGGGAAGTTCCAAATTATGTTTACTACAAAAAGTAGTTCAAAAGCCACTGAATTTAAAAAATAAATAATTATAATTATCTATTGGCGAGAACTGAACGTATTTTTTTTATTATTCAAAATTTTTTTTTTAAATTTACAAATTTTAGCTTCAATTATTGATATGCGAGTAGTAATATTTACCTATAACAATTTTGGAATTGTAGAAAGTTTATGTGTTTTTAATAGGTAAAAACGATATTTTAATGATTTACAAATTATTTTTAATAGTTCAATTTATAACTATAATTTCTGATTAAATAAGAATTGTTGTAAATTTGATTACGGTTTATATTAATTAAATAAATATTCATTTTGGATATTTGAAATTATTATAGAAGTATGAATATTTTAAGAATTAAAGTAATTTAAAATGTATTGCATAATTTCAATTTTTTTATTAGTAATAAATTATAACTATTATTTGTGATGATATAATCATTGTTTTAAATTTGATTACGTTTTATTGTAATTAGATAAACGTTCATTATGGATGTTTAAAATTATTAAAGAAAAATGAATATTTCGAGAACAAAAAATTCAATAATTTCATAAAATTTAATATTTATTTGATTTTTTGATATTCCAAATGTATATCCAACAATATCTCACATAATCTGGTTTTAATTAGTCCCAATTCATTATAGTATGTAAATTTAAAAATAAACCATATTTTAAATCTGAAAAATAAAAATTAATTCTAAAAAATAGTATACAAAATATTTTTTTATATAAATTAATTGGGTGTTTTTCCTGTATATAATTAACTCTTTTTTTGTACGGTTTATTTTTTGTATGTATGTAGTTCTTCGATTAGTTCGGAAATATTATTTAGCCGGAAGATTTTGACAAAATTTAAGATAAATAAAATTACATTAACTTCAATTTAATTTGAAACAAAACTTTATACATCTGTTAGTTAATATTCATTTATGAAACAAAAATATTATAATAAAAGATACATTGAAAATATCAGTACAACTATAACTTTGGCAGCTAAATATTTTTTTTTTCTTTTTATCTAGATTAACATTTATAATAAATTGTATATGAAATTCGTAATTTAATAACATATATTGTTGATTCTTTCCATAACAATATTATGTGGATTATATGAATTCCGTAAACTAAAACCGCAAATATCCTTTACTTGTTATTACATTTTGAACTTGAAATACATTTATTTCATATTTAGGTTAGACTTGTAACAATAACTTATAAGGTCATTTACAAACTTTAGAAGTAATAAAACATATTTTTACAATTACATAATTAATATATAAATTAATATTTAAATTAATTAAATTCATTTGAAAAATTTCGAGTAAAATTTAGCTTACATATTTTTAGATTTTTTAAATAAGTAGAAGCTAAATGAGACAAAACTCGATATGTCAAATCCAAAAATCCGAAGTAACAGATAAAGAAAGCAGAAAGAGTAAATTTACAATCAACCTAGATAGTTTTTGGTGTTCTACACATAACCTAGGCATTATGTAGAATGTCTAATTATATCAAATAATTAGAAACTAAACTATTCCCAAAATTCGGTCAATTAACTATAACCAATCTAGGTAATTTTAAGCTTTTTAAATATAACCTAGGTATTATATAAAATGTCGGATTATACACATTGTTAGTTTATTTGCATCAAAGAGTTGAATCAAATAATTAGAAGCTAAACTATTCAAAAAACTCGATCACGAAAAGTTAATTCCAAGAACGAACTAACTGAAAGAGAAATCAGAAATCAGAAACCTATGTAGTTTTTGGCAGTCTATACATAACCTAGGCATTATTTAGAATGTCGGATTATACACAAAGTTAGTTTATTTGCGTCAAAAAGCTGTATCACATAATTAGATTCTAAACTATTCCAAATACTCAATCACGATAAGTCGATTCCAAGAACTAAGAGGTACAGTGTAAACCTACAATAAACGTAGGTAGATTTCGGGGTTTTACACATAATCTTTTAATAAATTTTAATTTATACTTCAATTGTCATAAAATCAGTGACTTTTAGTGACCAAAATGTAAATAAATTTATGAAAATTTAAAATTTAGTTTAAAAATTTCTTCTTTCATTTTTGTAACGCGATTCAATAATAAAAACAATCAAACGAATATTTCTCACAAAATATATAAACTAATATTTAAAGAATTCAAAGCAGTAATAATAGCAATTATTTATTATTTTATTTACTAGTTTCTATTAGACGATTGAATACTTTCTACACAATTTTCATATATAAAAAGTATATTTATATATATGAATGTATATAAAAAAATGTTTTATAGTGAAGCGAAGAATTTAATATAAAAATAATTCCATATTTCTTTCTGAAAAACAAATATTTAAGAGGATCAACGAATGTTGTGAATTGTATAAAAGCTGTTTTAATATATTTTCCGATGAAAAGAAATCCACTTACATTTTCGCCTTCTATAAAAGCGAAATAAAACATTCATTTTTCTTCCTCGCCTATTTTTTTTCTGCTCCTCGTCCAATTTATTTGAAGTTACAGGCATTTCTTAAGGATTGAAGGTGCACAGGCACCCCTGTATATATTTGCACTTGTTGAGGTCGAGTTATATTACACGAAGGGTATTAAATGATATCATCGCGTGAACCTCAGGCTTTTTTAATATCAACCCGAGACGAATATTTTCCAATTATAAATTGCTTTCCATGCCATCCCAAGCTCCTTTAACATCCTTAGACAATCACACTAGAAGCAAGGAGAAAAAACGTGTGTATCCAAGAAAAGAAACAGGGACGAGCATATCGAATACGGGCATCTCATAATTCAATTAAGGTCCTTTTTTTTCTTCTTCACGCCGCACACTTTTGGGGCTCAAACGGAAAGTTTACAAAGAAAAAATAAGAGAGAAGAAAAATGCAGAGAGTGCAGAAGGCTTACTTGATTTATAATTTTAATTTCCTTCAAGTTTTTGGTATAAATTGTGTGAAAAGGAAATTAATGTTTGATTTTGCAAACTCATTTTATATTTACAATTATTTTTGCTTAATATTCGAATATAGAAATTAACAAAACTAATCTAACATTCTCTTAGGAATTTCTTTATTTTTTTATTTTCAGACGACGGTTTCGAAATGCCGGAAGGTAATTTATGTAAAAGCTCCATTTCGTTCTTTTCTTCAAGGAAACCGATGAAAAAAAGAAAAAAGAAAAGATTTACTCACAAGTAGCGCAGGGAGCTTTGGATCACCAGGGGGTTGAGAATGGATGAAATTTTAATCAAATCAACTCCAATTAGAGAGAGGAGAAGAAGGAGAAAAAAGTATAATGTAATTATTCAAAAAGGGGTTTTCAACAAGGAGGTGGAGGAAGCCCTTGGATCATTTCGGTTTTCGGCCTGGGAATTAATTAAAACGCATATTGGGGCCCGTTATGGCTATTAAAATCCATCTTCTGGAGCAGAGGGTCCCGGGGCCGAAGATTGCTCCCCGCCCACAACATCTCTCTCTCTCTCTTCCCTCAATTAAGAGGAGCCCGTATTTTGCAGTCTCGCAACTCCTTTGCTAAATCGATATTAAATTTCTGCATCTGCGAGACTCATCAAAACTTGCTACAAAAAAAAACGGCTCGTCGAGCTCGAAGGAAACAGGAATGAAATAAAAACTAGAGCGAGCAAACTAAATGAGACAATGCACACAATTGGAGGACGTTAAACGCGACAAGGATAATAAGCTAATTGCGTGCTCATATATAAGGGGTGCATTCGAATCGTGCTGAATTTAATTTAATTAGTTCGCCTGGCTTCGTTTTACCCTTACATTTTGTATGCAAGGATTAAATTTAACGTTAACAATACCAGTCCTATTAAACATGTTCTATTTATCGTTTTATCAGGCTTTAAACATTGAAAAATTATGAAAATAATCTAAATATTTTTCACAATTTTTTTCAACCAATTGATCTAACATGATAATCTAACATTCTTTTTGCATCCCAAAAATTGATGCCGAATAAAGGAGCGTTTTTCAAAAATTTTCAAACTGTCCTCATATTATTAAATTCATATAAAATCAACAAAAAAAGTTTATCTTATATTTATTTTTAGAAAACACTATTAATTTATTAGTAAATTTCTTATTTTTTCATTAACAATTCGGTTAATTTTGGTTTGTAAACATAATTCCGGTTCACAAACGTCAAATATATTTGAGAAGTGAAAATATATATGAACTTCAAATATATTTCAGAATTGATTAAATAATTCCTGTTCCTCCCCACATTTCATTTGTGTTATTATAAAAAAAACGTATAAATGTAACCAATTTGTTTAACAAAAAGTCTTCCACATATTATTATTTATTGGCCCAAATTTAATGCATTTTCAGTATTTTATGCATTAAATTTTGTTATAAAACTGTAATTAAGTAATAATTTTAATTCAATATTTTTACATGCTTATGGCGAAAATGATTTCGGTTTTCACAAAATATTTAATATAATATAAAATGATATAATTATTAATTATTTATTCTAATTACATTTTTAGTTGCTCATATTTTTAATTTATAATTTAATAAATTATATATATATATTATATATAATAAATATTTCATAACAAAATTGCGTGATTTTGAATAATGTTACTATTTCGTAATAAAATTTGATACATTAATCAAAGTTTTTCATTCGTGCCAGGTAAGGGAAAAATATATTTTTTGGCCTTCGCATTCCCGGTTTTTTATGCCTAAAGGCCTTAAAGTGGTTTTACACGGTTCAAGTCTTTATCACTGCTTATCCCCTTCCGGGGTAGGAATATTTAATAAAGTCATTACTCAAACTTTTTCCCCTTTTCTCGATATTTAACACGACCAGATTTTTTTTTTCATCCCCAAATTCGCCTACCCTCGCAGTCATTAATTGGAGAATTACGTTCACAGATTTATTAATTCTTGAAAAGGAAAATAAAAAAAAAAGCAATCACTTTTATAAACCGTCTTTTCACACTTTATAAACTTTTTGCTTCATTCTACTTCATTGAATAGTAATTAAAAAACACATAAATTATCTTTTTTGAAATACAATTCATGTATGGCTTCCATAATTCTAGATTCACTACAGTCCGGTTTAAAAAAAAATATTAACAAAAAAAATAATTATAAAATCCTCAATTAGTCAGGTTCAAACAGTTGTTTCTATTTTGATAAATTTTCATATTATTTCTATTATATAAAATTTCATAAGATGTTTGTAATATTTCAAATAAATCTATAAAACATTCTGATTTTGCATGTGATATCTACAGAAATCCAGTACAAATCTTTAGAAAATGTAGTTCATTCTGGAACAGGAAAGGTAACAAAAAAAATAGGACATCGGGTTTTCCAATTTGAACCCGTAAGAGTTCACTAAAATTGCAATGTAAGGTATACGTTATTTGGTTTCGATCCGACCTTCGTCGCCGTATTTTATGAGCTGGGATCAATTTAGTGAAATTAGCGTTTTACGAGCAAAATAAATAAGGGAAGTAATGGGTCTGCACAAAAATACGTGAGGAAGGAAAGTAGAAATAAAATTATTTGATAGTTCAATATTTGTCACACAATTAAATTAATCAAATTTTGAGTTATGTTTTGACAATATTTGTCTCATTTTTTTCTTAAATAAAAATATTTTGATGCTATTATTGTAATTAATGTACAATTTTTAAATGAATAAAATAATTAGAATTTGATCTTATTCTGTAATATTTTCATTATATAAATATTTGTTGCATGTAATTTAGTGATTTTAAAATATATTATTAATTAGTATATAGTTGAAACAGGTCTGAGCTCTAAATTAATTTGGAACTTCTCCCTTACAATTACAGCAATAGTTCTCGGACTACGTCGGATGTAATATTAATATCCATATAGGTCGTACCCCAAATATAATATGGAGATCACGAAATCCGTATTATGAAGGATGTGGACTACAAGTCCTGCGGATGGGGTGGGGGTAGGGGTCGGTGTCATGTAATATTGCGTGAACTGAAATACAAATCGCGTAATTTGCGCCGGGCGCGAAATTATGCAGCCAAAATATTCTTAAAGAGGAATTTTTCATTCTTATCCGGCGGAGATTTGTGTGTCGTAATTTGTGGGAATGTGCCCCGAGTGGCCGGAATGTCAAATGTTGAATATTTTTGCACGTTTGCGCGATTTGAGAGTGGAAGAGTCGAGACGAGGCGAAAAAATTGTCTGGCCATTAGTGAGAAAGAGAGAGGAAAAAACTCACTTTTTTAAAGGGAATGGAAATAAGAATGTGACGAAGGGGTCGCGATGAACCCGAGGGAAAGGCACGATTCCAGATTAAATTTTGAGATGATCCTAGTAAAAATGGCAATACTTCATCATAAAATTCTACTCTCAGCATTATAAACGAAACGAACACTATATTTTCAAATCACCTGTATAATTTCATTATTATTATAATATTTATTTATACAGTCTGAGCTCAATCAATGTACGTTAATTGGATTCATAATTTCCGTTTGCAAGTACGTACGCTATGTTCATATCAATGTATCAATGTTTTGACAAAATATTTAAATAAAATTTAATAATATTTATTGAAAAGATACATTAATAAAATGTATATTTATAAAATCATAACCCAATAAAAAAACTGATATGATTGTACGTTATGTGTATTTCTCTTTTAATCATGTATTTATTAGAGAACGTCCTGACTTTATGTACAACATAATATTTATACAAATTTAGAAAAAAAACTGAAAAGTTGTCACGAAATAGTAGAAAAATAAAACATCTTCATTTCATTTCAGAATACTTCAAGTTTCTGTAATACTGTAAAACTATTTTTAGTTGGAAAATGTATAATATTATATAATAACCAGACGATATTGTTGAAGCTGTTTGAAAAGCAACACTATGCAGACTTTGAGGCCTTGATAAATAATAAAAAATATAATACAAAATCACCAGTTCGAGTTTGTTGAAGAAATTAACAAATACTTGGATGAGAAAATGTACTGTTTCTCTGCGTCCTTGCTAATTCTCAGGCTTTTGGCAGAGTGTGGCCACATACCACATTGCTTTACAAAAGAAAAAAGTACCTCCCACACTTATATTACGTAATATTCAAATCATATCTGTCCACAAAAACTATAATGTAACTGCAATTCAATTTAGAAAGGCATTTTTAAGTTAAACAAAACAAGAAAATTACATCACTTATGTATAAATTTATTATTTATCTACCAACAAATCAGCAGATTACTGTGGTTACATTTAGTTATAACTCAAGAACTGCTCCAAGAAAACTTTACCAAAAACTTTACCAAGACTGACAAAACCAAGACTAAATAATGAGCCGACAAAACTGGTTCATTTATAAATCCAATCAACTTTCTACCACAAGCTGACGGTGCCAAGTACTTCAGAATACACCTAGACCGTCATCTCACTTAAATGCTAAGAAAAAGCTAGTTGTAGGCAAAAACTGGCACATTTCTATCGACAACAAAATTATATTATATAAAACACTTTCATCCAACTTTGTGGATCTACCTGCAACTCGACTATCGATATAATTCAACGTTTCCTATAAAATTCTTATATTTTCCAATATTAACCAGTTTAAGAAGATATAAACAAAGAAAACTTAAATTAACACAGAAAACACCTTACTGCAGACTTAACCAATGTCGTAGATTTAAACGTTTCAAACCGCAGGATCAGCTAAACCATTTTTTTTTTCAGAAAAGTAAAATAACACTTATATATATTTCAGTTAAGTGAATATTGTTTATCGAAATATTTTTTCAAAAGAAATTTATAAAAAAAAAAGTGAGAAAATAAATTGGAATATAAGAAATTATACATTTATTATTGTCATTTTAAAAAAGTAATTTGTTTAACAAAAAAAGAAAACAGACAATAGCGTCTAATAATATTTGTAGAAAAAAATAATGAAGAAGCGTAGAAGAAGCGTAGAATTAGTGTAAACTTCTACACTTCTTGGCTTTCATTATTTTTTTTATAGATTTAAGCCAAATTATTTTAATTTTATCGTTAAAATTGTTGAATTTTTAATCCAATATTTCAAAACTTAATCTTCTTTACAAACTAATTGTTGAAAATATATTTAAGTTTTATTAAAATAAATCTATGGTATTTTAAAATTTAAAAAATATGATTTTTAATTGAAAATTAATATAAAATAAATTAATGTTTGCGAAGAGAGAAATTTTAACATTAAAATCTAAATAATAAGGTTCAAATATTTAAGTGTTTGCAAAGGATGGAGGGATTATACACAACGTATGTATAGCAGCAAAGGGATTACACAATATTTGAACAGGATACAATAACAAATTTAGTATTTACATGATTGTTTTATGATTTCCTTATTAAATTTTCAAACAAATTATTTTACTGAAGACTTTTAATAAAACTGTTAATATTTAGAATAAATAATAGATTTTATCGATTTTTGAATATTAAAATTATAACAATGAACAGATTATGAAATTGAATTGAATAAAAAATTACCTTCCTTGTTTAAAAATGGACGATATTTTTATTCCAATCAGAAATAATTTAAAAAAATATATATAAACCTTAAAAATAATATTTTGTTATTGTTATTTATTGCTCCTACATAGGAGTACAAAACTTTATTCTAATTTTTAAATTATTATTATCTTTATAAATCAAATTAAAAAATATTTAAAATATTCAAGATATGTTCTAAAACTGGTGATATATTAATTTTGACATAGTTGAAGCCACTAGCACAAAATTAAGATGAGAAAATGATTTAAATCATTTATTATATGCAATATAATAAATAAGTTTTACTTAAATTAAAAATGATTTGAATCCTAAATTTATATAATCGTCATAAAATTTAATATTATCTAAAAAACATATAGTCATTAAAATTTAAACATAATTCACCGTCAAACTTGAAATATTTTTTAATCTTGTCTCGAAAAATATGTGCAACAAATTAATTGTTGAGGACCGAAATTAAAGCAAAATATTCGAGTAATAAAAAAATTCTAATGACACTGCCTCTTACGTCCTTAAATAAAATATATAAGTACATATATAAATTTATATTTCAGTTAATAATTAATTTTAGTATAAAAAATATATAAATTATAAAAAATGTTATGCAACATTAAATATGGGTATAGAAATATTTTATTGTTTTATAATACCAGCATTAATTCATTATTCTCTATTACGCGTGTTTAATTGTCGGGAATAAAAAGTAAATAGATTAAACGCTGACGTGGCAAATGCCGCGTGCTAAATGGAACGAATGCTATCCAATTGGCCTAATGACTAATAAAAAAAATACCGGTTAAATGAAAACCGCTTTATACAATTCCTTTTTTTAGTATCTTTTATAATCCAGTAAATAAAATACAATTATTAACTTCCAGAGCGAAGAAAAAAAGATGCCTAGCCATTATACATTCATGGCTCAATTAGTGCGTCAGCTTTCACAGCAGAAATAAATTCTAGAAAACTCACTTTTTTTTATTTGTTGTAGCTCTTCCTTTTTCCTTCCATCAGAAATAAAATCGCATTTATTCTTTTGTGTTAAAATATTTCATATGATATTATCCAGGAAAATTAATTTAGGGTCGTGGGTGCTTCAAGATGAGATGCGGGGAGCAACAAAAAAAATGGAGAACATCGTAACCGTGGCTTTCGGGATGCGAGATTTGCGTGATTATAGTCATTAGGAACGAAGGGAAGAAAATAAAAGGGAGAGAGAGGAAAAAAATGCGCAGAGAGTGATGTATGTAACTGAGACGTCGGTGATAAGAGAGAGAATGATGATAAAAAAAAGTTATATGCGCAGGTCCCTTTTTTTTTCCTTCGAGCCTTCGAAGTCTGCTCCAATTCCTTCTCTCGCTCTTCCCCAAACACGTAATGTCTCTCTCTCTTTCTATGGAAGTGTCGTTGCCTTTTTTGAGGGGGGAATGGAAGAATATGTCTCCTTGGTAATATTTGGGAGGAACGAGTAATAATAAACAGACTTTTCGTTGAGGTCCCCCCTTTTATCTGCCCATTCCTGCAATCACGAACGAGAAACATTACACGTTCCGAACTTGAAAACGTCTCCGAAACTCTCCTCACTCACGTTATTATTATTATTATTATCATCATCATCTTGCGCAACTGTAATGTCACAAACAGTAAGATAGGATTGCTTTCTTTCTGCTCATTGTTTAATGTGAATTACGTCCTCTTCTCTAAGTGCATTACACTCAAACTCACTCAATTTTTATACAACAGAAACACAATTTCCATTTTACAATCTTTGATTAAACAATTTCCATTCTACATAAAAACTCCTATTTATAACAAACTGGACTTAAACAACATCCCAAAACATAATTTCCTTTTCACTTACGACAATTTTCCATTTAGTAACTAATTTTTAAAATCTTTGCAAGGAGAAATATTTCATGAAAATAATATTTCAGATTTAAATTTTCCAAGAATACCTCGCAAAGTACTGGTAAACGGTTAAAATAGTTTTAAACCGGACTAATCGAGGACTATAAAACCTCTTAATAAATAACAAAAAAGGCTTAACATACAGAAAATTATGTAACAGAACTATATTGAATCCGTACTGATCGAAGCCAGATGGTATTGCTGAATTCATATATAAGTGTGTCATATAAAAGAACTGAAATAAATTTAAATTAATTTTGTACATCTGAATCCCTTTTCTATGGGATTCTCCCTTTTAAGCATTCGAACATCTTCATTCTCTCGATTCCACTCCGCAGTTTAATTGAGGCCAGCAGCCCGAAGGAGGTCGAAGGATTTCCCGCTTTATATATGCTTTATATCCTGAACGAACTTTAGTTTTGCATAACGGCTCTTATCTTAATGTTTCCGCAGATAATGCGGCTGCAACGCCCCGACGTAGGCCAGAGAGTCTGAGAGAGGGTTAAAATTGTCGCATCCATCCGAAAAATAGAGGGATAATAAGAAATTTCTAAAGGGTTGGTTTTAGTTTTAAATCAATAATAGATACTGAAGGAATATGGGGTATTTTGTATTGTTGTTCTTAAGAAATACGAAGGGTAAATATTTTTTTTAATGACGATATTGTAGACTTCAATGGACTTCTTGGAAACTAATTGGTTATATTATTATAAATCCAATCGAATTCTTTGCATAACTTTTTTTTCTATATAATACAATTTATTTTGTATACAATCTACTTTAAGAATCTAAAGCTTAGATTAAGAGGAATTTATGGCTTTAATTGATACATTTAATTCAAATGCATTAATAGACAAAAAATTACATTAAACTTTTTTAGGTAAATAATTAAAATTAGGTGGTGATTTGTATTAATTCTTATATAATGCGGAAAATTATTACCAATTATAGTTGATTATGTAAAAACAAGTAATTTATTTCATTTTTATGTGGGTCGAGAAAAGTTTTGTGACCTAAAAAGTTGGATTCGTAATTTACAGCACATAATGACTATTGACGCAAAATCCTTTATCCACGTACTCTAAAAATTCACACAGTGCTTACGGACTAATGCATATCTCACACTTTATACCAAAGTTCATAACTCCATTTTCAGTCCCCAGCAATTCACTTTTTTTACAGTAAATTCAATGCATTTTAAATGTAATTCTTTTAAATTGTTTGACAAATAATATAAGTACTTGGCAAGTATTAAAATAGAAATATTAGAATCTATATATTATAAAGATAAAATGTCTTCATTATTATTATACTTGATTTATGATAATATTTTCGTTAGTCTTTGGCCCCTTGTATGTAAACTACAATAATATGTGATTTATTAATAAAATATTTAAAATAACAGTTTACTTGGAACAATACTTTTGCAAACAAAATAATTATGGCATATTCATTCACACTATACAATTACCATATTGTTATATAAACTAACGAATTAAGTGAACCATATTTCGTCTTAGATTTTCAATAAGCTAATAAAACATTACCTCAGATAATCCGGCTTCGATAAAGCTACAGTTCAATTAAAAAAATTACAATACAACCTAAATTTTAATTAAACAAAATAAAAATAAATTACTTCACACAAGTATTTTGTTACATATAAATCAAATCAAGTCTATTTTTGGAATGTGCTTATTTTGGAGACTGGATTTTTCTGGTTTTGTCCCGATTTTTGGTGCCATGTCCCGGTTTATCGAATAATATTTTCGGGACCGTTGAAAATAAAGTATAGAGAAGAAAACAATATTTAGTGAAGAATATTTTCTCGATTTTGGCTTGAACCTGTCTGGTTAATTCCTTGATTTGTCCGATTTTAATTAGTCCGGCTTTGAATTACAGTTCAGTTAAAAACAATTCAATAAAAACTAAATTGTAATTGAACAAAATAAAAATAAATTAGTACACAAAATTATTTTATTCTAGATAAATAAAATTATTTTATCCTCAATACAGTCAAGTCTCGTTTTGGTTTGTTTTTGGAATGTTTGGAAACGATTTTTCTGGCTTTGTCCCAATTTTTGGTTTTATCTCCCGGTTTCTCGAATAATATTTTCGAGATCGTTAAAAATAAAGTTTAGACAAGAAAACAATATTTAGTGAAGAATATTGAATATATTCTATATTGTCTTGATTTGTGATTGAATCTGTCTGGTCACCCTAATTCTGGTCTTCCTTGATTTGTCAGGTTTCAATTAGTCCGGGATATTGGCGGGCACTATTGTAAATTGACTTTCAATATTGTTAAAATCAAGTTCAATAGCGATCATATCATAGAAGCATAATTTATACACATCTTCTAAAAATTCACACAGTGCTTACGGACTAATGTATATCACACACTTCATACCAAAGTTCATAACTCAAATTTCAGTCCGCATCAATTCACTTTTCTTTTACATTTAATGCATTTTAAACGCAATTCTTTTAAATTGTTTGACAAACATTATAAGTACTTGGCAAGTAAAAATAGAAACTTTAGAAACTATATGTAATAAAGATAATTTACGAACTAAAGCAAAACTTGACAAGTACTTAATAACTTACGTACTAAATTAATTCCACTTTACATAGACAACACACAATAACTTTTTAAATGCATAAGCACCAATTATTGCCATGATAATTAAAAAATATTTATTATTATCCTTAATTTCCCTAGCCTTGTTAGTAATAAATACAATATTTTTTTTCTACCACTAGTATTTTTTTTTAGTACTTTTAATTACATTATATTAATTAATGAAATAAAATATTCAGTTCACTTGAAACAAAACTTTGACATTCATTCACACTATATAATTTATATATTGTTATGTAAACTTCATATTTCGTCTGAGATTTTCAATAACTAATAAAACATTATCTCACATAATCCGGCTTCAATAAGTCTAGATTAACTACAAATCAGTTAAAAAATGTCAATAAAAACTAAATTTTAATTGAATAGAACAAAAATAAGTTTCTTTTTAGTTTATTTTTGGATGTGTTTACTTTGGAGACGATTTTTCTCAATTTGTCACGATTTTTAGTTCTATATCCAATTATATTTTCGAGACGTTGAAAATAAAAACAATATTTAGTGAAAAATATTGTCCAGATTTTTGATTGAACTTCTCTAATTTAATTCCTTGATTTATCCGATTCACTTTGAAATAATAGTTTTACAAAAAAAATAATAATACTTTTACATATTTATATTTACATATTACATACACTACATAATTAAAATATTTTTATGAACACTTCATACTTTATAAGTACTTTAACCAAACAAATTATTATATTTCTTCTTAGATTTTTAATAAGTTATTACCTCGCATAGTCCGGCTTTGACCAGTCCAGATTAACTAAGTTCAGTTAAAAAAAATCAATACAAACTAAATTTCAATTGAACAAAATAAAAATAAATTAATACACAAAATTATTTTAGTCAAGTCTCTTTTTGGTTTGTTTTCGGAATGTGTTTAGTTTGGAGACGATTTTTCTGGATTTGTCCTAATTTTTGATTCTATGTCTTAATTAATATTTTGTATATAAAGTATAGAGAGAAAAACAATATTTAGTGTAAAATATTGTGAGTTTTATCACGATTTTTGAATTCCAAATTTGTTGAAATCATGTTGAATAGCGATCATATAATAAAAGCATAATTCATTTACTTTCCAAATGGTTGCTTAATGAAATAATAAGTAAATTAATAAATAAAACTATTGGTTTTATATGTAAAGGGGTAAATTAGGTTTGCATATGCAAAAGGAAGCGAAACTTTGACGAGGTCGTATATACATATGTGTGTGCACGGAAGTTGAAGAGGGATGGAAGGGTGGAAGTCTTGGTGTGTACCTTTGGTGAGGAATGCTAACATACATACAAAAGGATGCCGGAAGCGGAAATCTTCGGGTCGGAAAATTTCACCCCGTTGTTTAATTCCTCCGTCCTCAGTCCTCCGCTTCTTCAGTCGTCCATACACCCTTAAGCCCATGAGATATATAATATATATATATATATAATCCTCGAAATCCCATATATTTTCCAGCTCCCAAAAATAGCAACTTAATGACTTTAATGAGTTGAACTTTGATGGCGAGGATTTCGGGGCTGCTAAAATATTTGTTTTGTTCGCTTAATAAATCATCTTTAGCAGAACTTCCTGGCCCGGCAGCTGCCGCTGAATACAGTTTCACATGCTCCCTCGCCGCCCCCAGGATGAATTTTCGCCCTGTTTGTTTTCCCACTTTTATGTTTTAATTGTTTGCCGCAAAATTTTTCTACTCGTGTTTCCGCTTCGTCGCACACAAACGCAAAAACATATTTATTACGTGGAACTAAACTAGATTTTTCTACACCGAGTCTATAAAATTCTGGAAGCGAACTTTATCCATCCAACCACGACCTACACAAATTATTTTCACTTGTTTATACGCTTTAACTAAAATACACCTAAAAAAAAAATTCTAAAATTTTTTCCTAAAATATAGTTCTTTGCAAATAAATCAAATACAAAAGTTTAATTATTATACTCGTATATATTAGTGTCCAAGACTAATTGAAAGCGTTTAAAATCCCGGGTTTTCCCGGGAACAGGGAAATGCGGGATTGCAGTATATTAGGATCTTAATTATTTCACGAACTTAAAGCGATAAAATATTACATGAATATGATTAATGATTGTTAATTTTAAAACTAAATTATTTAATTACAAGAATGGATTAGCTTATTTTTTGCTGTATTATAAATTGATTTACAGAGACAACAAGTAATTAATATTTTGTTTGAACCTGAAGCATTTTAGTTAATAAATTATATTAAAAGTTTGTCGTCAGAAAAAGCTTAATAAAACATCCCTAAGTGTTCCATAATTATGTAAACTAAGGAATTTCAAATAGATACAAATGGAAAGAACTCGAGAACATAAAAGACTAAAAAAAAGTGTAACGAGAACAGAGGAGATAATCCGTAGAAGGGAGACAAAGAAGTAAAACAGCAGTGTTAATTAAAAAGAGTCCTTATTTGATTAGCGTCTAGACGTGCTAAAGGGATCAGAGATTTCTGCTTATGCACGCTTTTACCATCTATTTTATTTTCTTCTATAATCTTCATCATCTTCTTTATCTAACCCTTTGGAACTTCATGCACATTCTGTGTAGCAGTAAATTCACGTCGAGTAGGAATTTATTTCCGAATGTCATCGGTGGTGGACGGATTTACGGCCGACAGTATGATTCGGAATGAATAATGAAAACAGAAAAATACAGTAAAGATTTCGGAAACGCCGCTATAAATCCATGTCCGACGATGGAGAAACTTCGACGCTTCTCGAAATGCAAATGCAAAAGAAAAAAAGTAGGAAGAAGCAAAAATAGAAAATAAATAAATAGCAAAAAGTCTTCGTAAACTATGGAACGTTGACGTAACATTGGAACTGACGTTGCCGCAACGGAAGCAACAATATTTTTGTTCCGTCGCAAAACCAACAGAGAATTTGCATGTGCATTTTGTTTCGGCCTCGTACCTCGCATCGCAAATATTTGTGATTTATATTTACACGTTTACTGTTGTTTGAGCAATTAATCATTTCGACGCTCCTGCTTTTATAAACATTATTATTATATCATATCACATATATAATTAAATTAACATTATGAATTCTAATTGTAAAATAAAAAATATTTAATATAAAATATAATCTGCTATCCAATAGGACTAAAAATATCTAGGAATTGGATTATCAGTTGAAAATTAAGATTTGTATTTCCCGTTTTCCCGGGAATAATTTATGAAATTACAGGTGTCACCTTTATTATCTTTAAGAATAAAAATTCCGGAAATATGTATACTCTAGTACCAATATTTGTACCATATATATTATGCAATAAAATGTAAATAGTTTTCTACAAAATAAAAGAATATCAAATGATGATAATCCCAATGTACCAATATCGTAACATTTTTTTTATGCAATATTTAAAATTCGTATTTAGTTATGATTTGCATTTTAAAACGTTCGCCGACCGCAATGGAAAGTAATAAATTTTCTTTAAGGAAAGACTGTAACATTTTCGGTGCGGATTGCGAAACCACTTAGCATTTTAAATGAAAACTAACCGCCGCCCTTCTTTAGCCCTGGATGTTGGAAAATGCAAGAGACGATTCTACTTCAGTTGCGAATAGTTTCCAAGAAACAAATACAGAAAATCATTAAAAAATGTTCATGTTTATATTCATATAAAAATTTTCCATTGTAAAAGGTTAAAATAATATTTTTTTAAACTTTATATAGTCAACTCTCTTTTTGTGTAGTCGATTAATCTAGTTTTGAACAGTCCGAGATATAGTCGGAAATAAATGGATTCTTAGAAATGATCTGATTGCAACAAATTAATTAATATAAACACATTTATAAATAGCCGTACGTTGATGCTCGAAGTGACGTGCATAACTTAATAAAAATTATAAGTACCCACAAAGCAGAGATGTCTTCAGTGGAGATTATATTGAAATAATTCCAAATATTCAACTCAAAATCTAATTAAATTTAACCTAAAGATATATTTTTAGCATTAAATAAAAAGCAAAATCAGTTTATTCATTTAGAAATTAACGGTAAAAACATAATTAAAAATTATGCAATCAACAAGGGTAAGCAAAAAAAAAACAATTTTAATTTTCAGTATAAACCGGCTTAATTTTAGTTTTCTTAAGTATACTTTAAGCTATGGTGCTCAAACAGTTTCAATCAAAAATCTGAAGAAATATTTTGTTTTGAAAATTATGCAATCAACAAAGGTAAACAATAAAAATAAAATATCAATAAATCGGTCCATTCAAAGCAACTGATTTTCATTTTCAGTATAAACTATCAGCTTAATTTTAGTTTTCTTAAGAATACTTTAAGCTATGGTGTTTTCAAACAGTTTCAATCAAAAATCTGAAGAAATATTTTGTTTTGAAAATTATGCAATCAACAAAGATAAACAATAAAAATAAAATATCAATAAATCGGTCCATTCAAAGCAACTGATTTTCATTTTCAGTATAAACTATCGACTTAATTATAGTTTTCTTAAGAATACTTTAAGCTATGGTGCTCAAACCGTTTCAATAAAAAATCTGAAGAAATATTATATATTATAAATATAATATATATCGGTGCAATCTAAACAACGGGTTTTAATTTTCAGTATAAACCACTTTTTTAAGAAAATTAAGCAATAAATAAAGGCAAAAAAAAATATATAAAAAAATATTACATCACTCAACTTTATGTCTACTTTTCATTTCATTCCAAATTATGACAATGATCTGACCAAGACGTTGTCCAAAACTTGGAAATTAAGCTATATTAAATATTTTTTAGAAAATTAAGCAATAAATGAAAGCAAAAAAATAAAATATTATAAAAATATTGCATCACTCAAATTTATGTCTAGATAACTAAGGCTATTAATAATACGATGCAAATTTTCATTTCATTCCAAATTATGATAATGGTCTGACCAAGACATTGGTCAAAATTCTAAAATTAAAATTAAATTGTTTTTTTATAATTTATCTCTTGGCAATTATAAAAAAAAACGAAGAATTAATTAATATACGAAATAAATAAAAACAAATTGCTTCTGTTTTTATCTTAATTTGATAACTAAACATTTTTATCAGCCACCAAACTTATTAAAGCATGATTGGCATAAAAAAAAAATAATACGGCCCTGGCTGTTGATAAACGACATTCTGATTATCTTATAATACACATATTTATAAATTCACGCGTTTCGTGGTGCGGTTAGTATTTGCTTTATTTGCGTTCAAGATGACAGACAGCGACGTTCGATTAAATGTGAACAATTCAAACGCTCGATATTCGAACGCCAATGGTATGTAGTTAACTTATTATAATTACTTTCTTTTACAACACTAAAAAAAATTATTAATTTCTGAATGTTTTTATGTATTTATTAAAATCCAGAAATCCAGAAAATGCCTAAAAATTCAAACCAACATGAAATATCCGTTTGTTATGACTTCTTTCGATTTCTGCGAAAATTTTATACATAAATACATTCTATAAAATGTTTATATATTAATAATAATCTCTTAATGCACTTAATATTTATAAATATATGATATCTACACATTTATTGTTTATACATTTTTATAAACAATATATTAATATGCCATTTCTATTTGTTTTTAATTCTATTATATAATATTGAATTAATGTTATTGGTTTATATTTTATTTAAACTCATACACATTTTATACAAAATATTATTACATTATGCAATAATTTCTAAAAATTTTAGCATTTTTTTATCCTCGTATTTGCATTTTGAGTATAATATTTATATAATGATTACAATTTTGAAGATGAAAGGATTTTATTCATTAATATGATAAGATTTATATGTATTTCCTTTTATTTTCTCGAAACAAACCTCTCTTGAAAAACGGAAAAACGACGGTCTATACATATAAAACATTAAATGTTAGAAAATACAGTAATTCCTCGATTAAATTATTCGTACAAAATAGTTTTTTCTTCAAAGAAATAAACAGTCAACTTACATACAAAGTGAAATGGCGTTTTAAAATATTCTCCTTACTTTTTTCTTTAAAATTGATCGATTATATAAAACAAGATTATTTTCTCTACAAATTCCAAAAGTTTTTCAGGTCATTTAAGAATCTTTTTAAATCTTTGTTTCTTAACATTTTCCTGGTAAGAACTTTTTTAATTTCGTCTTCATTTTCCAAATCTTCCATGAAGAAACCATTATCTTCTGCATTCAACAAATTTCTATAACTTAATTTCTTGGATTCTATTTTCTTCATTTAGTACAACTTCTGCCCATATTTTGTCGGAAAATTATCCGTTTACCTGAATATATAAAAAATGTAACAATCGCAGTTAACAAATGAATATTATTGTTATTTTGACGCTGTTAAAAATATTAATTATTATATTTTTAACAGCGTCAAAATAATATTCTTTTCTTTGGATATAAATTTAATTAATTTATTAATTTTTCTTTCATTAATAATAACTGAAAATAGTATTGTATAATAAAAATAGATAAACAAAGTAAAAATAACTGATTTGATAATAATTATTCCTATTGAAATAGAGCAAAAAAATAAATTTATATCTAATTGTTTTCCGCTAACTAATACACAAAACATCCGTTTGTGGTTAAGGCTTCTTCCATTTTTTTGCAGATAAACAGAAAGAATATGTTATTAAAATAACAAAATATTCAATATTATTTAATATGAGATATTTATAATGGATTTATATTTTCTATACAATTCTATATCACGTAAAACCCAAAGGAAGTAAGTGATATGACCAATTGATGATAGTGAGACCTTGCTGTGTGCAAACATGTTATTTGCACCGACAAAAACATATTCCTTCCAGTTCACTCTTATACGATTTCATCTCGGGATTCCAATTCTGTTCCAACCCCTATCGATTTGGTATTAATCTGTCCCTTCCTTTCCTATAATGAAAACTGCAACCTTCATTTTGTCGAATGAAAGATAAACTGAAAGATATAAAGTAGGTGTGAGAAGCAGGATAATAATCATAGAAAATATCAGCAGATATTTCTTTGATAAGAAATTTTATAGAAACTGATAGTTATAAAAGAATGTTATCATTTCTATCCAACAACGTCTTAATTATTAATTACTTAGATGATTTTATCAGATTAATTAAAAAAAATGGTTGAGCATGTAACTTTCTCTATAGGAAAAATAATATAATGTCTTGAATTTAAATTAAAAAAAAAATAGAAAATTCCACACTGTTTGAAACTAAACTAATTAATTTTTAATGGGAAAATCTATTTTGTTCTGTATGCTTTATCAAAAAAAAAAGTGTTATAACTCTTAAAAAATATATAATAAATTACAAATTCAAATATTACCATTTTTATCCTACTTGTAGAGCAAGTCTTAATTATTTATTACTTGCAAGTTTTTTGTCAAATTAATTAAAAAATGGTTGCTTAAATTTATCTTTTTTCTTATATTTCAGAGAAAAAAATATTATTATTTCTGGAATTTATTTTAAAAAATAGAAAATTCTGTACTGTTCTGTAAATTCTAACAGTTTCAGTTAGATGTTTTTGTCAGGTTATTTAAAAATTGTTTGCTCAAATTTAACTTTTTTTGATTTTAATTTGAAAATTAGAAACTTTCGCACAATTTGAAATTGGATTAATTAAAGATCTTTGTATATTATTATGTTTAGAGATTTTAAATGGGAAAATCTGTGTGCTTTATAAGAAAATGCATCTTTTATTATTCTTGAACAATATATATTTTTCTAGTTCATAGTAAGAATAATAAATAATTTTACTTTTTTACTAAAAATATTTTCTGATTTTTAATTTGAAATTGAAATATTCTACATATGCTAACTACAATAAAATAAATAATAAAAAACTGCAAAATTCTAAAATTACTAACAAATTTGAACTAATTTTTGTATTCTAAATCTTAATAATATTATACATTCTTTGAGGATTTCTCACATTATTTTTCTGATTTTTACGAGATAGGTATTCTAAAGACAAACTTTTTTTCATCGAAATACGCCTAAAATATTCGTCAAAATTTCAGTTTACCTAAAATTTCTGATTTATATTAATGTACAATACTTCTACAAAAAAGTGGTTTGGAATTAATCGTTTCCATATTTTTTTCTGTTCTGTAATTATAAAATTCATCAAATAAAAAATAAGCTTTCAGAAATTTTAATTATATAAAATAATTAAATTTAATATTGTTATTTGAAAAAAATGATGGTAAATTATTAGTAAATTATTTAATCAAATTATTTTGAAGTATTGAATTTTCTATTCTATTTTGCAACTAAAAATATAATTAATATAGGATGATAAAGGCATTATGTGATTCTTTATTTATTTGTTGGAAATTCCAAGCTTAATCTCAGTACTATAAGAAAATGATTGTATAAGAAAGATCACGCCGTTTATATCAAAATACATTACTATTACTCATAATTCATTCCATTTATTGAAACTGTGGTGATATGTCGTGTCTTTGTAAAAGTGAACATTCTGGATTAATTAAAGACTAAAAATAAGTTTTAAACTTTAAAATTTTTGTGATTCGACGAAGTGAAAATTATAAAATATGAGTTCAGGATTTCATAATACGTGTAGTGCGACTACTATAAATAAAGAGCAGTTTAGATACAAATTCGTATTAATTAGTAAAACAGGTGCAACTCGTCTTCAGATGTCCTCGCTTTGGGAAAAAAGCTCACCGAATAACAGAGATATTCTGATTGAAATTAAAAAAGGATTTTTACTCAAAACAAATAATGCTGGTGCTGAAAACTCGCTTAAAATCCTTATGGAATCTGGTGTACTATCTTATAAAAAGGGTACTCGCTCTGAAGCTTCATACTCAGTTGTAATTTCTGGATTGGAATTGGAACTCACTGACGAAGATATTGCCACATGTCTAAGGAATTGCCAATATAAATTCCGTTACTGTAAACGTATTATATCGAAAGCGACCAATAAAAAAACGAAACTAGTACGAGTAATAACTGGAGATGAGAGAACCTTTGAAAGTATGCTCACAAGCAAGTATTTTTTCTTCATGAATAGACTATATCCTATTGAAGTTAGTAGACCTAAAAATCCAAAACGTCAATCTTCATCTTGTGATGATAATTGTGACAACTCTTCTTCCCCTATTCCATCCAGATGTAGAAATGATAATGCTGGATATAGTAAAGATTTTCACACAACAGACACGAAACGATTAACCGATCCGATTGGATATGGATGTTCTCCTATTGTGAGAAACAGATTTAATAAAAAAACTACCTCAGATTTATATTCATCAAGGACCTCAGCTGTTCAAACCAGTAAACGCTTAAATTTTTACGATATTATGAAGAGTAAGTACAAAGTTTATGGGTAATCTAGGCAAAATTTTGAAAAAAACTAAAAACAATACATTATATTCGGCGGCATAAGGTTCTTTAGATAAAAAATAGGTAAAATAAAACTCGAAAAAAGTTGCCAACCTTTTTCTTATATTCTGTATAAAAAGTTTCGGAAGAAGTAGAACAAGGTTCAAAACTTATAACGAAGCAGAAATATTTAAAATAAATTGTAAATAAGTATATTTAAAAATCATTTTACATTAATTATCTCTTCTAGAATGTAATGAATGAATCACTTTAATTATTGGAACCCGAACTGTTAATTGACTGCAGGTTATCTTTATGATAAGTTTTGTAATGAAAAGATTGCTGATGCACTTTGCACTTTATATAATACTATATTTCCTACTTGATCTAATAACTATAATTTGTATTAATTAACAATTTCGGTTTAATTTATGATATGATAAAAAATAGTTTTAAGAAATTCTTGAAACGATTTGTTTTATAATTTTCGAATAAAATATTTGGTATTAATATAATTTATATTTTCATTGCAGATCCACTCTCATTGTCCACAGACGATAATCATGAGATGAAAGAAGGTTAGTCTCAACTTGCCAAAAAAAGGATATCGACTGATTACTTCAATTTCAGTGATCGAAGATGTTATTTATCCGGAAGAAAATGAAAATTTAGAAGCTATACCCGTTGAAGACGATAAAAATGCATTAGCTGCTTTCAAAACATCAGCCCAAGGTGAAAGTACATTTGATGATCGGTTGATCAATACAGTTAGATCCAAAATAAAGTTCGTTAACCGATCATCAATTTAAGATTCACAACATCTTTATATTAAAATGAAAATCTTAAATAATTAAATTTTTAATAATTATATTTGTTGTTTGTAGGTATGATGGATATTGCTTTGTTAACATCAAATGCAAACCAGCTGAGATACCTAACGATGCTCAACCAGAAAAGTGCATTCTACACGCTTCTCATAATACTGATTAGCATGTCTCTGTTCCTTCAAGTGGCAGTGGGGATCTGCTTAATATTTCGTGCTATGGGCGAGTACAAGAATCAATCTGAGAGTACGGCTGGGAGGAATATGAGCATCTTCGGCACCTGCGCGGTTTATGGGATTACGATCATCAATGTCTTCATAGCAAGCTTTACGGATATACCAACACCAATTGCATAATCAAATTACAACACAAATTGATCGCATCCGATGCAAGCATATAAGTTCGTATGATCTCATTAACTCCACAATTGAATATTATTGAATTCAAACAATCTCAACAAATGATCTGTTCTCATTCATAATAATAATAATATATAGTTAATGTTCAGCCATTCATTGTTACAAATTGAATTATATTTAAAACTCTTTAACACATTGATGTTATTACATATATTTTTGTACGTTAAGCGAATGTAGAGTATCATATAAATACATGCATTTAAAACGTGTTGGTACCTATATATCTCTTAATTCGCGTGCACGTACTTGACATTCATACTAACGTACACTTTAACACAATGATGTCATTACACATATTTTCGTACGTTAAGCGAATGTAGAGTATCATATAAATACATGCATTTAAAACGTTTTGGTACCTATATATCTCTTAATTCGCGCGCACGTACTTGACATTCTTACTAACGTACACTTTAACACAAAGATGTCATTACACATATTTTCGTATGTTAAGCGAATGTAGAACATACTAATCTTCATGATGTGGAGACATCACATAAGCATGACAATATTTATTTTTATAAATTAAATATTTCAATCTAATGGTATTCGTGCATGTGCATTTTATGTCGGAATTAGTATTTATTATTATAAATTGTTGGAGGCTTAATAAATACGGGACGGGTGAGCAAGACCGATTCCGAGCAAATAAGGACCATCCATTATTATTTATAAAAGGAAAGGGACGCAAAGAAAACAATGCGAGAGGAGAAAGGAAAATTTCGTCCACAGCGATGGAACGGTGGATGATATAATCAATATAAAATGGGGTGGCTTTCATTTCGTTTTCGGCCGTGATTGAAACAAACTACCCTCCCCCCGCCGAACGGGGTTCGGCTCGGGAATGGAAACAAACGACACTCGAAACCGGAAATATTAAACGGGCGCCATAATTTCCGGGCTTCCCACTTGATCCCAGGATGGATTATTCAAACAAGTTGCGGTCCCATCCCTTCCTATTGTTCTTTTTTTTACCGTTTGTACTTGCAAAAAGGGGTCGCAAGTTCCGGATCTGCAATAAAATTGTAGTACATAAATTCCGGCAGATGGTCGTAATCGTTGCAGTTTTCGAGCTCACGTTCTACGCGTCGAATTTTCATACAGCTCGTAATTAGATAAAGTCCATTAGGTACCTTGAGGGTATGACCTTTTGCAGTTGCCGTAAAACATTTACGACTTTATCAAAACACGTTCGGAAACGCTCATTTGCGAATGAAGAATTATATACGCAAATATTAAAATGCACGTAAAACGAGATCGTTAAAATATACTTAGTGCCTCCTCGTTCCTGTGCGTTGCGCTCTTTTTGTTTTGCTTCTATTTAATTTTTCATCTCTTCGTGCGCCGATACGCTGCGTTTATAATTAAAAGTCCTTTTTAATATTTTATATTATTTGTTTAAAGATCAAAGAACAACAGATTTCAAAATATTACCGTATTTTTAAAACAATTCAATTTTATAATTCTATTAAATATCAAAGCTGAAATTAACATATTCTCAACTACCTTAAATCCATTTCTTATATAAACATATCTTTTTATTTAACAAAATTTATATTTTTCAATAAATGTATACAAAAATTCTCAATGTTATATTGAAGCAAATAAATACATGTACTTAAATATATGAAATTATCTTCCAAAACTTTTTACTAAAACCCACAGATATTAAAGCCTTTGTAAGTTATGTAAAACAAACTATTAGAATTCCAGTGCAACAAATATCTGAGTAAAATTATATATTTATAATAATTGTACGTTTAGTTATCTATTATTGTTATATGAATATATTTTTACCTATTATCTGATTACATTTATGTTGCAATAAATATGAATGAAATAAAATTAATAAAAAAATCTCTCTACTATCCAAAATACTTCCCTTTCTTTCTCATTACTCATATTCTCACACTTTATACTTCTAATATCCAAAATTACCAATTTATTTTACCAATTAACTTTTTTAATCTATACATCAAAATCTCTTTTTCTCAGGCGGAAAGCCCTAGAAAAGACTTGTTTAAATCTTTTCTTTATTATTTGGTTGTTATTGTTTGAATTATATCGGAATTATTTTTCTAATCTGGCCAATAAATAATATATACTTTAATATTTCTTGCCAATAACTAATAGTACTAATAAGATAATAGAGTATTTATTAATAAACTATCAACTATTTTAATCAAAGTTTAAAGTATTAACAAAAAAAATTTTTTCACCAACATACAATTTTTATTCAAAATCATATTGCAACAAATCATATGAGAATCTTATCTTCAATAAAGTTTTCCACACAAATGATGAAATTCAACACACTGAATTAGAATGTAGAAAATTCAATAAAAAATTATTTTTTTTAATGTTATAGACATTTAAATATTCAGATCCAATTCATTCTGAAAGTTAAAAAGTGTACATAATATATAAATCTTTCCACGATTATTTTATAGAAGTGTTAAATATTTTCATCTCTACTCAAAGTGATTTCTTTTTTTCATAAGTTTTGTTAAGTTTAATGAACAATTGTCAATGTCTCTTATACTGTCAGTGGTGTTATTTTCGAAGATTTTATCTTCAATAAAGTTTTCCCCATATATATGATGAAATTCAACACACTGAATTAGAATGTAGAAAATTAATAAAAATAATATTTTTTTTATATATTCACATTTATATAATATTTAAATTTTTCCTAATTCCCACTAGTATTCCACAGAAATGGTTGTAATCCAATGTTAAATATTTTCATCTTTGAACAAAGCGATTTTTGTTTGATAAGTTAAAAAGACCGATTGTTAATGTCCTCTTTCACTATCAGTAGTGTTGTTTCCGAAAATTAATTAGCTCTTTAGTTTCGCATAATTTCTTGTCAATATTTACCGGTAATTTCGATAATCTTATTGATAAAACCGGTTATGCAATCTCATTTTACACTACTTCTTTATTTATTAACTTTTTAATAATTATTATAATAAAACTTATTAAGTATTACGTCATAAACACTTTTTATTAAATTTTCTTTTTTGATATTTTCTATAATATAATTGTAAAAAAAATCTTTTTTGTAGGATAAAAAAAAATAATATTTATTTTTTAATAATTATATAATAAAAATAATAAACTAAAGAATTATATTACCCTGTTTTCACGGAGATAAGTGTGACCTAAACCAAGGTTCATCAATATTTTTTGGTGCAAAGAGTAATTTTATGTTCTAGCGCATTGCCATACTCGAGGATTTCGATTGACCATTAAACCGGTTATGCAATCTCAATTAACTTAACTTTTTAATAATTATTATAATAATAAGACTATTTTAAAAGTTATATCGAAGATACAATATTTTTGAATGAATATTTTCAAATTTTATATTTCAGTTTAACTTAGTATAAAGAAATGAATGAAGTTAAGAAGAAATTTACGATTTTAAGGAGCTTTCGCGTGAACGACCGCATCGTCTTTGAGAATACTTAATTATCTGGATACGAATTTAACGACGGTGCATATCGTGATTGCATGATCATTATGATCTGAAGCACTTAGCGTACATATCCCAACTGCTTTCCTATCTCTTTTGTATTTAAGTCTGAGAGTCTTCCTTCCAAGATAATTGATGACTCCGCAGCCCGTTTATGCATGGAGAATTCCGTTCCGCGCACACAAACTATTCTGTCTTCAATCTCACAGTTTTATAAATACAATTTTTTCTTTAATTTTATTAATTGGTAACAATTTAAACACATATATTAATTAATTATTATCAAAGTTTATAATATCTTATTGTATTTATAATAGTTGTATTTTATTCATCGCATTTTTTTTTCAATATTTAATATAACTCGGTTATCAAATATTAAGATAAACCGTTTAACCGGTTTAACTAATTCAAAAAACGAAATTGTCCAAATAACATGTTTTTTATCGAAGATTTTTAATGTTTTTGGCTACAAAATCTAATATAATAAAGTTATGTGGACAAATATTTTCAAGATATATCCAAATTATTCTATAGATTCAATAGAATAAAAGATAATAAAAAAAGTGACAAAAAAATATTACATAAATATCTTCAAGAAGCTAAAGAAAGTTAAAGACACTAGAAAATGAATATTAGAGGCTAAAAGTTTAAGTACAATTAGATTCGATTAGAAAACTGAAAATATGACGAAATTGCTTTAAAAAAAAATAATGAAAAATTACATTTATTGGAACAACTATAAAATTAGAAGAATAAATGGATAACTTTGAGATAAAAGTTCAAATTCTATTTGACAGTCTTTTTTGAAAAATGGTCTTTTGAGAATCGATGTTCTGTAAACAAATTTGGTATAATTCTAATGGTTATTGTAAATGTTTTTTCTATTCTTTTATATATCGTACTTTAGTTTAAAAAGAACTATCGAGGATTGTAATTAAGTGGCAGAAGAAAAAACTTTGGATGACCGTTAACGAATTACCAGCTAATAGAATATTCAAAGAACCGTCGGAGTTTTACTTGAGAAAATAGACAAATGCTCATTAAATATTAACCAGGCTGCGACTTTTCGTTTCGAATGAAAAAGACGAAAAAGATAAGTAAATTGAATAAAACAATGGGAGACAGCAAACAAGGACGAAGGACGAGATCCGAACGAAAGAAATGGGAAAAAGCTAATGAAATTAAGAATACCATGCTCTTGGAAGGAATACACTTCAATTGCGACGAACATCGCCAAAAATGATTGCACGATAAACGAAAAAAAAATAATTACAATTCGTTTAAGCGAATAAAAATGAAGCGCTCCTCCATCTTCGATACGCATTTCTTTTGTGGAAACAAAAGTACGGATTTCTTTTTTATTATCAGAGCTCCCTTCTTTTCTCCATGTAATAGCATTCCATTCAATTAGATTTCACTTTTCTTTTAGATTGAGAGAGTTCTAAATTGGACGATTTAAAAATAACGAGCAAATGAAAAGATACAAAAAATAATCTAAGGTGTCTTCAAATTACGCATGTTTGCAGACAAAAATATTTACATAATAGTAGATAATATTTAGACTACAAATTTACTTCTAATTATCTAATAATTAACTTCAAGTTGATGATGTTAGTGGAGCCAATTTTAAACATTTAAGAATTCCATTTTTGGCAATGAAAATAAACATTATTAATAGATTATGAATTATCTATTATCACGATAATAAATTAATTAGTTATAAATGAGACATAAATGTTTTTTTTGTACATCTAATGGACATTAATGGGTGCAAGATTGGGATAAAACCAATTAGACAAACCGTTCCGTGTTTTGCTGGAGAATTGGGGACGCGCATCAGGTGAACGAAATTAGCAGCCAGCTAATTACGTTCTCCTGTTTGTGCAAATTACAAATTCTGAAGCTTTACACGAGACACAGAGATTGCGTTCCGGCGCATTGCCAAACTCGAGGATTTGGATTGAATAATACGAAGGATTAAGAACCGAATTTTCATCGTCCTTTGAATCCTTAATATGAGAAAATATGTTCAAACGTTCATCACCGCTTTTTTGTAACTCTCAAATTCGTGTTCTATTTGTCTCAGCCTCTTACATTCCTCACAATCTTAGTTAATGTCAATAAAACTCCAGTTTGACACTTATGATTCAGTTTTGCCTTTGAAA
This sequence comes from Nicrophorus investigator, assembly GCA_963457615.1. Classification (NCBI taxonomy): domain Eukaryota; kingdom Metazoa; phylum Arthropoda; class Insecta; order Coleoptera; family Silphidae; genus Nicrophorus; species Nicrophorus investigator. The sequence goes on along the minus strand of OY735142.1, from coordinate 10,846,499 downwards.
AACCCATAGAATTTTTGGTTAGTACCAACTGTCAAATGATAGATGTCAAAATTTCATGACACGCGTTACAGTGGTTTTTGTGACCTTGCCAGCTGACTTTTGGATGATATTTTTTCAGGTGTGTAGTAATGAATCCATGTTTCATTTATTGTCACATACCGACGCAAGAAATCTTTTCTATGACACGTATCGTTTCTTACCAGAAATCAACAGTGTTGCCATATATGTGACAGATCGGACAGTTATTTTTTGATGTTTTCTATAATATAATTATGAATGAAAAATTATTCTTTTTTATAGGATATAATAGAAACTCTTTTATTTATTTTATAATAATTATATAATCAAAATAAGAAACTAAACAATTATATTGCCCTGCTTTCCCGGAGATAAATGTGACCAAAGTTCAGAAATCTTTTTTGGAGCAAATAGTAATCTTTAAGATTTTGTGTGTTAAAAAATATGGAGCCACACATAGCACTACAATCGTCATATTTTGCTAGTAAAATGAATTTTAGTTTTCCAAGTTAGTCACCTCTAACACATATAATGTAGGAGCCGCAATATTGCCTTAAAAGAGCCGCAGCTTTACATGAAACACAGATAATGCGTTCCGGAGCATTGCCAAAAAATCGAAGATTTGGATTGAATAATTCCTTTGTATTAAGAATCGAATTTTCTTCGTCCTTCGAATCCTTAATATGGGAAAACGGAGACAAATGTGACCTAAGACATCTTGTTGAGCAGTCTTTTTTGTAGCAGAGTAATTTTTAAGATTTTGACTGTTAACAAACAAACAACATAGTCACCTTTAACTCATACAAAGTGGGAGCCGCAATTTCGCCTTAAAAGAGCTACAAACTTAATATATTAATTTAACTTTCATTATTAAAAAAAAATTAAAGAGAAAATATGATAACTTATTATATTAATATTATTAAAAAACATTGTACAGAATAATAATAAAGCAAAATAAAATTAATATTAAATAATTTGAACAAATAAGTGTAGTTACTAAATTAAACGAAATTGGAATTTCTGTAAGGTTTTCTCTACTTCCAACGTTTAAATGTCCATCAGCTTAGTTCTCAAGAGCTTACATACAATTAGAAACTTGCACAATGTAATTAAAATAACAGTTTTAATGGCACCAGTTACCACTTTTGTATACGATTATATTATTATGTAACAGAATCCCACAATTAAAATATCTTGTCGAGTGCATCAACACTATTATAACATGCTCTTTATTCTATTTATAAATAACTATAAAAATACCTATAATAATCTTTATTTTCAGAAATACAACAAAAAAGCAATAAAGAAATCAAAATAAATATTATTAAATAATAAATTCAATTCAAAGGAATAAAAAAACATAAGCTTTTTTTTCAGTAAATATTTTCATTAAATTAATTAAAAATTTAACCAATTCTATCATAAGATTTAGAATAATTACTAATATACATTCTTTCATATATTTTTTATAAAATTCTAAAATAATTTATTTATTTATTTATTTTGTATTTAATATTTTTTGCTAATTATTTAAATTACCATTGATTTACGTCTATTGAGACGAATTTCAAAATTTATTCAGATTATCATTAATTATTTTTAAAACTTTATTATTAAATTATTTAAAGGAGAACATCAAAGCTTAATACTGATGCTATAAAAGTCGATTACTAATTACGTTTGTTGTTTTTTTTTGCATGATTTGAGTGTGTTTGATGTTGTATATATAAGATATTAAAAGTCGATGGAATTGGAATAATATCGACAAGCCACGTCACCTGGCGTCCCCCAATTTAATATTTATACAGGAAAAGTGGAAATTTTTAAATGGAAAGAGGGTGATCCACTTTATCCGTAATGTATAGGCAAAAGGCCCCGTAAATTGGGGATAAATTAAGTCCCCTTTCCCCAATTGAGTTTAATTGACTGTTTGCTTTATGAGCGCTCACCCTTCCTGCGTGAATTAGTCGACGATGAATCCCTCCAACCGTGTGTATATGTCCCCCCCAATCCTGATTTTCGACAGCTCGAATAAATAAAATAATTTGTCCGGGACTTTTTTATGCGCGTAATGGAATTTTCTATGGCGGAATGGGCGGTAGCTGCAAAGGAAGGATAAACCTGCAGATATAAGTAAGGGAGCCATATAAATTCATGAAGTCGCTCCCCACATGACTTATTAATAAGGGTATTCCTTTATTTAAACGCTCTCTTCATACGCGCTAAGAGAGTGCGAGAATCGCGTGAAAAATTCAGGACCTCTGACAGGCTCTGCTTTCCTTCCACCCAAGTTTTATTTTGTATTGTACTCACTCTCCACCTCTTGTTGTTGCTTTTTTTGCAGTGTGTTGTATTTGTATCCTCATCGCAGACTCGCCGCTCCTGAGCTACACTTTGAACGGGGGGTTGTAATTAATTTACGCCCTTTTGTAATCCGTAAGGCCGCGCTCTTTTTCATAATAGCGGAGGGCGCCGCAGGTGAATTTGCTGTAACCGAACGCCCACCGAGCCGATGGAGTAGCCACTTAAGGATTAAGCTCTTAGCAACACCGGAAAATATACACAGCTTCGTACAAAGCGAAAGTCCTCTCATGCAATAACAATATACGCTGTTGTTTATAATTATTAATTTCACCTGAAGATGCTACACTCAGGTGGTTTCATTATTCATCCAAATAAAATATGCTTCCAATTACTTGCAAACTTTGTATACATTTGCATAATCTGCCCTGTTGAAATTTGACCCATCCGCATAAGAAAGTTTTCTTTGTATATTTATAATTTATTACTTTTATTATTCAATATTTAATATAACTCAGATGTTTTAATTTATCTTAATACCTTTATGATCTCTTTCACTATGCAACCTTCTTTTCCGCTACTTCAGTTCTCAAATAAATATCAAAATTGTTTCCCAAAATAACTTATCTTCTAAAGAAAAAAACTTGTATTTTTATTTACTGTTATTATAATAATGTATATTTTTATAATTATTAAATAAAATTGCTCTCAATAGAACTTAGTAAGTAGACATATGTAAAGAATAAATGTTGTCTATTATTATTAAATAAAATAAGGAGTATGTAACATACCTAAAATGCAACTTAACAATAGTGTGAAGATAAAAAAGGGAGTAATAGATTCAAAGTTTCAGTAGAAATATTTGCAAAAGTGTTTGAAATATTTAGTCCGTATTCTGTCAATTTATTGAATATTTAAATAGAAAATATCACGGATACCCAAACTTTTAAATATTTCCACTCACCTAGAAACCTAATCTACATAGATCTACTTCGAAGTGCAATTTCTTAAAGATACTTAAAAACTAGAAAAATAAATCAACAAAACAATAGTTTTTAAGTTGTGAAGAGTTCTCTTTATTTTGATTAATTTTGAATTGCAGCTTATTATATTTTAATTCTTACCATGCTGAAAATGCAACTTCACAAAAGTGTGAATATAAAAAAAGGAGTAATACATTCAAAGTTTCAATAGAAATAATTGGAAAAGTTTGTTAAATATATAGTCAGAATTGTGTCAATTTATTGACTTTTTTTATAAATCTACTTCAACTCAATGAAGTGCATTGATTTTTTTTATAGATACTTGAAAACTAGAAAAATAAATCAACAAATCAATAGTTTTGAGATTGTGAAGGGTTCTCTTTATATCGATTGATTTTGATCACGACAAAGAAGTACAGGTAAATTCTAGTTAATTTCAGGCGCGAGGAGTTCAACAATTGCAGCTGATTCCGATATTAGTTTTTAATTCTTACCATACTGAAAATGCAACTTCACAAAAGTGTTAATATGAAAAAAGAAGTAGTACATTCAAAGTTTCCGTAGAAATAATTGGAAATGTTTGTTAAATTCAAAAATTATAGTTTGATCGGTTATTAGTTTTTAATTCTAAACATGCTGAAAATTCAACATGACAAAAGTCTGATGATGAAAAAGGGAGTAATAGATTCAATGTTTCAAATAGTGTTAATTTGCTAAGATTAAAATTGATTTTTAATGATTTATTTTCAGATCGTTAAGTTCAATGGGTTTTCGACAATATGCCAGTATTAATGTTATCCTGGAAAGAAGGCGTAATCCAATTCTTCTGGCTGGTTTTCATTTCTTCGATAAAATGATAATAGAAATTCTTTTCCAAAATTTTCACATTATTTTCGATTATAAACGTTTGAAAACTGTGCATTTTAATGTTGTTTTTCCATATAATAAATTTTTTGAACAATCCTCGAATATTGTCATGTACTGCAACTCTATCTAAATAAGTAAACGTTTAATTCATTCAATTTTGTAAATATGACTTCAAAATACGTGAGTTTCAGAACAAATTTTAAATGACGCAAAGATTTATCTACTTCGTTTTTATCGCCTAAAAATAAAGCGACTGCTTCACGGAGTTCAACAAGTCTTGTTAGTTTGTTCCTCCTCGACTGCCAACCTTCGTATGCAAGAAAAGTGATGTGTGAATACTCCACATCTCTAAACAAACTTTAAAATAAGAGCGATTGTAAAGATCTTGAAGAAATATTCATTTTTTTTAAATCACTTACAAAGATTTTTATAGCAAATGATTCCCTATGATACCAATGTGGCATTGAGTTTATGATACATTTGGACTAACTACAAGCTCTTGAGTAAATACCGCTATTTTTACTGTAAATGGCTTGAGATCCGCATTTACATATCTCGACACATTTCATCTTATGTATTTTATATAAATATCCAGAGTCTTAAACATATCGTTTCTAGTTCTTCGAATAATTGTTTCGCAAAACAACATAGCATCTCACTCAATAAGTTCGTAGGATGACATGTAGATGGTGCTTCTATCGGCAAATCCATATGACTTTTAAAAAGTATCAACCTTCAGACGACGCCTGTCAAAATTGCATGGCAATCTGACTTTATCTTCATGATATTCGTTGTTGCACATGTAACAAACAGATATTATGTATGTAACTTTGTCCAGTTGGGACAGTTGAGTCAAAAGATCAATAGGACTTTTCATCTATTCTGCGTGCATCTGTATTAATATATAACTTTGTATTACTATATAACTATTACATAACTGTAAGTGCAACATTTATCCCTGGAAACACTAAAGTTTCGCCAATTATATGCGGTTTACCAGGTACTAATTAACTCGTCCAAATATTAAAATATGGATTTAAAGTAGTGATTCACTAAAAATCGATTTAAGAACCGCTAGTAGGTTTGAAAATCAACGAAATAAAAATAAGTAGAATGAAATAAGAATGTAAGTAAAATCATTATAATACCATTTGTATCATATTTGGTTCCGTTTGAATAAAGATTGACTTAGAAATAAAATTGCCGATAATTCGAGAGCTTGAAAGTGTTTCAATTTTGCGCTCCGTGGAAGCGGTAAGCAAATTAAAAATCAAGCTCGGACGGGTCGAAATTGGATTTGCGTATTATCCCTTCAAATACCGTTTGGGTTAGTTGAATTTGGCCTCGTCTGGTAGTAGACTGTCGGTTGGGATGATTCAACATGTGCGCCTCAGACTTATACCAGACCTTCAGACACGAAATTAAATAAATAATGTAAGAAAACACGGAGAAAATAAGAAAATGAAAAGATCGAAACGAGTGAAGATGAGACATGAGGCAGAAACTCGAGAAATATTTTCTCGATGGGATGAAGGTTTAATTCCGAAAAGAAATGTATGAAAAGTGGAAATAATCTTTGTTATTTCTATTGGCTGAGAGGAAAAGCGGCAGGACAAATACAGCGCCGCAATCCCATTAACATAAATCAATTTCATTTCCCAGATAATCTGATCGTCGGGAAATTTCCTCCGTGTGTGCACACATTCTGGTGGAGGCAGACCCCGGACGATTTTCCCACATATTATAAATAATTGAGCGCCGCAATCTTATTTTCGAATTTCCCGGAAATTGCTTACACAGATAGCGAAAGGAAACCGGAAAAAAGGAAGGAATCAATGGAAGTTGGAAAGCAAGACGGAAAGGTAAAAATACTATCCTACCCAAATAAACAAGATTTATATTTCAACGTAAGCCTCAAGTTACTTATAATAATTGTCTATTTTCGTTGAGTGTTTCGTTGCACATCCTGAAACGATTATATGTGTCAGTTTCTTTCAAATAAAGAATCAATTCAATTTAAAATAACAATCGTTCAATAACTACATCAAATACAAACAAATCTATAAAAATACTATAAATATTCATAATCGCTTTCAATATTACTTCTTTAATTAGGTGGTAAAAGTCCTATATTACGTGGATTTTAAAATGAGTTTTACCACATGGTTATTTATTAGGTCTCAAGATTAATCAAAATAATACTACATAATTCAATAACATTATTATATAAGAGAAATTCCAATTTTCTTTATAGAAATACAGTTTTATCTTTATCGCCAAACAGTATATTTCGTATTTTTGTTGGTATATAATAAAATATAGAGATGAGAACTAAAATTGGAGTACGGATTAGAGACAGTTCGCCGGATCAATTTGTAACAAGTAAAGGGTAGAGGCAAGGACGTGCGATAATCCCTATTCTCTTTTCCTCTGACAGACATAAGCTTAAAAGAGAGCAAAAAACGAATAAAGAAGTAAATAAATTCTATAAATAAATAAACGTAAATTGGAATTAAATGTTTGAATAAAGAATAATAAGAATGTTCAAGTACAAGTATTATATAAAAATTGCATGAGAACTTTCCATATGAGATATTTTCTAATATGGAAATAAGAATGTAATCTTAAATCAAAGTCATGTTAGAAAACTATAAAATAAATAACAAAATGTATGATATTTAAAAAAATGACTCAATCTTAAATAACTATTACATAAAATCTAATCAAATTGGTGAAACTGTAATGTTGCTTTACTAACAGTTAAAGTAATCAGTAATTTGCTGTTTACGTAACGAACGATTAATTATGCAATATGTAAGGATCAGACTTAAAATTAATTTGCTATTAGAAAATCCTTATAGTAAACAACAATCAATCATTTCTCCAATTCTTTTTTTTTCCTGTTATATATCATTGTTATCCAAAACTAATACGTCAATGTAGGGGGTGGTTTTGATTGATCCCTAATGGCTAATCGTGTGTAATGCAAACATCAGCGAAATTATAATATTTGCTCGATTATCACAAATATATGATATTCCTATAATCCGAATCGATATTCAACCACCGTCGAAAACAACCCTGTTTGTCCATTAGGAAATCTTTCTGTACATAAAATTAAATACAATATAATATAATGAAAATATAAAAATTATATAACTTTAATCGTTATTGTTATATAAGTTCCTTCACAAAATCAAAAGATGGCGTAATTCTTCTTCTTTTAGTACCACCTTCACTGTGTGTCAAGCACAATTTTACTAGCTACAGTCTAGAGGACTGAAAAAAACACGGAGACGATATTCCAACCGGAGCTCAGCGATTCTGTACAGTAGGACTTTTAGAGCCTCGGACAGGATGATGGTGTGTTTATAGGTTGATCCGCAACCAGATAGACAGCGTAGGTAACAAACTTGCAACCAAGATGGCGTAATCAGTTGACATATACGTCAAAATCAAAAATAGATTGTTTTCATTCTATTTTTTATAATATTTCGAAAAGTTAATTACTAAAGGATAATATTTTTTCATTAAAGTAATTCAATCAGTAACTGAAAAACATTACGTGATGCACCATAAAATGTCCTTAAATCCGAATTGCGAGTATGTTGCTGCATCTTACAGCAATTAAGTCAATTATTTAGGTATCGATTGGGGTTAATATTCGAATGCATCGGGGTGTCGTTCCTCGCGTACAGTTCGTTATTTAGTGTTACGGGTGGTCAGTTTAAAAGGGTAATAAAGGTGATGTTCACCCCCGTGCTCCTTTCTCCTGCTGTACGATCGGTCGACTCCCGATTGTACGCCCGTATAAATAGGCCCCCATGTCGAAACCCTACTCAAGATCAATAATATATACGTGTCTGCGGTGGCCAAAGATTTACTGTATAATTCGAAAACCGGTGGAGGAGGGGTGGTGGTTTCCATACCGCATAGAAAGGAAATAGAAGGAAAAATAGAACCGCACGCGATCCACCTTGTATATTGCATTGTAATCACGTAAATTGATTATAAATAGAATGGATTGATGTCGCTACAGACTTAGCGCGCTTCGTGCTATTAATTGTGATCACACCATTTCATCCTGTGATTTCTATGGCATTTCTATTTGTGTAATTTAATTAATCCTTGTGTTTACAGAAATACTTTAGCGCCAATTAATAGTACAATATAATTCAGCTAATTCAATATATAATATAACCTCAGACTAGTAAACATCAAATAAAATAATAGTAGCTATATTTTCTCATAAAGGATTCAAATTTATCAAACAAACTCATATACATATATTCGGGACGAAAAAGACATTAAACTATTTTTAATACAGTCCTGAATTCTGAAATGTTTTCTGAAAAATGTACTTTTTGTATCACGAAAAAAATAATCATTCGCATATTTTCATGTTCTTATTTTTGCTAGACCAAATAGCAATCATATCATTAACTTTTGTGACTTCCGTTAAGAAACATAGATTATATTTTTGAGACCTGCAAAAAAGAAACTTATGGTTTTAGAAACTATATTAAGATATCTGAAAGATTTGCTGTTATTGAATATTCTATCTATAATATCGAGATTGATTTACTTAATATTCGTTCACCGATCGATTTACATAAACGCAAATTGATTACGTACAATTCAATAAACATAAATATATTCCAATATAAAATAAGATTAATAAAACGGATAAATTACATTTGAAACGCAGAGAGGTACATAATGTTCTTGTAATGTAATGGGAAAATACTTATTACATTTAAAGTCGAATCAGAAGATCCTATCATATAGATTAAAGGTTAGATACAAACATCGATTTCAAGGTGAATGTTTATATAATTTTTATACTGTCAATACTATCAATTCTGTCAATGCTGTCAATGCTGTTAATGCTGTCAATGCTGTTAATGCTATCAATGCTGTCAATCCTGTCAACACTCTCTCAATACTCTCAATACTTTCAATACTCTCAATACTCTCAATACTCTCAATACTCTCAATACTCTCAATACTCTCAATACTCTCAATACTCTCAATACTCTCAATACTCTCAATACTCTCAATACTCTCAATACTCTCAATACTCTCAATACTCTCAATACTCTCAATACTCTCAATACTCTCAATACTCTCAATACTCTCAATACTCTCAATACTCTCAATACTCTCAATACTCTCAATACTCTCAATACTCTCAATACTCTCAATACTCTCAATACTCTCAATACTCTCAATACTCTCAATACTTTCAATACTCTCAATACTGTCAATAATGTCAAAGGTGTTAATAGCTCCTACAAATATACTTACTAAGAGCTATTGTCCTCAATCTTTCCTACTTGAATTTATGATTATCAAAAAATATATTTCTTTTATAAATATTCTTTATATTATTATTATTTTTGTCTTGTAACTATTTCCTGATTTATATTATATAATAACGTTATATTAAATAACAATGAGGTAATTTATTTAATAATTATCCAATAATTAATCAAATATTATAGATATTTTATAAATTAACTTCCAAAATCAGTATGTGATAACTAATTTATTATATTTCTTAAATTGATGTATTCCCTTTACATGTGTTCTTGTTTGATAGTTGTTTTATTATTCATAACGAAAATGGAAACAGGAATAAAGTAGATGAAGAAAGAAAAAAAACTAGAAACTAAACTTGTTAAAGAATGATGATGATGTGTGTGTGTTTGTGGTTTAAACAACTTTGGACACTTTCGCAGCTGAAAAAAGGGGAATCAAATAATATTAGGAGAGTAAGAAAAAAAAGGGAAGTTAGCTAGTTTGTTTTTTCTTTGCCACCTTTTTTCTTCTTCGTTGCACGGTTCGCCTGAAAATGGAGCAGCCCCGAAGAAAATTATTATTTTCGTAAAGGCTAAATCGGAATATAATTCCACCTGACCTTCGACCCTACCAACTTTCCCAGCCGCTTTTCTCTACTGTTATTATTGGTGTTGTTCCATGCAAATGGATTCTAATAAAAATCGACCCGTCGAAACTCATTATTATAACAAATGCGTAATGCGCCCGTCGCGACGTATAAAAAGATACGGGAATTACGTAAATGCACACGGAGCGCCGTTCTTTTGAATACTACAGACTTCGCGACTCCTGAAAGACGTCTATCAATGATACTTTATTACGTTTTATGGATCTTAAATTACTTTAGAGAAAAAAAAACGTACACGGTCTGTGTTTGTATCGAAGATATTATTGAATTTCTCTAATAAAAAAGTCGAATAAACAATAATTTTAATATCTAATGAATATACATGTATTTCATAATCAAATGTCTATCAAAAAATGAACATTGCACTTAATATTAGAAGAATTAATTTAATTATTTATTTTAATTTATTTATTATTTTCATGTTTTACAAAAATATTTTTTTAATAAAATAATAAAACAAAAAAATAATAATCAATAATTCATTTAAAAACGTATTAATAAACAAAATATTTGAATATATTTCAAATTTTTTAAAATGTATTCCTTTAAAATAGTTTTTACAAAAAAATAATGTAACGTTATTATTTTTTTTATAAATTTTACAATAAGTCGAGGTAAGTACAGTTTTCACAAATCGCTTTGAAAGTTTATTACATAAAGATAATTTCAATGGTATTTTTGTGTATCAAAATTGGAATTAATAATAAATTAGTAATCGCTGTATAATAATTATTAAATGCAAACTTAAGGTATTTTAATAAAAACTTTAAAGAGAAATATATTTGATTTGCCTAAAAAAATAATTCAAAAATATTTACTTGGATTTTTTTAATGGAAATAAATTATTCTTAACATAAATCTGAAAAATATGAAAGTAAGTTTTGGGGGAAATTAGATACAGAAAATCATTCCCTGGGATTATAAAATAAATACATTTGAGGTCATACATGAGGCAAACACTTATTTTAGATAAAATAATAAAATTTGCTGAAAAAATTATTAAAATAATAGTCTAAAATAATGCCCATATAAAAACTAGCTGCAATGGTGCACAAAGATAAGTAGATTATGACATTGTGGTGTAGTAAAATATATATTTTAATATTTTTTCAATGATAAAAATTTAGCGGCATCACTTTCTTAATCAATAAATTCTTGAACAAATAAGTCTTGAATAAAAAAAGATAATGAGTGTGGAGAGAGTAAAATATGGATTTAAATATTTTTTATAATTTTTCAGGGGCAAAATTGGGGCCATTATTATTTTAATCCATGAATTCTTGAGCAAATAAGTCTTGGATAATAAAAAAAATATGTGTGTGGAGAGAGCAAAATATGGATTTAAATATTTTTATATTTTTTCAAGGGGTAAGGGGATAATGAGTGTGGAGATAGAAAATCTCATAAATCATAACTATAATATTGTTTGGGGACCGAAAACTAACACTATTTAGGGGATCTTGATGCAGATAAAGACCTAGATCCGCCACTGATAAATCATAGCGAATAATTTAATTAGTAAATGTAACCATAAATTAATAATAGGCGAACGTAGCCGTACTTCTACAGTAAAAATGAAGTTTCTCCATATTTATTACATAAATTTTATACATATTCATGTTTAGTAAAACCGAGGTAAACAGTAAAAAAAAGTTTATTTAGTACCAAGTTTTTTATTCGGGTCGGTAGAGAAAGGAAGCAAAATTCACATATAATCCTTTAATAAAATATGTTTCTAGAATAATTTTCGTTGCAGAACTTCGCTGGCGACGTCCGTCATAATATTTTGTAAATTGAAGTAGAAGATGAGGCGGACGCCAAAGTGCAAAAGCTCGGGACGACGACTCCAAACTAAAATATTTATCGCAACTTTTCACGCGCAAACTGTTGGGAAATTGAAGGAAAATTCGATCTCTTCCATGTGAAATAATTGTAACAACAAGAGAATAAAATAACAAACATATAAATAAATGCAAATCAAACAATATATAAATAATTTTGACCGTTACGCTCGTTAATGAAAAACAAACAATCGCGTCATTTCGCGGCAGCCAAAAGTGAATTTAAATAAATTGGACAGAGCTCGCTTCAGGGGTGAAGGGAAATAGGATTTTATATTTTATTTACGTATTGATGTTTGGAGCTGAACATGACATTTAAAAATAATGCAAATTAAATATTACGCTTGTAGAAATATTTTTTTTTATTAATGAAAAATGCTGTAAATCACAAATAACGTCAATTTTCTTATACTTTATAATTAGGACTAATTGGGGACGTTTTAGCTGAAATAAAATTAAAAAAAATTTTTTTATTAAAATAGATTTGTTCATAGTTATCTGGTGAGAAAAACTGATTTTGTTAGATTTAAATGTTAGGATTGAAAATTCAACATCTAATATATTTAACATAGGTATAAATATTGATTTTTTAGTAAACTAAAGGGATAGAATGACAAATGTAATGGTAGGACGTTAGGGCTTTAGTTTCGGAAAGATTGATTTGTAGGCGGGAGGTAATTGCAGGTTTGGATGACGTGAAATAAGTGCGGTATCGTCGTTATACTGAAGACTTATGTGAGAAGAAAGTTTATTTAAATTAAAATTATCCATTTCCAAATAAAATTAATTATATAACAGATAACATAATCAATTATATAATAAATAATCTGTGATGATATTAACATTAAGATTTTTTTAAATAATTTAAATATGAATTAAAATTGAAGCAAGTACAAGCGGCTTGAATAATTCAAGTAGTAAGTTTGAAAGATAAGTATTTTGATGATATTGTCAACATAGTAATTATCATTTAATAGTGTTTTACATTTTTATGTAAACAGAAATGTTTTTGACCCAAATTAGGGTCAATAAATATGTTTATCAAAAACATTTCTAAAATACTCTAGATTTATTTTTAATTAAACTATAATTATATTCTTGAAATTCAGAAAATTTAAAATAATTAATTAATCTACAATTCATAATTTATTTGAATATTTGTGAAATGGAAGAATTATGTACTTACTTTTTTTATGAAAACTTAAGCAATGATGAAATAATTCATAATTATTTATTTTAGAGTTTAAACTTTAAATTAAAAAGTCAAATTCATGAAAAAAAAACTTCATAATAACCTTTTTGTCCAATTTAATACCCATAGAAAAATATTCACCCAAACGTCACAAATTTAATATATTAATAATAATAATAGTCAAAATTTATTACAGTTTTTAAATATTATTATAAATAAATAAAAAAATCATTTTTTTTAAATTACTCCTAAATTAGCTCAAGATATTTTATATTACTAAACATATATACCCATTATAGTCTATTCACAAAATAATACTGAGCTTATATTTATTATATAATGCTGTATTATAAAGTATCCAATAGTAACAAACTTAAATTAATTCAAACAATAACCAATGTTCAGCAATTGGAATCTTTCATGCTCCAAATAATAATGGAACTGAGCCAAACTAAATATAATATGAAATCAATATCAGAACTAGTTTATAAGTAAAAAGTTTTTAAAATATAATTAATATTGTTTCATATAAAAATATTTAATTATTTTTTGAGACTTTTTCTAATTTAATAATAATTATCAATATATATTATTTCAATGTATTTTTATTGTTACAAACATTTTTTAGTGTTTTCCTCTCTATTCATAAAAAAAATTATTGCAGACAAATAATTTAAATTTATTTTTTTACTTCAGATTTAATTATGTATTTTTATATAAACATTTCTGACAAAAAAAAATTATTATTTCTTTTAAAATATAATTAGTTAATATTTATAATATACAAAATTTAATAAATTATATAAGTTATAAAAGAATAATTAATTTTTTTTCTAATATTTATTATGAAGTACATTAGAACATTAATTATAATTACAACATTAATTTACAATTAGTTATTACAATTCAGTACAACAAAGTGAAAATTATTATTCCATTAAGTTATTAAAAAATGATTTAATAAAATGTGAGCAGTTTATGGGACTACAAAGGTAATCTAAATAATAATTAACGACAAGTGAAACCAACGTGTAAAAAAAGCAAGGCCAAAATTTAATTAAATTAAAATGATTATTCTAATGGTTCTAATTGTTTATTCAGAACTCTCAACGGGATTTTGGAAGGTTTCTTTTTCCAGTCGGCTCCATGTAATATACGAGAGTGTCTTTATGGAGTAGAGACGGTTTGTATTTTAATAATGCACATTTCCATATGCAATATTCTCGGTTTTGTAAATATCAAGTTCGTTTCCTTTATTTTCAGGCAAAGGGCTGAAAATGAAAACTGTATTGTTTGTCTGTTTCATTTTTGGGCTTTGCGGTTATGTTTTTATCAAAATTAGAAAACTAAGCAACAACAAAACAAACAAACATTGTAATAACGCCACAGAAATAACAATACCTAAATTTTGATGCATTTCATTTGTATTTATATAATATTTAATATACTTTCTCTAATTACTTTACAGTAATCTATTTTACAAAGACAATAGTTTTATAAATTAATTTATAGCTTATATCAGTGGTTTCCAAACTTTTTATTACTACACCTGCCTTTCAAAAATAAATATAATTCTGGCGCTTGTTATAATTTATGTCAAAATATATTTTATACGCGATGAGCAGTGATGATTTCCAAAAATGTTCACAACTGATCGACGGGGAGTGATTTCCAATATTTTTGTTCAAATATTCATAAATATGAAATTTCTCACGCCTCTCAGTATAGAAACTTCTGGCTTAAATGACGTAATGAAGTATATAACACAACATTCAATAAGTTCGTATGATGACATATAGATGGTTATGATTTTTTTTAAATTACGTCACTAAAACCATTGTTTCTTTTGAACTAAACGTCAGATTGTAATTAAATTTTGTCGTCTGAAAATCGTTGGTACTTCCTAAAAATAATATGGCACCTCTAGCGACAAATCCATATTATTTTTAGGAGGTACCAATGCTACATGTCATCCTACGAACTTATTGAGTTTGGATGATTTATTTGGTTAGATACAAAGATATACTCATCAAATTCTTAATTGTTAAACAGGAGATTTTTAAGATTTGTCTTGTTATATAAAGATTTATTATTCTAAGTTACTTAATTGATAGACCGAAGGTTTTCTGTCCTATATTATCTAATGTTAAGGTTTTTGAATAAATATAATTATTATATTTATTAATGATTGATGATTTTTAATTATTTTTGATTTTATATAACAAAAAAACACTCAAATTGTGTAAATTTAATTGAAAAGTTAAATTTATTTAGATTAATATTCCAACTGTAACTTAAGACAATTTAAATGAGTCAAAAGTAAACGCAAGAATATTTTGAATTTGCCGCGCAAAATAGAAATTTGTTTGGATGCCGCCCATTGGCAATACGTCAATTCTGCGCAAGACATAAGAAAACAGGTATAAAATAGTTTCGGAGACAAACATTCTTACATTAGTACCTAGTAAAGGTGGTAAGTTATAGAAATCGTTCGTTGCTGCTATTTAAACATGTGTTATGTCAAAGAGGAACCATTCCCTGAGTTGGTAATTCCTTTTTTGCGTAAAAATTTAAACGGTATGTTTTACCAGTTAACGTTGATCAATAAACGAATCCGATTTCGAATAATGAAACAGGAAAGCGAAATTATTCGAAGGCTTGTAGAGGATTATGTAAGCACGGTCCAAAACATCTGTTTGACCGAGAGGAAAAAGGTTGATTTGGAAGTATGGAATGATTTAGCTAAAGAAGTAGAAATTATTATAGGAATTTTTGTGAATTATAAGAATGTCATCAGAAATACCCTAGAAGATTATACCGAGGAGGACTCAAAGAAAATAATACACGAATGGTTCTATTTGGTAAATGGTTTCCTGGAACAATCTACGAGCTTGCAGGATCAAGTGATTTTTGCCAAAAATGAAATTGATATTATAACTGACCACGCACAATATAATGGACGTATGGATGCGCTAGATCAATTAATTGATAAGTTCAACAAAGATTATGAGACATTTCAAACTGGTTTTTTTTTGTTCATGGATGAAATTCATTTGTATTAAAAAGATTTGTTTGTTTACAAACTTTTTAAGAATAAAAATACACTATTCTATACAATACTATATTTTTAATTCCACCATATACCTACTCATCCCGTGTACTAATAACACGATTTATTAGTACCTTTAAAAATGGAAACATGGTTATATAATTTCCTTGGAACCGACTCCTTATACTGCCCTTTTGATGAAAATTGAAACTCTGATGGAAAATTAATTCCATAGTGATGGAATGGCTCTTTCCTCCAAATAGATTGATAACCCAAAAATTGAAAAAAATATTAGGTTGATCTCAGTTTTATAATAAATAATGATATATCTATACATTTCAAACTACGTGATGTTTCTTATAGTTTTAGTTCCATAGTTTATTAAATTGATAATATTTTATTGTTATCATTTCTTTAATAAAAATGTACAATTAGATGAGGAAGGAAAAAGTCAAATAACCAAATATTTATATTTTTGTTAACATTTCAATCCTAATAATCTTTGATTTTTGAAAAGTAAATTCTAATCCAAAACAGAAATCTATTTATACTAAAATCAGATAAATTCTTTTTGTATTTTATGTAAACCGAATTCCAATATTTTATTAAAACCTAGTACCCTTTTTACTTCACAAAAATTAAAATTGAAACCTTTCTTACACAATTTGCTGTTTACATATAACTTTGAAGTAGATGTTTCAATGAATGCCAATTTCTCATCCCAAAATAATTCTTTTACAATTTGATTATTTAATTAATTAAAGATAATTCCTTCCTGCTTAAACTATAATATATCATATTTCCTCTCTGGGCCTTTTGAGGCAAAAAAGATTTTTAACAAAATGTTTTGTGGTTTTAGTTTAAGAATAGAATAGTTTGAAAAGTTATGAATTTTATGCTTAAAAAAAATATTTTATTTTTTAATATAATAACCTTACATTTAGTCAAACCCTTTTCTAACAATTCTATATGCAATGTTTATAATGATTTGTATCAAGATTTGAAAAATAACTATATACAGCATTAATTGCTTTTTGATTGGATACAAAATGCTTTCCACAAAGAACATTTTTATCTGAGAAATGTGGTGGATCTTCAAACAATATTTTCTTGGTTTTAGCAAAAATGTTGCACAAAACTTTTTCATCGTTAATTACTATGTTGAAATGCCTATGACATGAGCTATTTCACGCACTTTCACTCATTGATCATGTATTTCCATAATTTGCACTCTTTTAATGTTTTATAATGATATTGCAGTTCTTAGACGCCCATTAATTAAATCATCTTCAACGCTTGTACTTCCACTTTTAAATTCTAAAGTCCATCTATTGGACAGTTGGAAATAAGATGCAAATTGCTTTAATACATTTACCATTTTGGTATGATAAAACTTCCAATACAAGGAATTTTATCACAGAACGATACTCGTGCTTTTTTTATGTTAGAAACATGCATAGACTCGTCTACTTTAAACGCCTGATTAACAACATCTAATAAACATATTAAAATAAAATTTCACTAAGTGTTTAGGATTAAAATTTAACAGTTATTTTAACAATAGCTTTCTTTTTTATCATTTTCTAATCTATCAAAAAAAGTTTAGATAAATTGTGGTATATATGTTATTATTTCTAGAATATTTGAATTTTAGTCTAGAAGTTGTATTAATAAAGTAAAGAAACCACCTTTTGGTAACTTTGAAAAGATTTAAAGTAAACATATTTTGTATATGTTTTTACTTTTTTACTATTAAACAATAAATTTATAATATTTTACTGATTTTTTTATATTTATAGTTTCTTTGAAGTAGCTGCTATTTTTAAAACACGATCCGCACTTTTTTCGAAGAAAACATTCAACCATAAACGGCCGTTCCATGAAATACTGAAAATGTAAGTAGTTTAGTAAATATTTTCAGGAATTATAATGTTTAGGGTACATCACTCTCGGAACCATTTCCCTTTTAAGAAAGGCTATAAATATTTTTCAGAAAAAAGGGAAATTCAAAAAATAGCAAAAATCTATTATTTGTATATTTTAGGTAAAGTCGTAAAAATAAATATGTGTATAATAAAATTGTTTTTGAAAACTTTCAATAATCTGTGTTTCAAAAATTTCGAACAACTTTTAACATTTTTTTAACAAGAGTTTCTAATTTATTATTTATCCATGGAGACATCCAATGATTAATGGTACCATAAAAAGACCATTCCGATGATCGTAAAACGCGTCTGCATTATGTAATCTATATTCTCAATATTTTAGCAGCCGTTATGGTAAAAATAATCGTTAGTAACCAAATTAATGCTTCGCTTCAAACATTTCAAAAACATAATAACAAATCATATTAATGTTTCTTTTTTTATAATAATATATTCGAATAATTTTCCGCGGAATGGACTTTTTACTTGAGAAGATAAATATTACGTTTTTTACTTACTTATCATGCGGATAATTTTACGAGGAACGAGATTTATGCGTGAAAAAAATGCTGCATATCGTTAATACTTTAAGATCGTCGGTGTAAAATATAATGTCCGTTATTAATAACGTTTAGATCAATAAATCACTATGAGACACTAATTGCTTTGCTACTCATCGAACTGTTCAAGATTAATTATATCATTATGACATAAAAAAGCAATTTATATACTCATTCGTCAAATTTAAAATAATGTGAAATTATCATATCATTTAGAAATTACCATTACTGTATTTTGTGTATCAATAAAATAATGTTTTTTTTTTCCAAATATTATCTTGTTTCCAAAAATGTACAGATATGTGAAATTTTCTTATACCTGGATTTACTTAGTATATTTGTCGCGTCTCCCAATTTGAAAACCATTGACATAAAGTGTAAAATGTTAACTTTCAAGTTTTCTTTTAAATATTTTTTTAATGTTGTTAATATTATGATTAAATTTATATTTTATATTTTCGCTTTATTTTGTTTAAAAAAATTTATAATTCAAGTATAAAATAAAATATTTATTATTATATAAGTTATAATAAGACTTACAGGCCGTGGTAACATAGGGACTAGCAGAGAAGGCCCCATCTGAAAAAAAATAGTAATTATATTATTAAAAAAGTAAAAAATTACATTTTAATTAATTATTTAATTTATGTGTCTTATATTTATATTCATACATAATGGTTACAGACAATTAAAGGCATGAATTAAATTAAATTAAAGACATTTTCTAAAAGAAATAATATAAGAATTGATTTTATATCAATATTTAATTGTAGCGTTAAATGTATAAAAGTCAGTACAACTAATGCAAGAGAAATGTAAATGGTTTACGTGCTTTTTCCTCATAAAATTCGAAATGTGTCGTGCCCCGTAAACCTAGTGTTAACAATCTAACGTTAAGATAGTTTAGGCGCATATTTACACTTTGCACTTAAACTATCTTAACGGTAGGTTGTTAACACTAATATTTTTGTTGGTAAAACATCTATTTTTATTTGCAATTTATCAGAAAAAGTTATTAAGTAAATTTGTTGGAGGTACAATAATTATCTAGATGGGTTATATTACTTAATGATTTAATAAAATCTATTTTGTAAGTCTAGTATACTTTAATACGTCATTCTTTTCATTTAGTCCTTTTTGCAAGTTTTGCGATGTAACTTCTGGTTTTCTATAAAATAAATAAATATATTTGTTAATGAATATTTAAGATATTGTAAGCTGTAAAGTTAATAAAAAATAATTTATTATCTATTGAAAATTCAAATAAAATTTTATGGGATGAAAAATGTAAAATTTCTTAATAAAACTAAATCTATTATTAGCTAGTGCTTAGTTTGAGGTAGTATGATGAGTATGTATCATTAGTGAGAATGATTCTGAGCGAGAGGATGATGGTGATGGTTGGAGCGATAATAATAGACGGGACCGGTTTGAATGTGTTTCATAGTTCAATTAAGTTAATGTTTAAAATCCCGGTAGAAGATTACACCTCCGGAGTTCCTTATTACCGGCCATTAACATTCTATCCGAGTCGTTTAGTTTTAAGGTAATTGTTTCTCGGCGTCGAATGAAATATTGCGAATCGCGTGCCAAACGGATTCCTCCTCCGTCCGTCCGAGAAAGAAAAAAAAAGGAAATAAAAGGAAAATCAGAACGCGGCGAAAAGAAAAAAATCGTTGCCGCTGCACGTATGTAAATATTCTGCGGGAAAACATTCGGCAATAAATCAGGGCTTTGAGGAGGACGCATGCCGTCCGTGTCCGATGTGTATGATATATTAAGACCCCCATCCTCCTCCGCCACACCGAATGGGATTCATGCGGGGCCCTCGGCCCTTTGACCCATCCTCGCATGTTGTAAGGGTTAAGAGGTGAAATGCGCCATCCGCTACCACGCATTTATATCATCCCATTTCAATGGGATTATGCATTTCCAACACCTTTATCTCGACCCTTAGTCGGCCCAGATAAAACGAATCAAAATAAAAGGAAGGGGTCTTCTCTCATTTCTCAATCCTCATTCCACCTCACAAAGTCATATTTCGTCCTCCAGCAAACCCATTTTAATCGTTAAATGGTTTAACCTGCGATCTTTTCTGTTATAAAATATTGCCATGTATATACATTTTGCTGAATAAATTATGGCAATATTGAAAGCCATCACAAGGGACCGTATAATCCATTAGTAAAATTAACCATCGTTATTTATTTATACAAAAACATAAATATCATTGCTTTTCCTAAATTATCGTTATTATTCAATTGGCAGCAAAAAATCGGCTGTTGGCCCTTTGACCCAAACAAAAATTGAAAATAAATATCAATTCATACTAAATTTACCAATATATAATACTCACAATTTGTTATTATACACCAGTACAAAAATGCTATTTTCAATAATAAATTAACGTACAATGATTATGAAATATTTCTTTTTCTGTTTATTCACTTTTTAAGTTTTGTATGTTAACAAATTTTTTGAAAATTGCTGAAAATTATTGAAGCTATATTATATAAGAATTATATAATTTAGTGCAAAATTTAGCAGAAGCATTGTATATTAATTATACTGTTTTTCATATAATTGAAGGATGGATTTGTGTCAAAATCAAAAATATGTATTCTTGAACTCTAATTGAAATCAGTTTTCGTGAATAAGTAAATGTTGACAGTAAAGGGAAATCTTATTTTCTACATAAAATAAATGATAACAGATAGGCGAAGAATTCTTATTTTTTAGCTTTCTTTTAATTTATATTTTAAAGATTATTGAATTACCGTATTATATAAGAATTATATACTTTAGTGCTAAAGCATTGTAAATTAATGATATTATTTTCAATAAATTAAAGATTTGTATCGAAAACAAAAATATGTATTCTTGAACTTTAATTCAAACCTGTTTTCGTGAATAACTAAATGTTGACTGTAAGGGAAGATAATTTTGTACATAAAATAAATAATGACTTGCTTATTTACTTTATATTTTAATTTTAAAATGTTGAAAATTATTGAAATTATACTACACCATATTATATAAGATTTATATAATTTAGTAAAAGCATCGTAAATTAATTATACGGTTTTCAATATAATTGAAGGGTGGATTTGTGTCAAAATCAACAATATGTATTCTTGAATTTTAATTCAAATCTGTTTTCGTGAATAAGTAAATGTTGACTGTAGGGGGAAATCAAATTTTGTACATAAAATAAATGATGACAGAAGGGCGAGGAATTCTTTACTTTTTTGCTTATATTTACTTTATTTTTTAATTTTAAAATTTTGAAATTATTGAAGCTATGGTATCGTATTATATAAGAATTCTTTACTGCTAAATTTAGTAGAAACATTGTATATTTTTTTCAATATAATTGAAAATGTGTTTCAAAATAAAAAATAAGTTTTCTTGAATTTTAATTCAAATCTGTTTTTATGAATAATTAAATGCTGACTGTAAGGGGAAATCGAATGTTGTATATTAAATTAAATCATGACAGGGAAGCGAGGAATTCTTTATTTTGTTTGCTTTCTTTTACTTTATATTTTAAAATGTTGAAAATTATTGAATTTTGAAAAATAATTGAAGATTTGTATCTACAACAAAAATATGTATTCTTGAATTCTAATTCAAATCTATTTTCGTAAATAAGTGAATGTAAGAAGAAATCCAATTTTTTACATTTAGAAATTCTCTTTTTTTGCCTTTTATTACTTTATAATTTAATTTTAAAATGTTGAAGCAGAAGCATTGGAAATTAATGATATTATTTTTAATATAATTGAATGGTAGTTTTGTGTCAAAAATAAAAATATGTATTCTTGAAATCGTATTTTGTATATTATTTTTTTTTAACAGCGAGATGAGGAATTCTAGTTCAAATATATTTTTGTGGATAAATAAAACAAATTTTAATCCGAATTTTTGTACCTTCAAACCGGATTAAAAATAAGCGGTCTTCTACACTTTTGTTGAGACCCAAATTACATAAGTGTATAGAAAACTCGATTTATTTAAAAAATAAAAGGTAATTTCCATAATTTCATTTAATCTAATCACAAAATGTATTTAAATTTACCACATATTAAAATTTTTACAATTTTTGTTACTCCAACAATATTTTTTTAATAATAATAATTAATGATTTTATTAAATTTATATAAAAATCTTCATATTAGACTTAATTAACAGAAAAAACCAATGGTCAATAGCCCTTTTCAGCAGAGGAATTTCATTTTATTTTTGTTGATTTTTTCTTATTTTATTAATATTTTTTTGTAATTTATTGCTGAAACAAATTTTATTAAAATTTATTATGAACTTAAATTAATTACTTATATAAAAAATATTAGATAATACTAAATATTACTAAAACTAAATGAACAAATTTAATCATAAATTAATTGATCATGTAAGAGCACAAAGTTAAAATATTACATAAGTTATAAACCCAGCTCTGCGTTTCTGACAGCACAGCGTTTAATATTATTCATGAAATAATTAACAAATTTGCAACGAAAGAGCCAGAAAAAATATTTTATAAGTCTTCAAAAAAAAAAAATTGGAAATGCTAACATAGTTCTGTGCTAAATCCGTATTAATATTAAATATACAAATCTCATTAAATTAATTGCACATAACATATATAAATTCAGCGAAACGTTAATTAAGGACAACAATTTAAATTGGATTTATTTTAAATGAATTAATTAAATATAAATAACAAACTTTCATACTTTGATGATATAATTTTATTTATTTATTCATTAAATTTTTAATACATAATAATATTGTCAATAGCCCTTTGTAATATTTAATTCCTTTTGTCTGTTTTGTTTCAATAAATGTAATTATAATTAATAAAAAAAAATATTTAAACAAATAAAAATATTTGTTGCTGTTTTTGTACAATGCCTATGTGTTCAGATGACATAACGATTCAGTCAGTGTAGATGAAATTCCTCTTGCAATTATAAAATCTCCGTTCTGAAGCGTTCCATGTTGGCAATGCGTATTGCGTGTTTTGGGATTAACGTAGGCTTAGGTTTCACTAGAAATAGGCCCTAAAAGAAGGGCCATAGGCAACGCTAGTACAAATGAGCCGGATCGGCTGATACATACACAGCGTCCCCATCAAAGGGGGGAAATATAAACACATAGAGAACATAATCACGAACCTCAAACATTCCTGGGTATCGGGCCCTGGAGGCTGCTACACTCCAGATTGAAATATTTTCACGCTCATACTTCATAAACTAATTTCAAAAATATATTTATACGCTTTCTATAGCTTTATTTTTTTTATTACTGAAAATTTTAAATTAAAAAAAATATACTTTTAAATAGTATACATTCCTTTCATTCTAACTATATAAGAATACATCTAACTAATAAAATAATCAAAATATTTGTAGCTTTTTTAACCTAAAAACTGTATTCAAATAAAGAACAAAATATTTTTTTTTTAATATTTTTTGGTGATTTTCTTAAGTTTTTTTAAACAAGTTATTAATATACTTTTAAATAGCATACATTTCTTTCATTCTAACTATATAAAATACATCTAACAAAGAAAATAATCAAAAGGAAATATTTGTTTAAATATTATACCTTTTTTCACCTAAAAAACTGTTTTCAAATAAAGAACAGAACTAAATATATATTTTTTTAAATATTCTTCTGGTGATTTTATTTAACTAAAATTTAAAACTGTATTTTGTTGCATAATCAAATTAATTCAATTTGTAATTCAAAGTAATCAATTTTGTCATCACCTGTCGTTAAATTAAAACGTCGCGGTTTGTATCGTTTATTACTAAAAAAAAAAAAAATTTAAATTTAAAAAATATACTTTTAAATAACATACATTCCTTTCATTCTAACTATGTGGAATACATTTAACAAATAAAATAATCATAAGCATATATTTGTTTATATTTTATACCTTTTTTTTTACCTAAAAACTGTTTTCAAATAAAGAACAGAGCTAAATATTTTTTTAAAATATTTTTCTGGTGATATTCTTGAGAATTTTAAACAAGTTACAAATATACTTTTTAATAGCATACATTTCTTTCATTCTAACTGTATGGAATGCATCTAATAAATAAAATAATCAAAAGGAAATATTTGTTTAAATATTATACGTTTTTTCACCTAAAAACTGTATTCAAATAAAGAACAGAACATATATTTTTTTTAATATTTTTCTGGTGATTTTATTTAACTAAAATTTAAAACTTTATTTTGTTGCATAATGAAATAAATTCAATTTGTAATTAAAAGTAATCAATTTTATTACCGCCTGTCGTGGAGTTGAAAGGTCGCGGTTTTTATCGTTTTGAAGGTCAAAAAGTAAAGAGATATTGTTGTTGAGTTGTGAGAAGAAGTTAAAAAACAAACCAAAAACAGGGAATCATATATTACTAAAAAACTGCCTATTATATGGAGGAAGATCATAGATAATAATGGACAATATTTATATAACAAATTTGTACACTTTCTGTTTTAATAATTACTTGTCGCATTCCAAAAAACATATGTTTCTGCTAGAAAAGTATAAAAATATCTAAAATGTAAAATATTATAAATATAAAATTATAAAATTACTAAAAAGATTACTAATTAAAAAGGTATTAATTATTATTTAAAGTTTCCTTTAAAAAAATACAAATATTCATGTTGTCAACGTATATACCGATATAATATTAAAGAAAATACATTTTTATCGCAATAATTATTGTTACTATTTGTATGAATTATTAAGTTTTTCAATGTGTATTTTAATATGTGTATTTTTTAATACGTACAATAAGAAATACTCTTTTTTTTTATTATAAATGTATGAAATTGAATATTTAATATATCTATGTGTGTACCAGTTTACTTCAATTTCAATAAAGTTTTCTTTAAAGGGGATTGAAGTTGTTTATTTATTTAAACGTATCAATAAAATGCTTAAAATTGTAGTGCACTTAACTTCTTGACCGGATCAATGGAAAAGCCATTTAGAAAATATAAATCAATTACAGTGGGTATACCTACTATTCTCATTACAAATTACTTAAAAGCAATCGATACCACTTCCAATAGAATTATTTATTGATTGATTATTAATTGTGATTAAAATTACATCATTATAGAAGTTTTATTAATTAATACGTGTATAACATATTTTTTTATATAAAATTATTTTTTTGTAAGTATTTTTCATAAATGTAGAAGTTTTGTCACTAAAATTTTATTCTAATGCTATACAATCATGTTATATTAAATATGTTTTTTTTTAATAATATTTATTTTGTAATTTATTGCTGCAATAATAATTATTATTATAATTTACAGTCATTCATCAGTTACGAAGCATTTCTTTTACTTAACAATATTATTTTTGATTATTTACAAGAAAAGAAAATTTTCAATTTCTAAATCTTCAAAAACTTCATTTATATAATTTTCATTTTCTTGGTTTTCATTACTAACAAAATGTTTAAAATCTTCTACTGAAAAACTATCACCTTCAATAAATTTATAAAATCCTCTTTATAAACATTTTCTAAACTTATTGATTGACCCATTTTTATCATTTCTAAATTCTTAGATATAGAACTTGTGACATTTTATTCTTAAATATTATTAATTTTTAATTAAGTATTATAAATCTTCTTCTAAAAAAATCATTGTCTTCGGAATTAAATCAATTTCTAACATCTTCTTCATCAATATTTTCGTAATCTATTGATTGATTAATTTTTTAACAATTACATTTCTAAATTCTTGGATATTATATTTTTTTTGTAGTACAACTTGTAACTTTTCATTCTTAACATATATTCAGTAGGAAATTTAATTTCATCATCATGTTCTTTATCTTAATTGCTAATAATTTTTTCTAAATCTTCTTCTAAAAAAAACATTTTAAAATATTTTCGTAATTTATTGATTAATCAATTTTTATCAACTACATTTCTTGGATATTTTTTTAATTTCGTTGTCATCTGTATTACTCCTTGTACTTCACTTTCTTCTTATAATTAAATTAATTATTTTTTTATGTCAAAGATAAAATTTATCGAAGTATTACTGTATATAATTATTAATTATTAGTTAAAATTTAATTTCATAAATTAATTATTCAAATATATTTATTCAAGATAACTGCAATTAATTAATATTGAGTTCAAAATGTTGCATTTCACTATAACATAGTAATTAGAAAAAAATGTAACGATCAAAAACATAAATAAATTATATTTCATAAAATAAAATAAGATATTTTCATATCAGTTTGTACATAGTTTAATACTATTTAAGCATTGTTAACATTTTTCCAAATGAGAAGGACTTACTTTTCAACAAATAAATTACAACAAATTAGTCAATTCATGAAGTTGTAATATTACTAATGTTCTACAAGTTTTTTGATGACTGCAATAAATCCAAGCATGTCCGCAATTCAACGTTATTTTTAAAGAAAACGGTCATCGTTTCATTCATAACATCTTCATAGCTACTTGGCAGTCCATAATAATAAATGTAGCATAAAATCATACATAAAATCTTATAGAGTAGAAATTATTATTTTGAATGAGGTATAAACATTACAAATTTGTTTGACATTTGGCGCGCATTTTAAATTTGACAAAACGACCACTACTTCAAACTAATTTGTACCTATACATAAAAAGTATTATAAAAATTTTCAAACATGTTACATTTACTTATTTATTGACTAAAAAACTTCTAATATTTCTTACTCGATTATAAAATCAAATATAAAAAAGTATTTTCATAAATAATTATAAAAATAAACAAAAATTATTTAGTATAAAAGTTTATTATCATCAATAAATAATATGTTTATTATATTAAATACAAAATTAACAATAAGTAGAATGTTGTAGTGTACAGTTATTTTAAATTAACTGATACAAATTTCAAATTAGTTTCAATATAAATTTAAAAATATTACTACTACCAATTTGCAAATATTATATTATATATAATTTATCTATGAAAATACATCAAATTTCGTTATTTGCAAAATGTTAATATTCGATTGAAGTACCGCAGCCAATTAATTACATGATAGAAATACTGTATTTTCGATCGGCCGAATACATTTTACGAGATTAATCGTTGAGTTGGACGTAACTCGTAAACCAATTTATGAATGCACAGTTTGCTTTATCTACATTATCATTATGTTTATTAGTACAATCGCCATGATTATCATCATCACAATCATCCCCAAAAACGATGCACTAAACGCTATCCACTTGGAATGCTTCAGATATTCCTGGTTTTCGCATTCATTTTGATAGATTTACACAATTAATATTTGATTACGGGGCGCATCACAATCGCTACCAATTAGCAATTAATTATAAATTATTATAATTGGATATTGTATTTATTCTAGGGATGACCCGATTCGTTTCGCGGATGCTGCGAATTGCGTGACGCCAATTACTATCCGCCGGATAATCATATCGGTCATATTTTAATTAAACGGCGAGTGCTGCTGCAGTTTACTTTTTTTTTTGCTCTTCCCTCTCGCACATACACGCTATTTCCTTTCGTTGCCTAATTGATTCGGTTCACGTTTGTGCGGTCGGAAACGAATTCGTTATTAAATTTCGGACAAACATAATCACGTCGGATCCGCAATTAGTTTTCAAGTATAAATGAATTATTTAAATGTCCGACGATGCAAATGAACTATTACTCATTTATGCACTCATAATTCAAGAGATAAATATCGTGTTTTTAAATGAATTGCAAATTTGCTTTCACAATGTTAGCTTTTATTATTAATTATTTTTTTTATATATTTAAATATAAGACTAATAAATATTGTCAGTTTTATTTCATATTTTAGAATTCACATATAAGGAATTAATAATTTAAATTATATAATTAGATATAAATAAAACTATTGCTTAAACTCATAATCAAAAACATTTTCTGATGGAAGCATAAAATTTATAAAAAGTAATAGTTTAACCTTTTGAAGAAATCGTATAAATAAAGAAAAAAGGACCGAAATGAATTTATTTAAATAATTCGATGTTTCAACAAATTGAAAATAAAATATGCCACAGAAATGAATGAATTGTAAAGCAGAATTTTGTCGTTTTCTAAAATTAACAAATATTAGTAAAAACATAAAAATATTTATTATTACACAGATAAGATAAATTAAACTACATTTTCCTCGGAAATATTTCAACTTTAATATTTTAACTGAGATGTGAAAAAAAACAGTTTTTTGGACCCAATAATTCGTTTTTACATAAACTTACTTCGGCTCTTTCTAGAAATTGGTATAGCTTATTCAATGTTTATAATTGTTAAGTTAATCAAGTAGAAAGTAAAGGATTTAAAAAAATCAAAAAATTTTAATAATTTCTTTGGAATGTAATATTTTCAGATATGATCTGCCAATACCTAATAAAATAAATATTGCTACATTTGCTGATAATACAGCCACAATTTTCAGTGAAAGTAATGTAGAAATTGCAACGCAAATCTTGCAAATAGGATTAAATCAGGATTAAAGCCATCAAAATGAAATCGATTCATGTCACCTTCATCAAATTCAAACAAACAGACTTAAAAAATGCAACATACTACACTTATCATATAATAAAAATCATACTTTGTTACATAATATAGATACTATTACATATTTACTTAATATACATTTTTGTGATAAATAAATAAAGCTTCGTGGAATTTTTGGTCGACAATCTGATGATTAACCGACATAATTTAATGATAGTACAAAACGATAATTAATCTTGTACGTATTATCAAAGTACGCTGACTGTATTCACTTATGCAATAATTTATGTATGCAATAAGCATAAAATGCATACAGCTTTTACCAAAATGACTGAATATCCCGTATCTCATGGGAATTAAAAATAATATTTGGAATTCGGGCACGCGCCTCCTATTAATTCCCAGTATCCTCTTTTCCCCTTTATTTTTTTCTTTGATGCAACGAGAAGAGACAACCGGGAAAAGAATGAAAGCGCTTTTAGTGCCAAGGAAACCATAAAATTCCCGGGGCCGTAAAATTTATTGCACTTGGTATGCCATTCGGATAAAGATTGCGTAATGTTTCATTTATGATAATATTTTTTTTTCTAGGAACGCAAGGGTGCAAAAAAAACGCGCCGTCATTTCGCCTGAAGTCCTCCTCACCTCCGCAACCCCATACATCCACGATTCAATTGAACTGCTTTCCTCTAAGGCAACCTAAGTGGAATTAATATAAATGCGGAGTGAAGAAACGGAGCTTTAAATTGAAAGTAATAATCATTTACAGGAGGGAAATTGGATTATTTTCGAGCGTTGCATATACATACATTTTGTAAGAGGACGTTTCCACTGATTTTATCTTCATTTTATATGGCGATTTTGTCGAGAAGATTGTTCGAACGCCTAAGGAACGGCCATAAACTAGCATCAAATTACCTCGAAGTAATTTCAGAAAAAAAAAAACGATTTGGATCTACATATAACGTATTCAACGTTCGAAGACATTCTTAGTTTTTTATTGTTCACTTTATATTCAATTTATCAATTCAAAAGTATTTTCTTATTGGAAAGTGTTATATAATCACTATGGTCGATAGCCGTTTGGATAAGATCGGCTGCGAGACGCAATTTCTAATAAAAAGAGACCAATAAGGCTTCGGAGCCGCAACCTGCCGATCACTGTACAATAATAATGATTATTATAATTAATTGATTATATACATATTAAAAGCAATTTAATAACAGCTATTATATAATAATAATAACATTACTGATACATAATAAAAAATGATTTATTTTATTATCAAATTATCAATTTTTAAATAATTATTTAATTTTACTGCTTACATAAAAATAATTCATTAAATTACGATTTGCAAAGTGAATTTGTGACATAATTTAAGTAATTCAAATACACAAACTTTGTAACATTTTTTGGCTATGGAGCCGCATGTGGCTCTTTGAATAAACAATCAGTCAGCCTACATACCATTGGTTGCTCAAGAGTGCGACATAATCGAAAAAAAAATCCTCTTCATTCCAAAAATTCCTCTTCATT
Source organism: Nicrophorus investigator (assembly GCA_963457615.1). Classification (NCBI taxonomy): domain Eukaryota; kingdom Metazoa; phylum Arthropoda; class Insecta; order Coleoptera; family Silphidae; genus Nicrophorus; species Nicrophorus investigator. Next base: position 10,815,689 of record OY735142.1, on the reverse strand, counting down.
ACCGAAATTTATATATCGGTACTAACCATAATTTAATAATATATTACATAACAAAGAAATATAGATATAAAGTATAGATCTTTGTGTCCAAGTCATATATTGTTTATATTATATTTAGGGAAAACTTAAGGAAACTTAACTTAAAATGATTTAATAATAGAAATCTTAAAATAAGTTGACGAAATTTAAGAAAACTTAACATATTTATTTTAAATAATTGGATTTTCTACTCAAGAGCATTAACTCTAATTACGAATTTTATGGGTATAATTTCAATTTTAGTGCAGTCTTTTCTCATTAAAATAGTATGAAGTATAAAAAACGGTTTGTAATTAGTGTAAAAAGTTATTTTCTTTAGTAAATACAGCGACCGTTATTTCTAGATAATGAAAGTAACGAACGACGTTGTAAAAGCTGTGACATAATGCAGATATCAATTGCACACATAACGAAGCGGAGCTAAGGTTAAAAAAATGTATTAAAAAAACGAACGTTTTCTGAAATGTGCAACACGAAAAAGGTAATTGAATGCGGGGAATCGCCACGTGAGTTGTTTGCCTATCTTAATGCCATCAGGTTGCAGCCGTCCGGGTGGGTGTTTCATCCTCGAAGCCACCCGTTCCATGCATACACATAAGTAAGTCCCCACACCCTCTGCGCCCTCTTTCATCTTCATCTTTCGTCGTTGTTGCTTCTGAATGTTATCTACCTAAGCATACAAATAAATGATGTTTGCCGAAGACCGGCGGCATCAAAAGCTAAAAAAGGATGGGGGAGAAGTGAATGAGAGATAGATAGAGAGAAAAAAAACAACTATTGACTTCAGGAGTGTATCGAGGATAATCGTGTTTTCTTAAGATCAGCTCGATTTATTTAAAGACGAAAAAAATCAATTTATTTTTTTTCAGCGATATACACAAAACTCATTTCCTTATCGTTTAATTTGCAAACAGAATTATCATTAAATTTGTAAATCATATTACTACAGCAAAAATAAATATTGTAACATTTTTTTAAATTAATATTATTATTAATTATATTATTTAATTATTTATTATTAATAATATTATTTAATTCCCTATTTCTATTAGATATTTCCGCGTATTAATATTAAAATTGTGGAATAGACAATTTTCTAACTATAATATAAATCGTTTTACAAAATGAGAATTATTTCTTTAATTTCTTTTTTTTTAGAGAAATATTTACAATAAGAATAAATTTAAAAAAATAATTATTTATACTGTCATATAATTTTTTTAAATTTAATTATATAATAAAGTAGATTATAAAGTAACGAAAATATAACGAAAACAATGAAATATAAGGATTAATACATGTTTTTTAAGTACAAAACGGTAATTTTTTAGTAACTTTTCTCAACTTCTTGACAAATATTTTTTTTATTTTAAATATAATCGTGACATTATAATTATATAAATATATTATAAAAAATATATTTGAATACTATATAATTGTAGTGAAATGGGGAAAAAAACTTTGGTCATAATTGTTTAATACAGTAGTTTAGCATGGGATACAGGTGTATCCCAGGGATCATAAAAGTGTCTTTGTTCATCTTAGTTCATAGCATGTTCATTGCGGTAGTAAAAACTTCAAATTGAATTAATTTTAAGCATGAAAGGTAGGTTTATTCCTCTAATTCGAGTAACAAAAACTGAAAAAAGACAATGTCATTTTTCATAATAATGTAATTATTGGTATTAGGTATTATTCCACATTATGTATTATCTTTTATTTTTGGACACATTTATAAAATAAATAAAGACTCTAAAAAATATTCTTATTATATCAAATCGTAATATGTATAGGTAATTAATTAATGATAAATGTGTCCCATACGACCATAGACGTAAAAAAATCAAGCTAGATTACTGGAGTCTTAAATAAAATATAAGCAAAAATATGTTTATACAAATCTTTATTATTATCTGAATAGCTCCATTCGGATATGAAATTATTCCTTTTGCAATAAAATTTCGGTTCGCACGAAGCTCGTAAAACAAGGGCCGTAGTTTAAAAAAACATTTACTTAATGAATTTAATTGTTGGTTGTAACAAAAACAACGATTAAAACTCATATATGACAAAGAGAAACGTTTCTATATTCGTTTAATATTTTTATTTTCTTATCCGCAGCATGACGAAAGGAAAATAAAGGACTTTGAAACCGCTGTAATTTATTTTTATCCTTCATGTAAAAATCTGTAATGAGCACGAAAGCATACCCCTGCAAGAGAGAACCACCCTTTCCACCCACGTTGTAACTATTTAATAACGTTAATGTTCCGGCGCTTTTGAAACTTTGCGCAATTAACGTCCGCCGTATTATAGATCGATAGTTAAAGTAGTAAAACTCTGCCACCTCTCGCCGCAGTGAACGAGCCGAGCTCATAATAATAATTTAACTCATATACATATACAAACACACAAGAAGATAACGCTTAAGAACCGTTGCGGTTTCGGTTTACATCTTGTTCGGTGAAAGCAATAAACGTAAAAGCGGGAAAACAGTAGGAGGATGGAGGTGGTGGTTAGTTTTCAGGGGTGGTTGGCCGACCGATTCCGTTGTGCGTTTTCCTCGACGAAATCCGAAATAATTACGGTAGAAAAGCGTCAGCAACCGCTGCGCCGCCCCCCGCTTTCATTAATCTTCAGACGGTTTTGGGCCGCACCGAACTGACCATAATATCGCACCTTTAATATTCAATTTTAAGCCTAATGGAGCCCTAATTCATTTTGCAATATTCATCAAGCCATGTCGCGCTGTTCCGACGTTTTTACGTGCATTCATCTTCGTAATTGCTGAACAAATTGTGTAATTGCGGATGCGCCGGGTTGAATTAGTTGGGGAAAACTGAAAATTCAGAAGACTAATAGTTCTTCATCGTTTCCACCAGTTATAATTAAATTATAAATGTCTTAGGTTATAGTTGTAAACTAAAGGTTCAGAAGTCAAATATTTCTTCGTCATCTGCTTTGGAAATAGTTATATTTGTTGAAAAACATAATTATATAATTGTGAAGTGTGAAGTAAGTTGAATAACTGAAAATTGTAATCTTCATTGGTCATAATAAAATTAGGAATTCATTGGGTTTCAATAGTTATAAAAAGTCTAATATTTCTTTGTCAACTTCGTATTTTTTGTATTATGAACAGTTGTGTGCCAGTTTAGAAAAGTTACTAAAACTGGACATTTTGAAATATAAGACTATAATCATCTGTTTCGCGTGTATTGTAAGCGCAGTGTTGAAAAAACTGGAAATTATAATCCATGTTAATTATAATAAAGTTAGGAATTCATCGGGTCACAGTAGTTTGTAAAAAACTGAAGATTTTAAAATTTAATACTTTTTCATCGTTTACCTGAAATTATGGATGAATTTTGTAAGTTAATATTTATACTAACAGTCTGATATTTTTGTGTAGCAAAATAATATATTTTATTGATTAAATAAGTTACAAATCATAATCCACCGCAATGAAAATGTACTAAAAACAATATGTAATGATACTAAAAATAGTAATCGTATTCTTTGTCACATCAACTTTCTTAAATATTCAGAATTGCTTAATGGTTGTTAATAATTAAGTATGGACATGTTGAAATATAACTGAAAGTAAGTAGTCTAAAACTCAAATTGAATAAAGGCCTAATACTGAATATACAATAAACATACCTTTCTTAAACAGCAATCAAACACATAAGCTTAGTCCATATCTCTAAAATTATAAGGATAGGATTTATAACAAAAACATAATTGAAATGTATTCGAGGGCCGTATAAAATTGCTTTAGGGGAAAAATGTGGCCCGCGGGCCATTTAAGACTACTAATTCAAGTCATTTTATACAATTATTGTTCAGATCTTTAAGTAATTTATTTAATTTTAAAATACAAAAAAATACATGAAACTTTGAAAAGTCTATATTTCGTTTCTATGAAAGATGAAAATCTAATTAATGTGCAAAAGCCAGGTTTTATTATCTTTAAATTTTAATGTTATGTTTTCTAATTAATACTAAATATCAAAAGAATTATTTCAATATAGATGAGGAATATTTATTTTCAAAGATTTTGCCACTTAAATTTCAGTATATTTATAAATCATTTATTTGTAATTATGATTATAATTAATAATTAGTGTGTTTTCCATTATTTTTCTATATATATATACGTATAGGAACATGACATTATTAAAATGTTTTGTATCTTCTGTATGCAACCCTTTTTATGTTACTACGAATTCTATTGTAGTCTCAACCCTCCATTATTGTCATTCAGAATACGTGCATACTTTTGAAGTACCAAACAGTTAACTGCAGACATAGTACTTACAGTTATCGCTAAGGATAAAATACTTAATACTACAGTTCACAATACAACAAAAAATCTTATATAACGTAGATAAATTTTTATTTAATTATTCCTATGTAAAACTTCTATAATATTAACAGAAAATTATTGCAATTTGATATACTTGATAGTTTTGTAGAGAACAATTATAATATTACATAACATATAAGAATGATTCAATAATAATTAAATCCAACGTTTCTTTGCTTCATTAAAATATTCATTTTTTGCAAGCCAAATAAATTCATTATATAATTACATCGTATAATGAAAATACTACATATGACAATAAAAACAGAATTTTTTTTAAATTTCATTGTGATTTTTTTTTATAAAATAAAGTATTAATTAATTACAAACAACCAGAATTAATTTACAGAAATATTTTTTTCAAAAAAAAAAAAACTGTATCACTAACTTATTTTTATTGTATCACAAATTTAGTTTTCCTAAACACGCAACATAAAAATTCTAATTTGAAACCAGGAAACTTTATATTGGTCACGCAACCAAAACGAATAACAAAAAAATATATGATTACTAATTGCTGCTATTATAATGAACACTGAAAATATTACTAATTAGTATATCAGTATATTAAAAATTCTATACAATAATTAACAGGAATACATTCATTAATTAAAGTCTAATATTATTAAATTATAATAATCAATAATTGTTGCATATCTGTATACAAAGCACTTTCTACCTTAATGTAAATCAATTTTTAAATCTACAAGAAATAAATTTAGTTTAAGTTAATTTTTGAAGGTAAATATGATAACATTAATAATTCATATATTATTTTATAATATTTATATGTTTTTTTTGTTTTAGTCATCGTCTTCTTGTCTAGACGTTGTCCAGAAGGATGACCATGTATTTGTTGGTGAAGTTTTTGATATTCTAAAATTGCACGATTCTTCTAAAACATTTTAATTTGTCCGCAGAAACCATCTAGCCAGGTACATAACCCTTAAAAATGATGTAACTTCTTTGTTGTTAAGTCTGACTGGAAGATAAGAATCTCGTTTTAAGGTGAAAGTAACATGTACCGATTTTGACCGATTTATTCCAATTCACTATTTCATAAACTTTATCTCAAGCAAATTAAGCTCTTCTTGAAGATATTGGAAAGAAATGATGACTTTGATCTGATGACACGATTACATTATTGCATCATCTGAAAATGTTGACATTTTTTTATTGTCTGTCGTAGAAATATTTGCTTTATATAAACTTGATTTAAAGCTTATATAAGTCAATACGTGATGGTTTATAAAATAAAATTCTATCAAGTGGAAGTAATATCAGAAGAAACAATAAAAAAGGAAATATTCAAATATAAAGGACAAGGAATAAAGAAGACCTAGAGAGACTACTGACAATTGAGAAAATATTGGAAATAGGATCAAATTAGAAATGTGTATCAAGCATTGTACTAAGAAAACAAACCATTCTCAAGAAGATTAAAAGAAAATGATCCAAGATGAATGGAATCGATTTGTTGCAATTACTTTTACATCATATAATGTTGATTCCAACCATTATTATTCCATATTGTTTATATTGTAACTTTTAATATTTGTATTTGTAATTGTTATGTACTTTTATAACTACTCAGTACTTTTCCATTTTCGAAAGATTTAACAAACTAACCAATCGACAATGTGTAATGACAATTCTAATCACTCGCTAATGACTATTCTTATATACAAACTAGTACGTGTATTCCAGCTAATTCCATAGTAACTACAAATATGTACATCCATCTAAACACATAGTAATTAGGGAATAATACTGCCTTCCCTTACCCAAATATTGAACTCCCACTATGTTAATTATTTACTATAAAATAAGATGTTTATGTAATACAAAGTTAGTCTTCTCCAAGTTGTAGCTCCGAGACTCAATAGGAGTCCGAGTCCTAGTTAGACTCATAAAAACAATAAATACTTTTAAATAGTACAAGTCTCACTTTTCGAAGAAGCAACCTAACACCTCACTCAATAAATTCGTAGAATGACTAAGAAAACCACAACTTTTAGGCAATATTCGACTTTATTCATCAACCTTCAAGAGTGATACATTCATTCCAGTACTTCTCTAACATTTCGATACCTTTCTTGTAGAACGATTTATCTTTGGCCTCAAAATACGCTTCAGTTTTGGCAATCACTTCTTCATTGAAGCCAAATCTCTTTCCCTTGAACATTTGTATTTTTTACCATCGTTTTGATCAGCACTTTTTTCTTCTTCATTTGTGGTCGTGATCTCAAAATACGAAGGCCAAACTCGAATAGAGCTTTCTCATGATTAAATGTTCATGCAAAATTGTAAATACACTGCCTTCTGATATCTTCAGGGAGTCAGCTATCTAAAATAACTTCAACTTACGATCAGTCAAAACCATTTTGCGAATATTTGTATGTGTTCAGCAATAATTGTCAACGTTTAAAATCATCAAACCACTTGTCTCGACGGAGAAGAATTCCCTTAACACTTATCAAGCTATTGCTTTGCTTGAACGGTATTTTTTTCAATCAAAAAGCAATATATTATCAACACACAAAATTCATATTTTTTCATTACTTTGAAAATTACTAAAGTAACGTCACTAAAACCACTGTAACTTGTGAACTAAACGTCAGATTGCCATGATATTTTGACAGGAGTCGTCTGAAAATTAATACTTCCTAAAAATCATATGGATTTATCGATAGAGCCATCTATATGTCATCCTACGAACTTATTGAATGAGATGTTATGCTTGTAGCAACTGGAAGCTAGATTCATCTGCTAAGTTCTAAATATATAATTTTTGTATAAATCTACTTTTAATCTGGTATTTACCAAAAACCCACAGAGACTCCACATCGACAAGTCTACGAAATATTCCACAAAAATCCAAAGATATAATTAAAATTTAATAAATAAATACAACATAACATAAATAATTTGTAGTATTGAAAAATACAACAATGAAACTGCAATAAAATTGGTGGAATGTTTGTCATAGTTTTAGAAGCACATAAATCATTAAAATACTATAATTAAAGAATATTAAAAAAACTTGGTTTATTAAATTTTAGTTAAAAAAAATCTTTGGAAACATTAAAAATACAAATACAAAGAAATAATTTAATTTACAAAGCAAAGTAATTTAAGAAAAATAATATTCTGATTGAAAAATATAATTTGAAAAAACGCTGACCTTTCACCAACGAAATTACTCATTGTTCCTTAATCCCGTAAGCGTTTTTCTTGTTACTTTTTTTTAACGTTGAATTAAATTCTGAATCAGAACTGCCGAATGCGCATTTACTTTATTAGCAAAACCACGCGTAAAAACATTGCCGTCATATATTTGCTCTTTGTTTCAGGATTTCATAAAAGTCAGAGAGGAATACTCGACAACCTACGTACTATTCCGATGAATCTGCAATCACGAAGAGGGAATACAAAAAAATAAATAGCGCTTCAGTGTGTATTCAGCTTTCGCAAACAAATCATCGTTGAAATAAAAGCGAAAATGAATGCTATTATATTTTAGCATAAAACTTTGTTGGTAAAACTTCAAATTAAATATGTTGCGTTTTATTTATTTATATTGGTTGAAAATTTATTTCGATAAATAAATAATGTATTTCGCTCAAGATCGAGGCGTAAAGTTTCTAAAGTAAATTAGCATTTTACATGAACTATCGATGGATTTTACATTCCCCTCCGTGTCTTGGGGAGCTGGGCTGGAAACTAATGGAAAATTCAACACCCAGGCGCATTATATACATTATGCATTGTTCATTTACTTTACGATATTGGCCAACCACGAACATATATATACAAATATATGTATGGACGTACCCTTTTATGGACCAGTAAATCTTTAATCACCCATTTTACACCCAACAAATTTCAATTAACGCACGTGGCCAAAATGCCATACATTCCTAAATTTATTACAACATAACTAATAGCAGTTCCGGTAAGTTATGATCTTTATTATTATAATTAATTAATTAATATTTCAAATAATAATTATTATATTTATTTCACCTTAATACTATTAGTGTAAAATTACTTTGAATAGTAAATCTTAATTCACGTATTAAATAAGTTAATAGTTATTATTATATAATTAACTTCCTTCAATGTAATTTTTATTTTCATCATTTTTTATATAATTACGAATAATTTAAAATACAAAACTTATTATGCAATTCAATGGGGAATCTACAATGCTCTGAAGTTCGGGTGTTTTAAGGTTTATGATTTTCTCTTCTTCAAATTCTATGGACCATAAAATTACAGATTTAGCACGAGTTTAGAAATATTGTATTTTACAAATTAAAAATGCATAAGAAAGAATTTCAAATATATTTCATAAAAAAAAATGTTGGTAAAGCAATTACACTACCTTTTATATTAAGCTAAGAACGCGTCACATAAGTAGATTCAATAGATCTACAAGTTGACTATTACTTCATAATTGGTAATGTTATTAAAAAAATCTAATTTTCTTAGTAAACTAACATAACACCTCACTCAATAAGTTCGTAGGATGACATATAGATGGCGCTTCTATCGACAAATCCATATGATTTTGACAAAGTACCAACCTTCAAACGATGCTTGTCAAAATTGTATGGTATTCTGACGTTTAGTTCACAAGTTACAGTGGTTCTTAAAACGTTACTTTTGTAATTTTCAAAACAATGGAAAAATCTAAATTTGTTGATAAAAAATACCATTGAAGCAATGATAAGTGTTATGAGGACTCTTTTCCGTCGAGAAAAATGGTAGAGAAATGTTTTGCTTAAATTCAGATTTTTCAATTTTTTTGAAAATTACAAAAGTAGTGTCACTTAAACCACTGTAACTTATGAACTAAAAGTCAGATTGCCATGAAATTTTGACAGATGTCGTCTGAAGGTTGGTACTTCCTAGGAATCATATCGACGAACTTATTGAGTGAGGTGTTATAAAATTTCAAAAACTTTTACAAAAATTTGTGTTTTCTTTTAAAAAATATTCTTGAAAATATTGTGATTTGTTATTATAAACATTACCCATAATATGGTTTTCATATAACACGAAATAAAAAAATGGGACAATCTTCCTATAAAACAGTTCTCCTGTAACCCAGTTTCTATATAATATAACATAATTATATTAAAAACAATTTTGGACAGAGATTTTAAAATCTAAAGTTTAAATGAATAGAAATTGATGGCATTACAATTTAATCTTGAATGATTTAAAAATTATTTCGAGTAAAGAAGTATAATTAGATTTCCAAAGAACGCAGTACTAATTTTAAGTTTTTTTATAACGTGATTTCCATATTCCATTTGTTGTAATTTATTATAATTTATATTTTATTATATAAACTTTTATCATCAATGACATAATATGACAAATAATAACATTTATTTGGTAATAAGTATTTTTAATTTAAATATGTTACATTTTTCATAATTCTCACAATTCTTTTAAATAATTAGACTGTATTTTTTAATAAATTATGATATTGGGTAATAAGTAAAATATAATAATTTAATACTTGGATAATAATAATTGTATTAGACAAAAGGATATAAATATTAATATTAAAAGTATATTCAGTTTATTAATAAATTACATCTAATACTTTCCACTTAATGATAGGTGAGGTATGCCAAGGTAAAAAGTTCTGGTTAATTAAGGAATTCTGTCAGTTACGAATGAATATCATTAATATTACTCGTGTGTAAACTGCTGCGGTGAGATTAGCCACGCACTATGGCAATCCGTCGTCCTTACTTAATGATATATAAATTTTAAATGTTTGCATAAATAAGTTTAAAAAAGTGTATAAATTCCAGAAAATACACATAACATTACTTTAAATACAATAATTATTACGATTAAATACATATATTAAAATTTATTTATTTGAACTGAAGTCAATGTTTGAAGTAACGAAATCAGACTGAAATTATAATAATAACTCGCGTAATTCAAATAATTTTCCGGATAAAATATAAACCGTACAAAAACTTGAGTATAAAAGGGGAAAAAAATATTTTGTAGAATTAGAATTTTGCTGAAAGAAATTTAGTTTGTATTAAAATATTCATAGATTGTAGTGAATCTGGACTGATTGAGACTGTATATATTTTTTACAATTTCTTACATAAATTTGAAGTGCGTTAGTAAAAATCGATAAATATTTTTTCTATGGAATATTCATGAATTTTTTCATCTGCATGAATTAATTTTAAAGTATTTGTGTTTGCTGATAATACATTTTAATCGAGTGGTGGTATTTGCATTATGAAATTCTGCAGGATTTGCGTACGGTTAAAGGGTTTTCGGGACGATTTATTTTTTTCCTTTTCTTCTCATTCTTCTTCTTCTCGTTCAGCTCGGTACGTATGCGAACCGTGTCACGTGTCGCCCACTTGTCTTCCTTATGTTCGAATGCATCTTCTGAAAGGGCCTAGGGAAGAGCCCTGTGCAGAAGTGAGGGAGTAGGATTGGAGAATAGGAAAGCCGATGGAAGAAGGACTGCCTGCCGCAAAGCGGACCTCCGCAATCCGATATCGAACATTCATACATTCGTACGAGATTTCTTTTCTTCTTCGTTTTATTGCCCGAACACCCTTTTAGAAAATAAAAGTGAGTTTGCGGAAAAAAATCGGCGACGTTGTAAAACAAGTAAAACGCTTCGACATGATTACATATATATAACAACCTTATTTTCTTCCCTTATATAATCCAATTCATATCTTATTTACAAAATTGAATTTCAAATAAAACTTCATGTATTACATAATTTTATATTTCTAGTTATTATCTATATACAATCATACATCGCTTAAGCAATTTAAGTTTTATGTTATTACTTTTTTTAAGTCAAACTTAATTTTCAGTTTCCACTCAAAAAAAATCATAATCTTCTGCATTTAATAAATAAATTTCTAACAACTCCTTCAAAGATATTTTCGAAACTTATTGCTTAAAGCCATACACATAACTTCATTTCTAATTTATTTGATGTTATTTTTTTCATCTAATACCCAGGCTATATTTTTTTTAAAAACTATCAATGTTTTCAATTGGAGCAGTTATTTTTTTTATTTTTACTATTATATCCTTTTTCTCTCATTCTGATAAAAGTCAACTTTCACAAAAATACTTGTATATTTGTCTAATATGTTTTTAGATTAGTAAGATTTTCCGGTTCATTGTCTAAAAACTATCAATGTTTAGTTATTACAAAAAGTTAAAACTATTATATCCTTTTTCTCCCATTTCTGATCCAATGGTTGAATCTGGAAAATGGTGATTGCTGAAAAAAGTCAACTTTCACAAAAATACTTGTATCTTTGTGGAATATGTTTTTAGATTAGTAAGATGCTCCGGATCATTGTCTAATGTTACTACTAAATCATTTTATGCTAAACTAGTCTTGAAATTGCAAAATTCTTTAGAAGAGGTAACTTTAACCGAATTGTTACTTCATAACATTAATAATTTTAATTAATGTTAGTACAACTCCTTCGACGATATTTTCCAATCTTATTTCTTAAAGACATACGGATAACTTCATATCTAATTTATTAAAAGTAAATTTTTCCTCCAGTAACTAGGTCATATTTTTCTAAGAACTATCAATGTTTTCAATTGGAGTAGTTCTTCCAAAAAGTTATAACTATTTTATTTTTTCACCCATTTCTGATCTAATGGTTGTTGAATCTGAAAAATTGTGTTTGTGGAATATGTTTTTAGATTAGTAAGATGTTCCGGATCATTGTCTAATTTTCCTACTGAATCATTTTATTCTAAACTAGTCTTAAAATTGCAGAATTCTTTAGAAAAGGTAACTTTAACCGAATGTTACTTAACATTATTAATGCCAATTTATGTTAAATCACAATTATTATAAAAACTTCAATACATTTATTTTTCAAAGAGAAGATTCGAATATATGATATAAATAATAACCTATAATTTTAGTATTTCACTAAACGACACACAGGAAAAATCTTTATAAAAAAAATCAATTTAAATTTAAATATTTCATCAATAAGAGCAAAGTTAAGCAATATGGATGGGTGAATAACTGTGTTTGCCTACTCGGTATAAATTAAATTATTTACAATAATATCAAGTGTAAATAATTACATAATGTGTAGGATCAAGAATATTTTTAAAATTAATTTAATAGTGTTTACATCCTGAAAATTATTAATTATTGTCAACTATGACTAGTACAAAGCCGTTGACAGGACGCTCCTAAATTTAGCAAAGTTCTTCCTGCAGGAAGGAAGCAAATTACGAAGAAGTTGAAGAGTTAAAGTAATTGTATAAAATGATAAGTGTTTAAAAAAGTGAAGGGCCGAGATATGATTTATATTATAAATAAATAGCGTAAGAAGTTTAAACTCTAAACCTTAACTCAAAGATAACTTGTCTATACACAGAAAATTTAAAAATATAGTCTTTATTTCAAATTATTCCAAGAAATTAATCCATTTGTATTGAAATATTGTAAAATTATATTATTTTTCAAATACATTTAATTGGAACATGATTTTGTGAAACTTGTTAATTATGTAATAACTACTACTAATTATATAATATTATTAAATAATAATTATATAATAATTTTATTACTACGATTTAATTACTAGAACACTTTAGGTATATGAAAAATATCTGGACTTTTAAAATAACATGTAATTATTTCGCACCTGTATTTATTATACTGAATAAATTACGAAAGTGTCGGTTTTGCAATAAATTACAATATAAAGTAAATAAGAAAAGTCACACACCGGCTGTCGCATTAAATCACGAAACGCTCGATTTTCATAAGGGTTTATTTTCCTATTTTTCCTTCGATTATTTTTTTTTCCACCTTCTTGTTCTCCCCTCGTGCCCCCTCCTCCTGTATGTGAAAAATGGCGATAAGGGTATAATGATTATAATATTTTCGTAGCACTTTTCACGTGATTTACGGTCGGCTGAAAATTATTCAGATCGGCGATTTTCATTTCCATGCGCCGATTTTCCAAACCGGGTTGGTGGCCACGTGAGGGGAGATTGGTTTTGAGGCGTCGAATGCCACCCTCCATACCTGATCCACCATGAGAGAGGTCGTGTTATGGACAGGGTGGTGTGAGGCGGTTTGTGGATTGGCGAAAGGATGGTTTTATCGACGGACGATACGGAAAGTAGTAGTAGTAGTGTATTGTAGGCAAGCTAATGATTATTTACGAGGGGGGTTATTAATGACCGTCCTCCTCTCCCAACCAAATATATTCGCTTTCCTCCTTCAATTCGATTTTATTAACCGGCGGTTCTAATTATATTTGCATAATTCACCGAAGTTTGTCTGCATACAAACACGCATATATCGCGAAAGAGACGACGTAACGTAAACTTAGTCGTAGTAAAGTTTGCAGCAAGACGCAAAGGGTTAAACTTTGAGACATAATTTAATAACCGTGAACTGAAGACACCAATCTGCCTAAAAATAATGTTTTTATTGGAGAAATATATAATAATACCCCGCATCAATCCTAATTCATATTTTGAACATAAATTCTCTAAAAATATAAGAAAACATATGTTCTCAACATATCTCTTATTTTTGTACAACAATTTTTTAATGTAATTTTCAAGTATGGAAAAACTTAAGACTTTAATATTACTATTTACTCAATCGGAAATTATTTTTAAACAAAACATTAATGTTAGGAATTATAAAATACAATGTTGTAAAGGCTATATTTTTTAGGAGGTTTCATTCTTAACTAGCCAAAGTCTTTCATATGTTTGCATTATGTGAATAAATTTAATGATTATTAATAAATAAGGAATTCCTCTATTTTTATGGAACAGATTAAAGAAAGTCTTAACAAATTAATTTACATACTAATTTTTTGAACTCTTTTATATTTACTTACTAAATATGATAAATCTGAAACTTAGTCATCTATATGACTATGATTTGTACATATTTTTATAAAATGAATGGAAAATATAAAATAAATATAATATAAAAATGTTTAGAGCTAAAATTATATTTGGGTTAGATACATTCTATTTTGTAGTGATATGTCCTTTTGCACAAATATTTTCAAATTATATTAGTTTGTAAAAAAAATATTTTAGTTAAGTTATCAAGACTTTACAAACTATTTTATTTGCTACAAAATGGTGATCTTATAGGCATTAAAAATGTTGCAGTTACGATGTGTATCTCCAATATATTATGTGCCTAAAAGCGATGTTTTTATTCGTCTTTTCGAGAAATATATCATAATACCCCCATAATAGTATGGCTTCGATAAATCCTGATTCATTATACCCCGTTTTGAACATAAATTCTCTAAAAATATAAGAAAACATGTTTCTCAATATATCTGAGAAAAAAAAAAATTACAACAATTTCTTGATGAAATTTTCAAGTATGGACTTTAAAATGATTTATAGATAAAATATTATGGAATTTCAGTCTTAGGAAATTATTTATAAACAAAAACACAAAACATAAATTTTAGGAATACATTTTTAGATTTACATTTTCTAATCATATATAGTTGAAATTTGTGTAAATTTGGTATAATTTGATATAAAACCATTAGTTTTTAAAAGAATATTTGACTTAAGTTATCAAGACATAATAAACTTTATTTGGTACAAAATGGTAATCTTTCAGTAAAAATATTGAAGTTAGGAATATAGAAGACAAAGATAATATTATCACAAATAAAGACAATTTTTTTCAAGACCAAAGAAATAAATCATAGATAAAAGAACAAAACATAAAGAACTTCAAAAATATTAAAACATATGAAGGTGAATTTTGTTACAAGTTCTAACACCTTTTTTTTAGTATGTCTATTTTTATTTAGAAGCAGTTTAAAAAGTTTTGAAACCAAAAGGGAAAAAACAGGTATTTTCACGTTTTTTTTCCATCTAATTGATATAATATTATGAGTTAATTGTTTTACATTTCTTAAGATAATCTATTAACTAAATTCTCTTTGTATCCCAAAAAAACTGATTCCATAACT
Source organism: Nicrophorus investigator (assembly GCA_963457615.1). Taxonomy (NCBI): domain Eukaryota; kingdom Metazoa; phylum Arthropoda; class Insecta; order Coleoptera; family Silphidae; genus Nicrophorus; species Nicrophorus investigator. Next base: position 10,800,242 of record OY735142.1, on the reverse strand, counting down.
AATCTTGTGTCACTTTCAAAACTTTTCAAACTTCCCTCCTATTTTTTTTAAATGTAGATGAGACTTGGATATCATAAAATGTTTTGTCATTATTTGAATATATTGTAATATAATGTAATAATTTTACTCCAAATCACCAAACACAAAAATCAGATCTGAAGAGGTTCATTATTTACCATGACTGTTTTGTGTCACTTTTAAAATTTTTCAAACTTCCCTCCTTTTTTTACAAATGTAGGTGAGACTTGGATATTATGGCTCATATGGTCATAAAATGTTTTGTCATTTGCATCATTTGTATACATTGTTATATAATGTAATAATTATTGTCCAAATCACCAAACACAAAAATCAGATCTGAAGAAGTTCATTATTTATCATGACTATTTTGTGTCACTTTCAAAACTTTCTTCCTATTTTTTAAAAATTTAGATGAAACTTGGATATTATGGTCCATATGGTTATAAAATGTTTTGTCATTTGCATTATTTGCATATAATGTAATAACTATACTCCAAATCACCAAACACAAAAATCAGATCTGAAGAGGTTAATTATTAATCACGACTATTTTATTACATACTAGTATGGATAGAAAATAATATTCATAAATAGTTTAAAATTGCACCATAAATTTAAGTTGATATAAAATGCCTCGAGCGAAATATATGTAGAGCTGAAAATACCGACCTATTATGCCAGATAGTAATTTAAATAGTAAAATAAATGTTCCAAGCAAATTAGAAACCCCAACGTTCCCATGCACAATCCACCAAACTATCTCATTTTATTACATGACCGAGATAAAACCAAACGGACAAAGAATGCTCGAGCTCGCAGCAAAATTCATTTGCAAAACCGCAGTATCTCCAAGCTATGCGGATATTAGGTAGATTACGATATCATGATTTTCGAGATACTTACATAACCAAAAACATTATATAATAATTCTACCTAAAATTTGTTACCTTTTTTAAGTACTTCAGTTCAGTTTGATTACAGACAATAAAATTATATATTAAGTATAACTAAATCTAACGACCTTGACATGATTTTAAAATTAATCTTAATTTGAAAAGTCTTTATTATTTCATTTTCAGTTTTACGATTACAAAATTTATTTTTTTCAGATCTAACTTTGAAACTTATCTATAGTGTAGTTAAATAATCTTTTTTATATATTAACAAAAAATATATTTTTTACAGACAATTGTACAACAAAATTCAGATAAATTTCGTTACATCGTAATTAATATCTTTTCGGTTATATCATATAATTTTAAATTAATTGAACTTAATACTAGATTATTTAAATATTTTGTGAGGGCAGAAAGGCCAATTTTATTTTTTTTGCTGCAATAATTATTATTATTATTTTGTGAAAAAATATGTGGAAATTAAAATAAAAAAAAAATTATGTTAAATTTCTGTACATCAATTAATAAAGCATTGTTCAAATAAACTGTCAATTGCAGCAATAATCTTTATAAACAGGTTACAGCCCATTTCTATTATTTTTTTTTGTTCGAATATCAAAATATTGATAAATTTCATAAAATGTTCATTCCCATTATTATCGCAAATATTCTTTTTCATCCATTCGTTTTTCTGCCACGTTCAGCAATGCAATGAAATTATTTATGTGACAAACGGTAGGCCGTTGACAGGTTACGTCACGGCATTTTAAAATGTTATAATTGATTTAAATTCGTTCCGCAGACTGGACGGGTAATTATCCCGTTTGCTGCGGATTCGCATGCAAAGTTGGATGTAATTCGGCGCGCTTTCATTATTATGTAACAAAACCATCGTTAATTAAAGCGGAGGGGCTGCGCTCGTCGTCACCGCCAAATAAACAGATATTTGGGGATGTGACTGTTTGTATGTCTATGTTTAATGCGACTAAGCTTCCGTTAAATTGCCTTAGCGGAAACGTAGGGCCTTTATGCTCCCATCAAAATCACTTCAAACAATATTACCTAATGCATTTGTGTGCATCATTAGTAAATTGCGGAATGATTCAGATGAACACCTTCCACATTTACCTTTGATATTATATTCTATTGATTATATTTAATGGTTATAAACCTTCGAAACTTGATCGCAGCAATGCTTTTAACACTACAAATTGCTTAATTAACACCAGAAATATTTAAACTATATTTGTTGAAATAAAAGATAAATATTAATAATTACAAGAATCCCATCTATTGGACAATGCATAAAATAATTAAGTTGAAGTTGAAATTTTGTATTTCAATGTTTTACAGTTTCTTTAGTAATCATTTTGTTTCATTAATAATTAAATGAATAAATATTAAATATTATTATTTTGTTGCATATTTATTTGCGTCTTTTAGGAACATTCAGAAAAATCATAATGTAGTGCCAAAAATGGAGTAAAAATTGACATTAAGTGAGACGTTAAATTTGGATCCTCCCAATTTCATTTTTCATGATTTTTGACGAATTTGATTCAAATAAATGCTTTACTCTTCTATGAACATTTTCTTCATACATTTATCACTATTTTTTCAGGAAATTTTGTATGTTGATTTTTTATAAATAACTGAATAAATACTAAAATCTATTTTCTTGTTGTATATTTCCGAAACATTCCGAAAAAGTCTGAATTACACCTTTTCATTGCTAAAAATGGAATCAAAATTGACTTTAAGTTGATTTTGAATTTTCCCAATACATTTTTTCCATATTATTTTACGAATTTGATTTCAGTAATGGTTTAACTCTTTTATAATACGAACATTTTTTTCATAAATTGACCACAATTTTTTTCAGGAATTTTTTTATATTGATTTTTTACATTTCCTTTGACAATAATTTTAATTCATAAATAAATAATTCAATAAATACTTAAAACTGTGTAAACTAAATAATAATATTAATGTTTATTGCAGCAATAAATTATAAAAATGTTAAAAAATAAACTCAATACAATAAAATAAAATTCCACTGTTGCAAAAAACTATTTAACATAGGTCTTTCTGCCCTATGTTTATGTTACACATTTATTTGTGTCTTTGACAAATATTCTGATTAAAATTTATACATTTTCAGTACCAAAAATGGATTAAAAATTAAATTTTTTTTTTATAATTTTTAACGCATTTCATTTCACTAAAGGTTTTACACTTTTCTTTATAAATTCACCACTATTTTTGTAAAACAAAAATACTTAGAAGCATTTTTTTTCTTTAGAACTTAGACTTAACTTATAATAAAAAAGATATTTTTAGAGGTCAAAATTATTATATTGCTTCTTTTTTTAAAGAAAGTTGCAGCTGCCTTTTTTATCACTCGGCCTCTAATAGATTATTTATTGTTGGTAAGATTCAAACTATCACTTAACGTCAATTGCAGTAGTCAAGTGCAACTGAATCTAACGAATTTTAAGGAAAAACTATTACAAAATTCAATTTCTGTAACGAAAGTATTTTTGTAATCATTTATTACATGGTTGGAAATGAATTCAATTACACAATTTTAAACCAAGATGCAGATGAACTGTTTAGAATAATTTTAACTAGAATATAGTGATAATAAAATTGATAAAATATATGCATAAAAACGTAACTATAATTCTCATAATAAAATGTATGCTATTATATTATAGTGCATTTTTTATATAATTGAGATTAATTCAAAAGCTTCTACATTTTGTCTAGTTTGTTGGCACAAATTTGTACACAACGTTGTAACTTTGCCTTTTTTAGTCGCAATCTGAAGATGATGAAGCTCGTTAAATGCCTTGTCCTCGTACCAAGTAGACCCAGTTTTGTAGTTGCTAACCTCACGTATATTAAAGGTGCTCGAAGTTTATTCTCGAAGCTTCTCCCATAACGCTACCCTGATAAATTACCGCCGGTATTGCAATGCGGTCTAAAACCTTGTTGCTTTGACCCAAATCGCATCCCCCTTAATCACTACTAATTAAGTTTAACTATTTACCTCACTAAATTCTTCTAAACAAAACAAATCATACTTTCAAATTACTTCAAACAGAAAATATAATTTAAGTCTTAATATAAATCCATTTTAAACAGTAACATTTTTTTAAATTATTCCTATTCCTGTCTTGTTCTTACAGACAACAAAGTATCGAAATTCATAAATATAAGAAGTAATCACATTTTGTTGTGCAATAAATTAGTAAACTTATTTGCAATCAATAGACCATTTGATTGAAGTTGTAGACTACAATTACATTTTTGAATGGAGCATAATGGTAAAATTTAAGGGGCCATCAAATTTGAATTTGGTGCCCCATGAACAAAATTTAAATCTTAGTTTTCAAGTAATAATAATTAAAAATAACTTATTTTATGAATTCTTTGGGTACTTTTGGTTCATGGGCCCTATTTACCAGATAATAATTTCCGAATGGGTTTCATTAAGAAATTAAAATTTATTAATATTTTCATTCATAAAAATTTATTATATAAGAAATAAATTGAAAGTTTTCAATGTTCTTAGATAAATAAAATTGTATAAAGAAGTGAACGCAGTAGATATTCAAAAATGTTATATCTCCGAAGTTGTATTTTAAATAAAGATTTATGTTATTGCTTGTAGTCAATAAAACAAGAGCAGTAAAAAAATAAAGCGTCAGACATATTTTGCCTTTACTTACTTTCGTCAATATTCCTTTTGTGTGAATTTCACGTATCTTCCGGAACATCAAATATGATCGGTCTGCAAATGCCCTCGGAGGGTGAAGGTCCTGGTTTCTGGCAGGACAATCCGGGCTCGCAGCTTCCGCTGAAACCCTGCTCACCCCCGCAGGGCTCACCCTCGGTCCTGGCGCATTCCTGACAACATCTGCAACACACGAATACAAAGGAAGATGTTACATGCCAAACGCAGTTTTTCCGGGCGGAAAAAGGAAGTCGAAAAAAAAGAGAAGAGAAAATTGGAAGAAGAAAGTTCGTGAAAAATTGCCGCCTCATTTATTATTCCATAACCTCAGATGGGACAAAAAAAAATACACACAAACTCACACATATACACATATAAACCTAATTTTAATTCTATTCGCTTTTACCGAACTTTCCAGCAGGACCCAAAGCATTGTTCGGTCCTGCGAAACTTTATGACATTATATCTGGTAATTTATTATTAAACTTTATTCCGCAGCTATAATTATCATTTTCCAGCCGATAAATCGCGGCCCGGATTCGTATTACGTAATTTCCCATTTGTTTGTCTTTTTTTTAATTCGTTGTTGCGGCTGCTGCACGTTGCACCGGAAAAAAATTATATAATTTTGTACATGGACATGTTTGAAACTTGAATACATAAATTATATGGTGGAAATGAAACGAGCCGAAAATTTATCCGAAACGTAGTTTGGGTGTGAAAAAAAAAATATATATGAGAGTAGTGTATCCAGCGAACATTTATAACTGGAGGTAATTAATATTCTGTTTCTGAAACTAAATTAATTAAAGCCGAAATACGTTTCGTTATCGTGTCTCCTCGAAACTGAAATATGAGATTCCTCACATTTCGTTACGTGTGAAAAAAAATAGCTAACGAGAAACATTTATTTTTTATGATCTACAGCAAGTATTTTTGTAATTTTCTTTTCGATTTATAAATATTTTTAATTATAATTTATTCGAAAGAAATAAAAAAACAACAATTACATCCAATTCGAAATTTCCACCAATTTAACTCAAATTTTGACAATAGTTAATTCTTACAAAATGAAGTAAAAAACACATAACATGTAAATAGTGCGCTTGGTTTTTTGTTAGAAATAAATAATATACTTAAATAAAATCGAAATCATCAAATTATTATTTTCATCAAAAAATATGTAAAATATTTTCAATTTTACATATTTTATAATGAAAATAATATTTTTTTGGTTTAATTTCTTTGGATAAGTATATATTTTTATTCATCATCATTTTAGAAATAAGTGTATATAGAATAAAAAAATACCTCGCTTAGTCCGGCTTCAAACATCCGAATTCCCTATAGCCTCGTTTGAAAATTTCAGAAAATAACTAAATATTAAGTAAGTATTTTTTAAACATTTTTGTTTTCTTTATACAATCAAGTTTCTTTATATTTTTTATGTATTTAGTTCCTTCATAAGTCCGGTTTCAGAATTGCTGTATATTTGATTATATACATCATTGTTAGAATTAGTTTTCAGTTTCACACTTTGTAACTAAAATATAAATGAATCATAAGGAAACTTTCCCTCTAAGTGATTCCCTTATTGAGAATATCTATTATTTTATTTAAATTGATGGTAAGTTGGAAACAGTTCAAGCAACTAGACTAGTGTAATCAGAGCACCTATAATTTTGAATAAAAGTCATCCCCATTATTATATCCACCCCACGAAAGGGTTAAACCATGAACTAAAGGACATTCAATATTACAACGTTTCAATATAATAATCCGAGAGTTTCCACCGATTGTTGCTCGAATATATTGCATGTTCTGACTGTAATTAGGGTCAACCATGCCGACAAAGTTCGTAAATTATAGAATTTAATCATTAAATCATACGTTTAGAGTGGACTTGAAATATATATAAAATGGATTATTTATTCAATAAATAATTTGATTTATCTAAAAAAAACACTTATACAATTGTTTCACAAAAGTAGAGGTTGCAAACTTTTTTTAATATTATTTAACCAATTATATTAATCAAAATCAATTAAAAATAAAAAATATCACAATTTTGTACAGAATGATTATGTTTCTATTTTTTTTTTTTTTTTTGTAACTAATAAAACTTGAAATATTATATAATCCCATAAATTCAATTAAACTGCAATGCAGTCATGAAAAATGTTTTCGCTGCATAAGCTGAACTAATTGTGTTATATTTTTGTATTATTTATTTAATTTTTCATAATCTTTTTATTTACAAATCACAATTAGCAACGCGATATAGCTGCACTGCAGTAATCTTTAAAACTGTTTGCGTTTCTTACCTTGAACTTATAATTATAGTTTTTTTTATTTTTATGCTTTTATAAAATATTAATTTGTGGATCAAAATCTGTTTAACTATTATATAAATCTACACACGAATGCAATTTCTACATATGTATATAGTAATTTGAATAACAACAAATATTAATTATGAAAACATACATTCTTATTCACAAATTTGATTTAAATTCTTTTGCAATTAATAGTTGATTATTATTTTCTCTTGTTATAAATATTAACTATATTTTACCAATTTTTACTGTTTTAAATATAAATATTCACTTTAACAATTCATCTTTATATAAGCAAACAAATTCAATTAAATCTTTGAAGTTTTTATTTATTCTATCGGAGAAAATCCTTCAAAATTTGGAGTAGTATTCACTTAAAAAAGTTGTGAAGGAGTGAATTCAAGTTGAGGCCCCGATGACTAAAGGTATTATTATTTTTTTTATAATTAATTGTATGTTTGTTTTTTTTTTAATAATTTTGTACTATAATAAATGTTTATTATAATTATATGTTTATTTTACATTTTATTTGTTCTAAATTTATATTCTAAATTGTTTTTTATGAATAAAATTACGTGTTTAATAATACTCGAATATTACATAAATATAATCGATTGGCATGCACTTGACCCAGAACCACTGTCCTTAATAATTTCTACCTAAAATCAATACATAATATTCCATTTAATAATAAATGTGCATAATCCAACAAATAACGTCTGCATTTCTCTAATAGTTTTACATTTCTATAACAGAATTTATTAAAAAAAAAGAAAATTTAGTAAAAAAATATTAAAAAAATAGTACTGAATATAATAACTCATATTATTTCAGTTGGTATTTAGAAAAAATAATTTCACATACTTATTTATTGAATTATTAGAATATAACACCTCACTCAATAAGTTCGTAGGATGACATATAGATGTGGCATCTATCGATAAATCCATATGATTTTTAGGAAGTAGCAACCTTCGGACGACGCCTGTCAAAATTTCATAGCAATTTGACGTTTAGTTCACAAGGTACAGTGGTTTTAGTAACACTGCTTTTGTAAATTTCAAAACAATTACAAAACAATTACAAAAATCTGAATTTGATAAATTTGTTGATAAAACATTGCTTTTTGATGAGAAAAAATACCGTTCAAGCAAAGTCTTCTTCATTGTCTGTTCTGTTATTACCACTTAACTATTTAACAATTTATGGTAGAAAAGTGGTTTGCTGATTTTTTATCGAGGCGCCATCTATATATCAACCTACGAACTTATTGAGTGAGGTGTTAAAGACAGAAAATTTTCGATAATTAGAAAGGACCAATTTTGTAATTATTATTAAAAGAAGTTTAAAATTACAGTACAAATGCAGCTATAATTTAAAATATAATATTATTAACTAAAGCGTAAAATTGGTATATGTTAGTACATAAATCTGTATCTATACTATATGTAAAAAGTGTTGTCAGATCCAAGTATTATTTATCATGGAGTACAATGATTGAACTGGCAGTTTCAATTGTACAATGTACTGCCATGTGTACGTAATAGTTGGCACGCCTGACATACATTTATGTATCAAGTCACGCATAGTGTGCATTCAACATTAAGTGAACATGATTTAATAATTTATGAATATACACACAATGAGCTATTGACCGTCCGTCTTTTACTATTATAATTATAGTATTAAAATAAAATGTATTATAGACATAAAAAAAATGATATTTATGCATATATAAAATGCTGACTTTATGCCTTTTTTATTACTATATAATCCGGGTAATTTCATGTACTAGAATATCTGAAACCAAAGAAATCGATGAACTAAATACATACCAAAAAAAATGACCTGATTGAACAAAGTGAAAAATAACGACCATTTATGTACGAAAAAATTTTTTTTTTAGAAATTGATGTATGATCCCTGAGATAGTACCAGCTCTGGACATGGGTGTTTCAGAAAATAACTGTACTTCATCGCGAAGTAGGAGGATGAACAGTGTGGTATTACGAAGAAAATGACAGTCCAAAGTATACATTTTTCAGATGCTGTAGATGGGCTAAGAGGAGACACGAGGTGGACGCTGACATTGGGGTACCGCTTGAACTAGAAAACTTAGTAGCTGAAATGCTGCTGAAGAGTGAAGAAAACAGGAATGTCATAGTGAACTAGGATGAAGAGAGCCAACGAAAAAAGCAGTCACTCTTCATCGTGAATCCAGTTGTGAAATGAAAAAGATCAATCAGAAATTCAGTGCAATTACAATAAATAGTATTATTGTATAATGATGAAGTGGAGAAGTTTTAGTGGGTAAGATTCCCACAGTACTACAAGTAGACGAGTTGTCACTATGCAAGATTTCCTCTCCTCTCAAAACAAGAAAAAAGGTTTCTTGCCTGTCGTTTTATAAATATATATTGTGGGCCGCAAGCGGCCCGCGGGCCTCGTTTTTGACATGCTTGCTGTACAAACTTATATCACTAAACACAATTATTCATATAAGAAAATCATGTGTGTATCCTATTATACATTATAAATAAATAATGTTTGCAAGTTGTACATGACCAACTTTAAATTCTCCAAAGTTTCTACGCGTTGTATTTCACGCTTGGGGATATATTCAACATTTATCAAGACACAATGCAGCGTTGTAAATAAGGCGCTATAATAAATACATATAACTGCTGGTGTATGATACGCGGTACGTATACAAACAATATAACGTGAATTGAATTTGCCGAAACGGCAAAAAATATTATGTGCATAGAATCCGACAATTAGCGTAATAGATAATTGAATTTACACCGAAATATACTTTCAGTGCCGGAAATTGCAATATTAAAACAAACTGAGGCTTATATTATACAAAAACCGGATTTTTATATAACCGGTTTTCGATTTATTTCCATTAATAAAACGATAGTAATTTTAACCGGTTTTTAAATTTTCAAAAATAGAAAAAACTATTCGAGGACTTTAAAAACCAATAAAAATAAATAGTATTTTAAAATTTTCAAACCGTACTATAGTGAATCCAATAGTGCTATTTATTTATTGAAAAACTATAAAAATACACGAAATCATAATAAAACTATAACAAAATGTATAATAGTAAAAATATGACTTAAAAAACAAACAAAAAGATAGATAAAAGATATTACAGTTTAATTTGAATAAAGAACGATAGATATAGAAGATATAATTCTTATGAATTTACATAATTAATAATGTATATATTATTTTTATTTAATATCTAAAACCGGTTTTTACAAATTTATCCAAAAATACCGGTATTTAAAAACCGATCAAAGAGAATGCATATTACATTTGACCTTGCTCTCGATCTTATTCTCTTTTCTTTTTTTTTGCCTCCACAATTTCGTTTTAATTTTCCGCAGAGTTTTTCCATGTATGGATTTTCGTCTCGCACACGACATATCCCAATCGCTAATTTCCCCCGGCACATTCAATCACGCACGTTTCATGCAGCACGGATCCTTAAATCCCTGAAAGAAAGCAGCGAAATTGAAAGAAGGAACCAAAAAGAAAAAAAAAACGATGTTGTAATTTCGCGAGAGAAAACAAACGAAAAATGAAACAAAATAATAAGCGAATTGTCTGCGCCATTTATTAGCCTGCTTTCTTTTCGTTTCGTCCTTCGAGCGTAACTTCCGGTTTCCCCGTGAAAGGGCGCTCTCCCTCGGCCACTCCGGCAAATAAGAATATATTACGTAATACGGCATCCGCTTCTACCTTTACGTAGTTTTTCGTTCGCAAAACGTGCAGGGGAGAGGCGAAAAAGGGATGACTGTGAAAAGACAAACACGGGGAAAAAAAGAAACTGCCTTGCGTACATTAAGGGTGAAACTTTTCATTTCGCCTCCATTCCACGACCTGTATAATTCACCGCGTTTTCCCATTAAACACTTACGTAAAAAATGTAACGAAAGAAATATAAGTATCTGCGCACACATACATAAAAAATATATATTCGAAAAAAGTAAATAAAAATGAGATTGACATTTTCGCGTGTCGCCAAAGTTAAGCGTCATTAATTTCTCCTCTCACGTTCGCCACTCGTGATAAAGTTATAATTTTATTTGCTTGTTTCTTTTATTTCTTTATTATTATAATATTATATAAATATTAAAGTGTGTGTATGTACGTGACCGCACCAAAAATAGGTAATGTTAAAATTATATTTGGACTGCCTAACCGGTTTGTCGCATTCCCTATTTTCTATAATTAATCACATTATGTGACGCAAATAAGAAACAAAGCAGAATTTTAATTTCAGGTATTATTTCCGCACCAGAAATTGACCGCTAATCTACCCTAGACAAGTTTGGCAACTTATATGAAGTTTAAATGATGCTATTAGAAGTTTCAAACCAAAGCATCTAAATACTAATTGATACGTTCTGTCCTAATTTGTTAATTTTCTCGATTAAATATTAAAATTTCTTCAATGCTATTCCAAAACTGGATACTTCCACTCTCAATGCAAAATAGTTGAAATAATCTTCATAATAATTCAGGAAATATTTCTGAAGATATAAAATCATCTAAACCTATACTTCCAATAATATCATAAGACAGTTTATTGTGGTTTACCTGAAAAAATGGACACTTAATAGACAAAATAATAGTTTTTACATTTACCGATCATCTAGTGCAGACCAGCACTTGATGCACCAGCAAAAAAATCTAAACCTAATTTAGGAATGGCTATCAAAATCAGTGTCATCTTCACCATAAGAAATGATTCCTGTCCACAAGTAACACTTAATGGAAAAATAATACCGACTAACAAAGTTTAATATCTGGGTATGCATCTAGATAGACCAGGAAAGACTACATTCTGTCTGAACATACGAAATATAGTTGTGAGGAAGCAGTAAAACGTCTAACATTGCTATTTTACAAAGATTCCAATCGAAGAACCTAAAAAGGATTATTGGTGCTCCATGGTATATTACAAACAGGATAATTTTCAAGGATCTTCAAGTGGAAATAGTGGTGGAATCTATTTTGATAAACTATAGCCGATACCAAAATAGACTAGAAAAATATCCAAAGCTGTTGACAATAGTTTAACAAAATTGAGATTCAATAACTAAGAGAAAATTTCTTATGTCCTATACAATTATGTAAATTGTTAAATAATTTACTGAAAGAATTCTTATAAAGTAGATTATAAATAAAATGGATGTTAAAAAACTAATTTATATAAAATTTAATATATTAAGAAAAGTAATAAAACAATATTTCCCTTCAATGATGAAAATGCATTTCTTATAAAGAAACTATATTTTACAGGAGAAAATTGCAATTACAAAGATATTTCTGTTGTTTTGCAATGAATTCTTGAGTAGTTGTTATTTAATTTTATGAGCTGCTATATATATGTCCATTAATGTAATGTAATTAGTTTTATGTATTTCTTTTTAATGTTTCAATTTTGCGAATGGAAATCTTACTGCGAATCCTACAAATTATTCAAGAACGTGATGAAATCTCGTTGCCGGGAGGCGCAGCTCCATCCCATCTCACACTGAGAGAGCATCTTCTTTATGGGCTAATTAAATAAGCAATGGTGGAAAGTTTTTGCATTAGGACCAGCGGAGCCGATGGCGAAGAAATTGGGCCCTAATGGACGGGTACATGCGTGTATTTTGGAAATGGTTTTTCGGGATATTTTAGAGCCACATTAGACATGTTCATATACGACCGTCGGAAATTACCGTGTCCTCCGCTCAGCATTACACGAACTATTAGCTCCAGTTAAACCTCGTTCCACTTTTCACCCTCCCGAGAAAATGGGATGCCTCGCATAGCGTAATTATGATTTCGTTGCGTAACGACGCCCCGTCGTTCATCGGACGTGGGGAAAATTTATTCGCGTCGCCCGTCGGAATGCGTCATGCGAATTACCAACTTTTCCACACATATAATTAAAACCGTAACCGCATCCGACAAATCCACAGTCTAATTAATTTCCAAAATTAAACTGGATTAATTCATTTAATGCAACAATCGATTTAGTTCTTTCTTTAACTATTTACAAATATCAATATGATCATTTTTATATATATTTTTATTTATTTACTTAACTTTTTTTATTAACCCATTTAAGACTAAAGGTCTATCGACCGCCTATGAAATATAACACCTCACTCAATAAATTGTAAGATGACATATAGATAGCACCTCTATCGACAAATCCATATATTTTTTAGGAAGTACCAACCTTCAGAGGACACCTGTCAAAATTTCATGGCAATTTGACGTTTAGTACACAAGTTACAGTGATTTTAGAGAGGCTACTTTTGTAATTTTCAAAATAATGGAAAAATCTGAATTTGATAAATTTGCTGATAAAACATTACTTTTTGATGGGAAAAAATACCGATCAAACAATGCAAAGACAAATAGTTGAGAAGTGGTTTTCTGAAATTCAGTTCTGAAAATTACAAAAGTAGCGTCACTAAAACCACTGTAACTTGTGAATTAAAATTTAATAAATATAAGTTATAAAAAATCTTTCAGTTTTCTATTGAAAGATCCCAGTTTATAATAATTATTTTTCAAACCAAAAATTTCAGATTTACAACTAATTTAGTAAAAATTGGATATAAATTAAATTACGCGATCTATATCCATAATTAGTTCAACATATTATAATTAAGTAAATTAGGAGATGATTTTAACAAAAAAAGAATTAAAAAAATAACATAAAAGATATATAAAAATACTACATCAATTAATTTTTTTTAAAATCGATGGATTAACTAAATCTATTTGAAGTAACCTTAATTGTATTGACAGTAAATAAACAAAGTATTAATTTAAGTACCAAAATTTAGAATAATTATTGAAAATGTTAAAGCTTGTAATTCAATTTTCAATAAAATAACTCGTTATTTCATAAAATATCTACGGTAGTTAAAATTTAGAACAGTTTTCAGTGGTAAATTACAGCAATTTGGATAAAAATGAATTATTATTGAGATGTTCATTTAATTCCTCAAGTTACAATATTTGTTCCGTCTATTTATTTCATACTTTATTTTGTACAAATACGTTATTTTACAAAATAACTAAATAATATTATAAAACACAACTTAACATTTAATAATATATGTATTTTGAGTAATAACTAGTTATTTTATAGAATATCAAAATTATAAGCTTTAACAGATGATATAATGCTTTAGTCATCAAAAAATTAAGAAGAATGAAAGTGATAATAACAAAATTTCACAGCAGACAAAGAATTTACGTTATCATAAATAAATCGCGAAGTAATGTGAAACCATTTTTATACGATATTAAAAATCGAACACATATAATATTAAAACGGTCTTGATAGAATAAAACTCCGTTTTATGACGCGATAAAATAACGTGGATTTCGTTTTATTCCTGTCATATCGTATTCGTCCATCGAGGGATGACCGTTTAATACATTTCACGTACTAAAATAGTAAATCAATGTCAAATACATATAGAAAAAAATACTGTAATTCCGTTTCAATAACGAAGCGCCTTGGAAAAGGAACTGTTATTACCGCAGCAATTTCTAATCAATATTTAATCCGGCAAACAATTCTTCTTTTTTTTTGTATCTGCACCATGTAGTTTTATTAGCATTATTAACATGAATAATTGAATATATTGAAATATTTTTTTCAAAAATATTTTTAACTATAGAAAAAAATCATGCAAATTAATATTGAGCATATTTATAATTAAAATTACGTTTTTGCATACGTCAGATAAAATCCATGTTAGCCACCACCCTCGTACTAATTAAATTTTAATCTCGGAATTTATTTAAGCCGAAATTTATAATTTATCACTTTAAGTAGTTTTGACTCATTTAAATATTTGATGAAACGCCCAACCGACTGAATGATTAATAATTGCATTTTGTTTGACAAATCGAATGTAAAATTAGTGATGATTCAAATTAAAATTATCACTTGTCTACTACATATTCGCATTACATATTTAGTTAAAATTATTTTATGGAAACACCTACAAATTAACTTTTTTTTTTTAGATTCTTCAAACATTTAGGAAATATACGTAAATTTGTTAATCTAATAAAAAAAAAGAAATTAATCCCAAATATTTCTTTTTCTCTTTTACATATTTTTTTTTAATATCTTAACAAATTGATTTACTAAATGATGAAAAAACGAATAAAGTGTAAATTAAAAAATATAAGACAAAATAAAATACAAAACAATTAAATGTTTATTTTTATTCAGTAGAAGATTAATTATGTTCAAATGATAAAATCCACAACAATTTATATATATTCATTATAGAAAATAAATCGATTGAATTAAATTAATAATATATAAAAATTATAATAATAAAAAATATTTTTTTTTATAATTTTTCTCTCAAAAAAATAATGTATAAAAAATTTAATTTTAAGGAAATTGAAAGCATAAGAACAATTTAATTGTCTGCTTTTCTAGATTCTACCATTAAATTTTACTTAAATTAAATATTAAATTTCGAATTGTAAAATGTTTATACTGAAATAACAAGGGTAATTATCCATTTTCTCCAATTAATGTCATCCGTGATCTAATTTAATTTAATGTTCCAAATAAATAAAACAAGACTTTACCCTTTCCTGTTTGTTTCCTTAATAGTGATAAATGGATTTACTTAATGATTCATTAAATTGAATTAATGAGTCTCTAGAGTTTATTCAAAATATTTAAATATAAATTTTATTAATTTTCTATTTTTAATTACTATTTTTATTAAATGCAATTGAGTTATTTAATACAAAAAAAATAATTTTATTTAGAGAAAAAAAATCAGTTTTAGATTTATGTGAATTATTATTTTTTTACATTGATGACTTTTTTTGTAAGTAAATTAATGCCTTTTTGCAAAGACACATTAAGGTTATCAGCATCAAAATATATTCTTAAATTCTAATATTTTCGTGTCTATCAAAAGTTCTGCTTTATCCTGTATCCTTTATCCTAATGAATTATACGAGTTTCAATATTATTTTTCAAACTATTACACGTAATTTTTTATCATAATTATTTTACATTTAATAATAGTAATAATTAATATATTATTTATTACATAAAAATGGAAATATCTAGTTATAAACTACAATTACAAATAAATGGTTACCTGTAATCGGAACAAAGGGCTTATCCATTCTAATTGTTCATAGGTAAGCTTTAATCCATTTATATAAAGCTACCCTGTATGGACCTGACCTATACTATTATAAGCTTAACTAATGTGGGTAATGCTAAATTACACTATTTAGAGTAGTAATTAATGAATCAATAATTGAATTTCAGTGGATGTATTTGAAACAAATACCTCAATTTTGTATATAGGAATGAATGAATGAATGAATTATTATGTATTATTATTACAAATATATTATATTTTTGTCACTTTGAAAATTTCAAAATAAAAACAAAAATAAAATAAAACATAGTAAACAATTTTTGAATACATAAAATACATGTTTTGTGCGGTTTATTTTTATAAGTTTAATTTTTCGATTAGTCCGATTTCAATCAGTCCGGAATATTTACATAACTTCTACTTTTATGTTTTAGTTAAATAGTAATTATTATATTTATGCAAAAGTAACAGATATTAAAGTAAACATAAAACGGAAATAAAAACACAAAACTATTTTTTTTCATGTAATAATGTACTTTTTTTATTTCATACTTTTTTATCTATATTGTTGAAATAGATGCAATAATAACATTAAATGTATTTCTATAAATTATAAATTTAAAACTGTTTTTCATTAATTGAAACTTTAAGTAAAATAATTCCTCTTTTCTTAAGTATAAGTAATGAAATCTCTGATGGATTAAGTCCAAATGTAAACGTCTCTAATTTATTTATTAAAGTAGTCTTTTGCCCAAGTATCCAGCGCTGATCCACGCCTTTGTTATTTTTCGCAGCATCCCCTTCGTAGATTTATCCGTTAAATATTTAAATGTTCTTCGGTTCGTCCGATTAAAAGACAATTTGGATGCGAAGCCCCAAATCCCTTTTCGCGCGCCCCTTAAACATTTTTTCGCGATCGATTTATGCAAATCGCTGCACGAACCCCTAATTGAATTAACTAACGCCCCCCGAACGCGGAATTATGAATTGTAGAATTCCCTAAGCGACTTTTTCAATTGCCCATACAAAATATACACATTCTTTTATCATCAATTGAGTTAAATTTGAATATTCAAATGAGCTTTTCATTACTCTTAAAAATAATGATAGTCATTGGTGCAAGGAGATAGAAGTGTTGGGGCTTAAGATTTAAAGAGAGGTAAAGGCGTAGCGTCAATTTCAATCAGCTGATTCTATAAACTGATTAGCTGATGCGATTTAGGTCCTGACATGAGCCCTGCTCGGATTCCTTCGCCTTCAAGGATAATTGTTAAGTTGGGGAAAATGTTTTGATGCTTATCCTGTTCCCATTTTATTTTTTCTTTCTCCAATTCTTTCCTCTTCGTTCTTTCTCGAGCCTTCCTCCTCTCAACGCCAGGATGAAATTGGTTAATGCATTTTAAAGAAAATTGCGGCTGCTCGCGAGGACGTCCTAAGATTTCTTTGCCTCGAAATGCTTTCGTTTTAATAAGATTTTTTTCATCGCAATTTTCGTGTTGCTTTACTTTAAACAGAACAAGAGTTTGCTTTTTTTTTTTCCTGTTTACACTGCGAGCGGATGGAATAAAATGAAAAAAATAAAATTACAGCAGTTTTATCCGATTTGGCTGCGGGTAGTTAAAAGTCATTTTCGCATCGAATTGAATGAATTAGGGGAAGCCTCGAAACTAATTGGTGGTTGGTTATTTTATCTTGGGTCCCTGTCTGCATTGTTGGCGTTTTCAGCGGAACGCAGGGAGCGAAATTGAAAATTCAATTGAAAACCCTCCAGCGGGTGGTATAAAAATATTCGGGCGAAAATGCCGAAGCGAAATATAATGCAAAAAAGATATGATTACATTTTTACGTTTCATCTCATATACACTTGCCGCCGTTTCATTAATTGGTCACAAAAAAATAAAGCGAAAGACAACATTGTTGAAATGATATTCAGTTTTTAATATCAATTAGGACTTATTATTTCACATGTAGTCTCACAGATTTATCTAAATATATCAAATTATGTAAATATACTCATAACTCGTTTATCCATTAAGATCCATTCCACAAAAGCAAAACTTTAATATATAAATATATAATATAAACTGAAAAACTATCAAATACTGAATTATATAACATTCTCTTCCATTCATCACCATTTTCAAAACTTCTGATCATATTATGTAAAACTTAAATTTGTATATTAAATTATGGATTTCGTTATATCAAAACGTCGTTCTCAAAGCTAAAGTTAAACAATATGTAACTGTAATACTAAAAGTCGTTAATCAACGTTTTATAATATGAAAAACAAGATCCTCTCTTCTATTCAAGAATTCAGTACAAATTAGTATTTAATGTATAATGAAAATGGTTATATTTAACACAAAAATAATGTTAGATCATAATTATACACAGTACCTTAGAGGTATTCCTTACAATTACATATTTATATAAATGTTATTATATATTATTATTATAAATACATTATATTTTTTTCAAGTCAGGATTTTTTTAGTCAAAACAAAAATAAAATTGAAAAAGTATCGTAAACAATTTTTTAATACATAAATTATATATTTTATATAGTCAAGACACTTTTAATCTGGTATATTTTTATAAGTATTTAACTTTTCGATTAGTCCGATTTCATTCAGTCCGGAATATTGGCAAAATTAATTCCATAATACTACAAGATACGATAAATGTTAACGAAATGATTTTAAAATGATTTCGTAATTTGTAGTGTTTGGTACATCACATAACTTTTTAGAAATATGATATAATAAAAAGCAATAAAAACAGCAGTAGAAATAAGTCAATCAATATATCAAGAAGATTTTAACTTACAAAACATTACTAAAAATTATTAAATCATAAATTCTGAAGTTATTAGAAAAACTATTGAATAAAATCAGTTTTAGACACAAACATATATTCTCCAAAAATACGAAGAAAACTTTATGTTAATTTTCAATATTTTCAATAAAAAAAGAATTTTATCGATACTCTTGTAATACAGTTTTGATATAGCGTGAAACAGTAAGTGCTCTTCTGTTTTTATATAATTCAACTTAATTATCTCAAAAACTATTTGCGAAGGAAACGAAAATCTAATATTTAAAGGACAAAAAATTGATGACATTAGTTGATACATTTACCAGAATTTTATTAGTAGAAGAAAATATGACGTAAAAATTCGATTTTAATATTAATTAATATTAATTCTGAGTTTTTTTTATAATGCATTTTTTATAATACTGTGTACCAATTAATAGCGTTATAAGACCGTTGATGTTTTAAGTAATGTAAATGAAAGTCCTGAAATACAGTGTATTTTTTTTTATTCAAGAGATTAGACATTTTTAATCAATTTAATTAAATTATCTAATGCTTTCAGTCTAAAAACATTTGAAATATTGGTACTTCATCAATCAAAAAACATCTTCAAATAAAAAGACCAAAAGTAGTAACAAATTAAATTAGACTAAAATACATTTAACATTTAATTTTCCACACAATTTCCTTGAGTATTTTATTTTTCTTAATTTATAAAAGTATTTATGTTTTCTTTTTAATTTTATTTAATAACTTGTAAACTGAATATTAGATAGAAAAAAAAAATGTGTCTGGTCAAAATTAAATAAATTCCATTACAGCAAAATTCCACGACTTGCGTTTAGGATGGAAAGGAAGATTAATTTCAGCGTGCACTTTTTTCTGTCTGTATAATGTTTTCTTTGTTTTTTTTTTTCATAAGGACGCCAGAGGTTGCACAACCCTCGTTCTCCGCATATTTTCAACCCTGGTTTTAACAAAGAAATAAATCCTATTATCCACGCGCACACCCTCGCATTTAAACATATACATATAAATTCGTATATTCAAAAACATTTTCTTTCCGTTGTTGTTTATGTTGTTTTCTTTTTCCGCATTCAAAATTAATCCGGTTGGTAATTCGTCATGGGGGCAACATTAATATATAAGAGAGGGATGAAAATTATATTTTACATTTTCCTCCAATTTTTTTGTTTGCCCCCGTTTTTTCTCTCGTTCATCCACCTTCGGTGCGGCCGCAGGAGCCGCCGCACACGCGCACAGATCCCAAAGTAAAAAAATATTTGCACTGAACAACAAACAAAATAATAATGGTAGTAATTTCAGAGGAAACAACAAAGGCTTTTGATGATGTTTCGTAATAAAGAACATTCATCTACACATTAAACACTCATACCCGATGCAAAGATTACCCTCGCGAAATATCCTTTGATCTCAATTAAATAAATATTAATAGAATTTTTTTGAGAATAAAAGAAAAGTACGAACGAATGAACACGTGAAAAATGTATTAAATCAGCATGAGCTAATTTAATTCAATAATTATTTCAATTAGATTTATACGTAAAGCGTTTCGTAACTAACTACAAAACTTGCTTTAATCCAGTGGAAGTTGTATTGGATGCACTATCGAAGATATATTCTAGATTTGTCTTCAAAGTTCAAAGATTAAAATTATTTTGAAAATTTCAAAAGTAACGTCACTAAAACTACTGTAACTTGTGAACTAAACATCAGATAACCATTAAATTTTGAAAGGCGTCATCTGAAGGTTGGTACTCCCTAAATATCATATGAATTTGTCGATAGAGGCACCATCTATATGTCATCCTACAAACTTATTGAGTGAGTTGTTAAATGAAACTGTGCATGTAAATTTTACAAATTTTGCATAGTTAGTACATAGATTATTAGGTTCATAAATAGGTTCAAAAACTAATAAAAGGAATTTTATATATCATTTAGTAGCAATAATTATTATATAACGACAAATTGTAATAAATTGGCTTATTTACAAAAAAAAACTTTAAATTTATAAATGATTTATCCTTTATTCTCAATTCTGTTGAACTATTATGTGTTTAAAATGAATTATATAATAAGGGGAATGAAGAGAAATCCATTATTATTTATACTTGAATGTTGGGACCACTTTTTGGAATTTATTCTCTTTTAGTGTTCGTTAACTTTATTTTTTAGTATATAATTGAATTTTTTCGTTAAATTTCAGTGTATGCTACTTTTTTTTCAATCAAGGTATGAATGTTACAAAAGAAAATTTAAATTTGAAGACAGAAACCTGCAGGATGTAAACCTGGTAGACCATCTAATTTTCTTGATTTTTTTTGTAAGTTACTGGTCAAAAATGATCTAAGGTTTACGAATGTCAAAATTTGAATATTAATATATCATTGACATTGGGAATTGGAAATGTGGACACTGCATGAATTGTCAGCCGATAATAAGGAATAGAGAAAAACGATTTGCAGTTCTTTGCTGACAAGATACAGAAATTTACACAATTTTACACCGTGTTGCAAAATAGGAAATAAATAACTTTTGTGGCAAAAAAAAATCAAAATTAAGCACAGTGCAAAATCACCTCAACGATTTCTTTATTTAAAACCCGTACATTTATTTAAACTGTCCTAAGAGAAGAAGAAAAATATATTTTGAATTAATATTTGAAAATATATATGAAACAATCAAGATAAAAAAGTAATGTTTTTTTTCAAGTCTTTATATATTAGGAATAAAAAAATATACAAGAACAAAGGGCTATTAATCGTTTAACTATAATATTTACACAAAAATTTTGAAAACTGTTGGTTTGATTTCATAACGCTTTCGGTAACTTCATTCGATAATTAAATATATCAACTAAAAAAGTTTTGATATTTTATTAAAGTTACTAAAATATGAAGTATCTATAAACAGGACTATGTAGACTATAATAATTAAAGCTTCCATTAACGATAAAAAGTTAACCGGTTTTAACAACTAATATGATTCCAAAATTACTAGTTAATTTTCATAATAAATACCGGTAATTATCTTATAATAGTTTAATGACTATCTGAAGTATGTATAAACAGGACTATGTAGACTATAATAATTAGGGCTTCCATTAACGGTAAAAAGTGTTAACAACTAATATTATGCCGAAAGTACTAGAAAATTTTCATAATAAATACCGGTAATTTTCTTATAATAGTTTAAAACTATTCAGATGTAGTCCAATTTTTGCTCAATTCTATAATTTAGGAATATGCATTGATTGCAATTGAATTGAATTGAAATTATCAAAACTGTCATTATCTATCATTGAATGATTGAACATGAGACATTAACCATTGAGCAAATAATGTTGTATTTACAATTAGTGTTAACATTCTGAAATTAAATGCTTATATTTTTTAGAATAGAAATAATTATTGTATGAGCCATAATGAGGTAATCATGAATGGTACTTGTCCCATTTAACAATTAACTATACTAAAGTAGGATTCTCGTGTGATTACAGCTTATTGTTATATTCAAACGTATATATAGTGGGGCGTCGATTGTGAAATGACTTACGTATTCCAATCGAAACACGATTGTGTACTATTCATAGGTTCGAATGTAATTAAAGTTAGATTTATTATAGACTTTTCTGCAACGCTCTCGTCATACCGAAATGGGAACAGAACGGAAACATTGAACACTCTTCTACATTTTTTTTCTTTCTTGTTCTACCACCAACCGACACCGGTTCTTTGCAGCACTCGAAATGAGATTTTAATTGGCGTTAACATTGGTATTGTTCCCCGTATCCCCCGGACGTTTCGGGTCAATTAAAAGGAAATTAGTTAGTTTATTAATTCACTAGATGGGAATATTTAATGAGAGCTTTACATATTATCCCATTAAATCCGAGCAGTTGTCATTAAGGTACATACATGAACGGGGGGCTGTTGGCGGTGGTGGTTGTAGGGTTTGTTTCATTCCGTTCCGCATATCTGGAACGAAGTGTACCTGCAATAAATTGCAGCAGCATTTTACCGAAGGCTCCAACGCTGCCGCTGCCGCCGCCTCCAACTCCACCCGCACACACCCCACTATCTTTCAGATCTGTAGATTGCCAATGTTATTAGTGAATTCCATCCAACGATCGTGCCGATAACGTGAAATATGATGCGCAGCTCTGGAACACGGGATAATGCGAAATTCGCATCCAGGGAGACGTAAAGCACGCGAAACCGGAAGGGCCAATAACATTCGAGAGCTCCGCTATTCCCGCACAACTTTCATGAAATATTATCTAATTTTATTTGTTTCAGTTATACTCGAAAATCCTGATACATTTCCCATTTTATTTCAGCGATTTTCAACTTTGCACTAATCTAATAATACATCCACACTACACCTGACTTGAAAAATATATATATTTTTACGAAATATCTACTTTGATATGATATAATTCAATTAAGTTATTATCAACTACCAACTAGACTTTTCGCCTTTACAATTGTTGCCGAATTAAAAATAATGTTTAGAACAAACTGAAGAGAATATTACTATATACTTTTAATAAATACAGCTGAAATGCTAAAAGAAATGTTAATTTTTTAAAGAAATTAAACACACAACTTCATTGACAAATAAAACAAACAAGAAATTCTTACGATTAAATTAAAAATTATGTTGTTTTTATTAATCAAAATATTACGTAATTTTATTAATTTTGTATTATATTTTACGCATGAATTAGTATAAATAAACAATTTTGTAATCTTAAAAAACGGATTATACCATTTAACATTAATTCTTATGAGGAAAATGGATTCGGTTTTCCAATATTTTTTTTCATAACTGAATTTGCATTTTTTCTAAATAGACCGGAAAACTTTTAATTAATTTAATGCAGTTCTTCACAAAAATATTTAGTAACTAAAAATACTATTGCTGGGAGGATTTCTAATATTTAATAGAATTTGGTTTTCAAACATTTCAATTTTTGAGCTAATATATTCGAGTTATATCTCAATAGTAGACTGCATCATATCAAATCACGAACGGCTGGAAGCTCGGAAGAAATTCTGAATAAGCCATATCCTAAGGTGGAATGCAAACGCCTGGCTTATATAACATCCATACCAATTACCTCTATACATGTTTGTAAATAAAACGAGTCTCGTTGATAGAAGGGATATGGAACGGACCTATAGGCAAGAATAAATATGCTCGCAAATATTATATAATAAGAAATCAAATACCACAAATATATAGCAAATATTGAAAGTATAAAACCATAAGACATAAAAAACTGCAAACTGTATGTTCAAAATCTTAGTATTATATTTTTTTTTGTAAACTAAAATAATTTTCTAAATTGTATTTTTCTTAATTACTATAATTTCTAAAATTACGAATGTTCGACATACGATTGTCCACACTTACGACTCTTTCTGATATGTGCATATAGCAAATGCGATGTATTTTTATTAAAATTATTATAATTTTGAATATAAATTTAAACTCAATAAGTTCATAGGATGTCATATAGATGGCGCCTCTATGATCAAATCAATATGATTTTTAGGAAGCACCAACCTTCAAACGACACCTGTCAAAATTTCATCTGACGTTTGGTTCACAAGTTACAGTAGAAAAAAGCAATGTTTTATCAACAAATTTATCAAATTCAGATTTTGTTATATATAATAGTATTGTTGTTGTTTTTATTATGAAACTCAACTTACGACCGATGTCAAAAAACCTATCTCTATCGTTAGTCGAGGAAGTATTTCTAGTATTTCTTGTAAGATGTTAGCTTGTATAGTGGACTTAATGCGAAGATACCAAAAACAATGAAATTATCAAGAAATACTGCTCATGTACAAACACTTATTTCCAATGGCCATCCAGTTTTGCCGCAGAAGCAATCCGGATTATGTATAAATTGGAAGGGCTTGGATCTTGTAGACCCGGAAAGCGTCGATAATCTTTTACACAATCTGCAGTCGATTAACTCGAACCTGCAGTAAACTTCGAAGTACTTCGAGCCATAGAAATCACAGTTTACATTGCATCTGGCCAGAGAAGTTCTCGAAATGGTAATGTTTAATGGAACGATAGAGTTTAATAAAAATCGAATATGATCAGAGATAAATCAAAAAAAAATATATAAAAATGTGATAAAATTGAATTACAAATTATTTTTTATCAAACTCAATTTTTATTTATTTATTTAATATAATCATAAATTTAATATTAATTACTCGAATTAATACTTTTTCAAAATTTTAATCAAAAATCAAAATCATTACATATCATTCAAAGTCTAAAAAGTATTTTTTGTAATGTACATAAAATATTTGTTTTTGCATTTTTAAGAATATTTAAAAATAGTTTGTAAAAAAAATATTTATTTTTACTCAAAATTTATTGTAAAAGAAACTTTCAAATGTAGAATCTTATTATATAATAGAAGACACTTAAAGATACTTAAAGAAAATGATTTTTTTGTTATCCAATATTGGTAACTTGTGAAATGGGAGATTGGAGCCTCAATTTATCATTAAAAGAGCCGCACGTGGCTCCAAGTTGTCATTAAGATCGGAAAAGTCAATTATATTTAACTTCTGATTTTTGAATACAATATATTTATTGAACGCAGTCACTAAATGAGCAAAGCAGAGAAATTTCAGAATTGGTTGGAATCGATGCCAAGTTTTATTGGAAATTGATATTGGATTGCAAACGCGAGCAATCCTCGGCTGTACATTTAATAATGCAAATCCGTACACGCTCGAATAAGCGAAAATTTGAAAAAAAAATCACAGAAAAAGCGTACTAAATGAGCCTTGAAATAATGGAAAAAAATAAATAAACGACGAGGAAAAATGCATTATGCATTGATTGTTTTCGCCGGGAAA
Organism: Nicrophorus investigator; assembly: GCA_963457615.1. NCBI lineage: Eukaryota > Metazoa > Arthropoda > Insecta > Coleoptera > Silphidae > Nicrophorus > Nicrophorus investigator. Next base: position 10,774,331 of record OY735142.1, on the reverse strand, counting down.
TCACTACCGACGGCTAATTAACCTCTCCGCATTTCCAATTCTCGTGTATCGTCCGATGTCTTGTTGCGTGATGAAATTGGATATATTTATTCTTGCATAAATTGGAATTCCAGTATTTGCGAGCCTGGAAGTAATTTAAAAGTAATTTGTGATGACGAACGAACCTGTGGGTGGATGAGGTGGACTGCTTAAGGGATGGGTAAGAGGTAGAGAAATGTGCGTGTCGCTCAGATAGTAAGAATCTTTCTGCAGGAATTGGAGCGAATGCCATTAAATCGGAAACGGATATATAGACAACAGTGCGTCAATTATGTATGGAATCCATGGACTTTTTTTTTTGAATATAAATGCATGGAACAACAAACCGGTTAACTCGAATCCAAACATACAGAAATTGATGTGTTATTATGTTTGTGGGAAGCATAGCAACCGACACTGAAACCATAGAACACGCAACTCTATTATTTTGTTTATTCTATAATTCTATTACGTAAATATTGTATTTTCCGTTATAACACGAATGTATTATTTTAAATAAAAGTAAAACAATTCGAAACAATAAATATTAACTTAGAACTTTGTTTAACCAAAATCTAGTAGAAAGAATACAAATTTAATCTACCTACTATAAGGTTACTAATATTTTGGTAACATCAAAACATTAATAAACTTACAAATACAAATTTTTATTGGTAATATTTCTTTGTCAATTTACGAATTTACGATAACATTTTGGGAATGAATTAATTTATAAGAATTATTCATAATTTACTTTAACATTATGATAGTTATTACAAAATAAAAATGAAGAAACTAAAAACTTATACATGTGTTTAATTGTAAATTAATTCAGAAACTAACAAAAATCAAACATAATTAAATAGAAACGTATCTGATAGTTTAAATTAAAACACGAATAATCTCAAATACAAATTATATAATTGAAAATTTAATTCCTTATTTTCTGGTTCCATTTCTAAATATACTGTTTAAAAAAATAAAAATAGAAAAACATAACATAAGTTTTCTATTTTGTGTTTATCTATTTATTTTACAAACTTATATTTTTTACTGTACGCTCGAGGGCCCTGTAAACTAATTCGGAGCACGACATGGCCCGCGAGACATTAAGTAATTCAGAAACTAACAAAAATCAAATAATTAAATAGAAACGTATCTGATAGTTTAAATTCAAGCAAGAATTATTTCAAACACAAATTATATATGGGCTGAATGCACGATCTGAAAACAGCTGGCGCACCATTTTTTTTATAATAAAATGAGAGTGAATATAATGGAAAATTATTTAATTAATTTTCAATTGTATTTTATATAATATTTTTTGGTTTCATTTCAAAACAACACATAAAAAAACAGAACATGAATTCTGTTTTATCCGGTATTTTCATAATTTTTCTATACTTGCTATTTTTTTCACAAACTTATATTTTTTTTAATGTAAATATACATTCGAGGGCCTTGTAAATTACTTCGGGGCCCGATATGGCCCGCGGGCCTACAGTTTGAGACTACTACCCTATATAATAAAAAATAATCTTAATTAAAACTAAAATCTAGTACAAGGAATAAAAATTGAATGTACCTAACATAAATTTACAAATGTTTTGGTAACCCACACCATCAAAATAATAGTAAATTTACAAATACAAATTTTCTACTTTTTTTTGGTAATTTTTCTATCTTAGTTTACAAATTTACGATATAATTTTGGGAACAAATTAATTTATAAAAAGTATCCATAATTTACTTGAGAATTAATTAATTTATAAAAATTATTCATAATTTATTTAAACATTATGATAGATATTAAAAAATAAATGAAAAAACTAAAAACTTATACATGTTTTTAGTTACTTCACTAAAAACATGTATAGAAACTAACAAAAATCAAACATAATTAAATAAAAACGTATCTGTTAGTTTTTAGTGAAAAATTTATTTAATTAATGTACAATTGTATATTATATAATATTTTCTGGTTCCATTTCGAAACAACACATAAAAAAACTGAATTAGTTTTATCCGGTATTTTCATATTTTTTATGTTATTTAATTTATATTCGTTCGAGAGCCTTGTAAACTACGTTGGGGGCCCGATATTGCCCGCGGGCCTTCAGTTTGAGGGTAATATTATTAAAAAATTATTTCAAAATATATACTATAATATTTTACTATAAAAAATAGTTTTTAAAAATTATTATCAAAAAAAAGCTTTAATATTATCACATTGATGTAATAAATGCAAGAGTCTAAATATTCGGTATATTTTTTAATATAATTTAATTTTTTAATAAAATCATTTAAGCCATAAAAGTAATTAAAAAAAACAACATAAATAAAATATAATTCAAATGATCAATGTTTGAAAAATTGGTTTTTAATGGAAAAAAAAATATATAAATATAATATTTCAGTATCTCATTTTTTCTTTATATCTCCTACCTTTCGGCGAAACCGGTGAGGGGGAGAACGGAACAGGGGGATGATGAATGGGGTTAATACCCGATATTTATTAGCGAGAGAAATTTTCACTTTTCAAAAGAGAAGGATGGAACTAATTATTCTTAGATACATTTTACGCCTGAATAATAACAACAATAATAAAGCCGGGGCGGCGCATTAATTCGCCCCCTCATAAATCATTTAAAGCCCACTCCGTCGTCTCCGCCCTTCTCCACCGCTCCACGCAATTTCTATCACAACAAAAAATAAGTCCAAATAAAAATAACGTTGATGCAACAGCAATTTCTCCGTTTATTTATTCAGACGTTTGCTTGGAAACCCGTCTACCTCCATTCAGCTTGATTGATATCAAATTATATTCATGCTAGGAAATTGGTATTATTGTTGTGACTTTTGAATAACTACTATAGTAAATCATCCTTAAACCTGTCAAAGTATTACATTGTAATTTTGAAATTTAATAATGATCAATTCATGAATAAATTATTTTATATAAAAGGTAAGAACAACAAATACCAAATATGGTCATCAAACTGAAAACTATTAAAATATAATATAATCATTTATAAAAAAAATATCCATATTTAAAAATTAAAATTAAGTGTAATCTTATGACTTTTAAATATTAATGACCAATTTCGAAAAGTTAGTGAAAATGTAATCATTACTAAAGGAAGAAAAATAATGATTGTCAACTTAAACAAATAATTAAAAGTGTATTAAAGAAATGTAGTTCAAATTTGTAAAAAAAAGTAATGATGATGAATGATAATTAAAAATATATTAAGAAATTATGATTTAAAGTTATTAAAATATATTTAATAATAAAAATTAAACGTAATCACGTGCAGAGGAAATGCCGTACCTGAACGTATAGGAGTTTAGCGAAAGTTTAAATTGCATATAACGCAAGTTTCATAATAGAGTCAAGTTTTTAATTTTATCCCCAAGATTTCATGAAACTTTACTTCAGTCATGATAATTCAAACTGCGAATGAAAACGTGACATTAAGACATATAACTTGTGAAATCTTAAACGAATTATATAATATCACATAATATCTTCGCAGCGATTTATACTTTTAAGTTAATATTTCAGCTTTTTAACTAATTTAGAATTAAATAAAAAAACACTATAAATTAATGTATTAATTCAGTATTACATAATTTATGTATAATAAATAATTAATTTACAATTTTATATTATATTTTTTTTCATAAAATACATTGAAATTAATTTATTCCATAGATCTAAAAATGTAACTATTTTTGTACAGTTTTATAAATAAGTAAATTATTTATTATTTATCTAAAAACTATCCAAAACAGTTGTTACTTAACTTTATTAAATATAATATTAAGAATTATGAATGATTGAATTGTAAGGAAAGAAGTCTTTAAAATTATTGATTTTAAGAAAAATAAATTCCCAATATTACATGATATAATAGGATTATCGTACAATGGATAAAAGCACAAAACGCAATTATTTATTAAAGCTAAAGCGAAATTTACTTTTACGGCCTTCATTGGATAAAATTGATTCCGTCAGAAGATCACCGAGGAAATAAAATAACACTATAAAAGTTTTAGCTTCCTTTTGACGGCAGACTATATATTTTTATATATATAACGGGGTGGTAAAAATCACTCTAATGCATGTAGCTTGATAGTGGACAGCTGCTGAAAGAAGACCTGTAAAATTAGATTCGCTTCACGTCTTAGTTACAGGACTAACTCAATCTCCATTCTAAATTTTGCGCATTGTTTCTCCCCTAGTCCAATTCTTTTCGCATCCTTTTTTTTTTGGAACGGGCACCCCTTGCGACCGGAAACAATTTTCGAGCCGAATTCCGGCCGTTCCCAAATTCAAATCAAACGTTAAATGTTTCAACATTCACGGCACGCGCTTGAACCCTGGACCCACTTTAAACTTTCAATCAGATAATTCAATTGGATCACGAAAAAATCTATTGTTCTAATTACAATTATGTATTATGTTACAATTATGTAACTCTAATTAATATTATTTAATATAATTTTATATGTATTATGAAAAATACCCTTGAAAATACCCGATTACTTTGGTTAATCTTAATTAATAAAGTGTCTCTTTCATACGACATAACTAAGATTTGGTGATCCAAGAACCGCAATCCATCTAGAACTATAAGTCTCCAAACTCTAACCATTCCTCCGATTAGGGGATTCCCCGTAATCCAAGAATGGAAAATCGATGTTCCAATTTTGACTTTGTTTTTGTTGGTATTTGTAATTGAAGTCTAAAATAAATTCTACTACATTTTTGTATCTGAATATAATTTTTAATTAAACACTTGGTATGAAGCTCAAAAAATTATCGCAAAACCTAAAGTCTTCGGATCTGTCCGAACCTAATTTGTTTTCGCAAAAATAATTGTTTAAGTTTAATTCTTATATGTTATCATTTCAATTTGTACATTCCGATATTTTATGTATAAATTAATATAAAATGTATAACAAAAGTAGATATATTATGAAAAAACATTTAATATTTTTGGCGGTTATATTTACATTAACGTCAAGTGTATGAAATAAATGTATTATATCCATTGACGATATTATTTATGTAATAACCACATAAATATTTAAATAGTTACGTTTATTACAACGTTTAATCCTGAAGTACCGATAAATAATATTCAAGTGGCGGAAAGACCTTTTGTAATAATTGATCTTTTTTCACTATTATTATTGTAATATGTTACGCTTTTTTAATATTCTTTTATGATTGTTACAATAATTATTATAATATAAGTGTTATTTAATCACCAGTTCATAGTTGAATTATATAATGTAATTTGGATTTAACTGCTTGATAAAAAAAATGTTTAAGTGTAGAGAGACCAAAACTGTGTTCTGTAACGTCTATCTGAAATTGAGTAACATCCCTAAACCCGAAAACGGAACTTCGAGATGTGCCAATCAGATGAAGTTATTGTGTTCGGAGGGTGAAACTCGGCGCCGCGTTCGGTGAATATTTAAATAAAACAGATTCCACCCAACATCTGCGCAAGTTATTTGATACTTGACGCGTGTTGAGCCCTGGAAATGGAAACGTTCTAATTGGAATTTGCAATCCAAATTTTTGAAGAAAAAAATTCAAAGTAAATTTAATATGCGTATATGTTTTTTTTGGCTGTCTATATTTAAATATATGCTACTTTTGAAGCATTTCCAAGTTATAAATGTGAATAGTTCGAAATACCTGAAACAGAGAGAAAAGGAAATTCCCCGGGGGAAGCAAATAACGTATCCTCCCTTATTTTATATATATATATATATTTATTATTTTCTCTTGTTTAGTCGAAGACCACCTTTTTCCTCCTCAGCTATACCTTTTTAAGAATATGCATATTTCTGTTACTTACTTTTATTTTTGTCTGTGCGTAAGTTATTTTTTATATAAATTTATTTCTATTTTAATATTCTTTTCAGGTTGAGGCAACATGGGGTTTTCGTATTTAATAAGATCTCGCGTTTGCTTTTTTTTCCCTTTTCTCTTCGGATGTAGTGAGGATGTTGGTTTTACCTTTGGGAATGTTATTCCATGTAAACGTGTCAATATTCCATCAGGAATTCCGCTGGGATACATATTCTGTGCGCAACTCACAAACGTCAAGACTTCATTACGTTTTCCGATATCGTTACATAAAATATAATTGCAAGCAACCTGAAGTCCTATACCGCATTATAATTTAATGATTATTAATTTATACAACATTTTTACATCATTACTTCACATTCACAATATATATAAAAAAAAACAGCATTTCTCAAACTTTTTGAAATGCAACCCAACATACTTATTTGACGTAAGGTGACAGCTGTCATTTTCTTTTAAGTACATCATAAATTTACAAATTATTTTCAATAAATATACTAAAATCTATATAATAAAAAAAAACGACCACGAATAGTCGACCACTTTGTAAATGTTTATAAAATAAATATTAATATTATAATATTATATTTTGTATGGGCAATATGTATGCAAATTAATTTTGAAAGCATTTCCCGTGAAATTCATGATACAACAAAAATATTTATTTAAAGCGCAGTTTGATCGATGCGATTATATGCAGACGATCCGTCAAAGGTGTAACGTAGCGTTAAATCAAATATTTAAAGAAATCAGGACAATTTTAATAATGGCTAGGAAAATATTGTTTATTATATTTTTTTAACAACTTTGTAAGCTTTTTTGTCACCTTTTTTTTTAATAATGGTGGAGCGAGTTTTAATGGCTTTAATTATTTATTACCTGCATATTTAATATTCGCATGCTTTATGGTAATTAAATTAAAGCTGGAAATTTACAAGCGGACGAGAATCGCGCTTCAGTGATCTAGATAATTACGTTAGAATAATAGTTATGTAATATACTCATATTTAAATATGTGACTGCATTAAAAAGTGTATCAGATTATAGAATTTTGTCAATTTTCACACAAGATTTTAACACAAAAATAATCAAAAAATTAATTATACTGAAAAACTGAAAAGTTTGCTCATATTCGCCATTTTTTATTATCTTTTTTGCTATGTAAATAATCTAACAATTCAAGAATTTAAGGAGATATTGTTTTTAATAGATAATACTGAAAAAAAATACAAATAAAATTTTCCAAAATAAAAAAAATATATATTTATTTGTAAAAAATATTTTTATTTTGATTATGGCTTTAATTTCTACAAAATTTGAAATTTTATATATCATAGATCTACAGCGTTTCTCAACTTTTTAGCTGCGCATCCCAACATGACAGATGTCATTTGACACATGACAAATGTCGTTTGATACATGACAGATGTCATTTAATGACTCATTAAAAAAGTAAAATCACTGCTTAAGTAAATTAACAGGAAAAGCAACTTAATGATATATAAATAATGTTAATCTAAATCCTAAATTGACCATATTTTAACAGATTATCATAAAGATTGAGAAAAAATTGACGATGAAAAGTTTTGTTTTTTAAATCAGTTTTAATAGATTGATCATTTTTCTTAATATTATATTGATTAATTATTAGTTTTATATATTTTTTTATATATATACAATAATTTTATTATAAATATGTTTAGTATTATTGAATAAAACAAGTACACAAATGTCTAATGGATGTTGCCTTTCTTTCAAAAAAAATAAAATATTGTTTCGAATAAATCATGATTACTTATTGCGGGAATTGCGGAAAAGAAAGAGAATGAGATAAACGAGAAAAATTATGGGATGGAGGAAAACGAGAAAAGGAGATAAAGTAGAAACTGGAGGAGAATGAATGATAGTAATAGAAACATTATACTTTAGGGATCGCAGCCCAAGAAGAAAGAAAACAAAAATAAGAAATGATTTTAGAATAGGGGAGCAAAATTAAGGTCATAATCTGAATATAAATGTAATTCACCTTTTTTAGCATCGCAGCAAAAAACAAACTAGTTTTACACTTCGAATTCTAAAGTATTAAGAAGAAAAAAGTGAAAACAAAAATATATTAATAATAATTTATAGTAAATAAAAACATACATTAAAAATAACAAAACAAATAAAATAAAATAAGTAAAAGAACAACTTTTTAGATGGAGAAAGGAATTAACAATAAGGAAGAAATTAACATTTAAATTGAAATTCTACCCTTAATCTGAATTTAAATATAGCAAGACCCTTTGCAGCATTTTTATTGTGTTAATTTTGTAATTTTTTTAAATTTCTTGCTAAAATAAATATTATTTATTAAGTACTTTTTTTACAAATAAATTGAATACAGTTTTATTTAACTGTTGTTAACGCAAACTATTACACAATCCTCATCAGTTGCAATATATCAAGTCTGAGGAGGAAAGCACTTGCAATCAACGAAACCTAGTGCGGACATTAGTGACTGTCAGTTTATGCTAGAAAAACATACGTTTTCTTCACAGTAAAAAGCTTTTGGGAAAAGGTCTATAAAAATGGTAAACTATAACAAAACGTTTAGTAAACTGAGTTATATAACATATTTATACATGTTATATGATTGTCGATCAACTATAATCCGTATACATCAATAATATATAATCTTTAAATATTAATGTATTGCAACTTATTTACCGAATAAAACATACTATATTCATGATCGCAATGTTATTCGTAAATGATGAACCAAATCAACTTTAGTATACAAAAGTACAGAAGAGAAAATATATTTTTATTTATTATTTAATTTATAAAATAATAAATCATTATGAAAGTTGTTGAAGTTTCCAAACATGATGTAGTTTCTAAAATAATAATTGTAAATCACATAGTCTTAAATTACATGCAATGGTATGCAGTATCTCGCTTTGCCAAACGGTTCACTTTATCCATGAAAAGACACACAAATGTAATTACTTCAAAAGCTCGATTTTCTTACAAGCATCCTCGTGAATGTAATGGAATAGTTTGGCATGAAACTTCAGAGGAAATTATAATTAACTTATAAGCATCGATTTATCTTCTAATATTCTCCCTGGCACGTATGAACATTACAAAGATTTTTGTAATTTTAATCAGCTCTTTGAATCTTTCTGAAATAATTTCCTCTTCTTTCAAATTATTTTATTTTAACTCAAAAACTATAGCAACTATTTAAGGATAAGTCAATTTGTAGTAAATATAATTAGGGACTTCCCCAAACTGTCAATCTTTAGAATACTGTATTATTTAAATATGAATCGTGTTATGCAATTTTCTAATCGTGTTAAAAGCGAAATGTAAATGAAACGTGTTATGCAAGTGATACCTATATCTATATTTTTTTTTAAGATCAATTGACGTTACGAGTTTAAGGTTAGGTCAATTTGCAGTAAATATAATTAGGGACTTCCCCAAACTGTCAATCTTTAGGTTACTGTATTATTTAAATATGCATTGTGTTATGCAATTTTCTAATAGTGTTTAAAGCGAACTGTAAATGAAACGAGTTATGCAACCTATATCTATATTTTTTTTAAGATCAATTGACGTTACGAGTTCTTTTATTCGTTCCACGCGCATTGTGTGTCATCTTTCCGAGAGCCTCTTGTGCTCCATTGTGGGGCTCCACTTATATTCTTCCATTTATTTGTTGAAAAGGTGATGTTTTACTTTTATTGTTCTGTGGACTTACTCGCATGGATCCCAAACGACGACTCCAAGACCCGGACAGTCGACCTCGTTGACTATTTCGCATTCCCTCCGGTCGCAGACGCACGTGGGGGCGGTTATTCCACCGCAGAACGCAATGACCGCGATGAGGGCTAACACTAAAGCACTTCTCATTGTTCACTAGATACCACTATCATCACTTACACTTTTCACTTCTCTTCCTTCCCGTTCCTTTCTTTAGATCTCTATTAACACTTCTTTATTACACGTGGATGTCCATCTGCCGGATTTCAAACTCTATGCCGAAAAAAAAGTTCTATTTTCTCTTCCGAGTCGAACTCCAGGCTGAAACAAAATATAAATTTATGAATTTACCGACTTCTGAATATTTTACAATAAAAAATGAGTAAAGTTTTTGGAAATCCCATATCTAACAAAATCACATCAATATTTTCCTGTCAGATGACATTTATATCAATTTTATAAAACGTATACTCTTTTATTCAATAAAAGTATGAATAAAACAGAAAATAATTTTAATAAAATAAAAAATTAGTACTTTCTTACAAATCTTACTTAATTCCTTTTTATATTAAAATCATGCAATATTTCAACATAGAAACGTTTCTTTAAAATCCTATAAATCTTAGCAATCATCAAAACGTCACATCAAAATTATCAGCATTGTCAAATTACTTCTAGAATTTTTTAAAACTTCAAAAATATATACTATACTATATAATATATACTTCTCAATATTTTATAGTGAAAATAAGTAAAGATTCTTACAAATAATATAAATCATCAAAATGTCATTTCTATATTTTGGGAATTGTCAAATGACTTTTATATCCTATTTATGTCAAATTATTTTATTTATTCTAGAAAATTCAACAAAAAAACAGAATATAATGAATTTACGAACATCTTAAGTTGTTAGAGTTAAAATCAGTAGTTTTTTTACAAATCCTATAAATCTGGTAATTATCAAAATCAACAAATTAATATTATTCCCTTTGTCAAACCACTTTTATTTCCATTTATAAAGACTTATTTTATTCTAGAATAATTTCAAAATTCTACAAAAAAATATAAATCTAAATATTTTACATTCAAAATTTACAAATTCTATTTGTCTATTTTTTACATTTGAAGTATACTTTTAAATAAATCATGTAGAAGACGAAGTTTTTTTTAGTAGAAAAAAACAAACAAATATAATTATATAAAATATTTTAATATAAGAAAATTTTTAAATTAAAAAATTCTTATTTATCCTTAAAAAAATTGTAATGAGTATGATATTTCATAGAATAATTGTAAAATAAATAAACTAAAAAAATACATGGAAAAGTTCATCAAAAATGAAATTAATCAAAATTATTATCAGAAACACTTCGGTTGTGATAAAATGACCACAAAAAGAAATATTTGCAAATAAATAATCATATTTTTTTTTTACATTTCTACATCAAAAAATTCCATTATGAAACATGTGTCATCAGTTAATACCCGGAATATTTTAGCATCCTTTCAAAAGCTTTCAACCCTATAATATTTCCAGATACTGTTCAAGCTTAAATTTTCATATGCATATTAGACTATTAATATGAAAATACCCATGAAAAAAATCGTAATATTTTCTGATCATTACATTAAAATTAGGTCAACATAATGTTACATAATTTTCAGATTCATATCATGAAATTTAATTAATTAACAAAAATTATATTTTATAAATGTGTTTAATAAATTAATGTAATAAAATGAAACTAAAAACTCTGAAAATATTTAATTAAATTATTAGATAGACGTAACGAATATTTCGCAGTACATTTCCATATTTAATTCAATATTTGCTTTAATTTTTTTCCTGCTCGAATAATTTATTTGCATATAGTTCCAATGCTATAATCAATTCCCGTATTTACTTGATTTAATTAAAATATTTATCTGCTACAATTCCATTATCACAGTGAAAATACATTCAATTTTGGTATACGATTTAGTTGCAGCGATAATTAATTAAATAAATATTGTATTTATTTTCAAGCAATGCGTTTTCAATTTCCCAAACGATTGTCATTCATTATAACTATTTACAAATAAGCCAACCGCCGTGTGGATTTTGCTTACGCATCTATTTTCTATTAAATGATAATCAGCTTTAAAATAAATTTAAAGCTTTTACAATAATTATTTATATCAACAAATTTTACATAAATCAAACTTCAGTTCATTAACTTTATTACTATGTTATCGATGGAATCAATTTTTTTGCTATCAACTTTTAGAACTTCCTAAAATATTCAGTATTTGCTTCTCTAAATATTTTCAATATTTATATTTTAAAGAAGTAAAAATTATGAAAATTTTGTAGAAAGATAATAGGTACGTTATGTAACAAATTGTTATAGAATCGACAAATATGAGCCAGCATACAAGATTTTTAGAACTTTTTCGTTTCGTAAAAATCAGTTTTTTCAAACCTCTAATCGTACAAATTCGCAATATTTTTGAAAAATACTATTTTTAAAGGATTAATTAAATATTATGTAATAGAATGAAAAACTGAAAAATATAACTTGTTTTCGATCTCGTTTAGATTTGATTATGTATTCATGCAATGTATAGTGTTAATAAATTTCTCTTTCACTTTGTGAAACAGTTCTAAATATATATTGAAAAGTTTATTTCAATTTGAAGTCTGTTTATGTAAATGGTCAATCATTTAACTAGTAATTATTGTTTTGAAACGGAAATAATTATTTGTTTCAAACAATCAGTTTTCAGCGTGAATTGTTTTTCGTGGCGACAGTTAGAATATGAGTTTCTGAATTTCATTTAACTTTAGAAAGTAATATTAATATAGTGGAATAAACAACGCAGTATGTATTAATTTCGAAATAAAGTTCATATTAATTGAAAGTTGTCATATAATTCAAATAAAGTTCATTATTCAAAATGTTTACAAACAAGTATTTTTTGTATTATTTTTAAATGATTTTAAAAATTAACTTGGAAGACTACTAGTAAAATGACTTTTTCTACTTCTTATAAAAGGAGCAACATGCAACAGCCGCATTAGAAGAATTATATTTTCCTTAAATACATCAACAAAAACATTAATTTAGTTGAAAAAGAGACCAACTTTAAAGTAAGTTTAGAAAACTTTATTAAGTAAAAACTAATTATAAAAGTAATTATAATATCTATTTCTACCGTTTTTACATTAAGAAAGAATCAACAACATTTCAAATTTCCCTTATAAAAAGTTTAAAAAGATCAAATCAAAATGGAATAGTTGAGTTTAAAATAAAATTAATTTTTAATTAACTGAATATAGTCCATCTTCAATATTAGACTAAATATAGTCTATTGTATCAAATCAATATATCCAGATCCGACATGAAAGCAGCTTAATTCATTGTCCATAGATCCATTCAATATTTGAAACCTCAATTATATGAACATTGTGATTAATAATCATCGGATCAAACGTAATCCTTACTTAAGCAGTTTTACTATTAGATTTCCTTAACTTACGATTTTGACAGTATTTCTTATGAAAATCTTTTGAAAAAATGCATTACATTTTATTTACTGATTTAATTTAACTCAGCTAAATTTAACTTAGAAAGAAAAAATCTTGAGTTGAATTATAAGTTCGACAAGCGATATTCGAGCAAAATTGTTGATTCCTATGGCATTTTGTAATACGTATCGTGAACAAAATCCACTATGAATATTCTATAAATATTAAATTTGCAATTATATTTTCCAATATTTGCATACATAAAAATGTGTTTTGTGAACGGTAGAGACACGCGAATCGCGACGTTGGAATCTCAAAGCGATTTAATTTTTCAATGAATATAAAATTATGGAACGGACGACATCCGCTTAGCAGAAATCCAAAAAGGAATAAGACAAAACTGAAGTAAAAGCTTCCATCTCGTTCCTACTACCTTTTGCTCCGCAAAAGATACACATTTAGTATATTTGAATCCAAATTGAAATTAAATGGACTGAAATGTGAATTTATGAAGTTTACGTTCCATCCGGCGTAATAAAAATAAAAATAATACACTTCAGACATGGGTACAAAGAAGACGAACGCAATTTTTCCTTCAATGAAATTATGTAAATACAGAAAATCGTTTACGTTTCGCGATTGCACTTTCTCTTTTTGTTATTATCATCATAAATGATGGGATTTCTTGGACCAAAAACCTAATTTCCTCTGTCGTTTTCTTTGGAAACATATTTTATTTTATTGCTTCTAAACCCTTGGTTATATAAAATTAAATTGTATTTGTGTTCTAATAATATAAAACAGATTAAAACTTTCCTAAAAATGTAAGATAAAATCTTTTTAAGCATAAAAAACCTCTTCTTCGAAGATGATGCCCTTTTTTCAGTATTTCTTTGTTGATCTTTTCTAACTATTTTGCAATTAAAATGGAAAATTCATAAAACTCTTAACTTTCAAATATTTTAAATTTTTGTTTGAACGCAAGCCAATATTAAAATTTTAATAATGAAAAGTACTAAAACTCGTTAATCGTAAAACGAAGCGACAAATTAAAATATTTGGGAGGATTTTTCCTTCTTACATTTTTATTTTGTTTTGAAATTATTTTAATTTTCAATGAAAATATATAATTATTATTATATGGAATTACAAGAATAATTTTACTATTTTAATTTTTAAGCACATTTTCAGCGGACTGATATCAAATATTTTGTATTAAAAATATTAAAAGTAAAATACTTATATTTTACATTTTTTTTAATTATTCGTATTGCAAATATTTAATCTTACTTTTTTTATTAAATATTTCAGAATTAATGAAATATAAAAAAAATATTATTTTTCTACAATTATTTAAAATTTAATTTACTTAAAATGTCATCTAACAAGACAAATAATCTTTATATCTTCTTTATATAATCCTAATTAAAATGTATACAGTTTAATCTGATTTGCGGAATAAAGAACGTGAAGAAAGGAAAAAAAAGATAATAATCTTGACGGTGCGAAAGATCCACTTTCAAAAGCCTCTCTCATATCATCCTGACACTCAGAGTGTAAAGTTTATTAACTGTGGCTTTAAGATTATGTCACAAGGGTTTTCCGAGCGGAGAGATTTATGATGCACCAAAGACAGTTTAGAAAATAAAATTATACCTGTTACTAAAACTACAATAAATAATAATATACGTGGAAATAATGTGAAAGTATTTATTTATTTTTACCAATAATTAATAATTAATCCTTACGATTGTAAAATCCCAGTGAAAAAAAAAACTTAGAAATGCTTCGGAAACTTGTTTCGGTTTAGAGCACTTTGTCCATTTAAAATTAAACGGAAGGACAACTTTCCTAGCACTTCCGGTATATTTTCAAAGTATTATTAATACGCTGAATCGCGAGATTCGGGGAACGCGCGCGCGCTTTTCCACACTACCGCGAGTATCGCAACTCCTTCAGAGTTAAGGGATGAAATGCGAATGGTCCGACTCGCGGCCTGCCTCCCCTAAATATGCCAATCGCGCGTGCGCTTCCGCAAACAATTATAAATAACAACAAATCAGAAGAGCTTTTTTTTGTTCGTTTTTTTATTAATTCTCTGGAATATCGATAGTTCTATACAAACAACAACTTTGAATAGTAAAAATAAATGTTTCATTTACGGAGGTGGAAAAAAATATATTTAATAAAAAGAAAATTTTTAAAATGCATTATTTTGCGATGTTCCATTTATGTAATGCAATAAATAAAACAACGAATTACGTTAACTAGATTCATGTTGACATCGCTTCATCTGAATCTTCGGCGTCCGAGCTCGAATTTCCTGATGGCTCGTTGAATATATTCACTTCCTCTGTATCCTCATCCCAACCATCGATTGGATCCTCCGTCGTGCTGCCTACCTCAATTCCATCTAATTCTGAATCACTTGAAGCTGAAAAAAAAAACATTTATTATTCCACAAAATTTATATATTATTTATTATATTATTTTTACTAATCAAAATTTTTGAAGGAATCAGTAAACTTAAGTTGTAACTGAAAGTATTTAATTCATTTTTAATTAATTAAAAGCTGTAGTAATATCATGAATGCAATAAATTATAGTTATTAATTGAAATTATTTTTCAATATTTTTTCATTCTTATACCCTTTTTATACTTTGCAATATTTCTTGTATAAATTGTATTTATTACTAAATTTTACTAAAAAATATTAATATTCACTACAACTATATTTGAGAGTTTAGAAGTTAAGCAACTTAAATAAAATACAAATAGCTAAATTTACACATATATAATATGATAATTACTAAAGTGAATATAGTTTAGAAAATAAATAAAAATGTAAATACCTTTATCATTATAGACCAATAAAGCCTCGCTGCTATTATTATCCCTGCTTGGTTGTTTCTCCATTTGTGAAATTAATAAATCTAATCTACCCTTCAATCGGGACAAAGGCCTATGGTTGATAAGTTTCACATCAATTGCCGTAAGTACTTCTTCCAAAAGTGCAGAAAGAGAAGGATTCGAAGCCAAAATACCAGCATGTTCTTGTATTATGATCCTCATCCAAATTGCAGCAGTCTGGCACCAAAGACTTTTGCCCTGCATAAAAACAATCATCTGGTCGACCAAATTCTTTATCGAGACAATGGGCAACCTTTTAACAGCATTCCTAATTACAGCTTCATCGCGATTCTTGAATACCGTATGCAACATAACTTGATCCTGGCTGTGCATAGCCTGAAGCAACAAATGCGCAATATTTTTCACGCTCGTCCTCGAAACAGTGTCCAACTTGTTAAGACTCAAGTTCTCGAGCCTCATCTCCATTGGCACTTCACATGCTTTTGCCTCTTTCTTCTTCTTAGGCAACACTTTTGATGAGTGCGATCCCAAATACTCTGTACTATCCAGCTGTACTTTCTGAGCTACAACACCGTCATTTTTCGCTTTAGACTGCAACTTTGGTGCAGCTCTTACTAAGCATTGCAATTTATCAGTAGTACTAACAATCTGAAATTCATAAAATTTATGTATTATTTTTAATATATCTTATTTCATGTGCACTTACAACATCTTCAAATGTTAACTTCATCTCTATTCCATGAGCAATCATTAAACTATTATCATCTTTATAAATTGCTGAGAAAATGTGGATAGGTGTTACAACATCTGTATTGTCAGTAGCAACTCTGATAGTTGTTACAGGTTTCAATGGTTTACTGCTTCGCCTAAATTAAAAAATAACAATTATATTGATAATAAAATCACAATTTCAGTATACATTACCCATTGAGAATATATTTAAATATGTGACATATTCCATTCCTTGTTGTAGCAGCCACCTTTGTAATACCATCAATATCAACATTTACTGATATATTTTGAACAACATCTTCCAACATGAAATGAGTACTTGCTGATACTGTATCAGTTTCCAAATTCCAACATGATAGTATCCTACCAGACTGAAAAAATAATTATTATATCTCTCATAAATGAAAGAAGTATCAAAATTTACCTTTGCACCAGTAAGACAATAACATCCTGAGCTTTGTGTACTGATATATTCCATTGAAGTAATATTATCATTGTGTCCCACATAAGTATTCAATAATTGCTGTGTGTTTATATTCCAGAGTTTAATAGTCTTGGCAGCAGTCAGTAGTTCATCTTTTTTAGGGATTAAATACATTGCAGTAATTGTCTCATTTCCTGCTTTCCAATTACTAAAGAAAAAATAAAACTTATATTTTTGAAAACAATTTTTGATACCATTACCTCTTAACACTTCTGTTTTCTAAATCCCAGCATAAAATATTTTGATTCGCTGATGAATACATTTCTGTGCCAGATTGCCATGACGAACAGTTGATTACTTCACTGGTTTCACTGTTTATTGTGAAATCCAAGTCACCTTTAGTTATGGAATATACCAAAAGTAACCCATTTGTTGTTCCCAAACAAACATAGTGATTGGAAAGTTCAGTTTTCCTTTTGATTTTCTTCTTGGGTGAGCCCACCTATAGAAAGATCAACAGTTATGTTAAATTCTAATATTGTGAAATCGCACATGTCGATCTTACCCTGTTTGTTGCCGTTGGTTGGACGAAATGTAAACTCACGCATGGTGCAGCCAAATGGAAATTTGGTGTGTATTCTTGCTCAAAACTGTTTGTTGATGTATTCCATATCTTTAACCTACTTTCCGCCGTTATTTGGGCAAAATATTTGCCATCTTTACTGTATTGCATAGCCATTGCTCAAACGACATTAACAAACTAAGCGAAACTAACACACTTTCTAACCTCTTACCAAATTGTAGGTTATGTTTAGTTAACATGAACTTACCTCATGGTAATACCAATATAAGATAAATAAGAATTTAAAATCGTAAACAAACGTTACCATAGATTTGATGTTTGGGTTGCCTAATAAACAGTATCAATATTTTAAACATTTGTAGTAACAAATAAAGTTAATTTTTTGATATTCGATACAAAACAAATTAAAATTTAAAAGAACCTCTGGTTATTATAGTTAATTATTTTTTATGGGATATCTGTCTTGAACGAATCTTTGCATATGTAATAATTTGGTTACTTTTATGTAAATACTTTTATTTATTTGCATAAGTTTAACTGTTTCAATAAATATTATTATTTAAAAATAATAAACATAGAAAAAGTATTTTATATTAAATTGTTATTTTAAAATTGATCATAGAATAAAAATTGTTATAATCCTTTAATAATAAAGTTCTTCTTCTTCTTCTTAACCAGCCTTCTTCCTCCCAGGAAAGAAAGCTCTTCTACATTTAGCTTGGTCCTGTCGACCCCAAATAATAAAGTTATGGTTATACATTTCACATTATTATACCTCCATTGATATCATTGTCGTGTAATTGGTTAATAATGAGTATATAATCATATTCAGCAGGTTAACCAACATGAAACATAATGTATGTTTTATGTTCTCATGTTATGTTTGTTTGTTGTTGGTGAACCTGTTTAGTTTACTATACTTCGATGTCCTCGCAGCAGACGTCATTCCAGTCCTGGTGTCATTGCCTGGTTCATGTTAAGTTATTAACAAAAGTTTTTTAGTTAGTATAAGTGCATTAACATCAGTTTACTCACATTATTGGAATGTAAGTTACCAAGGAATATATACATTGAATAATATTGTAATTCACGCAGCAGTTCTGCAGATTCGGAAAGTGCAGGCGTTATCGCGAAAATACATGTCTTTTTTATGTATATTGCAACGAGAACGCAACTATAGCTGATTACTTTGTTTTGCTTATTAAGCACGTTCGCTAATAAATTTGTTTTGCAGACCTAGGTGTAAGATGTGGTCCTCAACACAGAGGAGGAATGCAAAATGTCAACCACAGCAGCAGCAACAACAACAGCATCAGCAACAAAATCCCAGGACCCTGGGTATGACCTCAGCAATTTCTACTGCATTACCAAAACCACAGGATATAGCGAAATCTCTTGAATTAGAAGAAGCACTTAAACCCTACGATGTTTTTGAAACTGAACAGGAGCTAGGTCACCGTATGATGATACTCGGTAAACTGTTTCAATTAGTAAAACAATGGATTAAAGAAGTGTCTATTGCTAGGAATATGCCAGAAAATGTGGCTGATAATGTGGGGGGTAAAATTTATACCTTTGGTAGTTACCGGTTAGGGGTAAGTGTATTATGTCCCATAATTTTTATTCTTAGTCTAATTGTGTTTTTTCCTTAACTTTAGGTGCATCATAAAGGTGCTGATATTGATGCTTTGTGTGTAGCTCCCAGACATATTTACAGAGAAGATTACTTTAATACATTTTTTGATCTATTGAAACAACAACCAGAAGTGACCGAATTGAGGGTATGTAAACATCTTTGGTGCTTAGTGTATTTGTCTTTAATAATTTATAATTTTAGGCTGTAGAAGAAGCGTTT
Source organism: Nicrophorus investigator (assembly GCA_963457615.1). Taxonomy (NCBI): domain Eukaryota; kingdom Metazoa; phylum Arthropoda; class Insecta; order Coleoptera; family Silphidae; genus Nicrophorus; species Nicrophorus investigator. Next base: position 10,754,696 of record OY735142.1, on the reverse strand, counting down.
GTACCAGTTATAAAAATGAACTTTGATGGAATAGAGATTGATATGCTTTTTGCTCGTCTTCTTATCAAAGAAATTTCAGATACCATGGATCTGCAAGATGATATGTTGCTGAAGAACTTGGACCAGAAATGTGTTCGAAGTTTGAATGGTTGTCGCGTTACAGATGAAATTCTTAGGCTTGTTCCTAATATTGATAATTTTCGGTTGGCTTTAAGAGCTATCAAGTTATGGGCTAAAAGTAATGAGCAATTTTTTTTAAAACTATTTTTTTGTTAACATTTTTTTTCTAGAACACGGCATATACAGCAATGTTTTGGGATATTTAGGAGGAGTTTCTTGGGCAATGTTGGTGGCGCGGACTTGTCAGTTATATCCGAATGCTGTACCTGCTACACTTGTGCATAAGTTTTTCTTAGTGTTTTCGCGTTGGAAGTGGCCTCAACCTGTTTTGCTAAAGCAGCCATCAAGTATAAGTCTTGGCTTTCCAGTTTGGGATCCCAGGGTTAGTATTATTGATTATTGTAATGCATTCCTTCTGATCACAATGTTTATTTGTAATAGGTAAATATTCAAGATAGGTATCATCTGATGCCCATCATTACTCCAGCATATCCCCAACAAAACTCGACGTTCAATGTGTCTGTCTCAACACGATCGATTATGGTTGAGGAGTTTAAGACTGGTCTTCTGATTACTGAAGAAATTATGTTAGGTATTCACGGGTGGGATCGTTTGTTTGAACCTCCACCGTTCTTCGTGAAATATAGGCACTTTATAGTTTTATTAGTGAGCGCGTCGACACCAGACGACCACTTAGAATGGTCGGGTTTAGTGGAGAGCAAAGTCAGACTGCTTATTGGTAAGTATATTTTTTTTATCAAAAAAGAAAAGAAAAAAGTTTTCGAATTTTCCTATACAGGTACTTTGGAGAGGAATCAGCACATAACGTTGGCGCACATAAATCCAGAGAGTTTCAGCCACCTAGAATCTCAGAGCGATTCAACCAACACATGCAGTCTTTGGTTCATTGGACTGGATTTTGCAAAAACAGAAAATCTCAATGTCGATTTAACATTTGATATCCAACAATTTACGGAGAATGTGAATCGACATGCAATGAACATAAAGATGTTGAAGGAGGGCATGAAACTCGAAGCCAGGCACGTGAAGAGGAAACAATTGTCACAATACCTGTCACCTAGTATTCTGAAGCGCGAGAGAAAGACAAGCGGTGCCAACAATGTTAAAAATGGAAGCGAATCAAGGAAGCGGACGTCTGATGGTGGGTCTACGGAAGGTCCTGCTACAAAGAAGACTAGAGTTGCTGAGGAGGTGCACACGCAATCGGTAATAATCTTTTAATTTAATGAAAACAATGATTACTAAATCAAGAAAAAATAATTTCTGTTATAGTTTGAAGATGCATCTAATGCATCTCTAAATGATGACTCCAATAGTAATTTAAGTCTGACTGACGAGCATTCATCATCAACCAATTTGCCCCAATCTGCTGATAGCACGACGCAGGCTGTTTGTACATGATGACCCCATCCACCGTCGCGTCCAATCAAACTTGAGCGACGTCCACATCAAAACTAACACCAAATGTAAGAAATTGGTAAAGTGACATTTTTCGTTAATATTATAAAAGATTCCAAAAAGGTCAAGTTAACAAGTAAAGTAATGCGCGAAAGAAGCAGACGCATATACTTGTTTTAAAGATATGTATATTATGTAGTACTTAATTTTATTTTCCGTTGCGCGTTGGAATCTTTTTACAGTATTTTTTTTTTGGTGTGATAAAAATGAAGTAGGAAGTGTTTCAAGTATATTTTCAGGTCCCGCCAGCAACAGCCCGACTTCTTTGACTCTCATGTATGTATACTCATTACAGCAAGTGAACGCAAACCAATGAAATGCAAGATGACGAGTGACTAAAATATTATCGCAATCGTGCATTTTTCCTTGTTTTGTCATTAAAAACACAAACATAAACAGAAAACAAACAAAAAAAACTCAAACAAGAAACAAACAAACTCTATTTTTAAAGAAACTTCGAAATGATAACGCTGTATATATATGAAATTTGTTGTATGTGTTAATTTTGTTCACGAGTCGGGTTTTTTTGGCGCTGAAAAATCGAAATAACGATTAGTTATCCACATTTGGATGAAACTAAGGAAAATAAGGAGACTATTCTTTCGTTCTGTATAAATGTGTATTGTGTATCTAAGAAGGAAAATATTATTTGTAGATTTTCATATAATTATTTTATTGTGTGATAATGTGCGATAATATTTTACTCTTTGCTATTTCGAACTCCATATTACTTTTTTTTCTCTTTTTTACTTATTATTCGTTCAGTTACAATTCCATACTTGTTTCGTTTTTATTACTTTTATTTTTCGCTGACACAATTGATTTTCTTTTTTAATCAACTGACATCAGTTTAATTAGTTTATTTTTACCATAGTTATTTTTTCCGCTAAATTATTTTTTTATCGTGTGATGAGGAATAAAGAAACGTTTATATAAGAATTATTATTGTAATATTATTCAATTTTAGTAGGTATAATTTATGAGTTTGGGAGAAATTTCCAATTTTTTAAAAAAATCCTATTGAAGATAAAAAAAAACAAAAAAAAACAAGAAATAAATAAAAGTATAATAAATAATTAATTATATATATACATATAGATATTTATAAAAGTTAATACGGAATTTGATTTAAGGGTTGTATCATGTCTTCATTTATCATAAATTACCTTATGTTTATTGTATATACCAATATAATATTATAAAGAGATTCGTGTTTACGAGAAATTCAATTTCGGTAAAAATTTAAAGAAAAAAATATAACCATGAATGAATGAATACTCACATCTCATGTGTGTGTGCGATACAACTTAAAATTATCTTTACGGTGCATATATTTTTTTTAATAGATTCTTATTTTCTTTTCATTGTAAATATATTTGTTCAGACATGAATTAGTTATTGCTGAAATTTTTTTAAAATTTGGGGGCGTACTCTTAAATTTCAGACGAGAGCATAGATTTCCAAAACATACTAAATCGCAGACATTTTCAGTTTTTTTTTTATTATTTTTCCTTTATTTTATTTTTTTTTGTCAAACTTTGTATCCGAATATTTCTATGAAATATAATTTTTAACACCCCTACATAAAAGTTTTATTTTAGTTTTATATTTTATTCCCTACAATCCTTTTCCTATTTATTTTTAATTTAAACAAATTTATTGGCCACAATTCAGGCTATTAATCTGAATCTTTCTGCACTCATTTAACTCTATTTCTTGTCAAAGAGGTTTTATCTAATTTTTGTATTATATTTAAAGGATTCTAGAACACAGGGTTTATTTTATAGCATATCATTACTTATAAATAATTCACTAAAATATAGTTCTATTACTGGTAGAACCTTGCTTTCTAGTTTCCATTAGGTGCTCCATAGCAGGACATTTAAGGAGAACCAAGGATGTTCTTCTTTATCGAAGAAAGCGCTCATATAAAATGCGCAATTCTAGTTTATTCAAACGAAATGAATTGAATCAGAAATATTCCCCTACCCCATGGAAATAACAATTATTGATGTTTGGATATTGTACATTCGTTTCACACTGAAAAGGTTATGATGTAAGGAAAGAAATATTAGTGATAGTAGTCCAATAAATATCTCTTTATTTTGTTATTTTAATTTATGATCTTATTGTCATAAGTTATCCAAATAAACTACAATTTATATAATCTGTGTTTTATTGCTTAACATATAACAATAAAAAGTAAATTAAACAATAATTTTTATTGGAGTTCTTAAACATATTTAAGATAATCGAAATTGAATGCTCTTAATAAGTGTAGGTAACTATAGTTAAATGGCAAAATACAATTGTTTGCTTGCGAATTAAGTGGCAATATTGCACGATCATAAATAATAAGCTCGTCACATTTCGGCAATCGTTTACAGACAAGCTGGATTTTTCTTAATGATCATCCAGACATGAGGTTGACGTGCTGAGGTGGTGGCATAATATCATTGGGATGCTCGGCATTCCACATGGATGACAACCATAGGGCCCTCAACGATATGTCGTTCCAGGATAAAACGTTCCCAAACCAAGGAGCGGATTTGCTACGCGTAGGTGTATCGGTTTTCCTCAGGAAAGTTATCGTGTGTTTGGTTGGCACATTTCGTTTAACCTCATTACCAAAGTACCAAGCTATATCCTCGATATTCCATGAATCCAGTTTGTTGGAACACTATAAATATAAACTAGTTTTTAAACCTGAATAATCTCGAAGCGATGAACACTTACACTCTTATCTTTGTATTGTATGAGTTTGGCCTGAAGAAACTCGAACATGAACGGTTTCAAGTTTTTGATTTTGTGATCAGCGAACTTAAGCTCCGCTTGCAATGGCAACGAGTTGTTATTGAGGATATCAAAATATTTATTTATTTTGTTGACTATCAAACAGTTATCTTTACGATCGTTGTCATTCCAATAGCCCCATTTCAAAACAACATCCAAAACCTATCAATAATCAAATATGAATAAAGTTTTACATAATTAGAAAATATTTCTTACCTTCGCCTTATGATGCAGAGGTCTGCATAAGCTTCCATTCAACACGGATTCTTCAAGAACCAATTCGTTGACTGGTATTTTTAAGTCCAATCCGACTTCGCATATGATCTCGTACGCCGTTTTATGAGGTCCAATCTAAGAAAACTGTTATAAAAAATGAATGATCAATTATTCAACAATTCATCATACCAAAATATTACGGGTTTTGCCTTCCTTGGAAAAATCGTAAACCCAAACGCGGAAATCACCAGAGGACTTAACGTTGACAGCACCTTGAGGCGACTGATTGTATTTTTCAAGAACCGAAAGCATTTTCATTTCCTGTTCGATTTCTTTGTTGTCCTCGGGGAATATATCTTTGTACAGCCTGATTAACTCGCTAACAATAGTGTGGTCTTTGCCAGTTTTGTCACCACCCTACAAATCACATGTAAATATTGATATTAACTAATGTTCATAATGGGACTAACATCTTGATGAAGCAGCGTTGGAGCCCAAACGGCTGCTAAGTTATCTACGTGCATCAGATTTTTGTTGCTTTGAGTGCTGATGAAGTGCAGATGACCTAATAGGAATTTAGTGGTGTTCATGGAAACTGAGACATCTTCGCCTTGGAACTGATCGAAGATGTTGCGGAACATCCTGATTTTCTCATTCTTATCGTTAACTTCTGCAAAAGTACTCAGTTATTACAAATGTTTTCGTTTATCGGCGTGTCACTTACTTGATACTTGATACAAGTATTCCATCTTCTTATTGTCAATCAGAGGTTCCACCAGCTCACGGAAGGAACGTTTCAGTGCTGTTGCCACGTCATGGACGCTGTATTTGTGAGTTAATTGGACCGACCAGGCATCCGTTCGGAACAAGGTTATAATATCGGAAACGATTGAGTTACTTCCGGCTCGTCTGTAAATACCTTCGGTCATGCTTCCGTAGACATACACAAAGTTCACGCATTTCTCGACAATAACAGGAATATTGTTCTTAGTCAGCTGCTGTTGCTCTAAACTGGGACCATTATTTTGAGCTGATAATTTTGTAATGCGACACCAGGCCTTAAACAAACATGAAATGTTAATTTGAAAAACTAGTATATTATTAGATTTACTTTAGTTTCTTTCTGCGTCCACATTCGGAAGTAGTATGTGCCGAAAGTAAAGTGGATAACTAAATTGGGACCTTTATCAGTCGTGGATGGGGTGTTGCTAAAATCCTGCACAGGTTCCAACTTGAAACACCGAGCTTTCCTTAGATCCAATGTATTTGTTGGTAAATTATCTTTCGCGAATATCAATTCCCTTTTACTTAAAACCAACCAGGCTCCTACCCATTGGCCGTGAAGACCTTCCTTCATGTAAGTCCATCCGAATCTCGTGAAATCTGATGTCACTTTTGGAAGAAACCGACTCGTCAAGTTTTCCGACAACTTCTGCATCCAAACTCTCCTCTCCGAGAAACTTTTTGTACCAAATATATGCTTATCTCGTAATTTACCAGCGACGTTCAGCTCGAAGGAGTGAAGCTCTTCATTTTCGCATTTGTGCTTGTGTTTCTGCTCCTGCAGTATCTGTATACTAATTATGGAATCCATAGGTATATTCTCCTTAATGTTATCTGACATGGTATCAGAGTAAGCTATAAAAGTTCCGCTTTGCAGAACGCACCATCTGCTGCTGAACTCTCCGAATAGATCCTCAACGGGGCCGCTTGTGATCTTGTACAACATACCCTTTTGTTGTATGATACCTCTTGGAGATAACGTCGGCCTTTGAATCACATTATCTTTATTTTTAAACCCCTTCACGAGGTCGACTATTTCCGGTGCTTTCTTCAACAAGTTTTGAGCTTTGTTTAACCATGTATGAGCCCGTCCTTCACTCTTAGTCGTCTCCACATGGTTCTCGTCTATGAACCAATTGGTTCGACTGCTTTCATTGTTAGATTGGCTTTCTTCAGACAAAGAGTCGAACCGGATCGGAGGTGGAGGAGGCGGCGGATTGATGTACGTTTCTTCATCACTGGCTTCATCGAATAAACTGATGTTGTCTATGCTAATGTTACCGTAAAGTTCACCTTGAAGCGATTTCTCCAGCTCATTCAAATCGCTTCTTCCCGTCATGGAGGCTCCATCATTGTTATTCTGTAGTGGATCGAATTCCATCAATACGCTCGGAGTTACCACGCTCCTATTGTCGAAACTGTGAAAAATATAATACAATATCTCCAATTTTCTATGTTATATTTACGTATTATCCATATAATTCAAAACTTTTAAACATACATTATTAGATAATATTCTCTGACCAATATATTTGATTGCTTTTCCAAATATCTTTGTCGGCAAAATAACGGTTACACTTTCATTGAATTCTTACAATTACAATAATTCTTGGAATTACCAAGGACTAACCATTTACAGAGTTGAAAGATTCGTCAGCATCATCAAACAAATAACATTATTAATAGTAATTATTTATACATTATTTTCTAGAAATTTCGCAGACTAAATCATCATTTTATTAAACAAGACGTATTATTACAGTTTTGTAATTGCTTTAATAAAATAGAAGTTATTATAATATGTCCAAGTATCGTATTTTACAAACTGTCATTAGATTAAATACTGAGATAAGATTATAAGTATTGTTTTCTAACTATTTTTTCTAGATTTATGAAAAAATATCTTCTATATTCTTTAGTAATAAAGAAAGGAATATATACTTGACCATTTGAATATGATGAATATCAAAAATGTCTAGAAAGTAAGAAAATGTCTCCTAATTCAGTTCCAAATGCATTCAATCCATAAACTGGGATATACAATCTAAGAACACACAAAAAATCAAAATAACCAACATCTGTCCTAAAGGATATCGACCTTTATTTTTTTCTTCAGAATTTAATTTTTCTGAAAATTAGAAAGTTGCAAACATAAATCATGAGTCGGTTCATTCTCTTTACAAAAGAAGTATTTTTACTCGAACTTGTTTTCGGTTAATACCTATCCATTTTTCAAATATCATAAAATGTAATGAGTAAATGAAATTATTTTAGAATCTTTATAATCATATAATAATAATCAAAATATATCATTTTTAAACAAACAAGTGATTTAGTATTATCTATTAGAAGTAGAAAAAAGTAGGATATAGTAATTCTAAATTGTATACAAATTTCAACAGAAAATGCAAACTAGTCTTACTATTTGCTCACGGTTTCAATATGCTTTATCTTCTATTCAGTTACATTTTTCACGTAACTTGTTATCGTACAACTGTTTATATTATGTATCAGTGCCTTACGCAAACTTATTTCTTCCGAAATACATTTTACAGAAATAAAACAGATTTTACTAAGATTGGAAAAATTCACCATTATTCTAGATTGAAAATACAAACTTATAATCATCATTATCATATTCATAAAAGATGATAATAATAAAGTCTACAATTCAAAGAAATGTATTGTTCTTGAACATTTTGCGACGCATATATATGTTTAGTAATTAAATAAAAGGTAAAATAAGTTTTAGAAGCAATATATGGTTTGTTATCTCAAAATATGTTGCGTTGCCATATTTTTTGTATATTTAAACAATGTTTATATCTATCTAATATTCATAGGTAAGATTTACGCACATAAAATATCCATATCTATATAATTTTGAAATAAATTGTAAACAAATATAATCGTAACAGTTTTCATATATTTAATTATTTTTTTTTTCTAGTTTGAATTTGTATTTCTTTAATTCATAAGAATAATTGCAGATAGACAAAGTATTTAATAAGAATGTAAATGCGACGATTCATAATGTGCAGGTAACAAAGGATAAGTCTGTTACACGCTCGTTGCCTCTGGCAAATATCAGATAAGTCAGAGAAAGCATGTTGTTCGTCCTTCGAACAGCAAAGGAAGAATAAATCACGAAACCAATTGAACCGTTCCATTCCTATAAATATCGTTTGCTTCCAGATATGTATTATAAATATCAAGATTGGGCTTCGTTTAAAATGGAGCATCGATTGATTCAGTTTAATTGATTTTTATAATATTTGATAATGACTTCTAATAGATATAAGTGTAAAGTTTCACAATCGTTGTTTGCTGCATCAAGGCGAATACTTTTGCATCCATTATGTATTTACTTCCTATCTACAGCTATGACATTTAAAATAAAGTAATTAATTAATCAAGCGAAGGACGTCCATTAGATGCTTTCGATGTGTTTGTTTGAAAACACATGTAACCTTTATTGGAATAATAAATAGTAAACGAATATGCTAAAATATATGTTTAAATCAGGTACTCAAATATAATGAACTTACGTTATTGAGTGATTTTCGTAGCAGGAATTATTTCTCATGAAAAGTTTAGGTGATGGGATTTCTTCTTTGACCGCAGGTAGGACTGGTGTATTGTCAACATTGTTGTAGACGGGTTCTTGCACTGAGTCATACAAGACCCAAGATTCTGACCTGGACAATGTCACACTTCTATCCAAGGTGCCAGCCGTCATATCCACGCAGCTCTCAGAATCACTGTTGTAGGGATAACTAGGATAAACCGATTCATAGTTCTCGTGGACTTTCTTCGTCGCACCACCATCTGAGCTATTCGTGCTACCCGACGCCAAAGACTGCGGTTGATCGTAAACTTCTTCCCTTAATGGAGGCGGTGGATAGGTCGGAGGTGGCCTCTCGTAATATTCGTCCGGTTCAGAGGTGTTCGAATAGATCGGCGATGTTGGCGTCCGCAGTGGTGAATCGAAATGTATGGAATTGAACATGTTCAGGTCCTCATCCTCGACGTACTCCATCTGCGCTGCGCCTTCCACCTCCGATTCATCCGAGAAGTTGGTGGTAAACCTCTTGGTGATCCTCCGCATACTCTGCCTGGTGGACTCAACGGTTTCCTGCACTTTGCTTCCGATGTCGTCTGCGAGCTGTTTAGAGACATTGCTTATGGATCGCACTCTTCTGCTGAACGTCGTCTTCCCATCCATCGGTTCTGGCTCCTCGTAGCTGGACTCGCTCGAGGTTTGCTCAGTCTGAATTGGGATTAATGTTCGTGGAGCTGGTATAGGTTTCTTGCCTTCCACCTTCCTCGGAGCTGGCGTTGGTGCACTCATTTTATCCTTAGGCCATTGACCACAATAACACTAATGAATTGAATGTATATGAGTCACTTTGCAAGCGCACCACGGACGAACAGACGCTCGTTATCTACTATCATTTATCACAGACTTATCACAAATAAAACAATCATATATTTTTAGGACTTTTACGCCGTTTTCCACTAATCCATCCACCTTTAGTATATTGTTATTATTATTATTATTGGCACGTTATTCGCAATGGAATTCGGCTCAGGCTACTGACTTCTCTGCACACTGTGCGGATTGTTTACACTTTAATCATGGTTGCATCTCCTCTTTGTCGTCGGCATTAGTCATCTCGGGCATGCAGAAAAAAATAAGCTCGACCACTGACGTTGGCTCCATTCTCTCTCATTCACTCACTCAACTTACTCAACTAAAGTAGCGTATGCGCACTACTGTCGAACAAGGCTCAGTAACCAGTGAACTCAGCTGAATTACCTAAGGCAGAACCGTATTCACTACATTTTCAAACCATTGTATTGTTATTAATTCATGATTAACAAACTCTTTAAATAATTCCATTGACAAAAAAATGATTATAGTAAAGTTTTAGATATAAATCAAACTTATGTTTGCTATCAGAGATCTAAATAAAAAATAAACATAACAATAAAACTTTGGTAGTTGGTCAATATTATTTAATTTTATATAATATCAACAAATATCATATTACATTAAAAACATAATATTTACTGCAATATAAAATAAATAGTAAATGTTAGCACAGCAAATAATAACTAAGAAAGAAAAGCATTTGTGAAAGTTTTAGATGGGTACCATCATAAAATCTATTGTCAGAAAAATTACAAAGAAGCAGCTGTACATTCCACGAAGAAAAGTACATTTTCTATGAGATTACACGTTTTAAATTAAATAATCTATTAAAAAACTTAAGTTTTTATTATGTTTATCCATTATTTTATTTTATAAGTAATCTAATTGATTTTAATCATGTTTCAGTATTGAAATACACCGTATTATTCTTCAGAAAACAAAATTTACTTTACAAATTTTCATATTAAAATTTCTCTAAGATCCGGTTTAAATATTTTATCTTATTGAAACATTTATGATCACTTTGCGAATAGGCATTTTAATAAAGAAATTAAAAAACACTTCATTTCATAGATTTATAATATATCTTTTACACGTGGAGCGGAAACTAAAAAATAGATTAAAAGTCCGGATACCATGACTAATTAAGATTATGTTCTTATATTTGATTATTAAAAAATCGTAAGCTTTTAATTAAGTAAAATAAATTAATTGTATTAATTACAGCTTTTCTTATAATTAATTTATTTTATTAATATATAACTTGAGTCATCAGTCCCAAATTAGGTCCAGTATTTTTTTATATAACTAGTAATAAGAAATTAAATTATAAAAAATACGATAATATTCAATTTCAGAATTTGGTTGTAATGTACTGAAATAGTGAAACTATATTAAGATATGTTTCATCAACGACTAGAAGTATTTATAACATTTAAAATTGTAAACGTACGCTTAGTGAAGATCCTTGTAACTAAATTTACTTTTTCTCGACATAGACTGCAATTTTAATGTAACTTGAAGTTGTTACATGATAAATGCAATTGAATAAACAGTAAACTGCTCCAAATCAAATTACGCCTAAAGCATAAGTGCTATCACGCCAAATATTATTTTATGAGATTGTCTGAAATGAATCATAGTACGTGCCTGATGTAAATTAGAATGCTCAAGTTCGCTATGTTTCGTAAACCGCCTTTCACCAGAAGAAACATCCGCCAGATTACGAAGAATTTAAAATATCGCGTTCCAACGAATTCAAAAAGTTGAAATACTTATATTCACACTGCTTCATCTCTATGAATCATAATCTGTTGGCTTCTAGTTTATTTATCTCTTATTTATTTACATAACCCCTCGTGTGGAAGTTAATGCTATCAATGGTTTTGAGTATTTATTTATATTTAGTATGATATAAACATATATTTTATTCAGTTGCATATAGCAAGATTATAAATAATAATATAAAACGGTTAAAATTATATAGAAACATGATTAATGTTTCGAAAATGCAATTAAGACCGAAACGGAAATTCAATTAAAAACAATTTGTAGCTGAAATGAACGCCTCGTCCGTGTGTTCAACTTCGTGCATTCATATATAATTTTAAACCGAATGCATAAATATGGATTCTAAATTTACCAATCTGCGATGATTCAATTACAACTGTTATTTCAATCTATTTAAATCCTGTACAGTTATTTGAAAATTTGGTTGATATTTTCAATTATTTTAAACGTCAATATTTATTCCAAACTAGACTAAAATTAGTACTATTATTTAAATGCACAAACAAATAAATAGTATTCCTGTAATTTAATTTTTTAAATATTTGGAGCTAAAATATTAAATTTTCAGCAACACAAAAAAATGATATTTTTTGTTTATAAAGTCTTTTTGTGTAATTTATATGGTTCATTTAGTCCGGTTTCAAATAGTTTTTTAATCAACGGGCCAATTTAAATTTTAAAATTTTTTGGCGGGCCGCACATAAAGTAACATTAATAATTTACAAAACTTTATTTATAATAAACATTAGAATAAAAAAATATAAAATTTAAAAAAAAGTAAAGATTTCATATACAAAATTTAATGCAAAATAAAAACATACAAGAAAAGAACAGAAAAATGAATTTACAATATATTGATGGCAGAAAGTCGATAAAATAAATTCAATTTTAGAAATGCTTGGCGGGCCGCGTGTTGCTCATCTTCTAATCTGCTTTTTCTAATTTAAGGCACTTATTATGTAAGAATAGTATTAATTCCACTTTAATTTTTATGTTTATTTTATAAAAAAGAATTATTTTTGAATATCATTAATTAGTTCTGATTTGTTATAAAGGTTCATAGTTGGCATTTAAAAAAATATTTCGTGTTCACTAATGTCAGCATATATTATGAATAAATTGTATTTTTTGATACATATTATCTAAATATAACTTATTCAGATGATATATCGTTAATATATGATGAATTTCAACTAGTTCTGATTTGTTATAAAGGAATGTCGGACTATAGACTGTTTCTACCCGCATAGAAATTCCACTGGGAAGCAATAACTAATTATTACACTATAAATACTTATTTCCTAGAATTGTTATCAATTGTATTAACTAAAACATTTGTTCAATTTACTATATGAAAATTAACGATTATTCATTCTACTAAGAACTTATATAATAATATTTATTCATAAAGCTAGAAATTATTTCTGAAGTATTAATTTTCTAACAGTTTCACTATTATTATAGTTATATTTGGTGTTTGTCTGTTTATTTTATTGTTATAATAAATATAATTTTTATTTATTTTCAATTGGACTCAATGCCCTTTTGTATGTATTTATACAGTAAATTTTGTTTATAATTATATAACTTAAATACAACAATATTTATTTAAATCATTTATCAACTACGCAATAACATAAATAATTACAGACATAAAGGCATGGTTTTATATTTCATGAATCATTGTAACGCGATAGTGTTCTATTCTTTAATTTTATCGATCTTTTTATACAACACTTAATCAAATAATAAAAATATTACGTATTATTAAATTGTAATGTAACATAGTGGATAATGTGCACATTTCGCAGAAAATGTATAAATTTGCTTAAAGCTGAAGAAAAAAATATTTAATATTTATACATAATTGGAATATGTACATATACCGTAACATAACACTACTTAATTGCTTGCTGAAATGAAGCCTCATTAATGTTTCAATTGCTAAAATTATAATAAATTTATTATATAAAAAACAAGACATAGAATTGCTTAATTTCGAAACCAAATAAATGAAGAAGTCATACTTTTCTTTTATATAAAATATTTATAAGAAAAACTGAATTTTAAGTTACTTTAAACGTCCAATTAAATAGTAGAATATTATGTAATACTTTTATTTTATGCAATTTATAGACAGAGCAATACGCAACCAGTCTTACTGAAGTTAAGTTTTGATGGTTGCAATATCAAAATTGTAAATAAAGATATCCTTGAAAATTCTTTTTAAAATCATTCTAGAAATATGATTATGCAGATGTAATAATAAATTATAGTTTATAAAACTGGCAATGAGAAATTAAGTAACATTTTTGAAGTATTGTTTATTGGTCAACTTCACATGCATTAAGTGTTTTGACATTTCTGACAACTTCTTTTCCTCATGGCCGGTTGTTAGTTGACGAGTGCTTGTGAATTCAGTGCCAGTTTTCCATCAATTGAAGCAATTAAAACGTTGGGTAAGTAAATAAATCTATTCCTCAATAAATTTTTCCCATTATTATTATTGATATTTATGATAAAATATTTGCCTGTTTTGTACTGCAATTAGAACATATGTTTTCGTTTGTAGGTTATGACCTGAATTTTAAAATTGCATTGCAGTCTAGGAATGTAAAAAAAAACGAGTCCCGTTAAATTATTTAACTGTTTGAAATTATATTTGTTATAAATCCATTACTCAACTATTGAATAATTTCTGCAGATTGAAACGTGATTTTCAGCATGTTGAGCAGATCTGTGCCTAAATTCATGCCTGTCATTAATTTAAATTTGTTGCATTTTGTAATTTCATATGTAATTTATTTTTTAGGACCATGTCACGAAGGAAGGTGACTGAAGAAACAGACAAACTAACCCGTATTGCTATTGTCAATGTTGACAAGTGTAAACCGAAAAGATGCAGGCAGGAATGCAAAAAATCATGTCCTGTTGTCAGGATGGGCAAACTGTGTATAGAAGTGTCGCCCAACAGCAAAATCGCATCTATTTCTGAAGAGCTTTGCATTGGTTGTGGTATTTGTGTCAAGGTAAAATTTGCAATAGTAATAAATTAATGTAATATTTATTATCTGTTTTTTTTTAGAAATGTCCCTTTGAAGCTATTACCATTATTAATTTACCAAGTAATTTGGAACGCGAAACTACCCACCGTTATGGTAAAAATTCTTTCAAGCTGCATAGGCTGCCAATTCCTCGTCCAGGTGAAGTGTTGGGACTTGTGGGTACCAACGGTATTGGTAAATCGACTGCGCTAAAGATTCTAGCTGGTAAACAAAAGCCGAATTTGGGACGTTTCACCGATCCTCCAGACTGGACCGAAATCCTTAACCATTTCAGGGGTAGCGAATTGCAGAATTATTTTACTAAAATATTAGAAGACGATCTAAGGGCTCTTATGAAACCGCAGTACGTAGACCAAATCCCTAAAGCCGTTAAAGGTACCGTAAACGATTTATTGAAAAGGAAATGCGATTTGGGAAATATGGAAAGAATCTGCGATAGTTTAGGTAAATAGTACATATTTTGTGTAATGATCATCATTTTAATACAGTTATTTGATAGATTTGCAACATATTAAGGATCGTGAAATTTCCGCTTTATCTGGAGGAGAACTTCAGAGATTTGCTTGTGCCATGGTGTGCATTCAGAATGGAGATATTCTGATCTTCGATGAGCCTTCTTCGTATTTGGATGTAAAACAACGTCTGAAGGCTGCTCAAACTATAAGATCGTTGATGCAAATCGACAAATTCGTTATCGTCGTAGAGCACGATTTGAGTGTCTTGGATTATTTGTCCGATTTCATTTGTTGTTTGTACGGTGTACCCGGTGCCTACGGTGTAGTTACTATGCCTTTCTCTGTACGCGAAGGAATTAACATATTCTTAGATGGTTTTGTTCCAACTGAGAATTTGCGTTTCAGGGATGAATCGTTAGTGTTCAAAGTGTCTGAGTCAGCATCTGAAGAAGAAGTTAAGCGAATGAACCATTACGAATACCCTCTCATGAAGAAGGTAATGGGAACCTTCAAGTTGGAGGTGAGGGCAGGTCAATTTTCTGACTCCGAAATCCTGGTGCTTTTGGGTGAAAATGGTACCGGAAAGACAACTTTCATTAGGATGTTAGCCGGAAACTTGACTCCTGATGAGGGATCCGGTGACCTTCCGCAATTGCACATTTCATATAAACCGCAGAAGATCAGTCCCAAGTCTCAAGGACTTGTCAGACAATTGTTGCACGACAAGATTAGGGATGCTTACATCCATCCACAATTCGTGGCCGATGTTATGAAACCGCTGAAAATCGATGATATTATCGATCAAGAGGTGCAGAATCTTTCTGGTGGTGAATTGCAACGTGTTGCAATGGCTCTTTGTCTGGGTAAACCCGCTGACGTGTACCTTATCGACGAACCTTCTGCATACTTGGATTCAGAACAGCGTTTGGTTGCAGCTAAAGTTATTAAACGTTTCATTTTGCACGCCAAGAAAACTGGATTCGTAGTAGAGCACGATTTCATCATGGCTACATATTTGGCAGATCGTGTTATCGTCTTCGAGGGTCAACCAGGTGTAGACACCGTGGCTCATTCCCCGCAGACCCTTCTGAACGGAATGAATCGTTTCTTGGAATTACTGGGTATCACCTTCCGTAGGGATCCCAACAATTTCCGTCCGCGTATCAACAAGCAGGCCTCTGTTAAAGACGTGGAACAGAAACGTGCAGGAAACTATTTCTTCTTGGAAGACTAAGGGGCGTTTTTGGGAAGCTATATTTTGTACTGTAATCGTTTTCGTTTACAAGTTCACTTTTACACACCGAAACACTCCATACAATCCATTAGCGAATTAATTTTGTTATTATCAACGTAAACAAAGGATGGTGGTTAATGATAATTGTTAATCCGTTGTATGTATATGAAATCTATGAAATGAACAGTATGAAATATAATTTTTAAGGATCACACGAGTTTTCATTTCATTTTTACAGCATTTTTTTCAACGTGCAGAACATTTTTATATACATATAAACGTAAGGAATTATATAAATTATATAGACTTTGGTATAAAATAAATATTTTATTCGATCTTTGTAATTACATATTTTATTTATAGAAACAACGCTTTTCATTTTAGAGAAGTTCAAATTAAATTAGCTTTATTTTAACTATAAATACTGGAATTCCAACTATAATTTTACTTAGTAATTCGATGAGACATGGTGAATTTTAAATATATTGAATAAGAGTCACAAACAATTTTCCACTTCATTCTTATTCATACTTCGTTTATTCCAATTTAACACAGTCTCTGCCTTCATAAATATTTTACACATTTATATAACACAAAATCTGCTGCTATCGCTTTTTCTATATAATTTTAGATAATAAAATATTTTTTCAATGTTTTAAGTCTAGTTAAGTCAAAATTGACAAACATTTCAATTAACACATACTAATTATGTAGATATTGCATATCTTTCACAAAAGCATTATTTTTTATATACATTCAACACTATTCATCTTGTTATAATTAACTTAGGTTGCAGCTAATTACTAAAATGAAATATTCTTAAATATTTAAATATATTAAATCTAAACTCAATGACTTGTAAACAATTTGCCTATAGAAGCTAATATATAAATTTAAATGATTTTAATCAATATTTACTTGTTTATAAATTACTATTAATTTCTGCAAATACAAAAGTGTCAATAATTGTGTTTTCAACAATAAAATTGATGTGCAATAAAACAAAAAATATTAGACACAAAGACATTGGTCCAAATTAGGAGCAATAAAAATTTGTAAAAAAAACGCAAATAGTGGTAGAAAGGCGTCTGCAGTAGCAAAAAAAATATATTAAAACACAATTAATGTGTACGAAATACGATAAATATATTATAAAGATTATTTACAAAAGTACTATAATAAATCAAATGTCAAAAGTATAGTTTATATAAGCTTCTGAAGATTTTTAAATTTACAATTCAAATCAGTATTATATTTTACTGAACACAAATAAATAGCAAATATAATAAATAGAGAACGGAAGACACTCATAAATCTAAGATATTTTAAGTAAAATATAATTTTAAAAAAATGTGAAACATCTAAATTTTAAATAAGACGTAGACATAAAATAATAGTGTTTATTTTTTTTTATAGTAAATTGTAACATATATTGAAATATGAAGAAATAATTAAAATAATAATACAGAATTAATTAAAACATTAATTGTCTTATTAAAAATAAATTAAGAATGCAGAATTAACTGAATTCATATATTCGGTAGAAGCGATGTTAGATAATATCTAAAATTATATATGCTAAAAATAAATAAAATCATATGATGATCAACTTTTATATATTCGAAATTGGAGCAACTTGCAGATTTTAGGATTTAATTAAAATAATTTTGTAAAATAATTGTTTTGAAATACGTAATACGTATGATTCAACAATCCAAGCTAAATGAAAAGAGTCATCATTTTATCTTTTTAATATTTACTAGCTACAATCGATAACGTTTTGCTCATTGATATAGGATTATCAGTGCACTTTTTGTAGTCAAGAGTTCAAAGGAAGAATATAATAATCTTGCAAAGCATAGCAAATAAGCAGCAGGAATGGGCGTGACTAAGAGTATGTACTGAGAATTATACCGAATATGCTTCGTTTGTAAATTGGAATAGATTATGGAGAATTCCAACATTTTCTTAAGATCTATACTATTCTTAAATATGAAATTGCAGATTCAAATGTATTTTCAAATAATTGGAACGCGAAGAAACGCATGCGCTCTATTCGAATACAGGTAGAAGTTCCAGCAAACTGCTAGAATCGTCTTTTCGTTGCATTCAACCTCTGTGGGTGTGGTACGATTCCAACAAGAACCGACTGTTTCCCAGAATACCATCTATTTAAGTCAATTAGTAAGTGAATAAGATTGTGCCATTGCCAATTGATTTATCATCTGCTTGCAAAACGAAAATCCAAATAAACATATTGATCTTCCTCCCATGTAGCAAATAAAAAAATAATAATTATACCACCTACTCCCTTGAGGCTTTCGCTGCACATTGCTCCACTTACGTCTATTGATTATTTTACAGAGCTTTTCTTAACACTTAAATATATATAAAAAAAATTAACACAAAATTGTTACCGGTTATCATAACGGATATGTTCTTATTTAAGGTCAAACCACGAGAATTGATAAGAATGTACTTTCCGAAACCGGGTACCATTATTATTTTAACCGCTCCCGATATTCAAGTAATTCCAATTTGCTTTCTATTTACATATTGAATATAAATAGAAAATGTCAATCTCAGCTAAATTTAATCGTGACCGAAGGCATTGTTCTCGCACATCCTTCAAATTGCATTTAGATATAATTAACATTAATGCATCAATTCAAGTAGTATCTGACGTTTTCAGAGTAGAAAGTATTTGGAAATGCGCCAGGTTTCTGTTTAGATATATATTTTTTTTTTAGGAAGAACCTAGTATTTTTAGACGCATCTCATTTTTCGGGATACATCGATTTTTCTTCCTTATATTTTAAAAGCTCTGCTTTCATAATAGGGCTGACCTATATCGTCAAGGCCCTTTCACATCCGGGGTGTAAGGCGATCGAATCGATCATGAATCATGTACAGAGTCACAACAATTGCAGGTCTACTATGCGTCAATCAACTAAATTCTAGATGAATTTAACAGCAGCTCTTAGTCACTGTGTACAATTGCAAAAAAAAGAAACAAGTATTGTATACGTATATTTGGTGTACAAGTATGATATAGCGATGACATCATTTCCATGTAATTTGTTGCCCACCACTTTTTTTCTTGACGACCTAGTCAAGAGATATATTTGAAAGTTAAACGAGCGAATTGAACGAACCGAGCTCAGTTTCAGTCCGAGTTTCGTTTCAATAACACTAAGGATCTCTTTTCCTGTTTTCTAGTCGTCTGCAACCCCGACACGACACAATGAGTAATCAACAGTATTTCCCATTCAAGGTAAGCAATAAAAACGCTATTTACATAACAATCCATCGCAGTTCCAACACATTGCACATCGTAATTTACCACACTGAATATACTTGCCACGTAACCGTATGCAAATTATACTTTTATCCGGTTCTCTCAAGCCAAATAATAACATTTACTGCTATCCAACTGTTCCATTATTACATAATATTTTACGGATTTTAGTATTGATTTCATATGTAAAAATATTATATATTATTCCATAAAATTTAATTAATTATTTTCGGATTTTAGTATTGATTTTATTATTGATTTCATATGTAAAAATATTTTATTCCATAAAATTTAATTAATTATTTTTATTGAAAGACTCACGCAATCAATTTGATGTAAAAATAAACAAAATGAGTCATCGCCGAAAATTACCTATTAAAATTGATTAGTATTCTAATTAGTTTTCAAAATGAAGTAACGTGACCTATTTTAGCAACAAATAATAATAATAACAATTGCAACCTTGAGCGACGCAAATAAACTTAAAATTTGTTATTTGTTGAATGAATAAATTTAATATTTTAATGGATGAGTGTATTTTCGTGTCGCATTGTTTTCGAATGGAAATTTTCGGTGTGAGATAAAACGAAGACCCTGAATCTTGATCCTGTGTAATATATTTTTTTATTGGCGTGTTAATTGGGAACGTATTCAATCATCAACATCATTATGATGTCATTTCGAGTTGAATGCAGTACGTGAGATTATTAGTAATAGCTTCGGAATGTGTCTAGGTCAAACAACGAATTGATGCGAAACCTGTTTATATTTCGCCATTTCCTGGCCCCCACGGATATATACCTTCTCGATTTGGAACGATGACCTATGCTTTTATTATTATTTATTTATGTAAATTTTAATGAAATGTTATACACGCTTTTACACTTTGCTCTTCATCAACCATGGAATAAATTTGAATTTGTGTATTTCTTTAGTGCACGCCAACCGTATTCCCGGCGGATCCTTTCGATCCTGTCGCCGATGCCGCCACCCTCCGCAAAGCCATGAAGGGCTTCGGCACTGATGAGAAGGCAATCATCGATGTCTTGGCTCGTCGTGGCATCGTGCAGCGTCTTGAGATCGCCGAGACTTTCAAGACCTCTTACGGCAAGGATCTGATTTCCGAGCTGAAGAGCGAACTCGGAGGCAAATTCGAGGATGTCATCGTCGCTTTGATGACCCCTCTTCCTCAATTCTACGCCAAGGAATTGCACGACGCCGTCGCCGGATTGGGAACCGACGAGGAGGCCATCATCGAGATCCTCTGCACTCTCTCCAACTACGGCATCAACACCATTGCCCAATTCTACGAGCAAAGTAAAAATATTTTATTTTTATTAATCAAAATGTTTACTTAATTAAATCAATCTGGGTTGCAGCTTACGGCAAATCTTTGGAAAGCGATTTGAAAGGAGACACTTCCGGTCATTTCAAGCGACTTTGCGTTTCCCTCTGCCAAGGAAACAGGGATGAGAACCAGGGTGTAAACGAAGCCCAAGCTACTGCCGATGCGGAAGAACTGATCGCCGCTGGTGAAGATAAATGGGGCACCGACGAAAGCACCTTCAACGCCATTCTCATCTCACGCTCCTACCAACAATTGAGACAGACCTTCGCTGAATACGAACGTCTCACCGACAAGGACATCGAGGAATCTATCAAGAAAGAGTTCTCAGGATCCGTCGAGAAGGGACTTTTGGGAATCGGTAAGAACAATCGAACTTTCTCTTGCAACACGTCCGTTGGAAAGGAACGAAAGCAACAGCAAAACGGAATGGTAATTGAATTGTTGTTTTTTTTTTGTAGTGAAATGCGTGAAGAGCAAAGTAGGTTACTTCGCTGAGAGATTGCACGACGCCATGGCTGGGTTGGGCACCAAGGATAAAACTTTAATTAGGATCGTCGTTTCCCGTTCGGAAATCGATTTGGCCGACATCAAACAGGCGTTCCTCGACAAGTACGGAAAAACTTTGGAGAGCTGGATCCAAGTAAGTCTATTTCCTATATTACTATATTCACTTATTACCTAAAAATAGTAAAAGTAGAGTAGAACTAATCATCTAAATATTTCACTTGTGTATTATAATTACGTATGGGTTTTGGGATTCTACTATTACTTTAAGATTTCCTTCGCTTCACAGATAACTATACCTAATAATTAGTTGAAGCCAATATTTTTTTCTATAGTGTCTTTCTCTTTCAGTGTATTTATTAAAGCCTTCTTAGCATGTATACTAACTAAACTCTCCTCTGTTGCTTGCAGGGGGACACATCGGGAGACTACAAGCGAGTGTTGTTGGCCCTAGTTGACTAAAAACAATCACTTCTCTCATTTGTACCTGTTCAATAAAACAAAAAAACAAATCTATATATGAATCTTACGCACGTTCTGGCAATACAAGGGCTTATAACATATTATTACATAATTACTTGTCATTACGTTTCATCAATGTGTAGCGCACCGATAGAAGTTTATTGAATTGGATACATATTGTGCTGTTTATTCGTTGCAGGACGACGTCGATGGCTCTATCAAATACTTGTTGATCACATTGACTGCCTATGGCTAAAAAGCCAAAAAAACTACCAAATGTTCAACCATAACCGTCGTCAATAATCGTTTAAAGTATTTTTATATTTAATATTGTTATTAATTAATATAGTGGCCTTATATTCCTATATTGAAGAAAAAAAAAATACAAAAAAAAAACTTAGAGCTTTACTTGTTAAATTAAATTAAATAACGATGACAGTTATTAAAAATTATTACAAAAAGAAATGCAAATTGTTGTATAAATTTATATATTCGAGGTGCGCATTTGTATTTTTACATTGGAATAACAAATCTTGTAAGTTGGGTTCTTAATATTTCTATCTATCTATATTATATGTGTAGAACTTTTTTTTTTTTTTTGGAGTCACTGTTTTCTTTTATTTTTTAAATACTTTATTATATTTATACGAATAAAAAAGTTTCTTTCACATACTGTAATTTATTGTTAACTGAAAACAACGCTTCATTTCAATGGTGCTTTAATGCGGAAACATAAAAAAAAACTAAATAATAAATAAATGATTCTATATTTAGAACTGTAAGTCGTTTCATTAACCTGGCTGCTTTACGTTTTGGAGTGTTTATATTTTCCATTTGGGATTACCACCTCTGCTGATCTTCTGAAACGTTCGGGTCGTCCTCCTCTTTCCCATGTTGCATAGTTTAAAATGACAGAGAGTCAAATCTGTAACAAAGACTAAATAATCTTAGGGCCAACAATTGTATATAATATGCATTATATACTTACAACAAACAACAGCGATAACAACAACAACAATAATGCTAGGTGTATTGGATATGTAAGTAGCTAATAAACGAAGGATTACCTATTTTTACTCTTATAAATATAAATGTATTTGCTTTCAGAAGTTAAAATCAATTTTATATGAAAAATTGAAAGGCTTCTAAAATTAGAAGCTAAAAATGACATTCTTTGAATTTACAATGTACTTGGCAAGAGCAAGTGTTACGTGCATTAAAAAAAAAAACTTGTCTAAATATAAAAACTATTTATGAATGTAAACATAAATTATCTGCATTTTTTTTTTCAAGAAAATAACATCAGTTTTTCTTACAATTCGCGCATTTAAAGTGAATTATTATATTTATACTAAAAAAAACGTAACGTTAGAAGGTTACTATAAAGAAGACGATTATATAGTAAGTGAGTAACCTCATGGTCAATGCTCAGATAAAAATAAAAACTTGAATAAATACAAATAATAGACACTTATAAACGTCATTAATTGGTAGTAATTCTTTACACAAATCAAATTTAAGATTCGTCTACAAATGCATTTAAGGTACATGTGTCAATTAATGTCTCTTCATATCATTATTTCCTCTTCATCTAAACTTCTCTCTTCCTGAAATCATTCTTAGGCAAATTAATTAAATTATTAGATACAAACAGCATAATAAGATAATTGCGATATAGGAAGAATATTGCAATTAGTACTTCTTTATTTAAAAGTTTACTGTATATTTGTTAATACATTTTCTTTAAAACAAATTATATAAAAAATTATAAAGTGTTACGTAAACGATTTGTATTTTTTAATAAAATGAAAACGAATAGAAATATTTAAGATTTTTTAATTTCGATATAAACTAGAAACTTGTATTTTTTTTGTGTAATAACTAATAACTCAAATTGTCTATTTTTGCATACTGCAATTCTTTTCTCGATTTTTTTCCACTTCAATATTTCATATAAGTAATGAAACAATCATTATTGCAGTCCAATTTCCTTACTCACTTAATTGATAACATCAATTGGACACTAAAATCATGAGATTTGAAGCCTTTATTTATTATTTCTTTGGGGTGATTTTGAAGACAAAAATTCTACGAATAAGCCAACGACAATTAGTATTCTGAAAGCTAACATAGAAGCTGCTATTATATAAATAGTCTCGTATTTTTTGCTGAATTGCGATAACAATTTTCGAGAAAACATCTTAATCTGATGATATATTTAATATTGGAAAGTTGTATAAGAAGAAAAGATAACAAATTTCGAGAAAACATCATAATCTGCAAGAATAGTCAAGGTTAAAATTATAACTTGTATCAAAAAAAATCTTCATGTTTCTAGTTTCTAGTTATCAAAATTTAAAAAAAACATTATTGTTTGTTATGATTTTATTAAGCAAAAAATGTTCATGTCTTAATGTAAGTCAATTGAAATAATCCTTATTTTCTCCAATTAATATTGCAAAGTTCTATAAGAAGAAAGGATAAAAACTATTAGAATAATGAATAAATAAGATGATGGTCTTTTTTTTTACATTTTAGTAAATTTAAGATTTGTGTGAAATTAATAGTATTTGAACGAAATTATATACTTTGGAATTACAACTTTAAGAGAACTTCCAAAATTCTTAAAGTTTAAAATTGATGGAGAAATGGAAGTATTTATTCTACACATTGAAAACTATAGCGATTGAAAATCAAGGACTGGAATCTTTTAGGTGAGTCATTAAAATATTCAAAGAGAAGAAAACAACATATTTAGAGGAATTGTGTCCATAGGAAGAAATTAATTAATTAATGTGGAAATGTTACAATTAAATTTGAGAAAATATTATATTTTAATATAACATCTTTAATTATATAATTTTATTTACATTTATACATTTTATAGCTCTATAATCTATTTTTCTTTCTAAATATTATTTTCTAGATTAATCAATGGAATTTTAGTTTAATTAGAAAATATTTCAAACCATTTATAAACCTTTTTCCAATGACTAATTAGAAATTATGATTATTTATTATAATAATTAATTTAATAATAACCAAAAGTTATTTGTATATTCAGTATAGTTTAAGAATAAATTTAAGGTATTTTATAATCCAAATAAATTATTAATTTAATAAATTTCCTATAACATGTATTTTTCAACATTAAAAAAAACATTTTGCATACATATTTAGATTACGTTATTATTATCACTTTCAGGTCATCATTATAAATACTGGATAATTTTAGCTGAAAAGATAATAAATAAAGATAGTCAAATTTATTTATACTAGAATCATAAACAAATTGGTTATTTATTTAATTGAGAGTAAAAAACATTTTGGAATTATATAAAAAAATTATAACATCACTAAAATTATTTATTATCTAATTAAATATAAAATAACTGGTATAAAATAAATATATTACATTCGTAGATTTTGTATTGCAAACAATTTATGTTGTTGCATTTAACTAATTTAATAATATACAATTAAGAGGCATGTCTTAAGTAATTAATATATTATGTTAGTTGTAATATCTTATTTTATGTTAGTAATTTTTAAGTGTTTTTTTTCTTACAATTAATTCCATAAATTATATTATTTTGGTGGCTTTGTTGTTCGTCACTTGATCTTTGCCGTATGTTTCCTAATATTACAGATTTTGAAATAGCACACTGCTACAACAAAATTTCTACATTATAATACGATATATTTTTATATATTATTAGTTTAAAATTTAATGAATTAATCGAAGATTAGTTTAAAGTAAAGTTAGTAATGGAGATTTAAATTATATTTGTAAGCAATATTCAAATGTGTTGTGTAAGTAAAGAAATTGTAGATGGAAGAAATATGTCTTAACGATTTATAAGAAAGGTCTGCATGTTAAGCATATATAAAGACATTTTGACCTTTAAGAAAATTTATGGAATTAGGAAAGTCGTGTCGCTACAAAGGGCTGATTAATACTAAAGGTACCGAGGGGATCAATTTCAACCCCATTTCTCAAAGAGAGCAGTATCAGATCTATTAGCTTTTATAACTTTACCTAAAATATACAAATAATTATTATTTCAGTGTTTTATTATATTCTATTTTCCAAGAAAAATCTGTAAACTTGTTAATATTTATTGATTTTTTTTATGATTTATAATATAAAGATACACGTGCATGATTGGGTTCAGTTAGGTAATAGACTTATAACTCCAGACGAGAGCAGCAAAATAAAAAAAATCTTTAGTATTTCTTATGCATTTGATGTTATAAGTGAAGACAGATATATATTTAAATTAAAAATAAAAGTAATTATAAAAATAAATAACATAGACAAAATGTATTTCTTATATAACGAACTTTATGGAACATATCTTTAAACAAAACTGCTGCTGAACGAAGTGCACCAATTTGTAATATTTTTCGGTAGTATTAAACTCTATAGCGGGGAGCGAATTCAGGCATGGTCTTTATGGGCTACAATCCCGCTCAATACTTTTTTTTAAGAATTTACTTTCTAATACATGTTTTACAGCCCTTCCTCATCCTAATTTACTTAATAAGGTCCAAAACAGTGAAAGGTACAAAGGTACATTGGTACAACAGGTATAACATCACATTTTTTTTATTAAACAACTTTAAAATTTAGTTGAGTTAAATATATTTAAATAATAATTATTTTAATATAATGATTCAATTGTGGCCAATAAATTAGTTTAAATAAGAAATATATATGTGTAAAAATAATTAATAATTTTAAATCAATTTCTAGTTTTTCCTAACAAATTATTAACATAACTAAATCCTGTCTCAACTAAGTAAAAAAATAGTATAATTTTTAATGGTTTTGCAATTTCAAAGTTTAAAAAATTCACAAATTGATTTTAAATTCCAAATTTTCGTTAAATTCAATAAATTCTTCTTGCAACCAGAAATCAATATCGGCTCTCCTGCTTTTAGATGGTTTTATAATAATCCAGTACATCTAAATTTTATTTTAAAATCTTTTTTTAATTGATTAAAATAGTACGTGTAGACTTAAATTAATTTTGAAACAGATTTGTAGAATATTTAAACAAATCAATTTTAGAACAAAATACAATTGTAACAAATCAAACTTTAAAGAGATTCACATTATTCCTTGTAATTTTTTGTGAATATTATTAAATAAAATAAATGTTTGTTTTTTTGATTCTATCAATTTTGATGCCACAGGTTTATCAATTTTCAAAAGGAAATCTATTACAGAATTAAAGATTTCAATAAAAATCTACAACCAACGAACTTATGGTATATTATTATAGATTTTATAATTATTTATGTACAATTACTCAAAAATCCACATATTAAAACTATTATTACTTTTAATATTTAAAAATTTAAAAACTGATATTTGTTTTATCAACCCTCCATTCGAATTCTATCATCTCTTTTCATAATTAAAGGATAAATTACAAAAGAGGTAATTTTGTATGAATATTATAAAATAAAGATAATATTTGCTTTTTTGATTCAATCAATTTTGTTACCAAAGGTTTATTCATTTTCAAAAAAAAATCTGTTACAAAATGTTACAAGATTTCAATAAAACTATAGTCAATAGCAATCAACGAACTTATGGTAAATTATTATAGATTTCATAATTATTTATTATCTATTTTCATAATTAAAGGAAAGATTACAAAAGAGAATGAAAAACAGTAAAATATAAAATGTTTTTAAGGATTTTAGACCCTCGTTGCTTCTTTAGTTAAATCAGGTTGTATAATATAATTAAATATTTATTTACTATTAAGAAAAGTAATTGAATTAATTCTGTGTTTATATAATATAAGCTTAAATGCAGAATTTGGTCACGTGTAGATAAATGTAAATTCCAGTGAGGTTTCCCACTTTCTTAAGCAAAGGACTCGCAACAATGGGAAACTTGGGTAAACCTTACTCGCATACGTTGCATAATGCATATTCCCTTGTCAAGTGTATTAATGCGCATAAATGTTTACAGAAAGAGTAAATTCCGATTGTCAAAGCTCATGTGCAATTATTATGTGTCGGAGGAAAATTTAGATCATTGCTAAAAGTGCGATATCGATACGCAAATCCCCAATCGATTTCCATAATAATTCAATTGAATTCGCCTATAAATTACGAAACATTGAACGACATAGTTGGAATTTCAATATGCAAGTGACTAATAGATAAACAGATCAGCGGAAAGTAACAGGAAAGCGAAATAAATTGATGATAATAAAACGGTATTATTAGCCAGATGGAAAAGAATGCGAGCAATTTTATGATACGTATATATTAATAATACAAATGGACTTTTCATGCTATGTTTGTTTTTATTCAATGGTGCTGCTTGATAAGGACATGATTCTGGTTTTGGAATTATGATAAGAACTCACATGATGTGTAGCGCTTTTTCCTTTGGCGACGGATTTTTCCAGGTGCGTCTTCCGGTTTGGACGGTGCCACCACATTCCACGGAAGCAATTCCTCTGAATACAACCTGTTGACTCTCTGCGACACGTACTGTTCATCTGCAATTTTCTCATCCTAAAAATATCAGCAATAAATTAGTAAAGAATCCTACATTTTTCATAATAAGATAAGCAAATCTTGCATTATGATATTGTAATTTATTTTTGAATTTTCATTAATATCTAGCAAATATATTAAACATTTCTTTATTTGCAAATATTAAATTCTTAAAACCGTACTAATCGAGACTTGACTGAAGTAAAAGTAAAGTAAAAAAAAGATTACATTACACATTTTTTACACAAAAGTTAAGCAAAATATCCGACATAATTTTCTATAATAAATAATTTAAAGTAGAAAATTTTTGTTTGCAATATAATTTTGTATGTAAATTTTGAAATCGGAAAATAATTTATATAATCAATTTTTATTGTCTCATATTTTTTTTATTTAAAAACTATTCATGCTTTAAACATTAAGTGAATCTGATGACTTTAGACATTTTTATTAAAGTTGATAAACTTTCCCAAATGAAAGTTTCATCATTTTTTTATGTATATTTATATTTTTTTAATTTTATAAATTATTTTAATGCTGTTGATAGTCAGCAGCGATTCCATGATTCCTTTCTCTTTGTATCTGCTTCTATCCTTAACTCTGCTATTGCAACCTACGACTAGGTTGGCCCAAAGGGCCTAACTTTACAGTTCTCAGAAATTTAAATAAATTATGATTTAAAAAAGGATATTTTTGACATAATCAGCAAAAATAGAAAATTTTACGGAGATTTAGTATGAAAATAAAATACTAATCATTCGTGGGAAAGATTGAAATTATTTCAATGAAATCAATCACACCCACGCATTTTTAACGAGATAAATTATCAAACTGGAAAACCCTCAAATAAAGTTGACATTTTTTATTAATTTGGTTAAATAATTATTAATACTTTTTTAATATTTATTCATTTCTTAAAACTAGCAATAATACGATTACAACATTCGCTGATGATAAATTAGCTAACTTATCATCGAATAAAAATCCAAGAGAACTGAATATCTGTAGGAAAATTTATGTAATCTAGAGGAATCACTAAAAAAATGTTAAATATTGGCAAATGAAATCAAATCTTCACATATTATATTTTTATTAAAGATATTCCTAGTAAGATTTAATGACCAAGATCTGCACAAATCAACGAAAGTAAAATATTTAAGTATGCA
Organism: Nicrophorus investigator; assembly: GCA_963457615.1. NCBI lineage: Eukaryota > Metazoa > Arthropoda > Insecta > Coleoptera > Silphidae > Nicrophorus > Nicrophorus investigator. Next base: position 10,725,022 of record OY735142.1, on the reverse strand, counting down.
TTTCTACAAAACGGCTTAGCTGAAAAACCGCTTTCAGGCAAAAACTATAAAGTATATTATAAAATACTAATATACAAGATAATAATGAAACCAGTATGGACATATGATATCCAATTGTGAGGTGTATACAAAAAGTTATCCTAAAGGTTTTAATTAAAATGCCTAAGAAATACTATCAAATCATCACGAATAGACTCATAAATTGTGGATACAATAGCAATGATATACGTATTAATATTCTAGCTAATCATATGATTAACAAAACAGATCAAGAAATAGGCTTAAACGGATTAAACTATAAGATTTAGCTTAAGTAAATAATTATTAAAAATGCTAAACAATGTAGCTCACGATATGATTTTTGTACCATATTGAATGATGTTTAATATCTCTTTTTTTAGAGAAATTTGATTCTTCTTGTATAAAATTAATAAATATCAAAATTATTCAAGGTATCAGATTGACAACACAGATCAATAAATAGGCCATTAGATTTAACTTAACTAAATAATTATTAATAATGCTAAACAATGACAAGCAGATTTTCGACCATATTGAATGATTCTTGATGATTTTTAGATTCTGCTTATAAAGAAATTTTTCTGTATAAAATTAATAAATAATTAAGTGAAATATTGAAATTATTCAAGGTTTCAGATAACATGATTATATTAATTAATTGATTGAAAAAAGAATAATTAAAAAATCTGTACACAATATTATTGTTTTTTTTATAATTTCCATATATTTTTTTACTAATAATTGTAAACACATGAGTGTGTAAGAATATATTAATTAATGACGTACTTTTGAAATGAATCACGCAATAGATTTATGATTATCATATAATTATTGAGAAATTTATGTGATGAATTGTAGCATAGATAATATTAAATAATCTAAACAATATTAAATCTAGATGCGTAAAATTTATCTAATGATTTGTAACGAGTAGCTTTTTTTTGTAATTTCAAGATGAAGGGCGTATTAAAAAAAAGCATTTAACCTCGGGCAATCGGAGCACCGCGCGGTACACGGGTATTTCCCGAGTTATTTAACGAACACTTTAACGTCGCAGTATCGCAAATAACTAAAATTGTAACGACGCAAATCGAGGTTCCTATATCATAATTTATTAATCAAAAAATTTATCGTTTTATTACAGAATTATTTTTATTTCATATTTTAGGAAATATTTTCTGTTTTCTATTACTTTATTAATATAAATTTGTAGATTACATTCACTAAATTTACTGACAAAGTTATAAACATAAAAAAATCATCAATTTTAATTACTTCTAGTCAAACTTCATAAAGCAGTTATACAATCATTGGGTGTAACATTTTAAAGAGCCAGAAGCGACAAAAATTCATTATTTTTACCAATGTCATCTCCTTAATTTGAAAGAAAAAATCCTAGACACCAGTTAGAAAATCATAACGGAGGTGGTGTATCAGTTCTTGAAGATCTACTAAGTCAGCGGTTGCCAAAGTGGTGGTCCGCGGACCACTAGTGTTCCGCGAGAAATTTCGTGTTCAACAGCTGTTCACACGAAAGCCTTCTCCACATCAGTCCTCAAGGATCTCGCTTGAGTATTTTCTATAAATATATTTAACATTTGAAAAATCCTATTAGTGGTCCGCGGGATTTAAATTATGAATTAACTGGTCCGTGAAGTGAAAAAGTTTGGCGACCGCTGTCGCAATTCTCATAATTCTTCTATAAGAGCTGCTATTTGACCACACTTGTTATGGATAAAAAATAATTTTATGTGGTAATATTTAAAAATATATTTTTAATTTTCGCAATTAACATTTAGTTTGTTTTGAAATTTTCAAATATTTTTAAATATTTTAGACCAAAAAAATATTTAATCATAATTATCAAAAGGTAAGAATTCAGTGTAATTTCATTATGTATTATCATATCATAAAGTTATGTTTCTTCACATCTTTGCAATTGATATTTACTTAATAAAAAGCAAACAAAGTGCATCCAGAAAAACTACGTTAACACGAACTTCAGTTTTGTTTGCATAATTCAGAATGCAAAGTAGCAAATAGTTCAATCTCAAGATATTGTACGCGATAAAATGTAAGATATTAAGAATATTTATATAATAAACATCGCGCACCACAAGGAAAATTACAGACCCACTGTTTACATAATTATATAACAACAAACAAAGGCACTCGTGCAAAATCACTTCGTTAAACATTTCGCAACCGTTCTTTCGCTTTGCGAAACTCCGGTAGCGAATTTTCCACCAACATTTCAAGGTACAAAAAAAGTCTATTTTCGGAAAATTTTCATTAGTTTAATTACGTTTTGAATTATATAATTAATAGCAATTCGCTTTTGCGAATAATTAATTTTTGAAATAATTATATAATGTACTGTTAATTAATATTTACATATTTTTAGATTATCTGAGGTTGCAACTAATGTCCAAAAAGAATGGTAATGTTGATGTTCTAGCAGATCCATGACCGAATTCTCGTGAATGTAAATATTTTAGGATGAACTTGGATTTGGAATCGAGAGCAGATAAACTGAGTCACACACCGTAACAGTGTCAGGATTTGTTTTGCTTTCGGTTGGCAAAGACGATTCCGCACGTGCTAATTGCAATTTGATTGAATCGATGTGTGTGGTTTCGCAAGGGACGACGAGTGGAAAAATTAGGTGAACATCGCGCATTAAATCGGTGTCATCGGTTTAACGAGTATTGCGAAAATGAAATCATGTAAACAATGAATATTTCGGATCCAATTAAAACGCATCAAAATTTGGCCGTTCGTTAAGCAACGGATCAAAGGATTTATACACAGCACAGTCTGGCACCTTCTAACGGTTTATTGTCTTGCAAAACTTTTCCTACATTTATTTTCTGAAACGATTTCGCAACGTATAATTCTACAAATAAGGCTTACGCAAATCGAAAAACTTAGTTTATGTAACAATTCCATTAATTACTATTACAAATTAATATCAATATCTAATATATCTTAATTATTAGTCTCTAAAATAGACAATAAATTATTCTGATTTAAAAACTTACAATTTACAGACATTTACATTTATTCTACAAGTAAGTCTTACACAAACTCTAAAATTTAGTGTATCTGAAATGTTTTACTTTTAACATCAATTACAAGCCAAAAAGATTAAATCTATTAAAAATATTTTGAAAAAAAGCTGTAATTTTTAGCTTGTCAATATTATTTTTTGACAGCAGCTTCAACCTTTTCACAGGTTCTTAAAGTCTTAGTTTCTGGTAATTTTTTACTTACAACTTCAATTAGTGTTCAATACAAAACAACCATTTTACTATTGCAAATAACTAAAGACCATAGATTTAGATTTAGTTCATCTTAAATTTATATTTTTAAAATATGTAATTAAAATCATATATTTACCGAATATTGTAGGATGGAGTCGGGTATCCGGTTACCGCTTGAAGTTGCGGTCAAGATGCCAATGTCTTTGTTGATCTCGTCTTCGGTTAGGTGGATCGGCTGACCGGTTACGAGAAGGACGAGCAAATGGACGAGAAAATGTCTTCGTAAAGATATCATCTCATATTACGTTGCTCCACGTTGCACTTGGATACTTCTGCGTTTCCAAAAGAAAAGTTTGTGGAAGACCTAAGACACCGGAGGAGAGCACGGATTTGAATGGATGGTTAGTTTGCAGCCAGTGAAATGTTGCGTTTGGTTTCGAATCTGTTATATATACACACATGCTCACAAACACATATTCACCTGATGCGTGGGGGTTCGATCCTTCTTCGACGTCCAATCAATTACAAATCATTGCATCCCGAATCCCATGCAGCTTATTCAACCAAGTTCTTAATAATTGAAAGATGATACCAAAACTTCAAGATTAATCGAATTAGTTACGTGGTAAGAAATGCAAACATTTAACAATACATTTGTCGAATCTCGCGCAATATATGAATTACTTTACTTTTCCAAGCATATCCTGGGCTTTCCAAAATTAGTGAATTCCGGCTTCTGTAAATACAATGACCAAATATTTACTCACATCGACTAAGATAAATTGAATCCTGCTCAACCATTACATTTTCACAAAACTTAATTGATTTTCTTTTAGCTTTGAAAATTAATGTTAATTCAAACGCAAAGATATTATTTTTAGTAATGATTCACAACTTAAAAAAGTTAAGCAACATATTTATCAGATTACCAGTGCATATGGTATAATATTTTTAAAACATAATGTATTCACTATAGTCCGGTTTGAAAATTTCCATACAAATTAAATTTTAATTAATCCAAAAAATAATGCAAAATTCTAATTTTTATATTCACAGCAATACCTCGCATAGTGCAGTTAGTCCGTGATATTAGGATTATTTGAAACCGGACTAATCGAAGCAGTCAAATTAAATGAGAACGAAGAAAATATAGATTAATTTCTTAAGATCCAACAGAATCGAAATACAAATTTCTTACCAGAAAAGTATTAATATGTACTGATTTTATATAATATACTTAAATCTACATAATAACACTAATAAATGATATGTGTAATAATCAATAAATCTTTTAAAGCAAATAATTATTGAAAAAGTAATAAATTATTTGATTTCAACAATTCAAATATTTGTTATTGTCGTTAATATTTTACGTCTTGGTGCCAATTTACGTCATATAATAGTTACTAACTAACGATAACTGTAATAAATAATGAACACATGTTAAATATTAAAAGAAGTCTGTTTTAATTATAATATATTGATAATTAATTATAAAACATAGACAAAATAACATCTGTTTATGCATAAAACCTTAGAAATCATCAAACTTTCAATAACATGAGAGGAAATGAGATTTTTTACTGAAATTTATATAAAAATATATGTTTTATTAACGCCACAAAGATAATTTAATAATTTCGGTCGCTAACCTTTACGAAATCAAAAAATATTGATTTAATATATAAAAAAAATTGCAAATAGTCATCCAAAAATCGTATAGAAATGGAGGTCAACTTTGAAACTTTAAATGATGATAATTATTTACATAATAAATATGATTCTTTCATTAAGTATGAAATTTATTGGTCTGGAACATCTTTTTTGTTCAAGTTCAAAACTTGTATTCTTACTAGAATACTTAAATGTATTATTTATTAATATTTTTTGCTTAATTTGCTTAAATCAAAAGCTATCATATGGTCTGTAACAGGTTTTTATAATAAATCTCTGAAAACACCTGTTCGTCAAAATCTGATTCAATAATGCTTAAATACCAAATTTGCTTTCTAGTTTTTCATCTTGAACTGAACGAAATTCAGAATGTGAAATCAAACAAAATTATTTTAAATATTCTATATAAATGTATAAAATAAGTAAAAAATTAACATAATAGAATCAGAAGTCAAAACGAGATTACTTTTAAGAAATTATATAAACTTTATATGTTAATGTTATTCTATTCCAACTTATGAAGAAATCTTTAAAATAAACTTAGGAAGTTAAGTTTTTCTATATCTAAATAATTTCTGAAACGGTACTTAACTTTTGATTAATAGTTTATTCTATCAATTTATTCTTGTAGAAATTTTTAATAGTTAAATTTCCAAGTAAATCGTGGAAATTTACGTTGATTATTAATATTCAAGGTCAGTTTTTAAATTGAAACAACCTTAAGTCTTCGATTTTTGCATATTATAATTGTATGCGAAAATATAATATTATTAATCAATAATTTTACGCATGATTTAATAAACTACGTAGATTATATAAAGAGTAATACATAATAGAAAAGTAATTATTAAAAAAAACATATGTTAATTTAATTTGATATATTGTTTTATCTTGTACGAATGTAGATAAATAAAGTGATAATATTCTAAAAGCTTTTCAATTTTCGTGAAAAATTGTATATGCAGACAGAAAAAAAACAACAAGTTAATCTAATAACTCGATCAATCTTGTTAAAGTTTATTAGGCGTACGCTCCGAAATAACACGTATTTTTGTATGGATTTGATAGATTGCCTTTATTAACGCAAATTTATTGCAAATCTTTAATGCTCATATAATCCGGTTATCAATCAAACAATGCTGTTTAATTAATAATAGATAATAAAACAATGATCCTTGTGGTAATAATAATTGCATTACGGCTACAGCCGTAGTGGCAAAATCCATTGTTTTGCAAGTTTTATAAAATATCGTTAATATACAGCCAAAGTAGTTAACATAATCTAAATGATCATAAATAACTAAATATGTTTATGTAATTAATCAAAAAGTTAATATTTTATCATTCCGAAATTGCCATTGCTTTCTAATTATGTTTACAGTTTGAATTCAATAATAAATAATTATATTTCCACACTGTTTTATTCACAAAACTAAAACATTTTCTTTATAACCTTTTACGCATATTTCTTACTTGAATAGTGCGCACCTATGGCGATTGATTTGGGGATTCCCAGTGCAACAATGCTTTAATTGTTTGAACCGATTGCGATTAGGCTTTGACTTCGTCAACCTTTGCCTGCACCACCTCCTGTTGCGAAACACTTGAACAGTTTCAAATACAAAGAGCAAATAATATTCGAGTTTCGTAACAATTTGACTGTTTGACCTATTTCACACTGTTACATCATCACTACGAGCGTTGATCCTCTTTACGTAAATATAAAGGTAATTCAAATAAAACATTTAAAATTGCAATCTGAAATCATTTATTATTGTAAAAAAAATAATTTAATTATACATAGATGCTTTTGAAGTGATGTTATTTGTGATCAAATGATAATACTTAGATCGTTAATACATTCAATTGCAATTCCTCGAAAACTTCAATAGAATTATGATAAATGAATCCATTACTGTCTTTCTGAGTCATATATACCAAGTTTTTCACTTATAAAATATTGTATTTTTGTATAGTTCAAAATAACATGAAGCTCTTTTCATCATACTTATGAGAAAATAAATAATAATAGACAGTATATTTTTATGTCTAAATAATGATTAAATTGAAATAATAATTAAATTTATTATTATCTTAAAACCACTTGCAATGTTATTAAACTAAGTATTAACATTCAATAAGTACGTTGTGAATTGGAAGATAACACCTGTTTATCATATATAAAAGAGTTTTGTTATTTTTTATCAAATTAAGCCAAATAAAAGAACTGGTTCAACAATAATATTTAAATATTAAAAGAAGGAAATTTTACTTTATTTTTTACAACTTAAATGTGGTTTAAAGTTGAAATCACATTGGAACTTTTATTGATAATGAATCAATTTTCCCATATAAACTATTGTAAAATACGATTATGGGTTCTATGCGGAAAAAAAAACTCAAAATAATGTATTTATAACAGAAAATTATATAAATATTGTTAATGTAATTCACGTTTCATCTTCATATTTTCTTCTATCACGGAATAAACCAATGCGAATTCCATTTTCAGGAAATAAATAATTAATTTATTTTTTTTCCAACGCTTCAAAATTTGGTAATAATGTGACAGAGTATTAGCATTAAAAAAAATAGAGCGCGCATAGTCACAGTCTTATTAAGGTGATGCTTCTTAATGTACGATGCAACTGTTTCACATGATTACAACATTTCTTTTATTACGCCGGAATATTGTTACTTTTCTGTTATCTCTTCGTCCTCTGACAAACTCTCTTCTATAACTTCTTTCTGTAATTCACAACATTTACAGTATAAACAAAGATGACACAAAATTAGAAGTTGGTTAATATATTCAAAATATATTAAAAAAAGATACATAATATTTCGTCAGTCGTTATGCGAAACGTCGCTCATTAAGTGAGTTATTTTTGTAACAATTTATTTTGCTTGTTATGCGAGATTCCACAGTATTAGTTGTGTATTAAATAACAATTTATAATTATTACATGAGCTGTTGAGAATAAAGTAAGATAACTTAGTAAAATGTATTAACTTTGAAGATTTACAATTAACATCGTGTATCCGAAGACCTTTAAAAACTTTGATATTATAATATTGAATAGTAAGTAATCGAAGTCAACGTGAAGATATTTCATACGAAAGTCATTGAAATTAAATTATATATTATATGATATAATTTATATTTAAATCTTAGCATTTTTAGCCTGGAATTCGCACTGCAATAATATACTATTTATTTTCTGGTCTTTGTTAAATGATTGTAATCAAATAACTTATTTCTATACTTTGATTATTCTATAGTAAAGTTTGTACAATTCTAGATAAGATCTGAATTGTTGTCATAATTATATTTATTTTAAATAAATATTAATTGTGTATTCAGTTGGTAAATAAACAATTTACAATAACAATTGTTATTAAAGCTATTTGATTGGAAAGGTTTGCTGGCAGAGGGTTAAAACCCACAGGTATTTGCAGACATAATTTAGAAATTAAGTGTTTGCCACTTAATTCGGTTCATAGGAGTCAGCACCCTTCGGGCCTCCCGGGGGTGGTAAAATCCAGTGGCGGCATCTGTACAAACAGCGTGGAATGGAGAATTTGGGTTAGAAGTAGGGGGGCGGTTGGTCTTTGCCATTGTCAGTATTATATATATGTATGTATATTATGCCGGTCGATACAAACATTGGGTGGTGCAGCCGCCACTAAGCTGTGATCAGGATGTGGTGTAGTAAGAAATTGTGTTGTGATGTAGCATGTGATGCTTAGCACTGGAGGTCCTCGTGTTCTTCGGCGCGAACACGGGCTGCAATTGCCTCTGCACCCTCTGCAGGTGTCCGGGTGGTTGGCGCTAATAGTGTTATCGGGCAGTGCATTCCTGGTGTTGGTGCCTGCGTTGCCGATCAATTTGCAGACAGGTGCATTAGGTGTTTTGAGCACCCTCCTGTTGCTCCACCTGGCGGCGCACCTCGGAGCCGCCCTTATAGATCCTGCGGAGGCGGCGCTGAGGAAGCGCATCCCGGAGCCTGTACCGCCCCTGGACCGGGTGAAACACGCGCACGTCATCGAGGAAGGTTTGTGCCACCTATGCAAGGTGCTCATATCTGGTCCTCGAACGAAACACTGCAGCGCGTGCAACAAGTGCGTGGCCCAATTTGACCACCACTGCAAGTGGTTGAACCACTGCGTGGGTGCACGCAATTACGCACCATTTCTTATGTGCGTTACAACGGCGGTGGCGGCTTCCGCCTTCGTTGCCCTTCTCGCCTTTGCGGAATTCATCTTCCACCATACCGACTCATCGCCCTGGCTGCTGGCCACCAAGCAAACCGCAGCCAATGACTCGACAACGACGCCGCCGCCACTTTACCAACAACAGCCGTCCTCATCGCTACCATCCAGCGACGCCGCTTTCCTGGCCGTTGTCGCCATCCTAGGACTACTCGCCATAATAGTAGCCGGACTCCTCCTTCACCTGTGTTTCTTCCACATCTACATATCATTCTTGGGCCTCACCACCTACGAGTACATTCGTCAACAAAGGCAAACCAATCAAACGCCCCAAATACAAGAACCACCCAGCAATCCCACTCAGAACTCCCACCACTGTACACCAACTGCTCTTCGCCATCGCCCAGCCAATCTTCGCTGCGAGGAAAGATCCCGCATGACATTATTCGCCGTTTTAGAGGAAACATTCACTTGCACCCCGACGCCTCCGTCTACTCCTCAGGATTGCCAAGTATGTATCAGCAACTCCGTAGCTCCTGCAGATCCACCGCAGGTGCAACGTAAATTCAAACAGAGATGGAATTGCTGTGTATCGGTGCCTGATAGTCCAGACGAAGAACCTCGTTGTCTCATGTCTTTATGCAAGCATGCCAAAAATAAACTGGACAATAGAAGCCGTAGCACGAGCCACGGCCACTGGTCCAGCGCCAAAATACGCGTACTCTTTCGTGTTTTAGGAAACCTCGGACATCACCGTCGAAGACGTCGATCCAGGTCAAACCAAGTCACCCCATCAACCACCGCCGTGGAAGATCATCCTGATACAATAACAGTACACACTATTACAAATCAACAAACACTACCCCCGTTACCTCTACCGCCTCCTCCTCGTCGTCGCACGATAAGTGAATCTGAATTAGCAAACGCACTTTCCATTCTTCAACAGCAAAGGATAAATACATCTATCCGTAGACCGCTGCCTCCTTACCGCCGTCGTAGGCGTAGCAATGCTGTTCATAGAACAAAAACTCCTGCTCTATCTCCAATACACGAGTCGGGACTATCGAATCCGGCTTCACCATCCAAAACTTCAGGCACTACATCCAAACAATTTTAAAGTACCTCTAATCCAATTTACGCTTCAAAGTTTTTAAATGTTCTACCTGCTGCAATTTCTTAATTTTATTCGAAGCTCAATGTACATATAAGAAAACAGAAGGACTTGTATGTAATTATATTTTACCAACGGACAAACATACATAAACTAAAGATATCCGTCTTTAATATTTTTACATCAAAAACAATGTATATATATTTACATTCATTTTTAAAATGATAAATATTCAATGTGTGCTTTAATGATAAGATATTGATATTTTAATGGTGGATAAAGGTAATATTTAAAAAAAAATATATTTGTTATGACACAACTTTATATTATTGATGTTTTAAGATATTAATTATAATAAAATATTTTTGTGAAATCCAAAACTGTTATATTTACCTTAACATCAAGACATTTTTCATGAACAATCTAAAACCAAATCTATTAAACCTAAGCTACTTACCTTATAAAAATAGTTCAATATTAATTCCTTCTTCCTCTAAAACCTTATTTTATAAACTACTAAATAAATATTTGTAATATTATTTCCATTTCATGTGCGTTATAAATATCTTTGGTGCTTTTAAAAAAAAGGGAGATTTCCTTAATTTTTAATAACAGCGCCTGTGTGCTTCGCACACTATGGGGGATAGTGGTTATATATATATATATATTCATGTAATAGATTTGTATACAACTAAGTATACAAAAATATTACAATTTTTTTTTATATATATGCACTTTTACCAAGTGGTATATCATTTTTATTCCAAGAAAAAAGGAAATATAGTAACGGAGCAATGCATAACAACTAATAATACATATAACAATTTTGTCACATTGTTATTTGAGGTTATGTAAGATAGGATTGTCACAAATTAAATTCATTAAATTTAAGTTTACTTTTATAATGTTTAAGTTAAGTTTTCGTCAGATTTTGCGTTTAAGAAGTGCTCAAGATTGTCTGAAATATAGTCATGCAAGGGAACATCAATTTGCAGTGATCAGGCAATTGCACACAACAAAGTTTCTAACTGGAAAATCACAAGCAATATCACCCACACTTCCAGAGCAAAACAGTAAACATGATGTGATATCAGAAAATGAATACTTAGTACATATGAAAAATGATCCTGACACATTTGGCGAACAGACTGTTAATGAAATTGTTGATGAAGATGATGCAAAAGAAGAGAAATATTTGGAAGAAGTTGGTGATCATCCAAAAAGGTTAAGCACAAAGCAATATGCAGATATGATTAAGGCATTAATTCAGAAGAGAAAAATAAAAGAAGCAATTGATGTAGTGGAAGTGAAAATGTTGAAGGAAGACCGTGCCAAGCCAGAAAACTATTTGTACAATCTGTTGTTGGGTGCATGTGGTCGAGTTGGTTACACAAAAAAAGCCTTTTCTTTGTATAATAATATGAAAAAAAGAGGTTTAGTTGTTACCAATGGTACATACACTGCTCTTTTTAATGCCTGTGCAAATAGTCCATGGGCAACTACAGATGGTCTAACACGAGCTAAACATCTGCATAACATTATGATAGAAAAAAGGCATGAACCTAATGATAGTAATTACAATGCAATGATCAAAGCATATGGAAGAGGAGGTGACTTAATATCTGCATTTGCAGTTGTGGATGAAATGATTTCCAAAAAGATGTCTATCAAAGATGATACATTAAATTTTCTGTTACAAGCTTGTATATCAGATAAAGAAGCTGGTTTCAGACATGCCTTATTAGTTTGGAGGAAATTTGTGGATAAAGGAATAACACCATCAATTTTCACCTACAATTTACTGCTAAGATCCATCAGAGATTGTGGTTTAGGTGATTTAGAAGTAACCAAAGATGTTCTTACAAAGATATTACCACAAGCTGATACATTTCTGCAACTACCTGAAGTTCATGAGAAACCAATTGAAGATGAATTTGGTGGAATTGAATCATTTGGAAAATTAACAACATCAGATTTTAATAAAAATTATAAAAGTGTAGGAAACATTCAGTCAAGCAGACCTAATTTAATGGCTAAAGTACCTCATTTAGGCAATATAATTTCATTGTCTGAAATTAAGAAACCTTCAGATCGTTTACTGCTTTTGGGTGGTGCCTCTGCATATATTGAAAACATGTTGGAAAATAATTGTAAACCCGACATCAAAACGTTCACGCAACTGCTTAATTGCATTCCTGGTACTAATGTTGCTGAAAATGATGTTCTGTTAACTATGAAGAAACTGGGTACAAAGCCAGATTTAGATTTTTATAATATGTTAATAAAGAAGAGAAGCATGAGAGCGGATTACGAGTCTGCTAAGGAAGTGCTTGGATTGATTAAAGCGGCGCGATTTGAACCAAACATTATTACTTACGGTGTTCTAGCTCTGGGTTGCAAAAATAAAGAAGAAGCTACTGAATTCTTGGCTCATTTTAACCAAGCAGGATTGAGGTAATAATATTGTTACATTTCTTATATCGATATAATAATTTGTATTTTTTTTAGATTAAATACCGAGATTTTAGGTGCTATGTTAAAACAAGCTTGTTTCCACTTCAATTTTCCTTATATTATAGAAATATTACACATTTGCACTAAAGAAAATATAAAACCGAATAAAATATTCATGCAACATTTAGAGGATTTCAAGAAAAAATGTAAATATGGAAAGGACGGGTCAGAAAATAGATCGAAAACATTCGATAAAAATTTCCAAATATTCAAAATGAAGTATAATAAATTCAAAGACGAAGTTGAAATCGAGGAAGAAGAACATCCATGGACTCAATTCAGGAAAAACACCGATACGGACGTCAGATTTTATAATGATAAATCGGCAAGGTTTAAAGCGAGGCACACGTCTTTGTTCAGACAGAAGCAGACACCTGTTAATGTTGTGCATAAAAAGAATAGGCTAAGATTTAACAAACCAAAACCGAAACAAATTGATGAATAACTGTTTTGTGATATTGTTATTTAATAAATTTTTAAACTATTTTAAGGTTTTAATTAATTAAGACAACGTTATTAGTATATTTTTTACTTATTATTATTTACAACAAAACCTTTTCGTAAAATCGAGTTTCAATGTAAAACAATTATAAAATACTTGATGATGATTATCATTTATTTTCTACCCGCTTGTTACAACTTCAAATGATGCAATTTCCTGTTAAGATCCTCAAACTTCAGAATCTTACGGATGAAGAAATCTCCATATCTGTGGGCGACTTTAGTATCGGCGATATGGATCATGTCGTTGTCAATGTAGAAATCCAACTCGGATCCACTTTGGAATTTTCCTTCCAATCCAGATGCACCCTTGGACCAAACAACGTTCTTCATTTTGTGCTTGAAGCACAACAAATGAATGGTCAGCAATTGCGTTTCTTTATCCAAATCTTTTTCAACGCCACGTTGGTTCTGCGACATGAACGTAGCTAACTTGATCAAAGGCAAAGTTGTGTATAATTTCAAGTAACTTCTGATTGTTGGTAAACACTTTTGCTGTTGGACTTCATCCATGAAAACTTGAGTTTGATACCTGATCGCCTCTTTAGAATAATCTTCAGGGGTAGTATCAACTGCTGGTGGGCATGGAGACAAAAATTTGGGGCATGCAAAAATGAAGCAGTTTTCGAACTCCTGCAAATCTCCGTATTGCATTTTATACATTTTCTCGTGGTAGCTCCTATCCCTGAGAGTTTGCTGAATGCTTTCATCGATGCATTGGGGATGAAGAACTAAGCAAATAGCTAACAAATGATACATCTGGTCAGTTTGCTTATTAATTTGATCGTGTTGATAACTCTTGGTCGAGAACAGCTGCTTGGTGCGTTGAACGTACAGCAAGATCGAAGAGAATGTCCTGATTGCATCAGAATAGCGCCTCATCATCATGTAGGCAAATCCAACATAGTAAGATGTTGAAATTTGGCATGCGGGAACGTGCGCATATCGCGACTTCTTGTGCACTTCAATATTCTCCAAAACCTTAATGGCTTGGTAATAATCACCCAAAAGCGAGTGCAACCTCAACAAACCTACGAGCGAGAAATATCCCAACATCTTGTAGAGGGAATTACTACCGAATTCTCCGGCGACGGAATCTGGATCGCCTCCATTGGCGAATACTTCCAACTGCTGCTTAATGTTGCTCTTGTCTACCAACGAGTGCAAGACATTGAGCACGCATAAAACATTCCACACTTTATTATGAGCGTTCAATGTTTCCAATTCCGCGTCGGATTTCTTCTGCAAACGCGCTCTGTACTGAGCAAACGATTGGAATTGGTATACGAATTCATCGATCAACTCCCAAAGCCACATATCGGGCAACTCTAGTGGCACTGGCTCTTCGGCACTTAAAATGTAATTGAAGAGATCGCAGTAGTTAAAGAAAGAGTTAAATCTCTGTTCTAAAGTTGGACCGCCTTGGATGCGAGCATAAATGTGACGGTAATACAATTCCTTGTATAAAATCATAAATACCTATGAAACAAAGAAATAAATATCAATATTATTGTATAATGAATGCCACACAGGACATAATTTGAAGCAGGTTCACATTCACACATTTATAAATGATTCAGTGAAATCAATATAATAACCTATAGAAATTTTATGTTTCATTACTGTATTGAGACACATAGAACAAAGATAAAATGAAAAGAGCTGAGAAATATACTTACAAAATGGAAAAATATAAGAATCATGTCAAGGAGTGTATCAAGGAAGGTGTGAGTGTTGTATCAGAAAAAGGATCTGAAGGTATTTTTTTCCTTACCATATCATTGTCCACTAGGGCAGATACATCAGCCTCTTCTGGCCATGGCCTCTTCTCAAAGAAATCATCAGAGATCTTTGGCCAAGTGATTTCATACAGAGTTTGCAATTCAAAGACAAGTCCCTCATTGATTGCATTCCTAAAGTACATCAAATATTTCTTCACTACCTCAGGCATCTTGTACATTTGCTTATTGTATTCACTATCCAATGCTGGGTCACCAGTATGACCCATGTACTCCTGGTCGACATTATAGGTGTCATAATTCTGAAACACAATCCAAATAAAACCATAATTCCTGTCTACTAATTGTTTAAATATTCAGAATTATAATATCAATTAAATAAAATATGCAGTATCAAGAAACAAACAAATAGAAACAAGCTACTAGATATTGAAAATTTCTTATTTGTCACGAAAACAAGTGACGCGAATAGCGTCAACCCAGATCTCTAGTAAATTTTATAAAACAAATATCTTCAAATGGGACTTATCCACGCAAAGCACGTCGGTGAGCCAAACATATTTACAAAAATTTAGGTTAAGTTACTAGCATGTTGCAAAGTTAGGAAGTATAGTCTATTTTGTAAAAATGTATTATGTAATTGCTAACACCTACCTCAAATTCCTCGTTATACATCTTTGCAGTACTTTTAAGCCCTGTTCTTATGATAAAATCTGTTTTATTCGCAGAATGTTATAAACACGAAATTGACAGCTGAGCATAGGCCAGCTAAAATGGCCGAGTAACTGTTGCCAACAAAACAACATCAATTTTAGAATACATTTATAACACTACAATGCATAAAAATTCCCTAAAGTTAAAAGTTCAAAACGTCACATTGACAGATTGTAAAAAATATCAAAAAATACTTTCAACTAATAGTAAAGGTTACATGTGATTATATTGAAATTGCGACTGTCTTATCTATCGTTATATATTAGAAGTTATTAAAATATGTTGGCCCAAGGATTTAATTTTGGTTTGTAAACTAATATCATTTTAATTTGATTTTTTTTAAATATTTTACAATATGGATTTAGTTTATTTTAATTTATGGATGAATGAAAATGTTTAATTAAAAATTTAATTTCAGTTTTGAGGAGCTTCTTGAATTCTGATGTGGAGCCTACAAGAGTGTTAGATGTCAATATTGATGTCTATAGTTCTCGAGATATTTTATATAGGGAAGAAAGCTTAGTGCTTTATGGTCCCTCAAACAGTAAGAAAGACAAAGCTCATTTTGAAATAGTTATGAACAAGCCTTACACTGAAAGCCTTCATCAAGCATATAGGTGAATTAACAATGTTATATAACAAATTTGATATTTATTGATTTGTATATTTTGCAGTTTATTTCGAGCAGATGTTAAGGAAGATGCAGAAAATAAGTTTGTTTGTCTCAAAGATAAAGTTCCAATACTTATTGATGTCTGCAAAGAGGTATTGTTTCATTTTATTATTTCTTTTCATAATCATTAATTAAAATTTCTTAGTTAACTCTTTATTTTGCTACATTAAAAATATAAATGTTTAATTGTATGAATTTCATAATTCAATTAGATAACTCATGTCTATTAAAAACAATTTATTGAATTTAATAACTAAATTATGAATCATGTTTTTAGTTAGTAACATTATTAAATAATATTAGTGACTCATTATATTGAAGGTTGTATAAAATTACCATATATATAAAATAGACTCAAATTATGGTCCAAAGGTAATATTAAAATATTTTTTTCAATAAATTGTGTCTAAATTTGAAGGTAGGTTGACGCAAATTATCTCAAGACAAGCAGAGGAATCACCGATTTACCTACATTCTTTATCTATGATCGTCGATAACTAGTATTAGGCTTAGCCTGTAATCATGTGCGCTTTTGTACGAATCATTTGAATTACTTTTATAAATCTTTAATATTTTTTTTTCTAAAATTAGAAAAAATGAGCGTAAAACAAAAAAGAGGTATAAACTAAATGTGATCAATTATGTTAAACAATATGGAAACATGATTATAATCCGAGAGTAACATTCAAATATATTTTTCTAAAAATCATGTTATAAATTGCGTCTTATCGTGGAAATATTATTAAAGAAATTCAGTTTTAACAAAATTGAAAAATCCTTAAATTGAAAATTTGTAATGATTATTTTTTCATATTTAAGTAAAAATATAATAAATGTGTACATTTTCAATATGAATATAAATTTTTAATAGTATTATTGAGGCAGAAAGATAGGCGTAGTTATAATTATTATCTAATAATATTATAATTTGTAGATGGCCAATGTACACAGTCTTCAGAAATTATGTGACATTCTGACAGAACATCCAGAATGGACACTTGCCCATTTAGCAGCTCATTTTGGATTGAACGAAGCTTTCGATCATTCAGCGGTAAACAGTCAATTAAACAGTAGCGATGTGTTAACAGGAATGTCGCCATTGCAAGTTGCTATATCGACAAACAATCTAGCAACAGTAAAACGTATGATAAGCGCAAAATGCTCTCTAGAACATTTGGATCATGACGGAAATTCAGTTTATCACTATGCAGCTAATACAAATAAAGATATTATCTCGGTAAGAAATAGTTGTTAGCGTATCAACGCTTATTTCTACCAGATTTTCTTTGTAGATGTTGACACAAGGATCAACACCTCGTTGCATGAATGCGCGTAATCATCAGGGCTATACGCCATTGCATATTGCGTGTTTAGCCGATAAACCGGAATGCGTTAAGGCTTTGCTGTTGGGAGGAGCCGATGTGAACATCGCAGCCAATTGCCAGAATGATTGCAACACGCCCCCAATTCCTCCAGGCTATGTTGGAAACTATCTTCAAGATCATCCTAACGTTCTCTCTCCGCAGGATATGAAATTCGGAGGGACGCCTCTACATTGGTCTTCTTCACGATTGGTCATCGAGGAATTGGTTGATGTTAAATGCGATATAAATGCGTTGAACTTCGACAAACAAACCGCTCTGCATGTGATGGTAATCAGAAAGCGCTTGGAATGCGTTGTGGCTCTTTTAAGCCGTCAGGCTGATTTAGATTTGGGTGATTGCGATGGTAACAGACCCATTCATTTGGCAATTCAAACCGGGAACATTCCAATTATTCAAAGTTTGATCGTGTTTGGGGCAAATTTAGATGTCCTTAATAACAAAGGTCAAACCCCAAGACACATGATGACTCGCGAACAAGAAAATAAATTATTATATTATCTACATGCCGTGGGGGCGGCTAGATGTCCGCCGGATATGGTTGATTGCACAGACGGCTGCAAGGCTAATGGTACTTTTAATGGTATATCAC
Source organism: Nicrophorus investigator (assembly GCA_963457615.1). Taxonomy (NCBI): domain Eukaryota; kingdom Metazoa; phylum Arthropoda; class Insecta; order Coleoptera; family Silphidae; genus Nicrophorus; species Nicrophorus investigator. Next base: position 10,706,626 of record OY735142.1, on the reverse strand, counting down.
TCCCAGAAGTTATGGGACCTACGAACCGCGATATACTAAATCAAATGCTCTCTGTTGCTGCGCTGGACATTGCAGCGCATAGAAAGCCAGAAGGGAGTAAGGGTCGTTTGCTTTCATTGGACGGCGGTGGTATTCGCGGTTTAATATTAATCCAAATGCTGTTGGCTATTGAACAAGCTACAGGAAAACCTCTTAATCATTGTTTCGATTGGGTAGCAGGAACGAGTACTGGAGGAATCCTGGCATTGGGTATTGCTTCGGGCAAGAACATGAGAGAATGTCTGTGCTTATACTTCAGAATGAAAGAATTGACTTTTGTCGGCATAAGACCGTACCCTAGTGAGGCGCTTGAGAACGTGCTGAAGGATACGTTCGGCACAAAAACCGTGATGACTGATATCAAATATCCAAAAGTGTTGGTTACCGGAGTTTTGGCAGACAGGAAACCCGTTGATTTGCATTTATTCCGAAACTATCAATCAGCCAACGATTTATTGGATATTAAGGTAGAAGGACCCTACCAAAATCCGGCTAAACCCGAGGAGCAATTAGTTTGGGAAGTTGGAAGAGCTACAGGTGCCGCTCCAACATATTTCAGGGCGTTTGGGAGGTTTTTGGACGGTGGCTTAATTGCTAATAATCCAACGTTAGATGCATTGACGGAAATTCATGAATTAAATCTAGCTCTTCGTGCAGTCGGAAGGAAAGACGAAGTTACAAATTTAAGTGCAGTGGTTAGTCTAGGGACAGGCCTCATTCCTGTTACAGAATTGAAAGTGGACGTTTATAGACCAGAGAGACTTTGGGACAGTGTTAAAATGGTTGTAGGTATATCAGCCTTAGGCGGACTGCTCGTAGATCAGGTAAGACATAGCTATAGTTTTAACAATTGCTGCTAATGATTACGTTGATGTTTAGGCCACAGCAAGTGACGGTAGAGTTGTTGATCGCGCCCGAGCTTGGTGTTCCTCAATCGGTGTACCATATTTTCGGTTTACACCACAGATGTCCGAAGACATATCGATGGATGAGAAATCTGACGAGAAACTGGTCAAGATGCTCTGGGAAACCAAATCGTATATGCATGAAAATCAGCACGTCATTAGAGAACTCGCTAATTTATTAACGAATTAATGTGCATATGTGCACAAGTAAAAATTAATTGAAATTAGCATAGAAAACCAAAAGAAACCAAAAACTTAATATTTGTAGATTTAGATATATTATATATAAATAATACGATTTTACAATTTATTTTAAAATTTTATAGATCACACAATACTCAATATTTAATTGTTTTACAAAAAATAAATATAAAATTGTTTTTCGTTTTTATTAACTTTTTCTTTTTATTAACTAATGTTTGTACAAAGTATTATATACAAAATGCTGCGTTAATTATCATAACCGTATAAGTATCCTTCAGCATACGCCATGTACATATCGTTCGAGTTCCTCTTGATGCGTCTTCCAATTGGTTCTAAATCTTTATAGCATTTTGGGAATACCCTTTCCACTGCTGCTATGGCTTCCTCCGTACTGACAGACCTTACGGACAGAACGGACTTTAGAGCTTTAGATTTAACGCAGTTTTGATGGGATTCTTTGAAATTGAATAATGATGTGTCGCCTTGCATCCACGCAGATAAGAAACTGCAATGGGCCAAATTTGCTGCACGTATTTCCGTGCAGGCTAAATGATCGATGTTCTTGAAGTTCAGATCATTTCTGCAGTAATCGAACATGTGGATCATTTCGTGCGTTAACACTCCTTGCACAAGACCTTCATCGGTTGCCATATTTTGGCAGACAACTATCTGATTAAGAACCGGATCATATCCTCCGCTAACGCTTGGATGGCAATCTTCACAAGCTATGTGTCTGCGAATATCTAAAGCACATCCCGAACTTTTCAAAGCACCCATCATTAGCTTCACCAAAGGCGAAGTTTTTATGCATTTGTAAACGTTTCGTTCACATCGGAATTTATCGATGTTGTCTCGCCCATGCATTAAATTCGTGAGTTTAGACTCATTTTCTTTCCTGCGCTCTGGATACAAGTCATAGCCCCAAGCAACACCTTAAATGTATTAAACTAATTAATATAACAAGTTAAATTGTTGACAGAAAATTATAGTTACATCAACTATACAATTATATAGGATAATTCAGATTTTATGTTGAATTGGATAACAATTAATGCATTCAGTTTGCATATATTATATAATATAGAAGAATGCATATGACCAATGTATGAAAAGCATTTTTATTAAATAACATATTTAAAAAAAATAAAAGTTTTACAAGTTATAATTCAAATTAAGAACAAAATACTGCTTCATTAATATATATTGAAGAAGAAAATAATCTTTTTAAAATTTTAGGTTATAATAATGAAAAGCAAAGAATGACCTACCCCCTTCAGGTTTTTCCTTTTTAGTTGTAGGTTCTTCTTTTTGGACTGGTTCACTCTTCGGCTTTTCACTGGATTTAGTCAACTCATCAAGAAAATTCATATTTTATCTTGTATGCTTTTGATGACTTGAAAACATTACATCTATATACAACTTATAGAGCATCAATATTCTACTTATACAACCCAAGCAGCTTTAAAAAAGTATTGATTAAACCTAGGCGATTATATTTGTTTTTCATAATCTTGAAGGCGTAAAGATGTTACAACATATGTAATATTGATCAAATTTGATTTGGAAAATACTAATATTAAGTTAGTTAATTCTGTATTAACAATTCTTTGAAAGCGAATAGTGTTAACTCGTCTTGGTGTAACAATTTTATTTATAAAGGTTGAATTATTAAGAGTAAATCTTCATCAAAATCATTACTTCTGTAAAGAAACTTTGTATTATTTTTTTTGAAATGGTATTCAGGTGTTGAGATGCGCACGTCATTGATTTTGAAGCTCATGAAAATAATCTCAAGTTCCTCTGAAACAATAAATTTATAGATTATAAGAAAAAGGAGTTTAAAACTATCCACACTCGTTACGCAGAGGAATTTACGAAAGTTAAGAGATCAAAAAAGTGTATAAAGGGAGGAAAAGATTTGATCATAAATTGTTTTGTTTCAGCTGATGTATTGTTGTCTTACATAACTTAATTTAAAAATTGGTTTAAAATTGTGCCGCAGGAATGAATTATGCATTCGTCAATTATTGGAACTACATTCATTATAATACAAATTTAACTCGGCTTCAAAATGCGAAGTATAAAACGTAATGTTTTGTCTATTCAATCGAAAATGTTTATTAACACTGGTTTCAAAAGGCTTCTTCTTTAGCCTAGAAAGTTGAAGAGGTGCATGTATACATTTACCGGTAAATGTTTACTGTTATCACCTCATTTGGGAAATGTACATTGTGTGTACATTCAATACACATATACCTCTGGAAATTAGAAAAAAAGTACATTGTAGTAACTGATCGTAGCTGGTTGGCGAATGTGTGAATGAGGTTATGTAATTATTTATAAATTTAACAACATTATAAGTAAGTAATAATACATTACATTTAGTGTTTATAATAAATGTAATATTTTTTCAGCTGTATAAATATGGAACAGAAAACTAAATTTGATAATTTATTACAAGAACTTATTGCTACTAAGAAAGTTAACAATGTATATTTAAGTAAAAGTATGTATTCACAAATTTTAAATGAAGTGGAAACAGCAAAATCGAAAACGTATTTTAAAAGTCCTCTGGATTACCGACGTTTAAGACGATACGATGTATTGCTTGAGGGAAAGGAATCCAAATTAATCTCTCCACTAAAAGAAGAATCAAAAATTAAATATTTTGTATCAAGTGATCAATTATTTGATATAATACATAAATCGCATTTAACTAATGGCCATGGTGGTCGTAATAAGCTTTTAAAAAAATTGAATGAGAAATACAAAAATGTCACAGCTGAATCAATTATGTTATACTTAAGTTTATGCAAAGCTTGTCAGCAGAATCCAAAACGAAAATGGAAAGGTATTGTTGTTATTAGCAAATTAATTAAATTCACATTGCTAGTTAATTTGATAGATTTACAAACAATGATTATAAATGTATATTAAAATTTGTAGATTTGAGTACTTTAAAAACTAAGTGTTTCAGAAGACGCTAATAAGAAAGAAAAAGTTTTGGACTTCGTCCATCAAAATAGCAGTAAAATAACATTTACAAAGATGAAGAAGGCTAAATATGATCTCTTGGAGGAGGCACTGTTTTCTTGGCTTCAGAAGAAAAAAAAGTTGAGCATCCCGATTTCCGCTACCGTTTTATGTGAAAAAGCGCAGAAATTGAGTACCGAATTGGAATGCGATTCAGAATTTAGAGCCAGCGCTGTTTGGTTTAAGAATTTCAAGTCACGATACGGTATATGTTCATTAAATAACTATGGAGGTTTATTGCAATCTGATCGTAAAAACTTTTCGTTGAATGAAAAGTTGCTGAAAGAAAATGCAAATCAACAAAGCAATAGCCCATGCCGTTCAAATGTTCCAAGCGGATTAAGTGTGGTAGGTTTTTTTAATGATTTTCTAATGAAATAGATTTCTTTTATATTCGACAGATCATAAAAATGATATAAATAAATCCTGGAGCCGCTCCTGTGTGAAACTATATAGCTCACGGATAAGCTGCAAACCGGATAAATCGCGCACGGATAATCAATGGCTCGCGCAGATTGGAGAATTGGGTTTATACACTTGCAGTAATAAATATATAGTTAAAATCTAAAATACTTATGTAAAAATAATGACGGAAAAGAGGAAAAAGATTGTGTTAAGTATTAAACAAAAACTCGAATTAATACGGAAATTCGAAAGTGGGGAATCCACTGCGAAATTGGCAAACGAGTATTGCATCGGCACACAAACCGTTCGTGATATCAATAGGAATAAAGCGAAACTCTTGGAGTTTTCTAACAATTGTTATAATAAGCTTGGCCCTTTAAAAAGGAAAAGCATGAAGAAATCCTCGTACAAAGAGTTGGACAATGCTTTGATTCATTGGTTGAACAAGAATCGAAGTGCAGGTGTACATGTTTCAGATGAAATGTGCGCGAAACAAGCAAAGCTCTTCCAAGCCTCTTTAGGATTATTAAATGAATTTAACACTGGATGGCTTAAAAGGTTTAAACAACGATATGGTATTGGAGATTATTCTAAAAATTCGGTTACAGATGTACGATAGCATCGTAAAAATAAATAAAATTTTAATTGCATTTTTGAAGATATCATTTCAAATCTTAATGTATGTTTTCAGGATAATGAAATATCACACATCAAAATGGAAGAAGCTGAGGAATATAGAGACGAGGCTGCGCCAATAAATGTAATTTCTTCAGGTCACGAGGAATCAAGTAATTTAGTCCTTAAAACCGAAAACGACATTACATACAATATGCAAGAAGTGGACGAGGACTTAAGTATAATTCAACAAAGCAAAAACGATAGTTCATCTTCATTACCAAACAGAACGAAGTTATTACCACAGTTTTACACTGCAGAGGACGTGATAAAGAGGCAAACCTCGCAGGATGTCAGTGATGAGCAGGATGAGTTCGATTTGTTTGGTAAAAGTATGGCTATGCAACTCAGACAATTGCCTATACACCATGCCTTGATCTGCCAGGAAAAACTGCATAACATGATTGTACAATACCGTTTATCTTTAATACAGTCCAAGTCCAATCCAGAGATAAATTAGACTAATCAACGCTTCAATCAAAGATAACGAACATTTTAATTATATGATAGTATTATGATATATTTCTCGTAAGTTTCTTATTTATGAGCTTAATGCATACATTCTTAATATAACAAAATAAATATTTTTATGTAAAACGTACATTACCAACGTACAATAACATATAATTCATTTTTTAATATCCTTCGAATTATTTTCTTACCAATATTAATCACGTCTACTTTTATATATTCACGAATATACTAAAAAATACCTTATTTCTATTATTAATCTGATCATTATGTATTGTTGATTATAGTTATAATTTTGCTAACATTCATGGATTATAAACATAATTTTCTCTTTATAGCAATAATCAAATTTGAGGAATAATATATAAAACATTCTATACATAAAATATAAATAAATAATAACAAAAAAAGTTTATTGAATTATCATGGATAATCAACATTTAACTAATTGTTTATAATTGTCTTACAAAGACTTTTTATTTAAATATTTGTATAATATTAAAAAAGATACGTTTCAATGGTAAAATTATTTTAACTAAAATATAAATTGATTTAATTTATTTTACTTCATTTTGAAAAAATGCAGCCATCTGTCTTCGTGTTTTAACTAAAATCCTATGACCCGGACAATCCATATTTTCTAAAAAGCATTTATCCTTACAGCATTTCTTGCATAATTTATTTAAACATTTGGCACCCTGTCAAATAAGATAATAATATTTAAATGTTGATTGTATCATGATTTGTTAAGAACTCACCAATGGATTTAAGCAATTCGTACATTTCTCCATAGTCTTTTTACACACAGAATCCATCTTCTCCGGTCTCCTTCCTAACCGTCTCAGTTTTTTCATCATCTTCCTTGAGATCGGATTTCCCTCTGAGTCTTTGTATTTTCGTTTATTTGGATGTTCGTTCTCAAAAATGAAAGAAGTAAATTAACGAATCGCTCTTCTATGTATATTTTCAATAATCTTACTTGTTTATTGATCTCCTCGGATTCCTTCTGTTTACATTCAACTAACTTGAGATGTTCTTCCGGGGGCATTCTTATATAAGATTGGCATAACCAAGGAGGAATGACTAGATTTTGTGTACCGCTCTCATACGTTTCTGACCATTCCTGTTCACCTTCGTGATATGGCAAGTATCGCGACTTTAGTTCATCAGCTATTTCATCAAATTGTTCCATGCTATTTGCAGCACCAAGTTTAATTCTAAGTGAAGCGTTTTCCGACAAGGAAAGCAAGTGGTGGAATAATTTGAATAGGTGACCCCGTATATAAGAGAAAGGGCAAGGGTATTGCTTACAAAGTGCTAGGTATTCTTTAGCGGGTTGCCAGCAAGGTGGCATAGAGTAAGTGAAGAGATATGGGTTATAGAGATTACCTTCAGCAGTCATGACTCCAACCGCGCCTGTATGTTCTAAACAGCGTTCAATGTCTTGCATGCATTGCACATTACCATTTGATATCACTGGTATGCTTAATACTTTCCTACAATAAGAGCAATAAATATATCTCTTTTAATATGAGATAATAAGATATAGATGCTACCTGACTTCAGTCACATAGTCCCAATCAGCTAATCCAGTCAATGGACCTTTCATCTCTCTTGTTCTCCCATGCAAAGTCAACATTTTACAGCCAGCTGCCTCCAACATTTTTGCATATGTTATAGTCTTTTCCAACTCTTCAAACCTTCTTATTTTGCAAGTAACAGGTACTTTTAAAGATTTACTTAAGGTAGATACTACACATAAAAATAAGTCAATAAATTATAAGATTAAATATAATAAAATTGTTTTACCAATTTCTTCAATCAAGGGCCATTCATCTTGCAAATAAGCTCCATAGTGTCCCCTCTTTGCTATTGCTTGTGGACATCCAAAATTAATATCAATTGCACAGCAGTGGTCTTCAGCCAACAATGCAGCTTCTAGTAATATCTTTGGATCATTACCACAAAACTGAAATAATCACAATTTAGAAACATGAAGTTTTATTTGAAATCTCAACTTACTTGCACAATTAATGGTTTATCTTCTTCACACGTTGCTAGAGCTTCTTTTCTATACTTTGGATCCTTGCAGAAAATAGCACTGTGCAGCATTGGAGTATAACACAGCTCAGCACCATACCTTCGGCACAAGATTCTCCATGGCAATTCACTTGCATCCACCATAGGTGCCACGATTTTGGTTGGAGCACCAAGCGTGTCCTTCCAGAAGTCCATTTTGTAATAAAATGTAATTAATAACTAACTACTAGTTGATCATAACAAACGTGTATGGACCTTCCATAAGTAAGGTTAAGTTAAACGTCAGGAAGTAAGAATTATAGAGGCAATTTCATATACACAAGTGTTTAAGAAGTAGTCTATTTGACATAGTCAAAAATTATTCAAAGGTTTATACTTTGAATCACCTGAAGCTAAAAAAAGATAATACATTTGGGTATAAATAAGGCAAACAAATTATAAAGAAAATTGAATATTTATTTTTTTGTATTATAAAAAAAAATGAAAATTAAAGATTGTACTAGTAGCATATATTTATACAATTATTTAAAATAAATACATCATTTAGCAATGATAACAACAAAATATTTATTGAGGTACAACCTTTTTAACTTCTTCCCCTTCTTCAAGAAACTTCTCCCAGTTATCTATTCTTTCATTTATCTGTGTATCAGTTTCAGCAATTTTGTATTTAGTTTTGCCATCCCAAATATCTGCAGAAAGTTGTCTTTTGCCAAACCACCTTCCATTGAGCAAAGTTACACACTGATCAGCATTCTCTGGTTCAGTCATATTTATTTGAGCAACCCCCTCAGGATGTCTGTCATAGATAATAACCTTTTTCACCTCACCGCATTTGCTACATTCTTCCCTCAAATCCTCCTGCAGTTCCAATATAAGGCCAACATCATCATCAAACATTTTGGACTCAAAAACGTTCTTAACAATAACAATTTTTTCATGTTTTGCGCGCTCGCCTCTCATCTTCTCTGGTCTCCAATCAAACAGCTTGGATTGCATCTTCTTCAGTTTATCCTTGTCCTTGCGCTTCTTCGATTTTGGTTTTAATTTTGGATCATATTGGCCTTTAAGTTCAAATTTAGCTTGCTCCACTTTGATTGTTTTACCTTTGAAATCATAACCGTCCAGAAGCTTCAAAGCTAAATCAACAGACTCTATCCTTATGTAAGTGCATAGAGCATCACCTTTGAGTTCTGTACTTCCAGACTCTGTGTACAATTTGATTTTAAGTTTGTTGTTTATTGGATCTCTCATTATTATACCACATTTTTGCATAAGCTCTGCAAACTCATCTTCTGTAGTATCTAGAGGTAAATTGCTTACATACACTTTTGTATTTTTTCTTTCTTCTGGTTCAAACCAAGATGGCTCTGAAGCTTTCCTTTTTACTGCCTTTTTTTCCTCTGAATTAGATGGTGCAGCAGGGCCTGGTTCTGCAGCCTTTTTAGGTTCTGGCTTTGTAGTATTATCAATAAATCCATAATTCATTTGGTACTGAGCCATAAACAAATCATTAATTTTTGGAAACCAAGCACTTTTGTCTTTATCCCAGAAAAATTTTACTCCATCTGAATCAGTATATGTGTGGGTATCATCTTCGAAGCCATAACTTACATGGTTAACCCATTCATTCTTCTCTTTATCCCATTTGTATTGATAACCTGATTTAGGATCCTTGTAGATGGCCACTTCACCCTCATAATAAACATCTTTTGGATCATAATTTGCAGCAACATCATTATTATCTTCAGATTGTTTTAAATTATCACTGCTTGATTTATTTTCAGTTTCTTCTATCTTCTCATCATCCGTTTTACTTACACTTATCTTTGAATCTTCAAGAGGTATATCACTTTTTTCATCTTCAAGAGGTATATCAATTTTTTCATCTTCCATGGTAAACAATATATCTTTAACTACATTCTATACGTATATGTTATGATATGTGAGGTTATAACCAGTTTGTAATGTTGGTAGTACTGATTTATCAGGATGTAACTGGTAAGAAAATATATTGAAATATTCAAATTTTGATGATTTATTTTTGAACATTTTATTATTGATAGAAACAAAACAATTAATTAGCTCGTTAATTTATATAAAATATTGATCTTTTAGTTAAATTTTGCAAAAATATAAAATATTTCAATAAAAGTACTGAGAGTTCTTTGAAATAAAATAATAAACATTTGAAATGTACAATAATGAAAGAAATAGACGTATGTTTTTAATATAATTTATTTACAATAATCTTAAATTAAATCTAAACAACTAAAATAGTCCACATTTCAAAATATAAAAATAACGTAAAAAACAGTTAAGCGAACGCATCTTCTCTGTCGGCCCCAGCACCGTCGCCATCCTCTAGAGAAGAAAAGTTAAGGAAATGAGCTGGCCTGTGAACCTCATGATAGAACTCCTTTGGATTGGCCAATTGCAAATCATATTTCATACTAGGATCATGTCGCACACCTATAAACACATCAAAGAAAATTAGCAAACAAATACGATATACTGTATGCACAATTGCTTACCCATGAAGTTATAATTCCAACTACCCTGTGAAGGTACCATGAAGAAACCTAAGAACCTGTCAGATAGCAACATTTGTACTTTCTCGTAGTGACTGGGTAGGTAACCCTTAGGATTATTGCCCTTATCGGTATTTTGTTTTCCCCATTCGAATCCTGATGGTGTCAATTTGTAAGCAGTCAAAGAGCACGAACCAGGTGTAAATGAAGATGTAATAATAATAGTTTTTTCGCCATCCCAATTGGAGTTTTCATCCATTAATCGTGAATGCGTGTTAATATCTTGCGGCGATAGTTGTGGTAATTCATTGGGTTGTGTATGAATCCATCCTAGAGGTTCCATGTCTTTCAGGAATGGATGATTGGGCGGATTGGTAGGTAAATGAACTGTTTGATGAGTTCCCCATTGTGGCGGCAGCACTAAACATCTTAACTCCTTGACTTGAGGATTGTCCGGTGGACTTACTCCATAAAGGAAGGCACAAATCTGTAGATAAAAACACCAATTATACAAAAATTCAAGATAGAAAAAGGAAATCGTAATTTACCTGTGCTCTTAAGTCAGAAATTGTAATAAACTTCTTAAGTACATTCTTCGGAAGAATATATGTGTATCCAGTTTCTTTAATATCATCCGAACTGACGTAAATATGGTTGGTCCTCAGATGTAAATTTGTAGCAGATATAGCTCTGACCCTCCATTCGGTTTTAGAACTGAACGTTTGAGTTTCATAATTACTTGTAGTACTCGTAATAATTTCATCACCGTGTTTGTTGACCGTTCTTGTAGTTGTAGCTGTTAGCTGCGATTGTTCCTTGGTTTGTTTCTCAATTTCAGCAATCTGTTGCCTTTGGGCGGATGGGGCACTAATTTCCATACCGAGAATAATATCTCGAATTTCGGATTGTGTCAGTGAAGCAACATTAACATTGTTCTTCTTTCCGTAATCAGCCAAAATAAGATCTTTCAATTGTACTTCGACTTTAATCCATTCATCGTCTGAAAGGGATGGCCAAATATGATGAGGTTCGGTAATCGTCGTCTTATCAGGTTTCAAAATTACTTTTGTTCTCTCTGTATTTACATGCAAAGCACGAAGTATCAAGATCAAACGTGAGAAAGCAGTGTATGAACTGATAGTCTTTAACCAATCATCATATAAATTGAAGAGAACCATCTGCGGTTCAGTTGCTTTCAGGATTAAATCACCAAACTTCTCAATCTTCAAGCAAGCTTGGAAAGGCAACTGTAATTCGGATCCCTTGATCACGATATTTGGGAAATCAAGAAGATGGACTTCGAGTGGATCCAACATGCCTTTACGAGTGACAATAATTTGTTTCGGTTGTTCTTCTACCGGAAGTGATCGGATCAAAGCAGCAACTTCTTCAGCTGTTTTCCATTTTGCCAATTGTCCAAGACGCTTCTGCCCAGCCCAAACTGAGGTGTGGATAATTTTCAGGAAAAGTTGTCCTGTACGCGGATTGAAGATGAAAATAGCTCCATTGATTGGTTTCGTTGTTAAATTTCCTTCGAATGTCTTATGAATGGTCACACGATATACGTTTGTATCATCGACGAACCAAATAATTTGATTAGAGAACAGTTCACCATAATTCTGACTGGATAAGTAAGGTTCAGTAGGTTCACTGGAGTACAATTGTAAAGCTTTTCGAATACGTTCTCTCAATACATACAATGCAGGATTGGCTTTCATGATTTTAGCCATAGCTTGTTGAATCAAAGGTTTGCAGCCTGGGAACCAATGTCCATATGCACTGTGCAGATTGTAAGCTAAATCAATAGCTATTAAGACTCCAGTTGGTGATGGATAAATGGACATGTTATCAGTAGTGTAATCCAGATATTTGGCTCTGGCATATCTTTCAACATCGTGTGAATCGTAATCACCCCACCTCAATTGTACGTCAATCCAGTATTTTTGAGTTGTCGTGTTATCCATTGTATCTTTTGTGTCAGCTAATAAAGACGGACGAGAAACATTCCATTTATATGCTGAGAAGAGCAAAATATCTGCACAAGACGAGTTCATTTTGTACGACTTTCTAGGATGGATAGTTTCCTTTTGAACAGTTTCGATTTCAAGTGCATCAAGTTCCTGATCGAATACTTGACATAAATCCATGACTATAGATTCATGGACTTTTTGCCATAAATGGGCTCTGAATATCTGAATCAACGAAATCTTCAAGGTTGGAATTTTACCGTGCATGAAAATACCAGTTAAATCAAGTTGGACCTGGAAACCCACGTAAACATTAGCTCTGTTAATGGTTGGTGACCACCAGAGGGTGAAACGACGGTTCGGAATTTGGTTCAAACCGGACCGCTGGGCATTGGTAAGTTTCTTATACTTCATGGACTCTTCAAAACCAGAAGCCTTTTCCCAGAAGAGACCTTCCCATGTAGGGAAATAGGTTCCCTTAAATAATGTGTGTTCCAGAATGCCCTCTACACCTCCCAGAGATTGAATCATGTCTGTACGATAATTATTCAAATTCCACAATTTACCGTCGTGTCTTTGATGTGTCCACCAGAATGGATTTTGCTTGAGAACTTGATATTGTTTGAATTCTGTTCTGATTCTCCATCCCTTATCGTAAGCAAGTGTATGTCTATCTTTTTGGAAGAGTGTATTAATTCTAGGAATTCCTCTATCCCACGAATCTTCTAAGTCTTCCAAAGTTAAACGTCTATTTTGTGCGTTAGCTTCTTGCCTTTTCAGGGCGTACTCTGCCCATACTCTTTGTGAATCAATAAACTCAGATTCCCATGCCTTTACATATCGATATAAATTAGGAATCAATTCATCTTCGTCGTGGCTCATACCTGAGCGGAAATGAGTAATACCAACATCTGTTTGTTTGGACCATCTTAAATCTGATTGCGGTATAAGCACGTGGCCCATCGAAAGCATACCAAGTCCGCCCAATTCCTTTGGTGTATAGAATACCACAGGCGGGAATCTGCTAGGCATTTTCGAGTTCAAACCAATCTTAATACGTGTTTGGATTTTGTTTTCACATTTCACCAGGAGATCCAACAATTCTTGTGTGTTAGTGACAGCTTCCCTGAAGTACGTCATAAGACCAATTAAAGCTGTATTCCATTTATTCACAATTTTTGTGAAAGTTGTTGATCCGGAAGCCATCAATATTTGACGAACTCTGTTATGGAACCTTCCCATAGATTCATCATCGACTCGCAAGAAACACTGAGCCGTACGTTGCTTAGTATTTTCGTGTTGTAAATTCCAAATGCCATCACTGGCGGTTGTTTCTTCGTGTTGAGTTCTGCTCTTCGGTAGAATTCTGCATTCAAAACCACTCATATTGAAGAGCAAGTTGGGATTATCTTTAGAATATACACTGACAAAACTGTTTTCCCATTGGATTGTGGTTACAGATCGCGGCAAACGATTTTTAATGTCCCAGAATACTGCACGACCTAAATTAACATCGTGTTTCATAAGTCTCATACGTGCATCTCTTGGCCAACATTTCTTGTTGTTATAACCAACAATATTTTCATTATTGGGATCTGGATGTTCGGTTAAGTAGCGTTGGATTAATTCTCTCGCATCATCAGCAGAAAATCTAAAGAATATGTGAATTCTGTCAACATATCTGCAATACAATCTGATCGGATGCGTTGTTTCTGTCGCGACGTCTTGGAAAGTCAAGAAGTCGTTGGGCATCTGCGGAGGTCCAGCTATCTCGCTAGCCCTTTGTAAGCCTAGTACTAGAAGATCAAGTACCAACCCATAATAATGGGTAATGAATGAGGCAAACTGCAAACCTCTTATAATACCATAACTGTTAGTATGGTTCATATCCTTATAATTGATGACAACGTTATTCTTCGCCGTCATATAATCAGCGATATTGTGATCAACAATCAACCGCAAAAGACGATTCAGCAATGTTAAATCAATTTTTTCATACAGTTTTTCGAATTTAGATTCAAGCAGAACATTGCATTCACCTTCAGATACATCCCAAACATCTTCTAAATTATTAATACCTTGGCACCATTTGTAGACGAGCAATGGTGGCGGTTCGGTATCTGCAGGTTTCACCCATGGTGGAAATAGCCTACGTTTGTCGGCTTCATACCAAAGATATTGATCTAAATAGGCATCCGTTATCTTCTCCAACGGCTCGACGTCGTAAACAGGTATCAAATGACTGTACAAATCCATGAATTCGATTCCCACTTCTTTGAACTGTCGCTGTGTAAGTAAATGACGTTTAATTCTTGATAATGCCTCGTGAGGATTATCGTAAGCTTGTTCAATTAAACCCAATTCTTCACGTTGACTTTGATTCAGTCGCGACTTAACGCTATAAGCTTCTTTCAGACGTTCCAAAGCCAAAATAAGTAACTTTGTGTCGTGCTTATAAGAAAGCGGTGGGAAAGGAATCGGTGCAAACCTTCTGGATTCTAACCAATGCACAGTCGTAGTATAGATAGCAACAGCTTCTTCGGGTGAGATGTAAGGTCCATCTTTCAAATAATTATGTTGCCTTTCTTGTTCTGCTTTCAAGAACAATCTTGTTAATCTACCCAAATTCTTTTTACATACAGTTTTATCGACGGTCGCGCCTCTCCTGATTCTCTCACGATTGTAATGAGCGGTGTTGGTCCACCAATCGGCTTTCATTTTAACGTACCTCAATATCATATTTTCAATTGGTATCGGTAATCCTGGAACCTTCCAAGGAATGTTGGCTTTCCAGCATCTCCATGCCTCAGAAAGATGTTGCAAAATAGTTCTTGCTTTATTCTGCTTAATACCTTCGGGCATCATATCCACGATATCGTGCATAACTGAAGCTCTTAACTCAAGATCGAAGTGAGACTCGACTCTCTGTTTAGTGACAGTCTTAGCGACACCCTTTGAATGTCTTCCTTCAAACTGACGAGAGAGCAGGTTTCCTAACCAACGTTCCAAGAGGGGTGTGATACCACGCATGAAGAATAACCACACTCGCCATCCTGGTGCCCAAAAACCACATCCAGGACCTTTGCCAACTGGACCCTATACATAAAATAGTATTAGATTCATAATACAAAAAATAATAAATTTGAATACTTACAGTATTAAATCTGTAATAAATCAAATGCTTCAAATCTTTGCACATTCGAATTTGTCTCATCAATTTGTATTTGTATCGGTACATTCCCGTCAATTGCCCAACATGAGCAAATATGTATTGCAGTCCATCAGCTAATTGGAAAGCGTCGACATTATTAAGTCGGTATTGTACATGGGAATCAATAATCAATTTCGTTAAACGCAGAATTTCTCGACATAAATGGAAAGCTAGAACAAAGAACAATTAAAACCAATGTTAATTAAAATGCACAGATAAATACCATTTCCGAAACGTGACTTCTTTCTTTCCTTTGTAGTAAGAGTCTTGACAGGTTTCAAATTGAAATTGTAATCCAAATGGAGATAGTTCAAATTCTTACGATGAATCAATAAGTTCAACATATTGTAACCTTGACGGCATACTTGTAAACCGGCTTCAACCCAATCCACAGTAGTGGTTTGGAAGAATTTAGTAGATTTGAAGGAACGGAAAAGATACCGCTTCTTTTGAGCCTTTGGAGGCCTGTGCTTCAAAGCATTCAGCACGAAATATTTTAGCAATTTCTGGTAACTGACTCGAACCTTAACGGGTTGTCCTGGAGGACAATGCTCTTTGTACCAAGTTTTTACAAGTGGTATATCAATAGCTCTGCGACAACGACCTAAAATAATAATGGCAGGTTAATAATAAATATTATAATGTATAATGTATATAATGTCTTATACATACCAGATCTCATATTGAATGGTCGTGGAGCCCACAGTAATGAAATTCCATTGGCTGTATTATCGGTATAAAGTGGAGTTTCTTGTAGGAAAGGCTGCACTGTATCGGGTAATGTATATTCCTCGTCGTCTTCAGGAAGCGGTTCTAAACTTTTGACAGCATGTCTGTGCGAAATTGGATTAATGAGAGGATCAAAATAGAACGCTGGAAGATCTGGATCCTCTGTTTTAATGTATACCACATTTGGAGCATGATACCTAAAACAAGCAATTAAATGTTAACTAATTACGTCAACACAAAATTAAGTATAGTTTGACATATACTTAAGTGAAATTTGAAATGTATGCGATAACAGCGGATCATTTATTGGTACTAATTAAGAAATCCTATATCAATCGCACTTTAATATTTCACATAATTAGTAAAATATACCAAATAAACTAATTGGACATCTCAAAACTAAATGTGATTGAACATAATAAGAATTTACTAAATGAAAATTATGCTTACCAAGACAAATGTACATAATGTGGCATATTATTATACAAATAAGGGAAAGCAATTCTGTATTCCGTCCTCACTGGTTGACGTATAATAATTTTGTTGATGTCATTAAACTCGTTCCAATCCTCATCGCTGCATAAATAAAACGAATTAGATAAAATTACAATATTAATATTGATTATACACTTACGCAGGGTTACTATCTTTTATTAAGGGTTCGAACTTGGGTCCACCCGGAATAGCCATATTGAGAGCTTTCGCGGTGAAGAAACTCTTCGTATCAAACAGATAAAAGAAGTTATTGTCAACCAAATCAGTAAGCAATTGATTGGCTAGTTTATATAAAGTTGCCATCATTGGTAGAGACAAATTCCATTTTCTGTATGTGGAACCATTCACATATCTGCAAGTAATTCGTAAAGTATTATAATTTATATTATATTTACATTTACTAAAACTTACTTTGTTCCCACAAGCGGTTTATGATCGTAAAACCACTTAGCTACAGCTGCATCTTCATCAGCATCCAAGTCAATTTGTATAGCTTCTAAAGGTTCTACATCTAGTACGTTATCCGCATAATCCAATGGAGGTTCTTCATCATCAAATGGCGGGAAACGCATACGTTTGAAATGACGACGATCCCTTTTCTCGCGACGCATCATAATCCACATAGTGCTAAGAAAGAATTCAAACATCTATTAATTTTATAGTAAACAAAGTAATTGATAAAATAATATTAGAAACTCAAAAGTATTTTTATATAAATATAAATGTTAAAAGTAAACTTACCCCCATTGAGCAATATAAATCGGTTCTGCTACCCAAGGAATCTCATTTACAAAAGTAATAGCACCTGTGATATGGTAAAGTACTTTGACATCACGGATTTGTTCCCATGGCATAGGCATATTCTCCAGCAGTTTCATTACTGCATGAGGCATATATTTCAAAGCCCTAATAAAAATAATATTAGTAAAAAAATTTACTATAAAACTAATCATCACTTACCCTAAATAAACTCTCTTATCATGCCGATACTTCCTACTACTCATGTCACCATGATCTCTAATAATCTTCCTTAAATGTTCAGCAGGCATATCTTCTTTCTGGGCATCGACAAAACCCAATTTTCTTTTGTCAGAAAACCTCTTTGATTGCAACTGCTGCCATTTTTGAGCTGCACAAAGTAAATTATTATACAAATTGTTTTTATATTTATTTTAGACAAACCTTTTTCCTGTAACTTATCCTCAGTCATTACATCTGACTTTGGATAAGGAGGTGGTATCTGTTGCTGCAGTGCATGAGCATGGGCCTGAGCCGCAGCTACTTGAGCTTGTGCATGAGCAGCTGCAGCAAACTGCTGCTGCGCCATCATTGTGGCCCATGGGTTTGGACCCAGAAGATATGGCGGTATCGACATCTGTTAAAATTAATCAAACATTACATTAAAAAAAATGCATTATAATTGATACATAAATTCAGTTTAAATTCATAGAAATAATTTGATTTTGCTTGACCTTGAAATTATTGTTGTTATTTCTGACCAATTAATTAAAATTGGTATTCCCATTAATATGTTTATTACAATGTTTTTCATGTAATAAATATTTGAAACATTTTAATAAATAAATATTAAATTTTGAATTAACACAAAATAATTTGTTTCTTCAAAATATTAAAACATAGTTGAAAGAATATAAGATTTTAATTCATATAACTGTTTTAAAGAAGACTAACATTATATTAAATAGGCTCAGTAGTAATTTTACAAAATACTGTTCTAATATAATTACTAGTATAAAGGAAAAAAATCATATTAATAAGTAAGTATATTATACTATAAAATTCATATATGAGAAAGCCTTAATTACTGTTTAATAAATTGCTGAAATACAAAAATAATTAAAGTGATGTCTAAACACCAAACATAACCTCTACATAAAACGTTCGCATTTCGTTACATTTTCAATTACATTTAGTTGAAACTTACTATAAACTTTAATTACATACTATTATTAACTTACATTTCTGGGTTCTTTTCAGCAAATTGTTGTAGAATTAAACTATATAACTACGTTGAAAACACTTCATAACGTTGGACTAAAAAATGCGTCGCACATCTTCAAGAATTCACCGCCATTAATGAACGACCGGCATGGTTACCAACATATAGCAACCGGAAAAAATAAAGATACATACAAAAAAGACGTTGAATGGAACGTTTTATTGCACGAGTAAATAAATATGATTTTATTGAGTGAAAATGAAAAGCAATATTTTTGAGTAAATAAATAATATTTACTTTTGTAAATAAATATTAATTTATATTCATGGATTAAGAGAAATATTAATTTGAACTTAGGACTGTTTCTTTTATTAAGTAGGATTTTACACTAAATAATCGAGCTGTGCGTTGGTGGGAAATTGACATTACTTTGCACTTTAGCCAACTGTATATGTTTTTGGATATAAAGAGTTAAATAGTATTGTATTCAGCTTAAAGTATGCATGGAATTGAATAATGTATTGAAATATTTGAAGCATTCGAAGGTATTTTGTTGGTTATAGGACGCTGATGCTTACGAGGAAACGTTTTGTGTTGGTGGGTAAAGTAGGTTCCTGTGGGCGTATCTCGATTTTCTCGGTATAGATAGTAGAGAGGATGGTCTTGTAGCGGAGTCCCTGTGGTGTGAATATTTAGGAACTGCTCTACGTGTGGTACATCAAATCCAGTGTCTAAGTAACTGAAAACAAGTAGATTTAAGTTGGGACAAATTCCTTGTGCGATGATAGTTCAATTATCAGGAGGGCTGTGTCCGTGGTCGTAGTGCAATCGTGGCCTTGTAGTTCTAGATTAAATACATAGAGAGAGAGAAAGACTCGTATATAGTATACACACACCCAGCGAATCCACGAAATTAATTATTACAATTCGACAGTAAAGCAATTTGTGCCGTTTATAAATTTAGGTTTGTTGGCCAGCCAGGATGCAAGCAATAAAGTGCGTTGTCGTCGGCGACGGGTGAGTTGCGATTGTTTTCTTGTTTTTCCTCCGTTTTCGCCTCCTTTTTTTGTGTCTTTTCTTCATCTGTTTTTCGGGGGGTTTCCCTCCCATAGAACGGATCCATTCAGCCAAAAAGACCTTAGAAAAATCTGACATCCTAGGCTTGAATCACTTGTGGATTAACTTTCAAGAAATCCCACACAGGGGGTCATTCAGAGACATGCACACTTACGTGCTGCATACGGCAGTCATTCAATTTAATGGCAGAGATTGGATGAATAATTTCATTTTGCATTGGCGCAAAACGCATCATCACATATTCTAGTCTGGAAAAAGTGCCACAAATGATCGTCGATTGTTCCTTTCGATCATCTTCTGTCCCAGATAAATTCACGACCAGATTTGCAGATCTGGCCGTTCGATAAATTATATAATTATTCAAATACCGTTACACTGAATATTAATCTAATCTCGGCTGTTCACCAGGAACATCGATATTATATGATCGATCAAATTAATTATTTAAAGTCCTATTTTGTGCTTCGGTCATTACCTGGTTTGTCCGCTTCACACAAGCGGACCATGTGAGACCCCAATTACATACGACTTTCGTATTTGTCGAAACGTTTGTATTTTTAAATCCTGACATAATATCGCCTATCTATTTTTAACTTTGATAATACATATTTGAGCAAAATCTACTTTTCTTGCTTTCGAAACATCTACACATCAAATAAATAATAATAATCAAAATCATAGCAGCTAAAAATAATGTTGAATAAGTTGTTTATCAAATTATATCTGTAAAACTGTAAGTTGAATTTCATTTTAAAATCAAATATTTAGACATTTTTAAGATATTTAATAATTAAAAAAAAACAGCAAATTGGCGAGAAAAGTAACTGTAATATAATATCTAATCTATCTAATCACTTATGTATATTTCATCAACGTTTTACAACATTGTGCTGACATTTCTTATCAATTGTTTTATTCGCCCACTCTAACGATTGAATTATCTGCAATCGATTATGTCACGATTGTGTTCAATAACATCATTATTTTAATGATTTCACAGCATTCACAATATTTGATATGTTTATAATTCGCTCACAGAAGTTTGTATATTTGTTATGAGATTTTCATCTTAATTTTCTTATTTTTTAGTATAGTTATTAAAACCAAGATGGTAAAGGATGACCAACACATGTTGCTTAAATTCCATCAACAATTATCATTATTTTAAATGAATACAAAAAATAAACATAATTTATTGCATATATACAAAATTAAAATAATCTGATGTGCACATTCAAATGTGTTTAAATGTATTTTTTACAAAATTATTTATATAATGAAAAAAACAAAATTTAACGATAAAAATATTTATTTACGTATACTGTAATCTCATGATTCATATAAATAAAATCCAATAATAATTGATTCATTTTCTTTGGATTGATGTAAATTTGGTACTAATTTGTAAAACTCTCTCCAACTTAGTTATATAAATTAGTACGACTTAGTACTCTCTCCTACTTTAGAAGAATTGAATGACTGACCTATTGATACAAAGAGGTTCTTATTAGATTGATGAAGATGTCAAAGTGCGTTTAGATTAATGTCTTTTTTAGGCCGTCGCTCCGTTGTATGATAATGAAAGATATAATGGTGGGATTATGTGATCTATTAATATAAAGTTACTCATAGGCATAACTGAAAGTGGTTGAATGAATGGACTAACATTGTTTCTGTTTCCAGTGCCGTTGGTAAAACATGTTTGTTGATAAGTTACACGACAAACGCCTTTCCGGGCGAATATATCCCGACAGTATTCGACAATTATTCCGCAAATGTGATGGTGGATGGAAAACCTATCAACTTAGGTTTGTGGGATACAGCTGGTCAAGAAGATTACGACCGTTTGCGTCCGCTCTCTTACCCTCAAACTGATGTCTTTTTGATATGTTTCTCTTTGGTGAATCCAGCATCTTTCGAGAACGTCCGAGCGAAGGTAAGCCACATATTCTTACAGTATTTTTGTTGTTGTTTTGGAGTCTAACCATCTATTTTGGACTATTTACGCTTTGCTACACGTAGGACTTTTGACAATGGTTTTTCAAGGTTGATTAACACTGAAAACAGGATATTTAAATTATTTTCTTTAGCTTACTTATTATGCAATAGGTTTTTCATATACTGCCAATTTAGGAAAACCAATTTATTTAAACTGAAGTAGTTTAATTATAAATCAGGAGAAAAAACTACAAAAAATCTACGTTTGCATTACGAAAAGTAAACACTCAGAATATGTTTACGAGTTTATGCGATTTGCATAGATGCAACAGTCCGTACTTTATTTTAAGCTATACAAGTTATATTGAGCAACTGTTGCATGATTACATTTTACTCGTACTTATTTCGCTATAAACAACTATGAAATTTAGTTCACATGTTGTTTGTATATTGTACTTAAAAATCAACCTCGATTCTAAATTAATCCTCCGCAAAAAAAAAAAAATAATACCGAAGAGCTATTTTTTTACAATAATAATTTGTTGAAAAAAGTTGCATATTTTCCGTTCCGCAAGTATTGGGTTGAGAAACACTGCTTTAAATGACTTGAAATACATTGTTTGTTATTCATTATGATTTTTAGTAATTTAATAACAAAAATAATATTATTAACCGTGTTTTTCAGTTTTCGAATTACTAAATTTTCTATGAGTAATGTGGCAAAAGTAATAATGATTCAGATATGTTTCGAATATCGGGAATTTCATACTGACGTAAGTTGTACGTAAAAACGCGTTGATAAGATTTGTACCGAGGCAAGAAACCATAGATACAGATACCTACGTTCGATGTGACTTCTCTATCGCAAAGCGATTCACGTTTCCTGTTTCCTACTCTATGTAGATTACACTGTCTGCAGCATATATATATTTGTAAAACACTCTTTCAATAGCATGGAAAGGGAACATCGAAATGAACATTATCAATAAAGCCTGTATTTTCAACTCATTTAATAGTAGCATTCGTTAACTTATTTTCTTTATATGAATTTAAAGTTAATCTGTGCTTTATTAAGTACATACTAAATATAACGAGACAAATTTGTGTCAAATAATATGTTTATTAATTGAAAGCCTAGTTTTAATTATCGTTTATTGCGTAAATTATGATTTTCAGTCAACTTAATTTAGTTACAACAGAAGTAATTAATACATAATTAAATTATTTGTTTTAACAGAATCGCATTTATTTAATCATATACAAATGTGATGGTTTATTAAAGTTTCTATTTTTATAAAATAATTTGATTGGAATTTCCCACAATGAATGTTCTGATTTTCATTTAAATTAATTTGATAAATAAATAAATTAATATAAAACAAAATAACAGTTTAATGACAATGCAGAAAATATAAAAATATTTGTGAAAGGAATTTTAATTTTTATTTTATAATTCTTAATTAATTCGTTTTTGATTGAATATGTAATGAGATATTGTTATTTTCAGTGGTATCCAGAAGTGAGACATCATTGTCCAAATACTCCAATAATTCTTGTTGGCACAAAGTTGGATTTGCGTGACGATCGACAAACAATCGAAAAGCTTAAAGACAAGAAACTGCAGCCTATTACCTATCCATCTGTAAGTATAATAATTTATTCCTAAATTTATAATTGTTTAAGAATGATTCTAAAAAATAAAATTAATTCTCAGCATTATAAATAAATTATTATGAATGAGTCACGCTTCATTCTTGTAATATTATTAGTATTTTGTGATTCCGTTTGGTGTATGAATTACATTACACTTGCTGAAAGTTTCATTCATCAGATGCACGTTTTTTATGTACGGAGATGATTAGTCATTCGAACAAATTCTTAGTATGTAATTGGTGTGGTTCTTGATATGTCGATTAATCATCGCAGACGCCATCCGTTTTTGATGAGCAACTTACAATTGACATAGTATTTCTTGCGGTAGATAGTTTGTTGATTAAATTGAGGTTACATGTGATGACGTCCATTGGTAAGAATTATTAATTTCAAAAATTCTACATTAAGTAATGAAAAATAACATTTAGTAGAGAAAGTACATTAGTTCCAAGTCTTAAAGAAATTGCAATTATTGACGTAAATAAATTGAATTATCTAGTGGAATTATCGACTTCAATTATTGAATGAAATTTAAAAGGAAACCGATAATTGCTCTGTTTATATGTCATGTGAATCAATCAATAATATGTTGCATTCAACTCAAATCAGAATGTGTATCACTTGTTGAAGTTTAATGCATTGTGTCGTATAATTGTTTTAGAGTTGTATAACAATAGTTTTGTTTTGTATAGGCATGTTTATACAACATAAGCTTATTATAAAATTAAAGTGAATTGGATAATTGGATTTGATGAATTTCAATTTAAATGCAATTTTAAGACCATTTTAACCAATTGCTAGTTTATTCTTTATTTTGAATTTTAAATTGAATTTGTATTTTAATCGATTATTTTAAATAATGTTCATGAAAAATAAAATCGTAATTCGCAATTTAATCTTAAATCTCTTTTATAAATTAAATTATACTTAATCAATCAGTTATAAGATTATTAGTTTTAAAATAGATATTTTCAAAAAATTTAATATTCAATGTAATATTTTTGAAACAGAGGCCAACAAAAAAAATATTGAAAGAGTTTAAGTAACAAACATATTATACATTACGTTATCATAATTGAATAATAATAACATCATTTATTAATCACAGTAAATGTGACCAAAGGTCGTGATTGAATTTATCGGTTTTCTTTAAATATAATTATTACTAATTTTTTTTTCAATGTTGAATTAACTATACGTTTCTTAGAAATGTATGCGATTATTTAAATCTTAGCAAAGAAACTCAAACTGAGGTAATGAGTAAAATGATATGTAACTATGCTACATATGTATATGTATGCAGTTTAAACTTTGAGTCGTGGAATACTAATTAGTAGGACGTATTCTATAGATAATATGTAATATTTGTTATGTAAAAGCATAAGCAGTTTACATTTACAAAGTCAAATTTTTATACGAATTTTTATTTATATTAAATTAAAAAATATCATTTTAAGATTTTATAATCAATATTATTTTAAATAATTTAAGATTACATTAAGTTTTTCTAGTCAAAAACAAATTATTTTTTCAATATTTAAATTATAAAGTTTATTTAAAAATCAGAGTAAAATTTTTAATAATTTGTTTGAAATATAAATAACCCCAAAGAGGTCAAAGGGCTAAGTCTCTCCCTATGAAACTATTATATAATAAATATGAATAATAATATAATTTAATATTGTACATGAATATAATTTTAGATTGTTGAATTGCATCTCTCGAGAAACTACGACTTTTCAATTAACGAATAATCGCTTTAAGAAAAATGCTTACAAATAAAGTTGAATTAATGTTTTTTTTTAAATGATTTATTATTTACTTCGTTTATTTTATTTTATTAAATAATAAATTTGTTAAGATTACAAATTATTTGAAACAATATTAATATTTATTTAGTCTACAACAAGAATTTTCTATTTTTTTTTTTCAATTTAAAAACGTAATTGGTTCCATTATTTTTAATGAGTTTGAAGTTGTTTAATTATAGGTTTAAGTGTGACAAAAAGAGTTGTTAATTTATACTTATTTGTTTAATTAATTATAAAATAAATTGTAATAGGAATGTGCTAATATTTGTGTTTTCTTTTGAAGGGTTTGGCGATGGCCAAAGAAATAAGCGCCGTGAAGTACCTCGAATGTTCTGCATTGACACAGAAAGGATTGAAAACCGTATTTGACGAAGCTATTCGAGCCGTATTGTGCCCAGTGATGCCAGTCAAACCGAAGCGTAAATGTACCATCCTTTAAAACCCCGCAGATTAGGTTTCATTTCATTCGCTTTTAACAAAAATATATAAAAAAATAATAATATACAAAGATGAATAAGAGGAATAAGAAAAAATAAAACAGAAGGAAGAGGACAGGCGGAGGAAGGAGGAGAGATCAAAACAATAATAATATGTCTAATAATGGAAACAATTGTCGGGCTATGCCGCCTTCGAGTGGAAGAATTTCCCCTTTCGGCCAACATTACTACTAATGGAAAAGAAGAAAAAGCAACAAGTTATTAATTATATTAAAAGAGAAAAAAAAACAAACAAGTAAAACCGGTAAGATAAAACTATACTACTAAGCACAAAGTGTGTGAGTGTGTAAATGTGATTATTTCAAAATTTATATAAATATATATATAAAAAAATATTTTAAAGTAACGTTTTTTAAAAATGATTTAGTTTTTATTATTATTATTATTATTATTTTTATAGAGTTATAAATGAAGAAGATGAAAAAAAAAATGGATACAGACGTTTTATGCGTATATTATATGTAAATGGAAATTATATTTTAAATAAATTTGTAGTTTAAATATATTATATACATATATAGGGGTATATATATATATAGAAGAGCTAGAAAATGAAGAAACATTATGTGTTCAAACAGGTATATATATATATATTAATATATAAATGCTAAAATGCTGTTTCTTTTGTTTTCTCTGTCGTTCGCATTTAAACAATTTTTCGAAAATGTGTTTTTTCCTTTTTGTTTTTTTTTTCGACTTCACAAATCGCCGATGTTCTCTTATTCGTTCAATTCAAATGATAATAATTGTACGTTGAAATGGAAATTCTAGTCTCGCATTTTGCTGTTTTATTATTATTATTATGATATTCGTCTCCATTTTTCGCACCTATAATTTTGAAAATTTATCCAATCGCGCCCCGAAGCTGGGGGTTGCCTTAAGACCAACCATTTTCGAAACACACTTTGATTAATCAAACAACAAACAACAAGAAGAAAAAACAACTTAACTGTAATAAATAAATCGATTAAGGTTTGATTAGTTATTTACATTAATAGACTTGCTTTTTGATATACAATAATTGTTAACAAGAATGTGTTTTTTTTTGTACAGTAACTAAGGTAGTTTAGGTGTAAAGATACTACTAGATACCATGCATTGTGATGCCTTCTACGATACGGGAGATACAAACTAAAAAAAAAAATAGTAATCTTTTTTTGTAAATGGTGCAATTCATGTAAATCTATTATATATATATATATATTATGTGTGACAAATCTAGCGGGATAATAATGCATGGTATTGTTCTATTACTGAAGAGAAAAAAAATAATATGAAAGGCTTAATGATAACTGTTAATAATAAAAAAAAAACTAATTGAGAAAAAAATAAATAAAATAATTGTTTAGCTTTTAATATGATTATTATTATTATTACTATTACTATTATTCTAGATTTTTCTATTTTTACCTATAACTTTTATTATTTTCCTTCTTTAAGTTTGCTTCTTTCTGAAACACGGATGTGGATTTGTTGTATTTTATAAGGTTTACTTTTTATCTTCGGGAATTCGTTCCCCCAGAGAAACAATAACAAAAGTTTAATTGTTTAATTTTTATTATATAATTATGAATGTATACATATACTTACATGTATATTTATATATGCAAATAATTTTCATATGTTCTTTAATTTGTAATTCGTATTTTCTTTGATTATTATTATTATTATTTTAAAGCAATTTATTTAACTCTTTTTGTTGAGATTAGTAATAAATGTGCGCCATTTTGTCATAACTACAGACTGTGTGTATTTTGTAAATACTAAATATATTATTGATTATTATAAGATTTATAGAATAAATATATTCATTCACAAGCCGCACTCTCCTATTTATCTTCTCCGATTTATTTTTCACCCTTAAATTTAAAGTGCTACAAATTTTGAAAAAAAAACTATATATAAACAATAATCTCCTTGCATTAAGAAGATATTCCTAAGATTAAATAATGACTTGCCTCAAATCGGGTCACAACCCATCTCTTCGCTACTTACTCAACGTTTGGTAAAGCAGTCAGATGTGATTGGATGATGGGAAGAGTCGAGAAATCTTGGTAATAAAAATTCAGATCCGTTTACAATCTCATAGATTCTTTCAACTACACGAACTAATCTTGAGATTCTAACGAAGTTCTGCATTTATATTTTCAACTAATCAAGAAATAAATTCCAAAATCTCAATAATATAGAGGTTAAATGATTTAAGAGATGCCAGCTAAAGGAAGGAAAATAATATACAAAAGCATTTTATATAACAGAACGGTTTAAGTGTACTATAATCTAGGTTTATTAGTTTCAATAAGAAGCGAATTTTATTAAAATTATGTAAAAAAAAAATTTGAACCTAATGTAATTATAGATTTTACAGTACGATTTGATGAAAATTATTTTAAACCAATGTAAGTATTAGGAACATGTAATTGTATATTTTGTTTGAAATATACAATTATTATATATTTAGATGATAGCATTTTAACGGTATATTTGTGATATCTGAAAGAGATATATTTCAAATAATATATTTCTTTCTAAATTGTTCCCTTTCAGGATGTTTGGATATAAATATTAAATGAATCTGGTGATTAATTGCCAGTTATCGCTGCTTTTCAGCAGTTCGCTGACAAAATTCTGTGGGACTAGTGCAGCACCGAGGTTTGCTTCAGTTACATGTTTCCTTGCAACCCCCATATGCAGGAACTGAATAACGTATGCTCCGGGCTGTCTATCTCCTCACAATACCAGCATCCTTCATCCTCCTTCTTTGCGATGAAGTGCAGATATTTACCGAAACATCCGTGCTCGAAAAGCGCTTGGGTCAGATTTAACGTTGTTTCCCCAATTTATCCAAGGCTCAATTTCTGGAATGATTCTTCTGGATCTTCTTGATAATTTTAATTATATTGAAATAGGTTTACTTTCCTATTTTGTATCAAGGAATTGTTATAAATTATTTGACTTCAAATTTCTAAAGTATCAACTGATTTGCTCTTTCATAAAAATATGTTTAGAGAATAATTCTTGTCTACTAATCTTTTATTAATATCTTGTTATTTGTAACGTTGTAAGTGAAGACCTCGTGAAAATTGGTGCTCGCTCCTGATTGAAGGAAAAAAGAGTTATGGTCGAGAGTTGGCCTTTGAAGACGGTTGGGCGTTGAAGATAGCCCGAGTCAAGAATTGCAGTTCGCGGTGGTGTTTGTTTTGGAGGAAAGCGGCACATAAGTGAAGATTAATGGATCTTGAAGAAGCCGAAGAAGCGAGTTTTTCCTGCTCGAATAAATAAAGTGTCGTCCAGGACCTTCAAACGTATAACCCATACCATGTCCGAGTTCGACCATTATATAGACGACCGACATCCGATGAAAGAAGTTTATTTCATATAATTTAATAAAAAATTAGTATAGAAATAATAGTAGACAAAATGTTTTGTAGTTTACATAAAAAGGTAGTCATTCCGGAAAGTATACAATTATTATATTACAGTTTTTTAAAATTTATTTTTTATTACAAATATGCACATGCCTCTTTACATTTAGCTGTGCCCTTGCGACAGTTGTTGCCAATCACAAGTTTATTATGTATTTTAGTGTTGATGATCGAATCTTTGGTGCAAATACGGGTATCCTGAAATTCCGTAAAACCTTGCTTAACTTGAATTTATTCTTTAGACGGTTTTTGCGAATCACAAGTTTATTATGTAGTTTGGTGTAGATGATCTTATGTTCACTGTAAATCTGTGCATCCTGAAATTCCGGAAAACATTGTTTAACCATTTATTGGATGAGTATAGCCGAAAGCAGTAAGAATACGATGAAAGTAATTTACTAATTATCGCGCTTCTTTGGTGTGTCTTCAGATGGATTATTATACCTTTTTGTTAGATCACAGGTTTGTATAGTATTGTCCAGACTGAGGTTTCTGCAAATCTAGTTGGCAATGGTGCAGACTGGAAAACCTCAGCCAAATTTCTTGATAGTAAGTGGGGTAGTCTGAATGTTTTAATTAATTAGGATTGTAGATTAATTAGGACATTAATATTGCAAATGGTTACAGTATACAAATATGGGCTGTAACTAGTAGCGGATTAAGGAAATTTTGGGTCACCATAAGCACTTTATATTTTAAAATATGTGGGGTCCCTAGGCTGGTGCCTTAGTGCACAATAGTCTTTCAGCCTTGAATTGAGAGTTTTGGATTTCAAATACTATTTTTTTTGTTTATTAACATTTTGATATTTATATATTTAATTTTATTTAACCAAATTTATTAGCTGACTGAGGACTTTCTGCCAAATATTTGCATTTTTTACATGTTTTCGTTAAATAAAACAAGATGTGACAAAACGGACTATTTAGAAATAAGTATTTTTTGGCTTCTGTTTTCTGCGTTTGTGGAAGACGTACTCCATAGATAATTAGAAACAAGGAATTTATCTTGGCTTGGAAACATTATGTAGCTTGATTAGATATTTCGTTGTTGACCTTCAATGTAGCGAGCGCACAAAATCAAAATAATGTTCTCTCCGACACGTAGTATCAAGCAGACAGTGCGAGCGATAACTACAACGTAAATCCATTTACTCTTAACTTTTCTCGATTTTATTGCTTTGGTCGAAAACCAGTGTGTTTTACCATGGCTAAAATCAGCGTTGATATTCCCGACATTGAGGTAACGTATTTACCAATTTTGAATGAACTTCTGATTAAATTTTTTTATTCTTAATGATCAAATGCACAAATATAAATATATCTTTAAATTTAAATTAGAATAGTCCTTCTATACCGAAATACAAATCTAATTATACATTTATTTTAGTGGACTCGTTTTCAAATAAATTAAAAGTAATTGCATACACATAATAATTTCTGTTCAAATGCGCATTTTATAATACATAAAAGACATTTATAATCTTATCAAATTATGGGTATTATATAGGACAAAGCACTTATATTCAATTTAATCGATTTAATATTATAAAACATGCAGCGCAATAAATTGGTGCTCGCTCCTGATTGAAGGAAAAAAGAGTTATGGTCGAGAGTTGGCCTTTGAAGACGGTTGGGCGTTGAAGATAGCCCGAGTCAAGAATTGCAGTTCGCGGTGGTGTTTGTTTTGGAGGAAAGCGGCACATAAGTGAAGATTAATGGATCTTGAAGAAGCCGAAGAAGCGAGTTTTTCCTGCTCGAATAAATAAAGTGTCGTCCAGGACCTTCAAACGTATAACCCATACCATGTCCGAGTTCGACCATTATATAGACGACCGACATCCGATGAAAGAAGTTTATTTCATATAATTTAATAAAAAATTAGTATAGAAATAATAGTAGACAAAATGTTTTGTAGTTTACATAAAAAGGTAGTCATTCCGGAAAGTATACAATTATTATATTACAGTTTTTTAAAATTTATTTTTTATTACAAATATGCACATGCCTCTTTACATTTAGCTGTGCCCTTGCGACAGTTGTTGCCAATCACAAGTTTATTATGTATTTTAGTGTTGATGATCGAATCTTTGGTGCAAATACGGGTATCCTGAAATTCCGTAAAACCTTGCTTAACTTGAATTTATTCTTTAGACGGTTTTTGCGAATCACAAGTTTATTATGTAGTTTGGTGTAGATGATCTTATGTTCACTGTAAATCTGTGCATCCTGAAATTCCGGAAAACATTGTTTAACCATTTATTGGATGAGTATAGCCGAAAGCAGTAAGAATACGATGAAAGTAATTTACTAATTATCGCGCTTCTTTGGTGTGTCTTCAGATGGATTATTATACCTTTTTGTTAGATCACAGGTTTGTATAGTATTGTCCAGACTGAGGTTTCTGCAAATCTAGTTGGCAATGGTGCAGACTGGAAAACCTCAGCCAAATTTCTTGATAGTAAGTGGGGTAGTCTGAATGTTTTAATTAATTAGGATTGTAGATTAATTAGGACATTAATATTGCAAATGGTTACAGTATACAAATATGGGCTGTAACTAGTAGCGGATTAAGGAAATTTTGGGTCACCATAAGCACTTTATATTTTAAAATATGTGGGGTCCCTAGGCTGGTGCCTTAGTGCACAATAGTCTTTCAGCCTTGAATTGAGAGTTTTGGATTTCAAATACTATTTTTTTTGTTTATTAACATTTTGATATTTATATATTTAATTTTATTTAACCAAATTTATTAGCTGACTGAGGACTTTCTGCCAAATATTTGCATTTTTTACATGTTTTCGTTAAATAAAACAAGATGTGACAAAACGGACTATTTAGAAATAAGTATTTTTTGGCTTCTGTTTTCTGCGTTTGTGGAAGACGTACTCCATAGATAATTAGAAACAAGGAATTTATCTTGGCTTGGAAACATTATGTAGCTTGATTAGATATTTCGTTGTTGACCTTCAATGTAGCGAGCGCACAAAATCAAAATAATGTTCTCTCCGACACGTAGTATCAAGCAGACAGTGCGAGCGATAACTACAACGTAAATCCATTTACTCTTAACTTTTCTCGATTTTATTGCTTTGGTCGAAAACCAGTGTGTTTTACCATGGCTAAAATCAGCGTTGATATTCCCGACATTGAGGTAACGTATTTACCAATTTTGAATGAACTTCTGATTAAATTTTTTTATTCTTAATGATCAAATGCACAAATATAAATATATCTTTAAATTTAAATTAGAATAGTCCTTCTATACCGAAATACAAATCTAATTATACATTTATTTTAGTGGACTCGTTTTCAAATAAATTAAAAGTAATTGCATACACATAATAATTTCTGTTCAAATGCGCATTTTATAATACATAAAAGACATTTATAATCTTATCAAATTATGGGTATTATATAGGACAAAGCACTTATATTCAATTTAATCGATTTAATATTATAAAACATGCAGCGCAATACATAAAACCAATTATCCTCTTTGTTTCTACGCACTATTTATTTTCACTCTTGCGTCGATCAACACAGATTTTTTTAAAATCTATTCGTATTGCGCGCTTATTAGAAAATATGATATAATTTGCATTTGACCTTTGATATCAAATAAAAAACTAGATTCTAACGTAACAAGTTTAACGTAACGCTAATTAGAAAATAAAATGGGTTCGTATTTATTTTGTTGTTGTTTGCTTAATAATCTGTAAATAAATAAAACTAATATATTTATCGAGTACTTGAGATTAAGATAAGCAATTGGATCAGATTATTCCATACCTTTTTGGACTAATTTTGGTGGCGGAGGTCGAAAGGTCATCATTGTATTTGTGCATCATCAAATAATTAAACGAATTATTATTCAAGTTCGTTCTAATGATTTTTTAACAGTGTTAATTGGATTTTATTGATGTGTTGTGTTGTTATTTATTATTAAATGCCCGTTTTATGTAATTACAATTCTTGTCTCGTTTTTGCTAAATGCAACATCATCAATAAAGTAGTCACACTCTTTTATTGCTTATCTAATTTGCAGTTATTGCACTTTGTGCGCACAATAAGTGATTACATCGACTTAAGTACGCAAAGAATAAGAGATCGCTTTGTTTTGTATGATGTTAAAATAAATATATAAGCAACAAAGTATATTTTATAATCTTTTTAGTTAGAAAATCTTGCAATTTGATACTTAAATAAATAATAGCTTAGAAACTTTATTATATAATTATAATAGCCATGATACAAATAAATATAATAAGATTTTATTTTTCCTCATTAATTACATAAAACTTCTACATTATATAATTGCATATTTAGTGTAATAGAAATATATTTTCCATTATTTTTTTGTAGAATCTCCTCTCGCTTAATCCTCGAGTTCATAATTACTCATCTTTGGTGCCATCGAGTGTTACGAAAAAGAACAAGCAACATTGGAAAAGAAATGCCGACACAAAATGCGGAGTGAGTTTATAAACAATTCGTTATTATTAAATTATATAAATGTTTGGTGTCGCTTTAGAGTTGTCCGAGTTTACAAAATGATTTTTCTGATATTAAACCATCGACGTTGAGCGAAAGAGGTGCTTTAAGAGAAGCAGCCAGATGTTTGAAATGCGCGGATGCTCCGTGCCAAAAGTCTTGTCCGACGCAGTTGGATGTCAAAGCATTCATCACGAGCATCGCTAATAAGGTAATCGATTGTGGTTTATCAATGGAAATATTAAGTTGTAATGTTGTAGAATTACTATGGAGCAGCTAAATCGATCTTCTCGGATAATCCTTTGGGCATAACATGTGGCATGGTTTGCCCGACCAGCGATCTTTGCGTTGGCGGATGTAATTTGCAAGCTTCGGAGGAGGGTCCAATTAACATTGGAGGTCTTCAGCAATTTGCTACGGAGATATTTAGTAAGATGGGAGTAAAGCAAACCAGAGATCCGAGA
Organism: Nicrophorus investigator; assembly: GCA_963457615.1. NCBI lineage: Eukaryota > Metazoa > Arthropoda > Insecta > Coleoptera > Silphidae > Nicrophorus > Nicrophorus investigator. The sequence continues at coordinate 10,672,603 of OY735142.1, read as the reverse complement.
ACGCCAACACCGAAAGGCGCAGAGAGGAAAATTGTTTTGTTGGGTGCTGGTCCTTCATCGCTGTCTTGCGCCACTTTCTTAGGAAGATTAGGATACACGGACATCACTATCTATGAAAAGCAAGAATATTTAGGCGGACTCAGTTCCGCTGAAATCCCGCAGTACCGTTTACCAATGTCCGTTGTTAACTTCGAGATCAGCCTCGTCACCGATTTAGGCGTAAAAATCGAAACGAAGAGGAGTCTTTCTACCAAAGACTTAACAATCAAAAGTATCTTGAGTTCTGGAGCTGAGGCAGTTTTCCTCGGAATAGGATTACCGCAACCTAAACCGAATCCGCTGTTTGCTCATTTAACTACTGATATGGGATTCTACACCTCTAAGGATTTCCTTCCTTTAGTCGCTAAGGCCAGCAAGCCGGGAATGTGCGCTTGCAAAGCTTTGGCTTCATCTTTACCGAAGCTGCATGGAACTGTGATCGTTCTCGGAGCTGGAGACACTGCGTTCGACTGTGCCACATCTGCATTGCGGTGCGGAGCCCGAAAAGTCTTTGTAGTATTCCGAAGAGGTTTCAGCAACATTAGAGCTGTACCGGAAGAAGTAATTAAAAATATAGAAAAAATACAATTTACACATAATATAATAATATACTGAATGTAGGTATCGGCAGCCGTTGAGGAAAAATGCGAACTTATGGGTTTCCTGTCACCTCACAATGTTCAAACTAAAGATGGAAAAATCACCTCGGTTACTTTTAAGAGAATGTTTGAAAATGATAATGGAAAATGGGAAGCGGATGAGGAACAACTTACGACGTTGAAAGCGAATTTCTTGATATCTGCTTTCGGTTCAGGACTTACAGATTCTGAGAGTAAGATTTTAGCGCATGCAATTGAATAACATTATTATTTACGTGGTTACAGTGATTGAAGCTTTGAGCCCCATTAAACTGAACGATTCCAATTTACCAATTGTGGACCCATTAACAATGGAAACGTCCATTCAAGGAATTTTCTGTGGAGGCGATTTGGCTGGAGTTGCTGAAACTACCGTGGAAGCTGTAAATGATGGAAAGAACGCAGCTTGGCGCATGCATTGCTATTTACAAGTAATACTGTTAGTATTGATAATTTATATAACTAAATTAACTTTGTTATCTTAGGGAATGCCGTTGAACAGCGAACCTAAACTTCCTCTTTTCCACACCGATATAGACGAGGTCGATTTATCAGTTGAAATGTGTGGTATTAAATTCGAAAATCCTTTCGGTTTGGCATCCGCTCCTCCGGCTACAAGCACCGCTATGATTCGAAGGTCTTTTGAGCAGGGCTGGGGTTTCGCAGTTACCAAAACATTTGCCTTGGATAAAGTAATGATTAACAAGTGATAATATATTAGATCTAACTAAAATTATTTCAGGATACAGTTACAAACGTATCTCCCAGGATTATAAGAGGAGTAACTTCTGGTCATAATTTTGGGCCGCAGCAGGGATGTTTCTTGAACATCGAGTTGATTTCTGAAAAGTGCGCAGCTTATTGGTGCCAGAGCGTGAAAGAGCTCAAGGAGGATTTCCCATCCAAAGTGATCATTGCCAGTATAATGTGTTCGTACAATGAAGCCGACTGGAAGGAATTAGCTAAAATGGCTGAAAATTCCGGAGCAGATGCTTTGGAATTAAATTTATCGTGCCCTCACGGTATGGGCGAGTCCGGAATGGGTTTGGCCTGCGGTCAAGTATGTGTAACTACTTGAATGTTTTAATAAGAGTCGCTAATTTAGATGTTTTAGAAACCGGAATTGGTGAAAGGGATTTCGCAATGGGTTAAGGAGGCTGTTAAGATTCCGGTCTTCATAAAGTTAACGCCAAATATAACTGATATAGTAACCATAGCCAAAGCAGCTTACGAAGGTGGTGCTGATGGAGTTTCAGCAATAAACACGGTTTCCGGTCTTATGAATTTAAAAGCAGATGCTACTCCTTGGCCAGCCGTTGGATTGGATAAGAGGACAACGTACGGAGGCGTCAGTGGAAATGCAACAAGGCCTATGGCGTTGAGGGCTATTACAGCTATCGGAAAAGCTCTGCCAGGATTCCCTATTTTGGGAATAGGTGGTGTGGATTCTGCGGATGTAGCTCTGCAATTCTTGCAAGCCGGATCGACTGTTCTTCAAGTTTGCAGCGCTATTCAAAACCAGGACTTTACACTTGTGGAGGATTATTGCACAGGATTGAAAGCTTTATTATATTTGGAGAACCGGCTTCATGGTTGGGATGGACAAAGTCCTCCAGTATTTAAACACCAATTGGGAAAACCAATAAGGAGTCTTTATGATTCTAATGGCAACAAACTGCCGCATTTCGGGCATTACAAAGAAGAACGGGAAAGGCAAATGTCTAAATTGCACGTGGATACCAATGGAGAGATTGTGTCTGTTAACGTAAGCGGCATTGAAGATCAGAAGATTGATGTAAGCGTTCAAGTCCCGAAATTGCGTGACGTTATTGGAAGGGCGTTGAAACATGTAGGACCTTACAAGGCGCTAGATAACAAGAAACAAGTTGTCGCTTTGATAGACGATGTAAGGAAAATTTATTAATTTTTGTTATGATGTTTTTGAATCTTTTTTTTTAAGGATATGTGCATCAATTGTGGTAAATGCTACATGGCTTGTAACGATTCTGGTTATCAAGCAATTAAGTTCGATGCGAAAACGCACATTCCTAAAGTGACTGACGATTGCACTGGTTGCACGATGTGCCTGTCCGTCTGTCCAATCATCGATTGTATCAAGTAACTATTTTAGCGTTGCGATGTTAATTAGGAAAATAATTCAATTACAACTTTCTTCGCAGCATGGTGCCAAAGGCAATTCCGCATGTAATCAAGAGAGGAGTCCCTGGAGAGAAGGTCAAGCTTGTCCACGCTTTAGATAATTATTCCCCAGTTAATTAACCATTTGTCCCAGATGAATTACCAATTTTGTATATCTAGTATAAATATAAATGTATAGAAGATAATAAACTACACGTTAAAAGAAGGGCTTTTATTTGGTAATAAACAGTAGTCACATGCAAAATAAAAAGTAACCTAATATTATCATATTACATGTTAGAAATCGATTCTGGTCAATGATGGTGCATAAATATTATACTAGAAAATTCGTTATTTTTCTTTAAAACAATGTTTATTGCAATGACTAGTATTTATTATTTGTGGAATACAATTGTAAATAAATGCGCGTGGTTTCTTAGAATGAACTTAAAATAGAATATATATACAAATATAAAGTTATTAAAAATTAGAGAGAGACCTAATAGATTTGTACGTAGATGAAGCAAATAAATTTGATCGCATTTTATGGCACTTTATGAATCTTTGGTACTTTTAGTTAGTACACTACAGTTTTTTCCGTTTGACTCATTTCGAAAGCGGACGTTCTCATCGATAAACTCCTGGCCTTCTGCGGCTGTCCCTTGAATATATAGTATCTAGAAAATATGTTCACAGTTAAAACAAGTTCAATTCTTTCGAGGCTTAAGAATATTACATTACGAATGAAAAATTTACGGATTAATATACAAAATTGAACGAAATTGTTCCAACTAAAAAACCAAAAAAATATAAATACAAAAGATAGAAAAAAAACGTGCGTTAGTGCATTGATTAGTAAGAAATATTACCTCTTCTTCAGCATTATCCAGATGCTCTTCTTGCAGACGAAGATGATGAATATTATAACCCCGTATATGGCGTTACAGAAATCCGTGACGTACCAAATCTCCTTGTAACTATCGTTCAGTGTCCAATTCACCATCCAGGATATAAATTCCATCGTCCAATTTATACCCAACGCTAATAATAGTTTCATATACAACTGGAATCTGTAAATAAAGCAATCATTAAGCGTCGCATATTGAATCTTTTCTTTCACAGCTTACGTTTGCCGATCTCTGTCGTAATGCATTTTATTTTCCGGCCTCTTGAGCATAGCTGTGTCTCTGTTGATTTGGCGGATCTTTAAGGCTGTTAACGTAAACAGGATGACATTGAAGATGAGCATTATTCCCATTGGTCCGTAGAAATATAGCAGATGCGGATAACCCTCTGAAATGTTTCGGTTAATTTCCAATGTTTTCTAAACATTTAAAGGAAACTTACTTCCTAGGAAACATTGTCCATGTCCGAATTGCGGATGAAACCAAGTTTTCTTTTCTCCTTGGTTTAATATGAAAATTATTCCGATGAGGCATAGAGGAAACAAGTACGTGTATAAGCAGTATATCAGAAACCGCTTCCTTTCCGCAGATTTGTTACTCAGACCAAAACCGCGCTTCCCACTGAAACACACCGATAATATATTTTTTTATGTAATAATTCTTTACAACAGTTGCAGTAGTCAGTATTATTTCAGGGCATTGTTATGGACCTCAAATACTGTTAATTCAGGTTAAAGTGTCAGTCGAGAACAACTATTGATATTTTCGCAAAATGCGTTTCGAAAAACGTAATTTTGTTTTCAATAAAATAGCGGAGACAGAGTTTCAAACAAAATTTGTAAATATGTACACACACTCGTTTGCGTTCTTTGGATTGTAGCCAACTAATTGTAAATATGAAGTAACAGTGAGCGAAAAGAGACTTAGCAGATTATATATCACGCGGCAATTTTATAGGCAACTTCCGCTATAAGTTTTTAATGCGTTTTGCACTAGATGTTAAATTGTAATCATTTCGTTTAGATATTTACCTGAATGTCCAGAAGATGTCCACACAGGATATGTTCATCCAGCAGAACGAGGACATGAAAAAGTAATGGCAAAATGCGGCTGAAAATTGATCTATTTAGCGATACGAAATTTTAATTTAATTATGTAATTACCAAACGCGGCGCAAGCGGCCGGCGATAAACTGTTGTTGAATTGTATGAAAACGAGGAAGAAATACGCCAGAGCCAACGACAGCACGTAACACATCAAACATTTCGCATGAAGATTCCTTTCCGGCAGTAACAAGTAGACTATAAATGTTAATATTAGGAATGGCATCGAAATTATCATTCCTGTAACAAAAAATATTATATAAATAAGTAATTATATTATCGGTTTCCGGAAAACGGAATATTCGAGAAACTAAATAAAATAATAAGAAACCGCATACCAAAAAGGAAAAACCCGATCATTATAAAAAAAAAATCAACACTTGTTATTATTTAAATAAATATTTTTAATATCATTAGTATACTAAGATTATCAAACTTATAATTAAATATCAAATTTAAATAACTAGTATTTAAGAGTCAATTTTTGTCTTATAAAATAAAGATTTTATTAATGCAATATAAATAATATATTTACTAATAATTATGTAAATATTTTGTTATTGGCATATATTTATTATTGTGCATAGCAGTGAAAGTATTAATAATTTCTTTAAAAGTGTTGTTCAAGCTGTTTATTTTCGTTAACAAAAAATATACACGTGTTCATATTAGAATCTGTCTTCTCTTCCATACATTTTGTTTGTTTATTCGATCCACTTTTCAGTATAGTAGTTATTCGAGTATATATTACTAAAAGATTAACTGGTTTAAATAAAGATTTTTTGTTTAGACATCAAGGTCAAATTATGAAAACATCCAAATATATCTATTATTTATTTTTTTCTTCTTTTATATACATTTTCATCGATTTTCCATTAAAAATATAATTAAAATTATAACAACATTGCAACAAGGATTTAAATAAATGTTTATGAACATGGTCTATCATCTTATCCGTTGTTATGATTCAAAAGTTTATATTCTAAATTTAGTAATTACCATAATTTTATAGTTAATAAAATGATCTGATTAATCTGAAGTCATTAAAGTTTGAAATTATCTTTCTAAGGAATTTTGTAAATCAACTAAAGTGTCTGAACATAGAAGAAGTTTTAGTTTAAATTGTTTATTTTTCTTTCAAAATAATTTATTATGTAAGTCTGTTATTGTTTTAAAAACACAAAGAATAAACTACAATGTACAAGTATGTATATACTAAGGAAATCATCAAAGTTTACACTTCAGCTTTCAGCTGATGGATTGCGTGTTTTAATTACATTATTTACTTATAAAAAAAAGGTTCAACCTGTGTACCAAATGCAGATATTCCTGTAGTTTTGTATATACCCATTAATTAGGAAAAAAAGAAAAAGGACGCATGTTTGCATGTGATGTAGGCGCGGTTTAATCTATTTAAATAACATTAAGAATCCTGTTCGCTTAAAGACAAATTATTATAATTTATTATTAATTTTACGTTTTAATAAATTAGTTTTATTTATGTACGTGCATTTTATATAACAAGTTTTTTTCGTGACTTCAAACTATTAATTATAAATGAGTTAAATATTAACAAATTAAATAGTTTTATTTTTATAAATAATAGTAAATTTTACATAATTGTAAATTAATTTCTTACCAATGTGCGTTATATAATCCGAAATGGGATTATTTACTTCGGATGATTTCTCACAGAAATGGGCTTGCAATTCGTGATCATTGTCAAAGTAACCTAAGCAGTAACTGTCGAAGTCCTCGTATTCATTTTCTAAGTACAGTTTTCCATCTGACTGTAAGTAAAAGTGAATTTCGGATGGATGTACCAAATAGCCTATGCAATGATTTTTCACCACCGGATAAATTTTTGTCGTTTTTATGAATTTATCCTTAATATACACGGATATCGAATCTAACACTCTAATACTGTCTTCGGTGCATGCATCATTAATCCACGATTGTCCCGGAGGACAGCACAACGGAACACATTGATGTTCATCGCAGATGCACTCCGATAAACTATTATCTTTCACAGCATTATTGCTTAATGTTATATTGTTTCTGCAATGTGAACTAAATGCAATTTTGATCAATGCGAAAACTAGGATTTGACCAAGCATTGAGGCCATCGTGAACCAAGGAGCTGTTCACATCCTCACTTGAGCTTGGGATACTTCTGAATGCCATAAAACCGCCGTTGCGTACACGCAATTTTACGTAATTATGTAGCTATTTTTAAGCTTTCGCGTGTGGACAATAGCCATTATTGGCTGTTGAATCATAAAATTTGTGATTGAGAAAAACGTAGTTGCACCAATAGCTAAAAATGTTTTTATTATTCATTTCATCATCACTCAATAAATATATTGAACGTTTAGTGTAATGTAAAAATATTACATTTCTAATTCGTAACACTTATGTTGTTAAATAATATCTAATGATTATTTAACATTAAAGATATATATTCATTTCCAATAAAAATATAAAATTTATGAGAGACATTTGAAATTGAAATTATTCATTTTATCTTAATTGTATCTATATATTTTTTTTTGTTGATATTTTAAGAAAAAAGCATTTAAAGCGAGTTTAAAAAATGTCCATGATTAAATAAAGACAATTTAGTTTTAACTAGAAAAAATAAATTCTTTTTTTTTTATTTCAATAAAATGTTTGAAAGTTAAAACATTTCTAATACGTAATATTTATGTTCTAATAATAAATTGTTACATAATGAGATGCGTGGGATTAAAATTTCTGTTAGAATGATTTATTGTTGAGGTAATTATTCATTATAAAGAATGTATTATAATGCATGTAATATTTATACTGAATTTTCCTGGGAAAAAATATTTATAATATTTCTATTTATATATTGAGCAGAAATTACTTACATTATTAGATCAATTGTTACAAATTTGTTGTTACTATTAATGTAATAAAAATAATTATTTATAGACTGAAATATTGGAATTACTATATTTTTTTCTTGATAAATTTAATTAATTTTATTAACAGTTTTTGTTAATGCTCAATCCTAGTATCAGGCAGCAAAATGACAGTTGATAGCTGTCAAAAAATATTAATAATTGTATCGCACCACAATTACAAATAGGTTAGATCTCGTGGAAAAAAGGTTATCAAAAATGGACAGTTGTCACTTTGTGTCAAAGTGTCAAAAAATATTAATATTAACAATTGTATCGCACCACAATTACAAACAAATAGGTTAGATCTTATGGCAAAAAGGTTGTCGAAAGTTGACAATTGTCACTTTGTGTCCAAGCGTCAAAAAATATGAATATTATTAAATGTATCGCACCACAATTACAAAAAAATAGGTTAGATCTCGAGGCAGAAAGATTGTCAAAAATTGACAGTTTTCACTTTCTGTCAATCGTCAAACAATATTAATTTTAATAATTGTATTTACCCAGAATTACAAACAAATAGATTGGATCTCGTGGTAAAGAGGTTGTCAAAAATTGATAGTTGGCACTTTGTGTCAAAAGGTTAAAAAATATTAATATTAATAATTGTATCGAATTACAATTACAAACAAATAGGTTATTTTCTTGTGGCAGAAAAGTTGTCAAAGAATGACAGGTGTCACTTTGTGTCAAAGCGTAAAAAATATTAATATTAATAATTGTATCGCAGCACAATTACGATTACAAATAGGTTAGATCTTATGGCAAAAAGGTTGTCAAAAATTGACAGTTGTCACTTTATGTCAAAGCTATTGTAAAAGAAGACCAAAGCATAGAAACTGTTGCTAATCGATATGTTTCGGATGAAATAAAAGAAGTTTTCAATCCCGGAAAAATATTGAAATATTTTTGTGAATTTTCAGATGTCACATATATTTTCATAGTTTTTACATAGTTTTTAATATTTGTACCTTTAGTGTTAAATCCTTAAATTTTACGTAATTGCATAAACTTTAGCTGGGAATTGTCTCTTTATTAAAAAAATGCATCATAAAGTTCGATTCTTACCAATGGTATTGAAAAGTGGACTACTTATCTCTTCATCTTCTTCAATGAAGCAAAGATAAGCATTGAGCCGCCCTACATCAGAATAATAATCGATGCAATATTCATAAAAGGAATGCTCGTAGAGTTTATCACTCAAAACTGTTAAACCACCATTCTTTTGCAAATAGAAATCTTCATCATCTTCAAGATTGTATCCTTCGCAATTTGCATCCATCGCAACTACATGAAATTCACTAGTATTATATAAATATTTATCCTCATCATATACCGAGATCGTTTGAAAATTTATACCCGCACTACAAGTATGGTTTATCTTAGATTGTCCTAGTGGACAACACTTATGAATGCACTGTGTCACATCACAAACACATCCCAAAATTGTACCCTTCTGCTCTATAATTTGATTCTCACGAAACGTTAAATTGTTCTTGTGGTATTCTTTCGTTGTCAGGTTGTAATCGTCCTTGCTCAAGGGAATCGTAACGTTGTTCAAGCATTGTGAATACGAAGCTACTGGCAATAGTAGCAGGAAAAGGAATTGTAACATTTTATGTTGTTTTCATTTGAAATTTCATTTGAAACTGGGATGGGTGATACAAAAACATTCATGTATGTAAAATAAATCCGGAATATTATTTTAGTGGGGAAACCATTCTACCAATGATAAGTGGTCGTGCGAATGTTTTGCCTCAGTAATTGGTTAATTCCCAAAAGTCACGTTCACGGAAAAATGTAACATCGAGCGAACACATATAACATAATATATAATCGATTATAAATATTTAGAATACTATTTATTACAAATTAACTCATTCGTTAATGTTAAGTACAATTATTTGTCGATGATTGATTTGGAATTGTTTTAAATGTAATGATTTTTACAATTAATTATCAATAAACGTTCAAAAATAAAAAAATATTTGACTTTAGGAAAAAAATATAATTTTAAAATCAACAAATTATTATCATTTCTTATCTAAAAATAAAATGAAGATAACATGAAGTATATACGTACAGTCTATGTTATATAAGTTTTTTATTCAATTTGTATTATGTTGGATGATAAAATTAAAATGGATTGCAATTAGCTGATTAAAGCCCTTTTTTCATTGCACTGATTTGAATGTTTTCATCAAAGTCTCCATAATATATTTCAGTTATAATATTTGAGATATAAAAAAAAACCTGTATTATTTCAACATCTTTATTTGTATAGGGAAATCCTATAATTTTAGCAAGTTCTTGCAAGTTTTTACCTGTATATTCTTCGGCAGATATAATTTCACCTTAAATTAGTGATATTTCCAAATCGTGTCAAAATAATCAGTCTAAAAACAGGTTTCAGTGTATAAGTCGACTCAGTGGCGGAACTTCATTTTTTTTTGTAGCGGAAATATTTTTTTTGGAAAAGTTGTAATAATTTTATTAAAATTATAAAGTATAGATATAAAAGTACATATAAATAGGAATTTTAGTCCTGGAAATAATATTTATATACAAAATAGAACGAACTAGAATAATACAATATTATATTATTATTGTTTATATATGAAATATTTCATAGATTTTTCGGACGATATCTTTTTTATATTTTATTGAGAGTATTTCGATATTGTAAATTTATGAAAAATCCTGCTTTGAAATTTGGATTTGAAAAGCATAGAGAAAATTGAATTTGAGGTCTTACAGGAACATTTTTATTAGGAGGATCTTAGAGAAATTTGAATTTAGAGAACCCAAATTTTAATTTTTCTATTTAGAAAGTGTGAGTATTTCGATATTATATCAATTTCAGTTTCAGGAAGCATTTTTTTACTAAATTTATGAAAATCCTGCTTTAAAATTTGGATTTGAAAAGCATAGAGAAAATTGAATTTGAGGTCCCACATGAACATTTTTATTAGGAGGATCTTAGAGACATTTTAATATAAAGAACCCTAATTATAGTTTGATAATCATTGATAAATTTTAACTTAAGACAATCCGGGTAAATTTTAATTTGGATTTAATTTCAATATTGTATTTGAAAAACATAGTGGATTTGAATTTGAAAAACATAGAGAACATTGAATTTGAGATCCCAGAGGAACATTTTTATTAGGAGGATCTCAGAGAAATTTTGAATTTAGAAAACCCATATTAGAGTTTGGCAAATTTTAATTTGGCTCCCTGACCATTTTTCTATTTGGAAAACTTAAATAAATTGAAATTTGAGCTGCAATGTAGTTCCACCACTGGATCGACCTTAAACTCATATAAGAAGATTAGAAATTCGTTTCCTGTATTTGTCATGTTTACCGGACAGGAAATTTATTCTAAAATTTAACGTATCAACATTATCTTTACTTTTTTATCATTCATTTTATAAATATTATATTTTTTTCATAAACATTTCTATCTATTATTTATTCATATTTAATATTTAATTATTTCCCAATCCACATTTATTTCCTATATCCTAATCTGTAGATACGTTTCATTTTTCATATGAAATTAATGCTATGTCAAACAATTTAGTCTTATTTTACAAGACGAGCACAATTTATTAATGAATTTTAACCTAATAAACAATATGTTGCAATACAAATGTTAACAATACCAATAAAATTTTTTTTTTTATAAATAATTTAATAATACAAATTTTTTTTTTCGAAAATTTTTGATTTAATTTATGTTGAAGAATACTGCTTGAAATGAAAATATTATTTAAATTTCACAATATTTTTGAATTTAAAAAAAAAATAGTTTTCATGTTACTGAAAAGTACTCGATTTCTTCTATTACTTCAAAAAATAAACTAATTTATTAAATAATGAAAAAAATATTTACCGTAAATCAAATTACATAAATTATTAAATTTTTAAGGTATTAAGATTTTCAATTTCTATCAAGATTTAAATACTAACAATTTATACGTGTAATTTGTATAAAAGTATATAATTTGAGTATTTTTGTATTAAATAATTATTAGTTATAATAAATTACTAAAAGTTAATAATGATGTAAATATTATTGTCAATAAAAATTTGATAATAAATAAAAATCAATTATGTTATACAATCAAATATTGCAATGATGTATAAATTACATTAAGTAAGTTCGGAATAATAAATAGATTTCGAGTATTCAGTATTAAGAGATGAGTTTGAGATCGAAATCAAACATAAACAGTAGTGAAAGTAAACCATCTGGATTTTAAACTGTTTGGTATAACTTGAAAAGTTTACATCTCCACTGTAATAAAAATTACAACTGTGTGAATGAGTACACTAATTAGAAAAACCTTAATTATATTTACAAACCAGAATTTCAAAAATTCGATGATTTTTTTTTGGTGAAAAAATATAAACTAAATTATACATATTTAATAACATTGTTCAGTTTTAATTGTGTTTATTATTTCATTTTTAAATAGTATTTTTTTTCAATAATTTTGTTTGTATTTTGGTTTTATGGAAGTTAAATAATTAAAAAAAAATATGCTAAATTCATTCAATTTTCGGGTAAACATATTTTGAACTGCATCAAAATTTAAATCAAAGTTTTGTGACATGTTTTTATATTTGTTTTTTTTAAAATAATTTTGTTTGTATTTTAGTTTTATGGAAGTTAAATAATTAAAATTAAATTCATTCAATTTTTGTGAAAATGTTTATAATATTTTGAACTGCGTCATAATTTAACTCAAAGTTTTGTGATATGAAGAAATATTTTTCCAGTTTGGAAAACGCTGGTATATACAATTATTTAAGTTGTATTGTTTATTCTTACCAACTTTATTGAAAATTTGACTACTTTCTTGCATTTCAGCTTCTTCCACACAAAGATACGCATTGATTTTCCCGGTAGAAAAATAGTCGATGCAATAATCATGAAACGAATGATTATACTCTATATCGCTTGAAATAACTAAACCTCCATGCTTCTGTATATAGAATAGTTCGTCGTCTTCAAGATGGTAACCATCGCAATTTGTGTCCTTCACGACTACGTGAAAATCACTTGTATTGTGCAGGTGCTTCATGTAGTCATAGACGGAAATCGTATGAAAATTTCCATCCACCTGACAAGTGTCGTTTATTTTCGATTGTCCCATTGGACAGCACTTCTTTATGCACTGTTTCACATCACAAACGCATCCGAGGGTATTTCCGTTCTGTACTATAGTTTCTGTCTGGCGAAAGGTCAAATTGTTCTTTGTGAACTCCTTCGTTGTTGAGTTGAAGTCCTTGGAGGTTAATGGAATTGTAACGTTGTTTAAACATTTCGTCGACGCGGAAAACGAAGCTACTGGTAAGAGTAGCACTAAGAGTAGTTGTAACATTGTATATCTCAATGAACAACTGTTTATGCACTGCATTTGGTATATGCACACTGCAAGGAAAATACGATAAAAGCTCATGGTAACTGGGTAGGGGAAATACTCGACCAATGGTAAAAATCATGCGAATGCATTTTCAAATGAATATGAGTAATGCACACAGAAATGACACAATTTATACAATAATATAATCTTATTTATAATCTCACGGATATCTCTTATCTACATTTTATTTCAATTTAGTTTATATTTTCTCAGAGTCAAAGGAAAAAAAATATATTAAAATCGAAAAATATTTTTTCTGATAACTCCTCATTCATTAAATGATTATGTAGAATCATTTTTAAAGACAAAATAAATAAAAAAGTGATAATATTTATTTTTGCATATCCTCGACTTATGAAGTTTCGACTACGACTGATCACACTGAAATTATCTCTTTTATACATGCGCTTATAGGGAATTCCCTCAACTCTTTATAATGTATGGGAAATGCGATTTTTTTATGAAACTCAACTAACGATCTACTCGACTTACGACTACTCAACTTACTAGAGATCGGTCGTAAGTTGAGGAATATTTTTAAAATTACTTCGTTTATTTTCAGAGGTAAACATACTTTTGTAAAAAAAATTAAAAGCCCTTTTTCTTTAAAAAAAAACGTTTTCTTATATAAATAGTCAACTGCCCTATAAAGTAAAAAAATATTTTAAAATATGAATATAAAAATCTTTGAATAAATTTCTAATTTACTTTACACTGAAATTTTTGAAATCTTTTAATTTAATTTTTATATTATTTTATTAATAAAACTTTTGTTTTTATTTTGTAATATAGGCCTCAAAATTACGAATTTCGTTATAGCCAAGCTTTGTTATCAGAGGTAATGTTAACCGAGATATAATAATAAAGTATTTTTATCTTACAAGAAAATATTATTATTATTTATATATTTTGTAGATTCGTTTACGAAAAATTCATTTAATTTTTGTAAATTTTAATTAGTTAATGTTATTTAAAAATATTGAAAACTTTTTGATTAAGTTAAGATTTCATATAATTTTTGTTGTAAATTATTATTTTATTCTATTATTATTGTTTACATTTGTTATCTAAGCATCAAGTTTTTATTTCTTCCATTACATCAATGTTAATTTTTATAAATTTTAATTAGTTAATGTTATTTAAAAATATTGTAAACTTTCTGATTAAGTTAAGATTTCAGATAATTTTTGGTGTAACTTACTGTTTTATTCTATTATTATTGTTTACATTTGTTACCTTAGAATTAAGTTTTTATTTCTTCCATTACATCAAAGTTTATTTCCAAGTGGATTCACGTAATTAATTTAATTTAATTTCTATTATTTAAGTTACTTATAAAATCCTAATACTCTAAAGATTTAAAACTTTTAAATTTTCTTTAAATAATTATCAAATCTGTTCATTAAGATATAGACTAAATTTCATTAAATTATGAATGAATATAGTTAAAATATGAATAAGATTATATATTGCATTCTTTAACGTGGAACAGGTTTATCTGAGCTATTTGGAATTTCCTATCGTCTTTACAAAAACGTATTGCAAGTAGTTATTTAATTATCTCTGGCCCTCTTTTAAAGAGTATTACATAAAATCAAGAATTTGTGATTTTCCATCGAATAAATTTACTGCAAGTTGGAGTTCTAAAAATACTTTGTGTTGTTGCCATTATGACCGATTGTTAAAGGACGGACACGAAGTAATGCTTTGATTTTCTACGAGTTGTTTGCAATTACTTTCCAATAATCGTCGAGCTAAACCATTATTATCATTAGTTTTCGTTTGCAAAAACTGGAATTTTCACAAAAATCTGCTTTAATTTTTATGAATTATTTTAATTGAATTATTTGTGCCTAGTTGAAATATAAACTTGTAATAACTTTGATAAAAATTATCTAAATACAAAGTGAAAATATTCGAGTTCTTGTTTATAATTTAGTTAATGAAAATAATTGCAAAAACTGGCATTTTCACAAAAATCTGCTTTAATTCTTATTAATTATTTTAATTGAATTATTTGTGCCTAGTTGAAATATAAACTTGTAATAACTTTGATAAAAATTATCTAAATACAAAGTGAAGATTCGCGTTCTTGTTTATAATTTAGTTAATAAAAATAATTGCAAAAACTGGAATTTTCACAAAAATCTGCTTTAATTTTTATGAATTATTTTAATTGAATTATTTGTGCCTACTTGTAATATATACTTGTAATAACTTTGATAAAAATTATGTAAATACAAAGTGAAAATATTCGCGTTCTTGTTTATAATTTATTTAATGAAAATAATTGCAAAAACTGGAATTTTCACAAAAATCTGCTTTAATTTTTATGAATTATTTTAATTGAATTAATTGTGCCTAGTTGAAATATAAACTTGTAATAAATTTGATAAAAATGATCTAAATACAAAGTGAAAATATTTGCGTTCTTGTTTATAATTTAGTTAATAAAAATATTTTTAAAAAAATGTAGGAATGTAATCAATAATTTAAAATGAATATTTAAAAATATACAATAAATAGTTTACAATACATTTTTAGACTTTATTGAATTTTTAAATTAATAAATTAAAGCTTTGTTATTAACCGAGATATGGCTAAAATAAAGTATTTTTATCTTACAAGAAAATACATCATTATTTTTTATATATTTTGTAAATTCGTTTTAAATTAGTTTATGTTAATCAAAAATTAAATTAATTGTGCTTAGTTGAAATATAAACTTGTAATAACTTTGATAAAAATTATCTAAATACAAAGTGAAAATATTTGCGTTCTTGTTTATAATTTAGTTAATAAAACTAATTTAAAAAAAATGTAGGAATGTTATCAATAATTTAGATGAATATTGAAAAATATGCAATAAATAAATTAATTAATAAATTGTGAATAAAAACAATATGCATTTATATCATTTTTTTCTACAAAAAAATAATGTTTGCAACTGAACTAGAACTGAAGTAATATTTTAAAAATTCTTAAATGTCAAGTTAAAAATTGCAAAAGTTTATTTATTATTTATTTTAATTAAATGACAGTAATTTAAACTAAATTGTGTTTAATTGAATTAATAAACTATAATTAAGTTTACATTCATTAAAGAGTTTTCTATATCAAAACACAATAAATGAATCAGAACTGTTGTAATATGTAACCTCAAGAATGCATTGCATTGAATTCAATGATTCAACATATTTATACATAAATCTGTATAAATGAAGTCAATACATAGTTTGTACAATGAACATAACATTATATAAAAATACTTAAAAAATACGATTTATTAATTAATCTGTCCACAGTTTAATTACAAATTTGTACTTCATTTTGTTTCGTAATTTTAATTTTTTAAATCTAACGGATATTTTTCACAAAAGTTCAATGTTGGTATTCGAGTAAAACGTGAATCAAATTTGTTAGAAAATATAAAACCATTGAAATGGGAAGATTCGTGCTTTGATTTTGAGAAGTCAAATTATATCTTCTTTGTCCCTTCAAATGTATGTACAGAATGATGATTTTTTTTCGGAAAGATATGAAAATTAATAAATATATGTTAGCAAATAATCTTTACAATTTCTTCAGTTATTTATTAATGAAAAAATAAATAAATATTGAAAGATTTTTTTTAAACTGTTATTTTATTCGTATATTATTTTACTTGAAACTATATTTTTATATCGCTTTAATAAGTACCGATTCATATCAATTGATGAAACATGAATAAACTCTATGAAACTTATCTCTTTATATTTTTTATATTATCATTATCGATTTCTCAGAAATGCTTATGTAATATGAATCATGTGGGTATCTTAAAGTGATGCATAATGGCAATTTAATTATGAGCACTTGTTGATTAATAAAAAACTAGGTAAATTAAATTTGCTGGGAATTTGTCGAAAACCTAACCCTGTCTGTAAATATGATTATAGATCGATTGTTTGCAACGTAAATATAATAAACGTATTGCGCGGTAGGTTTATCTATCTACAAACAATATTTCATATCATTTTCCAATTAGTTAATTGTCAGGATTACTACGAATTTCATATATTTTTTACATCAACTGCAATTGGTGTTAATGAGTCAAATTTATATTAATAATAATGTGTAATTGATAAGAATTACTGCTGAAGTGGGAGACTAATAACGTAATTGTAAAAAACAAGTTTATTTACCTATTTTGTAAGCAATTAAAGATATATCCGATTCAGGTTCGTTCCTGTAGCATACCAAAACATAGTCGGTTCCATTAAAATCACGGTCAACGCAGTATTCTTCGAAGTCGACTAAATCGTTTGCGTTCGGCATCCACAGGGTGCCGTTATCCTGCAGAAAATACACATCTCCTACATAGTTGAAAGGTTCGAGCATGTACTTATCACAGTACAAATCGGCGTATTTCAATGGGACATTGTTCGATGATGGTACTGTCCCATTGTAGGTGGTAATTGAGTAGTCTTTAGATTTGGAGACGCAGCTAACGCTTTCATTGAACTGCTGATTCGAATTACAGCATTTGTGGATGAAATACTCCTTGCTGGACAACACCACTTTCGATTCCGCTAATATTGCGATCACTGTTATTACTATTGAACACGCGCGGAGCATTATGATCTAATACACTAACTACACTATTTACATGTCCAGTATAGAGATGATTATCCACACGGGATTAGGCGTTCCGTCGTTTAAATGCTTCTCGTTGGGCGACGCATCGAGACTGCTGATAATTGTTCAAGAATTGTTTGTTTGATAGTCGAACTTCAAGGATACTCTTGCATGCACCTTTCTACGTGGAAAAACTTTGATACGAACGACATATTCGTATACTTTTGGGTTAGTGGCGACACAGATATGCAACTTATCTTATCTCAGAATTTTCGATTCATTTATAAAATTTTAAAAACGAGGAGATAGCAGTAAACGTACAAGGAAAAATGAAAGAAACCGTACATACCACAGGTATTAGTTGCTCACCGTGTCTCGACTTAGCGCATACTTTAAGAATAGTTCATTTAATGTAAACATTATGGAATAGTTTTATTTCACTTAAAAACAACATTTATTGGCTTAACAAAATGGAATAAAGAAATACAAAAAATAAAAATCTAAATACAAAAATAAACAGTTAATGAGAATAATAAAAAAAATCTAACAATCAAAATCAAAATAAAATAACAATTTTTGAAAAGGAAAATATTTATAATATTTTAACTACATTTTAATTATTATAATTCAATCAATTAGTTGATAGAAATTTAATAATTTTTGTTGAATTCTTAATATTCATAATGATTCAATTATTAGAATTTAACGGTGATAAAAATTAAGTTATTTTTGTAAAATTCTATACTTTTTTGGTTCAAATAATTTAATAATAATATAAATAATTAAAAATATTATAGTTTTTGTTTATATTTTATATTATTTTTAATAGTTTTTATGCGTTTTTTAATGATTGACATTATATAAAAGTTAAACAACATCTCGGCATGAATGGATGATTTACGATTTAAAGATGAAAGTAGAATCAGTTTTTGACACTATAAAATATATAATGTTGAAAGACGATAATTTGATTTAATTTATATATTTTATTATTTTCTCAGGTTTAAAAATTGGTAATTTTTATTTATATTAAATAAAAATATTTTAGAAAAAAAGAAATAATAATTCTTGCTTTCATTAATTTATTTATTTCAAAATTATATTATATAATACTTATTTTAGTTTCTTCATTAATTTAGGTAGAAAGTAGACAATGTTATTTATTAACTGTTATATAAATCATGAATAAATCGTTGAAATTAATTTAATTACGAAATAATATTGTTATTCCTGAACGTTTTCGTATATTTATTTATAGTCTTCGATACATATTGAATTATTTTACTTGCATATATAAATATTCTTTGCATTTTAACATGATGATAACGTCAGAGAAATGACATCATCCACGCGATAATTAATTAAACGGATATTAAGCAATTTGAAAAACATCCGTTCGTCGTAATAAATAATTAAATTAGATTGAATACTTATATAATTGCAAATAACTAACATCTAAAAAGGTATCAAACATTCAACGTTTTTCATTTTTAAATTAATTTAAATTTTATAATTTATATAAATATTTATTTTGGAAGGTCGAAAATTTCAATAAAAAATATAATGTTATTGAATTAATCAGATTTTTGCTTTATAGTAACCTATTTAAAACTTTCTTTGTTCTCAGAAAAACAAAATTTAACATAATTCATTATATAAGTGAGTAATGATAATCACTTTGTGGAAGTCCATGGCAGATATTGGAAATCATTTATTTATTTCTTATTAAAACGAAGTTCATGGTTGTCTGGCGAATTGCCGTAACATTTATAATTTCGTAATCATTTTGAGAATCATTTAAATATTATATTTCTTAATTCTTTCTTGTAAATATTGGTTTTAATATTTAAATAAATTTAGAATTCTTAATTTATTTTTCTTTCTTCACATTATTATTTTAGTTTACAAACCTGCGGGATTTGCAGAGTTATGGTCTCATTTCTAGTTTTGTTAATAGTATTTTCCCGGAAATGCATTACTATACAAGCCACAATACATTTTTTTTAAGATAGAATGAAGATATTAGCTAATACCTAAAAACTGTGGGTTTCAAACAAAGATTCTTTAAGAGAATCATATTTAGAGCAACTGGCATGCCATTTTTAACAGATGCGCTGTCTCCTACTAGAGACTCTTCCAAGAATATTTCTATTATAGAAACAAGCATTTTTCGGTCATTGAAAACACCCCATCAATTCACAGGAAACTTGTGCAAAGTGCCATGAAAAGAGTAAAAAGTGCTAAAGTCTAAATTCTGAATATGTGACAAATACTCGTCGTCGCTTCCTCCGAAGTGTGCAGAGTGTAACTTAGAGAACCATACGATATGGTCTTCTAAATATCCCAAAAGGCCTTTGAAATCAACCTAGGCATTCCTAATACATCTGGACTTTTAGTTGTATGTCTTTTTTCTCGTTTATATCATATTGAGATTGTAGAAAACTATAACTATTTTTTTGTAATCAAAATTGTATTCTCCAAATGGTTGCAAATAAATATGTTTAAATAAAAAAATATATAATTGTTTATATAAGAATTTGTGTAAGAATTATATTTTTTTTTTATGAAATATTATATAAGTCAATTACGTTGTTGATATTTTACTTAAATTAAATATTTAATAAATTGTATATTATAGCATAATATCTAATAAAAATGTGTATGGGAAATACAGAAAATTACTATTTATGTATATTTAATTATGCAATTATGTTGTTAAGGTTTAATAATATAGATTTAACGTTTGACATATTTATAATTATATTGTCAACATAATGAGTCGTCTTTTGATTATATAAGAAATGTTACTTGAAAATTGTTATCATAATAAACAACACATTTGCTTTAGTTATAATATACTTTTTATATTTTAAATAATACTGTTGTGTCCCAGAATGGATTATTTCTTGTGGAATATTTCGTAGATTTGAAGTTCCAGTAGATTAAAAAGTAGATGTTGTGAAATAATTATATATTTAACACTTAATCTATCTTCCAGTTGTTACAAATATAGGTTGCTCTTTGAAGAGTGCGACTTGGACTACTTTAGAGTAACATTAGGATTAGGACTAATTTGGAATTACAAAAGTATTAACTTGGTATTAACGCAAGTGAATATAATAATAAGAGATTATATAAACAATAATGGTTATACATAACAATACGAAAGAAAAATGCATAGATAAAGTATACAGATGTACTTGCTGTTTGTAAATGTCAAAGGAATTCAAAGACTTTCTATTAAAATCAATATTTTCTCATATTTTAACTTTCGTAACAATTATTTATATTTAAAACATTATTTATAATTGATTCTTATATAATCATTATTTATTATTAAAAAAAATATATTTTGAAGTTTTTTTCTTGTAAATCATTTCTATTTTCTTTGCATAAATAACTTTGTTTATAAATGTCCATTTTTGTGTACTAAGTAGAAAAAAATATACTTATAATATGTTCACAAACTGAGTTGTAAGTTTGAGTAAGTATAGATTCAGCTTTACAAAATCATACTTAAAAATGATGTGTCAATGATCGCATAGTGCGGGTTTAGACTGGATTTTTTAAAATAATTTTAATTTTAATTAAAAATATAAAATAAATATTAATAAATTAACTAAGAAGCATGATTTTTCAGTTCCATAAAATGTGGATTGAGTATTATAAAAACAAGGTGATGTATTTTACTTTAGAAACAATAAGATGTATTTTTATATAATCACCGGAATATCAAACTATAATAAATATTAAAATATAAGAATTTAACAAATAAAAGTATATATAATTTCAATTTTGTAAAAATGCAATTTCTAAAAATTTCTGCTGACATGCAATGAATTAACTAATTCAAGTTAATTAATTGCGTAATTTAAAACAATTACATAAATGCACACACAAACTATTATCTCATATGAAATGATGCGTTTTGTTACTTTATTATTTTTTTTACAAATTTCATGAAAAGTAATTGTCAAACGTAATTATTCTCATTTATCAAAACTATGATTTATCTTAGTTAATAATTATAAAGAAATAAAGAGAATAATTATAGTGAAATAATAGGGAAAATAAAGATTAATTCCGGGACGCATTTTTAGGCCTCTCCTAATGGGATAAAATTTATAAGTCAGAAATAAATTTAATTTTTAACGTAATAATTATGTTTCTTTTTTCAATAATTATAAATTTCTAACATAATTAAAGAATGTATAAAATAAAGAACAACATGAATGTATAAATAATATTTCTTGTACAATCAGTATAACAGTAAAATCTAAAATTTATTATTTTATATAATATTTCTTACCTATTGTGTAAGTCTCTAAATTGATAGTGTCTTCACATTCGAAAGCTCCGAAACCTCCATCGAATAGATCAACGCAAAAATCGAACTTTTTGTAAACTTTATCTTCGTAATATTTAGTAAGTTCTCCGTTCGAACTCAAGTCAAAATATTCCTCATCGATGCTCCGATTCAAATGGAATTTGTTCTTATCCTTACAATTCAGACCGAATTCTAACTGAAATTGTCCCAGATTAAGACCGAACGATTTACTCAGAGCGACCCCGAATTCGCCGGAATACGAGATCCTCGTACAATTAAAATCCATCACAGTTTCATCCAAATCACAGCACTTCCTCAAAGTATTCCCGGCTGCCAAAGTAATGCACGCAAAGCAGAGAAGATGAACCACATTCATTTTGTAAGAGAGCGCAATGCGTGTGAACATTAGCAAATATGTTGAGTGTCTGCTAACAGTCCACATTGTATCTATCCATAACGTTTGCTTTTTCAGCCTCTCCTTATTTTCCGGCTGCTGCTTTCACTTCCAATAATTGCATTAACTCGCTAATAATAATTACAAAAACATCATTATTTATTGATCAAATCCGCCCAAATAATTTATTAATTTAAAAAATATAATTTAAAATCTTTTTTCCATTATCATTTTTCAGTACATGAAGATGACATTAAGTTTTATGGAGATAAAACTAATTATATTTTCAATGTTCACATCTTTTATAAATATATAATTTAATAAAACTATTATATGATAAACATTATTAATATTTTTATATAATTTAGTATTGTATATTGTATAAAAATATAAAGAGAATTTTTACTTTTAGAACTGCTTTTTTCGAAAAACTAGAACTTTTCAATTTATGAATTATCGCTTTACAAAAATATATTTATAAATAATAAACAACGTTATTTAATGGAAATTAATAAAATTCTAACTAAATAAAAAATAAAATAACATTTCTAGAGAAAAAATAAATAAACTAATATTATTTTTGAAATGAAAGTTTATTATAATTATTTTTTATTTATTACGTTTTCGTCGACCAAAATTTTTCTACTATTTTATTCCATTTAATACTAAATTTATTATTATTATAAATTATTTACAACAATATATAATAATATTTTGTATGGAATTAGCATTTTAGCTATAAGTTCTCGTGTTTTTTGGGACAATATAAGGTTGAAAAACCCTGATCTAGGAATATTGAAAATGTACACTTATTTTTCTATTTAATTATAAGAAAAAAATACATTTTGTAATAACCGATGACTGAAAGATATTAATGCCTATTTTTTATTTATGTAATTAAAATGTGCTAATATTTGTAATCTGTTTTCTTTGAATGATTGAAAACAGTATAAGCTATGAATGTTTTATCTTTTAAAACCCCAAAGGATAGGTTTCATTATATATTTTTGTTAAATCCAAAAAAATATATACAAAATATAATTAGATAATAATTATAATTAGAAAAATAAAGTAGAAGGAAGAGGTCAGATGGAGGAAAGTTCAAAGTAATAACAATGTTTAATAATGGAATTATTTATTTATTGCCTGGCCTTTAAGTGGAAGAATTCCCATTTTTGACAACTTTACCAATTAAAGAAGACAAGAAAAGCAACAACTTATTAATTATATTAAAAGAAAAACAAATTATTCTGCGGATGTTGCTCTGAAATTTTGCAAGCTGGATCGACTGATTCTCAAGTTTTCAATACCAGGACTTTATGCACAAGATTGAAGCATTTATTATATTTGGAAAACCAACTTCATGGTTGGGATGGATAAAGTTCTCTAGTATTTAAGCACCAATTGGGAAAAATCAATAAGAAGTGTTTATGCATTGAAGATCAGAAGATTGATAGTAACGTTCAAGTCCCGAAATTGCGTGACGTTGTTGGAAGTAGTATGTAGCGCCTTAACAAGAAACAAGTTGTTGCTTTTATAGATAATGTAAGAAAAATTTATAAATTTTGGTTATGATGTTTATGAATATTTTTTTTGCATCAATTGTGTAAACGCTATAAGGTTTGTAATGATTCTGGTTATCAAGCAATTAAGTTTGATGCAAAAACGCACATTCCTAAAGTGACTGAAGATTGTTCTTAATTAGGAAAATGATTCGATTTACTTTGCATTTACTTTATGGTACCAAAAGCAATATCTCATGTAATTAAGAGAGGAGTTCTTGGAAAGAATTAACCATTTGTCCCAGATGAATTACTAATTTTATATAACTTGTAAAAATATAAGTATATAAAATATAAACTACAAGTGGAAAGAAGGGCTTTTATTTGGTAATAAACAATAGTCACATGTAAAATAAATCATATTTTAATTAAATTAATTAATGTTAAAATTCAATGATGGTGCATAAATATTATACAATGGAATTCGTAATTTACTATATCAATTGTATTTTTTTTAAATAAAATTATTTTTTACAACGACTAGTTTTTTTTTATTTGTGTAATACAATTATACTTAAATTATATAAAATGAACTTAAAATAGAATATATACAAATATAAAGTTATTATAATAATATTAGAGAGAGAGAGACTTAATAGATTTGTATGTAGATGAAGTAAATAGATTTGATGGCGTTTTATGGCACTTTATGAATCTTTGGTATTCTTGGTTAATATACTATAGTTTTTTCCGATTGACTCATTTCGAACGCGGACGTTCTCATAGATAAACTCCTTGCCTTCTGCGGCTGTCCCTTGAATATATAGAATCTAGAAAATATGTCCATAATTAAAACAATGTTAATTTCTTCGAGGCTTAAGAATATTTTTACATTACAAATGAAAAAGTTATGGATTAATATACAAAATTGAACAAAAATGTTCCAACTAAAAAAATTCAAAATATAGAAAGAAAAACTTGCATTAGTAAGAAATATTACCTTTTCTTCAGCATTATCCAGATGCTCTTCTTGCAGACAAAGATGATGAATATTATAACTCCATATATGGCGTTACAGAAATCCGTAACGTACCAAATCTCTTTGTAGCTATCGTTCAGTGTCCAATTCACCATCCAAGATATAAATTCCATCATCCAATTTATACCCAACGCTAATAATAGTTTCATATACAACTGGAATCTATAAATAAAGCAATCATTACGCATCGCGTATTGAATCCTTTCTTTAATAATTTACGTTTGCCGATCTCTGTCATAATGCTTTTTATTTTCAGGCCTGTTGAGCATAGCTGTGTCTCTGTTGATTTCGCGGATCTTTAAGGCTGTTAAGGTAAATAGGATGACATTGAAAATTAGCATTATTCCCATTGGTCCGTAGAAATATAGCAGATGCGGATAACCCTCTGAAATGTCTCGGTTAATTTCCAATGTTTTCAAAATATTTGAAGGAAAACTTACTTCCTAGAAAACATAATCCATGTCCGAATTGCGGATGAAACCAAGTTATCTTTTCTCCTTGGTTTAATATGAAAATTATTCCGATAAGGCATAGAGGAAAAAAGTACGCGTATAAGCAGTATATCAGAAACCGCTTATTTTCCACAGATTTGTTACTCACACCAAAACCTCGTTTCCCGCTAAAACACATCAATAGAATATTTAATAACTTTTTTACATTTACAAGAGCTTTTATATAAGTTGCGGATTTATGCGTGGTTTTTATCAGCTGCAGCTCACTTCACGGTCAAACAAATAAAAATAAATACACCTAAAACATGTTTAACTGGGTTGGCGCACAACAGTAGTAGTCGAGGGCCTTAAACAGTATTATTTCAAAGCCCCAAATGGTATTATTTCAGGGATCTCAAATAGTATTATTCCAGGGCATTTAAATAGTATTATTCCAAGGTTCTCAAATAGTAATATTCCTAGGTCCTCAAATAGTATTATTTTAGGGCCCTCAAATAGTATTATTCCAGGGCCCTCAAATAGTATTAATCCAAGGTCTCAAAATAGTATTATTCCATGACCCTCAAATAGTATTATTCCAGGGCACTTAAATAGTATTATTCCAAGGTCCTCAAATAGTATTATTCCAAGGTCCCCGAATTATTCCAGGGCCCTCAAATAGTATTATTTCATGACCCTCAAATACTGTTAATGCAGGGCTCCCAAAATCTGTTAGTCGAGGGCCTCCAAACGGAACAACTATTGATATTATCGCAAAATAAATTTCGAAAATATAAAAATTAAAAAAGTGTAATAAGAGTTTCAAACAAAATTGCGATTGCGTTGTGTTTCTTGGATTGTAGCCAACTAAAATTCGAGCACATTCGTAAAGTATTAAACACCCTAGTCGTAAATATGAAGCAAAAGTGTGCGCAGTATATATATCTTGCGGCAATTTTATAGGTTACTTCCGCTTTAACTTTTTAATTGTTGTTGCACTTAATTTCGCTTTTAAACTGTATAAATTTCGATATTTACCTGAATGTCCAGAAGATGTCCACGCAGGATATGTTCATCCAGCAGAATGAGGACATGAAAAAGTAATGGCAAAATGCGGCTGGAAATTGATTGATTTAACGTTACGTAATTTGGTTTTATTGAAGTAATTACCAAATGCGGAGCAAGCGACCGGCGATAAACTGTTGTTGAATTGTATGAAGACGAGGAAGAAATACGCCAGAGCCAACGACAGGACGTAACACATCAGACATTTGGCATGAAAATTTCTTTCAGGTAGTAGCAAGTAGATTATGAATGTTAATATTAGGAATGGCATAGAAATTATCATTCCTGTAACAAAAAATATGTATATATAATTTTATAAACAAGTCATCTTATTATCGTTTTTGAAACCGGAAATCGAATATTATAATTAAATAGAAATTTACTCATTTTTGGTATTTTTTTATTCACACTTGTTATTATTTAGATAAATTGTTTGCTGGATATAATCTTTTTCACTACTAATGTTTAAGTTATTCATTCAAATGTTGTCTTTATTTGGCAATTGATAATTATTTTATTTATATTACAGAAGATATCAATTCTAATAATAACTAGGATTTAAATACTTTCTAAATTATTTTTAATATTAGCAAATTTAGACAGTTTTTCTCTTATAAAATAAAGATTTAGTAAACTCAATATAATGTATTATTTATTATTATTTTTATACATTTTTATTGACATATATTTATTATTGTACATAGCAGTGAGAGTATTAATAATTAATCGTGCTATTCAAGCTGTTTATTTTCTTTAACAAAAATTATACATTTATTCATAAGATCTAACTTCTCATTTTGTTTATTTATTCGATCCAATTTTCAGAAAAGTTTTAACATTACATTTTCATACATTTTCATACATTTTCATACATTTTCATACATTTTCATACATTTTCATACATTTTCATACATTTTCATACATTTTCATACATTTTCATACATTTTCATACATTTTCATACATTTTCATACATTTTCATACATTTTCATACATTTTCATACATTTTCATACATTTTCATACATTTTCATACATTTTCATACATTTTCATACATTTTCATACATTTTCATACATTTTCATACATTTTCATACATTTTCATACATTTTCATACATTTTCATACATTTTCATACATTTTCATACATTTTCATACATTTTCATACATTTTCATACATTTTCATACATTTTCATACATTTTCATACATTTTCATACATTTTCATACATTTTCATACATTTTCATACATTTTCATACATTTTCATACATTTTCATACATTTTCATACATTTTCATACATTTTCATACATTTTCATACATTTTCATACATTTTCATACATTTTCATACATTTTCATACATTTTCATACATTTTCATACATTTTCATACATTTTCATACATTTTCATACATTGTTTATTTTAATTATTTTTAATAATTTTGTAATTAAAAGATGAATGTGTTTCTACTTATAAAATTTCTATTTTCCTCTCTATGATCTTACCAAGTTGAAACGATTTAAGATTTGTTTATCCTTTGTTGTATATTTGCGTATCAAACTTGTTTATTTTAAATACACGAAGAATAAAATACAATATACAAGTATGTATATACTAAGCAAATCATCAAAGCTAATACTTCAACTTTCATCTGATAGATTTCGTGTTTTTATTACTTTATTTACTTAGTCCAAAAAACCAAATTGTTAGAGTCCCCCTTTTCTCAGGCCCATTTTGAGCTCGTTTCTGTACTTGTAACAATAGAGTCAACCAAATCAACCACAGAAAATAATAGTTTAATTAAGCTGTCAAATCAACAATTGTAATAATTTGTAAACATTTAAAAATAAATACATAAAAAAATTATCAACTTACATTGAAAGTCAAACGCTATCAAATTTACTGAATGTTTATCCAAATAATTTTTTACTTTACTCATTCATAATTAACAGAACTATTAATTATAGTGACTATAGAATATTATCTGCTAATTAATTTAAAGATATTAGATTTTGATAAATAATAAAAGTTATCAAGATAAATTAAGATAGAAGATATTATGATATTTATTTAATTAATTGTTTATGTAATACAATTGTTAGATTTTGATTAATAAAAAAGTTGACAAGATAAATTAAAGTACAAGCTGTTATGATAATTATTTATGTAGACTTACATATCTTAAAACTAATTTCTTACTAATATAAGTTACATAATCTGAAAAGAGATTATTATCTTGGGATGATGTCTCATAGAAATGGGCTTTTAATTCATCATTATTAAAGTTACCTTTCCTTCAGATTACTTGAAAGTAGTATTTCTGAATAATTTTTCACCGCATTGTTGTTCATTGCAGATGCACTCGGAAAAACTATTATTATTCACAGTATTATTTCCTAAAGTTATATCGTTTCTATAGTGAAAACTAAAAGCAACTTTGAATAAAGCGAACACTAAGATTTGATCAAGGATTAAGACCACAATTTTTAAAGGATCTGATCACTCCTCACTTGAGCTTTAGATACTTCTGAATGCCATAAAACCTGCGTTGCGTACATGCAATTCTACGTAATTATGTAACTATTTTTAAGCTTAGTCATTATTGGTAATTGATTCATAAGATTTATGAATGAGGCTTTTAATAAACGATTAGTTGAAGTTTTTAGTTCAATGAAAATGATTACATTTCTAATTCGATACACATTGTTAAATAATTAAAAGATTTTTTTTAAAGATATTTGAATATTAAAAAAAAACATATTTAAGAAGTAATGAAAAGATTATTTATCGCAAATATCATAAATGATTGCAAAGAAAATTCTTGCTAATTGACATTTTGTTAATGTATGAATTAGTTACTACTTGAAACATGTTAGTATATATTACTTTACATATTTAATTTATTAATCAATTTTAACATAATTTTTATATTATCATAGTTTAGTATAATTCATAAAATTTAAGTTTCTGAAGTTTTTTTTATTAGATCTTACGGTTACTCATTATTACATTCTACAGAGTTTGTTCATGATTGGTTTAAATACTAAGAATCTCTATGTGCAATTTGTATAATAGTAAAAGATTTTAGTATAATTATAAATGTTACTGATTAATGATGTAAATGTGAATGTTGCAAGCGTATTGTTATTATTTTTATTTTAGATTAAAATAATTCTAAAAAAGAGGAAAGAGAAAAAACAGAAGTTTATTATTAATAGAAATTGGATAATAAATTATCTAAAACTCAATTATTTTATATAATAAATTACTTGAAGAAAGGTCGGAATAATAAATAGATTTCGAATATTCAGTATTTTCAGAGATGAGATCAAAATCAAACATAAACAGTAGTGAAAGTAAACCATCTGGATTGTAAACTGTATGCAACAACTTGAGAAGTTTACATCTTCACTGTAATAATAACTACACAACTGTGTGAAAGAGTATACTAATTAGAAAATTCGTAATTATAAATATTAATATTTACTAATTACAATTTCTGATATTTTCTAGTGAAAAAAATATTCCCCAAATTTGTATTATTTTTAATAATTTTGTTTAATTTCGGTTTTATGGAAATTAAATAATTACAAAAAATAAAGATTATTCAATTTTCTTGAATATTTTGAGCTGCACCACAATTTAAGTTAATTTTTTATCCAAAATCATTCTTACCAATTTTATTGACAATTTGATTTAATTTCAGGTTCCAATTCAACGTTGAACAATAACACTCTGTCTAAAATGATTTGAAAGTTATTAAAATAAAAATATAATCTTTCTAAATTTTCCACAAATTTTAACAAATTTCTAACATTCATTACACGAAATCTTTCCACTTTTTTATGTCAATCATATCACATCTTTAAAAATATTGAAATTTTTTTTGATTAATTTAAGATAATTATTGTTTACATTTGTTACTTAAAGATCAAGTTTTTATTTCTTTATTTACAGTAAAAATCTTTTCTAAGTGGTTTAATGTAATTCATTTGAAATGTCTATTTCTTAACTTATTCTAAAAATTAAAAAAAAATACATTTCCTTTAAATCATTATCAAATCTGTTCATTAAGATATAGACTAGATTTCATAAAAATATGAACGGATGTAGTTAGAATGAATGAGGTATGATAAGATTAAGTATTGCATTCTTCAACGTGGAACAGGTTTATCTGAGCTATTAGGAATTTCCAATCGTCTTTACAAAAACGTATTGCGGGCAGTTATTTAATTATCTGTAACCCGCTTTTAAAGAATCTTACATGAAATCAAGAATTTGTAATTTTCAATCAAATAATTTTACTGCAAGCTGGAGTTCTAAAAATACTTTGCGGTGATGCCATTATGACCGATTGTTATAGGACGGACACGATGTAATGCTTTGATTTTCCACGAGTTGTTTTCAATAACTTTCCAATAATCGTCGAGCTAAACCAACGCAAATTTATTTTAAGCCTATGAACATATGTTTATCATTAATTTCCGTTTATCATTTATCAAATCAGAAAATGGAATTTTGATTTATAATTTACATTAATTTATCATCATGAGTGAAAAATTGAAATTTATTTAATTATGAAATTAAGTAATATTCGTAATTTTCATATATTATATAAGAAACGAAATATTATATGAATACAAAGTGAAAGTAAAATATTTTTTAGTAAATGCGTTTTAGTATAAGGTAATGAAAATAATTCAAAGAAAAAGTCTTATTTAAATAAATGTCGTAGACTATTTAATGAATAATTTAAATAATTATTTAAAAATATTGTAACTAATTTAGAATAAGTCTAAAGATTTTATTGCATTTTTAAGTTAACTAATTGTTCTAATATCAATTTTTATAATTTAAAAAAATACTAAAATTGTAGCAACAATTAAAGTAAATGTAGAATATATGCAACTTCTAGAACTCAAGTAATTATTTTTAAAATAATCAAATTTTTGAATGTATTTGTTACATATTTTAAGTAAGTAACAGTAATTTGAACTAAATTTTATATGATTGAAAATCTTGAAAGTGAGCGAACATAAGTTTTGGAATAATATTTAAAAAAAAAATGTTTGTAACCGAGTAAAACGTGAATCTTGCAGTGATGCATGAAATTTGTTTATTTATGTAATAAATCGTTTTTATTTTCAAAAAGATTAGACACAAATTCCATTATATCTTCGCACAAGTATAGAAAAGACTAAAGAAAGTAGTCTTTTTCAATTATTTACTAATAAAAGTAATGCTGAAAGAACTATAAGAAATCATATTAGAAATTAGGTAAAATATTAAAATCATTATTTTTTACAAGATACAATATTTCACTTGAAAGCATAATAATAATTTTTTGTATTAATTTTTACCAATGTATGGAACATGAGTCTGAATAAAAATATACAATACTCTTCCAATAATAGCATTTTAAAGACAAGACAAATAATTAATAAAAAATCTTGCTAAATTAAATGTTTGCTGGGAAATTGTCGAAAACCTAATCCTGTCTGTAAATATGATCGATTGTTTGAAACGTATACGTAATAAACGTATTGCACGGTAGGTTTATCTATCTACAAATAATATTTCATATCATTTTCCAATTAGTTAATCATTGTCAGGATTACTGTGAATTTCATATATTTTTTATATCAACTGCAATTGGTGTTAATGAGTCTAATTATATTATATACGTATTAATAATAATGTATAATTGATAAAAATGTCTGTTGAAGTGGAAGACTAACAACGTAATTGAGTGTTTAATAGATTGTAAAAAAACAAGTTTATTTACCTTCGTAAGCAATTATTCAGTTTCGTTCCTGTCGACTAAATTGATAGCGTTTGGTGCCTATATGGAGTTATCCTGCAGAAAATACACATCTCTTACATAGTGGGGTATACTTGTTACAGTCTAACTCGGCGTATTTGAATGGGACATTGTTCGTTGATGGTACTGACCCATTGTAGGTGGTAATTGAGTAGTCTTTAGACTTGGCGACACAGCTACAGCTTTCATTGAACTGCTGATTTGAATTGCAACATTTGTAGATGAAATACTCATTGCTGGACAACACAACTTTCAATTCCGATCACTGCTGTTACTATTGAACACGCGCGGAGCATTATGATCGTATACACTAACTATACTATTTACATGTCCAGTATAGAGATGATTATCCACACGGGATCAGACGTTCCGTCGTTTTAACGATTCTCGTTTGGCGATGTATTGAGACTGCTGACAATTGTTTGTGAATTGTTTGTGTGATAGTTAAACTTCAAGGATACTCTTGCATGCACCTTTCTACGTGGAAAAAACTTTGACACAAACAATATACTCGTATAGATTTGGGCTAGTGGTAATACAGATATGCAAAATTATCTCAAAATTTTCGATTCATTTATAAATTTTGAAACCGAGCACTAAACATACAAGCAAAAAGGAAAAAACAATACAAGCCACACCGTATTTCGACAAAGCGCATTTTTTAAGAAGAGTTTATTTAATGGAAACATTATGGAATTGTTTCACTCCACTTAATAACTGTGTACTTTATATTTTGAATTTTTATTAAATGTTAAATGTTATAGTTTAATCAATTATTAGATGAAAATTTAACAATTTTTATTGGAAACTGTAGTATATAGACTTTCTATATCAATAATTAGTTTGGTAGTTTCATTTATCTAAATTGCCATTATTGTATATCAAATAAAAATTTAGTATATTTATATTTTTAGATTTATTATATAATTTATATTAAGTTTAAATAATTACGTATTACTTAATCGTGATGTATATATAATATCAATCGCCCGTATTTTAAACTTTTTTTCCTAAAAATATAGACTAAATCCATAAATCATGCTAATATTAAGTTTAGCAAACGTTATATTTTAGTTGAATTCCCGGGACTTCTCATAAATAGTTTTGGGGTATCTACATATCTATTTTTGTTCATTAAGTAGAACGTTTCAAATTAATATAGTTTATTTATAATTTTTATTTAGTTTTATACAGTTTACATTGTATTTTTATTTAATCACTCCAATATCAAATTGTTCCAATTATTAATATTATGATATTAAAATATAAGCAATTAGCAAAAAAGGTATATATTATTTTCAATTTTTCAAACATTCTAATTTCAGCTAATTTGCAACAATTATCTAATATAAGTCAATTAATTGCGTAATTTGAAACAATAACATAAGTGTACACACAAATTTAACTCAAGCGGAATGACTGCAGTGTTTCGGCCCATATTATAAAATTAAGATTAATCTTATATAATAATTAAAAAGAAACATAGTAATGAAAGCATATAATGGGGAAAAATAAAGAATAAATAGAACCATTCTACAGAGACAGTAAAGTTTTAATTGAAATAAAACTTTGGTATGATAGACATAATCAATTAATTAGACAATAACAAATACAAGAATCAAATTGATTTCTTATATAAATGAAAATATAATAATATCTATGTTGAAAAAAAATATATAAGGAAAGCATTAAAAAAACAAGAGTAAAATCTTGAATTAAGAAAATAATTGCTATGCTATACATTAGCTGAATTTAGTTATGTCTAGTTTTGCGAATAAAATCATTCAATTCATATTGCATGAGAAATATAATAAAAAAAACTTATAAATAAAGATATAATCTTGAATTCTGCGATAATTAATATTAGGGTATCATTTTTAACGTTTATATTCTTATAAATTATAAAAAATATGTTCATAAACAATTTTATTTGTATATTAATATTATATGTGCTAATATTTATTTAATATTTTGATTTTTACTGTAAATATTTTCTTATTTACTCACTTAGTATTTTAATTTAACTGTACGTTAAAATATTTATTTAATATTATAATTTTCTTTTATTTAGTTTAATTTATTTACTATTATTTTCTTCCATGTACATAATTATGTTAATGATAAGTTGATTTTAATATATAGCTACTAATTTCAGTTTTTGTACAGCTCTAAATATTTATCTTTTAGATATAAATAATTTTTGTTTGTCATTGTCATATATAACAGTTTTAAGATGTATGTATGAAAATTAAAAAAAAAGATTTCTTTAGTATAATATTAAAATCTTAATATATTATTGTATATTATATTTCTTACCTATTGTATTAGTCTCTAATTTAATAATGTCTTCACATTCGAAAGCTCCGAAACCTCCATCGAATAGATCAACGCAAAAATCGAACTTTTTGTAAACTTTATCTTCGTAATATTTAGTAAGTTCTCCGTTCGAACTGAGGTCAAAATATTCCTCGTCGATGCTCCGATTCAAATGGAATTTGTTCTTATCCTTGCAATTCAGACCGAATTCCAACTGAAATTGTCCAAGATTAAGACCGAACGATTTACTCAAAGCCACTCCGAATTCGCCGGAATACGAGATCCTCGTACAATTAAAATCCATCACAGTTTCATCCAAATCACAGCACTTCCTCAAAGTATTCCCGGCTGCCAAAGTGATGCACGCAAAGCAGAGAAGATGAACCACATTCATTTTGTAAGAGAGCGCAATGCGTGTGAACATTAGCAAATATGTTGAGTGTCTGCTAACAGTCCACATTGTATCTATCCATAACGTTTGCTTTTTCAGCCTCTCCTTATTTTCCGGCTGCTGCTTTCACTTCCAATAATTGCATTAACTCGCTCCATCAGGACAGAAATTGATCCTAACCACACACATTTTCTACATACAATAATAAACGGTAACCCCCAATAACGCGAGACGATATGCAATGATAAGGCAATAGCGAAAATACAAGTGTATTATTAATGACTGATAAAGTAATCTAATTATATTTATCTTTTATTTACCTGTTATTGATTTTTATTTTTTGATCTTATAATAAACACAGAAATCTTAATATTTAATTTTAAGAATCTTTAGGAAGAAATATTATTATTTTAATATAATAATAAAAATATTGTTTATTTAATGATTTATATAATGATATTTAATTATAATATATAAATTTATGTTAAAATAAACTGTCAAATTATTTTAATAAAAAAAATAACTTGAATATATTAATAAATTTAAATAAAAAAATATATTTATGTAAGATTAATTAGGTTTTATAAAATTATCAATATCAAAAATAAATATTTTTTTATCTACAATTATTTATTTATAAGTTGATTCATCTTCACGTTTATTTTAAAATTTTTATTAATAAATAAAAAAAAAATTGTACTTTTTAATTATTATATTAAAAATAGACAATATGTTGCGCTTTTCTTCTCTTTAATTAAATATTAATATTTCTTGTTATATTATGATTATTTTTACTAAGAAAAATTATAATGTCATTTAAGTTAAGTTTGATAATTTTTTTTTAGCAAAAAATTCTTTAATTTCTTATTAATTTTCTTTGTCTTCGTTCACTAAATCTTCCATTAAATGACCATCATCTATTGATTTAGCTACATTTGTAATGTATTTGGTATTTCCTAAATAAAACGAAATATATGAAATAAATAAAAAAATGTTGCAAACTAAAAATGGATTCTTACTAGGAATATTTACTTCTTCATACAGAGGTGAGGTTATCGCGTGGAACGATTTTAAAATGTGTGTTGTAATTAAGAAATTAACTACTGTTTTTGGTAGAAAAATATGAGAA
This sequence comes from Nicrophorus investigator, assembly GCA_963457615.1. NCBI lineage: Eukaryota > Metazoa > Arthropoda > Insecta > Coleoptera > Silphidae > Nicrophorus > Nicrophorus investigator. The sequence goes on along the minus strand of OY735142.1, from coordinate 10,636,396 downwards.
ATGATAATTTTACATATTTGATTCATATTTTTAGTGTCAATATAAGTTTGCAAGGAACCAACAAAAATATTAATACAACGGCTGAAAAATTATGTGCAATAACCGACATATTCAGTTTTACCTGTTTACCTATCTGTCTTCAGATCTTGGATTAAAATTGAAGTTCATTAAAATTGAAGTTCATTAAAAATGAATTTGACCTCTATTAAAGATAAATACCAAAAGAAAAAACACTTCATACATAAATCATCATTTTTAATGATAGTTAATATTAAAAAAAGGAAACTCCAGAGCCTGGCAAGTTTAGCTTTGTTGTCTATTTGTCCCTATATTGCAGAATTTTGCAAAGATCATCTTATTAGCTCATGTTTCGTACAAAAGTTGAGTTTTTTTTTAAGTTTTGTAATTTTAATTGATCTTTAAATATATTAGCACCAATCAATACCGTTATTTTATATTTTTATTTTGACTTAGTTATTTTTTGTATATCGCACCTCAAAACACTTTAACAAAAAAAATAAGAACCAAAGTTCTAGTGCAACTTTTGAACATGTTTTGGATCGAACTTATTATAAGCATTTTTTAAGGACTTCTTTTTTATACAAACTTCGAACTATAATTTCCATTTTACTCTCTACATCAATTAAATTGCTTAACCTTTGACTCAGATAATAAGTATTAAACTTTGCTGTTACTCCCTGATCCAATAGAGATGTCAGATAAGTTGTATTTGCTGATATAAACAAATTGGAAATAATACTTGTTTTCTAAGTGTTAAGATCAATCTCAGAGAATTGTTTATTAAATAAACAGTTTTTTTTTTAATGTTTTACTTCAGGACAAAATATTACCACTGGTTATAATAAGTCATTAATATTTTCTTAATATTATTATTTTTTATTATAAATAGTACATCGTTATTAAAGATTACTTTAATCGAGAAATGTTAGCACTATATGACTGTACATTAATTATATAATATAAGAAGCTTACCAATTGTATATGCCTTCAATTTCATATCAACTACACATTCGAAAGCACCGAAACTTCCATCGAATAAATCGACACAAAAATCTACCGTCTTGTCCATTTTACTGCTACGATTCCTGATAAGCTCTCCGCATGGGCTTAGATCAAAATATTCTTTGGAATTGCTTCTATTCAAATGGAATTGGTTCTTTTCTTTACAATCAAGACCGAATTTCCAGTTGAAACTTTTTACGTTTAGATCGAATGATCTGTTCAAAACATCTCCAAATTTCTTCAATTGCCATTTTGGTACACACTCGAAATTTACGACGCTTTCATTCCAATTACAGCACTTTCTTATTGAACTTTTGGATGCAAAAGAAATGCACAACACGTTAAGAAAAATTAACAGAATATTCATATCTGAGATACGTGTGGTCAATGGTGAATATGTTGAGAATCTGTTCGCATATGTCATTCGTCTCTTATATACTCTATTTATGACCAATCGTCGATTCTCGATATTCAGGATCTTCTGTCATTATGAAAACATTGCTTAATCTTTGAAATCTTTTACGATTTTCTCAGAATTTCTCTCACATCCGTTGAAAAACTCTTTCTATATTTAAAAGATTACTGAAGAAATCCATATTTTTTAATATCAAACCACTGTAATATTTTCTAACAAAAACTTTAATTTTGAAACATTTATTTTTTTATTTTAATCGTGACACTTTAATTGGTAATCAAAAAATCAAAACTGAGTGTTAAAAATAATCATTGAAGCAATAAAAGTTCTTTAAAGAAATTTCTCAGTCATGTTTTCAGCTTAACTCATATTTTATCTTTCGATGTAAACACATCTTCTATAAAAGTACATCCTTTTCGATATGTGATAACAACAAAACACAACAAAATTTTGTAAAATTCTTAAGTAGTTTAAATAGGATTACAATTAATTATAATATTATTTATCATAAGGAAAATTATAATAAAAATTAAGTGTATTTGTTCTAATATTTTTTAATATTATTAAAACATAAAAACAAACAGGTGGATTATAAATAATTAAAAAATTATAATCATTAACAACACAAAAAATATATAATCATAAATTAAATGTAATTGTTTAGAGTTAATTTAACATAATTAAAACATAAAAATAACCATCCAGAAATAAGTGGATTATAAATAATAATAACATTATTTTCCTCCACCAAGATAAATAATTATAAAATTATGCATTAACAATACAGGAAAAATATTATCTTAAAGTAAATAGATTATATATAATTATAAGATTATTTAACAACACAGCACAAAGTATAAAGGAAAAAAAAAATCATTTGCATACAGAAATTTAGTTTTATTTTGCTGAATTAAAATTGTTAAATTTTCAAACCGGACTGTAATGAATCCGGTCTAATTACAACATTTTATTTAATGGAAGCCGACAAAAATCGATGACTTATGTAATTGTGTCAAAGGACGGTAAACAAATACAATTTATACGCGAAATACGTTATGTGTAGTGAAAGGTGAAACTGGTTTAGCAAAATTGTGGCTGGGAATTCCGTTTTCTTGCAAACGCCGTTGGTTATTTACTAACTATAAGTATTTCACAAAACAAACATTGCGTATATTAATAATTATCATTTCATTTCAGTTTTCTTATCTTAATATGATAAGAAGACATTGCATTTTACAAAGTCGAAGTGCATTTATATTTATTTAATTTTATTATTGTCTGTTTAAAAATGTTTCAATTTATTCAAATCTATCAAGTATTTTCATAAAAAATTTAATAATATTTTGATTATTAATCAAATTTGTGTTTTTTTTGTATACATAAATATACTTAATTATTTAGTTATATCTCGTAATGGCATATAAATTTATAGAAATTAGTGAAGGATAAAATATGTAATAATTAATGTTAGTAAATAAATATTATATTAATTTTTTTTTATTGCTATAAAAAATTAATTAAGTTTTTCTGGCAAATTTGTGATAATTTTGTATTAGTTTTAGAAAATATGTATAAACTTATTAAAACTAAAGTAAATTAATTGTTTTAAGAAATATAACTATGGATAATAATTTTTATTTTCGGCAGAAAAAATAAGGTTTAAAATAATTAATATATTAATTATAATTCAAAATGTGAAGTTTTCTTTCTAATAGACTTGATAAATCTATGATTTACGTCAAATAAAATAATATGTTATAGGAAGTGGTGTGTAATCAGGTTTATGAAGGAAGTATTAAATCCGGTTTAAATAAAGTTTGTTATTTTTTTTAATTGCTGTTATGGAATAGGTTACTTCTGAAGTATAGTAAAGGTTTCTATAACTTGGTACACCCATAATACGATTTCCAAATAAAATTACAACAGCCCTTCTATAACACGGTTTAACTATTTTGGGACTTTACAGTATTAAATGTAAATGATGAATAATTTGTGGAATTAGCATTAAAATATTCATGAAGAATCGATTGACATTTTTAATTTTAAGGATGTGAAGAGGGAATTTCATTTGGATAGAGAAGTATAATTAGGTTCTTATCTGATTTGTACTAATTTTTGTAATGCGTTTTTCATATTACGCAGTACTAATTAATCATTATTAATATAAAATATGTTACTAATTAAACTTAAATGATCTGCAAAATAAAAGTAAATTAGTATACTTAAAAGAAAATTGTATTCACTTATTATTTTGAAGAAACATCTTACAAAAATGTATGTTGTACTTATTACCATCAAATATTTATTATTAAATTAATTAATATCTCATTCGTTTATCAAGATAATATTTATTATTTAGCAAACCAAGTTACTCGTAATCCAAATTGTACCATTGTATATTTAAACTATAATTATGAAGATTTTTCTTTATTTCATTGATGTGTTCCTCAGATGGAATTCTGGACACTGTGGTATATTATTTAGTGTTGTCTTTTTGAAGTCTCAGTGGTTAGGAAACTAATTCAATCCGATTGGTTATAACAACTTTATTCGTTATTTATAGTTCTTCGGCCAATGATATGTGGTACTCTTGGTATTCTTACTAAGCTATGTTTATCATTTGAGATATTGGTTTAGACTAATTCTATAGACATTCTAGTTACAAATTATGTGTTGTGATTGGAACTATGGCTTTATTTATAATGAATGATTAAGCATTTCTAAGGAATTCGCCCTGTGTGGTTTGGTTTAAAACGTGCTTGGTTCAAATATATTTAACTTGTTTGTAAGAAAAAATGTGTCGATTAGGATTAATCTTAGAAGTTTATAAAAGTACTTCATTTCGGAGTATTTTCGGAGGTTTTTATTTGTTTTTGTTCTAATGGGATTATTTACACCTAGTTTTAAATGTTTATATTAAAGTACATATATAATAATAATAATGGTTGGATCCAACATAATATACTTAAACTATAGTTTAATAGAAAATATAATTAATTTTTTTGTACCACTTTTAATATTTGTTTTTCTTGTGATTATATAAATACGGTTTACATTTTTATTTGTTTATGTATAACATTTTCAATAAATATAAATATTAATTAAATTAAAAAATAATTAAAGAAAATACTGACTGACTCAATTTTATTTTTAAGTTGAAAATAAAAAAAAATCAATGTTAGTTTTGCAATCATTTCAGGAAAAATATATTTATTTGTGCAGGAAATGGAAGGATAATAATAATAACATTATGTAATTAATAGTAATTATGCAATACTAACGACAAATCGCATCTTATTATATATAAGTTTGTGTTGTGTTTACATGTGGTATTATATCTATCATCGAATGTGTATTACAGTTCTAACAAAAATTAGCGGCATAGTTTCGTGAGAAGTCTTCGGAACGTTTAGGCAGATATAAGATAAATAAATATTTTTGCATTGAAGTCGCCGCTTCGCATAGAAGTTATGTATGCAACTAAATATACATTGAATCATTATTTGGATTGGTCGAAAAACAAATAATTGTATAATATAATTACATTTTTGTTTAATTCACTTTTTATTACTTTTATAGTTACAATTAAATTAAATATACTAATTTAAATATGAAGTAACATTTAAAAATATATACTTTACATTCAAGAAAATCTGATGAATATAAAACAAATTATGGAAGAATTGAATTAAGAGGATCCAAAAGTAAAATAATTTATTGCAATCCTAGGTTTTGAGAAGAATAATGCCAAGCTGTACTCCTATTTGCGTACTTGTGTACTTAATGATCAAACAAAGTAGTCTTCAGTATTTCTTTAAATATTTACTAAAGAAAAAAGTAGAAAAGTTAAAGAAAGTAGACTTAAAGAATTCCTTAAACAACCAATATTTTATTAGTTTGTTTCTTCTTTTTTTACAATTTCTTAATATATTTATAAATTTGAAATATCTGGAAATTATTGACTTAACTTAAGATCAAATAATAAACTTATATTTTGTTAAATAAAATTTTCACATTTATTCAGGGAGGAATTAGGAAACGTCTATACAATAACATTTCATAATATTTTTGATAATATTAAAAGTTAGGTTTTGGAAACTTTTCAGCTTGTTTGTTAATCTAGTGAGTACAAAAATACTTCGATTAACGTTACCTCTGATAACGAAGGTGAGGTATAACGAAGAGTTGTACTGAAAGAATGAAACAAAAACATGTGGGTGTTTCAAAGTATTAATTATTAAATTATTTTATTACATAAAATTGAGAAATTGTGATATCAATCCATTTTTTCAATATAATTTTAGTTTTTGGAAACTTTTCAGTTTGTTTCTTAATCTATTTAATACAAGCATACCTCGGTTAACATTACCTCTTATAACGAAGATTTGGTATAACGAAGAGTTGTATTAAAAGAAGAATATAGAAATGATGAACTTTTTATTTTATTTATGAATGAACGTATCACAATTTTAGCTGTAATATTTTTACCTATGATAACGAAGTTTTGTAGAATGCATCCCAATCGTTAATGGAGGTTCGACTGTCTTTACGTATATTGACTTTCTAAGTTTTTATTATTAAAATTTTATTAAATTAAACTGAAAAATAGAAATATCAATGAATTTTTTAAATATATTTTTAGTTTTTGGAAACTTTTAACTGTTAACATATCGAATATAAGCATACCTCAGTTAACGTTACCTCTTATAACGAAAGTTTGGTATAACGAAGAGATGTATTAAAAGAAGAATATAGAAATGATGAACTTTTTATTTTATTTATGAATGAAGTAGTAGGAATAAATAGTATTATTACCTCTGATAACGAATATTTTGTAGAATGCATAACATTCGTTAATTCGACTGTAAATACGTCTATGAACTTTCTAAGTTTTTATTAACGGAAGAACAATAAATAATTGAATAAATGAAATTATTTTATTTGAATTAGATAGTTTTTTGTCGCTTTTAGTTGGGACGGAAATAGGAAACAATTTAAATTTATTAGATTGTTAAAATCAAGTGAAACTTCCAAATTATTATATTTTGTATAAATTATAAATCAAACATTATTTTATTTTTTTATAAATAATTTATTTCAATTATTGTCTGCGCAAATATTTTAAGAATTAAAAAAGCATAGGAAAATCAACAGAACATCAGAAAATAATATTAAATCAAGTCTATATAAACATTATATATATATTGAATAAAATTTCATAAAAAATAATCCGTTAAGTTTGCATTAAAAAAGAAAGCGGATCAATTAAGATAATTGCAGATTTGTAATTATCCAATAACTTTCAAAGATCGCGCAAAAAGTGGTCGGCATAGAAATCGCAGATTCATCCGGAGACATTAATTACCGATTTATTAAATTATTCGTTGATTATTTATAATTACTGTAAACTGAAAATTTATAAAATATTTTCCTTCCTAATTATACAACAAAGTAATTGGATATTTGCATATTATGTTGTTTGCGGTTTAATTGCAATGTTGTAATAAAGGAATACTGATTAATAACTGTTTTTATTATTATTATTATTACATAAATGATGTATTTACGACTCGGAAATATGTTTTTCAACTCATAAAAAATATGGAATGGAAGTAAATTTATTAAATACAGTTATGTTGTTTAATTAATATTTTCTAGATTATTTTGTTGCATTAATTCAATATAATTTAATTGAATTTCATGAAGGAAAATTATTTTTAATTGGTTCTGAAAAAACGATAATAAATTAAAGAGATCTAGCAAGCTGATTTTAATATGACGTGAGAGAGGAAAAAAAAAATGAAAATCGGGGCGATTTTAGTTTATGCTCCAATTGGAAAGCGAATCGAAGTTCAATTAATTTGAAACCCTCGTGCTTTCCATTTTGTGATTTCGAAAATGAAACTTGGATAAAGAAAATAGGTATTAATTATATATAAAAAAAAATGATATGTAATTCTGATACTGGGATTAATGTAATTTGTGAGGTGTAAGAGAAATGAGATTGTAACGTAAGAAAAGAAGAGTACAAATCATGAACTTTTATTTTCATTTTGCATATGATCTAACATTATATAGTCTTATAATAATAAATACAGTTAATTGTAAATGATAATATGTGGTGGTTTCACAGAAACCGTTTATAAAAAATCAAATTTTAATACTCAGTAATATAAGTTTTTTTTTATTGTTGTTGGTAAGAGCTTCTTGTTGGATATTTTTTGTATTAGTAGATCATGCCTGGATGTACGCCGTTGCTGCAGTAGAAGTAAACGTTAGGGTTGGAGCTGAGGGTTGGTTCCAAAGTGGTGTAAACATTCCCATCATCGGTTCCGAGGTCTGAAAAACAAGTTACAATTAATTAGAAATGATAGTAATCCGTTTCATATCCGGTTGATATATGCGTTAGAAAATAAATATGTAGATATAATTTTAATAAAGTAAAAACGAGGTCGTTTTCTCTTTCAATTTTCTTCTCGGGTCGCAAGGAAAACCGAACGATATTGAATTAGGATGCGTTTAAAAGCGTATTAGTGTCGCCCGACGGACTCTTAATTATTCTGGAACTAATTAAAAGGACCGAAATGAAGAAAGAAAGAGTAAACAAAAAAAAAATAACATACAAAGATTCGGTTTTGATCCGGCTAATTCCATTTGCTTCATAGATCCTCGCACACGAACAAAACAGACGAATTCCGTTCGTCTTTCATGCACCCGTGCTTTCCATTAAATCTCTTCAAAAACTGCTTTAAACCTTTTCTTATTAAAAGAACATAATGTTGACTGAAGCATTTTAATACCAGCTTTTTTTATTAAATGTACAACTACTTTAATTTTATTTGTACATTTGTGTTTATGTTCTTAAAATCAATTTAAAATTAAGTTAACAAAAAAAATAGTTAACTAAATTATTTCATTTAAAGTAGTTTTAATAATAATAGTGTTATTTTAAATTATGTAATATTATTTTTTTCCTTTTTTTTAATAAACAAAAAGAAGTTCAGATTGATTTTCTGCATTTATTATAACTGACAGTTAATATCCCAATAAATTTTTATACATAAATACATACTTTATAAAATTACATAATATAATATGTTTATATAATCATTCATACTAACTTAACTCACTTGAAACACAAAATAAATTTATTTTATGTTTAAGTATAAATTACTGTATTCCAGTTTTTAAGTACTAAATACAACAAATACTTATTCCTTATATGATCATAATGGTGAGAGATAAATAAAATTGTACTGAAAATAGAGTTTCTAACAGAGATTGTAAAATAAATCTGTAATTGTTTATAAGGAATTTAATACATTGCTATGCTTTCTACAATTTTATACTTTTAAAGTAATTCATCGGACATCGGTTGTCAAGAACATCTTGGAAATGGTGTCAATCAAGTAAATAGTGTAAAAGGTATTTCCAAACATAAATCTTTTTTTACAGACAGATTTGTCGTATATGGGATATTAGATTTATAACGTGTTGTTTTATATAAGACAGTGAGTTCAGAAGAAGTTTATACTTCAAGAAACTCCTTATTTGGTTATGAACGATATCGACATCCTTTATAATGTTATAATGTTTTTTTTCAGTATTTCGAATTCAGTAAATTAAATATATGCAATTTTTAGTAACAACATAATTTTAGTGAGAAAATGAAAAAAAGTATTTTGGTCTTCTTCTCTAGAATTAGTAAATATTAGTAATATTCTAAATGATTATAAATAAGTAAATAAAATTAATATATAAAAAAGTTGAATAAAAATATCTTTAAAAAATATCAACTTCTCGGTTAGTTATAGTTTTATAAATAATAGATTAGTAATCACGATTTAAAATAATATATATTTTTAAGTAATAGAAGAATATGCAGATTTTTTAATGTTTATTTTTTACTTATTTTTAAAGTTGTATATTCTTCTAGAAAATAAAAAAATATATTATTGCTATTACTGAATATGTTTTTTATCATTTTAAAGACAAAATTCAACTAAACAATTTTAATAGTTATTAATATTTACTAACATTTATTTATTTTTGTATAATTTCTGTATATTGTATAGCTGTTGCAATAAATTTTATTATAATTCTTGTTTGAGAATTAGATTCTAACCTACGATTAAAGATTAGATAATAAAGGTTTTTTTAACTAAAAAATACAAATACAAGCAAAGCGTTATAGAAAAACACTAGTCGAATATTATACCTCGGTGTTGGTAAAAATATAAGAAATATTTTGCGGATCAATTAATAATCCTATGTTACTACAGACCAGTAAGAAATGTCTGTGGACCATTGATTGAAGACGATTGTATTAAACAACATATGAAAGGGCGTATAAATTAAACAAATTTTTAAGGTGGTGCCTTTTTGGCTCCCTTTTTGATATAATTAGTTATACATGCAATTTCGGTAATTTTACTAATTGAGGACTAGTCCGATTTCAAACAATGCGAGATATTGGCAGAACTAATTAACCGGACTATTGGAGTACTTACTAAAGTAAATGAAATAGATAACATCAAAAAACTTGTCTGCAGGAATGAGGAGAAACTTTATTTAATAGAATAATAAAAATAATATTTATTTATTAAAATATATAAAATGTATCACGTGTGAACGAAAAAGAATTACAAGATCAGCTGTTAAATCCTATGCTGGGAGAACTATAAGTCACATTAAATAATTAATTAATTGTCTAAAAACTAATGATTTTAAATGAATTAAAAATAAACTAGAAGATATTTAAGACCAGCGTAATTTTTAAATTACAAAGAATTAATAAATATGGCAATAATATACTACTGTATGGGAAAGTATTAAAATAATAATTATTTATCACTTTATGATAATAAATTTAGTAATTTTATAGTTTGGATAATCGATTCCACTACAATCTCCAACAGTTTGAAACCGAACTATTTTATTCTTATTTTGTCAAAAAAAAAAATTATTTTGAAATCACGGTATTGCTTTAATTTGATTAAAATTGTTTCAAAATTACATTTTTATTCATACTTATTATAATATTATGATAAAAAATCATAAGCTGGAAGAACTATAAAAGTCACGATAATTAATTAAATGTATAGAAACTAAAGATTTATGTATGAATTAAAAATAAACTGGAAAATATTTAAGATTTAATTTTTAAATTACAAAAAGACATGAAAAATAAGGCAATAATTTAAAATATGGGAATGTATTAAAATAATATTTATTTGACTATAATAATTGTTGTGAATCACTTTATGATAATAAATTTAGTAATTTTTATAGTTTAGACAGTTTGAATCCGAACTAATCGAGGACTTTAAAACTGCATAAAAATAAAGTATATTTTATTCTTATTTTATTTCTATTTTGAAATTACGATATTGCTTTAATTTGTTTAAAATTGATTTAAAATTACATTTTTATTTTTATAATATAAAAGTCACATTAATTAATAAATAATAATTTTTGTATCAATGTTTGAATTCAAAATAAACTAAAAGAGATATATAAAACCACCATAATTTTAAAATTTCAAAAAGAGATAAAAAATATGGCAATAATATATAATATGTATTAAAAATAATAATTTGTATACTTCTTATAATCGATTCCGCCAAAATTTCGAATAGTTTGATACCGGACTAATCGAGGACTGCATAAAATTAGTTTGATTTGAAATCACGATATTGCTTTAATTTGTATAAAATTGATTAAAAGTACATTTTTATTCTTACTTTTTATAATATAAAATTGTGATAACAAAATTTTAGGCTGAAAGAACTATAAAAGTCACATTAGTTAATTAATTGATTAAAAACTAACGATTTATGTATCAAAAATAAACTAGAAGTTATTTAAGACCAGATTATTTTTTAAATTACAAAAGAGATGAAAAATATGGAAATAATATACAATATAGGAATTTATTAAAATGTTATTTATTTGACTATAATAATTGTTTAGTAATTTTTATAGTTCGGACAGTTTGAAATCCGGACAAATCGAGGACTGCATCAAAAAAAAAAGTATAAAAAATGGTAAATTTTGTATTTTATTTTTATTTTGTCAATGAAAAAAAAATAGTTTGTATTGAAATCACGATATTGCATTAATTTGTTTAAAATTAATTCAAAATTATATTTTTATTCTTACTTATTATAATATAAAATTATTATTAAAAATTAGAAAAATTACATTAATTAATTAATTGTATAATAACTATGGAGTTTTGTATCAATGCATGAATTAAAAATAAACTAGAAGATATTTAAGACCAGCGTAATTTATAATTTACAAAAATAATATTTATTTGTCTATAATAATTTCTGTACTGATAAAAATAGTTTATAATGAAAGCACGGTATTGCTTTAATTTGCTTAACAATAACATTTTTATTCTTAATTATTATGAAATTATGACAGAAAAAAACTGTACATTAAAACAGGTTCCAAATTATAAAATCCATTGTTTTCCAATCATGATTTAATATAGTGAATGTTCAACTGGAATAGATTGTTAATTATCGTAACAAAAAGAAAATGTTGGTCATTCTATTAACGTAAATAAACCGAGACGAGAATAAGACATTAATTAAATGATACAATTTAAATTACGGAAGACTTTTATTACAGTTATACCTTTTTGTTTTACTGCTCAAACTAAAAATGATGGAACTGCATCGTGGAGATGTATGTTAATTGCGATAATCCAACGGTAATACGTATACATTTCAAGATTGCTGAAGATTCCTACTCATATCCAAGAGCATTTATCGAACAATTTCGAAAAGCAAAAATAAACGCAGATTGCATACACCGATCATATCGTATCCTCGGGCATGAAACGTATTCAAAACTGTATCCAGGATTTTATTGATCGATAAATGTCAATCATCGGTCCATGACCAATTAATATTACCAATAAACCGTGATAGAGAACGAGTTTCAATTTGCACCAGGCGAACTTGCCGGAAGCCAACGTTTTATGGAGACTCATGGAAAAAGGTACAGGACTTATGGAACGTTCGTCGACCCGAAATTAATTGCCTTATCTTAACAGTAGTTGGGACTCTTTCCTTGATTTACGATCTCGATTATTTTTTTTTTCATTCTTTATAATTAATATCTTAAAGAAATAACAACAACAAGAAAAATATGCAACAAATATTTGCATTAATTAATTAATATGCTTACTGTAATCATGAGAATTTATTTAATCAATTATTTAAAAACGTACACGACTTACGAAAAGTTATGAGAATGCGTTATGTAAGTTCATTTCACATACATAAAATTAATATTCAAATTATATGCTTTTCTTTGTTTCATGTTTGTTGGTAATCAAAAATTTAATTTTCTAGTAATAAAATTGGAAAAAATAAATTGCTATTTTAAATTAACTCTCGAGAAAATTGAATTTTGCTCTACAGTTTTCCATCCATAATTTAGACTACCAATAAATTAGTTTTATTTTATGTTTGACATAAATTTCTACAAGCAATTCATGATATAAGTAGGTTTAATATACAATATAAAACTAATTTTATTTTAGTATCAATAAATAACTATTCTATATTTCTATTTCAAATTAAAATAATTTTTGTGTCAAATTGTCATTTTTTTGACTTTATAAAACGATTTAAAGCAATATTTTCAAGTGTAATTATAATATAAATGTAGGAAAGTTTTCTAGATATTATATGGAAAATTACAATTTACAGAGTTGTTTCTGCGAGTAAACAAAACATTTTAGAAATAAATAATAAAGTAATTAAAATGCAAATCCTAAGATGCTAATTATTTTAAATAATTATTAATAATTGTCTTGAATATTTCAATTAACTTATAGCTTCATTAAAAATCTTATTTCAATATTATTGTTTATATTAATTAAATATAAAAATTAATGCAATTTTCTGCATTTTAAACCAATTATTTTTGTAGAAATATATAATTTTGTGTACATATTATTTTACAATTTATTTTGCTTTAATTATTAAAATTTAGTTTATTTCGAAATTTTCAAATTAGTGAATCTGGGCAGATCAAAGCGAGATTACTGTACGCTCTTATGTTTAATTAAATATGAATATGTTTCTTGCAATTAAGAAAAAAACTATTGAAGATTAGATTAATATCTCAATTTCACATTTATTATTTGCATAATTCTTATACGATTCTTATATAAAAAAAAACTGTTTATATGATAAATATTAATTGTGAGTACAAATCTAGAAAGTAATATTTTATTTTAAGTACAATTGAATATGCAGGAATGAAGCGTTTTGAGAAATTAGCATATCGAATATAATTTATTTGCAGAAAGGCCATGCATATGAAAGGACTAGAGAAAATAATTGCACGGTTCGCTTATTTGGGGAATGCATTTAATTTATTAATGTATGAAACAAGTCGTATATAATGTCTAAAACCGTTACTTAACGCCGCAAACCATTTACGTAAATAATTTACAAAAAAAAATGGGTAAAATACAAATTGCAGTGAGATTTTCCTCTTACTTTATTTGGTCTTAACTAATGATCATTAGCATTTCCATAAAGATAACGTTAAATCTATGATTTATTGTTTCTATTTATACTTGTATATTATGAATCTAATCATACAATTTTTTCTTGTAAACTTAATCAAATTTTCTTTTTTGTATAAAAAAAATACAAATTCTTAATAATAATATTTATTTTTTTTAAAATATTACTGTAAAGTGTTGATATTTGTAAATAGAAAGGAGGTAAAAGCAATCAGTTTTAAATGCAATTGGAATAAATTTTATAAAGGAAAAGTAGAGAATATAGATCAAATTTGATCTCAATATGAAATTATTATACTTGTAAATGGAATTTTGCATTTAACAGATGGAAAATATTAAATAAAATAAAATTTTAACTTGTTAATGAAAATAATGATACTTTTAAATCAGCAATTTTATGAAATCTCGGAATATTGACTTTATTGATTAAAACTCGACTTTTCTATTACGTGATTAAATATTACCGCGTTATATGAAAATCGCGTTATACGAAATTCAATACTGGTTAAAATCGGATTAATTCAAACCCCATTATAAAAAAATCATTCTAATTATTTAATTCGATTAAATCCACCTTACACATTAATATTATTGCAAAACTTTCTTTTTACAAAAATATCCATCTTCTAAAATAAATGCAAAATGTTTCAATATTTACATTTCATAAAATATATAGAGAAATATTCTTGCATTACAAAATTATATATACTAGTTCTAGTATTAGTGTAAATATTAAGAAATTAAAATGAGTTAATCTAATAATACAGGAAAATTATTTGTTAAACCCAGTTTAAGCTTGATATGATTATCTTTATCGCCCAAAAGTATCGTTAATAGATGGATAAGGTGTTTGTTATCCAAATATGTATTTTAAAGTGTTCGGTATCCGAAGTGTTCGTTAACCGATCAGACTGTAAGACTTCACTCAATAAGTTCGTAGGATGACATACAGATAGCGCTTCTATTGATAGCGCTTCTTATGATATTTAGGAAGTACCAACCTTCATGCGACGCCTGTCAAAATTTCGTGGTAATCTGACGTTTAGTTCACAAGTTACAGTGGTTTTAGTGATGCTACTTTAGTAATTTTCAAAACAATGGAAAAATCTGAATTTCGTGTGTTGATAGAACATTGCTTTTTAATGTGAAAAAAATACCTTTCAAGCAAAGAAATGGTTTGATAAATATTACTCTTCTTCATCGAGATAAATGTTAGAGAACTGTTTTTCTGATTTTAAATGCGGTCGTACAAGCACAAATGATGCTGAACGCTCTGGTCGCCCAAAATTGGCAATTGTTGCAGAAAATATATAAAAAAGTCCACAAAATAGTTTTGGCCGTTCGTAAATTGAAGTTTCGTGAAATAGCTGACACCTTAAAGATAACAGAAGGCAGTTTATTTACCATTTTCCATGAACATTTGATCATAAATAAGCTCTGTTCGAATTAGGTATCGCGTTTGCTCACAGTGGACCAAAAACTACAAAGGTGCTGTTCAAGATGTGACCTGGATCCACCACTACACTCCAGAGTCTAATAGGTCGTCAGCTAAGTGGACAGCAAAGGGTGAAAGCCGTCCAAAGTAGCCAAAAACGCAAATGTCAGCTGGTAAGGTTTGAGATACACACGGAATTTTATTCATTGTTTACCTTTCTCAAGCGAATATTATATGGCGTTATTGATGCTTTTTAAGGAAGAAATTACGAAGACAATGTTACAAGTCGATAAAACGATGGCAGAAATGCAGGAATAGCACTTTAAATTGCTTCAGCATCCACCGTATTCTCCAGATCTGGCTCCCAGCGACTACTACCTGTGTAGTAATGCTCAAAGGAAAGAGATTCAGCTCCAATGAAGAAGTGATTGCCAAAACTGAAGCCAAAGATAAATCGTTCTACAAGAAAGGTATCAAAATATTAGAAAAGCGTTGGAATTAATGAATGAAGTCGATTATTGCCCAAAAGTTTTTGTTTTATTAGTGATCCTACAAACTTATTGAGTCAGGTATTATATAAAAATAAACTTCAAAAAGGAAATATCGGTACTTCATAATGGATTGTAAACGGATCAGTATAAGGTACACAAACCGTTGAGAAGTAATTATTTTTATTGCGTTTGTTCCAAATCGAAATCGTAATTATTATTGGTAAATGATTCTCAGTGAGTTCTGATAAATTGATTAGAAGCATTTCTAATTGAAGCAACCGCAGTTCTCTGCAAATTATACATGTAAGTGTTTTAAATGTTCAACTACTGACACGATAATTATTTCACAGTTGCACCTAATGACTTTTCCCATTTGTAAATGGTCTTTAAAAGTAATCCCCTTTTTCTCTAAATTGCCAATAAACTTTCTACGCAGATTACTTCGCGCTTTAATGCGAAATTATACTGAAACTTCAATTTCTCGACGTAAATGCAACAGAAACGAACAACCAATTAAAAAAAATATAAACCAATTGTACCTTAATGTAAATTCAACTTCATTCAAATCTATTTATATGCAGTAATAGTGATGATTGAAACCGGACTAATCGAGGAAATAATTACATACAAAAATAAACCACACTGTTTAAAGATAAAAAAGATCATTTATGTACAAATAAATATTTTTTGTTTAATTAAAACTTGTTTTTTTTTCAAATTTCCAAATCCGTATTAATTGAAGCATTACAAAGCGAGATATTTCTGTAGTTTAGACAAATTATTTCGTCAATTACATACTTGTAAATTATAATCATTTTAATTATATATTAAATAATTACGTTTTTATTATCAAAAGCTTTTTAAAAAAATATATTCAATTTAATTGTATGTTTATCTTATATCTAAGATTTTAACTTGAAAGAAGAATCATTATAGAGGAATGTGTAAAAGTATTTAAATTTAAATAAAACTAATTAAAGCTATTTAAAAGAATTAAAGGTGTTTACAATTCAAAAACCAAATCGTTTTATCACATTATAACGTTTCTAGTAGACACTAATTGGTCTACGACTATTTGCACATAAATGTTGTGCACACAGGATTCGCTTTTTATTTAAATTTTTTGGAACTTTTACTTTTGCCTCGTCCCGTTTCCATTTCGCAGAACAATAAAAAAACGTAATTTATTACAAAAAATTCAAACAGTAAATATCTGAGTTAAATGAAATTTAGTTTTGTCATTATGAAATTAATGCTAATTAATTTATTTATTTAAAGTCAAGATTACTAATTTATTTGGAATTCTTTTTTGCATGGATAACATGTGGTGAATACGATTTTTCTGACTATATAATTATGTATTTATAGTACAGAACAACTGTCGTTTCTATTTCATTTTTATGTGTATTGGAAGTACTTTAAATCTCATTTTAGGACTATTTTAGTTTATTTGTTTTTTTTTAATAACGACAATTGGTCACATGCGTACAGATGGTGCAAATACAATTAAGAAATAATTAAAAATGTCACATTTCGAATAACAATTAAGTTAACGGTTAACGTCTGATAACAAAGCTTTAATATAACGAAGTTTACAATTAATAAAATCGTATTCTCATTTAAGGTAAACGATTTTGGGTTTTACTAGAATAACATTTAAGAAATGAGAAACGAAACGAAGTTTTCCAAAAAAATGTTGATGAAAATGATGTTCAAAATTTCTTGAATGTAAAAAAAAATGTTTTTTTTTTTGCTGAAATATTTCGTAAACTTTAAAAAAAAGTTTACAACCAAAGATTAAAATCATTTTCCCATTTAAGGTAAACGCTTTTAGATTTTACTACAATAACATTCGAGAAATGAGAAAGTTATTCAAATGTGTCAATCAATCGATATTGAAAATGTTGATGAAAATGATGTTCAAAATTTCTTGAATGCAAAAAAAATGTTTTTTTTCGCAGGAAGATTTCGTAAACTTTAAAGAAGTTCTGTTAAAAAAAAGTTTGCAACCAATGATTTCAAAGGTATTTAAATGATACTGAATATTATTATTTTTAAATAATCCTGATTTAGAAAGAAGTGCAGTTAAGTACAGATAATCGACTTTAGAAGAATCATTGTAAATAAATGTGATTTTTTTTTGTATGTAGGTATGAAGGTGTCCTCATTTTAACTATACAGTATTTTACCTCTGTAAACGAACTTTCGTTAACGAAGTAATTTTATTAGTGAATCGAATTTGTGAATAAAAATAATATTATATAAAATACTTCGAATGTAGCAATATTATTTATACAATAAATGTTACTTTAAAAAGTTGATACCTCTGGAAACGAACTTTCGCTTAACGAAGTAATTTTGTGGAACTTATATTGTTAGTTAATCGATTTTGTAAATAAAATTAAGATTACATAAAATCCTTCGAATATAGGAGAATTATACAATCATTTTTCCTTCAACATGTCGATACCTCTGTTAACGAACTTTCGCTTAACGATGTAACTTTGTGGAATTTATTTTATTAGTTAATAGAATTTGTAAATAAAATTAAAAGTACATAAAATACTTCAAATATATCAGTATTATTTATATAATAAAGTTTACTTTACCTCTGTTTACGAACTTTCGTTTACCGAAGTAATTTTGTGGAATTTATTTTATTAGTTAATAGAATTTGTAAATAAAATTAACAATGCTTCAAATATAGCAGAATTATTCATACATTTTTTTTTTGAACATGTTGATACCTCAGTTAACGAACTTTCGCTTAAAGAAAAAAAATTGAGGAATTTATTTTATTGTTTAATCGAATATGGAAGTAAAATTAACAGTACACAAAATACTTCAATAATAGCAGAATTATTTATACAATAAATATTACTTTAATATGTTAATACTTCTGTTAACGAACTTTCACTTAACGAAATATTTCATTAGTTAATAGAATTTGAACATTAGATGAAATACTTCAAATATAGCAGAATTATTTATAGAATAAATTTTACTTTAACATAAACCAGTTTTTTTTAAAGCAATTCTGCTTATGAAGAAAATTATGTTCATAAAACTCATTTAGAAATGTAATTAGAGAAAAATGATTTACAACAATATTGCAATGTATAAAACAAGTTTCTAAGTAATCTCCGAAAACCTGTGTAATGAAGTATTTAAAATTCTTGTTTTCTCATAGAAATTTCTTACAATCAAATTATAAAATACTTTATGAATTTATAAAAGTATATTAAAATAATTAATTAAATATGTTTATAATTATTTTATATACAAATAATTAATATTTACAAAGTCTATTATTAATTATTATTATTTTTGGTTTTCTTAGATTTAAAATAAATAAGAAAGTTGAAATTGTAAATAAATTTAAACATCATTAAAAAAAATTGAAGAGTAAGAATATATTTGGTAATTGAGAGTGAAATACCGCTTGAACAGCAGGTGTTAAATTTTTTTGGAGTGCAATCATCTTTAGTTACATGTCTTAATTTGCGTTTATTTCGGGCACATTAATTGTCCATCGTTACATCCATAACGCACAGTGTTATTGCCCTTTGTTGCATCAACTCGTAACGCCACTTTGCAGTAGGATAATTCTAGACTTCTTGCTGAAACGATGACTGCCATATTCTTAGACGAAGGAGCTATTCTGCGGTTATTGCCATGACCAAAGAAATATACTTCAACGTAAATAAATTACATAATATATGCAATTTCGTTTCGTAATTTTGCAACATCATTTACAAAATAGCTTATTTAGTTAAGTGCTATTTCCAGAAATCAACTCGTACATTATTTTAAATATGTAAAATTAAAAATAACAATAATTATAAAATTACAAAAATAAAATTAAAAAAAAGAGCGAAAATTTATTTATGTTTAATTGTTCTAAAAAATATTATTAAGAAAAGAGATAAATTATAGAAAGGAAAATTACTTGAAGAATGTTTTTCCTTATATTTGATGAGAATATTAATTTCTTAAGAAATTTGTGATTAATATTCTGATCATGAATTTCATGATTATTATCTATTTTCCGAGAATTTATTGTAACTACGGAATTAGAAATTGTATTTCATATTAGAATGTGAAATATGTAGGTTTACTATGTTAATTCAAGCGTATTATCGTTTTGAATTTGTAATAAATATACATGATTAAAATTTCTAAATAATAAAATAAAATTTTATTATTTAGTTATTTTTTGTACAATTATTAACTTATTTTTGTTTATAGAAATTTTAGTACTTTATTTTCAAAATTCATTAATAAATAATAGAAAAATTAAATGTTAATTACAATTTTAATAAATGATATTAAATTAAAATTTTAAATAATAAAATAAAATTTCGTGTTAAAATAAAGAAAATCTTGTTATTTTTTATCCAATTTGTAAATTATTTTTGTTATAGAAATTTTAGTAATTTTTTCAAAATTTATTAATAAATAATAGAAATATTAAATGTTAGTAACTATTTTGAAGAAGTATAAATGATATTAAATTAAAAAATAATAATAACAAAATAAAATTTCGTGTTAAAATAAAGAAAATATTGTTATTTCCTGTACAATTATTAACTTATTTTTGTTTATATAAATTTTAGTAAATTTTTCAAAATTCATTAATAAATAATAGAAAAATTAAATTTTAGTTACTTTTTTGAAGTATAAATAATATTAAATTGAAATTTTTAAATAATAAAATAAAATTTCTTGCTAAAATATAGAAAATATTGCTGTTAATTGATATTTTCTGTCCAATTATTAACTTATTTTCGTTTTTATAAATTTTAGTAAACTCCAAAATTCATTAATAAATAATATTTCGTGTTAAAATAAAAAAAATATTACTATTAATTGATATTTCCTGTTCAATTATTAATTTATTTTTGTTTATATAAATTTTAGTAATTTTTTCATCTTTCATTAATAAATAAAAGTAATATTAAATGTTATTTATTATTTTGAAAAAGTATACATTATATTATGATATAATTTAGAAAAAAAATGGGTATATTATATGACAATAATATTTAATCAATTTTGTAGACTAATAATTTTTAAAATATATTGAAGTTTCCGTTTTGAAGTTTTTCTAAAAATTTCAAATAATATTTTTTTTTTCACTGAGATTTCTTGTACTCATAATATAATGATTTGTTGTATCCAACTATTGTTGTATTTGAAACTTTATTATTTTTAGTCTTCTCCCAGTTTATAGAAGTTTTTCCTTCAAGTCTCTAGGTAGTTCCTAAGAGTCCTATAAAGTCTCATATAACTCATATAAAGTCTTAGTTAGTGAGTCTAAGGAAAAACATACTTCTAAAGTATTTACTTAACAGAAGGATATAACTCTAAGTCTAACTTAGTATTCCTGATTTATATAATAAAACTATATAAAAATATTGTATATAATATTCATAAGATTTTTAATCCCAAGATACGACAGATGTGTAGTTTAGTTATTGAAGATATTTAAAATTATTATTAATATTTGTTAGGTAATAATATTTAGACAATTTTAAAATTTAATTAAACTATTTATCAAACATAAAATATTTTTTATAGATATTTCAATAAATATTCGTTATTTAAAAGACTTGTTAACACACGTTAAATTAGTTTATAGTATTTATTTATAAATAAAAACATATTTTTTATGAGAAAATACATAAAATGTAATTTCGCTAATTGCTGTATTATTGTATTAATATTAATTTTATTGCGAAGTAATAAAAACTTATTGTTATTACAGCACATTTTCTCTCTCGTTACGGTGAGTTATATAAGAAGTACCAGCAAGTTGCAGTACGTCTCAATAAACACACATAATATAAATTCAGCACTCGAACATCGTTGTAAAACAGAATGTATACGTTCCGCTGCAGAAATGTGTAGTTTATAAAGGATGAAATAAAGTTATATTAATTACGTGTATTAAATTGATTCGCACTCAGCTGTAAATGCGAAATAATTCGTTTCGAATAAAATTTTCGTTGTTTATTATCATCGTAGTTTATGGCCATAGAAAATCCTCTTCTACACTTCGTTAACACAGAAACATTGTTCGGAATTACACATAGAGATGTGACGTTAAATTTATTACAGTTACGGTAATAATTATAGTGATTATTTTTAGTTCCTTGGGATACAAGGACATCTCTATTAATTCCAGCAAAAAAAAAGACTAATCAAAGTTATATCTTTATTACTCTTGTTTTAATGTTTATGCATAGATTTGTAGCTAATCTTAACGTCGCTTCAATATTAATTTTATAGCTTTCATTTAATGGTATATAAAGATTAACTTAATATAAAGATATATTAAGAATAGAAATAAATTATAATAAAAGAATCATTTATTCGTAAAGATTAATAGATTGTAAAATTTGTAGAAAACTTTTTTTTTATGTTTCATTCATATTATTGGGTTTTAACATAAATAATGTGGATGAAGGAAGAAATTCGTGATACTAAAGCGCAATAGACTTGAAAGTGCATGACTCAAAATTAAAAAAAAATGATATATAAAGAAATAATATGTAAGTTACAACATTTTGAATTATTTCATGCGTTTGGCCTTAAACTGACATTCGTAATGGATTCTGCGAATGGTAATTATTTGAATACAATAATAGGAACATATTATGTGTAATGAGTGGTTTTGCAAGAATAATGATATATCGTGCAAAACTCGTATGCAAATCGAACACAAAGAGGAAGAAACTAGTTCATCTTTCAGGAAACGTATTTCTCGTCCAATTAAACGTGTATCGAAATTTCGTAACGCGAAAGAAAAAAAAATGTGTATGTAATGACCTCGAATTATTGAATAATACTTTTCGACGTGTTATTAAACCAGAAATACATCATCATTGTAGTAAAGTCAATGACATTGACTGCTTCGATAACTTTGGATGTAACTGATTGGATTGAGGTCGGAGCGTGATTATTATTATGATATGTGCACAAATTGTAATGTAATTATTATTAAGATTAAAATGATTTAAGTTTTGGGAGTTGGTTCGGATGATGGACGATCTTATTTTTTATTTTGGTTTACGCTTGAAATATTCGCCGGGTCATTAAAGCATGACCGGACCTTAGAAATCGGTCGGTGAAACGTTTAATTACATCTGAAATCCTTCCCATAAAATTGATCTTTCGTCAAAGGGAAAACTGTGATGACTTTCTAATGGATTTACCTGGATTGCTGTGGGTGGCTTGGATGCCTTTGTTCTGGTAGATGTATTGATGTCTTAAGTCACCAGGTTGGTAATGGAAGAAGGAAGGAGAGTATCTGGATCCGGTCCGGCTGATGGAGCTGAACTGGTCATCTCTGTCTTCCTTGTAGACGCCGTTGCTTCCAAGTGCAATTAATCTTCTGCTCTTCGACATGAACATTACCGAAAAGATCACGAATGATGAGATAAGTAGGCCTAAGGCTAGGCAAGCATCACGGTGTCTTTCGTTAACTAAAAATCCGCTCAGCATCCAGACCAACCACGTTGGAACGCTGCACCCAACGGATAGGCCTATGTAGGTGGATTCCCGATAGTTGTTCCTGACGTGTCTCGCCTTTATAGCAAGGACACTCACGAAAATAATCAAGAAGACGACATAGATCAATGAAAATAAAAGGTCCGTATAACCAGTTTGGCAGCGTTTCGATATTTCGGGTTTCTCTAGGTCCTTAGCCGTGAACAGCATGTTGTGTTTGCGTTCCGTGATGAACCTCTCATAAACAACGCTCTCAACTGCCGGAGGATTGCTTATTAACCATTGGCCGCTGATTGCTACCTGAATGAGTATACTGAAGGCAAGGAGCAAAGCCTGATAGGCTGCTGGTAGATAGACGCCGCTGTTCAAACTGATTAGAAACACGCACTTTACCAATAAAGACGCGAAAACAAGGGCATAAGACACCCCGATGCCGAACCTGACCACCGAACACGAGACTATCGTAGGTGTCAAAGTCAACACAACACTGACACTGGCGCACAGGAATAGTCCAAGCAGTAAAATCTGTCCTAAGAATATATTCCGATGGCTCGAACTCAATTTATAAGCTTTGCAGATGATGAATAGCTCAAAGCATATTATGGAGACCATCAGCAGTCCTGCGAATACCAAAACCGGGAAGACCCAGAGCTCACCGCGAATGAATTCGTACTTCTCGTTACCGCAATTCGCGCACCCCGTTTGGTTTGTCACCCTCTGGATGTTCTTCGTGTAATTCGGTACTAGGAAGTACTCCGTGCTCATCTCCAGTTTCCTCTTGAGCTCCTCGCTGAAGGCATTCTGATAGTCTGATTCGTTGTCGTTGCCAAAGTCTATCTGCTTCATGGTCAGACTGTTGTTTACTGTGGCATTGTTCTTCTTCAAGTGCGTCCGGACGGAGTGCTGGAATCGACGGCACTGACCTGAAGGCCCCGCTATAATGCGCAGCAACCTCGTGCTCCACTCTGCACTGCGTCCGATGATGATGATGGTCGTGTGGTGATGGTAAGCAATCATGAACCCGTTTTGTAAATGATGCGTTCTGTCGGCTCCACACCATCAACAATAGCGTCGGACGACGTTGATTAGTTCTATTCTTCGCGCGGTCTACCGATCCTAGATGCTGTGATATCATAATTAAATGACTCCGACGTACTGGCCCGAAGAGAAATTATTCCGATTCCAATATTCCACTAATCCAGATATGAATTCTCCTATTAAACACAATTTCAAAAAAGAAATGGACTACATCAATAGTTGTCATCTCCATCTGTGTTCTCTGATGAATTATAACATAACTGTCGTTACATTTATTTTATACTTTAATATTTCAGAAAAGAAAACACTTTCTTCACATATTATATTATAAAAGAGTTAATTTACGAATATTACCGTAAATTTAAGTAGTTTATTGAAAATACAGAAGACTTTCTGTAAATTTTATGTATAAAATAGTTAATTAAATAATTTAAAGTATATAAAGTTTGAATAATTTGTTTATTTTAAAATAATAAATTATTTATATTCATTTCACTTGCAAATTCGAGTCGTTACTGAACGTTGCCTACTTTATAGATTTTTGTCTACCGCTGCATAATAACGTAACTGTTGTTATTTTTTTAACACATTTTATCAATCGGTCAAAAATTCAAAAGAATTTACACTTTTTTCCTATAAATTATATATAAAATCAATACCAGAGTAATATATTCAGTTAAAAAAATGAATTATTTAAATAAATTTTATTTACAAAATAATTGTAACTAAAAATTAATGTTGTTATTTATAAAAATATAATAGAATGCTTTATATCCATAGTAGTACATATAAATTATATATAAAACACTGATTTCAATTAATTCATTGAAAGTGTTTATAAGATCGTAATAATTTGTTCAATTTCAAAAAATAAATTATATTTATATTATTTCCACTGTTCGCAGTTTCCGAAGTTCGCAATTTCAGTCCCCATTTAACAAAAAAATATGTTCCAATTTATGGCCGACAATCTTCCTATGAAATATGGCTAGAAGATGTATTAGAAGAAGATAATAACATCCAAGAAATTAGAAATTAAATTATTTAAAGTTTTGGAAATGTATATGAAGACAATAAAATAATATAGTATGTTGAATCAAAGAAAATTAAAGAAATTCTTGCCAAAGAAATATTTTGAACGAAAGATTTTTAAAAGGTGCCTAAATTAGATTAAAATAAAATGTATTAAAAATGGTACTAATAAAAAATGTAAGTAATCACTATTAAATGTTATAACTTCATATAAACAATTTTAAAGGAAATGATTTTTCTTTTTTCATAGTATTTTTACTTCTGAAACTGAAGTTTTGCTTATAGTAATTTGTTCAATTTCAAAAAAATAAATTATTTATATTTATTTCACTTGTAAATTAGAGTCGCTACTAAACGTTGTCTTCTATAGATTTTTGTCTCAGTAGATTGTAATCCGCATTGCTAGAATCGGTACCTTTGTATTAGCATATCGTTACAACGGTCGTAAATCTTCGATGTGGACAGACAACGTACAGCAAGCGATTCCATATAATTTTTCGCTACTTGTAAATGCATATAATTTGAAATTCTAATTTATGTTCGATTGTAGATACACGCCGCAGATACTTTTACCAGTAGTAAAATAATTCCATGTTAAGTAGACTTAGTCCAATCTTCTGGTTTCTTTGACTTTCGTGTGGGGAACGAACAACGTATATCAATTTAGATACAAGTGTTATTTAAGTACATTTCCTAATCCCTTTTATACGAGTTGAAAGTAATCAAGTTAATTAATGTTTGTACACATAATTAAAAGTATAAAATAATTGTGCAAAGAATCTATACATAATAATATATCGACTTAATATTTCATTTTTGGATATTATTATTATTCATCATTAAAATAGTATTAAAAAAATGGTACTAATATGTTATTAATAATTAAATAATTTTATAAATATATGTTGTACTTGAAAATACAGAAATATGTTTAAGGCTTTCGTACATCCAAACTAAATAAAAATACGCAAATTTTAATGTATTCATGAATTCGTCTGCTATTCAAAACATTTTATTTTTAAACAGGTTTTCTCTGCCCGCTCGCAACTTGCAGTCGTTTCACATTTTTCCGAGAGTCTGCAGATGATATTTTACCTGGCGAAATCCTCCTCACCATATGTAAATGGTTTTTAGCATGGTTATAAACTTGGTAAAATTTCACATGTGCATTAATATTTTCTTTTCTACAATAATTTTGATTTTTTTCTTCAATTAACATAAATCATAAATTTATTATATATAAAAAATTATTTGCAAAAAGTAAACAAAAATAAAGTTAATATTTATTATTAATTATAGACATTTATTTACTTTTTGTATTATGTGTAATATGTGTTGTGTTCATTAAAAAATGTTATTATTTTGTAAATTTTCAATATTTATACAAAAAATGAAAGTTTTATTAAGTTAATTAATTAATATTTGAAATAAATATTTGAACTATTAGCATAATAAGTAAATTAAAATAAGTGAACCAATTAGTAATGAAAGCTGCTTTATTTAATCATTTAGTATATAGAATATTTTTTGTTAATCTATAATAATATGCAAAAAGATATCAATTATTGTGTTTAATAGAGTAAATAGCCTTAAGTTAATTTTCCTATAAATTAACGATGAAATGTAATAATGACTCTCGAGAATCTTTTTATTATAGGCAACTAAATTGACATGTACACATAGAAATCATAACTTCTTCATCGTAACTTGCTTTTTTCTTGCCGGAAGAGCTTTGCTTCACTTAGCAACGTTTTGTCAACGATTTTATGAAATCATGACTATAAATATGTATATTTGTAATGTAATAAAATAAAAAATATTGGCACATCCTATTTTCTTAATGAAAAAGTAGGAATAATTTTGATTATAATCAAAATATTAAATAAATGAATTAAAATATTAATATCAACAAAATATTTTCCGCTGAAACCAAATATGATTAATTATATTTTATTTCCGCTTATGACTTTATTTAAGAATTAACATCTTCATTTTTTTAAAGAAATTTTGCATCCAATTAATCACTGAATTATATTTTTAATTCCTTAAGATAATCTATTAAGAAAATTCACTTTGTATCCTAAAAACTGATGCCATAACATTTCCTGATGCAGTTCAACCAGATTCTAATTATTGTTTAAATTGTTCTTTCGTATCTGCTGTGTAGTGGTGAATCCAATTTTCATCCATAGTTATAAATTGATGAAGAATATCAGTTTTATTCTTGTTAAAACGGTCTAAAGATGAATTTCTTAATCGCATAAGTTTATCAATAGTTGCCAAACGGTCACAAAAGAGAAGTCATTCTGACAGTAGGATCACCGATTACATAATGCACGAATATTGTTTTATATCATGAATATAGATTATAATTTATATATTTTTGTGTAAATAAGATATAATTTATACAGTAAATTAAATTTTCAAAGCTTAAGTCAAATGATAATAATGTTTATTTAGTTGCATATATGTCTTTAACACGTAATACAATTATTTTCACTAAGGAACTGAAACATTATTTTAATTGAAACTGTTTGTTTTACTTTACAGTTAGAATTTACATTTAATAACTTAATACTTATTTTTTATGCGAAACTTCTGTATTTTTAAATAAAATTAAACTATATATTTATCTCTTTTACAAAAATATTATGATAAATATCTTCTTTAAATATAGTACATGGTAAAATTTAATGTTTATTTAAAAAATAATTTATGATTTTACTTGCAGTGTGCCTTTATAATAGTTTTTCTTAAAGATTTTACCCATTTTAAACAACGCGTAATTTATGTATATACAACCAACATTACAACTGACTTAATAAGTTGTATACCAATTTTCTTTATAACTAAAATTTCCAATAAATTAAGTTTTGGTTATATACCATCGAATTAATTTTCTATTTTTCATAAGTTGATAATTCGTTTTATAGTTAAGTAATATTTTGGGTTATTTTAAATTACAGTAGATTTTTAACCGGTTAATTTTAATACATAATATTTAATAATAAGATAATTTCAATTCCAATTCAACTATTTTTTGTAGGTCCCAAAAAATTTCGTGGTTTCTAGAAACAAGCATCAACGAGTAGTTTAAGGACATACGAGAATTTTTGGGAAAATTATATTTGAGTTAGGATTCATATTATTGTGTATTTTCTTGTTAAGTTAAGTAGGGTAGGAAGATTGGTACCCACGGCTTAATGCGGCCCTGTGTGTATATATTATTGTGTTAATTTGGGATAATTATTTAATTGAAAGTCAAAATTATAACGAATTAATTAAGATTTTTATTAGTTAATATATTTAAAAAAAAAATAATACTATAATAAGAGTAAAATAAAATTCAACTGCTGCAAAGAACTAATGACCATAAGGTTTTCTGCTTGGGAAATAATTATTCTTGTAGATAATTTTATAACTGAAACTATTGGATTTAAATTAATGAATTTTGTAATTAAAAATGCCAAAAATGGTAATATCTAATACGTACAGTACTTTCTATAAAATAAATTTAAATATTGGTAATATCGTTAAATACGATTGAACGCATTGTTCTCGTATGGATCATACAACAATGCGTGATTCTAATAATATGACCATTGCTTGCATTTCCATTTACATATTACCATACGACTCGAGACGGTTTAAATTGGATTGCACAAATTGTATACGACTTGTGCTTTTTATCTTTATAAATAAGATTAATAATTGTTATTCAGAGTACATTGTAGGAAACGAAACGAGGTTTCTTATTATACGGATTAAAGATTAAAAAAAAGATATGTGAGGACGTTTTACATCATCAAATGTAATTACCTCATAGTGTTTGAATTTTTTATTTCATATAGTTCATACTTTCAAAAGTCTGGAATGAATTCTAGTTAGTTGCGATCAATCAGATTAGGATTAGCGAAGGTTGAATGTTTGTTGTAATCCATTTCACATACTTGGGTTCCATTTTATTTCATATTCATAATTATTAAAAAGTACATACTTCATACTAATATAGAAAAAAAAAACAGTAACATATTTTTAATTCCAAAACAAAATTGTATTTATTTATTACATAAGTTAGAAGTACATAAAATCAAATTTTTATATACTATTTATTTATTATATTGTGGCAAAGTATTTGATAATAAAAGAAATCTTACTGTTTTTAAACCAGATTGCATAAATTACAACACTTTTCTCTGGAAAATAGGTTTACTCACGATGGTAAAGTAATTGCCGTCAATTTGCACAGGAGTAAAAGTTTCAACTTGCGTAATCTCTTCGTTGTCACGGTAACATTTTTTTGGAGTACTTAACGCATTTAAGTATAAAATATGAAAGTCTATTATTTGTCGTCTTCCATTATGCGAATAAAAAAGACAATACTAGAGTAATGTGATAGTAAACTCTTTATAAAATATAATATTTAACAGATGGATTTATATGAATAAAGAAATATAAATAGATTTTATTTTTACCCGATCACCAAAAGTATACTGAGGAAGATACAGTAACTTTACATAATCCGAGTAATCTGTTGCGTCAATACCTGATTAATCTTGGAAATAAGTGCATATTCGAATAATGTATACAATTTTCTGTAAATGTATACTGTTTTCATCTATACTGGTAAATGTACATTTAATACACATTTACCACTGGAAAATTAGGAAAAAGTACATTATACTTACTTTGAACGTCTTAAATACAAATTGTTTATATATAATTAATATTCAACCAACCCAAACTTTAAGAACCTAAGGCACTAGAGTGAATATGCAAATAGAAAATGATTATTCACTACTTGTCTGTTTATTATTTTTAAGTACATATTTATATATTTCACATTCTCAGAAGCAGTGGAGTTGCGGTGTATATTTTCCTGATAATATGGATATAATTTATATTTCATTATTTACAATCTACTTTTATTTCAGTTGTAAGCAACTCTATACATTTACCGGGCAATGTGCCTATAACATACCGTAACAAATGTAAATAATAAGCCGTACAAAAATAAATTTGTTTATATACAAAGCAGTTTTTTAATTGATTTAAATTATAGTAAATCCGGACTAATTAAACGGCCAATGTGAGATATTCCTGTATTTTAGTATTTCCTAATAACTAAGATTTAAAAAATGTAATAAAATTAAAGTAATTCTTAATCATTAATGAAGCATTAAACTTATTATATAAAAATGGTTAATTAAATTAATTAATTCATTTCTAATTATTTAAAAATATTAAATTTTAATTGGAATAGATATTACCAAGTTCTCACTTTCTGTTTAGATTAAAATATTTAATTATAAATGAAAAGTAATAATTAATTGATTTAATTGTAAATGAACGTTCTTTTATAATATTTTATTAGAACTATCTTCTAAGTTAAGAAAAAAAATAACAAAATTTTTCGGATGAAGAAAAGTTTAATTAAATAAATTGTATTACAAAGTAATATTATATGTCAAAATATGAGTCTAAAGTTGATTGTTAGTGTTTTTTTCTCTTTCATCTAACAATTACCTAAATTACCTTTAAAATTTGGGTTTTTGTATAGTTTCGGTAAAAACTTCTTTAATTTCGTTTTATATTTTTTTGCTGCATCTAGCTTTTTAAATATTTCACTGAAACACTATCATCTTCTTCATTAAATTAATTTTAAGAACTTCTTATGTTAGCCGTATTTTTAAATTGTCGTTATAACGTAGATTTTTAATAAAAATAATAAAATATTAAAAATTAAATTAATTCATTTTTAAAATATAAAATGTAAAATATACATAAATAGAGGTGATACACGTACATGCATCGAATAAAACCTTCTAAAGTAACATAATTATTATTTCCTTCAGCACTTTAAGTAAAGCATGAATCATTCCAAGCCGTACGTGAAAGAATTGGCACATCGCAGATTTCCTGAGATGAAATAAATCATGAATGTAAACCAGGAGTCGGCATTTCTAAACATACAAAAAAACAAAGTATTATATAATATATTCAAAATTGTTTTGTTACTTTATGATATAAAAAGGAACTCTAATTTATTATATATCATTAATTTTTATTGATGTTAATTAAAAAATTTACATATAATTTATTAATTATAATAATTATAAGAAAAATGCATACAAATGATTCAATTAACAAAATCGTCTTTTTTTTCTTATCTTATATTATAAATATAATTTAGTTTAATAAAATTAATATAAAGTTTGTCTTATAATTTATAAAACTTATTATGTAATGTGATTTTAACATAATTGATTTCAAAAGTTTTCTTGAAGACCTATTTTACAGTTCATTAGTTCAACGTTTATTTTTTGTTGTAAATTACAGAAAGAAATCATTTGTTTGCCGTTATTTGAAACTTTTGTAAATGTTGCAAAGACGTAAAAGAAATTGTACATATTTCATTTTGTTTAGTTGCAACTGTTGCATATATAAATAATAACTTCCTTCATAACAAATAATTATTCTGTTACTTAATAGTTGGTTGAATGCATTTTTTTAAAACATTAGCATTCTTTTAAAACTTTACATAAATATTCTTATATATTTCTTAGAAACTCTATTATTGTTTTTTAATTTAGTTTTATTTATTAATAATTTAATTATATAATATATTAAATTTAAATTCTTTGAATAGATTGGTCTTTATACTAATAAGAAATCATTCTCTTTGAGAAAAATATTTGTTAGTATTTTTTATAAGAAAAATCACATAATTTTGTAATGCTTATTTAAACTATAATAAGAAAATTGTAATTTCTATGTTATACTTAAAGATTAAAAATAAAACAAAAAATAATATATATTGAACATATACGAAATCCTATGGAGAGTTCAGACATAATATGTCTAATTCAATTTTTACTTAAAATATTATGAAGATTTTGTCGCTTAAATTGCTTCAATCTTTGTTGATGAGTTTTTGTATTTGTCATGTACTATAAATTTACTATAAAAAAAGCTAATTTAAAATTGAGAAAAATAAAAATAATTTCTAAAAATTATCAAACAAAATTATTTTTTTATAAGTGCCTTTTTGGCAGTTTATATTTATGCGTTCTCGATTAGTCCGCTTTCAAATAGTCTCATATAATGGTGGAACCGATTTCCCGGATTAAGCAAAAAAAAAATATAAAATTGTAATATAATAATCATATTATATCCATTTTAATAGAACTTTTTTTATTAATTAATAAGTTATTTTTATTTTATTTAGATTTGATACAAATAATTGCAAAAATTAATAAGAAATTGGTGTTATATAAATTTATATATAGTGAGGCTTCGCTAAACTAAAACTAAATTAAAATTGAGAAAAATAAAAATATTTACTAAAAATAAAATTGTTTTTTAAAAGTGTCTTTTGTGAAGTTTATTTTTATGCGTCCTGGATTGGTCAGGTTTCGAACAGTCTTATATATTGGTGGAAAAGATAACCCAGATTATGTATGAAATTTGATAATATAATAATTGGAATATATTTATTTTAAGAGCATTTTTTTAGACATTTATTTAGACATGATACGAATAAATTTGATTGGTATTGGTATTAAATATATTTATATACACGTTGTATGGAATGGGTTCAATCAGTCCGGATTTACTATAAAAGAAACTAAATTTAAATTGAGAAAAATAAAAATAATTTCTAAAAATTATCAAACAAAATAAGTGTCTTTTTTGCAGTTTATTTTTATGCGTCCTCGATTAGCACAGTTTTAAACAGTTGTTAGAACCGATTATAATGCGGTTTCGATCAGACCGGATTTACTATAAAAGAAACTAAATTAAAATTGAAAAATATAAAAATATTTTCTAAAAATTATCAAACAAAAATATTTTTTTATAAATGTCTTTTTTGTAGTTTATGAAACCTGAATTAGTCATGTTTCAAACAGTCTGTTGGAATCTACCCGATCTACCCGAATTATGCAAGAAATTTCTATAATATAATTGTAATATATCTATTTTAATAGCATTTTTTTAGTAATTAATAAATTATTTTTAATCTATTTAGATTTGCTACTAATAACTGTGAAATTTAATAAATAATTTGTGTTATATAAATTTATATACTCGTTGCAGTGTAGTGCGGTTTCGATCAGTCCGGATTTATTATGAAAAAACTACATTTAAATTGAGAAAAATAAAAATAATTTCTAAAAATTATCAAACAAAATTATGTGTTTTTTTTTGTAGTTTATTTTTATGCGTTAATCGTTAATTTTGTAATTTATTGGTGCAATAAATTATTATTTTTATTAATATATAAATAATATTTTAATTATGATACAAATAATAGAAATTATCATGAATAGTCCTGCAGTAAGAGTTTAAGAGTCTTTGTGTTTTCTAGAAAAAAAACTTGGTGAAATGTTTTAACTAAAGTAGTTTAAAAAATTAAAAAATTAAATGCAAATTTTGCGCTTTATTTAAGACGCTGAAGATATAAGAAGTAGCTGAAGTAGTGTCGTATGTTTAAGACTCTATAACTTAAAATGCTATTAATTTTTATCTTATTAATCCGGTTTCTAACAGTCCGAGATATTATTAAAACCGATTATCCATAGATATTAATGTATACTTTATTATAGCTAATACTATTAATAGAATAGAATGCACAAATACTTTTATTATTAGAAAGTATTGCTTGAATGCACATCAAATAACAATAATATCCATGTCAAACAAAAAACTAATATATTTAATAAAGTCAATTTAGAAAATACAATCAATGTTCAATCGGTCTAAACGATTTAATAAATTAAAAATAAAATAAATGTTGCACTGTCGTCTATTAGCTGTAATTAGAAAGTATCATTATTTATTTTACGTTAATAGATATTTTTTGTTTCGTTTCGTGCAACCGTCTGGTACAGAAAAATTGTGAAACCTACCATTGTTCCTAATTCCGTCTCGGATAAAGACATTCGGTTATTTAATAAAGAGTTTCGGAAATAAACGATCCGTGAATTCGAAATGTGCAATTTTTTTTTTGGAGATCTAATCTATATAATGATTAAAAGCGAAATTTTCGGTGATGGTCAATTGCCATGCAAACATTTCACGCTTCGACGGAAGTCGTTTAACGTATATCAATATACCAAAATTAAAACAATAGGAAATTATTTCGTAATGATGTGGATTGCAAAATTAATGATTTAGTTTTACGTTTTAATTATTGACGGTATTGACATTTACCCACATATTTTTTTTTTAGATTGCATAAACTTCAATGTCATTTCCATTTTTTCGTTAATTTTATTGTGCGTCACTGATTTTAGTAAATTTAGGTATTTAATTTTTTTTGGGAATAACATTGAACATTAATTGTATTAATGAATCATTAATGTGTTCACACAAGGAAACTATTATTTAACGATTTAAAAACGATTTTCTCTTAACGTGGAAATTTACATTACTTAATTTTTCATTTCCATTCTATTCTAAGTATAGTTATACATCCTATATTGTGGGTTTCACAATTTTGAAACCGGACTAATTGAAGATTTTAAAATCGCATAAAACTTAAAAATATTCTACGTTGTAAAATTTATTTCCATAGTAGAAATAGAGTTTTATAGAGCCAATATCTTACAAATTGATCTTTGCTCCAAAAAGGTTGATGACACCTGGTATAGAAGACAAAACCGATCATTGATATATAGAAAATTTTGTTCACTAAATTATTTTTTTTTAATTAAAATTTAGTGTGTTTTTAAATTTTCAAACCGCACTATCCGAGGTATTGCTATAAATATGATTAGAACATACCGGATTTTATGCGAACGTTAACCTACGTTTATATAGGCTCATTTAAATTCGGAATTTGGGTGCGCCAAATTTATACTTTTTTTATTCCCATCGAGTGATGAAAAGATGTATCAAAAAAATAAATTCCGTTTAATTTTGAGATTTGTTCGAAACGTAGGTTAATTCATTTTTTTTGTAAATTTAATTGATACGATTTCAGGGTCGACAAGGTCAGTTTTTGAGTCAGACTAAGGTCGACTTCAAGACCATTAACATTTACGTTTTATGAACCATAATTTGCAGAATTTTTTCAATTTTATAATTTCTAAAAGTGACTCAAATATATATTTTTTTTTAATAGAAAAATTACAAATTTAAATCAAGGCGTAAAGTGAATAGTTTTTTTTTGATAGATAACGGTTTTTCTTTTATTCAAGTGGTTGAATAATTTAGAATATATTTAAATTTCACTTTGTTTTTAAATATTTATATTTTAAAGTTAAAGTGTCCACTTGAGATACGAATATTTCTTTTGTAAGGAAACGTTTGTTACTTGTGAATGATAACCTTGTTGTCATTCCGAATTGGATCAAATAAAAAAATATATAAATTCTTGATACTGCGAATGTCCTTCACTGCAATAAAAGGACACTTGTAATATTTATAAAATAAATAATAAGGAGTGTATCAAATGCAAAAAATGGAAATCTTACAGAAAAGATAATATCTACATATTTCATTAATGTCTATTACATAATAGAATAATTTCTTGCTTAATAAAATATAATTATTTAAAAAATTAAGAACTTAACACTGCAGAAAATTACAACTAACAAATAATAATCGAGAATAGAGTAACGTTAATGTTCATAGAGAATCTGGTATAATATAATACAAATATTTGTAGTGAATTGAAATTGAAAAAATAATTTCCGTACTTAAAAGCAGTTTGCGATAATCGATTTAATGTTGCTGTTACAAGACGTTCCTTGAAAAATAATTGAAATAATTTTTTTAATTTTACATTTCGACTTTAACTATTATATATTTAGGTACTAGGACCCAAATAAATTTTGAAACTTTGTGTACTAATTATAAAAATTATCTTAATTAATTATATATTTATATAATATTCCTATTTAATTGGCTAAATTACGTATCATAAAATGAAATAGAAATACGCAAATAATAGGATATTATTTTTGAAATACAATTGGATATATAATTTATATATTTTTATAACAGAACCAACTTTTAATAACTTAATTATTATACATTATTTCCTGTAATAAATCAATATTGATTGAGATAAATGCAATAAAAGAATCATTATATGTTGGAAGAAAATGTTATAAAATTAAATATAAATTATGAAAAAGTTTGTTGACCACTACAAATAATATATGTAGGTATATAATTAAATCACTTTAGAGGTCGATGAAATAATAGTAAGAGATTAAGACATAAACATAACATAAGATTAAGTTTATTATTTGTAAAATAAATATACAAATAATAAAAATTCTGGATAAGATAATTAACATCATTTGATAATGTATTTAAAAAATATTTCAAATTTGTTAATTTTTTTTGACAATTCGAAAATTTATTTTTATTTTACTAATTTCTTAAATTATAATCTTCGTCTCGTATTTTTATTTCATACTGTATTTTGTACTTCGTTATTTTATAGAATAACTAGGTAATATGGTATAAAAGTGTTAAATAACATATTTATTTTATAATTTAACTGTTGTAGATTAGCAATACTAATTATATCATGGAATATCTAAAATATCATTTGTTGCAATAAATATAATTACTGTTTAAATACATAATTTTGGGGATTTAGTTATAATTATTTTTTATAAATTTATGTATGATTAATATTCATAAATATCCTTTACTAACCAGAATATAAATCTCAAAAATAATAAAAAAATATGAAATTATTAATTATAATAAAAAATATCTCCACCTGAAAAATAAATATATTTAGCACTTGATTTTCATTGAAAAAGGGGAAAACCATGGATGAACTACGGAATGATAGGATCTGAATTTCCTATCCTTCTATATATTTTACTAGGGACGATGGGAATATGGGATATATGAGATTTTAGGAAATAATAAGTTTAGATTTGAGGCATTATTTGTTGAACCATGATACGGTTGTCTGCAGAAGGTTAAGTATACAGGAGGCATAAGAAACCAATGTGGTATCATTAATATATTGATGGACATAAAGATTAGGATTGAAGGTATTTAGATCTAGGCTATATGCGATGATAGGAAATAGTAAGTTTAGATTTAGATTTGAGGTACCATTTGTTGAACCATGATATGGTTGAGTACAGAAGGCATGATAAACAAATGTGGTATCATTAGTTTATTGAAGGACATAAACATTAGTATTGAAGGTATTAAGATCTGGGCTATAATATCACAACAAAAAATATTACATAACATTGGTGAGATTAATATTTAAGGGAACGACTTCTAATTATACGAATAAGTATTAGAAGTAATGACTGATAATATTTTATAATTATTATTAATTTTCCTTTTTCTGAAATATAATTTACTAATATTATTAATTCTTATAAAAGAAAGTGAATTATTAACAAATATTTGGATGACAATATAATTAAAATGAATTATAAATATTTGACAGAAATCATACTATATAATTATGTATTTTAATAGTAATCTAAAAATAGCAGCATGTCCGAGAATCTGTACAGTAAGATTATCTTAAATGTTATGAGAATAACCAAGTGATGAGCATCGGACTAACGTAACGTCAATTATTAAATTAATAATATTTAGCAAATATTTCAACTCGTCGAGTCACTTTCTCCAGAATCTCGCCTCTCGCTCGTTTCGAGAATACTACATGCGTTCAAAAATCTATTTAGAAACTCGAAAGAAAAGACGTTTTCATTGCATTTCATTACACGTTCTCCTATAATAACTGTATTAAATATAACTAGTTTATTTTATTTATATAATACTTAATACGCTATTGCTTAGAATCATTTGGTTCGATTAAAATATGCATTATTTGCAGATAATAATCTCTAAACATATTCATGGTCGATAAATGACCTTCAATTATTAACAGACTGAATAATTTACTAAAAACTTAATTGAAATTAACAAACAATGAATATATAATATGTTTTGAACAATCCACAAAATATACGTGATGTAATAATAACTAAATATATATAAGAAATAATTTATAGCAATATCTCGTATTCGGTTCAGTTTCGATCAGTCCGGATTTAATAGTTTGGTACAATTTAGTAAAACAAATATTTTTTTCTACATAAATAATCGTTTTTTCCCCTTTCATACAAGACTCTTTTTGTGTGGTTTATTTCTCTTTTATTTAGATCCTCGATTTGTCCGGTTATAAGAAGTTTGAAATATTGATCACAAAATTAAATATAGATAAATATGTTTAAAATTAAACTGTTTAATCGTTAGGATAAAATAATTAAGTCAATAATTACACCAATTAGATATTTATCGGACAATTATTGGTTTTACAATTTTTTTGATTTTTTAATAATTTGTTTATATAGCAAAACTTTATATAAATTGACTTTTTCTTTGATTTTATAAAACATTATAAATATATTGAAATTTCATCAATTTGAAGTACAAGATTTTTGTGAAATTCAAATATACACAATTTACTCTTTTGGTAGACGTTTTATATCAATTATATAAGACTTTATAATTTGGAAAATTGGTAAACAATTCAACTTAATTTTTTATAGATAAATACTTTATATTCAATTATGACTATGAACCAAAATACAAAAGAAAATTATAATTCTTATGTATTTGAAATATTAAAACTAATAAACAATAAAATATGTTTATTGTAGCACTTTTCTCGATTTTGGTATTATTATAATAATCGTATGAAACATGTTTATGTAGGTCAAAGGCATTCATATAGAAATTCATTAAAATTTATGGGTTCATCCAAAACGAAGAATTACATATTATACAACATTTATTTTTTTTAACCTAAGTTTTTTAAGTTCACAATAAACATATTAAGTGGATTCATTTTACAGTAATCGTCAAATTTAATGACTAATTTAATTTTAACATCATAATGTCACCATTTGACATTGGATTTTTTTCTAACTTAAATCACATGGTAAATACGTCTATTCCAATCCTACATACCTTATAAGCCAGTTTTTTTTGTACAAAAATTTACTTTCATATTTTTGCACTTTTCACTGAACAAACATTTTATTTTCATTTTTTTAATCATATTTCTTTATAACAGCGAATATTTTTGTTTAGATAAATGTTATTATAAACAATTTTTTTTTAATATATTAATTAGTATAAATATGAAATAAAATATTTATAATAGAAGAAACTTGTACTGAAAATTTAAATTATTTAAATTTAATTATGAATTTGTAATTTACATTTTAGTTACATTTAAAGTACTTAAGCAGTAAATGCTATAAAAATCAAAATAATATTTACAAGTTTGGACGTGTTGTGTTTTACTCAATAAAATTTATAAATCTAAACGTTGGTATTTCAGTCCTTTCGATAAGTATTAATGGGTTAATGGTCTTTTTTTCTGATAATTTAATTAAGTTACACTCTTTTTCATTTCCCCTTAGATTACTTAACAGATATATAAAGAGAAGCAACATTCGTTATTTAGAAATAAGATCAGGGAAAGAAGTTTGCTCTTATATAACAAAAACTGTATAAGGATGATTGAAGCTATTTTAGTACCACTAAAGGTATATTATTGATTATTTCTAAATACCGTTCATTTTCGAATAATGGTTTTCTTTTACTGAATAAATTAACAAATCCGGAATTTCTATTTCAAAATAAATAAAATCACTGATGAATTAATCACAATTCCAAGAAAAGCCAAAATTTGTCATAATGTGAAGGTGTTGATGAAAATTGCAAAACCACTTGAATTGGAAGTTCTAGGTAGTAGCCGTTTTCTAATTGCACAAAGAGGATATCAGATTGTTTCGGTGAAGGCCCGAAGCGATAAATCTTCATATTTCCACGTGGTAATTCCGCTTTGCTATACATAGGTATTCGTTTTCGTCTTCTATTATTATTTTTTTTGTGTTCAATACTTGGATTTCGTTTTCTTCGTATCGTCTTGACCCACATAACGAACGGAACGAAACTCCGCGTTCTCCAATGAAAGTGTCGGTCCTCATGTGCGTATCTGCAGATAGATACACTCTATGTACTTATTGTACGTATGGATGTTTGTTGATATTGCATTTGGACTTTCCTTGGCTCGGTCTGGTTAGTCGCAGCGACTTCAACCACTTCTGCTTGAGGCCTCTTGGATTGGTAGTAGACCTCCGCTTGGTCAGTGCGATGGTTCGACGCGTACCGCAAACACTATCAGTTTCCTCGCTCTAACAAAACCATAGACAGAAGACTATATTCTCCAAACTTTAGTCCAAGAAAGGACACGAACTGTTCCACTACATTCGAACGCGTTTTCGGGTCTCCAGTAAATTAATACATTCAGTTTCCTACACGAAGACGCGATGGATTTATCTACTTGCACCAAAATCTTCGCAGTTTTTGCCATTTACATCTGCATAACAGGCGCTGTTGTTAAAACCAATAATAATCAAGGTGAGAATTAAATAATTACATAACTTACACAAAATATAAACATTTTTTTGTTATGATATGTTTAGAATTAATAATTATTTGTAAATACAAAATAATTAATTACTAATTAATAATTATGAATTATAAAATAATTTATTTTATTTAAATCTCTGAGAACAAATAAATTATAATATTTAATTTTATTAATTATAAAAAATGTGTAATTATTATATTTATAAAGTGTTAAAATTCTTGAATACATTTTGATGTTATGCAAGTGAAGATGTGGCCAAAACTGAGGCCTCGGGCACGAACTGATGCTAATATCCGGCGCGTTGCATAAGATTACGCGAATATATTAATGGGTTTCGATATAGGTTGTATTAATAAATATACAACATTTTCAAATTTTCGAAGGTCGGATGATTGGATGGATGACATGGGTTCTCTGGCCTTTTCGTGGTTTGCTTCGGAGCAATCTCGAAGAATGTGTGCAGTCTATTAGGTCATTATTAGTCGCTCGAAGGTCATCACTTTTTATTATTTTTTTTTTCAAACATCTAAGCAGAGTGAATCTTATTGGAATAACGGGCAGAAAAAAAAACCTGTTATGCAACATGAGAGATAATGGATAATTCATCTTAACGATAGCGATGATTTCCATACATTATTAATATACAACTAGTGTTTTTTCATAAATTCTTACTTTTATTTACGGTTATATAATTCTTATTTGTTAATGGAAAGAAATAATGAACGAAGAACTGTTATTAATGACAATAATATATGCGTCTGCAATCGTAATGGAAAATATTATTTATTTGTATTACTTCTCATTTGATTTAACGTAATAATAATTCATTTCTACTCTGCACATGCTTTTATAATTATGAAACTAAATCACGTAATCTACCTTGATGATATAAATAAATCTTATTAAATTTATAAATTGTTGTAAAGCTTTCAGTTAATTTTTTATTTATAAATTTATAATTAATCGGCAAAAATTACACTTTCATTCATTAAAAATTCAAATAATTAAGATTAAGAAGAATTTGTTACATAAATCATATTTTTATAAAGATATTAAATTATTTTTGTAGATAATTACAAAATTATTTTCATTTAATAAATTACTTTTTATCACGACTACAAAATCTTTTTGAATAAAAAAAATTAATATATAGAGACGTTAAATAACACTGCAAGGATAACATTAAATTTTGAATGGGTTTCTGCTTAATGTATGTACAAAAAAAATATACACATCTAAATCATTTTTTTTTCTAAATCGTTTCATAAAGAATATTAAATTATTTTTGTAGATAATTACAAAATTATTTTCATTTAATAAATTGCTTTTTATCACGACTACAACATCTTTTTGAATAAAAAAAAATAAATTTATAGAGACGTTAAATAACACTGCAAGGTTAACATTAATATTTGAATGGGATTCTGCTTAATGCATGTACAAAATTATACACATCTTTTATAAATTGCCAAATGTTTAACATTAATTCGAAACTGGTGATTTTTTTTAACTAGCATGTATTAAACGTTTTTTTTCTTCTTTTTCGTAAGGAGTATAAAAATTTAATGATTTACAAATACAGTTTAAATGATATCATAATTATGTGTGAAGTCCTTGCGGTGGTGATGATTTATGTGAATCCTTTTGAGAATAATTGGTACATGCTAACTATAATTTATGGAATTATAAACTATAGATGCGCAATGTTTAAGTAAGAAAAGTCGTGACTTTCTTGGCAATGATTTTATGAATATTTAATAATAATCTAATATATTTACTTAAGTCAAAAGTATGATCATAATTAGAATTACTGAGATGTATTATGAATCATATATTTTAATATGGTAATATTTTTTGAAATTTACATTGTTATAGACTATATAAAACCTCGATTAACGAATATTATGAATTCCACGAAATTACTTCATGAAGCGAAAGTTTGTTTTCACAATAAAAATGATTATTTTTAAAATTTTTAACAGAAACTTCTTTAATTTCGTCTTTATATCTTTTGTATGGGATTTGTTGTTAACAAGATTTTCTTAATTTTCTTCATTCTTCTGCAGTCAATACATTTCTAACATAAACATCGTCAGCATTATCAAAAGTTTTAGGATATTATTTTCAGCATCTAGTACAATGAATATATTTTGACAGATGATTGTTGGCCGATCAAATCTTCATTATCTGAAGTAATGTTAACTATATTTTTAATATAAATTACAAGTTTAAAAAACTTGAAAACAGCAAAATTTGATTATATTTTTCTCGATAGTCTACTAATATTTAGTGAACAGTTTTATTGGAAACATGTAAGCGGAAAAATATTATTAACAAAAAAAAAGATTATCCTTATATACATAATGTGAACTGCAGATATACTTTATGCTTTACCTTGATATTCACAAAAATGATTACATAATTAGTTGTAAAATTATTAATTAATTATGCAAAAAAACAGGATTATTTTACAACAAAATATGGAGATAGAAGTATTAATAATTTACTACAAATTTAGTTTGATGATAAAATAAAGGGGATAGTCCGTTTAAAAAATTAATTAGTAAAAATAGTTATATAAAAATAGCTCGCATAATTGATTGCACCAATATCCCAGACTTTTTGAAATCGGAATAATTCAGGACTTTCATGTAAAATAGAGAGATAAACAATTATTTATGTTTAAAAAATGGTTTTGAGTAATATTTTTGATAATTTATTTTTATTTTGTTTAATTAAAACATAGTTTGTTTTAAAATTTGCAAATATTACTATATTATTTGAAGCACTTAAATTGGGCGCATTTTTAACATATTTTTTGCAATATTTTCACAGTTTTTTTAAATATAAAAATAGAA
Source organism: Nicrophorus investigator (assembly GCA_963457615.1). NCBI lineage: Eukaryota > Metazoa > Arthropoda > Insecta > Coleoptera > Silphidae > Nicrophorus > Nicrophorus investigator. The sequence continues at coordinate 10,592,588 of OY735142.1, read as the reverse complement.
AATATTCCCAAACTATTTTGCATGAGATTTTTGTTTGAAAATTAGAATGTTGTTTATTTCGTTACAAAAAATATATTGGTAATAAATATCATACTTTCATTTTTTGTAATAAAAGTAAATAGACTTTTTAAAGAAAACAAGACAACAAAGAACAATAACGTACGAATGACAAACCCGTTTTGAAAAGTAAAATAATAATTTACTAGTTTACGTCCTGCTGGAATGAGTAGTTGTGGGTGTTGAAATTCCTTGGACATGATCCGTCTTCGAAAGCACATAAAATAATATATCCTTGCTTTTACGTAACAATAAAAAAGAAACGCAACGAAGGGCAGTAAATATATTATTGTTATTAAATATGTATGTAATTTTTTTACCATGTTGTTATTGTAATTTGAAACCAATTAAACGGTTGAATCTTAGTCTAAATTCTTTTGCACGAGATCCGACCTTAACCTACTAGAGATTTAGTCATGGCCCAGAATACCAGACGCGATTCGAATACCGAGCAAATCTAAGCAGGTGTAAATGAAAACGGTGCAGGAATTATGTGCGTGTCTGTCGTCTTGAGTTACGCAATAGAATTTCAATAATTGCCTCTTATTAATTATTGAATTATTATTGCGTGATTACATGATCGGACAGAAGTAGAAGAAGAAAAAATATATAAGTTATAACTGTTAGGATCTACGCTTTATAAGATTTAATGAATAATGGAAGCAAAAAAGTGTAATATTTACATAAATAGTTAGACGGTGTAATAATCAAAATGTTGATTCATATTTGATAAATAAGTCAAGGTTCGGTTGGTTATTGACCGTCCCTCTCAAATAATAACATGATTGGATTAAAAAAAAAAATTTGTAATATATATCAAATATTTTCATGGGTTTCATATAAATATTGTGGAAGTTTAATAACTTTTATTTGTGTATTTGAAAATACAATTTATAGCAAAATATGAAAAGTTATACTTAATTAATTCGCAAATCTCCCGGACTGTTTGGAACGGAATTAATCTAGGAATTGATTACATAAAAAACAAAACTGTACAAAAAGAGACTTAACTGCATAAAGGATAACACAATCATTTGTCTATACCAGTAATTCTCAAAGTGTGCGCCGCGGTGCCGTCATAAGGGCGCCGCGTAATCGCTTTTAAAACGGAAAGTTTTCCAATTTTTCAAGAAAGTCAAAAATTTAGAAAAAAATCTGATGTATTAAGGGGGCCGCGGAAAAAAATCCGATTATTTAGGGTGCCGCAAACCGAAAAAGATTGGGAACCTCTGGTCTATACTACTATAGTATAACTAGTCATCTCCGGTCAAATAATTTACAGAGAAAAGTCATCAAATACACAGAAAGAATGAAAAAAATATTTGTATATTTTAAATAGCAATTTATAATAAAATTTGAAATGTTATAATTAATCAATGTTCAGCAATACCCAAACTGTTTGAAACCGGACTAATCGAGGAACTTAATACATACAAAAATATACCGCACAAAAAGAGATTTGACTGCACAAAGGAAAAAACGATAATTTATCTATACTGTAGTATTTGTGATGACTATAGTCATATTCAAATAATATACAGTCAAAAGTCATCAAATACACAAAATAAAGAACAAAATATTTGTATATTTGAAAAAGAAATTTAGATGTGAAAAGTTATACTTAATCAATGGTCAACAATACCTCTCATAGTGCGGGTATTTGCAAATATTTCGGACTGTTTCAAATCGGACTAATCGAGGAACTAAATACATACAGAAATAAACCGCACAAAAGGAGATTCAACCTCACAAAGGAAAGAACGTTCATTTATCTATACTCTTGTACTTGTGATGACTATAGACATCTTCGGTCAAATAATTTACATATAAAAGTCATCAAAAGTTATCTATACAATAGTGCTTGTGATGACTAGACACATATCCAGTCAAATAATATCGAACACACAGAAAGAAAATATTTGTATATTTGAGAATGTTAAAAGTTATATTCAATCAGCAATACTTTGTATAGTACGGATATTCGCAAAATTCCCGGACTATTTGAAACCGGACTAATCGAAGAACTGAATAAGTACAAAAATATATTGCACAAAAAGGCATTTGACTGCTTATAGAAAAGAAATATCAATACTATAGTGTTTGTGATGACTATAATCATAACCGGTCAAATAATATACAGAAAAAAAGTCATAAAATACACACAAAAAAAAATCATGAAAATTTTATTACAAATAAAATATATTTAATTAAAATTTTCATTAATTATGATTAATATGTTTAATTATTAATAAATAATGTTGCTAAGCAACAATAATTATTTTAGAAACATACAAAAACCAAATATTTACAATTAAACTTTCTATCTATTGCTGATAAAAATATTATTTATTTTGTAATACGCACATACGCTCAGATAATATGTTAAATGCTTCACATCTTTTTTTCTAATTGAATATACCGTATATTACAAAATTTTCCACACTTATATGTAAACATTTGGAAATACTTCGCTGATGATGATTATACTGAGAACGTCCTTTCGCGAAATTTAAGTTCAAGGTGCATATGTAATTGTAAATCAAATGCTGACTTTCGCAGTGAAAGGTTATATTTTGATCGTTTTAATTGCCTATGAGTGACAATTACTTCTATTAATAATAATATAAACAAATAATTTTTTAACTCAAATTTTAAATTAATTTATTATTTAATGCATAAATTAATTTAACTAAATAAAATCTACTTTTTCCGATAATAATATAAATATAATACAGGTACTAAAAGGTACTAAAGTGATTTTAAATTAGATTGTTTCAACTATTACAAATCCTTAAATTTCAATTATTACTAAGAATTCTCGAATTATTCCCGTCGGGTATTTTCGTTTAGGTATTCCCGGGATTCAATTATATTTTATATTGATTTTTAATTGTGGTACTTATTAGCAGCGGTTCTAAATTTACATTTATGAATGCTATAAATGATTGATTAGTCAAAATGTGCATATTATTAGTTAATGAAAATATGATAAAAATCTCGTAAGAAATAATTTTTAGAAGATTTAGTAATTAGGAAATGGAAATATCATAATTGAATTTCTCACGACACGTAATATTACCATAACATTAGTTTTGTAATGATGTCAATGAGCAGCGAAGCAATAATAAACGTCATTAGAAAATAATGCTCAGATGCACTTAAATACGACTATAATTCCATACAATTTTCTATCTGCTATTGCATTAAGTTCAAGCAACAAACTTACACTATTTTCTCGATCGAAATAGACTTTTCACAGAAATTCCTTCAAATAACCTTAAAACTTTTAATCCTAGGTCCATCAATTATATTTCCACATCTCGAACATTTAAATGTCACCATCAAATACTAATTTCTATTCCATCTATTTTTACGCATAATGCGAATTTGAATTATCTACATTTCCTAACAAAACTTGTAATTTATTTTCTACAGTCAAACTGTCAAACTATCTACTCCGAGTCAAAAAAAAGATTTAAATATTTTATATTAAAAATAACACTTCACTCAATAAGTTCGTAGGATGATATATAGATGGCGCATCTATCGATAAATCCATACGATTTTTCGGAAGTACCAACCTTCAGATGACGCCTGTCAAAATTTCATGGCAATCTGACGTTTAGTTCACCAGTTACAGGGGTTTTAGTGACGCTACTTAGTGGCGCCATGTCATCTTACAAACTTATTTAGTTATAAGAGCAATTGCAACATATATTTAACACAAAGACAAGGATAAATCATAAATTTTATATTTGACATTTTTAGATTAAGTTTGTCAACATTTCCTTTTTTTGTTTACAGTCCTTGATCGACGTGATATTTTTTTTATGTCTTTTGAAATCGCTGTTGCATTGAGGCAAAAATAAAAATGCATTTCACCGCTTCACAAAGGTGACTTAAGTACTGTGCCATTATTAATCTGCGTTTTAATCTTAATCGCGCGGCTAAAAATAAGTATTTCGCCGACGAAAGTAGAATGCGAATTATATAGGTCACACTTTTAAGCTCCCAATTCGGTTGTGCAATTGCTTCTTATCATCTCAACATCGTTATATTACTTTATTTCTCAACTCTTTGAAAGTTTAATTAACAATTTTGGAATGATTTTTATTTGTAATAAAATTATAAATAATAAATGTGCAGTTCTCAAAATTCGAATTGATTTGATATCAATCAGATTGGTTTAAATTATTGCAATTTTAATTAACAATCCTTTTACTATTAATTAAATTATTCATGGTGATACAAGGACATAACAAGAAAATATTGATTGATGACTAATAAAAAAATATGAAACTTTCGGATAATTCCAACTAAACTTTCAATAAGATTTATGTATTTCTATCTTCTAATTTTAAGTAATAATAATAAATATTGTTAATGTATTGTTTGATAATAATAAATAAGATATATGTAATTCTTAAGAATCGACATACTTTTAAATAATTCAGATTTAGAATAAGCTAGTTGAGATTGCTTCGATAAGATTTACATCTAAATTGTAGAAGGGTGTGGTACATTGAAATCATACTAGGAAACGTTGCTTAAATGAATAGTTTAAAAAAGAAACTTAATTTATAACAATAAAACTTGGGCGAATTTAATAGTACATATTTAGCATGATTAGAGAGTTTTATAAATTGATATTAATTACAACTGAGTTTTTATAAACTTGATACAGTTGTTTTTGATGTACATGCAACCATACCTCGATTAACGAAAAACTTCTTTTTCTAATGAAGAAATGCGGATACGTTTCTTTGTGTTTGTGCTTTTTTTTCATTATACGTAATTATAGCAGTTAATACTGGTCGCTTTACAATAATACAGTTTGAAAAGTTTTGAAAGCAAAAATGAAAAACTAGGTCTTTTTTCACAAATTTTTGCATGCAATTGATTCAACAGATTTGTATAAATTCTGAGTTAATTCTCTATTAAAACATTCCTTTTGCATCGCTTTCAAAACTTTTCACTTTTTCCAAATTATAATCATAATCTTTTTCCAAATTATAATTTTCACTAAACATTTTCAGTGTTGTAATATAATTTCAGCACTTTTTTTTTATATATATTTAGTTGTAAATCATTTTTTGCCAGGAATTTATCTCGATTTTGCTACTAAGGTTTTCTAAATTTTGTACTTAAAAACCATAATTTTATCCATGCAATAAATTTCTAAAATTCTAGTTATAATCATTATGAAAACCTATTGGTTGTAATATTTTCTATGTTATATTAAAACTTCGTTATCAGTGGTACAATTAGTCGAAGTATGGGTGTAGTTATTGTAGATTCATAATTTGAATTTTTTTATATTCCCGAAAAAAAATCTAAATTAAGAAATTATTAATATTTATGAAGTAATCTCAATTTCTTCGAGGAAATTGCATAAAATAGACTTATATATTTACAGAGGGACTTATTCAACAATGGAGTTTTATAATAGGAAGGTGAATACTAAATGTGTATGGAAATTCCAATAAATTTTGTGTATGAGTGGAAAGTGAGTTATGCAAGAGTTGAATATACTAGCAAGGAAGTAATGATGCGTGTCAGAGACATGTGTGAAAAATGAGAGAAAGAAACTATATATATGCATGGATTTAAATTAATAGTATTGAAATGAATAGGAGACATGATGGATGATTGAGTTAACTAAATGTTTAGTATAATTAGTGCACGAAAAGAAAAATAGAAAGAGAGAGTAAAAAGTATTTAAATAGAAAAGAATTCCCGCATAAAACTTTAATATTATTGTTTTCTCAATATAGAAATAAATATTTCATTTTATTAATACTTTGTATTAAATAAATTAAAGAAAATGGTTTATTTTAAATACTATTATGTATTACAAAAATCCATTTTTTTTGATACTTACATAATTTTAATCTTCATAGTATATAACCAAGTACAATAATATTTATGCATATAACTCAAATTAAATTAAATGATTCCTAGAGTTCGGCTCCACTGCATCTCGTAAATGAAGAAATATTTTAAAATTGTATAATTGAAAATTAATTAATAATACAAGTAATTTGAAAAACTTTCTATAAATTGTTGATGAATTGTAAGTGTAATTAATTTAAATAATCTTATGATTGATGATGAAACGACAATTTCTAATAGACTTTATTTTGTTTAAAAGTGAAAAGCAATGTTATTATACATTAAATATGGTAAAATTTATTGAAAATATAATTAAAAATAGTGGTTCAGTCCAATAAAAGCAACTAATTTATTGTTGCTTAATGTTTTGAGTCGTAAATAGAAAATTTAAAAAATATAAATAAATCGATGTATATAATAGCGATAGCGACACGTTTATTTATTAGTGAATATTTTATATTAAATAAATACTAAAGAAAAATGATGATTCAATTAAAATGATGGAAATACGTGGATTTGAGATACCAAGCGATGAATAATTTATTCGCTCCACACATTTGCGGCTTAAATAATTACATTCTAATATCTAACATTGCGTAACGAGAAAACGAAAACTCTATGAAAATGAAACTGCAAACATTTCACACAAGCATCGACGTAATCCACAATTTACCTTGGCCGTTATAGCAATGAAACTTGGTAAATCTGAGTCATAAAGAGATGTATCACGTCGCGAATGTGGGCAGTTCTGTGGGTTAAATGAATGCAACTATTCTTAATTCTTTAAGCTCCAATTCCGAATGCAAATTATTAGAGTACTCGATTTTCTCTAAAAAGCAGTTACGAGAACAATGAACTGAAATTGCTGCTGCTGCCTACAGATATACAAAAAATACTATCTAATAAACAATTGTTCTTGGAGAAATTTCACTTATGCAATCGATATTAATTTATTTTTGCTTGATAAATATGAGCAAGGCTTTTAATCGGATACGAGACAGTAGTGTGTCGCAACCTGAAAGAAAGTTCCTCGTTAGTTCCAGTTTCGTTTTCTTCTTCTCGGATAAATTTACCAAGTGAGAAGTAAAGCAGTGGCAACTCTCTACTCGGAAACGGCCGAATCGTTACCCAATATTACATTTACTAGCGAACCTATTTTTAATGGTACTTGATGTTAAATATTGGCAATTCGAAGAGAACTGCCTAATTGCTGTCCAAATAGCAACGCTAAATATTAATTAAGTATGAGTCAATTGTTTGTTCCTGGCTTTGTGAAATTCTTGATTTATTATTCATTATCGACTCTTGGTGCACGCGACAAGTGGCTTACGTAAATTTCAAAGAGATTTCAAAATTGAGACCGCAGTGGTTTTTATCTTTTAAGCAAATACTAGGAAATTTTACATGGAAGCAAATAAGAATTATTGCGTTACTAATTGATATGTTTACTATTTTATGTAATCATCCTTTGAGTATTTCAGAACACATTTCCAATAATATAAGACATTTTATATGTATTATAATAATTTGATAAATTAATTGAAAATGTCCTAAATGAACAAACAGATTTATTAGATAATTCAGTTTGCAAATACTCTCATACTTCAAGAATATTCCAACGATTCTTTAACTTTTCGATGCCTTTTTTTGGATAACGATTTGTTTTTGCTCTCAAAATAGGCCTCAGTTTTGGCAATAACTTTATTCGCTGGAGAATCTTTTTGATTCAGATGTGTGTGGTGAAAAATCATCATCAATCTCGCTTGAACAGCTCCAAACTGCGCTCTGAATTGTCGACGTGGCAACCAGTTCGAAAGCAACTTACTCATTTTTGTCTAAAATTGTAAATACACTACCTTGTGATATCTTTAAAGTGTCACCTATCTCACGCAACTTCACTTTACGGTCTTTCAAAACTATTTTGTGGACTTTTTTATGATTTCCGGAATAATTACCGATTTTGGGTTCAGTATCATCGGTGTTTGTACGACCGCGTTTAAATTCAACATACCAGTCAATAACAGTTGATTTCCCTGGTACAGAATCTCTATAACGTTTAACAAGCCTCTGTTTGGCTTCAACAGTATTTTTCCCCATCAAAATAAATGTTTAATCAACACACAAAATACTTTTTTTTACAAAACTGTAACCTGTAAACTAATTGACAGAATGTCATAAAATTTTGACAGATCTGTCAACAGTGTTATTATATATGTGTCAGACCAGAGACTTATTGACGATCTTGATGTATTACTTTCGACAAGAAAATCATTACATTAGTTTAACAGTTAAAAAAATACAAGGAAAAACTATAATTTGTTATTATAATAATAATTGGATAAGTTTTTAAACTACATGGATCATAAAAAAAGATGACATGTTGACTCTAATTAAGGTTATATAAAAAATAATGTAAGTTTATTAAAAATAATACAATACTAATAACAATATTTGTTGTAACAGTAATACAATCACTTATATAATTAAGGACTAAACATTGTGAAATATTTTTTTTTATATATGAACAGTTTTCAATCTATTTATTATTCTCATAGATTTTTAATATTGAAAAGTCTACACTCCAAATTTTTTACATAAAACATATGAATTTGTTTTATACTAATAACATTTTTCTCATAAATATGTAACAAATTGTTTATTGAAAAATATTTTGCAAATTTAGAATTTTACAAGAATTTAATTTAAATATTATTAAGTGTATTTGATTTTTTTTTTAATATTTTATTATATAAACTAGTTATTAACATTATATAGATTAAGTCTAGGAATTTTAATTAAAATAAACTTTTAATATTTATTTATTTTGCTATTAAAAAGCATTTGCTCATAACACACCTAAGCATTACATGTAATTCAATTTATTGTGTAGACAACAATGCATATAATTTTTTATAAATAATAATATATTACGTCATCACGATACACTTTATACTTGAGAATAAACATGATTTATTACCTTCCTACCGTTTTTATAATTGAATCATGTAAATTAAATCAAGGAAAAATAAAGGAAATTTTTATATCTTATTATAATATTTCCACTATTGACATTATTGAGTGCAATCACGGAATTCGATTATGATCGATCGTTCGGAATAATTTGAACTATACAAGTTTTCGTGCTTCAAAATCACTTTCATAATTGCATTTTTTCCTTCATCATTTCGAAACTACTCTATTTATAATATAATGTTTTTAGGTCACAAGAAATTATTCAAATCGTCACATTTTTAATAAATTTCAAGTGATATAATTTTCTAATTATTATAAATGCGCCTGTTACAAAAAAAAGGGATTTAGTAATAATTGTATATTATTACTAGAGCGACTCAACTAATATTACTTTAATTATTATTTCATAGGTTTATAAATGTTCTTTAATCCACTTTCAAATTATTTACATTTATTGCATTCACTGAAATATTTAAATATACGTTTTCTATAATGCATTTACTGAAAAACTATAGTCCAAAAGGGCTGGTGTAATTCAGCAATAATACAAATAAATAATATATTATGCAACAATACCTCCCATAGTCCGGGTAATCGAATATAACGAAACCGAGGACTAATAGAGAACTTTATAATCTATTATAATAAATTATAAAATGATTTTTTTTATAATTAAGTAGATATAAAATACATATTTTTTTGTATTATTTTTTAAATTTATTTAAATTTCGTTAAATTAAAAATTAGATTGTTTTTAAAATTTAAAACCGGACTATAGTGAGTACTGCAAAGCCAGAATGTGTGAAATTAGTTGTCATTAAAATGTAGCGTTCATTAAGTGGAAATTTACTACTAAAACCGGAATTATACTAACTTTCTCATCGAGTTATTTTTACTACATTTATTATGATTTTGTAATTTGATAAAATTATTAGAAATTATCTGATTTTAATAAAAATAATTGCATATTATCATATATTACTACAGTGTATTTTAGTTTCGAACAATCTAATTTTCTTTCAATTTTAATAACTTTAAATGTACTCAAATTAACTTTCAAATCATTTCCATTTATTTACATTCACTCAATTAGTTAATAATAATGTATTGTATAAATGCTTGATTTTTCAGCCTATATTTATTTTAAACGCCTTTAATGGAAAGTATATCCAGTAAACTCTCAAATAAAGCAGAACAAAAATGCTCTCCTATAACGTGATCCTATTATAACGCTGTTTTTATATAATTTTACTTAATTCATTTACGAATTATTTCGGGATATAAAGTTTAGATGAAGATGAATTGATATCCTAAATGGATTCATATATATCAAATGTATTTGAATGTTGTTAAAATTTTACATAATTTTCCTAAAGAAATGTGATTTGATTTCCATAGAACGAGTTAAGAATTTTACTAATTCAAAGTTTTTTATAGCACGGTTTCCATATAATGCTGTATACAGTTTATATATGACACAATATGAATTTATATTTATTTACTATAAAGACCTAATGTCATATTTCAAATCATAAAAAAATATAATTAATATAAGTACTTGAACAACACATAATATCTACTTTTCATTAATTTGTTGGGTTGCACGTATTCAGTTTTCTTATAATATAATTAGTTATTTAGTAAAAAGACGTAATCTTATATATTAAAAAATATAGTTTGCCTTTCTCACATCAAAAGTAATGACGTCAAACTTAATATTTATTATACTTAATGATGTAGGTAACATTAAATGTCAAGACAATTTCCTACGATTATTCCAAAAATGAAGAGATGTAAAAAAATATTTGCAAAATTCCTAAAAGATGAAACACAAAATAATGAACGTCATACGAAGAAAAAAAGCTGTTTGATTTTCAGTTCGGATTCCACGTTATATTTTTAGTCATCATTGATTAAAAATGCACCGTTCGGCATTTCGGAGATTAGACCTTGAAATATTGCACACAACAAAACTGACCAACACAAAACGGATTATATAAGGACCGAAGAAACAAACAAGTTTTCTGGTTTCTTAATGTCAAATCATCTATGTTTTTTTTTTCTGTGCGAATCACTTTAAATTCATTTCGTTATCCGAATTACGTCAGGAATTAAACTATTGATCTTTGACTTAGTTTGACTATTTGTTAATTGATTGGATGTTTATTTAATGGGTTTACGCATATGTCCCTTTTTTTTAAGAAAGTGATTCGAAGTAGACTTTGTGAAGCATTAAAATTTCACTTTTACCGTGGAATGTGTCTCCGTTGCGTTTGCAACGTACGCCTAAGAGAAACACTTCCACTCCAAGATGAATGGTGGAAAGAAAGCTGTAAATACAACGAATTTTAAGCGTGAGGAGTTCCAAAGGTCACTCAAACCTGTAGGCTGATAACAAATTTGTGCGTAAACTTATTTTTTTTTATAATTGTAGACTATTCCAAATAGAAAATAGTTCAATGCGAAAGCTAACTTATTTCCTATTGAAAATACCAAACTTAATGATCTATTAATTGCAATTGCACATATTTGTGGAAAAATACAATTTATTAGCTTTAATTTTAATGACAACTTTTTTTAATTCATTCATTAAATATCCAACAAATAATACAATTAACCCTTCTATAAGGCGATTAATTATTACCGCGTAATATGAAAATCGGTGTTGAAACTCTAAATTAGTAAAAAACATATAAGAAACTCTGAATTATATAGAGTATTATATAGAAATCATGTAATAAAAACACAAATTTAGGAAAGAAAATTCGTATTGCGTTTTATGAAAACTTTATATAGCATTATATGAAAACTACGTATTAGAAATTCTGAATAAGTAAAAAAAGATAAATTCATATCGTGTTATATGGAAACCGTGTTATATTATAGGAAAACTGAATACGTGCGACGCAATAAATTAATGAAATGTAGATATTATGTATTGTTCAAGTACAAACATTCAATATAGTTTTTTATGATTTGAAATAGATGGATTAGTGAGTAAGGCAAATTATATTTATTTAAGATATAAGATTACGTCTTTATTCTAAATAACTTATTATATTATAGGAAAACTGAATACGTGCAACGCAATAAATTAGTGAAAAGTAGATATTATGTGTTCATTAATTATAGTTTTTTTTATCATTTGAAATAGATGGATTAATGTTCGTGTTGTTCGATTTGCTTGGATTACATTGATTTGAGATATAGCACGTCCGCTCTGACTCACGTCTTGGTTCGGGATTAGATGATTTTCGTAGATAATTGGCACTCTACACAAGTATTGCAAATAGGAGAGCGATTTTTTGTGAGACAGTTATTTTTTTTTAATGAATACCCAATCTAAATTATGAAACGTCGTATTCGAGCATTTGTATGATAAGTTGACTAATTAGGAAAATAACATAAACATAAAATAAACATAATTGTAGTTTATTTTTATATTTGTTAAATACAATTTATGCAATCTCTAAAAAACTTGTTTGTCGTTTGTTGATCTGTTCGATCAATCAACTTTTCCTAAATCCACTTGAGGAAAAAAAAACTGATAAACAACATTAACTTATTTTTTTTTATGAATTTAACAATTTTGTAAATTGAAATCTTCTATAATTCAATACTTATTTAATAGTTTTTATACAAAATGTAAACATTATTTAAATAGATTACAAAGTATTAAATTTTAGTATTGCATGTTAATATATTTCTGTTGAAGGACCTACAGTTATACCTCAGCTAACGTAACCTCAGATAACGAAGCTTCTCAATAGAAGCAAGTCCGAAAATGACTGAATACATAGAGCCATCATAAGTCATTGAGAAATGCTTAAATAATTTTAAAATGTGGCCAGAACTTGTAAAAGTAAATTTCATTCAAGGATTCTGAAAATGCCTATGAATAAGATAAAGTTAATGATTTTAAATTGCTATGAAAACGTTTCAATTTTTTATAGATTTATGAAAAAGTGTTACTTTTAGGTTCATATTTTGAAATATTAAATCTCATTTTGTATTTACTTTTACTGTATATTTTTAACAAATCTTTTCATTTTCTTCAAGTCCTTTAAGACATGCAACGCAATGTATTCGGTAATCGAGGTATAGAGTACAACTTTAAATAGTCAGCTTTTGCTAATTATTCTTTAAAACAAATAAAATTTTATTTATTATAACACGCTAAAAACTAAACAAAAACTAGTAAAAAAAAAGACTTTAAATATATTAAATGTGTATTTATTAATATGTAATTTTATATTACTAAATATTTATATTACTAAAAATTGAATTTGAAAGTAAACAATGAGAAGATGTCTTTTCATGTAAATATGCTTTTTTATTTTCGCAAAGGAAAAATGAATTAAAAATATTTTTAATTTATTGTATTCACTAAAATATTTTAATTATTTGATTAATATGATAAAAAAAAATCAATTGGTATTTATTTATAATAAAGCGTATTTTTTTTTTTAACTCAAATTGGATTACATAAGCTAAAAGAAGATGAAAAATTGCTTCGGGGGCCGGATGCGGCCCGCGTGCCTCAAATTTGTATCCATTATTTTAACATATATTTTCATACAAATTGAAACTTTAATAGTTTAAATTAGAATTCGAAAAGTGCATTCAATTATGATTAATGTTTTATTTGATTTATTACATTAGAAAGTATGAATGTTCATTATATGTGGAACAGTCGCATTCATTTTATAGTCAATAAGTCTAATTTAACAGCCGAACAAAATTTATTATCTCAGAAATAAATAAATATAAAAAAGTTATGTTTTTACATAAAAAAAATATAACAATTGATTTACTTTTTGTGACAGTTACAAAAAATATTAACTAGTACAAAAGATTATTGATTATAGCTTTTTTTTAACCATATTTCTATGGTAATAAATATTATTATATAATATTAGATCTTATAAATATTGCATATACGTTTGTGTATGTAGACTGAATAAATAGACTAAAAGAGAAAAAAACATGTTTATTTTTGGTAAAACTTTACTCCATTTTATTTTAGTTTTCAAGTTTTAAAATTTTCATATTAACAAAATTTCCTTTGCTTCTCAAACAATAAACGATGTCATAATATTATTACAAAATGCAATCTCTTGCATTATTTTTTATATAATAAGTTTATCTTTAAGAATACGTGACGTATATCGTGGTATTATATAAATAAAAACACGTATGCAAAAACCATTAGACATTCTACTAATAATAAATTGCCTATAAATCATGTCCGAATCGATAAATGAATATAAAATTATGCAAAACCTGATCGCATTCATATTCCACTTCGAGAAGATGCAAAGAAACTTTAAAATATGAGAAGAATTTGATTTCATAATACATTAATAATAATAATATCTGCAAATAAGAATTATTGCTTAGAATAAAATACCGTTAAGAATTTTTGTATTTTATTAAATTTGCTATGGTCATTCATAAAATATTAATTATTAACTAATTTACGAAGTATAATCAAATAAATTATATAATTTTAGAATAAAAAATTATCTTTTACTGTAGAAAATATATTGAATCATGAAATATTTCAAATGGTAATTTATAATAAAAAAAAGATAAAGTATATTGACAATTTAGTTATTAATTGAAATGAATATTGCATTTTTTTTTGGAATTTTAGTTATTTTGGCGTCTAACGAAGGTATTTAGTATTTATTAATTCATTATAAATACTAAATTACATATACACTCTTATATACCAATAATTAAGTTCCTTAAATACGTAATAGAATAGAAGTTTATTAGTATTATTATGTGTGAGATCAAATAAAGTATCAATTAACTGCTTGAATTGATATATCAATTTTGTTTTCATAACACTTATTATTGATATGATGGAAATGATTACTATACAACTTACATTTCATTATAAATAAATTTAGTTGTCAGATTTGTTACAGTGAATAATTATAGGTCTATAGTTGATTTATTGCCTTGATATTTTATGTATATAATTCGATCTACATGAGACGTAAGGTATTAATCTATATATTTTTATCATTTACAAATGAAGTTATATCAAAAAATTATTAAGGTTTATATTTTTAATCGTATATAAAAAAATATTCCGCACTATTTGAAACCGGTGTTTAAAACCGCATCAAAATAAGCAGCACAAACACAGATTTGATCTATAGAAGTAAAACAACTTTTAATTTGTTATGTAATTTTTATACCGCACTATAGAGAAAAACGTATGGTCAGAAATTCAGTGAAATTGTATTTTTTACTTTTTGCCAGTAAATTCCCGCACTATTTGAAACCAGAGATTTAATCTTTATGTAATTTTTAGAATGTATTATAGTGAATGTCGTATGGTCAGAAGTTCTGTGTAATGGTATTATTTTACCTTTGTGTCAATAATATATAGCACTATTTGAGGCAGGAGTTATCATGGACTTTAAAATAATTTTACTTTTTTAATAATGTTACCTTTGTGTTAATACCGCACTGTTTGAAACCGGAGTTATCAACTTTAAAAGTACATAAAAATAAACAGCACAAATAGATTTGATTTACAGAGGAAAAATGGAACTTTTAATTTGTTATGTATTTTTTAAACCGTATTTCAGTGGAAAATCCTATCATCAGAAGTTCTATGTAAATGTATTTTTTTTACCTTTGTGTCAGTAATATCTCGGAGTATTTGAAACCGAAGTTTTCATGGACTTTAAAAGATTTAATTTCAAGAGGATAAAAACTTTTAGTTTTTTATGTAATTTTTAAACGTACGTACTATAGTGAAAATTTCTATAGTCAGAAGTCCTATGCAATGGTATTTATACCTTTGTGCCAGTAATATCCCCCACTATTTGAATCCGGAGTTATCGAGGACTTTAAAACCGCATCAAAATAAACTGCACAAACAGAGATTTATTCTATAGATGTAAAACAACTTTTAGTTTGTTATGTAATTTTTTAACCATACTATTGTAAAAAGTTATATGGTCATAAATCCTATGTAATGATATTTTTTACCTTTGTGCCAATAATATCCAGCACTATTTGAAACCGGAGTTATCAAGGACTTTAAAAGCGCATAAAAATAAACAGCACAAACAGAGATTTAATCGATAAAGGATAAACAACTTTTAGTTTGTTATGTAATTTTTATACCGTACTATAGTGGAAAATCCTATGATAAGAAGTTCTATGTAATGTTTTTTTATACCTTTGCACCAGTAATATACCGCACTATTTGAAACCCGAGTTATCAAGGACTTAAAAGCGCATTAAAATAAACAGCACAAACAGAGATTTAATCTATAGAGGATAAACAACTTTTAGTTTGTTATGTAATTTTTAAACCTAACTATAGTAGAAAATCCTATGATCAGAAGTTCTATGTAATGGTTTTTTTTTTACCTTTGTGCCAGTAAATTATTCAAAACCGGAGTTAAACTTAAAAAGCGCATAAAAATAAAATAATTTTTAGGGAAAATTTTGTTTATTTCGAAAAAACATTGTGTATTATGTTATAAACTGGAAAAAATGAAAATTAAATATTTAGCATTATTTGGTGCAATGTAAACCAACATTAATTAATTATACTGGTATGTGAAATTATATTCTGTTTACGTCTAGGAAAAGATAGAATCCGGGTTTAAATAATTCGGAATTTAAGTAATTTGAAAGGTTTTTTTTTTAATATTTGAAAGTTTAAAATATTTTGTTGGATAAGTGCAACGATTTATGGACTCCCACTTTTTTCAAGAAAACAACAGTAATAAGAAAAAGTACGTAAACCGAACGACATGCGAAAATGTTTTGGATTTGGTGCAGATGGGTAAAAACCGCACGACCTTTCTGCTGCCGACACAGAGAACCACTTTCTACGTGGACCGAGACAAGGTCGAAGATGTTTCGAATGGGTCCACAGATATGGTGGACCATCGGTATCGTACCATCAGTATCGCTCATCAGTCGTTGAATGAACGCGTCGCGATGCGTCTTGACGCTGCAACTTGCGCGATTATCTTCGCGGTTTCCGTGGTCTACGTTCATTCATATTCACCAATTAGAAACAATAATATTCAGAATATTAAAGGTGTTGATTATTGTGTTTAGTTTATGTCAAAGTTCATTTTTTTCAATCAGTGTTTTCTTAACTTTTATTTGCAGATTGCCCGAATTGCGTAGATGACTCAACGGCGGCTGCTAACAGATGGACTATGCCGTTACTAAAATATGGGGAGAAACGGTATTACCTAGGGATTTTCTTCAAGGTAATTTTCATTAATCACTTTTCATACTTTCACTCCATTTGTTGAAATAACAAATTCTTTTAAAAACGAAAGAATATTTATATAAAACGTCCTTTCTTAAATTATTATAATTCTTCATTGTAGGAAACAACAAATAAATTCAACAGCAAAACTATTTTTATATAAAATGTTCAATTTTTCAGTATAGAAAAATAATAAAATTTCTTGAGCAAAGCAATAATATTAACAAAATGTTCAATTTTTCAATATAGAAAAATAATAAAATTTCTTGAGCAAAGCAATAATATTAACGAAGAAATATTCTTTAATAGAAAATAATTATTAATCCATTAGATATAAATAAATATTTTTTTCAGGAAAAATATTTTGTATAACTAAAATAATCTATAGAAAAATTCTTAGTACATTATTGGTAGATTCTTAAAGATCTGCATATAAAAAGTTTATTAAACAATTGTTGAATTTAATTAAAATTGTAAAAAAAAATAATTTAAATTTTGTATTTTGAAGTTATGATGTAGCTACAACAATATGGATTAAGTTTAAATATTTACAAGGTTTCTTCTCTAATTTTTTATTTTAAAATATTTCGATTTTTATTGCTTTCACATAAACAATCAAATTGTATCAATTAAATACTTATTATACACAGCAGAATCTATTATATAATCAAATTAAATTTAAATTTATTAATAAATTATATATAAGAACATTTTGGAATTACAACTTATATAGTGACTACAAAAAAGGCTATAGATCGAGTTCTTCCTACTTAAAACGATTACAAGGTTTTATTTTTTTATAATTTTTGCTAACAAAAAATATTTTCGATTTTTAAGGAATTTCATTGCAGAATTGCGTAATTTGTGAACTTTTAACACACTTTTCTGTCGAAACATATTTCACATTTCTCTCCTCGATTTAATTCTTTTTATTTCTTGAACTTTACATTTTATTGGATGATTGGAATTTGAACTATTTTAGTTTTGAAATCCACCAAACCTCAATAATATCTTCGGAAAATCGTTAATATTTAATTATATATTTGTAACACATTTCAAAAAAATAATTTATCAATTAATGAAAGTTACGAATTTATATATTTTGGTTAGCATCTTTTGCTGAATTAATAAATAAAATAGTTATAGAGTCGACAAGAGCCATTTGTTAAACAAATTTTTGCGAGTAGTTAATAAAGGAGCCGCATGCGGCTCCTTATCAGCGCGCATGCGCGGAATTTATGTAATAATATATACTTCAATATTTTTAAATTTCTTGAAAATAAAATAATTAAAAATCGTTCAAATAATCTAAAAATATAGAAATTTTCATATAAATTATTTTTTATATTTGATTTAATGTCAGTATTTGTGTTCGATGAAGGATATGAAAATGATTGATCGCTTTTATAGAAAGGAAAATACATTAGCTTACAATTTTGTTATAAAATAATTTCAAATATCACCAATTGATAGAAAATGAAATATGTCGTTGTGCAAAGAAGTTTCTAAATAGTGAAAATTTGCAATTAACCATGAAGCGGTAATTCATAAAGCTTTTATTCTAAATTAAATGATCGTCAACCATCCGTAATATAATAATTACAAAGATCTTTTGGAGTCAAGAAATCGGTTCGAGAAAATATTTACGAGAAATCAATGACCAATTAGCAAACGGTGAAACCGGTGGTATGTAAATTTATTTAAATCGGTTCAAACACCTCAGAAACTATTTTCGTTTCGAACTGGATTAAGCTCGCATACGTATTGTACAGATTCGAATGCAACGTTTAACGGGTGATGGTGCAAATCACGACCTATTGGTAAATTTAATTGATCCCTTGCGTAATGCCGGATGAGCATCTCCTAAATGGGACACGTCATGCTATAACGAATTTCTCAATTCTAATCCGCTCCATCAAGGTTCCATTAATATAATTAGTATATAGAAAAAAAAAGAAACTGTGTGTACGTGAAAAATGAAATCTACAAAGTTTCACTTCCTATATATATCTTCTTCTTTGATATTTTTATGCTCCTGATTAGAAATATTATGCATTTAAAATATTAAACGTTTCTTAGTTTTTAATTAATTTGATGAAGATTTGATTGGCAGATTATTTAATTTGCGAGTGTGGGAATCGGTAGTTGCTTTTATTAATTTAATTTATTAAGTCATGAATATTAGTTTAAAAAAAATTGGATTGATTTATTTAAATGTTTAATTTAAATAACAATTTGTTCTAGCAATTAAAAATCTATAAAAACTATAACGATTATATAAAAAAAATGCAAACTCGTCTGCATATAAATGAATTAGGCTATTGCCAATTTATAGTAAAATCGAAATAATTTAACCAAAATTTGGTAAAGATTTTTTTGATATTCTTAAAATATCCCTATTTACTATAGAAAACATATTTTTTTAATATATTACAATTATTTGACTCAATCCATTATACATTAAAATATTTTCAATAAATTTAGTTACTAAAATATGGGGATAAACGGTGATTTTCATCCAGGTAATTTTCATTAATCACTTTTCATACTTTCATCCATTTTCATTTGTTGTAATAACAAATTCTTTTAAGAACGAAAGAATATTTATATAAAACGTTATTTCTTAAATTATTATTTTTCATTGTAGGAAACAACAAATAAATTCAACAGCAAAACTATTTTTATATCAAATGTCAAGTTTTTTAATATAAGAAAATAATAAAATTTCTTGATTAACGCAATCCATTGATTTATTTATTATTTGAATGTTTAATTTATAAAACATATTGTTACGCCTATTAAAAATCTATCAAAACTGTAACAAAAAATGCCACTTCATCTACATGTAAATTAGTTACGCTATGTCCAATTTATAGTAAAAAATAAATAGTTTAATCAAAATTTGGTAAAGGATTTTATGCTTTATTTATTATCGAAACAAGAGACAAAAATATCCATAGAAATATCTATAGAAGACACAATATTTTTATCAATTACAATTTTTGTTATACATAAGATGCAATAACTAAAGGTTATTTTTAAATTAAGTTAGACTGAATTATGTCAAATTTGAAGGCAACTCTCGAATGATGCGGTACTTAAATTACGTGAATCCCGTGGTATTTTCAAATGTAGACTGGGTCAAACTAAATTATAGTCAAATTCCAGGAAAACTAATGAATAACTTCATACCTAAGTTTTGCTTAGTCTCGAAAAACAAAGATACAAGTTAGACATAACATTTTGATCTATTGCAATCATTTGACTCAATCTAATATAATTTAGCATAGATGCAAAAATTAAAAGTCATTTTTAAAGTGGAATAACGTGAGATTGAATTATTTATAAAATTTGTATATTACATCCAAATCTCGAGTCTCGAATAATACGATAAAAAATTGCGTAAACCCCAATATTTCAATTGCACGATTTCTTTGAAGTACTTTTTTTTATAAATATTTATAATATTACTTTTTGCCAAAATCTATTATAGTTAATACATTTAAAAAATTATAAAACTTGAACGAAATAATATTGAACCGTGTTATATAATGCAATGGTTTACTGTACTGTAGCAATAATTGTTCCGCCAAAATTCCATACTATTTTATACTAATTTTATACTAAGACTAATCAAGGAACTAAATATATTATATATACAAAACGAGAATAAAAAATATGATTTTTTAAATAAAAATAATATTTATTTATTATTTTGATGTATTAAAATGTATATTTTATTTGTTTATTCATTTAGAGATGTTTATAATAAATAAATAAATAATTTGTGAAGGTATTATTTCTGTATAAATTGTTGTCAATCATCGATCCATATCAAATGCAAGGAAATATGTGTTTATCTTGAGTCACGTAATTATTAGTTCGAAATAATTATCTCTTTCCTTGTTAATTTATTCTACTCGTTTGCATTGCTTATATTGAATTAACGTTAAACTTGTAATAAAGTAATAACAAATATGTATGTACAAAAAAAATAATCAACATTTATTACATGAAAAGTAATAAAACATAAATTAATTTCTCTTTTAGATTTAACTTTAATAAAACTTAAAGCGGTTATAAAAATATTGTACGAGTTGTTAGAAACTGAGTGAAATTGTTATATATTTATTATTATTTTTTATTATTATTACTAGGTGTCATTGATTAATTCATTATCATAAAATAAACGTAAATTCTATTTTTGTTGGTTTTTTTTTCTCAACTTTCTACATGTTATTAATCGTAAGAAATGTAAATTAAATTCAGGAATTTCTGTAGTTTTTTTTTCCAAATATTTTTTTTGAGCTTAATTAAATTGTTAATTTTCAATACTAATATTTATACTGTTTGTTTACATGTTATGATTTTTTTGAGTAAATCGTAATATTAAAATTCAATTAAAAAAATATGATATTAAGAATTACATATTTTTAATGAAAAACATTTATTGGTCACAATTGAGCCAAAGGGCATCATATATATATTCAAATCATCAAAGGAATACAGAAAATTAACTATTATACTTCAGGCTTGAACTCAAAATAAAATAAACTTTCTAATAAAAAAAATAACTCAAATTCATTCCTATCAAACGTTCAAATCAAAATATATTAAATAGTATGATGAGATTGGCTACAAACTACTCATTATCCACAAATGCTCCAATGGTAATGCTTGTGGATACCTCTAGTTTGGAGATGTCAAAATAAAACATTATAATGTATGAGTATCAAAGTTATCAAGATTTTTTTCCTCAACTGCTGCAAAAGAAGTGCATGATCTATATACTTTGGTTAATTCAATTTATTTATATAGATGTTAATGATATGATCATAAACTGATAATGGCTCATGTATTCTGTAGTCGGCAACAGTTTTAAGTAACTTGCACGTTTTTTTTTTGGTTTGATGGTTTTGTGGGCCTCTCCGGATTGCATCCTTCTCATTTCATAGGAAACTTGGAGTCTTCTAGCAATGCACATAAATCAGAGTCTGTCGTATAAATTCTATTGTCAGAAAAAAAATTTATTTAAAAGAATAGTTAAGTTTATTCTGGTAGGAGCATCCAGTTATGATCCTCATTTTTACTGGTCATTCTTGTATTATTATTCTCTTACAAAATCGATACTAAATTTGCAATAATTTAAAGTGTTGACTAATCTCCGCGTTAGTGATGTACAGGTCCATCTTAGGCAACACACAAATGACTGACGTATTGTGTATATTTTTTGGGTTATTTTCGACCAGGTCAATGCAGTATTATTAATTTATTAATATCTAAAATTTATGTCAGAATATATTTTTATTTTAAAGAATAGATGAGTCTCTGGTAGGAGCATCCAGTTATGATCCGCATTTTGAAAGTAGACGAATACTAACTCTTGTATTATTCTATTATAGAATCTATATTGGTTTTTCAATGATTTAAAGTATTGAATAATCTCCTCGTTAGTGATGTACAGGTCCATCTTAGGCAACACACAAGTAAATGACGTATTGTGTATATTTTTTTGGGTTACTCTCCGCGAAACTTGTTATGAGACCACGTCAATGCATTATTATTAATTTATTAATATCTAAAATTTATTATCCATCTAAATACAGGATTTTATAAACTTTATATTAATATTAATTTATGTAATAATTATAAATAATTTAAATTTTAGATTTTTAATCCATGAATCCAATTTTGATATGCATCTAATAATATAATTTGATTGAAACGCGACTTTCTACAATTCTTTAATTTATTTAAATCAGTTTTATTTTTTTATGATGCATCGAAATGGAATAAAGATATTTATTTTTTATTTGAAATTTAATAATATTAATTATTGTTATGCAATGTATCAGATTATTCAAATGTGCGATACATTGTTAGAATGCATAAATAACTATTTGTTCGATGGATTATGAAGATCGAAAATACTTGGGAATGATATGTTAAATAATTTTGGATTAGAAGTCTTTCTACAATTCTTTAATTTATTTAAATCAGTTTTATTCTTTTATGATGCATCGTAATGGAATAAAGATATTTATTTTTTATTGGAAATTTAATAATATTGATGATTGTTATGCAATGTATCAGATTATTCAAACGTGCAATACATTGTTAGAATGCATAAATAACTATTTGTTCGATGGATTATGATGATCGAAAATATTTGGGAATGATATGTTAAATAATTTTGGATTAGAAGTCCAGCTATGACATTTACTTACCAAATTTGTTAACTGAGTCACTAAAACTTGTAATAAATCTACTTAATCTTCTATCGCCCACAGTATTTTTTTTTCAAATATTAATAATCTCTTAAAATATGCAGTAAGTCAACGATTTTTATCATTTCAATTTACGTCATTTGAATATTTTAAATAATAAATTTGCAAAAGGTTAGAAGTAAAATTTATTAATATTTTCTATAATTAAATTGAAATAAAAATTTTCTAATTAAAGTACAAATTCTTATTTTCAATGCACAAGAATTATTAAAAAAATATTAATAACAATAAATATTACGTCAATAAACTAATAACTGCATTTTTTCAAATTTTCTTGAACTAAACTGAAAAACTAGTATTTTATATATGATTTGTTGATTGGAAAAGAAAATTTAAAATTTGATTTTCTCACTTATACAATATTCTATTGCGTGTAATTATTTAATAAAATTTCCTTTTAATTAATGTGTTCTAAATATAGAGTTTTACATAAAAGAAAATTAATATTTATCATTATCGGCAATTGCATAAATTCTATTTTTCAAATCGTTATTTGCATAAACGGGAAAATGTAATTATATTGTGGTGCAGATTATGTGTACAACATTACACACAAAAAAACTGATATTTATTCAATGAATCTGACGTAGGAAATGCGACGAATCATAACATTATTTGCAATGCTCCGTCGTTTAATTCATAACTGTTTATAAATACATACATTATTTTACATAATCTTTAATGAAAAAAATAATTCTTGCCTTCATTATATCAGAAAAAATGTTAGTAATGTTAGAAATAATTTCAGAATTAAATTTTTTCTGAAAAAGGCATAATAATATATAAAAATTATAAAATATAAATATTGTGCTTGTAATGTTTTATTAGAAATGCATTAATTTCCTTGTTTTGATTGGTAAAGTGACGTTAGAAGATTACTATTTTTCTATGACCATAAAGATTCTCAACCTTAATTAACTGAAAAAGTTTTTACTCGTAATTATGGTGTATCTGTTACCTTCTTTGTAACTAAGATATGTTTCAATTCTCTGCAGATTTCTTAGAGATTTCAATTGAAATTGGTGTCCTCCCCATGGCCTCATTCGTATTTAGAGTAATGTAACTCAAGAGAACATTTCATTTAACTCCTAACATTTGTCTTTGCTTGAGCGGTATTTTTTCCCATTAAAAAGTCATGTTTTATCAACACACGAAATTTTTCCATTAGTTTGAAAATTATAAAAGTAATAAAACCACTGTCACTTGTTAACTAAACGTCAGATTGTCATGAAATGTTGACAGGAGTCGTCTGAAGGTTGGTACTCCTTAAAAATCATTTGCCAATAGAGGCGTCATCCTACGAACTTATTGAGTGAGGTGTTATATGAATCTTATGGGCTAAATTTGTTAAAATCACCGATTTTTATATTTTTCAATTGTAGAATTCGTTATATTGTATTTAAATTTCTTTTATAACTTACAATTTTTTAATTAATTTTTAATATTTTCAAAACAAACAAGAAATAATTGTTTTTTGTTACAATTTTTTAATTGATTTTTACATTTTCAAAAAAATAATAATTTTATAAAACGAAGTAGACAATATTCAAAATATTTATTACATAATGTTATTTTCTTCGCATTAAGGTAACAAGTGTGAATTGTATGCTAATAATTGATTGCCGTTTATGATTTTACCCTTTTTAACGTTAATGATCATAACAATCGGAAGAAAAATAGAAGAAGTATGATGAAATCGAGAATTGCGAAATGTTAAAGTAATATAAATGAATGGTAAATAACACATTCATTGAAGCATTTTATGATTCAATTAAAGATTTATCATAGAAAAAAATGTATTTCTTAAATCATACCGCAATTCATTATTTATTGCCACGTTTAACCATTGAAATAATGTTTTTTTTGCCCATTCAGAATTTAATGTTACCATTAGATGATCAACTATTAAAAAAGCGCATTGGGGAAGTTCTTAGAAAAACAATAAATATATGTTATTATATAATAAGTGCAGTTGCACAATGCATTGTAAATATGAGACATGGAAAGTAACGATCCATTTTAGAATGGGACAAATCCGTTGGATAAATGCGGCGTTTCGCTTTTCGAAATGGAAAAACTCGGCCACATTCTCTTCCACTTAATAACTGACTGCGAAATCTACTTACCATGTGCGCGGGTCGAAAGCCGTACGATGATGATGATAATGTTACCTACATATTTATTAATATTTTTTTTTTGCATTTGATCAAGAAAATATCTGTAATTTTCGCGTCAGGCCGAAAGCATTTTCAATTTATCCGTATGTTTTGGTTTCAGGCGAACTATTACAGAGCTACACAGTATTGCCGATTCCACGGTATGCATTTGGCCAGCATAAATTCGCAGGAGGAAAACGACAAACTCGAGAAATACATTAAGGACTTTGGTAATTATACTTTCTATTTGTTTATTGCTTATTATTAGACGTTATTATAATTTGTGATTTGGATAATATTTAATTAGTTACGTGTCTTTTTAAATTGTAGACATATTATTTCATTCATAGCTTTCATTTCCTATTTCAAAATAGAAATATCCTAAAATATAATTAATTATTTTATTACAAATCTATTGTAATATTTATAATTAAAATTAAAATTTTGCACACAAATCTGCCAAAAAATGAAAAGTAATCAAATATTGGACTAATGCATTTTTGGTTCTAAATTCATTCTAGTTTAATCCAATTTTGCTAATATAAAATAATATCATTGAAGTATTGTCTAGAATATTATTTTTATTCAAATATTATTAATAACTTTATTTTAATTGAATAATTTATGTTACTAATAAAATAATGTCTAATCTATAGAAAAAACCTAGGAACTAAAATTCTATTTGGAAAATAATATATGTTTGGTTTATGTTCGGGATCTAAATAATTTTCAATTTAGTCAATAATTAGTTATAAAATGTTCGGGAACCGAATTTGTTGAGAACATAGACGTTCGAAAACCATGTTTTTTTTATAATAATTTATAGGTGGACTAAATTAAATCTAATTAAAACCAATTTTTTAATTTAGTCAATAATTACTTATAAAATGTTCGGGAACCGAATTTGTTGAGAACATAGACGTTCGAGAAGTAAGATTCTTTTATAATAATTTATATTTGGACTAAATTAAATCTAATTAAAACCAATTTTCGAATTTAGTCAATAATTAGACATAAAATGTTTGGGAACCGAATTTGCTGAGAACATAGACAGACGTTCAAGAACTGAAGTTGTTACATAATAATTTCTAGATGGATTAAATTAAATCTAACTAAAACCGATTTTTTGAATTTGCTTAATAATTAGTTATAAAATGTTCGGGAACCGAATTTGCTGAGAATATAGACGTTCGAAAACCAAGGTTCTTTAATAATAATTTATAAGTGGACTAAATTAAATCTAATTAAAACCAATTTTCGAATTTAGTCAATAATTAGATATAAAATGTTTGGGAACCGAATTTGTTGAGAACATAGACGTATGAGAACCAATATTTTTTTATAATAATTTATATATGGACAAAATTAAATCTACTTAAAATTTTCCAATTGAGTCAATAATTTGGTGTAAAATAAAATAATTTAATTGTTGATTAGATTTTTATTAAGTAAAAATATTCAAAAAATATTATAAATTTTACTTTAAATGAATAAAGTTTTTAAGTACTAAAATAAAGGCATTTTGCATTTGTTCGGGAACCGAATTCGTCAAGAACTTAGATAATTCCACTATAATAATTTATATATCAATAAAATTCACTAGTTCTTTAATAAATAGAACTTATTTTTCTATTTTGGTTTATTAAAGTTATATAACTATGAATACTTCAAAAAATAAAACTGAATCAAACGAATTAATTTAAGTTTTGACGACTGTTGTTATATAATCTAAATCTGACTTTTTTTCTGTTATTTTTACGTAATTGTTCTCAACTAAGTAATACGAAGATTCTTATACATTTATATTTATTGGAAATAAGATGAAATTAAAGTATGATGTAAGTTATATTACTTGAGTAAAATGGAAAATGTTATTGTTCAAGAAATCTATGTTACAGGTAATTTAGGCGAAAGTGAAAATGAATTAAAATTACATGCAATAAGGAAATAACTCTTGAAAGTTAGTCCACGCTCTTTAAGGATGAACCTAATTTTTGATTTAGAATTAGAATGATTATATAATTATTATAAAGTAAGACCTGAATGATTGTTTATACTAATTCCAATTAATTAGTGATCATAAAAGTTTTTTTTACAATCAATTACTTTTTTTATAGTAGAGTAATTTTATATAATTAAGCATAAAGGAGTGATGATGGGAAAACAAGAATTCATTAGTTTAATGGACAAATAATCGCGTGGAAAGAAAGTCGCAGAAGAAGAATCATTTTACGAGGAAATAAAAACGTTGCATAAATTCCGGTTTTATTTTTGTTGCCGGGTCCAAGAGAAATTTTCAATTAATTACACTCCGGAGTCCTGATTGTGTCCGAGTTTTTATTTTCTCATTTCATTCGAGCTCCGTCAATATTGCTTTTTTTAGAAAGTACCAATAAATAACACCTGCCGAGATGCGTCCGAAAAATGCAAATCGTACCAACAAAATCTTTGATTCTTTTTGAGAAAGCGAGTTGATTCGGGCGTAGACAATTCGCGGATCACGGCTCTAATATCACGAAGATCTTAAGTGCCATTTCGACATTGTTGGTGGAGATGATCGAGTTCAAGAGTTGATTGAAGGTTGTACAGAAACGAGAGAAGCGTTTCAAGGTGTTGTTTGTATGTCGATAAATAGTATCCTCTTCTTTAAGGATAGTTAGGATTCTCTCGGAGAGAAGCCTTGAACTGGATCTAGGACGAAGTTATTCTGAATCTAATGTTTAATTTAAAAGTTTGAAGAAAGAAAAGAAATCCGTTCGGTCGCGCCTCTCTCCAATAAAATGATTGGAATACTTCGATGATTACCTTTAGACGCGGTAGCGTATGTAAACAGAATTATGTAACACATTTTATTCAAATCCACCGAGACGGCACAGCGCGAACTGTAAAATAAAAAAAATGATCGTGAATTTATTATTTCCACCTTTATATAAGTGCATGTGTACGCATAAACAAATGGAAAAGTATACAACTATGTGTTAATTTCTTGGTTTGGTTTATAGGTCTAGGCCACGAGCACTTCTGGACTTCCGGTACCGATTTGGCGCAGGAAGGTTCTTTCTTCTGGATGTCCACCGGCAGACCTATCACTTTCACCAATTGGAACGCCGGCGAACCAAATAATTTCCAATACGAGAACGGCGAGGAAGAGAATTGCATGGAGCTGTGGAATCGTGATGGAAAGGGCCTCAAATGGAACGACTCGCCCTGCTCGTTCGAGACCTACTTCGTGTGCGAAGCCCATGAGTCGTAGCGCAACAAAAACGAGCACTCACTTCATCATTACCACTCGACCAATTTAGATTATAACACAGAAACGATACTGCAGAATGACTTGGAATTTTCGCGATTAAATGAAAAGTGAGAATAGTTTATCAAAGAAGTAATAATAACATATACTTGTTAGATGTTAATATTTATTATTTAAGATATTTAAGTTTTCCTTTGACTGTTATACATATTCTGTTTCGACTCTTTTTTACATTTATATCTAACTGTATTATAATTTCATTTCCACGTCAATTCACGAAAAAAATAAAAGAAAATGTTAACAATGGAATCGAATCAGTGTAGAATGTATGTTTCTTATTGTTTATTTTTGAATGGAAATACTCTGTTGCTGTTGTAGTCATCAGCCAGTAAACTAGTTTAAGGCAAATATTGTATAAGCAATGTTATTATGTACATATTAGGATGTAAATTAATTGTGTAGGAAATATTTGTTACTTCTGCTAAACACCGTGAACAATAAAAAAATACTTTCTTGTTATTTACGCGTTTATTCTGGGTGAAACGCTTACGTAAACGTCGCGTGCGGAAAAGCGGCGATTTCCTGCTCGAAACCATTCGATCGCTTTAATGGTATTTATCTCTTTTTGAGTGTGCATATAAATAAAATTGCGAATCGCTTCATTTGGTAACAATCAAAAGAGAGTAGGTTGTACAACACGTTATTTATTTCACATTCAATATAATTAATTATCTTAGTCTACAATCCAAACGTTTGATGATATCATATCATTCTTCAGTTGATAATGATCATCTGCAAGTATTGGTTGTATCAAAATTACGCCCAAAAATTGAACAAAAGTTAGAAGTTAATCAAAATGTCGAAAATAGTCCTAGGTGCTTGAACAAATAGCATTATGAGAAAATCTTGGATTATTGCTACAGGATGGTCAAAATTTGGTTATGATGAATGGAAAGATCAACGTGAAAAAGGTTGTTGTTCTCCAGATGTCCAGGAGATCCAATACTCATGAAAAGTCTCATCAGGTATGATGTATGATGGAGATCTCCGTTGATTGTAAGGTAAAAATAAAAGTTTGTAGATATTGATGAAGATGAAAAACTGTGTAGATATTATAGATATTTTATGAAAGTACGTTGCAAGTACTTCAAAACTGTGGTTTAGTTAAATTAATGTTATACAAATGGAAAAAAGTAGAAGTATGAGGAATGTATGATCTAATAGACATTAAGATGGTAGGAATCATAAAAGAAAAAATAATCATTTTTTCCTGTAGTTCTTCTAGTTTGGGTTCCTATATGTATAAATTCCATCAAGTATTTATAATATTTTAAAAGGTACTTACTTTTTTTAGTATTAATCCAGCAAATGTCGAGAATTAAAAGATATTATGTAGTGCAATATGTTATTTATTTAATATGAAATTTGTTAATTAACATTGACTTGGTACAGATTCGCAGATGAAGTAGTTTTCGGTCCAGCACTTGTTGTCGTTGAATCCAATGGTATCACCTTCGTTCCTGAAAGCCATGCAATGCTCGGAGTAAGCAGCGTTGTTGGGTTGGTTAGGCAACCACTTGTCAACATTCATTGGCAATCCGGTGGACATCCAGAGGAAAGAATCTTCCTCGGATAAATCAGTAGCAGAAGTCCATACTTCAACTCCGCTTGTGAATTTAACTATTTAAAACAAAAATAAACAATTTATAACGATTACTTTTTTTAGGGAATTCAACTAAAAATTACCTGATTTCTTGATGAGCTCAACCAATTCCTCGAATTCCTCGTTGGAGTCGACGGTCACCAAACGCATGTTGATTTTTTGGCAGAACATGAAGGCGCTGTAGAAGTTAACCTAAATCACAATTATTTATCATCAAATAAGTTGATGAACTGATTAATAATAACTTACTTTAGCAAGGGTTTCGACATAATAAGTCTTGTTGTTGAAACGATGAAGAGAAGTTTGAATATCAGATGTTGGTGGGTAGCAGTAGATTGAGCCGACGCAAGCGGCCAAAACGAGGAGAGCCAACTTGCAGTTCATTTTGAGCTGTATTTTTTTTTAATATATAATTTAACTGTTGTATTTCATATTTTTTTCGGTTTATATACTCCTTTGGTGGTATCATATCTTTTGAAGGACCGAAAAAATCTTGATTTAGATTGCAGTATCTTAAGTGATTGTCCGACTAATTGCATTTAATTGTTGTTATGGGCTTTATCGTTCGCGCTTGATATACTTTATTGCTTAGTTGTTGCTTTGATTTCATTTTAATCAATATCTGGAACATATGTTTCATGTTTAAATTTATATTCACGAAAATAAAGCAATTGAAAATTATTATGGTTTCAATGAAATAATTGTTAATCATAGATTTAGTGAAATATGTAAAGTACAATAATTATTTATACATATTAATATTAGTTAAACGAATATTGGTAAGAATAAAAACATTTAATTTTGAAGACATTCAATGCATATAATAATATTTATAATAAAATTATATTCAAGCTAATTTGACTTATTTGATTTATTTCAAGTTTATTATCATTATTACAATAAAAATATAATTACTTTTCTATAATTAATGAGAAAAATGTCTATCAACACATTATATAACATATGTTGTTTTATCTGATTTTTGTTACATCATTTTCGAATTATTCATTCAAATTTTCTATTAAACAGCCTAAAATATTAAAAAAAAATGATGAGGTAGAAATAAAGTTCTGCTGATAAATTTAATTTATAGAAATAAACTAATTATTTATTAAAAACAATTAATCACAGTTTGTTAATCAACAATTAATGGAAAATGGCTACTCATTTCTTTTCTCTGGTATTTTTTTTAAATTTATTTTTTCATCTAATCATTATTAGTTATTTTACTAGTCATACTGATAGATACTGTTAAGTTCATCTTGTACATGATAATTCTACCGACAAAAAAAATACTAAATGTTTTTTGTAAAATCCAAAATATTTCATGCTTTATTATTTAAAAAAAAATATAAAATACTTTAAATAATTCATACTTCGCTTGTAAATCAGTTAGATAAGTTATTACAAACAATATATTAAAAGATTTTTAAATATAAACAGGAAATGAATATAACAAAAGATAATTTGAATTGAAAACTACATAAATATTGTAAATGTAAATCTATTTGTTTAGTTACAACGTGTGAACTGAAATATTGAAAACTGCTGATTATACTTTTCAGCATTTTAATTTTAGTAATATATTTAAAATATATAATATAAATCCGGTGGAAACAAGATTACGTCCATAAAAATAAGCAGATAATTAGATATAAGTGCTTATAAAATGATTTGCAGATTTGTATAATTGATAATCTTATCAATTAGGACTCCCATGGTGTATTTGTTTGTAAGTTAAAAATGAGTTTGTGATAAATACATTAAAAATATATACTGGAAAATTCGTTTCATTTACACTCCTATAACACGGTAGATAGGTAAAAAAAGTGTTATTTTGTATAAAGCCGTGTTATATAAAAAAAAACTA
Organism: Nicrophorus investigator; assembly: GCA_963457615.1. Classification (NCBI taxonomy): domain Eukaryota; kingdom Metazoa; phylum Arthropoda; class Insecta; order Coleoptera; family Silphidae; genus Nicrophorus; species Nicrophorus investigator. The sequence continues at coordinate 10,560,177 of OY735142.1, read as the reverse complement.
TATTTTTTAAATTATATAAGAAATTTCAATTTTCTTAAAAATCTATTTAATTTGTATTATGTAATATGGTCATAGTATGTTATTTAGATTTGTAAATATATAAATATTAGAAGTACTAGGGTTTTGTCAATTATTGAGTAAATTAAAATGTATTGCATCTTTTAGTATTTTCTGTAATTTTTAATATTTGTCTCCCATAATAAGTATTACATAAGTTAATGATACAAAGTAGATAAATTGCAGAATAATAGCAGATAAATGTATTATATGATAATTAGGATTTTAATTGAAGGTAAACGGTTAACCGGTATTGCCTGTCAATATATACCTAATCTAAAACCGGTAAATTTTTATTACAATTTTTTATTAGTATGTTATAAAGTAATCTAATACAATATAAATGTAAATAACAATAAGATTTATTTTTACTAGATAAAAGAATGATAAAATAATTCGTATGGATAAATTGGAACTAAAAACCTATTAGGGAGGTTTTGCTGTTGATATTCTTTCAGTTTTTGTAAATGAGTATCAGTGGTCTTCAGCTTTGTAGCCAATAGATTCGGATGATCCTTCAGTCGATGATGATGGTACTAACTTTTGCAATCTTTTCTTTAACGAAACAGTACCAGTGGATTGATGAATATAATCTTTATTGAAGAACCAAGAAACATTGGTTATTTACCTTAACATACTTGTGTTCCAGGATAATGTAAAAACATTCACTATTCGTATCATTAAATTGGAATAAAAAACGAGTAGGAAGGTTTTGCGTTTCTTCATCTTTTCAGACAGTTTTTGATGTTATTCAAGCTGCATAATTCTTTCAGTTTTCGCACATGACTATCAGTGTTCTTCAGCTTTCTAGCCAGTAGATTCGGATGATCCTTCAGTCAATGATGATATATGGTCCTGGCTCTTGTAATTTCTTTTTTAAAGAAACAATTGTCAGTGGATTGATGAATATAATCTTTATTGATGAACCAGAGGACATGGGTTATTTGCCTTATGGTTTTTATTTGAATCTGTATGATGTCTATGCTTGTGTTTCAGGAGTTGCAATGCTGGAATATATTTTTAGCAACAAATGTAATTTTTGTTGACCATCAAGTTGTATCGTTTCCTTTTATAAACGATATCTACATACAACGATATCTCAATACATTCCGAGTGGTTTAGCTTTATCTACTCGAGCTAGAATGCAACAGGTTGACAAGATTGACGACACATCATGAAAGATACATGGAATTTTGTTAGGCTTAATTCTCCATCTTTTCAGCCAGTGGTTGATGCTATTCAGGCTGCCTAATTCTTATGAGAAACCAAAAGTAATCATAATATTACAATAATATAATAATTAAGATTATAAGAAAAGTTAAGTAAAAAGTTTGATTGGAAACAATTAAATATCTTAGACTATTTTCTATATTATATGCAATTGATTATGATCATGTCCAGATGACATATTTTGTTATATTTATATCGAAGTACTTAGATTTGTAGCCAGACGTGCAAAAAATCAGCAAAGATGAACTCAACCATTCAAGTATTACTTAAATCCTTTAATCATCAACTTCTTTTTTTATTAACACAAATCATTGAGGTGTCGTAAATCATTTGATTTTTTTAAATATCGGTTACTATCTATGATTGATGGAAACTTTATATCCTTGAAATAAATTTGAAAAAAATATTTTTTCAGAAATGTTACGTAGATTTAATTTATTTTTCTATTTTTTCTATTGGATAAAAATATTTATAGTTTAGATATTATTGATTGTTTAATAGAGAAAATACGATAGTAAATGTATTATGATACTTAAGAATAATAAAAATAAGACATATTTTATTGTTTGAATGAAAGTGATTTGCACTTGAATATCATTGAACTTGTACTCAACTGACAATAAATAAAATCAGGTAGCGTATATGTAATCAGGAATCTGTAATCTGATAATGTTGGATCTCTAATCTTACAGTTCCCACACTCGAAGGGATTTCGTTCGAATTATCTTAATACCGAATTACGCGATTATACAGGAAATGTACAGTATATAAAGAAAGATTTCTCAATTTTGAATCAATACCAAAAATAAAGATGAACTGCAAACTCGCTCTTCTCGTGCTCGTCGCTTGCGTCGCTTCGACCCTTGCGGTCAGGCCAGAAAACAACCCAAGGATCGCTCCATTCTTGCACAAGATTGGCGAGAAATCCTACTACATCGAAGCTCATGCTAAGGTAAAACATAAAAAATATAAACCAAAGTTTTTTTATGAAATATAATTATTAATTGCAGGCTGGATTCTTCAACGCTTACATGTTCTGCCGCAAACACGGCATGGAACTTGTCACCGTCGAAACCAACGAGAAATTCGAAGTTTTGACTGAACTCATCAAGAATAACAGTAAGTTTTTTCTAAACTAATTAATTAGTTTATTAACTTATTTTATCTTTTAGTGAACTTCGCCAAGGGAGTTTCTGTCTGGACCGCCGGTAACGACAAAGCTAAGAACAAGAACTGGTCTTGGTTGTCCAACGGTGAACCCCTTTCCATCACCAGGTGGCTCCCAAGGCAACCCGACAACCTTGGTTTGGTTGAGCATTGCATTGCCTTCAGGAACGAAGGTGGAGCTATTGGATTCAACGATGCCAAGTGCTGGAACGAATTTAACTTCATCTGCCAGACCCTTGATGATACCTGCAACTAAATGTTTAAATATGATTAAATACTAGTAGTTTAGCAAATTATAAAAAAAAAATTTATTTTAAAATCCTTCATTCAAAGTATGTTAACAAGTAAAAACTAATAAAATATGGTTTCAAATTATTAATTTTGACTATACTCTTGCAGTATTTACAATATATTCATATATAAAATAAATGTAATATATGATATTATCAATAAAATCAATTTTTTACCATCTTCTTATACTTTTAATACAAATTGTAATATATAAAATAAAGAATTATTTGGATATTGTATTTAATATCTATGGTTATCAACTTTAAAATTAATACAATCATGTTTTCTTCTATATTATTTTTAATATACTTTAATTAAGGTGCTCGATTTTATACTTATCAATATTTATCTGAAAAAATGTTATGAAAACAATTTTAATTTTAATTTAATTAAATTTTATTAACTTCTATTGTATAGACGTAAAAATTAAGCTAGATTATTCAATGGTCCAGATTTGGATCTAAAACTAAGACAAATTACCTCAGCTGCATGCTATGTTCATATCTATTACCATTACCATGACAACATCAATTTTACCAAGAAAGAGTTAGTTAAGGGTAGAAAAAGATCATTAGGTTGAATCACTTAAACCTATTTGATATAGAGCTAACCAATACAAGCCACAATCGTTGAAGGCAGAAAAGGTTCAAACTATAAAACCTGACAAACACCTTAATTTGGGGGAAAGTCAATAGTTATGAATTATTTCAATTATTCTAATATAATTAATTATATTTCATATTTATAAATAATGGTTATTTTCTAACTAACTTAAAATATATAGTGTAACTATTATAATAAATATTATTGTTAGCTTAACTGAGTTTATTACATTGAGAACAAGCAATAATAAAATATCTGCATTAACATTTATAGTTTCAAAAATAATTCAACATTTTCTAAACCAATTTGTATAAAAACTGTAATATATTTTATCGTACTAATTTATTTATTTATTATAGTCTTATTGAAATTAAGATGAGAAGAATTTAAAAATTAATAATGAAAAACCAAATATAAAAGTAACGATGAGAAATTATGTGGAAGGCAGTCATAAATCATAAATTGCATTAAGTGTACTCATTTTTTTTTATAAACTTGGCTAATAAGCGATATAATAGAATTTCAAATTTAACTGATTTGTTTATTTTTTTGATTATTTAAATATTAAATTCTATTCAATGGTAATTAGGTTGTGTAAATGTAATTAGGATCTGATAATGTTAGATCTCTAATCTATTTAAGGGATTTTGCACGATTTATCTTAATACCTAGTTTAGAGATAATACAGGTCATTTTAGTATATAAGCACCGATTTCTCAATTGCAAATCAGTATCGAATACAAAGATGAACTGCAAACTCGCCCTTCTAGCCCTCGTCGCTTGTTTTGCTTCGACCCTTGCGGTCAAACCAGAAAACAACCCAAGGATCGCCCCATTCTTGCACAAGATTGGCGAAAAGTCCTACTACCTAGAAGCTCACGCTAAAGTAAGACATCTTAAATATTCTTTAATATTTCTTAATTGATTTTAATTGTAATTATAGGCTGGATTCTTCAACGCTTACATGTTCTGCCGCAAACACGGCATGGAACTTGTCACCGTTGAAACCAACGAGAAATTTGAAGTTTTGTCTAAACTTATCAAGGATAATAGTAAGTTGCAATTTTCATCATTTAATTTATATGTTTATCATCGTTTTATGTAAAATTTTAGTGAACTTCTCCAATGGCGTTTCTGTCTGGACCGCCGGTAACGACAAAGCTAAGGACAAGAACTGGTCCTGGTTGTCCAACGGAAAACCTCTTTCCATTACCAGGTGGCTCCCCAAGCAACCTGACAACCTTGGTTTCGTTGAGCACTGCATCGCTATCAGAAACGAGCGTGGATTTATTGGATTCAACGATGCCAAATGCTGGAACGAATTCAACTTCATCTGCCAAACTGTTGACAACACATGCAACTAAATTTGTAAAAAAAAGTGGTAAATAAAATTAGATTAGCATATAAACCTAGTATTATTTATACATAATTTATTTTTATAAATTACAATTAAAAGTAGAATAAGATAAATTATTTATTTTCTTTTTAATTTGATAACAAAGTCATCATGCACTTCATGTGTGAATGATGACAGAAAGGGAACATGTGTCCAGGACAGTATTATTCATTTTAACATTAGTGACTACGAGACTTTTATGGGACGCACGGAAAATAATTTAATTAAAATTAACCTCACCCTCATTAAGTATTTATTCATAAAAAAAATATTAATTAGAATACGAAAATACATATTTTGTTAAGTCTTCGACTTACCTAGTGTTTAGGGTCGACAATAACCTTAATACGCCCCTGCATGTATTATGATATTGACGTGTATCAATGTTAGTACATTTCGTGTCATTTCTCTAAATTGTAGATAAAGTTGTATATGTGATGTAAATAAAGTTGCATATACAAATTTGTTTTTAATCGTTATTTAATGTTACCAATATAATTACAAAATAAATAATTATGCATGTTATATTATTATTTATGAATTAAAACATATATAATAATTTAAAATATTTGAAGTATTTAATTATTTTTCCTTTCAAAATATGGTGGATGTGCCGGGTATAACTTAAAAATTTCTTGTTTAGGACAGCATGAAAATTACGTTTGTGATAACGGTCTAAAATTGCTAGTTTCTGTGTAAAAACTTCAATTTTCATAGAAACTTATGTTTACCTCGAAAAATGAAATGAAAAATATATAAATTATATAAAAAAAATCAATGATAAAATTAATGTTTTTCTTATTCCATTTCTTACATAAATCGTTATTTATATATTCGCTACGGGGATAACTATGGATAACTATGTATAGAAAGGTAGTCTAAAATAAAAATACAAGTTTACAAATATTTTTATTATATAATAATTTGCGAAACATATATTTTTTTAAATCCTAAACATTCAATAAAATTTCTTCCGTTGATTTAATAAAAATTGGACAAGTCTGGATAACCCTAATATATGTAATTCTCAAAAAGAATATAAATTATATAAAAAAAAATCTATTATATTTTTTTTTCTTATTCAATTTCTTACATAAATCTTTATTTAAATATTCGCTACGGAGTCCTCAAGTTGCGAGTTTGATGTAAAATAACTATGTATAAAATGGTAGTCTTAAATTTGAATATTAGTTCAAAAAATATTATTATTATATAATAATTGTCTAAATATAAACAACATACATTTTTTTTTAAATTCCCTACATCGAATAATATTTCTTCCGCCAATGCATGAAAAAAGAGGACAATTCTGGATAATCCTAGTATATATAATTTTGATACATATTATTTTCAATATAAAATACATAATAATATTATTATAATTAATAGTCTTTACTTAATATAAAATACATTTTGATAAATAATTAAATTATTTTTTTTATAGAAAGAATAAAAGTTTTCCAGTTAATTGAAAGTCATAATTTACGTTTTATGGATGAAAACATATATTACAAAATATTTTCTAAAAGTTCTAAATTCTAATAAATTCCTCTATGACAATAATACAAATGAAGGTTGAAGTCAAGTAGAATTCATAATAAAATTACAAAATTAATTTCAGTTTCATAGAGTTTAATTTAAATTTAGAATTTATTATGGTTTTTGAAGGTAATATTTAAGGCAAAAAGATTTATAAATTTTTTCTTCCTACACCTCTCTTTCAAAATATTTTTTTCATTAGATTGATTGTAATTTCGTATGTTAATTAAAAAAAATGTTCATTTCACGTTAATTTCTCGCGCCTCTGCAGGAAAATTCAGTTTCCAGTTTGGAAATACCGCTGATTTATGTTTAAAATATTATCATTATTTATAATATTAACTGCTTTGAAAAAATGCCGAACTAAAATATAGTTTGTTATTTTTATTAATCATATTTTCATTTTTAATTAAATTGTTATGATATAATTTCTTAAAATTCTTAAAATAATCAGTATTAAAAGGCAAATCAGTATTATAAGACAAAAAGACAAAAAAGTAGATTTGTGCCAAAAATACTTTAAAGTAAATCCGAACATAAATAATAATTATATTTATTGCAACAGATACAAAATTATATAACTAAAACTATATTTATGTAACAACATAAAATAAAATTATATTTTGCTTAATTTATTTCTATTTTGATTTAATTAAAAATATTAAAAGTATTATACATTATGCAAAATCAATAAAAAAATTTAATGAAATATGTATAAAAATAATTGTATTCCATGTATCCAATTTATTTCTATTTTGATTTAATTAAAAATATTAAAAGTATTATACATTATGCAAAATCAATAAAAAAATTTAATGAAATATGTATAAAAATAATTGTATTCCATGTATCCAATTTATTTCTATTTTGATTTAATTAAAAATATTAAAAGTATTATACATTATGCAAAATCAATAAAAAAATTTAATGAAATATGTATAAAAATAAATGTATTCCATGTATCCAAGCTAAGTGTAAAATATGATTATTTATTTTAAAAGCATAATAACATGAGACATATTTTTTTAATAAAACTGTATTCATATATTCAATTTATTTCATATTCAACTTTATATTAAAAAAATATTTTATGTTAATTATTGTTATGAATTTCAAAATTATTCAGATCGCATTTTTACAAATAGCAAATGTCGTGAGAGAAATATAAATTTTATTTTATTTTTATGAGATCGAAATGTTAATGTGTCGATATAAAAACAATGCGATCAATCGATCAAACACCGACGAAGATTCCTTTATAGAATAAATCGATTTTTCGCGGCATTTGTATCGGTCCGGGTTCAATGTCTAGTAAATTTTATTAACCTTGATATTTGAGATTGTACGTGTGTGTCTACCGGAGATTTAATTTTTTATTAGCGTTTGTTGCGGTTCTTGTTTGTTGTTGTTCTCGCTGCTTGTTTTGGACACGCCCTGGTGAATTATATAGGAACAACTTTTTGCGCTACCTTTAAAGACAACAAAGAATTTTAAACGAGTTCCTCGTCTGTAAAAAGAATCCTACACGATTGAATGAATAATGCGATTTCCTTGTTCAAGATACAAAAATCTAAATGGGAAACATAACTAATTGATTATTACAATTATATTACAAAAAAAATTGGTTTATTATTGCATTGTCTTTGATTCATTATTGAATAATAAATTATATAATATAAAAACTATATTATGTTATACATAAATAGTTGTATTTGTTGAAAGGTTTTATACCGAATTTGTCTACTAAAATTGATATTATATATTTATATATATAATTTCCTTATCCTTTTTCCATGTAAACTTTGCCTTGGGAATTATCTAAAACTTAACATCAATTTCCATTTCAACCATCTCAAATCCAAATTACTGATTTTCTGTAGTTTAGAAATATCCATCCAATGACAAACTTTGTCTATTTGGCGTCCAATCTTTGATTATGGTTTCCCTCTTCTTTCCTAGGCATTAGGCAACCTTTTTACTTAACAACTCTTGTAATGATTTCCTTTTTTCTAAAAGCTGGATAGAAATATTTCGTTTTTCCATAAATTTATTCCCAAAGAAACCAATCTCTTTCCTTTCCAAATTCTGTATCTCTTGTAATACAAATATTAATCCTAAATTTTCGATAAACACGATATTCTTATTGTGAATAAATATTTTATTGAATTACATATTGTCCTTTCTGGTCCAATACATTTTTCCATCTTTCTAGCAGTAGGATAATTCCAAACTTCCTTTTAAAAAGAAACTGCTCCAGGTGATTTTTCACCTCCGCATTTGAAGTGAAGGTTCTACCGTCTAAAAATTTTTGTAGTAACTGTAACAAATAATAATCAGAATGTGCCACTTCTGGATAATATGGTGGGTGTGGCAGTATATCTCATCCAAGCTGCAAAAGCTTATGGCGAGTTAAAAACTTGTATGAGGTCTCGCATTATCTTGGTGGAACACTACACCTTTTCTATTGATCAATTTTGGCCTTTTCTGTTTAAGTGTTTAAATTTGTCCAACTGATGACAGAACACTTCAGAATTGATCGTTGTCTGGTAGAAACTAAAAAAAAAACGATTCCTTTGAAATCCCACCAAACAGATAGCATTATCTTTTTTTGATGAATATTGGCTTTCGAAATGGTTTGATTTGGTTTATCTTTTTTACTCCATAATCTCTTGAGTTTAACATTTTTGTAGACAACACATTTCTAGTACCCAGTGATAATACGCTTCAATAATGGATCATTTTCTTGACGTTTGAGAAGCATATCACAGACGTCAACTAATATGTCGATATTTGAAATTAAACCTAGTCTTTTCAATTGATCATAAATGGTCGAATTCGATAAATTTAATATCTCAGCGATCTCACAAATTGTTATTTTTTCAGCTTCAACTAGTCTTCCAAAACTTGGTGTCTTTTCAACATCAAAATTCCCGGATCAAAATTTTGCAAACCAGTTTTGGCACTGGCGTTCTATTAATACATCTTTTCCAAACACATCGGATATTTTTTTCTTGCTTGAACAGATTTTATTTTTAGTTAGATCTAGTGTCGTACAATATATTTTACGATAAATGAAACGTATTATCATAAAAATTGATAGATTCTCTTTGGTAGATTTTAATAATTTTTGTATTAACAACTAAAATAATTATGTAAAAATAAATTTGAAAAAAACTTCTTTTTGAACAATATATTCTAAGAGGATTCTTTTTAGTATTATTTGTTGTTAAATAAAAAGGAGCTGAAAAACCTAATTAATTCTATTAATATGAAAATTTTAGTTTTCATGAAATGTTAATATTCTTTCTATTATCTAACATTTAAACTAAGTTTAAGTGCATTTTGAAAAGATTTTTATTAATTTCACATTGCTGAAAAATATTATTCATTAAATTTTTTATAACAAACTTTTTACTTTTCAAATAAAATAAAATAAATTTTTGTGCATTTCGTCGATAATGTTTTACGATCATATTATATTTTTTTTAAAACAGAAAATTTCCGGAAAGTAAATTGCAGTTTAATTAATCTTAATAATATGTAAAAAGTACTTTTTATATTTTTAAATGTTGCAATTATTTTTATATTTAAACCAAACGTTATTTCGTTACAAATTAACAGGTTTAACCTTTGCATGTTATTTTATTGCAAAAAATGAATGTCAGGAACAGGAACTAATCGAATTAATTTAGATTGCATTGATACTTTCGTAATTAATACAAAAAAATGCAATTTGATAGAAAATCGCCTTTATATATTTATTTTTTTAAATTCTCGTTACAGAAGTGTTACGAAATTCAAATCGTGCGTAATATTTAATTGCAGCTGAAGAAGTGGTAGCAGTGACCAAACGAAAATACAAATGCTTCGTTCTGCTTTCTATTGACCAAGCACGTCCTTCACCTTGCCCATAACGTTATTATTATTCTGTTACGGTAAAACTTCTATCGCATCATCATCTTCCAATGGCATCGGGTTATGCAACAGTATTACGGTTCTTGTCCTTTTGTTTCGCTTTATGCAATGATGATGATGAATGATTGAAGAACATTTGTAACAGAATAAATAAAACCGACGAAGCGCATTTCATAAATCGTTACGATTTTTTTATGCTCAACAATAAATATAGAATATTTTTGAATTTGTTAAAAATGTTTTACTTATTTAAAATATTCGCAGTCCCATTTTTTTGTTCTGTTTGCATAATTTGGAAATGAAATCATCTTCTTTTTTATATAATAATTTTATTCTACAGTTGTAGATTAATTTTTTATATTATAATATTTAATTTCATACTGATCTGATCTGTAACACAATAAATTAAATTCAACAAAATTTGTATTCAATAAAAAATGTAGAATGTTTGTTAATTTTTTTGTTACAAATGTTGTTCTTGTTTAAAATATTCATATACCAGATTTTTTTACTATTCGAATGTTTTAGAAATGAGATCATGAATCTTCTGATTTTTTTTATATTTTTGTTATAAAACATATAAATATTAAAATTTAAAAAATTGAATTAATAAAATGATTTTGTTGGCAGAAAAAAAATTGTAAAATGAAAATGTGAAACATTAGTAAAAGTTTGGAATAAATGTGTAAAAATAATTGAATAGATTTGAGATTATTTGAAATTTTAGTTAATGAAGGAATCTATATATTTTTGGGATGTAAAAAAGAATTAATAAATATATGAAAACTCTTATTATTTTTGTATAATTTTTATTGATTTTATTTTTGTATAGAATCGAAATAACAATTATTAAATTGTTATGTAAGTCTTAAGAATAATTTACGTTGTGGAAGTTTACCATTGTTGAGCGTAGGCGAGGTTGTGGGTGTAAGCTACTGGAGCAACGAAGTGCTGGTTGTAAGCTACCGGAGTGTAAGCCAAGTTGTGGGTGTAGGTCAAAGCTGGAGCAGCGTAGCTGTAGGTGTTGACGAGTGGAGTGTTGAGGACAGGAGTGTAGGCGACGTTGGTCTTGGATACTTCTTCGGTCTTGGGGGCTTCTGACTTCTCGGTCTCGTCCAATTCGATGTTCTTGGATTCGGTGACAGTTTCGATGTTTTCCTGGGAGTCTTCCTTCTCCTTGGATTCGTTTTCAGTTACGGTTTCCTTGGCCTCAGTGGTTACGGAGTCGGATTCGGGTTTGACAGCTTCGACGTTCAAGCCATGCAAGTACTGTACGTTTTGGGTGTAAGTTACTGGGAAGCCTTGAGCTGCGGCGTAGGTGCTTACAACTGGAGAGGTGTAAGCGTAAGCTGGAGCGGAGACAGCAACTGGAGCGGTGTAAGCAACAGATTTGATAAGAGGAGCGGAGACGGCGACAACTGGTTTGCTGTGGATGTCGGTCCTGGTTTGGTAGCTGGAAGAGGTTACTACTGGGGCGGAGTAAGCGGCGACGACTGGAGCAGAAGCGACGGTCTTGACGATCGGGGCGGCAGCAGCTACGACTGGGGTAGCTTCAGCTAATACGGCTTTTCCATGGAAGTCGGTTCTAGATTGGTAGCTGGAAGATGTGACCAATGGGGCAGAATAAGTAGCAACCAATGGGGCGGTAGCGACGGTCTTCAAAATTGGAGCGGTGTAAGCGCTCACCACCTGGGGCACGGTTTCGATGGCAACGTGTGGCTTAGCAAGAGCAGAGGCCAAAAGGGCAGACAACACCACCAGCTTGAACATGTTGAATGTTTAGTAGGTCTGTGTATACTATGTCCCTCGTTCATCCACCCTGCACTTTTATACTGGTGGCCCGGGCGTGGTCCCAATACGACCTCGAAGGACGACCACACGGCATATTTTAAAGTGACATTTAAAATTGAACAGTACGAACAAAAACGTTATAATGGTACCAAGAACGAATTTTCGAACATTTGCATTGCTAATTTCTTATTCTAACCGGGTGCCGTATTAAGTAATTATACATTATGCACAATAAAGCAAACAAATTATGAAACGCCAAAAACGAAACGAAAAGGAGCGCAGAGACTCCTTCGAATATGGCATGAATTTTAATGTACTAATGCAACTCCTCACAATTATTTATTTTTGTTCAAATTCTAGGTGACCCTAATACGTTACTATTTTTTTAATACAGACAAAATACAACCTTGCACATGCACATCGGTAATGAAATTATATTACCTCAGATTTTATAAGTGTTCAACATTAAAACTTGCTATTTTAATTATATGCCTTCAAGGAATACACGTTCTTCACGTTTAATTATAACAAACTTGTTGACTTATTTTAATTATGACTCAGACATTATCGTTAATTGCATTGAAACCTTATAGCAAAAAAATACATAATTATTATTCAAATAAAATTCAAGAATGTTAATTTATAGACAATTATGCAAATGTATTGATTTTAGTTATATATTTGTTAAATTATGATTTATTAATCATAAGTAATTTATAAAAATTCGATTCACAAAAATGTTCGATTTCCGAATGGATTTTCTAATAATTAATGGTATTAGACAACCAAATTATTTTATTTATAATATTATATTTACATTGTGTCAAATGTCATTTTATTAGTGTCAGGACAATCAAAAGCAATTAGTATAATGAATATTGAACTTATAAACACCTGAAAATTAAGAGAATTAAAAATAATAAATTTTTTCAACAATAATAATAATGTTACAAATCTTATTATGGACATTGCAACATTGTTGTTTCATTACAAAATACACATGTTTTACAAATATGGACAATACTATAATAAAAAAATATCTTAATACATCTTAAGTGCTTTTTACATATTAAACTGAAAACTTAATATACAATTACATTTTTTTTATAACGATGTTTTTAAATAAATTTAAATGTTATTTCATCCAGATAATTATAGAAACATATAGATCACAGTTAATTTTGGTAATACATGAATACTTTCCTAGTAATGTTCTTACAATAATATCAAAAATAATAAATAAAAACTTAGTATTTTTATCGTGAAATTCTTATAAATAATAGATATTGATGTTTCAGTTAAATGTTAGTTTTAATATGAAATTTAATTAAAAAATGTTAATAATAATATTTATTATAATAGTCACAGCAAACAATCAATTAATAATGGAAACATGTAATTATAATAACAATAAAAAGGACTTTTCAACTAAAAAATATTATTTTTACAATTAAAATTTATCCACTATTTTTAACTAAATAAAATAAGTACATATAGTATTGATTACAACTACATTTCAATAGAATAATGTAAATGTACTACAAAATATAAAATTTTAATTGCAATGTTTGCAGGAGTGCTGAATGAGTTATAGTCATATCACTTTATAATCAATTATTTTTAAAATATTTCAGTTTATGTTTTGATATTTTTATGTTACAATAAATACAATAATTATTATTGCTTATAAAAAAAATAATATTCTATTTTTACTTATAGAAAATACACCAAATACAGAAAAAAATATCATTGATTCAAAAACTCTTAATTTATATGAAGGTTTTATTTAAACATTTTGTGTTAACCTAAAATTGGGTTAAAAAAAATTACAACTATAAATTATATATGAATTTTATTAAAAATATGATTTAATGTAATTTGGATAAGATTTGTGAAATTTATAACTAAAAACTATTTTAAATTTTAATGTAATTTCTATCATTATTAATATATTAACTTTCAATTGAATTAAAGATTTTATTCATTAAGATAGTAATATGAGAATACAAAAAAGTAGTTTATTGTTGAGATAAAAAATTACATTATAGTAACTTTCGTCGTGTATCTCAGATTCTATTGTATTTAAAATTAATAACAAATGGTTGATTCATTAGAAAAAAATATGAGTTTAATATTGTGAGGTCTCAGAAAAGGTGTGTTTTAGTGTTAGGGATAAATAAACTAAATTATTTCTTTCATAGTATCACATTTATTTTATATTCATTATGGCTTTTCTCATTTTACATTCGATTTTTTTGTCTTGTATAATTTAATTGATTGAGTATTATTTTTTTTTGTTGAAAAGTCAAACTTATTTAGTAGACGATGCTTCCATGGATGCCATGGACTCCATGAACTCCATGGACTCCGTAGGTCAAAGCTGGGGCAGCTACAACAGCGGCTCCATGAGCGGCAACAATTGGGGCAGAGTAAGCGGAGACAACTGGAGCAGCGTAAGCCGATACAATTGGAGCGGTGTGGACGACTGGAGCGGTCAAAGCGGCGCTATGGACGACGCTGCTGCTGTGATGGCTGACGGAAGTTGGTACGCTTCCAACGACAGCAGCGCTGTAAGCCAGAGGAGCTGTGTAGAGACCTGGAGCGGCGGCGACGACGGCCAGAAGAGCGGACAACACCACCAATTTGAACATCTTTGCAGTTGATTTAGTAGGTCTGTGTTGGTCGACTGAATGAGTTGACTGTTGATTTCTTCGGCGTCGGTCGCCTAATTTATACTCGCGCTGCGTAAGAGAACCTTGCCCATTCCTCCAAAGAAAAAAAAGAAGAGGAAGAAAAAAATACCAAGGCTGTTGTCTCTCGAGGTAGCCGCTACGTTTTTCTCTTCCTCTTACCGTTTCAAGAAGTCAAAATGTGGCTCACCCTACGCAACTTAAAAATACAATTTAAATAAATTAGATACGTATTTCTGTTATTTATCAACCGTGACCGGAGCATTCCTTTTTGCGTATTGCAGTCACGCATCATTTCATATTACATATCCCAAATTTATTGAATTGGTCATTATTTTAACCAGATCCTTTACATAACTTTCAATTAGTGGCTCACTTTACTCACCTCAACTCCTATTATATTTATTGAAATAAGTACGCATTAAGTAACTGATTTTTTTTTTAAAGAATCATTCGTGCGTTTCGATATTTTCAATCCAACATATGTTCCGTCCAATCATTACAATTACAACGCAACATACATAAAATTTAAAAAAATAGTCTTATTGAATTTAATTTCCATTAATAAGAACTATTTTTACTGTATTTATAAAATTGATAAAATTATTTTTTTGTTAAAAAACACGCAAATTCTTCATTAAGTATTATTGAATCAGTAATAACAATGTTTGTATATACAAATTATGAGTTTAATTAATTAATATTATTGCAGTTATTAATTTTTAATAATATAATTGAAAATGTAACATGTAACTAATTGAAAATATTACATGTAAATAATTATTATTCAAAAAAAATAATTTATTGATCAATAAATAAATAACATTTAGAAACATTACATATAATTATCTGTGGATTTCAACATATTTAATTATAAATAATATATTATAATAAAGTAGTTAACAAAATTATTAATTTTATATATAATTAATGTTGATTTCTTATCCAAATAATTATTTTCTTTATTTTAATCTTATAAATAATTCGTATTTAATATATCTAGATTGTCGTATATTACTTATGATTAATATTAATTAGTTGATTTACATGATTACAAAACCCAATTATAAGTGATCATAAGTTTGTTTTTAATTAGAATTGATTTGTAATAAAAATTGGAAAAATAATAAAAGTATTGTAAAAATATTGTAAGATAAATAAAATCTGATTAAACAAATTTTATATAATCATCTATAATCTAAATCAATGTGATACTTTAATGCGTAAAAACTAAATAATTAAATATTTGTGTAATCGTTTATGGAAATTAGTTTATTTAAATTTTTATTATTCATGTGTTTATTGTTTACACAAAAAAATTAATCTAATTTACATAGTAATTTAGTAAAGTTTAGGAGTGTGCTAATAATAATTTGACTTCCGTTTACTATGAAATTACACAATAGATTCAAGGTTTTTTTATTATTATATGTTATATAATTATAATGAACATATTTTTATTTATACGCATTTAGTTAAAAGAAAATATTCAAAACTTAAATTATTAAAAATATATTTAGATAAATAGATAAAGATTTAGATATATCCAGAAGTAAATAATAATAACAACATTTTGAGTATTCTGTTATAGAATTTGAAAAAAGGTAGAGAATTCATAAAATATAGAACTTTTCGTTGTATAATTTATTAACTAATAATAAATATTATTTTCAATTATTTTGTTATATTTAAATAAATTATTTAATTATTGTAAATGCTTTAAATGTAATAATTTGGATATACGAAATAATACAAAACTTTCAATTAATTCATTTTATTTAGTGTTTTCAGGATTATAGTTCAAATAATTAGTAGACAACAGTCCCGTAAATTCCATGAACACCAACAGCTGTAGCAGTTACAACTGGAGCAGAGTGAGCGGAAACTACTGGAGTGGAGTAAGCAGAGACAACTGGAGCGGTATGGAAAACTGGAGCAGTTAAAGCTGCGCTGTGGACGACGCTGCTGCTGTGATGGCTGACGGAAGTTGGTACGCTTTCAACTTCAGCAGCTAACGGAGTGGCGTGAAGTCCTGGACCAGCGGCAACGACAGCCAAAAGAGCGGATAATACCACAAATTTAAACATATTTAGTGGTTGTTTGATGTTGTGTTTCGAGAGATCGAAAGAAGTTGAATGATAAATTGTTATTCTTTGAGAGCTTATTTATATTCGTAGAGTATTGGAGACTGGAATTATTTAAAGTTAATTTGGTAATCATATTGATTTATATGTAGCTTCAAAGAAATATACTTACGAAAGTTTTTATATTATAATTTAATGTGATGTAGAAAACTGGATTTTGGGTCCGGTTATATTTAAATCCATTAAACTGCATTGAATAATAATATTAGACTATAATTTAAATTCTAAAAGTAATTTTAACGAAGTTGTATTTTTATTCTAATAATTAAGAAATCTATTATTCTCGTTTTTTTATTGTAATAAACTGTTTTGAAACTTTATTACAAAATCTATGTTTTATTTTTAATATTTTTCTTAATTTCAATTTTACACCAACGATTACATAAACTTTGATTGAAATAAACGGAATTAATTGAGTATAATTAAATACCATTAACTTTGTAATCATTTTTTGCTAATTTAATTATTTCTGAATTTTGTATTTTTTTAATATTAAATAATATTTTTCCACCGTCGTAATATTAAAGTAAAATAAAAAACAATGCTTATTATCTAATTATTATGAACACTTACAATTATTTTTATATTTGTATGCATTCTTTTCTTATTTTGTTGTTGTATTTTGTGTAATTATTGCAATAAATATTATTAAAAAATTTGTATAACTTATTATTGAAATAAATTTTAAATATTTGGATAGAAATACTGCTGTTTATAGTCCAAAGGAATGTATGTTATATTTATATTCGTAGAATATTGGAGACTGGAATTATTTAAAGTAAATTTGGTTTTATTTTTAATTTTATAGAAATTCACTTACGATTTTTACATATCTGTTTATAATTAAATTTATTGTAGAAAACTTTTGAAACCTGATATTTTAGGTCCGGTTTTTTAATTCCATTAAACTGCATTGAATAATGATAGACGAAGTTATATAGTGATTTACATAATTAATTATTCCATAATCTTAGTGCATTATTCTTGGTTTTTGATTGTAAAATTATGCAGTTTCCACACTTTTTTTTATTGTAATTAAATAAAATTTTAAATAATAAAATAAATTCGTTTATCATACTTTTTTCTATATTTTTATAATATATTTTTTTCTATATTTTTATAATATATTTTTTATGTTTGTATTTTTTTTCTTATTTTTATTATTTTTCATTCTCTATCAATTTTTAAATCAAATCAAAAAGTATCAATTTTTCCACATGTGTTTTATTTTTTACACAAGAAATAATATTGTAATGTAATCTACAAACAACAAATTTTTAGATAAAACATTATTTATATAAAACAATGCTAATTTTATATTTTATACTAATAATAATTTGAATTTATTAAATTAGTAAATACATAATGTATAAACTTGTATTTAAGTAAACTTAATTAATTGAGTTTGATAAAATATTAATATTCGAGTAATTAATGTATTTTTTGCAGAGTTAATTGTTTCTGAATCTTATAATATTCATGTTATATAATAATAAGTACTTCTTCTGATCTTGTAATAGTCAATAGCTATACGAGAGTAAATCTCTTTGTTATGAATACTTATTTACATTATTAAATTATTTGTTATGAAAGTAACTTTTATATAATAATACAATTAAATTGGACTGAAAGAAGGCGATTTATAACACTTTATAATCAAATATACAATTATCTTTGATAGAATTAAACATAAAACATTAATTATTATTAATTGGTTACGAATGATATAATTTTATTGTAAATAAATAAGAAGTAATGTTATCTAATCATTTTATTTTAGCAAATTATATACAAATCAATTTAGTAAACGAAAGTTCCGTGAATTCCATGAGCTGGAGCTGCTACAACTGGAGCACTGTGAGCAGCTACTACTGGAGTAGAGTAAGCAGAAACTACTGGAGCGGAGTAAGCAACTGGAGCGGTGTAAGCCGATACAACTGGAGCGGTGTGGACAACTGGAGCGGTCAAAGCGGCACTGTGGACGACGCTGCTGCTTTGATGGCTGACGGAAGTTGGTACGCTTCCAACAACAGCAGCATTGTAAGCCAGAGGAGCTGTGTAGAGACCTGGAGCGGCGGCAACGACGGCCAAGAAAGCGGAGAGTACAACTAATTTAAACATATTTAGTGTTTGTTTGGTGGTGTGTTTCGAGTCAACGAAAGAAGTAGAATGATAAATTGTTGTTCTTTGCGAGCTTATTTATATTCGTAGACAGGACAACATTGGCATTTTTAAGCAATCTCTTTTTTTAGGTGTTTTCAATGTTATTGGTGCAACATTTTAAGGACTATTAGCACATTATTATATTTGATGCAAACTGAATTTGAAACTAGTTTTAATCATAAACATGTTTCTACCATCGATATTACACAATCTATTATACACGTGAGCTTTACATAATTTATATTTTTATCTCATTTTGGTAAAGGAAAATATTTTAATATAAGGATATTTTCTTCTATGTATCATTTGAATATTAGAACAAATATAAAATTTCAAAAATTACGAAACTTTTCCTATTATATTTTAGTACAAGACATATATGATAACTGTTTTAAAATTTATATTTAACAGTTTTAAAATTAAGTATATAATATAAGAAATTTTATAAACTATAATTTATGAAAAAATTTTTTTAGAAAGTCTCAAATTTAATTATATACATAATAAGTTCTCAAATAGGATTTTCTTAACAAAAATCAAAATTATTCATACATTTAACAATAAACTTTGCTTAAATTATGACAAAGCCTGTATTGAAATATATTTACAATATAATATTTTGCATTTTAAAGATAATAATCAAATTAAAATTAATATGAATAAATAAGTAATTATAAAACTGAAGTTTTCCATTTATTTTAATATTATTTTTAATAATTAGGAATAATTAATTAAATAATAATATTTACGAGTATTAATGAAGTGATTTCTTAGTTATTATATTTTAGAGAATTAAATTATTAAATTATATGAAAAATTTTATTTACTAAACATTGATCTACATATAATACTTAGAACTATAAAAAATGTTTATAATATACGTCTCGGAACAAAAATATTTAAAAAAGATCAATAGTTTTTGAAGATTACTGAAACTTATTTTTAATCTCAAATCAAAATGTAATTCTTTGGAAGAAGTTGTTATATATGAATTATTAGTATTAATTAAGGGATTTTTATAAGAATTTTTTAGTCATTGCTTATAATATAGGTTTATATAATCATTTAAATTAAAATCAAATAAAAGTGTTTTTAAATAATCATTTATTTTGCATATTCATCATAAGGTCATCAACAAATTTAATACACGACAGTTCCATGGAATCCAAGTGGGGCAGTATGAGCAGCAACAACTGGAGCAGAGTAAGCGGAAACTACTGGTGCAGAGTAAGCAGAAACAACTGGAGCAGAGTAAGCCGATACAACTGGAGAGGTGTGGACGACTGGAGCGGTCAAAGCTGCGCTGTGGACGACGCTGCTGCTGTGATGGCTGACGGAAGTTGGTACGCTTCCAACTACAGCAGCATTGTAAGCCAGAGGTGCTGTGTAGAGACCTGGAGCGGCGGCAACGACGGCCAGAAGAGCAGATTATACAACAAATTTGAACATATTGATATTGGCTTGTGTTGTCTGTGTGGACTGAACTAAGCGACTGATATATTCGAGTTCTTCGCGAGCTTATTTATATTCTTCAAGTGGACAAGAACATTGGTATTGTATTACATCACTTTTGCAATCATTCATTCATTTATAAATTATATATGTACATACTTTATTGTAACGTGTTATTGATTTTAATTGACGACAATATTTTTTTTAGTTTACCCTAAAATCATGCTTCTAGAAATATTGACTATTATTATTTCTGAATGCCGTTTCTGGAAGATTTTAAATACAAAGTACAACTTCAAAAAAACTCAATCACTGATTAAATACATGTTAAATTCTTTAAAAAGTTTAAATAGCAAATTAAGTATAAAAATATAAGACTAATTAAATGTAATGTAATTAAAGATTAAAATATTTATTTATTACAAAAAAAATAAAATTGTTATCGTTTCTTACGTAGCAAATATATAAGGAATTATCTCGAATTATTTGAAATCCGACTAATCGAGAACTTCAATAAATAAGGATATATTTAGAAATTTTCTAACTGGACTAAAGTTAATTTGGATTAATTGAAGCGGCACTATCCAAAGTATTGCTATATTTACAAATTAATTGAAATAAATTACATTTTATTTACGTTTTAGTTTTATTACATAATCACTGAATATGTCAATTAATGAAAATCTAAATAAAAATCCTGTATAATTTGTCTATTTAAATATGTCTATTAATTTAATTGAATAATTATGGATAAAAATTAATTGTAATTAAGATTAAGACTTGTATATATATTCTGTGGATTTTTTAAATTATAATAATTTTAATACATTGAAGGTAAGTAAAAATAATTGTATTTAAGCATAAAAAGTATTTATTTTAATTTTCTGTTTGCAACATATTTAATATAATTTAATAGACGACAGTTCCGTAAAGACCGTGGACACCAACAGCTGGAGGAGCTACAATTTTGTGCTTTGAACTTAATTTGAAAATATTTGATGTAATTCTATAAAATTTATATTTGTATACTTTTTAGAAAAAAAATAAATTTGAAATAAAATTCACCAATATAAAAACAACTAACAAACAATTATGATTGGCAAATGAGTATTCAAAAACACAATGATAATAATTAAAAGATAATCACATAAATTTAATTTATCAATAAAAGATTTTTCAGCTAAAATTGGAATATTGTATATTATTTACTCAATAAAAATAATAAATAAATTAAATAAGACTTTGTAATAATTGATTCTATTTATTACTTTAATTTAATTGTATCAATATATTTCTGTATACATTATTAATGTAACTATTAAAACAAATATTATCATTATTTTTAAAATAATGAATGCAAATTCCAAAAAATGATAGAACAAATATTTATAAAAATCGATAAATTGGTAATCCATACATTTAAGGGCGAATCATAAATAAATCAATACCAATTTCATTTAAAAATAAGTTCAGTGTAAAATATTTATTAAATTTGTTTGAATTTATAATTATATTATTTTCAATCAAACATGTAATGTTTCCAATGTATATTTTAATATTTTAAAAAAATGATGTTAATATTAGTATCAATATTTCATAATTTAATTTTTACTTCTCATTTTTATAAAAGTAATAATTAAAATATCTAATGTTCATTAATCAAAAAATATTACAAAGTTAGACATAAATAAATAGTTATGTTTTAAGACACTGTCAATTTTATGATTGATATCATATTAAATTTAAATCAAATAATATTTGTTATAGAATCTTTATAAAAATTTTATATTTAAATGATTTGGTAGTGGGATATATTTTACAAATAAATATATAAAGAAAACAAAAAAAATGGTGTCAAAAAATGTAATTGTATTTTATTAGATCGTCATTCAAGTTTAGTAGACAACAGCTCCATGGAGACCATGGTAACCATGGACACCTACAATTGGGGCAGAGTGGGCAGCTACAACTGGAGCAGAGTAAGCGGAAACAACTGGTGCAGAGTAAGCGGAGACAACTGGAGAAGAGTAAGCCGATAAAACTGGAGCGGTGTGGACAACTGGAGCGGTCAAAGCTGCGCTGTGGACGACACTGCTGCTTTGGTGGCTGACGGAAGTTGGTACGCTTCCAACAACAGCAGCGCTGTAAGCCAGAGGAGCGGTGTAGAGACCTGGAGCGGCGGCAACGACGGCCAGAAGAGCGGACAACACCACCAATTTGAACATGTTGATTTGTTTGAGGTCTGTGTTGTCTGTGTCGACTAAACAAGGTGACTGATAAATTCGAAGTCTTCACACGCCTATTTATACTTGCCAAGAGCACGAAACATTGACATTGTTTTGCGTCACATATGCAATCTCTTCACGCGACCAAAATGTAAACTACTTTTTCATTCCAAAATTTCACAATGCATTTTCCCAATCTAATATATATTAAATTTGTTTAATAGACTAAAATTATATATCATCCTTAAATTATAATTATACTTAATTATAACGCATTACATTTTTTATTATATTTTTTAAGTACTACATATTTTGAAATTTAAATAAATAATCTGGTTATAAACATATAAAATTACAAATATGTAATAATATTCAAAATAAAACTAATATGTTTCATCAATTAAATTTATTTAGCATTAAATGCTCTATTTTTTGTTAACTTATTTGCTTTTATTTAATGTGTGTCAAGATTAATAAAACTTTTTATTGGTAAATTTTATTTGAAATTTAATTTTCTTCTAAAAAGTACACAAATCCAAATGTTATAGAATTACACAATTACATCAATATTTTTATAATTTTGGTGTCTGCATTCAAATTTAATTTTTCTTTTTATAATAAAGTATTCAATATTTTTGTTTGTTAATGTTTAGCTTCAAAAAATAGAGAATTTTTAGCGTCTCATATAATTATTATTTTGATAATAACCTCTTTTTTTCTTTCAAAAAATTGAAGCCTATTATTTACCAAAATGTAAATTATGACTACTTAACGCTGATAATGGAATTACAAATTTTCAAAAGTGTAATTAATATCTTTTATACTTATAATACAGAATCTAGAATAAACGTTTAATAATTATGATATCTAGAATTAAATAATTTACTTAACAATAATTATATTTATTGCAACAGTCACATCAATAGATTAAAACAAAACATATTCAAATAAGAATAGTGATATTTAAGTCTTTTCACATAATTAACATATTATATAAATTTATAAATTACATTATTTAAAAATATATATTTTTTATTGGAAAAAAATATGTAATTTTATAAAAAGGGACAGGTGATTGAAGATACTAAAAAAAAGTATTGACAAAGGCATTTTTGAATTTTTAATATTTTATTTCTGTTTTTTTATTCATTTTAATTTAGTAGACAACGGTTCCATGGATACCGTGGTATCCGATAGCTGGGGCAGCTACAACTGGAGCAGAGTAAGCGGAAACTACTGGAGTGGAGTAAGCAGAGACGATTGGAGCAGAGTAAGCCGATAAAACTGGAGCGGTGTGGACAACTGGAGCGGTCAAAGCTGCGCTGTGGACGACGCTACTGCTTTGATGGCTGACGGAAGTTGGTACGCTTCCAACGACAGCAGCGCTGTAAGCCAGAGGAGCTGTGTAGAGACCTGGAGCGGCGGCGACGACGGCCAGAAGAGCAGATAACACCACCAATTTGAACATTTTGAATTGTTTGAGGTCTGTGTTGTCTGTGTCGACTAAACAAGGTGACTGATAAACTCTCATTATTCGCCAACTTATTTATACTCACGACATGCTCGAAACTTTGACATTATTTACGTAATTCGTTTACCTTGCGCACCCAAAATATAATTTCATTATTATATCATTTCAATTCGTAAACTTATGATGCATATTATTATTCAATACACATTGTGTCTGTTTCGGTTCTACATTTGATTAACACAATCTATACTTTTAAAATCATTTTTATATAAAAAAATTGTTAAACCGTATAGTTTGCAAACCTTAAAATTATTGCTGTATAATTAAAGCTTAAATACTTGTGTCTTTATTATCAATAATTTTTGAATTAAAATTAATTATGTTGCATTTTTATTAAAATTGTTGAAATCATTTCAATAAAATTGATTTATTCAATTTATTTTATTGGTTTCTTTATTGATATTAATAATAATATTTTTTATAACAAATACGTATTAGAAAATAAAATATAGAAATTTTTTTAAACCATTATACTAATAATAAAACAAAAATATATAAACGGTTACAAAGAGACTTAAAAACTATTAACCGCCTTTTGTATGAACTTTACTACTCTTACAAAGGGCTTATTGACAATATTTTATAATAATAGTACATAATGTTTACGTAATTTCATGTTTAATACTTAGTTTAAATGCAAATATAATTTGATATAAGAAGCAGAAACAACAAAAAAGTTATAAAGATTACTAGTTATTGTTTCAGTTACTTTTCATCCATAATTCTGGAATATATATGAATTTTATGAATATATTTAAAAAAAAGTGTTAAAATTCTATTAAGAAATGTTAAAATAAATTGCTATTAAATCAATTGAAATTATTATCTTCTGTAAAATAAATAATATATTAAAATTTATGTAACGAAGTATATGACGTAAAATATCTAAATCCTGTTTGAAATAATTAAAGTTTACTTTTAAAGAAAATATTTTTTGCAGAAGTTAAGACTACTGTAGTATATATTTGTTTAAAATGTATATTTACTTATTTATTTTGTATGGCATATTAATAAGGAAATAGGGTTTAATAATATAATAAATCTTAATATTTTATAATTTTTATTTATTAAATGCGACAGTCAATTTTGTTTAGTAGACAACAGCTCCGTGAAGACCGTGGTAACCATGGATACCGACAGCTGGGGCGGCTACGATTGGTGCAGCATGGGCAGCTACAACTGGAGTAGAGTAAGCGGAAACTACTGGTGCGGAGTATGCGGAAAGAACTGGAGCAGAGTAAGCCGATACTACTGGAGCGGTGTGCAAAACTGGGGCGGTCAAAGCTGCGCTGTGGACGACGCTGCTGCTTTGATGGCTGACGGAAGTTGGTACGCTTCCAACGACAGCAGCGCTGTAAGCCAGAGGAGCGGTGTAGAGACCTGGAGCGGCGGCTACAACGGCCAGAAGAGCGGACAACACCACCAATTTGAACATTTTGTATTGTTTGAGGTCTGTGTTGTCTGTGTCGACTAAACAAGGTGACTGATAAACTCGAAGTCTTCATACGTGTATTTATACTACTCGCATGGTGCAGAACGCATTGACATTGATATGCGTCATACGTGCATTCTCTTTAAGCGCCGAAATTATAAGGACAATATTCTTTCCTTATTTAACAACGTGTTACTCTTATTTCTTTCAATTTACAACACTTATTTTTATTTCTCAATGTTCATATCAAATTGCCTTATTTTTAATGAGAACTTTGCTGCAGTTAAATTTTATTTTATTTATATTATGGTATTTTTTTTGGCCTATCGATCAGAGAAATAAATCCATCTATTAATTATTGAACTAATTTATGATTAGTTTCTTACTAAAATGAAAAATTTGATTTCAATAATTTAAAAAGTTAATTAACAGTACCTTCAGATTCAATACTTTTTATAATCTACATCTACTGGGATTATAAGGAAATTAATATTAAAAGAAATTGAAGTTAAAATTTAAATAAATTGCAGACTATTCTAAGTATTTTCAATTGGTATTGGTATAAAATTCTCCAAACTGACATATTTTTAACCTAATATTATATTTGTTTTAGAACGATTCTCAAATTATGGATTTGTAATAAAATTATAAGATTTAACAGAGCATAAATTTTGTGCACAAAATAAATAATTTGAATAAAAATAATAATCTTTATTGGACAGAAACACAAAAAAATAAATAAAAATCCCTTAAACGTATGTCAAAAGACAAAAATGTTTCTTACTTATCCAAATTTTGTATTCCTCGAAATCCTGATCCCAAGTACAGGTATCCCGCTTGTACCCTTTTTCAATTTTTGACGTTTTTTTGTTAATTATTGTACTATTTATTTTTATTTTTACTGTTATACTGTTATCCAAATACTATTAATTACCCGGGCAGAAAGACCTAGGTCGATAGCCCTTTGGCTAGGTATATTTATAATACAGAATGCATTTTTTGGTTGTATTATATATAGATTTTTTTTATTGCAATTATTGTTAAATTAATTTATTTCTTAATTATTTTTGTTTTTCAGAGTTATATTTCTTTTCCTAGTTTTATTTTTTTCTTTGTATTATACTGGCCAATAAATGATGTTATTATTATATAAATAAAAATAAAGAAATAATTATAACAAAATAAATTAATTTCAACTAAATAAAAAAAACATAAATAGTACATCTCACCTTAGTCTTACCGCCTGTGAATATTAATTCTAATAGCAAAAAATAATGTATTTATGAACAAAATAATCTTTATTATTATGTAGCATAACTGAAATGAAGGATAATTAGATTTGGGGAAGATATTTGAATTTCTGGGGATGCAGAATCAAAAATTTGATTATAAAAATAAAATATAATTAAACAATGTTTTATTTTCAATAATACTTTTTATTTACATTTTATCGTTACAAAAGTCACTTGATTTAATAGACAACAGCTCCATGAAGACCGTGGTAACCATGGACACCGACAGTATGAGCAGCTACAACTGGAGCAGAGTATGCGGATACTACTGGAGCGGAGTAAGCAGAGACGATTGGAGCAGAGTAAGCCGATACAACTGGAGCGGTGTGGACAACTGGGGCGGTCAATGCGGCGCTGTGGACGACGCTGCTGCTTTGATGGCTGACGGAAGTTGGTACGCTTCCAACAACAGCAGCGCTGTAAGCCAGAGGAGCGGTGTAGAGACCTGGAGCAGCGGCGACGACGGCCAGAAGAGCGGACAACACCACCAATTTGAACATGTTGATTTGTTTGAGGTCTGTGTTGTCTGTGTCGACTAAACAAGGTGACTGATAAATTCATGGACTTTGCGAGCGTTTTTATATTGGCTTACTAAAGCTTTGACATTGATATACGTCACATATGCATTCTCTTTAGTATCAAATTTCAAAGTTGAAGTTCAGTTTTCGTTATTTTTTAATTCTTATTATTTTAAATTACTTATTTTATTTTACATTCAAACAAATTAATCTAATCAATTTTAAAGTCAAGTAAAAAAGTTCATCATTAAAAATATTGACCAAAAATATTATAACTTCTAGTTATAGCAATTATAAGACATAGATAAATTATGATTAAAAATGTATAAATGAATTAGCATAATTAAATATAATAAATAATTAATCAAAATGTAACAATTCCTGTTGCTTTTAAGAATAAAATCATTTTCATTAATTCAAATATGTGTTCATACAAAATAATATAAACTATACTACTATTCAGCTTTACATAATCAGACTTTATGCAGAAAACAGTGTCAAAACAAGAAAAGTAAAGATTATTAGTCAAGAAGATAACTATTGATTATATAAATTTTAATTGATTTATTTGTAAAGAAATTATAGATAGTCATTTAAAATTAAAATCTCATTAATTTAAAGCACAACTTGTAATATAAGAAAATTGAAATAATTTCAAGCTAATCCCAATATTATTTATAAATTATATTGCTTTTAATAATCTTGAAAATGTAAAAAATTACTATATACAATAAATTATATTTTGTAGTTTACTTATTATCTAATCATTTAATTAATAAATCAATAATATAAATTAGTTGGCCATTGAAAATATAAACATAAAATACATCAAAAAGAAATACAAAAAAATATATAATTTGAAAACTAAGAAATAACTGTAAATATTTGATTAATAAATACAAATTATTATTGAAAATAGTTAAATAAAAAAATAAACAACATTCCCTTATAATTTTATCTATATAGTATTTTTATATTTTACTTTAATTTTTACTTATATATTACTTTGGTAACATGTTGATTGTCAAAGGTTTCAGGATTGGCAAGAAATAAAAACTTATGTAAGTTTACTTAAATTATTAAAGATTGAATATTGCTTTAATTGTTTTCTTTCTAAGAATTAAATTTATAAATGGCGGTAAATATAGATATTTTATAAAAAAGGAATAATAAAAAGAAGTTAATTGTTTATACATTTTTATTTTATATCAAGAAATCAACATTATTTAATAGACTACAGCTCCGTGAAGACCGTGGTAACCATGGACACCGACAGTTGGGGTAGCTACAATTGGGGCGGCATGAGCAGCCAAAATTGGAGCAGAGTAAGCGGAAACTACTGGAGCGGAGTAAGCAGAGACGACTGGAGCAGAGTAAGCCGATACAACTGGAGCGGTGTGAACAATTGGGGCGGTCAAAGCGGCGCTGTGGACGACGCTGCTGCTTTGATGGCTGACGGAAGTTGGTACGCTTCCAACGACAGCAGCGCTGTAAGCTACTGGAGAGGTGTAGAGACCTGGAGCGGCGGCAACGACGGCCAGAAGAGCAGATAACACCACCAATTTGAACATTTTGATTTGTTTGAGGTCTGTGTTGTCTGTGTCGACTAAACAATGTGACTGATAAATTCATAGACTTTGCAGACGTTTTTATACTCGCTTACTAAAGCTTGACATTGATATACGTCACATATGCATTCTCTTTAGTATCAAATTTCAAAAGTGAAATTTCTTATTTGTTCTTATTTTAAATTACTTATTTTATATTATATCCAACACAAATCACTAATCCATTTTAAACTAAGCAAAAAAATACTTCTGAAACACATTCATCACAAATGTTAGAAATTCTAATTATAATATATTTTAACAGTAGTTATAATAATAAGTGCAAGAAAGATTGTAATTATATAGTATAAATTAATTAACACAATTAATATACTTTTTTTACAAAATTAACGAATTCCTCTTTCTATTCTATTCTTTAAAAAAATAATTCTACAAAAATATAACTCGTATTCCAAACTAAATATAAATAAACTAAATATACTAACTAACTATGTTACTAATATTCTTACAAAATATGTTGTCTATTAAAGACTTTAAGATTTAGATAACCAGACATATAAGTAATGACAGAGACAAACAGTTAAAGGTGGAGAATATTATCTAATCAATAAGAAATTTGGTCGTAATAATTTATCATAATTCATAATCTAATTTATTAGTAGATAAAGTATATCTTATAGCAATAGAGTTTCAAATACGAAAATTGAAACAAATTAAATCTAGTTTCAATTTTATTTAAATATTTTGATTTATTTTTTATATTATAATAAATACTTTTTTTATTATTATTTATTAAAGTTTATTTAATATTTTATACTTTAAAAAATCGATATGTTTTATTACTTACACACAATATTTTTGAATTTTAGTTTAATTTTGTCTCTATCGAAATGTTTTTAATTTTATTCAAATGTATGATTATTATTTCCATAATTGTTAAATGCTTTCATAATAATTTTTTAAACTCAGAAATATTAATGTGTTTTTCTAAGATTATTTACAAAAAAAGAAATATTTATGTTTTCATATAATAATAACTATAAAAATTGAGGAAAGGCAGAAACACTTTGATCGATAGTAAACATTGAAGTCAACTAATATGCATAAATAAGAAAATAATAAAAAAATGTAATTGTTTAAGTATTTTTATTTTATAATCAGGACATTGTTTAATAGACTACAGCTCCATGAAGACCGTGGTAACCATGGACACCGACAGTATGAGCAGCTACAACTGGAGCAGAGTAAGCGGAAACTACTGGAGCGGAGTAAGCAGAGACGATTGGAGCAGAGTAAGCCGATACAACTGGAGCGGTGTGGACAACTGGAGCGGTCAAAGCGGCACTGTGGACGACGCTGCTGCTTTGGTGGCTGACGGAAGTTGGTACGCTTCCAACGACAGCAGCACTGTAAGCCAGAGGAGCTGTGTAAAGACCTGGAGCGGCGGCAACGACGGCCAGAAGAGCAGATAACACCACCAATTTGAACATTTTGTATTGTTTGAGGTCTGTGTTGTCTGTATCGACTAAACAAGGTGACTGATACTTAAGAAATCTTTGCTTTCGTATTTATAGTCTTCTGGCTTTGTACGCAAATCAATGTCAATGCGTCATATGTGCATTCACTTTAAATCCCAAATTGTAGGTTATTCTTTAATTAAATTTTATGTACATTTTATAATATTAATCGATTATAAAGAATACTTTAATTATATTTCTAATTTTAATAAAATATTTTGTTTAATTTTATTTGAAATTGAAGTACATATGAAATAAATATATATTTTGTAAATAATTTCCTTCTATCCTTTTAGTCAGGATAAAAATTGAATAGAATAAATATTATTATACTATTTGAAAGTAAATTATTTTTGTGGTTAATCGATTAATCGTTAATGTTTTTAATTGTATAGTTTTAAGTGAATCTATAATTTTTGTTGATTTTTCGTTCAATTAAAATATATTTACGATTGATTGGGATTAGGTTTTTAATGGTACAAAAAAAGTCAAGGTTATTTTTGTTCTGACATAGACAAGTTGTTTATTATATGTAAATTCAGGTTTCTATTGCATATTGTTGTTATACATTTAGATACAGATCAGAAAATGGCTTTTAGTAATATCCGTGTCCGCCCAAACTAGAACCACCCAAACCACCCAAAGACGATCCTCCTAAAGAAGATCCTCCAAAGCCGGAGCCTCCATAAGAGCCTCCTAAGGAAGATCCTCCCAAAGATGATCCTCCCAAAGAAGATCCTCCTAAACCAGAGCTTCCTAATAACGATGCACCATGACCGGCGATGACACCTCCACCATAGGATGAGGCAATCAGAGGTGTAGACACGGCGTAGCTGCTGCTGCTTTGACGGCTAACGGATGATGGAACACCGATTCCTCCAGTGCTGTAGCCCAGAGAAGAAGATAGATATCCAGGAGAAGCGGTAGCCACGGCCACGACAACGAAGAATACCAATAACTTGAACATTTCTGTGCTGTACTGCTTTGCTCTGGTAGTCTGAATCAATGAGATGACTGATGCCAATCGTTTGATTGACACCCTATTTATAGTGAATAGATATACGAAATCAGATTTTTATTTTACGCCTGTATTGCATTCACATTGCAATTCGATCGCCACCATTGCAAAATTATGAGGTAATGTAATATAAGTACTATAATTCATACATGTAATAAAAAAATAAGATACTTTACATATTTTTGTAATGTCTTTATTTCGATCGTATTATATTTTCCATATATATCTTCTTCTCTAAATAATATCATAATTGATATATTAAATAAATAATTGTTTATATTTGCCAATCTTTATTATCCATTAACATTTTTTATATATTGAATAATTTTATATAATTTGTAAGATCTTTTCAAAATCTGGAGTAGAAACATTTAAATATATAAAATTAAAAAAAATTAAAAATAATATCTTTAGCATAGTATAATTCAACATTAATCTTGTAACAAAATTAATTAATCATATGAGTGTGAGGATTTTAAACGCAGTTACATATGTAGTACCATTTTACATCAAAATATAATTTTAAAAAATAGACTATAAATGTAGTATTAATGAACATTTATCATTACATAATCTCTAATATATAAGACAGAGTAAAATTTACTTTATATGTTGTACTTAAATAAAATTAAAATTATTATATAAATTATATACGTATATACTTCAAATTACATTTATTTCACTGATAGTTAAAGGTTTAAAATTAAAATGTAACTATTATAATTGGTATTGAATTTAAATCAATATAATGAATATTATATGCAACAATATTGTACTTTATTCTTAGTATATTTTAAAATTCCGCAATTTTTAAATACTTTTGATTTTAGTCTATCTAAAACATCCATGTTTACAAGCAGAATTTTGGTTTCACAAAAGAAATTTTAAATATAATAGATTTAGTTTTCGAACAAGTTTGTTCTCAATTCAGTTTTCAACCGAATATAAGTAGACAGTGGATATGTATATTTAGTTTATAATTAAATTAAATAATATTTCATATACATAAATTGATATAAATAAGTGCATAGATTTCTTCAGTCATTTAATATTAATGTAATGTTGTTCCAATTTTAATGGCAGATTTATTATAGTTTCCATTTAGAGATTTACGTAGGTCTTTCGAAGACATTACCCTAATAATATTTCATATTTCGAAAAGACGACTAACAAACAAAGTATTTTTGACCTATAATTATTATTTTTATTGAAAATACTAATAATTTTTATAAAATAAGAATACAATATTTAAACAACATGATAGCTGATGGAATAAATGGGTTTGACTATTTAAAAAAAAAAAAATTAGTATTATATAAAATGTATTTGGGTGAAAATAGCCGAATAGTTAATGTCAGCTTTCTCGCGAATTATGAGTTAAGGTTCAAATCCTAACTATGTCAGGCTCTTTGAGAGTTCCTTTTAATGCTTAAAGTACTAGGGCTGACGTTAATCATAAATAGGGAAATCCATAGGGAAAGTTTATCAATTTCATCAGCCATAAGATTTACTTAATGTTCATAAGAATAAATTTTAAATAAATACTATACGACATAAAAAAATGTCCTATGCGGATTATTTATAATAAATAATAATATTTGTATATATGAAGGATAATAGGTGGATTAAATAATTAAATAAAAGGTATTGCATTTTAAACATCACATTTATTGTTACAGTTGTAGCTTTACTATTGCATTGAATCCTTGTTTTTTTCTTCTTGTATCGTTTATTTTAGTTGGGGGGAAATGAGAAAGTCATCGTCTAATAGAGAACGCCATGGCCGTGTCCGCCGAGAAGAGGTCCGGCCAAAAGGGATCCAGCATGACCTCCCAAAATTGAACCTCCATGACCTCCAAGAAGAGATCCTCCGAGCAGAGATCCTCCGTTACCAGCGAGAAGTGGAACGGTGTAAGAGTTAACAATAGGTGCTGGCAGTGGGGCAGCGGCGACGACGGGGGCGGCTTGGACAATCGGAGCAACAGGAGCGACGGCGGCGGCAAGGGCAGCGCTGTGGACTATGCTGCTGCTCTGATGGCTGACGGAGGTAGGTACACTGCCAACTATGGCGGTGTTGTAAGCCAAAGGGGCTGACAGGAGACCTGGGGCTGCGGCAGCGACGGCCAGAACAGCGAACAACACCACTAATTTGAACATCTTGGTATCTTGGTTTGGTATTTGTGTTGACTGAACAAGTTGACTGATAATTCTCTCGCATTCAGCCACAGTATTTATACAACGAAATGTTGAAAGAAATCATTGATATCTAACGATATATCTTGCAGATATCAAATATCTCTGTATACTAATGTAATAAATATGCTGAAAAAAAAAACTATTTTTTAATTAATACTTACATTTCTTTAGATTACATAACTTTGCTTCAATATTATTGATAAAAGAAAAGTGTATTGTAAATCGAAAAGAAAATGATCAAATTATTTATATTTTTTTATATTGCTGTACTTTCAGAATAAAATAAAAATTTCATTACTTGAATAAAAATAACTGTTGAATAGAAGATTAACAAGTAAAGTTTATCTTAAATAATTAAAATAAAAAATAGTAAGTAAATTTCGGAAATAATTTAAATCTGTTAAGCGTAATATTTAAATAAAATATATTTTTCACACCAGGACAAAAAAAAATATATAAGGAAAAAAGTATTTAATTAGATACAAAATTAATTAAATCTATAAATTCCTTACTTTATTGTCAAGAATGCAATTACCGATGTTTTCCGATAAGTTATTTTTAATTTTATATAGCATGTACATTACTAAAATAATTGCAAAGAACATGCATTTGTGAATTCAATAAAATGTGGAGGATAATCGTGGCACAGGATAATTAATCGTGCTAAGATGTATACTATATATCCTTGCATAAGGTTATCTTTAATAAAATTTAATAAAGTTTCGAACTAATGATTCAGTTAATTAATAATTTTTTTATTTAATATGAAATAAGGGTTCTGATTTAATAAAAATATAATTTATGTTTTTTTGTATCAATTATTTTTTTTAAATAGATAAAAGGTAGAATAGTTTTGCTAAATATAGACCATTAGTTTCGTTTTCATAATAAACACTTTTTTATAATATTTGAAAATAATGATCGATCAGGATTTAAAAAGAGCAGGACCCACCACAGTATACGTTACGTAATTAGTTTGTATTTATATATTAATGGTAATAATCTACAGGAAATATTTATCCAATTAATGTCAAACGTCATTAAATTTTGCTTAATGTTCCACATGATAAATTACAAATGAAATGAAATTCTATAATAAAATAAACTGCAATATACAAATTTAATCTGCATTACATATGCTTTAGTTCTGCAACAATGATTTCAATATAAAAATGTTTTCAACATAATTTTATTTATACCAATAATGTTTTTATATAATTTTAAATGAAATTAAATAAATGTTTACAAGAACAAACATTTTAAGGTATTTATGAATTCATATAAACAGAATATAGATAAGCAAAACCGCATAATTGCCGCTCTAAATATAATATTAATATGGAAATGAAGAAATAAATTTGTATAAAGATGTGGTGGATTTAACATTGAATAGGCATTTTTTAAATCTAAAATTAAAATAATTTGTGTGCCCTAAGAACCAATTAAAATAAGTAATAATAGGGAGTCTCAATTCTTGAATGGCTGCATATAGATTATCGTGGGCCCATTTTAAAATTTGAGGTCCCATTGATTTCTAAGCCTGTAATAAGCAAAAATAATAAACATAATATTAACATGGAAATAAAGAAATAAATATGTAAAAAGGCAGTGGCCAGACCCAGGTGTTTTTGACACCTAAAATTTAATTATTTTGTGTGCGCTAAGAACCAGTTAAAATAAATGTGAATATAACAGTGAGTATCAGTTCTTGAAAAACCGTGTTTAGATTGACGTGGGTCCATTTTAAGATTTGAGGTTCCAATGATTTCGGAGGCTTCAGATGTGTGCTCTGTACGCCTTTGATAAGCAAAATGTAATTACATAAGTCTACATACTAAGGATTATAGACCGCAGTATTACCGTCTTAAACATAATATTAACATGGAAATGAAGAAATGAATATGTATAAAGGTGGTGGCGGATTTAACACTTGAGAGGCCCAGGAATTTTTAATTCTAAATTATAAAAGATCCAGCTAAAATACATGATGACGGTGAGTATCAGTTCTTGAAGAGCCGCATTTAGATTGTCGTGGGTCCACTTTAAGATTTGAGGTCCCAATCATTTTTGAGACTCCAAATGTGTACTTCCTACGCCTGTGATAAGCAAAATATATTGCATATCTACATAAGTCTACATACCAAGGATTATTGGCAGCAGTATTACCGACTTAAACATAATATTAACATGGAAATGAAGAAATAAATATGTATAAAGGAATTGGCGGATTTAACACTTGAGAGGCATAGGTATTTATGAAATCTAAAATTTAAAAGATCCAGTTAAAATATATGATGATGGGGAATATCATTTCTTTAAGGGCCGCATTTAGTTTGTCGTGGGTCCATTTTATGATTTGAGGTCCCAATAATTGCAGAGGCTTACTTTCTACGCTTGTGATAAGCAAAATGTATTTCATATCTACATAAGTCTACATACCAAGGATTATTGAAAGCAGTATTAAGGCCCTATACATAATATTAACATAGAAATGAAGAAATAAATTTGTATAAAGGCAGCGGCCGAATGAAAACTTGAAAGGCCCAGATATTTTTTAAAACTAAAATTTAAAAGATCCATCTAAAATACAAGATAACAGGAAGTATCAGTTTTTGAAGGACCTCATTTAGATTGTCGTGGGTTCTGGGTATATTTTAAGATTGGGACCTCAAAATCAAAAACATGAAAATACTTCAAAATGTTAAAAACAATGATAAAAACTAAAGTATTATGAAAGATGTCTACAAATTATAATCGTAAAAGTTTATGTAAATTTGTATAAGTTTTTATTAATAAATGATATATGATTATTCAATTTCTCTTGATTTATTTTTGCATACGCCCATGGTTTTGTGCAGCAAAACAAGAAATCAATTGAAAGTTAGAGTAGAAAATATTGCTCGACATAAATCTTTCGCTAATAAATATTGAAATTATTATAATAATAGATTTATTGAAAATATTATTAATATTTCGTTCGTATATAACAATGATAAATGTTCACTAGAATTATCCAAAACGGTGGCTTATGTGAATAATGACATCCTGAACGAAAATCGTTGCGAAAGATACGTGTGTTCTGTGTTTTAAGGCGATTGCAATTCGAAATATGCTTAAGTGGGTTAAGAGCAGTTCTCACTCGTTTTCCCTTTTTTATATTTAAGGCGCCACATGAACCGGAACAATTTGATACATTTCATACATGTCGTTACTCCATATTACATGGAGATTGCACAATGCTTAGTGTAGGTACACGCTCACACAAAATTTTATCTCATAAATCTACATCAGCATAAGAAAATAGGATTCAATTTAACCCATTGTCAGTTAGAAAGGGATACTTGGGAATATTGATTAAAAAAAATAGTGCATGAAACAGTATCCAAATTTGCGCAACACGTGCTAATAACCGCAAAGTGAGCATTAATAAATATCGCGTATCGCTCGAAGTGCATGAAACTGTATATGGGTTATGTGCAATGAGGAAACGTTGCTGTGGGATTTCGATCGAAGAAAAAATAAAAGATTGGTCTGCTTGCAAATCGACAATTCATCAATTGTCGGGCGACAATCGAGGTGTTAAGTAAAAGGTCTCGTCGCAAGGTCTTCGCGAACCTTCCGTGGAGTTTAATTTCTTCATTTCTGTACTTTAAAATCGACCTGATCTGACATTGAAATTGCATTGTGTATAAGACGATTAGCGATTCCATTTCTGTTTCGGTTTCTTAACACACGCGATGACAATGAACTACTTACGAAGACTCAAAATTCAGTGAAATTAATTGCCGACAGTCGCATTATATGTATGCAAGTCGTCCTTTACGAAGCACGACGCAAAACATGAGCCGCTATTACGCAACGGACATCTTACTAAATAGCTGAAATTGTGGATTATGATGGATGTAAACTTATGTACACAATGTAATTATTGTGTTTCTATACTTATATGGACACGTAAACGGAAAACAACAATAAAAGATATTATCTATCCTTATGGAAATTTACATTTTTACAGAACGCCAAATCTGGTAACTTAAATATGCAATTACATAAGATACAATTATAAAACATATTCCAGTTTTCACAAAGAATCCACTGTTTAGTTTTAATATAATAATTAAATTTATTTCAGAAATCTATAAACATGTTTATGTCGTAACAATTTTATTTATAATCTATTGAATACGTAAATTAAAATAAATTTTATGCATAACTTTCCGTAACACAAACAATTATTTATTAAATTATGGAAAAGTACTACCAACATATTTAACAGAAAATTGTATATATAATGGTTGCTGTCATTTTTTAACAAAATGAGAAAACAATTATATAATTAACCATTGGATCGTGTACAATAGATGGTTGAGAAACCAATACATTTTGTAATAATTATAATTATTTTTAATTTTTTATTAAATATATTTTTATTTAGAAAATTTTATATAAAAATGTAACTAATTGTAATTGTAACAGTTTTTTTGGCTAAAATACTTTGGTCTAAGCGTTACTCAACTTATATTGGTGCCGTAAATTTGTAATGACAGCTGTCATTTTATAACAAAATGTTAAAACAATTATATAGTGAACCATTGGATCATAGTACAATTACAAACAAATATGTTGGATAGAGTAAAAAAATGGTTGAGAAACGTTAGTTTAAAAAACTACATGTTGTAATTATTATTTTTGGTTTTCTATTAAAAATATTTTTCTTTAGAAAATTTAACAAAAAATTGTAACTGTTTTTTCGGCTGAAATACTTTGGTCTAAAATAGCGTTACTCAACCTATATAAGTTGCGTTAAATTTGTAATGACAGCTGTCATTTTATGACAAAATGTCAAAACAATTATATAATGAACCATTGGATTATAGTACAATTACAAACAAATATGTTGGATTGAGTAAAACAAATGGTTGAGAAACGTTAGTTTAAAGAACTACATGTTGTAATAATTATTTTTGGTTTTCTATTAAATATATTTTTCTGTAGAAAATTTAACAAAAAATTGTAACTGTTTTTTCGGCTGAAATACTTTGGTCTAAAGTAGCGTTACTCAACCTATATAAGTTGCGTTAAATTTGTAATGACAGCTGTCATTTTATGACATGACAAAATGTCAAAACAATTATATAATGAATAACTGGATTGCATACAATTACAAACATGTTGCTTGAGAAACATTGGATTAAAGGATCAATACATTTTGTAATAATTATAATTATTTTTAGTTTTTTATATATTTTTGTTTAAAAAAAAAAATTACAATAAAATGTAACTAATTGTAATTGTAACTGTTTTTTCGGCTGAAATATTTTATTCTAAAGTTGCGTTACTCAACCTATATCGGTGCTTTAAATGTGACAGCTGTCATTTTGTGACAAAATGTCAAAACAATTGTATAATGAACCGTTAGATCACAGTACAATTATAAACAAATATGTTGGGTCATGTGAAAAAATTGTTTAGAAAGGTTGGTTTAAAGGACGCAACATTTTGTAATAATTATAATTATTTTTGTTTGTTTATGACTTTAAAGATGTAATTTATTAGATTTTTTAATATTGCAATAACTAATTTTTCTTATAAATTGTTCTATATTTATATAATACATATTATTATGTAATTAAGGACATTGAATGTCCACTACATCAGCGATATAAAATACAGTAGTATTATAAAACAAAATCATTATGAGTCCTGTGCAAATCCTGATGCAACAATATGACATAACATCACACAACAACAACAACAAAAAAAATCAGATCACATTTATAATGTACAAGTAAACGCATGTATCAAAAACAATAATACAGATTATGCAAGGAAACAAATAAAGTTAATAAAAATAAATGCGCGAATGTTGCAAAGAGTCGCAGCCGTGTTTTCACGTATATTTATGTGAGCAAATTGCATAATGCAGATGTGAAACAAACTGGACGAATTATATCGACAGAAATTAAAGTACGCGCAGATGACTAGTCGATTTTCTCTTCCATGTACGGAATACGAAATGCTGTATTTGTTTTTATATATTGTTTGGATTTTTGTTTGTTTCTCTGTCTGTTTATTTGTTTATTTTCGGTACGCAAAACTGTTACATTTAAACCTAAATATTTATATTTTTTATGTCGAATGCATAACAATCGGATTTACGTAAGTTTGCGATGAATATACAGAATAAAATCATACAATTCCTTAAGCTTACATAATAGTTCTGATTTTTGGGACAGTATCTGTATTATGCCATGCACATTTCTTCGATTGTTGTTGTAATGTTTTATTAAAAATACTAAAATTATTGAAAATATTACAAAATTATTTTATACTATAATAAAAATAGTTTATTTTAATTAAATTAATACAGATTCTCAATAGTCCGGTTTGAATTTTTTTTAGAAGAATTATATTTAAAATAAGCCAAATTTAAATAAAATATAAAAAAAATAATATTTTTAGTTCCTGAATTAGTTTAGTATCAAACAGTTCGGGATATTGGCATAAATTATAAATATAAAATAAATTAATTATATATTTTGTGTTTGATAATTTCTATTATATTAATAATAAATTTATTTTGGAAATGTTACTTTTTTATTTATCTATCCGGCTTTAGAAGATATATGTTCAGAAAGTAAACAAACCTGTTTGAAACAGGCCGATTATCATGCTCCAAATGTTATTGGACTTAATTTATTAGTATAATGTAGCTTTTTTGTAACACGATTTGCACAAACGTGTTTTGCTTACTATATTCGCAATGACTCACAAATAGATCTATGTCCTGTTCCCGCATAAGTGAATTTATTTACATATAATATATTGAAATCGAAATTGTTGTTTGCTCATAATGAAAATGTTGTAAACAAAACAACTCTCAATATTTTTTGACCAACTAAATACTTTAATTTGTTGTATTAAAATATATATTTATTATATTATATTATTAATTTAATAATTTGAATTATATTTTTATAATTAATCTTTGTTGTCTGTATTGAAAATGTAGTATATAAATTTAATAGTACGTACAATTACATGTCATGTCTGACCATTATTAGACAACAACATTCTTTTTAATTATTGGGACTCATGGGTAATATTTTTTTATAAGAAAGTTACTATATACAAATGGAACCCTTTTAGGTCGTAAATATTTGGGTCTGCACACATAAAGAAACTATTTAGAAATAAAAAGATTTTTGTATAAGATAATTTAGTCTTAGTTGGAAGGCGATGAGAAGAACATGGTCTTAGTTGATAAACCATGAGATCAACAGTTGTCCAGTTGACTTCTCAATAAAGATTATAGTTTATTAAATAAAGCTATTTAAGAATATTGTATTTAATATACGTAAACCCCTCTAAGATTTCACAACTACGTAATTAGTAGATAATCAACGATGTCTAGAGATTAATCAATCCCGGGATACGACACAGACACTATTAGAGAGAAGAGGCTGCACCAATGTTAGTCAAGAATCATCACTTTTTTTTATAAGAGACCCACCATCATGATCTACTTAACAAGGCACCTAAAGCTATTAGTTCGCTTTGAATATGTTAGACAAATGTTGAAAGATCTATAAAATATTAGTTACTTAGGGTATTTCTCTAAAAATCTGACGTTAAATTCATGATGACGTCAATCAAAATCGCGATAACATCCATCAATATCATGATGACGTCAAGTCAACGTCAAGGCGTCAACAATTAATATCACTGCATGATACAATAAAAAACTGACTTTAAATTCACGATGACGTCTATCAAAATTGTGATGACATCCATATGTCACGATAACGTTTATGTCAACGTCAAGGCGTCAACGACAAATATCAAGACAAGCTAGGTTAAGTTAAGATAACGGCGATCAACGTCAAAATTTTTAAGTAATAATGGTAATAAAGCGTTTAGAAGAATTGATGAAATTACTCAAATAAACTAATAACAATGGTTGATTTACAAAAAAAAGTTTGTTTTGTAGACCTTTACTATATTGTAGCACTGTAGAAATTTGTCGAAAAATCGTATTTATTATAAGACAAAATTTTGAACATTTTCGGTTTGCGTTAAGTATTATTATTTAATACTTCAAAAATCTATTTGTTTAAAACAAAGTATTTTTGAGTTACCTAAAAAAAATCATATTTAATAAAAAAATACACTTGAAAAATTATATCACATTTTACTTTGCATTACATCACAGATTGCAGATTGTCAGGATATGAGATAGAAGTTTTCAAGGACAAGAAACATTCAATAAGATTTATAGACAAACTTACACCAATTAAACGTTACCTTGGTTGTAAAGAACTTATATTTTCTTTCTCAAAACATAAAAAAACTTAAACGTAATGTAGTAAGATTACTAATATAATATTTAAAATAATAATCAAATATAATAAAACAGTTAAAAATATGATAAAAAAAATCAATAATACAAGATACATACAAATATACTAGCTATAAATCTGTCAAGAAGAACTTTAAAATCAGAAGCCTGAAGAGATGTTGGATGGTAAAAATTTTGCACATTTAGGCAAAATCACAAACTATTTTTGTAAAACTTTGTTTAATTTTTAAATATTACCAAATTTTAAATATTTATCGGTGAACATTATTTTTATACTAAAAAAATCTTGGTTTACGACATTGAGAATTTGATAATTAAATTATATTCAAAGCGGTTTTGCCACATAAATAAATGATATTTCAATCTTGGAATCTCTATTGAATGTTTAATTATCATATTTTTTTTTAATAATTATTACTAAATATTGTTAACGCAAATATCAATATAAAATAAAACTTTATTTAACGCTTCCTCGATTAACACTGATTTAATATAACTAGGACTAATCAAAGTCTAATTTATTTATTTAAGTTAATATAACTTCTTTTAATGCTGTTTTGTTAAACACTTGTAGTCTAAGAAGTAAACGATAATCGAGGTTTTATAGTATTAATATTATTTATACTCACCATTGCAATATTTAAATATTATATTAAATTGTTTGTATATAAAATAATGGACGAGTTAAGTCATTTTCAAAATAAATTTTATTCAACCAAATATGGCGAGTAATTCATTATACATATTATATTTTGAGACATACTGGTAAAGTAAATGATATAGCACCGAGTAATGTCCAATAAATAAATAAACTGTAACTTTGCTGATGGTTCCATTACCAATGTCGAAGCGCCTTAAGAATCCCTTTACCAATGATGGAACGAATGTGCCGAAACTAAAGGCACTCCATGAAGTCCATGCAGTGGAGCGATAATCGGGGCGCTGTGTATAATTGGAGCAGCAACCACCGGAGTCGCATGGTAAGCCAACAATGGTTTACTATGAATATCCACCCTTGTACTGTAGCTGGTAGCCAAAGGAACAGCAATTGGAGCGTGAAGATATCCGGGCCTTGCGGAAACCGCAGCCACCAAAGCGAGAATAACCACCAACTTGAACATCTTATATTTCTCTCTAGGTCTGTACTGGATGAGACCGATCTGGAAACTATGATCTGATCATCACATGCATTTCCTATTTATACTGCACAAGGTACAAAGCGACATTGATGGAATAAAAGTGTACTGTAACTGTATATTGCGGATGCAATAACCTTAAGGATCACGCATTCGATTAATTTTTTTTTATTTTTCCTCTGCCTAGTTAGTTATTTTTTCTTGTACTTTCTAGCTTCGATTGTGAGGAAGAGACGTTGATGTATCGGGCCACTGTTGCGTACGCAATCAATTTAATCAGAGAATTCCAATGCAAACGTTTCTGTTCACTCTTCTCTTTTTTTTCCTATTAGTACGAAGAATATATTATCAATCAGGTATTAAAGCGCACGTAT
Source organism: Nicrophorus investigator (assembly GCA_963457615.1). Lineage (NCBI taxonomy): Eukaryota > Metazoa > Arthropoda > Insecta > Coleoptera > Silphidae > Nicrophorus > Nicrophorus investigator. The sequence continues at coordinate 10,516,573 of OY735142.1, read as the reverse complement.
TTCCATTTCATTTCTGCAGGATGTTTTTCTGGAATGCTAAACGTGCAGATAAATGATAAAATAACAGAAATAAATATTAAGTAAATATACAGAAAATCTTAAATTTTATTTTATATCTTATTTTTTATTTTTATTTAAATCTATACGTAACAATATATTAAATCAATACTTAAATTAGATATTATTTTAATCATAACATACAATAATAATAAATTAATTTTATTGATTACTTTGTAATAATACATTAAATAATATTTCCTATAATATAGACAAAATCAAAATGTTATTTAATAAATTTTGGATAATTTGGAAATTGGAAATGACTTCAGTCATAAAAAAACATTATAATTTTGCTTTTTTTCATTTTTAGATATTATTACTTTTATGTATTTTATCATTCCTCGATTAACGTAATTACTTCGTAAAGTAAATCTTCATTTTCGGAGATAAATATGGAAAGAATGGCCAGACAAATTTTAAATCTTATATAGTTAACATATCCATAATCTTATGCATTCTATAAATCATTAAAATCCTCTTCATTTTCGTATCTTATAAATTAATTCATCATAAATTAAATAAGATTTTTTAACTTGGAGATGAAAAAGTTAAATTGCGGTCTTCTTTATATCAAAACTTTATTAACAGAGGTAACGTTAAGCGAGGTATAACTGTACATATTTACATTTATAGGTTTCCTGTTAAATTGAATTTGAAATAAATTAATTATTTTAATACGACTTAACACCTCACTCAATAAGTTTGTATGATGACATATAGATAGCGTCTCTATCGACAAATCCATATGATTTTTAGGAAGTACCAACCGTTTTAGTGACGCTCGAAACAATGTAAATTTTTAATTTCAGCAAATTCAGGTATTTTTCCCTCATCAAAAGCATGTTTTATGAACAAATTTATCAAATTCAAATATTTTCTTACGAAGCTTCACTAAAATTACTGTAACTTGTGAACTAACCGTCAGATAGCCATGAAATTTTGACAGGCGTCGTCTGAAGGTTGGTACTTCTGATAGAGGCGCCATCTATATATCATCGTAAAACTTATTTAGTAAGGTATTATATATAAAACAATTACAATAAATTACTTTCAAATATTTGCATCGTTTATTAATTTTCAGTAGTATAAAAATATTAAATTACACAAAGCAATATTAATAACCATTCATTAAATTTTCTATATTCACTTCCTTTACGATCTAAATTGCGCTTTACGCTCGAACGCTTCAGGCAACTTATTAACATTTACTATACGAAATGCGAACAAAATGTTATTTGTTTTAGCAATTAACGAATTGTTGTTATTAAGCGTTGTCATATTTTTTTATACAATTTCCTCTTTCAGATAGGAATTAGAACGTGAAGAAATATTTCCCAATCTTAAGGTCGAACGTATATGTACATAATGCAAAGAAACATACGTATATTAATCCTTATTACGTTCGACTTCCTACAGATAGAAAAAAAAATAGAAATAATAAATCCAATGTCACGCATTTCTAATGTTATTTTACTTGCACATTACATCTCTAGTAACGAAGGAAACAACATCTTACAAAGTGATTGGTAAGATTTTTTTCTTTAATTAAATTCGTCATAAAATTTAATTTTAATTTAAAAGTGTATTTAATTATTTATATTTGTTATGATATTTATTAATATTTTCTAAAATCGATGATAAATTTAAGATAAATCATTTCAAATAAATTAAAAATTTAATTTTAATTATTTTAAAATACTTTTCCTTTTTCTACTTTTTTGGTGTTTTAAATAGTTTTAAATTATCTTCTAGATTTTGTAATGATCTGACAATTGGTATATTTATATTTGTTATGAAATTTCTAAAATTTACTGCAGTTCTTAATTATTAATAATTAATATAAATCATAAATCATAAATTAATTTGAATAATTTTAAAATAGTTTTAAACAATGTTCTAGATTTTGTAATGATGTGACAATTGGTAAAGAAATTGTGGCAAGTGGAAATTTTATTTCGAAAAAAGTTGTGCATTATATAATAGGTTTTGTGTCAAGGCTGTGGGACGATAGAAATTCGCTATCGAATCGATTGCAATTGAGAGATAATAACATTAAGTTTAATGTTCGTCCCCTCTATTTAAGAAGTCAACAATGATAAATATATTTGAAGCCGTAAGTGGAACGGAATAAAATTAACAATTGGTTGCGTACTTTCGTTCATTTAAATATTCGCAATTGAAACATTACGGGATTGCAACAAACATGGGATTATATAATTGTGGTGACGAGCTGCTCAGGATTCAATGTATTCGTCTGACTGCACTGCAGTAACCAGACCAGATTTTAAATTGTTTATAAACGATTGCAATAAATATCGATCAACATACAATTTTCTTTCATGCATTTATTAAGCAATATAAGAAATTTTAATATTCACATATAACATACTACATTTTCTATCAATTTATTTTCTATCAAAATAACTTTTCATATATAAATAAAAGAAATATATACAATACTTTTAAAGTTCCCGCCTTTTAAATGTAAATACTAAATTTTCAAAATAATCTATTTTTAGTAAAATTCTCCTCAATTACAACAGTAATAAATATCATTATTTTCATTTCATTTAGCAAAATTTGCATCCTATCATTCCAATATTCATCAAAATGTGTTATGCTCAAAAATAATTCTCTTTTCATCAAATTACATAAACAAGTATGATAATTTCAATAAAAGCAACATGAATACAATAAAGTTATTTAAATTACTTCTATAATAAGATGGTGCAGAATTTGAAGTTTTTATAACCCACATAGAAATACAGGAAAAGTACTTGTGAGGTTTTTAAATTTGTTACTAGAGATGAAAGAAAATTTGTAACCAGAAATGAAATTTGTTTAAAATTAGATTAAAAATCGCTGTCTATTAATCGATGTAATACGGTAATAATTTATATTTATGAAGCTGATATTTTTATTTCGGTATTAATTCTATTGGTATCTTTAAATGATAAAATTTGTATTGTATTTCTATAAATATAAAATTATCATCAATATTTTTTAATTATTTTGCACTTTAAAAGTATTTTCTCTAACCATTTGGTTATTCATCCCTTAAAAATGTCTTTTAAACTTCTTTTACAAATGTTCATAATTTAATTTCTTGGATATTAGAAGTATATTTTTTTATATACAGGATGAATCAATCACGCTGAAATATTATTAGACTTTCTTGAAATATTATCTTGAATTTTTATTTAATTTAGTTAAAAAAATATCTTTGACTTTGAAGACAGTGAAACATTAGTTCCAAAGATTCATAAATAAATAATGCTTTCAGAAACAATCAAAATATTTAGAAAGTTTTATTTTAACGTTGTGGTGTACTAAATAATGCAGATATATACTTTTAGTGTCCGTTTTTTAATAGAAATATGGTTCAAGACAAAAGGGTACCATATGGTTATTCATCCCTTAAAAATGTCTTTTAAACTTCTTTTACAAATGTATAATAATTTAATTTCTTGAATATTAGAAGTATATTTTTTTACATACAGTTATAAATCAATCACGCTGAAATATTATTAGACTTTCTTGAAATATTATTTTGATTTCTTATGTAATTTTGTTCAAAAATGATCTCTGACTGCGAAGAAAGTGAAACATGAGTTCCAAAGATTCATAAAGAAATAATGTTTTCAGAAGCAATCAAAATACTTAGGAAGTTTTATTTTAACATTTTTATAAATTTGTACTAAATAATGCAGAGAACTACTTTTTTTAAATAAAATACAAAAGGGAACAAATCTTCTTTTTCAGTGTTTAGTTTTATTTTTATTTAAAATCTATTTGTTTATTAAATATTAAGTAAACCTGATGGAAGTGGAAAATTATTTTATGTTGTTAAAATTTTCCAATTAATGTTTTTAGAAATATTTTTTTTTTCATTTTTCTTAATATATTTTTATTTACAAATTATTTAAATTAATTGACCTGGCTTGGCAAAGTTTGAACTTGTACTTACAAATATTAATGCAAGTCATAGTTTGATTTTTAATCTTATAATTTGTGAAAGTATTATTACCAAATTATATTCTATGTAATTGCTTAATTCTTAAATGTCGGCTTACATAATAATTATTTTTCGAATGATAATTTTAATTTGTTACAATACTATTTTTTACTATTTTTTGTATAAAATGCTTAATTGATGTTATTTATGCCTGTTAATTAATAAAGTATAAGTAGTTACGGTCGTAAATTTCAAACCTTGTTATGAATGTATACAATTCCAATTAAATGAAATAAAAAAAACAGTGAAGATTTACGCATCAGGATTTATTTTTTTACAAACTCGTACACGGATCGAATGAAATGTATGCAAATTGGCTTCGCGAATCACGCGAACGTTTTGCAAATAACAGCACGAGCCGAAAGGAATTTCAATGAATTATTTCTTTCGCGCTGAATTATAACATCGAATCGCAATTCCCCATACAAACGTTACCATTAATTAAAATGTTAAATCACTTCACCATTCAATATATCTAATAAATTATTATTAATTATATAATCTTATATTCTAATTAAGTGAAGGTTTTAATAGGAAAAAAAATACTAAAAATTGTAAATCAATGATATAGTGTTTATTTACAAAAAAAAGCAATGCGTCTTTTTATGTTTATAAATAGGTGTGATGTGTTTTGTGTGAATTATTTGGGTATTTTTGAGGTAGAGGAATCACCAGTAATGGCCGCCTAATCCATGTCCTCCTAAGGCTAAGCCATGTCCGCCTAAACCTAATCCATGTCCAGCTAAACCTAAACCTCCGTGTCCACCTAACGCGAGTCCTCCTAATCCTAAACCGTGGCCTCCACCTAAACCGTAAGTTACAACTGGAGCGGCGTGCACTTCGACCCTGAAAGAAACGAAAAGTTATACCGATGTTTAGAGAATTTAAATGGCATTCAAATCGGTTGCTTCAAGATTCCATACGAGTTAAGCATTTGTGATTTTCAAAACAATGCAAATTATATTTTTCGAATATTGGCAAACTGTTTGTAAATAGGAAGGCATTGACATTCCTGAATTTATACTTGAGATTTTCTATAATTCGAAAAAAAAATTAGAGAAAAATATCATTTTCGAAGCAACATTATTTTCAAGAATTTATTTCTCAAGTTCATATTGACTAGAATTAACTGATTTTTTATTTTTTTAGTCATAGTTTGTAAAGTGCAGTAAAGATTTTTTTATTTTGATGTTTTACTGCTACACTTTAAATTTTATTAATCAGCGACTCCGGAGCCACAAACGAATTGATATTAAAGGAATTGCGGCTCCAACCTCTTACTGCTGTGGCTATTGGAATAATCATTTCATTCGTAAAAATAACAGGTAATATCTTAAAAATGGCTCGTTGCTTCAAATATGTTGCCGATCCATGCATTATACTAATACAAATCGAATAATTTTACTTAATAAAATAGGTTACATAAATATTAGGTAATCATTGATATTATTCATAATATTTTCTTGAGATAAATTAATTGATTCTAACAAATAATTGGATATTTAAGAAAGCATCGACGTAATATGATTTTGGATTTACATCTAAATACTTTTGAAGCGTAAATTATTTTAATTTATTTTTGATCTATTAAAAAATCATGATGAAAGCAAAAAAGGTTTAGGTTTATACAGATGAGGTGTACTTATATGCTGATAATGTATTACGTAATATTAAATGAAGTGTGGAAACATAAATAGTTTATATCAGATTATATGTTTTACCTGGATGCATGAGAAACTGCAGCTGGAACAATGATTGGTGCAGCAACAACGGTTTTGATGATAGGAGCTGATACAGTGAGGATAGGTTTACTGTGAATATCGATTCTTGAAGAATGGCTTGTTGCTAAAGGTATGGCAATGGGGGCGGCGTGCAGGTAACCTGGGGCGGCAGCAACGCAGGCTACAACAGCAGCAACGATCAAGAACTTAGCAAACATAGTTGTTAATTATTCAAAACAAACTGATCTCGTGCAGACAATGCGAGGTGTTTATATACAAGATGCATTGCCCAAGACCACTATTCGTACGCCTGCTATCCAGATTTTTCGTGTGAAAAGGGAAAAATTTAATAACGGTCACGCATTGTTGATCGCCGTTTCGCCAGGTATGTGGAACGAGCAATTACTCGACCCAGAGCACATATACTTCATTAGATAACAATTTTCCGTAAATAAATTGAATCTGTATCGAATAATTGCGGACCGTTTTGCGACACAGTCGATTGCGAAATCTTCGCGGCGACGATTGTCTTATAATTACCCTATTGTTTTCAGGTTCGTTTCTTCCTCTAAGAGCAGAAACAAACGGTTGACAAATAGATTCGCAAAGTAGATATGATATAATCATGAGTATGACTGTTATTACAGCAACTAGGATTTCTTGAATGCAAAACGAATGCAATTTTTGTAATCTACAACAAACAAGATTATTAAGCAAAATAAATAATTTTCTGGTAGTTATTATTACCATTACTTTAAAGAAATAAAAATATTACACAATACAAATATGAATGTAATTTAAATTTAGATTTTACACTTCAGGTTTTCGATAATAATAGCAATTAATTTTTTTTTCTTAATAAATATCCTGCATAATAATTTAATTAAATATATCATATTTTGTATCAAATAATGAATACATACTATTCCAAATATATTTTTATTTATTCATTTTATTATAATAATTTGTTTAATAATACAATCCGGTGTAAGCAACTGGAGAGGCGTAAGCGGCGTTGACAATTGGGGTGTTGTAAGCGGCGGCAATAACTGGAGCTGAGTAAGCGGCAACTACTGGTTTACTAACGAAATCAGTCCTAGATTGGTGGCTGACGGCGGTTGGAATGGCAGCAGCTGCGGTGTAAGCTACTGGGGCAGCAGCAACGGTCTTAACAACTGGAGCAGTGTAAGCTACTGGAGATGTGTAAGCAACTGGAGCGGTGTAAGCCAATGGAGCTACAACGGGTTTGCTGACAACATCAGTTCTCGATTGATGACTCACAGCAGTTGGAATGCTGTAAGCAGCACTGTAAAGTACTCCAGCGTTGGCGATGGCCAGAAAAGCAGACAATACTACGAATTTGAACATATTGTTTAGGTCTGTGTTTGGCTTACTTCGAATTTTGAAGCTAACTGATGTCTTTTGTTGGTAAACTTCGAATTTATATACTAATGTAGTGAGTGTAACCTTACGAGGTCGTTTGTTGTCCAATTTATATTTTTATATTCACTACATGTTTGGTCTTACTAAATCATACAAATATGTTCTGAATTAAATTATATATCAATGCTTTAAACGTATGTGCAAATATGTGATAAATATATATCAAATATATGAAAATTTTGCCATATCTAAATTACACAAATTCAATAAAGTAATTGTTGATAAGATTATTAATTACATAATAAACTATGTATAATTTTGGTTTTCTTTGAACTAAAAAAATGTCTTTCTTAGCAAAACGTAAATAAAAGATTTTTGAAAAATAGTTATTATACTTTATAGAAATGAAATTGCTGTATTAATTAACTTAGTTAAACTTTTATGAAAGAAAGTCATATAATTTGTTAAGATCAATATTGTTTCATTACCATTCATATATTTTTTTATAGGAATTGTTAGCACAAAATTGATTATTTTACTACTGTTTTCAAGTTAATTTTATTAATTTAGGAAACGCTGTAATATTTTTTATTTTTGTAATAATAATGTGCATAATTTTATGTATGTTTCTGTATTCATTCTTATAATTTATTAATAACTAATTCTGACATATTGATAATCTTTCAGGTAAAGAGAAAAAGAAAATATTTTATGTTTTTTTTAGTCTCAACATTCTTAATTATTGTCATAATTATTTATTAAAATAAAGTAGATTAAATGATATGATTTTGTGTTTACTTCTTTTTAGATACATGCAAATGCTATAAAAGTATTAATAATATTAAAATTGATTGATTTATTTTTTGAAATAATAGTTTGCAGAATTATTTTATTTGGGATAAAATAAAAACTCTGATATTCCAGATAGATTTTAATTTATTTTTGCGTGTTCATAACAATAAGTAATTTAATAATATAATCCGGTGTATTGGTATGGAGCGGCGTAGGCAATTGGGGCGGTGTAAGCGGCAGAAACAACTGGAGCTGAGTAAGCGGCAACTACTGGTTTACTGACGAAATCAGTCCTAGATTGGTGGCTGACGGCGGTTGGAATGGCAGCAGCTGCGGTGTAAGCTACTGGAACAGCAGCTGCAGTCTTAACAACTGGAGCAGTGTAAGCTACTGGAGATGTGTAAGCAACTGGAGCGGTGTAAGCCAATGGAGCTACAACGGGTTTGCTGATAACATCAGTTCTCGATTGATGACTCACAGCAGTTGGAATGCTGTAAGCAGCACTGTGAAGTACTCCAGCATTGGCAATAGCCAAAAAAGCAGACAATACTACGAATTTGAACATCTTGTTTTGCTTAGCTCGAATGTTGAAGCTAACTGATGTTTAAAATTGATAATCTTCGAATTTATATAGTGATGTAGTGAGTGTAAGCTTTCGAGGACGTTTATTGTCCAATTTATATTTAGTATGCACTGCACGCTCTGTCTTACTAAATCGAACAAATATGCTCTGAATTAAATTATTATATGTCAATATTCGCATAATTAATATATGAAATTAATTAAATAAAGTATGTGACCAATTTAATAATAACTTTATTATGTGTTTTTATTTTACTGAAAATTTTACTTAATTTTTTATTAATAACTTTATTCACTTTGTAGCCTTTTATAAGTAGTTTTTGTTTTAATGGTTAATTAACTAATAATAAAAACAGATTTTAAAAATATTTTAAATTTCAAAGTGTAATGTTTTTTAGATATATTTAAACATAAAAAAAATATATCATTTAATTTATATATTAATCATAAATATAGATTTACTGATAAATAGTAGTCTTATCAGTTATTTTAGAAATATTTCAAGTTCTATTTTAATATAATATATAGTTTAAATGTCAAGATTTTTGTAATATTTATACTTGTTTCTTTCTTTATTATTATTGTTACATATTTTAGTTTTTTATCTTTTCGCATTTCTGCTACAATTCAGATAGTAATTATTTATAATTATTATATAGTTTATAATTTATATTGTCAAAAAGTATTGGCTAATTTTATGTAAACAACCAGAAACAAGTATTATGTAATTTAAACAAATCTGTTTATAATATTGTCATAAAAAAATGTCTAGCCCTCATAAATATATTAGGTGTAAAAGAATATATTTTTATGAAAAGTATTTCATTAAAATTTTGGTATTTTTACAAATATTATTAAAAACAAATTTAAGTAATTGAAAACTGATAGTGATTTAAGAAAATTAAATTATTATTTTTTTGTTTGGAAAGTAATAATTTGAAAGTCATTTTCAGGTCATATATTTATTTTCTTCCAATTAAGTAACAAATTTTCATTTAGTAATATAGTCCGGTGTAAGCGACTGGAGCGGCGTAAGCGGCATTGGCAACTTGGGCGGTGTAAGCTACTGGTGCGGTGTATGCATTGGCAACAACTGGAGCAGTGTAAGCTGCAACTACTGGTTTGCTGACAAAATCAGTCCTAGATTGGTGGCTGACGGCGGTTGGGATGGCAGCAGCTGCGGTGTAAGCTACTGGAGCAGCAGCAACGGTCTTAACAACTGGAGCAGTGTAAGCTACTGGAGATGTGTAAGCAACTGGAGCAGTGTAAGCCAATGGAGCAGTATAAGCAACTGGAGCTACCACAGGTTTGCTGACAACATCGGTCCTTGACTGATGACTCACAGCAGTTGGAATGCTGTAAGCAGCACCATGAAGAACTCCAGCACTGGCAACAGCCAAGAAAGCAGACAATACCAATAATTTGAACATGCTGTTTGTTTTGATTTACTTCAGGGTTTGAAGCTAACTGATATATTTCGGTTAGTAAACATCGAATTTATATAGTGAGTTTGCGAATGCGACCTTTATAGGTCGTCTGTTGTCCAATTCATATATTATGTGCACGTCACGCTCTGTCTTACTCAATCAATGAAATATGTCTAGCATTCAACACCACCATTTACCGATAAATGTTTTCACATTATTTCAATTTTTGAAGTAGAATAATAATGTCATTTGTTGCAATAGTCGCAATAATTATACTCTGATTTAATTCTCTTATAATCATTTTTCATAAATTTTAATTTTATAAACTTGATTAATGATAAAAATTTTACGCTTCAAGAGTTTTTGATTGTTTTCCCTCATTTAAGATTAATAAACCATTATAAAACACTAAAAACAGCTGATATATATAAAAGATAATTAAAACTTATTTATCCAAAATCTTCTTACATTTTTAAGTATTTTTAAACGAAGTTATTTTAATTACTTCAGAATAATAACTGTTTATCAAATATTTATTATAGTTACAATAATTAATGATTTTATTGTATTTAGTCTTCTCTTTAAAATTGAAATGTTTTAATATTTAATAATTTAAAACAAACAAAAAACTTAGTCCTTTAATAACATTAATGTTTTTTATTATCAAAGATGATTTTCAGGATTATATCATCATATTAAAATATGTATAATAAAATCATGTTATGTTATTGTTCCTTTACAAATAATAATTAAGAATTATTCAGTATAAATCCTGAAAATATAGTATCAATATTTTTGTATTTAATTAATCATGATTTATAATTTTAAAATTAATTCAATGTTTAAATCTTATTTTATATTTTTAGTACTTATTCATTATTACTTTAATTTATTTTGTTTTCTGATTTTAAAATAATTACATATCTTGGTATAAAGACTTAAGTTGATAGAAATTTAACACAAATTAGGGATAATGTAAAATGGTTTTAAATGTTTATAAATAAAAAATCGGGCGTATATTTAAAATTTTTATTTTCGTAATCAGTTCATCATATATAATATCATCATTTCTTAATAGTGGGTATAAGCCAGTTTGTTGGCATATCCGAATCCAGTGTAAGCGACTGGTGAGGCAGCGTAGTTGTAAGCAACTGGAGCACTGTAAGCGGCGGTGGCAATTGGAGTGGAGTACGCAGCAACAACTGGAGAAGAGTAAGCGGCTACGACTGGTTTACTGTGCACGTCAGTTCTGGACTGATGGCTTACAGCAGTTGGAATAGCGGCAGCAGCGGTGTAAGCTACTGGAGCAGCTGCTACGGTCTTCACAACTGGAGCGGAGTAAGCAGCGTAAGTGTTGTAAGCCAGAGGAGCGGTGTAAGCTACTGGAGCAGCAGCAACGGTCTTGACCACTGGAGCGGTGTAAGCAGCAGCAACGACTGGAGCAGCGGAGTAAGCCACAACTGGTTTGCTGAAGACATCGGTCCTAGATTGGTGGCTTACGGCAGTTGGGACGGTGTAAGCGGCACCATGGAAGACTCCAGCGCTGGCAACAGCCAAAAGAGCAGACAACACCACCAATTTGAACATCTTGTTTTAGGTCTGTGTTGCGTTTACGTCGACTAAATGTTGACTGATACATTTGAATTAATGGAACTTGAATTTATACTGCATATACTGTGAACGGTATTTGACCTTAGAGGTCGATTGTTGTCCAATTTGCTTTTTCTGTATTCACCGAATGCAGTGCTCTTTCTCAATCGATTAAAAGTGGCTCACATTTAATTTGTATATTATATAAAAAAAATATTGCATATAACTATTTGGTAATGAAATATCTTTAACATTTATCTAGCACATATTTTATTTCATGCAACTTTTCTGTCAACTTTATTTTTCTCTAATATTATCAATCATTATTAAGAATTTTGAAATATAAAATATTCAGAATAATCCAACATATTTGTTTGTAGTTATACTACAAAATAATTTTTTACAATATAAAATTAAAAAATACGGAAATACGATATAATATACAAATATTTTTCTAGTTTCTAAGTTAAACGTAATGTAACATCTAATAATTTAACCCAAGAGTTTGAGAAACGATGATTTAAATGATATTATTTTAAATGAAGATTTTTATTTCGATTTCATTCCTAAAATATTCAAAATAAATAAATCTACATTGATAGAAGATGTAGAGTATATATAAAGTTTTTTTTTAATAAAATAACAACCTTCAATAATAATACGTCCTCTATTCTAACTGGGTTTAAGTTTGCAGTCAGAACACGTATCAAAGGTGTTAAGTAACGACCATGAATTACATTTTATCTGAAAACTAAATTTCCATTCTTTAAATAACTGTTAAATGTTTACGTCGGTCATTTTACTTAATCAAGTATAATTATGATGATCTATTAATTTGTTATCACTTAAAGCACATTTCCTATTTATGGTGGAAGCGCCTGGTTTTAAAATTATAACAGAAATAATCCAATAATACTGCAACTAAATAGTAATATGCACTAAAAATATTAATAAAGAATTTATGTAATTATATAGTAAATAAGGGTAAAAATATTAAAGTTGATAACTCTTTGGTTATATTCTTTTTTCTTGTGGAAATCATTTATATTTTGTTATTATTTATATTTAGAGTAATTTTTAATTAATTATCTTTTGCAAAGATTATTACTTTTGTATAATTTAATTATATTTATTTAAATAATCATTAATAACAAACGTATTTCTATCATCGTACATATATAAAAAAAAATTATTTTTTTTAATAATAAATAAACTTAATATTAGATGTATTAAATTTTTAAAGGTATTAAAATATTTATAATTAAAATAAAAATTACACATTTAATATAACTAAAGTTTATCGTGAATGGTACTTCTACCAGTTTTCTGTAATTGCAAATAATTTACTAGAATAATAAGGTTTAATACATTCATACATTGTACATAAGAAACTCGTAGTAATGATGAGGAAAACTTCGTGAAAAGTTTATTCATATTAGGTAATGAAATAAATAAAATTTATATTTTGTATAATTTATTATAGAAATTAAAGTTATCAGTTCAAATTAATCATTTTTTAGCACGACGTTGCTCAATAGTGGGAGTAAGCCAGCTTTCCGGCGAATCCGTATCCGGTGTAAGCATATGGAGATGCAGCGTATTTGTAAGCCACTGGAGCGGCGTAAGCAGCGGTGGCAATTGGAGCGGTGTAAGCGGCGGCTACAACTGGGGTTGAGTAAGCAGCTACGACTGGTTTGCTATGAACATCGGTCCTGGATTGGTAGCTTACGGCGGTTGGGATGGAGGCAGCAGCGGTGTAAGCTACTGGAGCAGCAGCAACGGTCTTAACAACTGGAGCGGAGTAAGCAGCATAAGTGTTGTAAGCCAGAGGAGCGGTGTAAGCTACTTGAGCAGCGGCTACGGTCTTCACAACTGGAGCGGTGTAAGCAGCAGCAACAACTGGAGCAGCAGAGTAAGCTACAACTGGTTTGCTGAAGACATCGGTCCTGGATTGGTGGCTTACAGCAGTTGGGACGGTGTAAGCGGCACCATGGAAAACTCCAGCGCTGGCAACAGCCAAAAGAGCAGACAACACCACCAATTTGAACATTTTGTTTAGGTCTGTGTTGTGTTTACGTCGGCTTCAATGAGTGACTGATGATGATTTGGAATTGGTTCCCCAATTTATACTGTTTAAAGCGTGAACGCAGCAACGACCTTCCGAGGACACATTTCTTTCACGCAACAATTTTTGCTTAACTTTTACTTTATTCTACAAATAGTTTAATTTCTATAATATTTTTTATATTTATTTATAATTTTTATACAATTACATTCTCATTTATTTACAGTAAACCACATTTTTATTTTATTCTATTTTCATTTTAATAAAATTAAGTACAATATTCCTAATTTATTTTATATTATCATTAATTTCAATATTATGTTACTTATACAACTTATTTATTAAAAAAAATATTTAACATATTTAATTTTATGTCCACAAAAACAAGTTGATACATTTTTGTTGTAAAATGCAAATAACTTGAAATGTTATAATAATAAATGCTATATATTTCCCTAAATTCGTTTTTTATTTAAATATTCAATGAGTTAACATTCTTCCTTGATATTTGAATCTTCTTCCTTGATCATCCACACATTTTTAACTTGTTTTCATCATATAATAAATTGCAAAAATATGCAAATTAAATTTTAGAAATAGTTTAGGTATTTATATGAGATTTATAAATTAGATAATTTATAAAATGCGAGAAACGTACTAATTGATATATTAATTATAGTTTGGATTTTGAATACAGATTGACCATGAGCGATACTAATAAAATAACTTTTATCGAGGTTGAAATAATTTGATTCGTATTAAATCAATATTGATATTTTGTTCAAATAAATAGTCCAAAACAAATAAATAATCAAAAAACTTTATTGCAAATATACTCTTACGCTCACATAAAATATAAATAGGTAATAACAACATTTATTGAAATAATAAAGAAAACTGAATTATATGAGAATATGTGAATTATATGTGATTATACAACTATGGTTAATCTGTTGTAAATTAAGGAGCAACTGAATCCAAATTAAAATGATGACTTTTATTCCGAACTAAAGATATTTCGTTTATCTTTAATCCATAAAAAACTACTAAAATACGAAAAATATCAACAGATCTTTAACTAGTTTAATTTTTTTTTTAAGAAAGTATTTGTTTTAACCTCTCTAAAATATAGAATAGGAAGGTTTATTTTTTGGATTACTTAAGGTGATGGCAATAAAATTCTATTTATCTTTTTAACTTTTATTATTTTACACAATATTCAATCAGTTCATTTATTTAAATTTAGAAGTTGATGTTGCTCAATAGTGGGAGTAAGCCAGCTTTCCGGCGTATCCGTATCCGGTGTAAGCATATGGAGATGCAGCGTATTTGTAAGCTACTGGAGCGGCGTAAGCAGCGGTGGCAATTGGAGCGGTGTAAGCGGCGGCTACAACTGGGGTTGAGTAAGCAGCTACAACTGGTTTGCTATGTACATCGGTCCTGGATTGGTAGCTTACGGCGGTTGGGATGGTGGCAGCAGCGGTGTAAGCTACTGGAGCAGCAGCAACGGTTTTAACAACTGGAGCGGAGTAAGCAGCATAAGTGTTGTAAGCCAGAGGAGCGGTGTAAGCTACTGGAGCAGCGGCTACAGTCTTTACAACTGGAGCGCTGTAAGCAGCAACAACTGGAGCAGCAGAGTAAACTACAACTGGTTTGCTGAAGACATCGGTCCTAGATTGGTGGCTTACAGAAGTTGGAACGGTGTAAGCGGCACCATGATAAACTCCAGCGCTGGCAACAGCCAAAAGAGCAGACAACACCACCAATTTGAACATCTTGTTTTAGGTCTGTGTTGTGTTTACGTCGACTTCTAAAGCTGACTGATGATGGTTTGAATTTGGTCCCCGAATTTATACTGTTCAAATTGTGAATGCATCAACGACCTTCTTAAGTCTTATTTCTTTAACGCAACTAATTTTGTTCAACTTTTACTTTATTGCTGAAATATTATTATTTTTCTTTAGTCTATTTATTTATAAATACGTTAATTTTTATTATTAAATAATAGTTTTGAATTGTATTTATTTATTAATAATAATAATTACGTTTCAAACAATTTTATTAATATGAATTGTTAATTTCTCACAAAATTTAATATATATTAATTTAATTAATTTACTATTTATTTATATTGATTTATCTATTTGTTATGATACACAAACTTATTATTCAGTTTTATTTCTGTAATTTATTTATATTTTTATATAAATATTTAATTGGTTTATTTTCTTCCTAAATATTTACATCTTCTTCGTTGGTATTTCAATATAAATTTTAAAGTGTTTTGAACCCGCGAATAAATTGACAAAATATGCAAATTAAATTTTAGAAATAGTTTTGATATTTATATCAGATTTACATCTATTAATTATATTAGTCCATGAACGTCAGTTGTAAAATATATTTGATCAAAGTTAAAAGGAATATTATTATTTTATACTAATAAATAGACAGAAACTTGTGGATCTAATTTATAAAATTAACAAAATATTAAAAAATTACTATAAAATATAGAAGTAAATAAAGTAAATTTCCTATTTTTAACATGCGATTATTCGATTAGTTATCAATTTATAGTGTTTTTGTTAAAAAAATAATTAAATTGAATTAACATTCTAATTAAATTATAAATTTAGAATAAAACTACATTTTAATTTTTAAGAAACTATAGTTAATTTAATAATTACGTTTTAATTCTATTAAATTAATGCTTTCTATATTCTTTCTACAAGAATAAAACACCAAATCAGTTTATTATTTGTTATAGTAATAATAATTTATTGGTCAGATATAAATTAAAATTTTTGAATTACTAATTTTGTAATAATTAATAATATTTGATTTTTTTTTTATTATCCACTGACTTCATAGTATTTCATAAAAATGTTTCTATAAGAATAACATATTATTAAGATAATTTAAGGAAATAATAAAAAGAGTTGTTATTTTTTGATATATTTATTTTTTATAGATAAATTAATCAGTTCAGTTTCTTGAGCTAGAAGTAGACGTTGCTCAATAGTGGGAGTAAGCCAGTTTTCCGGCGTATCCGTATCCGGTGTAAGCATATGGAGATGCAGCGTATTTGTAAGCCACTGGAGCGGCGTAAGCAGCGGTGGCAATTGGAGCGGTGTAAGCGGCAGCTACAACTGGGGTTGAGTAAGCAGCTACGACTGGTTTGCTATGAACATCGGTCCTGGATTGGTAGCTTACGGCGGTTGGGATGGAGGCAGCAGCGGTGTAAGCTACTGGAGCGGCAGCAACGGTTTTAACAACTGGAGCGGAGTAAGCAGCATAAGTGTTGTAAGCCAGAGGAGCGGTGTAAGCTACTGGAGCAGCGGCTACAGTCTTCACAACTGGAGCGGTGTAAGCAGCAACAACTGGAGCAGCAGCGTAAGCTACAACTGGTTTACTGAAGACATCGGTCCTCGATTGGTGGCTTACAGCAGTTGGAATGGTATAAGCGGCACCATGGAAGACTCCAGCGCTGGCAACAGCCAAAAGAGCAGACAACACCACCAATTTGAACATCTTGTTTTAGGTCTGTGTTGTGTTTACGTCGACTTCTAAAGCTGACTGATAATGTTTTGGAATTGGTCCCCGAATTTATACTGTTCAAATTGTGCACGCACGTACCAATGACCTTCTGAAGTCACATTTCTTTTGCGCGATTTATTTTATTGAAACTTTTACTTTATCGCAATAAATATGTTAGTTAATTACATTAATAATTACATATTTTAGTAAATAAATTACATAGCATTTTGTTTATCAACCTAATCTTGCATTTATAGAAACAGAATTTTAAAAGTAATTTACAAATTTATATATTAAGTTGTTATTTCAAAATATAGCAAAAATAATAGTGATTATAATATTTTATATTTAATTAATATCAAATTAATACTATCCATAATATTTTGAAAGAAAAAATATTGAAATATAAATTTGTACCTTATCATTCAAAGCTAAATTATGCATAAAGAGTCGTATTTAAATAAATCGTAACTTTGTCCATAAAAACTAAAGTTATATCATTCTGGATTTTTTGAAGCATTTTTTAAGTTTATTATATTTAACTATATTTTTTAAACAACAAAACTATAATTTTCGATAAACCTCTGATATTTATATTTTTTTATTTAACAATAAAATAAATAGTCCTTTTCATATTTAATCCTGAAATCATCATTAAAAAAAATATTGATACGTAATTTTTATAAGCTTGTAACAATATATACACATATTTAAAAGTAACAAAGCTCCTATAATTCTATTACATAATATTTTAAATTAATTTGGAAATATCTTATTATTTTGTATAAAATATTTATAATTTTTTGTTATTAAGTAATTTTTGACAATAATTATTTATGTATACGAGAAAGCTTCGTATTGAAATACGTTATTAAAAAAATAACAAATTCTTTTTATATTATTTTTAAAAGTAATTCCATGTTGAAAATTAATTGTAAGGATTTTCATAGTTTAAATAAGAGGAAATATAATAAAATTTACATATATATTTATATATTTTTATTTATGTTTAAATAATTTAGTCAGTTCAATAATTTGATTTGCATTGTCGACATTGCTCAATAGTGGGAGTAAGCCAGCTTTCCGGCGTATCCGTATCCGGTGTAAGCATATGGAGATGCAGCGTATTTGTAAGCTACTGGGGCGGCGTAAGCAGCGGTGGCAATTGGAGCGGTGTAAGCGGCGGCTACAACTGGGGTGGAGTAAGCAGCTACGACTGGTTTGCTATGAACATCGGTCCTGGATTGGTAGCTTACGGCGGTTGGAATTGTTGCAGCAGCGGTGTAAGCTACTGGAGCAGCAGCAACGGTCTTAACAACTGGAGCGGAGTAAGCAGCATAAGTGTTGTAAGCCAGAGGAGCGGTGTAAGCTACTGGAGCAGCGGCTACAGTCTTCACAACTGGAGCGGTGTAAGCAGCAACAACTGGAGCAGCAGCGTAAGCTACAACTGGTTTGCTGAAGACATCGGTCCTGGATTGATGGCTTACAGCAGTTGGAACGGTATAAGCGGCACCATGGAAGACTCCAGCGCTGGCCACAGCCAAAAGAGCAGACAACACCACCAATTTGAACATTTTGTTTTAGGTCTGTGTTGTGTTTACGTCGACTTCTAAAGCTGACTGATAATGTTTTGGAATTGGTCCCCGAATTTATACTGTTCAAATTGTGAACGCACGTACCAATGACCTTCCGAAGTCACATTTCTTTTGCGCGATTTATTTTATAGAAACTTTTACTATATCGCAATAAATATATTAGTTAATTACATTAATAATTACATATTTTAGTAAATAAATTACATAGCAGTTTGTTTATCAACCTAATCTTGCATTTATAGAAACAGAATTTTAAAAGTAATTTACAAATTTATATATTAAGTTATTTCAAAATATAGCAAGCATAATAGTGATTATAATATTTCATATTTAATTAATATCAAATTAATACTATCCATAATATTTTGAAAGAAAAAATATTGAAATATAAATTTATACCTATCATTCAAAGCTAAATTATGCATAAAGAGTCGAATTTAAATAAATCGTAACTTTGTCCATAAAAACTAAAGTTATATCATTCTGGAAAGATTTTTTGAAGCATTTTTTAAGTTTATTATATTTAACTATATTTTTTAAACAACAAAACCATCGATAAACCTCTAATATTTATATTTTTAATTTATTTTCTTTCAGAAAACAATAAAATAAATAGTCCTTTTCATATTTAGGCCTTAAATCGTCATTAAAAAAATATTGATACGTAATTTTTATAAGCTTGTAACAATATATACACATATTTAAAAGTAGCAAAGCTCCTATAATTCTATTACATAATATTTTAAATTAAGTTGGAAATATCTTATTATTTTGTATAAAATATTTATAATTTTTTGTTACTAAGTAATTTTTAACAATAATTATTTAAGTATACGAGAAAGCTTCGTATTGAAATACGTTATTAAAAAATAACAAATTCTTTTTATGTTATTTCTAAAAGTACGTAATTCCATGTTGAAAATTAATTGTAAGGATTTTCATAGTTTAAATAAGAGGAAATATAATAAAATTTACATATATATATTTATATATTTTTATTTATGTTTAAATAATTTAGTCAGTTCAATAATTTGATTTGCATTGTCGACGTTGCTCAATAGTGGGAGTAAGCCAGCTTTCCGGCGTATCCGTATCCGGTGTAAGCATATGGAGATGCAGCGTATTTGTAAGCTACTGGAGCGGCGTAAGCAGCGGTGGCAATTGGAGCGGTGTAGGCAGCGGATACTACTGGAGCAGCAGAGTAAGCTACGACTGGTTTGCTGTAGACATCGGTCCTGGATTGATGGCTTACGGCGGTTGGGATGGCGGCAGATGCAGTGTAAGCTACTGGAGCAGCAGCAACGGTCTTAACAATTGGAGCAGAGTAAGCTACTGGTGCGGAGTAAGCAGCATAAGTGTTGTAAGCCAAAGGAGAGGTGTAAGCTACTGGAGCGGCAGCTACGGTCTTCACAACTGGAGCGGTGTAAGCAGCAGCAACAACTGGAGCAGCAGAGTAAGCTACAACTGGTTTGCTGAAGACATCGGTCCTGGATTGATGGCTTACAGCAGTTGGAACGGTGTAAGCGGCACCATGGAAGACTCCAGCGCTGGCAACAGCCAAAAGAGCAGACAACACCACCAATTTGAACATTTTGTTTTAGGTCTGTGTTCTGTTTACGTCGACTTCCAAAGCTGACTGATGCAAATCCAAAGTGAAGACCGGCATTTATACGATTATTTCGTGAAGGCGCTGCACATACGGCCGCGACCTTCTGGTACCATTCTTGCATGCTTTTGTACGCCTAATTCACTTTCTTATTGTATCCGGCATGACTCGCAATTCGCTTAATTTTTTTTATTTTCCTCGGCATCGCGCAGACTGGTAATTTCATAATAATCATGTGCGGACGAAACTTTGTTATAATTTTAACGCTCCTTTATTTGGTTTCTTCTTTTTTTGTTCTTCGTAACGGTATGACCCTCACTTGCAACACTCTGCCTACGAAACTGCTACTTAAAAAGTGTAATCAGTTCACTGTCGTCTTTAAATATGATAAATTAAATGTAATTATAAAATTTTTACTGCATATCATTTGAAGTCAATGACCCAAACCTTTATGGTACTACTTAAAAAAAATATTACATCTTCTAATTAAATAGAATACCGTATTTTTCGGACTATAATACCAAAGTAATACATACAAAAAATATAATTATAGACGAAAAACACCTGAATTTAAAGTAAATAAGTCAATAAGTTCATCTTATGATCCGAATTATACCTTATATAAATTCTTTCGATTGGTATGTGCATAATAAACTTAAATAATAAATAATTCAACATGCCAATGGAACTTCCGGCGGTTCTTCTACAGATGTCCAAGAATAGCAAACTTCAGTCATTTGCATAAGATTTTTGCATAATCTCTATACAATTTGCTTCTGTTAAATAATAATAATAGCTCTAATTTATTGCATACATATTCTGTCAAACATTCTTAAAATTTCGTACAATATAAATAAATACTTCGATAATATATATAATTAAAATAATCAAGATAAACTTATATGTTTTTATTATATCAGAATGTTTAAACCTATTTTTAAAAGAAAAAAAATTACTTGGAAGTTGAAAAATATTTCGTATGTTTAAATTTTTTAAATAATTAAATCAATAATTAAATAAATAAAAACCAATAATTATTTATAAAATCTGAAAAATTTAAAAAAACAAAGACATATTCCACTAGTTCGATTTTGTTAAAAGTTTAGTTTAGTTTTTACTATTTTTAAATATTTCTATTCTATAATATTATTAACATATCGATTTTTAAAAAATCGTTTTTAATTAATCTTTTAAAGCAATAGTTTTTTATATTTTCATATAATTTTTTTTATTATTTCAATAGAATGTAAAATTTTATTTTAAATTATTACAACATCTACTCTTACTTGTTAAATTTATCTGAAGATTAATATTTATATAATACAACTATTTGATTTAGTTTGTCTCATCTTAATTCGTAATTTCAGATAATTATCTATTTTAAACTCTGACATGCTTTTTTATTACATACTAATTTTATTGAATAATCTGAAGATATGCACAAGTTTTGTATGTTTATCTTTCATATATTAAAAAAAAAACATTGAATAGTTTATAAAATTTGCAAGTAGAAGTACATAATATAAAATATATTCTATCATATAAATATTATAATTTTTACAATTAAAATTTCCATAGCAGATTATCACTTCATTAATATTCTATATAAGTCACTAAACTCTCTAATATTTACATATTAATAATAAATAATTATAATATTAATTACAACAATAAAATGAACTTAATACAATATTAAATGCAAATAGCTATTAACCTTAGTCTTTCTGCTCGGATTTATATATTATTTAGTCAATTTGAAACATTAATGCGGATAAATACATTTTGTTCAAAATCGATGAATCTTAATAAAAAATAAATTTTGATTACTATTTTTTAAACATTTCAATATTTTGTAATAAAATATAATTTTTAAATTTTGTTATAATTTTTTTTGATTATATTACTAATAATTTATAGCTTATATAAAAAACATATACAAAATAATTATTGACAGCCCTGTTTTATTAATTTATTTGAATGTGATTTATAGTTACACTTAACTTTTTTTGTACTAGAAAGATCACAAAGAATATATGAGATCACTGATCGAAAAGGCAAAAACATATAACATAAGATATACGATGTTGCTCGTTAAAATACTGTTCACAGATTCCAAGCAAAAGTATAAATTAAGTGACAGCATTACAAAGTGGAAGTCCAAGAATTTAAATTTATATCGCATATTAATTTAATTTTATTTAAATGTCGGAAATGTTTTGGGTGGCTTAAACCTTGAATTCATATAAGAACAACTTTATGCTTATGTTCAGTTTACGTTGGTAAATCACTTTCAAAGAAAGCAACCGAGAGCAGAAATCGATTCGTTTGAATTAATAGTTTCGGTTTTGCGTCGATACGAATTAAGAAAAAAAAAACTGATATGCGCAACATGGAAATACCTCTTACTTTTATATGTATCCAACATGTATGTTCTTTCTAGAACCTACACAATGCAATACATCAGAATAAATCTGCTTTACTGGAGGTGTAATTGCATAACGAAATTATTAGGGCAATTGCTTTGTTTTGCTGTAAATTGTTTGTGTTTAATTCGCGTGTAATTAAACTACAGAGAGAGTTCTCAAAACTCGCTACACATTTATAATTACAAACATGTTACTAAATACTAACATTATAAAGTCTACCGATAATGTATTTTTTTTTCTATTTGTATTTACAAATAATTCCTTAAAATTTAATTGAATAGCATTATTTATAATATTAACAGCATATAAAATATAAATATTAAATTTTCACATCTACAAAAATATAAAACATAAAAATGTGATTATTATGGAGCGATTTCATTCCTGTAAAAAAGTAACTAATAATTTATATATTATTTGCACTTAATACATAAAGTTTTACATTTCCTTTATTAACGCCGATTAGAGATGATTTACCAATTTTCGTTTAAGAGTGCATTAACTATGATTTAGGTTTAGGTTTTACAATATCTTTATGGAAGTAATAATTTTATCTGTAATTATTTTCATGAAGATTTTATCTAGTTCTTAATTTTGTTAATCATTGATCGTTTAGTTTCTTTTATTAGTATTAATAGATTTGATGCTTATATAAATTATGAAATAACATAATTTCATGTAAATCTAAAACGCAAATTTATTAGAAAAGTAATTCGAAAATTACTTAGCCTGTGTCTAACTGACACAAATTTGCTAGCCTCAAGTTAATGTACTTTCTGATTGATGGGTTTTGCAGAAATCCATTGATGGAAAATGATTGTATCGTAGGCAACTTTATATACATTTTAAAATTTAAAGAAGAAAAGCAATGAATATATTAATAAATTAGTAGTGGACAAAATACAACACATTTTGTCCACTACTTTACATACAAAGGGCTAATAAATTATTATATGTAATAACATGCCAAATTTCTTATTCTGTTCGAAAATCTAAATGATATTTAAACTTCTCAAAACGTAATTCTTACATAATCATTTAAAACAAAATATGATGAATAGATTGAAATTAAATTTCAATTTTAAATTGATAAATTCTGAAATCAAGTCGATTGAAAAATTTGTGGTCAGAATTACATGAAAGTTCTGAAATTAATTGTTATATAATGTTATATAATAAATTAATAAATATGGTTTCAATGTGTAAGTGCGCTAATATGTTTCTCAATTCAAGCGCGAGAGGGAGTCAGTTTTGGAAAAGTTTTGAATTTGAATCGGTATCAGTTGGTATCACTCTATGCGTCTGCGCGGGTACGTGAATTGGGGGTGAGTCGTGCTCCGGTGTTGGATACGTCTGCGTGCATTAGCGTTTTGAATATTCAAAATTGTTGTGTAATCCATTCAAATTCGATGAAATATCTTGCGATCAGTGAAATCCATCATCGGGGATGAAATCCAATTGGTTTTTGGCAAATTTACGTGAGTAATTCAATTTTTTTCGACCGAAATTTTCTCTCGGTGTAAGCTGCTTAATTCGTAATTAATTCGTCTATATTTATGTGTTGATTAATATTTTAATTGTGTTAATATGTATGGTTAAATAAGATGATAATTAGAAATTGCGACGAATTCAAAATGGCGGAGCGACGCTACTTTTTTCCATTTTTTGTCTATCAGATGTTCGTTTGTTTGTTACAGATAAGAGAATGCGTTTTTTTTTTGCAAAAAAATATTTTGTTGAGTGAAGTTGGCACGATTTTGGCGTCCCCTCGCCGTAGTGTTGCGCGTCACTTGACAACATTTCTATTAGAAATCGATTATAACTATTGAAAATTCATCAATTTCTCTCGGTTTTCCGTGCTATATATCGTATTTCCGCTATTAAAACCGTGAGTACTTTAATTTACTAATATCATTTTACTAACACGTATATTGAACATAACCTAAACACTGATACATGTATACTTGTGTATTATTATAAGGATGCAAGGTATTATAAATACCAGGTCATTCTATGCGTTTATCACGTCCGCAGTGATACGCATGGGATGGCAAGACCGTCTGTGCTAAAACCTTCTCGAGGTGCATCCGTTAAGGTGGTTGTTCGTATTCGAATATACGAGCAAACAACCGACAGATCACAGCGGATCTAGGGGCTCGCGTTTCCTCGAAATATCAATTTATCTATCGCGACGGATGTCGTTAAGAAAAGTTTTGACCAAACTTAGTCTTACATTCTGTAGTGAAGTGTGTGTGCGTTATTTTGAAGACAAGTTTAAGGCTTCGGCTCTTGTTCTTCAACCGGTAGTGATTGCAATCAGTTTAAATTCACGTTACTCATTTTGCTATAAATTTATTATTAATTATATTAGAATCACGGGAGTGTTAAATTTCCGGCAGTTTAGTGCGTATTTTGCTAAATTATCGCGGGTGTTCGAGAGTGAGTGCCAACAACGACGAGATGGCAGAGATGCAGATGATGGCGATGAAAACATCAAGTAGTAAGTGATTTTATACCACACGGGATTCACAAATAGCCCTCCCACCTCAACCTAAATATATTGTTTATTTGATTTTAGCTTTTTCATTCTTTTAATTATTACAGCGTCTGTTCAAAATTATTAATTCATATTGCGTCAATTTATTAAATTTATTTAATTTGTTTTGAATTTTTTATATTTTTGCAGATGATGGTAGAGATGGAGAGATGCAGATGATGGCGATGAAAACATCAAGTAGTAAGTGATTTTATACCACACGGGATTCACAAATAGCCCTCCCACCTCAACCTAAATATATTTTTTATTTGATTTTAGCTTTTTCATTCTTTTAATTATTACAGCGTCTGTTCAAAATTATTAATTCATATTGCGTCTATTTATTAAATTTATTTAATTTGTTTTGAACTTTTTATATTTTTATATTATTACTGCGCCTATTAATATTTATTAATTATTTGATTCCCTTTGTTCTTGTCCGTAATTCCGTTTTTTACATCCACTTAGATAATGTGAGATGTTTTAGTTTAGGTTGCATTAAATTACTATTGATTTGGAGAAGATTTTAATTCATTTTTTAATGCAATTTAATGCATTGTTTTTGGTTTTGATAATTGATTTTAATTCTACATATGTGTTATTTATTTTGAAGTTGTAATGGCTTCTATATACTTAATTCATTGTAGAAGGAATCATAATTACTTAATTATTGTTATTTTCAAACAACTCTCAACTCGCCAAATTATCTAAAAATAACAAATGTTTACTTTGCAATCTGCATTATATTCATTTTACATCTTTCCTATTTTATTACATAAAATATTATAGTTCAGGAAATTCTATGATTAGGGTTGGCCACCCTAAAGCAAATTAGTTTTTTTATCAGTTTTTGGAAACTTTCTCATATTTCCAAAATCTGAAAATTGTATGTTAGTGTGTTTTGGTATGAATCAATGCGAGCTCGCAATCGTTTGTTTGTGTATGTATGTATGAGCAAGTGTTTCGATTTAGTATTTGATTTTGAATGATATGAGTGATTGATTGCTGTTACTGTTATGATTGTGCTGAAATATCGATAGGTTTTAGAAAATGTTAAATCTTCATTAATATTTTCGATTTGTGTTTAGATGCTTAAATAGAAATCTTGAACTATAATTAATTTATTTTCATCGATTATTTATCAATTAAAATTAATTAAACATTTGTTATTTCTTATCTTTTATCCTTTTTTTATTTTAAATTTTCTCAAATAATGGAAATTGTCATCAATATGATTAATTTTCTATTTATTAACTTTTCATTATTACTATATTAGTTTTAAATCTTCTTCAGTCAATGGTGATTTCGTGTCGCCTCGCGATTAATAAGCATGAGTAGTTAGTGACAAATCTAACGTATTTGTCGGCTTTTGCATGATTTTTGCTTTCAGCTGGATCTAACGTATCCACCGTGCCCGAAAATCACTCGAAAGTTGTGCAGAAAGAGTCTTGTATTAAGCAGTCTTAAATTCAACAAGACTTGTTGGTAGACTCTCTCTGCACGATTATAGATTTGTATTAAATGGAGGATGTTTCAGTACCCTCGCCTATCCCCTTCGAGCTTATCTCGAGGTTTACTTAGTTTTTGATAATGAAATATCCCCGGGATCGTGAGATGGTTGCACACTTTCACGATCCACCCTCAGCCCTCCGTGTTTTCAATTCAATCGTTTATATTTGCATTAAGCTTGTTGTTTAAGTAACTTCAATTTTTCTTAAAGAAATCTTTAGTATTTGATTGGCATTTGGTTCCCTTCACTCCGCCCGTCCGCCGCGAGTCCCCCCTTAACTGTTGCTATGACTATTTTGGGGGTGCCGGTACTTCCGCAGACTAGTCAGTTTACTGACAGGGTCTCTGCCGGTCCCAACACCTTCCTTCATCCTCTAACCATTTGCCATTTCAATACTTTAGAATTCTCTTCGCTCGGGCGAAGTTTGCTATTAACTTCATTTGGACTTCCTGGTTAAGTTTAGGCATTTAGTATGGATCGAATGAGCTTTTGCTTGGCTCACGATTTACTCCAATTCACTTTTGTTGCTTTGTTTATTTATTTCGAGTGATTCTCCTATCTATTTACTATATATGTCGTTTGTACTAATCCATGTCTGTGGGGATCTAACGTATCCTCACGTGTTTTTCTTTCAGCAGATAAAATTCACCTCTGGACTGTTGCGCTCGATCTGTTCATTTTTGCTGTGAATGTTCAGGTCTTGCTGCTGGGTCGGGCACTTCAGAGGTGGATCAAACAATAGAATTACACAGCAAAAACCATAAACAATAAATACTTAATAAGTTTTGCAATTGATTATCATAAATGTCCAATTAGGCAGTTATGATAATTTCATTGCCAGGGAACTAATTAATACAGTAGAGTGCAATTTACTGTAATAGTTTGTTCTCTTTTTAGGTTTAGATTAGGTTTAGTTTTATTTGTAATGCGCCCATTTTGTCAATATTCCTCCTTTAGTTTTAAGTTTACTCCCACTCACAAAAAAAAACATACCTAATCCGAGGACTCTCCGTCCCCTCCAAGAATCGCGAGTCTCCGGTTCGACTTATCCCTATATTCCTTTCTATATCCTTATTGTGCCCCAAAATTTGAGGAATTAAATGGGTTGTAATTTTTTTATAGTTGTAGATTGTTGTAAAGGCGTTCGGCAGCTGCTCAGAGTCTATAGAGTAGTCATAATATGATACAAACAAAATGTCATAATGCCGGATAGCTAATGAATATGCACAATTAGCCTATATTGTGCCGCATTGCATTACATATTGAAAAATTTAAAAAATAAATAAAAAAAGAAAAGAAAATATATGTTATAAAATATAAAAATTATTATGTAACAATAGACGAAAAAAATATATATACAAAAAAATAATAATAACAATAATAAAAAATATAAACATATACAAAAAAAAATAACAATAATAAAAAATATAAACATGAGAAAAGATGAGAGTGAAAAAAGAAAACAATTATTCCTCTCCATAAATTTATATAATTTACGTAATGCAATTTTATTGTAATTATTGATGTATATTTTATTTTATATGTGTAATTTCTGTGTGTTTTCTGTTTCAGGTTTGATATAATCACCCTTTAGGTCACAGCATTTCCTTTAATCCTAAACATTCCTTATATTCTTTCCGGGTGTGCGGTCATGCGTTTGCTTTCATTTGCTGTGAATGGAAGCAGCGATTTCCACGTGGCCGGATATCCAGGTGCTAATTAAAGGTATGTCCTCTTCCTTCGAAGATGGTAACCAGGTATCATTTCAAGCGCAATACACAGCCTCTGATATGATGCAAGACCGTACACATTTACCTTCTCGAGGTCGCACCTGTTTTATACAAAAATTGTGGCGGATCGCATTTTGATCCACTTGACACTAAAAATTAGAACTTTCTTACAGAAAAAAAATACATATACTTATATGGCATGTTTTGATTGTGTAAGTTCACTTTTACTAATTATTATGAATGTTTTTTTCTTGTAGGTTACTTATTTTTTTGTTATTTTTATGGATGCAAGGTATTCTAAATACCAGGTCATTCTATGCGTTTATCACGTCCGCAGTGATACGCATGGGATGGCAAGACCGTCTGTGCAAAAACCTTCTCGAGGTGCATCCGTTGAGGTGGTTGTTCGTATTCGAATATACGAGCAAACAACCGACAGATCACAGCGGATCTAGGGGCTCGCGTTTCCCCGAAATATCAATTTTCTGCACATAAGACAGGCCTTCGATAAAGTGTGGCACGCAGGATTGTTGTACAAAATTAAATTATTGCTCCCTCATCCATACTTCTGTATATTAAAATCTTTTCTGTCCAATAGATACTATCAAGTTAGGATAGAGGGTAGATTGTAATGTGGACCCGTCTATTAGGAGCCCCAAATAGACTAGGTGTAAATAATATTATATAAGAATTCACACCCACTTTTCACATTTTATTTTATTAAGAATTTACGCTCTCACTCCTCTTCACTTTTTTATCCATTAAAAATATTTCAATACATATTTAGTTGCACCAACAAACTCCTTTCTCTTCATGATCTACTAATCAGAGCCCTCAAACAGTGTTTGGACAAACACTCTCAAAAAAGAGAAAGAACTCACAAAAACAAAGCAGAGAATCATATATACAAAGTTGAAAAATAGATTATGTAACTGAAATCAAAATTAACTTCTTCTCTCACCAGGACTTGTACCCAGTGAGTTCAGAACGTTCCTTGAAATTTGTTCCAGCGATTTATAAATTTTATTTTATAATATGATCTTATATTAAATAATTTATTAGAAAAATGAGCTAAAGCCTCACAAAATCCGGTCCTGCAAAAGCTTCCTCCGGCCATGTCTCACAAATATCATAATAACTAAAGACATAAAAATCTAATTAAAAAATAATTTTTATTCCTTTAAAACTAAAATAGGACATCTGCACTAGGCCTTTAGCCAAAACATTTTCTTATAATGATTTAAAATAATAATAGGGGAAATATAATTTACCTAGGGGCCCCAACTATATTTTATCTTAATCTTAACATTACTTTAAATGAAAATAGCACATTTAAAAAATAAATCTAAACAGAGGTGGCAAAAGTTAAATAACAACAGCAACCCAATATTCTTTCATCCTATGTACCAGATTATATTTGGTTGCCTATCATATACATGGAAGAAACTACGAAAAGTTTATAAAAGTTATGTAATTTACATTAAAAAATAATAAGGACAGAGAAAGAGAGAGAGAGAGAGGTCACATATAATATTACCCAATAGTAATTTCATCCTATGTACCTTATAATATTTGGTAGCCTATCATATACGTAGAAGAAACTATGAAAAGTTTATAAAAGTTATGTAATATTGTAATGTAATATTAATTAAAAGGAATGAAATAAAACAATTTGAATACGTTATTTTTGGATGATAATTTATTTTTATATTTTAGTTTATACATAATACATTTATTACAATTTTTATTAGGTACACAAAAAATTTACAAATAACTTATATATTTGACATTTAAGATATATAATAAGTTTGAC
Source organism: Nicrophorus investigator (assembly GCA_963457615.1). NCBI lineage: Eukaryota > Metazoa > Arthropoda > Insecta > Coleoptera > Silphidae > Nicrophorus > Nicrophorus investigator. Next base: position 10,486,185 of record OY735142.1, on the reverse strand, counting down.
TAAATTCCATATGAACGGGCATACGCATATATCCATAAGTTACATAGTATATTTTCCCTTATATATGTCAATACATTCCGTTCTTTATCAGATTATACAAAAGAAATATAAAACATGCAAAAAATAATATCAAATTTTAAAAAAGTTATGCATACAATTCATACGTTTTCCTTGGAACTGTTCCTTTATTATTATTTTTTTTAAATATGATATTAATAATATTGCTACGACACGTTTATTATATTGGTATTCATTGATATGTTTGAACAACAAATACTAAGTACTCTTCAAAAAACTACGAATTTTCCATTATTCAGAATTATCGAAACACTTATTATTATTATTATTAATGTTGATTTCTCAAAAAGTTTTATATTTTACTTATTTTTTTCTCTAGGAACTAGAAATTTCTTTCGTATATATTCATTATAGTAAATACATAAAAGCCTAGATTATACAAATATTATATAACTCGTTTGTATTTCTTGTGTTTTTTTTTTCATCTTGCTCTTTCGAATTGGAATATTTATAATGGTAATTAAATATATAATACTGTACATTCTCATTAAGCTATACTCAAAAAATAAAATAAAATACAAATAATCCGAGAGAGAAAAAGCGTCCTTTTGGCGAATACAAAATATTTTTAAGAAAAAAAAAGACTGAAACGGATTTCTCTATCGATCATCGGAATTGAAATTATATTAAAAAAAAGATCTAAAAATTAATAAATAAATAACTTAAAATTATAAATCTACATTTGTATTTATAAACGTATTGATAATTACTTGGGAGATTTCCATTTTTTCGCTGAATACAGAAAGAAATATAGAAAATCTTAAAAAGACTGTACAAAATATATATGATAAATCAATAATATTATACAATTATAAATGCTTTTGGTACAAAGACGCATATTACAATTGTATACGCTTTATTCATACGTATATTTATAGAAAAAAAAAGGATTATTGACAAATGAAACGAATTTAATTAACTTAAAAAAACTGTGTGTGTTTGTTTATTTTTTTTGTTTGAATTGAAAAATACTGCAATTAATATAATATATATTTGTATATAGATAAATAAATCACAGTAACTCCATCAGTATTTTAAAATTCTTTTTTTTGTTTAGTATTATGTAATAATTATTATTTTTTTGGGTTGAATTTAATATTTGTGTATATATTTTTTGTTTTTTTGGCGGAAAGCGAGAGCGCGTTTATTATTATACTTTATATTCTGTTTGTTATACATTATTTCAATTATATTATTAATATTGTTAAGGTTGTTTTAAATAATTATTTTGGATTCCGTTAAAATGTTGAAATATGGACTACTAATTAAGCGGATTTAATTAGTTCACTTGCACTTGCGGGCTCGGCGACGGAATCGACGCATACGTTGATCCCATTCATCCTTCCATTCGATTACGATTGATCTTTGGGTTACACCCAAGTTGCCCGTCACTATTCCGCCTGGAGAGTCGTCCTTTTCACGTCCCAAAATCAAGTATGATCTACAAAAGAAGAAGAGATAGAAGAGTTAGAGAACATTAACGGCATTACATGAGATAGATGCGATCTGGGGATTAGTGAGTAGTTAGCTGACGGATATTTATCAGCTCGAGATGAACAACTTCATATAGGTTTTCATCAACTGAAAACATCTTAATGATGTGAAGAAGAAAACATGTTTGAATTGAACGGGGATAAATTACACGGCGGGAGAGTACATTTCAACTGGTTTAATTAAACGCCCAACTCACGTTAACGCACAAATCTGCTAATCTTTAAACTAGTATTTGCTAAATTAATTAATTATATCAACTCATATATCTCTTTGATTTAATACTTTAATTAAAAATTAGAATAATATATTTTAAAGTATTTAGTAGAACACAACAATTAATTTTAATGTTCAAGTGTTAAAGCGAAACTGATAGGTTACTATTATGTTGTTGCTCATTTTTATAGTACAGACTAAGAAGATTCGATGACTGCGACTTGAAAATCATTATTGAATAAGTGAAGTCTCATGTGTAAAGCGTACGGCGAATATATTCGCCGCTCGCCCGGACAATATAACAAAAGTTGACAAACTTTCAATGTCAATACTATTGTACTCGTAGTTAGTACGACGTAAAAATTAATGTCCCAAGACACATACTATGTAGGTATTATATCACTAACAGATATTTTGCATTTACATTTTCATCAAATAAACACCAACATGTTAGTATTTTTCTATGACCTTATACTATATACTCAACATAAATAAATTTGAGTCATAAACCTAATTTTCACCTATTCACCATTTTTCACCTTCCTTACTTCAAATGATTTATTGTCAAAGTACATTAAAAATAAATGTTAATTATTAAATTTAAATAATTTTTACTATTTTTAATAAAAGTGGAATATTTGTATTATTGTGAAATATTTAACTGATTTTAAGTTTCGCACGAAATATAATTTTTACAAATTTAACTAATTTTTTCTACATTTTTACAGAAAAGCTCTAATATGTAATTGATAAATTTGCATAAATTTATGAATGGAAATTATGAAATATATTAAGTAAATGTAGATAATGTAAAATTAATGTAAAAATGTACTTTTTTTCTTGGAATATGTAATTTATGTACATTTATATAATCGCTAAATACGTGGCACGAGAGACTTGTTCATTTTTTTTGGCCTCATTTTATTTCGTGCATCAAATGAATTTCTGATGACTTTTCATGGCTCGTTTACGAAAATTACGGCTTGCGTAATTTATTCATTCCACGGAGACGGACTTCTCGAGTCGCGAACGCGCCTGAAATATATGGTCCGATTTGCATGTGCTGAAATAACTGTAACAAATCGCTCGTCGCTTGAGCCGATTCATTAAATCCAGGACAGATTCTTCCTCTTCCTTCCCGCAATTTCGCCTCGCTCTTTGCTCTTTGAATGAAATGAAATGAAGAAAAAAAAAGACCTCGAATGCCTCATGCTCGAATAAAACGGATCCATTTTAGAAGCATAAAGTTGCAAATCGCATGCCGTTATGACGTCTGCATCGGATAAATAACATCATAATAAAACCCGTTACTTGGATGCATATGGAGATGTAGAGGGGATTGGAAAGGGGTTGGGTTCCTTAATTGGTCCACTTTTATGGGAAAACGCAGGAATATTTATATCAAACGATATGTCACATGTCAGTTTATATGCGCAAATGCGGAGATTTATTGCCAGATTAAACCATTTGCGCTGCGGGAAAGTCTCGAGGCTTGACTTCCTCCTCGTCGTTCTAAAGACTTTCTGTGCTTGATTGAACTCTTAGCTTTTAGTAAAAATATAATTCGTTCTTTTTTATTACTACTTACTTGTTTGCTTTGATTTTGGGACACTTGCAGGCTAGATCAGCCGCGGGAATGACGAGCAGCATTGTTCCTTTTCTTATTTTCGAATTGCCTCCTTTCTTGTATATCGACACGATCTTGACCATAAACCTTACCCATCCTTTGGTGTGCTCGTCCTCCGGGTCTTCGACTCTGCTTAGCACTTCCGCCATTATCGCTGTGGAAAGAAAACAAATGCAATCAGGAAATCAATCAACAATTGTAGAAAAAGATATGACGATTGATTCGCATAAACCAATCATCCATGCAAGATCCATTCCGAGCGACTCATAAAAAAACGAAATACACAATTTGAAAACCTTTTACACCTTACAAATCAATACCGTTTTATTTATAAATTTAAACCCAATAAAGTTTTAAAATTTAAATCATTCCGAAAATAAACCTTTCAACTTTAACTTGAATTACTTTTATAGCATATGCTATGTTATAATTAATAAAGTTCAGGTTTGCAAATCTTTTCATAAAATAATAACTGTAATGAGTAATCGTACAGTTGTTAATTCTAAGGAACTCAAGCAATTATTTTAGCTAATTATATAAATCAAAACATGTTTTTTTAAATATTTTAACACGTTTTTATTAAGAAAATGTAATAGAAATTATTATTAAATATCTCATTTTTACATTACAAAAGAAATGGTAGAAAAAATCCAAGAAATCGCATTAATACAATTATAACAGTTATTGTATTATGGACAAAATCAGTTGTTTTTTACACAGTTTTGTGACTGTTAACTATACATATTAAGTATAAAATACAATTAAAACTAGCAATTCTTTTAGAAAAGAAAAGATTCAATTAATCTAGAAGAATATTATTCATGGACAAATTGGAAATCGCTTTTGAATTTCGCAAGTTGCAATTATGTTGAATGCACTTATTTACGGATAATTCTATTTTCAGTATATACTCGAGACCTGAAATTTAGTAATGTTCTAGTCCAATAATATCCACCTCCGCAGACACATTATTAGGGCATGTTTAGCGGAGCATGCGTTTTCAAATTTTCCGCGTTTGCCAAGTAATTATTCCACTTTATTTTTATTTACAACCGAACACATATAAATAATGTTACTAACACGCTAACACCAATCACAGCAATTAATTTTAACGCAGTCAAATTCATTCACCCAATTTTAGAATGGCGTATCAATTTCATACATACATATACAACATTCAAAACCTAGATATTCTATAAATAATAATAATAATATGTTCAACGTAATAAATACAAAAAATATATTATGACAAGAAATATAAATTACATAATTAAGAAATACTTGATTTAAAAGTATATAATGAATGATTTATGATTAATATTAAAGAATTTTTCTATTTATTCATGAAAAAATTGTAAATAAAATTGCTGACATTGATTTCATTTAATATAAACTTAATTAATTGGAAAATACTTTTCACTTTTTATTTAATTCACATAAAAAGTCATTGTTATTATTACCTCTCACAACAAAGCTTCGATATAACAAAATCCTGAATTTCAGGCCTCATTAAATATAAAAATAATCCAATTTTTATAATACAGTAAAATATGACAAGAATTGTACTAAAGAAATAAATTTATTAAATGCAGATATTAATGGTTTCAGTGTAAGATTTAGAAAACATTGTTAAAGAAGTTCCTTCCAAAAAAAATAACTTCAGATTCATATTTTATAAAGTGTGATTTCTTGTAGTATTTAAATTAATTGTCTAAACAATTTTCTTAGTTCGAACAAAAAGCTTTTAATTTTCTTTGTGAAGGAATGTATCTGATTATAGTATTGTTTACTTCTGAAAACGAAGTTTCGATTAATGAAGTCAATTCGTGGAAAACTTCTTTTTCGTTTATATTTTAAGATACCATTCTTCTTTTGAACTACTTACATAATTATAAATAAATCATTCTAAATTTAAAATGGTCTGAATGTATAATTTTGATGAATAATATAAAAAAAAAGGTAAATTTATTTTAAATTTTTAAAAAGAATGCATGTTTTTAATTAAGATTAGTGATAAACTATTTGATTATACACTACTGTTTAATTAAATGTATTTGAAACCCATTTCATTTCTGACTACGAGTTTGATAATTTCTTTGAGAAATGTGTATGGAAATCGAGTAAATCTCATAAACATTTTTTTTATATTTAATTTTCTTTTTTATATTAATTAAAGAGCTATCAAGCGATATAAATTCAGTTTTAATTGAAAGCATCTCTATAACTGAAGAAGCGGAATGTCTCTTCGCATCGGATGCTGCGGAGAGCGTCGAGAATTTGAAAAATGATTGTGTGTGGAAACTGGTTTAGCCTTCGGGACGTTTCCAGGGACACAATTCGGTTTAGGTTAATGTATTTTGTCGTGTTCGGAGCCCATTCGTATTACAAATGACTGCAATTTGGCTCACTAAATGCAACAATAGTTCGCACATACGACTATTATGGATTATTAATGGATTCGGCTTCAGTGATTTGCGTCGAGACCATTACTCATCCCAATTCAGTTACATCCAGAGATGAAATATTTACCACCGAGTTATATAATATTATTAGGCATATAAATCCGGGCACGATTGATACGTATAAAATTCATTTAAAAATAAAACAATTTCAAGGCTTAGATTAATTTCCTGTTTTAGATTTAATTAATGTCCCCCGTCATTGTTAATTGCATGAATGCAAATTACGTTTAATTATTTATAATTAATGGATTCTACTGTAGAAATATATTGGATAATCATACGCATTGGACATTTCATTTAAATTAATTTATTTTATATAAAATAATTTTATTTATTTAAATAATTTTTATTAGGATAAAATAAATAACTGTGTGATAACCTATAATTGAAACAAACAAAATTATATAATTTTTAAATATTTTTCCATAAGCCAAATGACGAAATATTAAAAATATATTTTCTATGACTTATTTAATTTTTTTGCAATTTCTTTATAATTTAAAATAAATGAAAAACCATGTTGTAAATGTTAATAAAACAAAAGTTTTCTGTTATGAATGTGCTAATAACTATTATTTTAAGATTTATCAAATAACATAAGTAAAACATACAAAAAATGTATAGTGAATAATCGGTCATATGCTGAAAATTGGCGGGAGCTAAAACTGCTTTTTAAACAGATGTTCAGTTAACGTACAATTCAGAAAGCGAATATTGTTTTTAAACGGATTGTGTTAATTACTTAATTCGAAACATATTTTGAAACACTTTTCTATTATATGAGAGCAGTTTGAAAAGTTTTGAAATTAAAGTCTTTTTTACGAAGATTCCTATCCAAATGATCGAACATGCTTGTATAATATTATATAATATAATATTGTATAATATATTATAGTATAATATAGAGTTAATTATTTTGCCTTTCTCAAGATATTTTTTTTTTATCAAAATTTACATCCCAAAATATTTGATACCATAACCTTGTGTCACATTCAAAAGTTTTCAAACTGCGCTTGTAGATCCAATGAAAATCAAAACTTGTTTATGATTCCAGAAAAGTTTCTATAATAAAAGAAGTAAACATGATTTGGAAATAAACTTTAACGAAGTTATAGAACTATTAGATTCCTGTAACGAATAACTCAATATATGATCTTATTGATATATAGGCTACCAGTAGAAGAATCTGTAAAGTATAAACCGGAATGGATCAACATGATGACAGTCATTTTTTCGACTGTCTCTAGACCATGGATTGATTGAAATCTGTAGGTTCTAGAAAAATATCTATCCGAATCAAGATCGAGTAGCAATTATTAGATAAGGTACAAGGTGATCCATTGTTATGAAGAAGTTGAAACATATTTACAATTGTAGTTTAAGAAAGGAAACAATTTTCATTTTAAATTATAATATGTATAAGGCTAGTGACTATAGTATTTCAATAATAAAATAATAAAAATAAATCATTTTTAAATTGTACAATTATTATATAAAATAATTATAATAAATATTACTAATATTAACAAAATTTTTAATTATATAATTTTGTATAATTATATTTAGTTCTAAATTTAAATACTCAAAATTATTTAAGAATATAGACTAATATATACAGTAATATCCCGAATATGCGTGGGTTCGACGAAAATCGCGTAAGACGGGGTATAAGTAATAAGTGCACGTTTTCACGTAAGTCAGGGTATCTTTAGAATGAAGTCTCCTTTCTGACACATTATTTGTTATATAAATTTGAAACCATAAAGCTATAAATAGGTACAAACAATTTGATATTGTATAGTTATTATTAATCCAATAAATATTTATAATTATACTACAACCCACATGTTTGTAAAATATTTTTGTAGACGTTTTGATGCTATATGACAGCTGTCATTTTGTAACGTATTAAAAATAATGAATCGAGACACTTAGGTTGAGAATGACATTTTTATAAGAAGTTCAATTTTCTGATTTTTACTTTCATTTATTTCTCTTTTCAGCAGATGGAATTTTTTTATGAGTTGTGTAAGGTTGTGGTATATTATTTAATCTCTATCCAAGTAATGAATTTGTTACAAGTGTTCAAAGCTTACCGAATATCCATCCATGATACATTGCTTAACTTTCGTCTCAATTTCTTGTAAAATATTTTTGTTGACGTTTTGACGCAACATGACAGCTGTCATTTCGTGACGTATTAAAAATAATGAATCGAGACACAGGTTGAGAACCGCTTGTTTAAATATATTTTTTTTAAAGTAAAATTTTATGATTTTTAGTTTGGTTTAATTCTCTTTTCAGCAGATGTTTTTTTTTTGATGATTATTTTATCTCTATCCTAGTAATAAATTTGTTACAATTTGTTACTTAACTTTCATAAGCTGTTAAACATGTCTCGTCGTTTTAAATTTGTTATCATCGCAAATATATACATAAAAGGGCTGCACTAAATAATTCATAGTAAATGATTATCAATTAATGAAAGCCCTTAGTATTAGGACCGGATGAGGGAAATAAATCAGGTGCATTAGACTAAGCCCCGAGATTCCCGTTGAAGTTGAATGCAGGTCGCCGTTTCGGCTCATTAGCATAATCGCGCGCGAGTAGTGAAGTTCGAAATTCAATCAGAATTATGAATATTTAATAGACACATATTTTCCAATAGGATTCGCCCTGGCTTCGCTTCGGCTTTGTGCTTCGTTGCATTATATTTAATAATAATAACACGGCCATTAGAATGGATTTCTGTTTTGTAATGAGAAGCGCCATAAATCATGTTCTAAGCACATACAAGTATATTCATGCATGAAGACTCGCACATACAGACGCCGAGGAAACGTGCTATAGCGAAATAACTGTTACGGCTTCTCAACAAAACGCAACGAAATCCCATTTAAAATTCGTTATTGTATGCCTATAGAGCAGCTACCTTTTCTGCTCCAACTAAATGGTATCTAGTTATTTCGCTATTATATGTCTACAATTCAAGTTGTAATTCCCAAATTGCACTTTGGATCATCCTACACATCACGGTACAAGACGGCGCTCACTAATTATTTATTAGACGGACGATAAATTTTATGCTCATATGCATAATTCAAGCATTAAAATGCAATTTACTAATGTAAATGTTTTGATCTTTTTCAGACGAAAAATCCGTAAGGAAATTGTAAATCATAACCATTCATGTTTTCGACACACCATAAAAGGAAACCATTCATAATTAGTCAAATTCAAAACAACACAAATTGTATGTAAAATAATATTGTTAACATTTCTAACAGTTATACTTTTTAGTTATTATCTGATTTTGTAACCTAAAAATCTTTGAAAAATACGCATATTTTGTTTAAACCTAAAGAACTTCATTTTCAATATTATACAATAGACATAATCACATCTTAATATTAAACGAAAAAATATGCTTATTAAAAATCATAAAATCTTGATTAAAATACGCATATTTTTTAATTCTTTTAACCAGAAAATTGCGTATTATACTCGAGTACAAAAAAATCAGTACAAAACAGCTATGACAAACTTTTTATATTAATTAAAAATAAACTTTAAACAAATCCTTGAGTGCGTATTATATAAGAATTCTAATATTAACTTTAGTATTAAATCAACGCTTTATATTATTACATCACTTTATAACAATAATATTTGAGAAGAATCATGTTGAAATCATATTTTCTCTAGTCTTATGTAACAGTCAATTATTTTTTAGTTTATTATAATTTTATATCTACATATTATTTTTTATTTATTTATGTATGACTGTAGCAATAAATATATAACGTTTTATAAAATTTAATGTAAAAATTTGCATACATGAAATAAAAAATAATATTTTGTAACTGTTAATTATTTTTTATTAATTATACACTTTTACTTATTTAATCTTCTAATGAAAATTACAAAGTAAAGTAGTTGTTTAAATATAATGTATAAAAAATTAACGCGTACTTTTTAACTGATATTCAAACTATACTTATTTGTAACAATACTCCCGACATTTTAATGAAAATACGCATTTGCGAAGTCACAAATACTTATATGCAATACCATTTTTTTTTATTATTTATTATTTTTATTATGATTGTATGATTAAAAATTATTATAATTGGAAATTCCAAAATGATAAAATTCCTTTAAAATTTATAAATTTTCTATGAAATTTGATAATAAAAACTGAACAATTAATAATACATGAACTCAGTCCCAATCTTACGGCCCGCGGGCCGCATTCGTCCCTTAATACAGTTTTACTAAGTTAGCGAATTATTTAAATTATGTATTAGTTGTAAATAGTCAATAGCCGTTTGTAACAATTATATATTTTTTGGTGTTGTTTCTATTATTGTTGTTACATGAATATGTTGTTAGTTGTTATAAAACTGTTACAAAAAATATAATAGCAATCATTATTATTAATTGCAAATACAGTTTTTATAGTTTTATTAAAATATAACAGTATTTATTTATAATATTAATATAATTATAATGTTATGCCAATATAATTATTATACAACTGTAAATATTACAAATTACATTTAATATTACATTTATAGCGTAATGCTTTGCTAAAGAAATTCAATTCACCGGGATTTGAATTGAATGTTGCGTTGTTTCCTGATGCATATTTATCCAATTTTTATTTATATATTTATTTACTGCGATGTTCGTTAAATGTAAATCCATTTCGAATTCGAATCGCGTTTCGCATGCATTGACCGGAATTATTATAATATAGAAAAATGTAAATTTGAAAAATGCCATTTTCCATTTGCGATTTCCATAATAACAGTTTCACGCACCATTTGCTAATAATTTCACGAAATTCATGAAACGTGAATACAATTATTTCTTTCCACATAGATTGTGTGTGGTTCAATTAAACAATCAATCAATCTCCACTGAAGGCGAGAAAGAAACGTCTTTGGAAATGAAAGTTCCCTTTTCGTTCAAATCAGGAAGTTTCGCATCGAGAGAAGACTTGCACAATGTTACCATTTAAAAGAGAAGATGCATTCACTTCGTTCTCATGATGACATGGAAAGTTTACCGCCGCCGCTCGGAAACGAACCCAATCTAAACGATTTCGTTAGATTATTACTAGCTAAAGCGTAATTATTACTTACCGTAATCCCTTTTGCAATACTTGTTTAGGTTGAGTCTTCTTGTGGCCGCTTTGCATTTTCCGCATTGATCTGAAACAAAAAGACGAGATTGAAATCTTTAATGCAATGTACAGACGTGAATGCAATATGTCTGAAGGCGCAGGAAACAAAGTCAATTGGAATGGAAGCACATGAAACAATGAACTATTAAAATTAAAATGAAATCAAAGTCAATGCGCCCATTTCAAAAGGCGGGGAGAGGAAGCGAGAATAAGAGGTGAAATGCATAAGAGAAGGAAGAGCTTCATGCAGAGGGGGATTTAATTTATTATTACTGCCTTGTTTAGAACCGTAAAATTCACTTTATAGCCCGGTCTTTAACACTCTCACAAATTGGGGCTGTAAATATTTTTTCAGTCTCCTTATTTTTGTTCATTTCTTTTATGATTCGAATCAAATATACATTTCGTTTAATTTCATTCAGGCTGGAACGCCTCATGCATCTATTTATACACCATGCAGTTTTATCATGCTGAAATTAACTCGATAAAACCTGAATAAACTTGGCACTAAATAGAATTGACGTGATTTAATTAATCTTGATTCAATACAATCTATTAACATTGATATCAGAATGGAATTAATCAGAACGCGTTATAATTGCATAAATAATTTTACATAATTATAGGAAATATTTTGGAAATTGTTATAAATAATGTAGAAAACACTCAAATATAGAACACTTGACTTACACGAAAACAATCACCTTATAAGATGTTTTTTTATAAAATATACTTTTTATAAATTTTGAACAATTAAGAACACCTTTTTAAATCAAAATCTGGAAACTAAGATGAAACTAATTAATCGTGTTATGGACTGTATGTAAATAATGCTATTATTATTAATTGCAGTAACCTAAACATTTTAAGTTTCATAGGAGACCATAAATGCTTTACAGCTTTACGTTAAATCTTCATAGTAGATTTATTATGGGTATTTTGCTCTTCAGAATAGTTAATTCTAAAATATTTCTATTTACAAACTTTAAATCTATTTTTGCCTAGTTAATATATTTAATGGATTCTTCATTTTCACATTCAAATATTCTTATATAAATTATATTTTCGTTATTTGTTCCAGTTAACGCGGTTTAATGAAAAGAAAATTCTTGGAAGTTTTCTTGGAATATATATTTATTTTCCATAATTGTAGTTGCATTAATTATCTTTAATTCTTAGTAGTATATGTATTTTTTTTAGATTTTTATTGTAATTGAGTTAAAAATAAGTAAACGAAAGTACTATCTTCCTCAGATGTTGTTTAACTTTCATAGATTTTATAGTGGATTATACTAGTTGTTTGGTTTATGAAAAATAAAGTAATTAATATACATGGTTTTTTGTTTATATAAAATGTTTACAGGGATATTTTTTATTACATAAATATACTATTAACTGAAATAGTTTAAATATATTTAAAAAATAGTTAACTTTTTTAAAATGTAAATTTAAGTATTTCCGGAGATGTTCTTTAACTGTCGTAAAATTTTGAAAACTAACTATTATATATTTTTATTGACACCTGGTTTGTATTAAATAAAATGAATTTGCTGAAATAATAATAAACTTGAAAAATGTAAATAGAAAAAAGTTATTCTTTTACGGAAATTCTAGTAAGATTTACAGGTTGAAAACAGGAATATTGGTTGGACATGTTCACTGATCATAAAAGAACGTTATTATCTCATATACGCACAGCATAGGAGTTAATTAATTGGAATTCCAGCGTATCGAGTTTAATCACCGAAAGGTAGGATACAAGAACTATTTAAGACATCCTGGTCGTGGATGAATAATTTTAAAACTAGCTCAGAAAATCATTTATAAAAAATCAATTATTAATGATTTTACTAATTTTCAGTAGCAAAATATATAATAATAATTAGAAATGAAAATATTTTATCATAACATTTTACTTTACAAATATATCTGAATAATATTTACTAAAGTCTAATTACGGTGTAGTTTTCATCTTTCTCTATTAATTCTCTCGATTAGTGTTTTATAATATTTTACTATTTATCTACTATTAATTCAATAATAATTACATAATCGGTTTTGAAAAAATTTACTTTGAAAAATGCCATAAACTCAAAATACAAAAAATACAAAAAAAAAATATTGTTATTTCTCTATAAATGATTGATTAATTAATTAACAAAGTCTATTAGCGTCATTTAAATTATAATATGTTTAATGAAGGTAAAGGCGGAATATAAAAAAAATTGGAAATCACCCCTTTCGCATATGATAAGTTTTGGAAATCACACATGAAAAATGATTTTCTTTTTTTTAAGAACCCAAACATTTCTTGTAAAAAATAATTGATAGTAACTCCTAAAGCTATTTGTTATCTAAATTCAAGTTCAAATTTATATATAATCAAAATCTAACTGTGTAAACGTTTAAATGTTACATAATGCACTTTAAATCTGATTATGTATACATCAAAAATATCAGGATAGAACACGCACGCACCATTTATCTTATGCGAGATGAAGTAGTTAGAAAACATTATTTGTGGGTTCACCTGAAGAGGTGGGATAACTGTAAGAACTCCTAGTGTGATACATATGAAAATGTCGCGGAAGCACGACGTATTGTTGATGTCCAGGTCAAGGAAGTAAAGATGACACGAGGATGAAGAATCCATTTCGAAAGTTGCTTTTTGCCAACCGAGAAGAACTGAACACAAGTTCATGCATCGAATGATAAGTGAAACAATTCACATAGTCAGATGCAAATTCCAAACAAATCTATAATAAAAAGATTATTTTTAACTGAACCTTTATTTATAAATATTATATATTATTTTTATATTTTAATTTAATTAATTTTGTATTGAAATAAATAAAATAATAATTATATTTCTTCTAACAAACACACAGATAATAACTGAAAATACAATAATATAGAAATACTAGAGAATTAAAAAATGAAATAAATTATTTATGTACCAAAACTATTATTTCTCATTTTTAAGAATTTAATTAAATTTTAATGAAAAGATTTTCTCATAAATTTTCATGAAAAAAAATCGAATTTCTTAGTATTCTTCTATATTTCTGGTATTTTACATTATAATAATAAACTAAATATAATTTTATATTAATTAAGGAAACTTAATTTTATTTTTAAAGAATGGCTACAAATATTTAAATTTATCCATGTGTTGAGATTAAAATATTTAAGTTTATTTTAATATTTATATGTATAAATAATGTGTAACATATTTGTGTATGTTCATGTACTTAGAGAGCATTAGTGATTTCATCGGGAGTAAAATATTAATAGTAAAAACAGAAGCGAAACAATGTGTTACCCATAAACATTACTCAGTGAAGAAACGAACCGAAAACATAACTTAGATAATAACAGACGTTTCCCCCTTTTAAGACAAATTAACAAGTAATTAAATTTTATAATTTTAATGACCACGGTTTTTTGGCCCTCGGCAGATGCTGCAGGTTTGTAATGAAGTATGTATGTTGTTACGCATATATATAGAAGGGTGAGCTCCTTTTTTGCCCTTGCGCGTCTCCTTCAGAAACGAGCTTCGATGTGAATGTAAGAGAAAGAGAGACAAGAGACCTCTAATAGTATTTTTCCTCAGAGTGGAAGCCACTCCAACGAAAAATTATCCTTCAGTCAGCTCTTTTTGTCATTAAAAGCAAGCAAAATCCGTTTGCCGACTTCAATCGGTAAAGTAAGTGAAAGACATAGAGCGAGATGGGAAGAGTGTTTAAAGTAATTTACAATTTCGCATCATTATAATATATTCAATCCGAATATTCGTTTCGCTCAGTCGTAATGAGTGTGTTTACTCTTCCCTCCATCGTCATCATCATCATCATCATCTCTGCTTCTCCAACCTTTCCTCACTGTGGGGCCCACACAAATCTTAATTAAAATGTAGAAACTTAACTTCAATTAACGTTCGTTCTCCGTCCAACGCACATACGTATTCTGTCCTACAATGCTGTCCGATTTCGAAAATCCTCCCAATCGGGAGGCGCGTGATTCGAATGCCAGCTTATATAAAATACGATTTTAATTAATGCACGGTAATTAAAACGTTCTTGCGGCTAATTTTTAATATCCATCGGTATTACTTTTTAATTATACACCGTCTTGCCCTGGACTTCCATACTTTTTCATTCAGCATATAGACGAGATATTAAGAACACTTGGAATTCGGGGGGAGAACCTTAATTTCGGTAATTATCAACGCGCCAGGTCGTTACATTTTCATATTGATTGGCTACCAAAAAAATAGTACAACCATAAAAATGATTCATGAAATTCACATTTCATCATCTATTCTCATTAATTCTAAAATTATTTACAACATAAAAATATAAAATATCTTTAAAACAAATTATATAATTATAAAAATTAAAAATTATCGATAAAAAAAATATTTTGTAATTCTAAACGTATATTTTTATATTTTATATAATTCTTTTAATATCTTAATTAGTTACTCCATACATTACCTAATTATATAAAAAACAAGATTGGTTTGCACCAAAATATTTAATTTTTAAATTATAAACTATTTATAATAAAAAAGTAGTTATTTCATAGAATAACGTTTTATAAGCTTCAACGGTAATTTACACAGTATACTTCGCACAATGCGGTAATCTGTTTTAAGTAAGAGAAAAAAATATTTATATTTTCGATAATTTTTATGTCATTAAACTTAAATTTATTTCAAAATTTTCAAACCGTACTTTAGTACGGTTTGAAAATTTTAAATTTTAAATTTGTTAATTTTAATATCAATTGCATTCAAATACAAATATGATGTAACTTTAAATATATTTTCTAGTATTGATTGGCTTTTTAAAAATAATATATTGTGAATAATTTTATTCATTTATTATTTTATGTGAAATGTAGCTAAAACGGAATAAATTTATCATAAAAAAATATTATTTGATATAGTGATTATATAAATAACAGTATTTCCAATTATTTACATAAATTTTTTTAAATACATTTGTACAGCAATCGTAATGAAACATTTCCTAAACTCTGTCCTTAATGTATGTAGAAATATAATACTGCGGGCATTATTATTATTTAATATAACAATCATTCGTAGGAAATGATTGTTCTGCGAAATTGCACACAACTCAAGATAACCGATGGTTGCTTATTTACTTCAGTCACGCGCTTTAAGAGTAGCATTTTATGGCCAGTACATGGTGTTCAATTATTATTATTGCATTCTATTTGCATAACAATATTGTATGCATTTCAAATTATATCTCACGGAAGTGCTGTTTGTAAATTCAACGCATGTTTACAAATATAGCCATAATAAGGATTATTTATTTTAGGTTACTTTAAATTAAATTTATGCAGATAACTGAAAATATCAAATTAGAAAAAAAAAACTTATAAAAGATTTGCAAGAAATAAATTATATTCAAATTGAAGTAAAATTAACTATAATTTAAAACAAATTAATAATATAAGTTGATTCTACACAGTATCTGACTAGTTCTTATTTTGACAGCTGTCAAGGTAATAACTGTCATTCTGACAGCTGTCAAGGTAACAACTGACATTTTGCGAACCATTAAAAATTAAACCATCAATGGATTGCGATAGGTTGAGAAACGCAGATCTAATATTTTAAATATTATTAAATCAAACAATTTTCTAATTTATATAATATATTTTTTTATTTAATGTATAAAATTATATTTCTCAATGATTTTTTTTTTATATATTTCAGTCCATGAGTTTAAAATTATGTAGTAATATGCGTATAATTATACTTCAAAGAATAATACATAAATTTATTATTTTATTTTTTCTTTGAACTAAAATTTATTTTTCTTATTTAGTCTTCATTTTCCAGTGTATAGACGCAGCAGCGTATAAGACACACTTCTCCTATTATAGACATTTTTAAGGAAAAAAATACGGAAACAATTTATTAGTCCATCTTTTTATTTTCTTGAATAAAGCAATATTTGTCAAAAATCTAATAGTATTTCTACATAGTATTTCGACTTATTTTAAATATTAATAGCTATTCTATAATAAATTCTAGTCATTTTAGATTTTATTAAACAAATTCAAATAACACAGTTTATACTAATTATTTATTAGTAAAATGGTAAAATTACTTGCAAGAAAACCTTGCAAAAATATTATAGATATTGTGAGTCTAATAGATAATTATGTTATATTTTTATAAATTTCGTCGGTGGGTTAAATATTACATAATATGTAGTGTTGTAGAAGTAATTTCTGTAGTATTAGAAGTTTAGTTTATTTAATTGCATTTAAATATTTAATTAAATAACTGATATGATATGACGTTGACTTTTGTTGAATGGATTTTGTGATTTGTATGCGAAAACGTTGTTTTGATATTGAAAGACCGTCGAAATGGAAAGTGGTTGAGCGGAATGCAATTTCGTAGTTTTATGGTCGAGATTACTGTTGTTGCGGCGTTTTAATGGGTAATGGATGGAATGGTAAATCGGTTTTGATTTTAAAGCACGAGTATCGTCGGCATTGCAAGCAGCACATCTAGGGATCGGGAATCGTAGCCCCGAAGCCCCCAATTCATTCCGCCATTTCCATCCAACCTCTCCGACGGACAGATGGATGGAAGTGCGTTACGTAACGTCGTATAAACGCCACGCGAACATGACGAAAGTGCAATTGCTAAAAGAAAACGGAACTCGAGCAAAGACAATCCAATTTGGCCGTTTCATTTAAAATGAAAGAGAAAGAGTGTGAGAGGCGACGAGGAAAGGTGGTAGAAGCGAAAATAACAAATAAAACGATCCCAAAAAAAAAAGAATGTTCTCTTTCGTTTTCTCGTTCCCATCCTTATCTTCTTTTTGTTTTCTGTGTCGTAACTACTCTGCAATTATTTATAATGAGATTAAACAAGAGAAACGAGCGGAGCCAAAGCAATTTCTTTTGTCGACGTACTCTTCTCTACATGTTTATGTTGCTTCTCTCGAAATGATTATTTAATGTAATCCTCTATTTCGGAAGCAGGCATTACTTAAATTTAACATATAAATCACTTCCATGCTAATTGGTTTTACTTCTGATTCTCTTTACTCTTAATATTTGTGTTTGTTTTCCATCTTATATTTCAAAAAATGATTTATTATTAATTTAGGAATATTACATATTATTTTAAGTAAGAAAATAGTCTAATTATCGGTTATTGTCATTTTTTTAAATTTAATTAAATATAGAAGTACAGAAATTATTTCATTTTACAAAAAAATGTAACTAAAATTTAAACTACTTAAAACTAAATGTAAAGTATTTTATTTTTCGGCTTATAAGACGCACTTTTATTCCATCGAAATTTGTCTAAAATACGTCTTAATGTAACAATAATAGTTGACGTTTTTCTTATTTTGAATCAATTCATATAATATTAACACTACAAACTCAATTTACGTTCTTGAAAAGTATATAATATTTGTCACCCATCCAAATGCTGTTTTTTGCTTAACTTAGTAAAAAATGATAAAATAATGAGGCAGTATTCAAATTTTTGAGTATAAAGCTATGAACAGATCTAGTAAGTAAACAATACTTCGTCAGAGTAGGTAATATAAGTAGTTTGAAGTAATGAGTAATGTTCTAATTTTAAATGGTAAACAAGGCAAATGCAGAGACGTAAAATCTCTTCAGTGTTGCAAAACGGGTGTTTAAAGAGGGATGAAGGGGGAAAGGACGTAAGGGGTATTACATTAATAGGTTGCAGGATGCAAGCAATCTGTAGCCTGTTAATAATTAAAGTGTGCATGTGGATGTGAGTGCGTGTGCGGCGGGGGGTGGATGTAAATGTGGCCGTGCATCCATCCAGATGAGGATTATGTAATAAGGGGTGGCGGTTGCGGGGGCGGCAGCCGAACCGGCAACCCTTTTGTGTTGGCAACATTGCGAGAGCGGTGGGATGCTCGAAAGAGAGAGAGAGCCGTAACGTAACGGCAAAAATACAAACAAACAAACAAACCGAAACAGACAAAATACAAGAAAAAAAAATGAAACCGTTGAGAAGAAGCGAAACTGAAATAAATGCGGAAAAAAAGAACATAACACAGACGAAGTACCTTCGCGTTTCGAGTCGTTAAGCCGCATTTCAATACGCACATACCGTGCCTACTCAAAAACATATGTCGTTTCATAACCATTCGTTTGTTTATTTGTTATTGCACACGGCAACACAAAATGGCCACAAGCGTTTTGCTTTTGTATAATAATATTTCTCTTTTTGTACTCGTTTACTTCTTTTTTTCCTCCCATTTCGCATGGATTCTAATGTTTGCAGATGAGCGAAACGGGCTAAATGCATGCAAACGCATGCAATATAATCCCGTCGCCCATTTATAAACTTTATTTGTGCATATTCTGCCTGCTGCGTTTTCCGAACGCTGTAGGAGGAAAGTAAATTTTCTTTTGAACGTATAAAACAAATATAAAATAAAATAAATCGCTTCGAATTCGTTTCGGGTGGATTTTCCCGGCGACTGCACCCTGCTCGCATTCCGAACAATATTCACATAAGGAGGGGAGATTTTTCTATTAAACACTACATTAAACCCCGACGAAAAAGTTTTAAATAGGATCGGAGAAGTACACTTAATTGAATAGTTGGCGAAACTCTGCTCCCTCGCATAAATTCAACGAAGATTAAAAACATCCCGCCGCTTTTAAGACTTTCCCTTGTTGTTTCAGGCAATTACAATTAAGAGATTAAATTAATTTACGTTCATTGAATGCCAAAACTACAATATTTAATTTTACTTCTTTTTAATTCAATTATATTTAATACACAACATTTTATAATAATTATATGGGAAGAAAAAACATGTTTCTAAAAAGTTTATAAATAATTACTTTCTAAATCATTGAACTTCATTTATCACGTAAAAACAAAATAATTTATTATTATTATTTCAGAAAACAATATTGAAATAGTGCAAAAAAATGTTGTAAATTTGGTTTATAAATATTTACTCATTAAAAATATATATAAAAATAAAGTAAATATAAATTGTATATACAATTATATAATAAAATGGAATTCATTGAAATAGTAGGGTGAAAGTAAATGAATGTTACAGACAGATCGCATGGATTTGATAGAAAGCCAAACGTGGTGTATGTTGAAGAATACATTCAATTCCATTTATAGCGAAATCCAGTCAAGGTGGAGATTCCCCCCACTGGAAATGGTGGAGTTGGCAGGCAAATAATGATGGTTAATGCAGATATACACAAAGAGGGTGTATTATATGCATGAGCTGTGTTAAATGTGCGAGAGTAATTGTTATTTATTGTTCGAGGCAAATTACAATTTAAACGCTTTATTATATTATACAAGACAGGTAGTTCTTTTATTTGTTAAGAATTTTATTTTGCAAGTTTGTGAGCAATTAGTTTATTCGAAAAATATAGTCACACCTCGATTAACGAATTAATTGCTTCGTTATATCGCTTTGAGAAGTAAAAATCACAATTTAAAATATGTTGATTTCATTTAATATTTGCATTATTTTCACTGAAAATGTTTTCTTATATGTTATTTATATCTTTGATTATTAACATTTTTTAACAAAGATTTCTTTAATTTCGTCTTCATTTTCTTTATGTCCATTGCTAATAAGGTTTTCTAAATCTTTTGCTAAAAAAACATCGTATTCTGTATTTAATATATTTCCAACATTCTCTTCATGAACATTTTCGAAATCTATTGATTCTTTCATGTTATTTTCTTCCTCTTGCAATATTTGCTGACAAAATCTATTTCTTTTCAAGAACTATGAAAGTTTTCGGACAATTCTGGACTTCGTACACAATTTTATTTAAAATATTAAACGTTTCAAAATTTTTTACATATTCTCTGACAAAAAAATTAATACGTTATTATATTTTTTTTTGTTAAAGAATATTAAAATTAATTTAGCAAACTTAAAATAATTAATAACAATATGAAATCAAACGTTTTAATCAACTTTTACTAATTTTAAAATTAAATTAAATAGAAAAAAATGTATAATAATGACTCCTGTTTTCAAAACTTAGGCTTAAGTTAATAGCAATAAAAAAGAAAATGTTATGTAATCATTATAAATTTATATCACAAGATTTGAACAAAATTATGGTTGAGAATAAAAGCCCTTTGGACTTATTATTATTAATTAGAATAATGTATTTATTTTTGCTAATTTTGTGCAATTATTATAATAAAAATTATTTATATGTAATTTCGAATACATATTTTCGCTATGTCTGAAATAAAGCAAATTTATAAATAATTATTTTCAAAAATTTATATTATAAAAATGTGATTAAGAAGTTTTTGCTTCGAATAGTAATATTAAATAAATATAAATATAATTTTGCTTTTTTTTATATGTTAATTTCTTTTTATGAAAATAATAATAATTAATTAGAATTATGTATTTATTTTTACCAACTTTGTGCGACTATTATAATAAAAATTATTTATATGTAATTTTGAACACATATTTTCGCTTAAAGTATGTCTGAAATATTCCAGACTAATTATTAATTATTTTTATTATTAATTATTTTCAAACATTTATATTATGAAAATGTAATTAAGAATTTCTTGCTAGGAAAAGTAATATGAAATAAATATATTTTTGCTTATTTTTTATATATTCATTTTTTTAAACAAAATGGTTTAAAATTAAAGCACTTTATAATTATGTATTTATTTTTACCATTTTTGTGGTACTGAAATCCGCATAAACTATGTCTGAAATTTAATTATTTTTATTATTAATTATTTTCAAATATTCAAATTATGAAACTGTGATTAAGAGGATCTTGATATTAAATAAATATCTTTTTGTCTTATTTTTTATATAACTTGTTTAGTTTTACTCATTATATAAATAATTTGAATTTTATACATAGATAATCTAAAGTGTAACGATCCTATTCAAACATGTTGAATGTAAACTTGGTAATAAGATTTAATAAACAGCAAAAGTGCTTGAAAAATAGAAGACGCAAAATAGTAGAGACGCCTTGATAAACGTCTGAATAGTAGCAATTAAATAGAATGATAATAATTAAATGGGAAAGGATGGATATCCAATTAAAAGTAAAGCCGACTCTGAAAGCTGCCTGAAAATTAATAACTCGTATTTACCTAGAATTTGAATATTTAATAAACGTCATTTATTAATAATTTATTTTATTTGCGCGCCGAGAAAGCTTTATGCACGATAAATAATATCTAAGTTAATGAATGTTTGCCGCAGTTGGAATTTTAAGTGCGGCCCAGAATGCAATTTGCGCAACTGCGATTAATATCCTCCATAACCGCATCTCCTTTCCACTCGAACAGGATGCATCTACTTGTTCCTCGTCTACTCTCCTCATGAATGAACGTAGTTAAGTAATCGAATGCATGCGGATTACAATACGACGACGAATAATAAAAAAGAGGACAAGATGAAGATGGAGAAGGCATGAATCGAAGTACAAACAAAATGATGCATGGGACTCGAGTAATAAATAATTGACAAGCGTGTCGGGAGAGGATGGCCTTTTTAATTATTGGATTCCACGGCATACGAAATACATATTAATCAAAACGTATCTTCGATATTTCATAACTCGGTGTGTGGCTTATTGTTGATACTAAGTGATTTATGCTGACACCAATAATACATTCTTAATAACACAAATATTATCTGTTAAACCAACTCGTGGACAAGCCATTCATCAAATCGCAACTTTTATTTTATGCTTTCTCATTACAACCAATTACAAAAAATCAATCACATCGCACACTGATACTTCCATAAATTAATCATTGTTAGAGAGAATTGACAAACTGTGTTAAATGCATTAAACATTTCAAATAATTGTGATAAATTGAAATTTCATTAAATAATAATAATAGACATTTATTTTTAGTTTACATACAAAAGGCTATTGACCGCAGTCTTTCCACTTAAACATTACATAATTTTCACAAGAAAAAAATATAAAATTGTTAATTAAAAAAAACAATATATTTGTAATTAATTTATAATTCAATCATGAATACTTTTTATTCAACTGTTAAAAAATATATTTTTTGTGATAAATTGGAATTTCATTACATTATAATAATAGACAAAATTTATTATAGTTTACATATAAGAGGCTAATGACCACAGACTTTCCACTTAAACGTTACATATTTTTTATATACTTGTATATTTCATAAAGAAATAAGCATAAGAAAAAAAAATAGAAAATTATTAATTAAAAAAAAATATATATATTTGTAATTAATTTATAATTAAATCATGAATACCTTTTATTCAAATGATAAAAAATTATATTTTTTTGTTATAAATTGGAATTTCATTACGTAATAATAACAGACAAAATTTATTTTACTTTACATACAAAAGACTATTAACCGCAGTCTTTCCACTTAAACATTATATAATTCTATATTTCCTAAAGAGAATAAATAACCATAAGAATAAAATAGAAAATAATTATTTTAAAAAAATATATACTTTTTATTCAACTGATTGAAAATTATATTTTTTTGTGTCAAATAATTGTGATTAAAACTTATGCTTGTATATTGTATACTTATTAATTTCATTAAATGTGATTTATTTTTAATTAAATTATTTTTGTGAATATTATTTTTACAAAAATTATGAATAGTTTAGTACTTTACAAGTGACAAAAAAAAGTAGTTAATTTAAATTTTACATAACAATTATGTACTAAACCAAGTTGTAACAAAATTAAGTATGAAGTTTAAATTTATACCTAGGCATATATTCATATACAACAAAACCTCGCATAGTCCGGATTCACTAGAATCTGGTTTAAAAATTTAAAATAAACTATATTTAATAAAATTAGTACAAACAAATATTTTGTCTATATCAATCTTTTTCTGCATTTTTAAAGTTCTAGATTAGTGCGGTTTCAAACAGTCAAAAATTTGAAATATAATTATTATGCAATAAAAATATATTAAATTCTCATTCATCCAATTTATTTGTTGTAAAAAACAAATAAATTATTTAAAAATAAGTTTTACAAGTTTTTAAAGTATACTTTTTTGTATATGTTTAATACCTATTATTATTATTATTAATTGATTGAAAAATTCAAGATTAACTAGTTTTCAAATAAATTATATTTTATTAATGGCAATCATTTTTACTGATCTCTATATAATTTGCAATAATTCAGAAAAGTTATATAATTAAGTTTTAATTGTGCATGTATTAATTAAATATTGTTCAATATGCACTTAATTTAGAAAATATGATATGAATATTCATATAAGTTGTAAATATTAAATTGAACATATTTTCGTTATTTAATTTAAACGGATTTTATTCGCTGAAAATATACTACTAATCGCACGACAGTATTATTATTTAAATTTGCTGCGTTAATGGCTTCGTGGTAAACCCTTCCGATGTTTTATTAAAATAACTGCCTCAATAAAGTGTATCGTAGTTTTCTGTATTTATGCAGAAAATAAACATTATCAACACTTTTGCGCCTTGTTTGACGCCAGTTTGACTCACGATACTGTGCGATAATAAATAATATCCAATATGAAGACACGCAATCCTCGCACAGCAAATGAAAACAACAAATCTTCGGAAATATAATGAAGCTATACCAAGTAATATCTCAATTTCAACAGTAATAACAGTTTGTTATAATGAAGCCAATTTTACTAAAATCATCTTCACTAATAGTTTTTCCTAATTATAACACTTTACTGAGGTATTTTGCATATTTAATACGATGTTACACAAGAAAGTATATATGGATGTGTATAAATCTTCAGAAAGTAATGGTGAAATAAAGGTCTTAATTTCAGTCCGAAAACTGTTGACAGGCGATTTATCAAGGGAGGTGTGGGAAAGCAATTTGCGCCAGACGCAAATTTATCCTCCGGTTAAGTCGGAGAAATAAAAGCGCAAAAAAATGAAGACGTGGATTATTATTATTATGACTATTGGCAATTGCAGTTCGAGGCGGTGGTTTTATGGCGCTTCGAAAAATCAATTTGCAATAAAATTTTCACTGGAAGAGTAGAAGAGAGAGATTCTCAGCGATCCGAGGTGTAAGTGGATAACGGATTAGTTTCAAAATGGTTGAAGGGGAAAGAAATAACAATTCAATTTGCAATAAAATTTATTATTAAACGAATAAGTAGAGTGAACGTCTTTATACAGAAGGAAGTGAAATAAAACTTAAATGATAAAGAGGCACGTGCTGCACTGGGAAAGCTTTTCAAGTCTTCCAGCGCATTATTTATGAACAATTAACCTAATCGGATCAAAGGAAGTTTTCTTTATTTTAAACTTCAAATGCAGCTCCCCCAATATTTAGACTATACGAATATACACACTTTCTTCTTTTATTTCTTACATAAAGAGGAAAACTTATAATTGAATCAATTTCGGATTGTTTACGTTCGCAACTTCCCCCAAGATCCAATATTAAAATGATCATCTTCCCCCATATCGCACCGAACTTTATGATAATGCACTTGAAAATCCTGCCGATTTCTATTACACATTCAACTTAATTGAAAAACTTTCGGTTTAAGCGGATTCAAATTAGCGGAAGAAGTCACAGAAAGCGGAAGCATATTGAAAAATAAGGGCGAAAAACGTTTGGTGAAACAAAAAAAAAACGTGGAAGCACTTACTTACCGCCTGCCGCATTATTTTCGTCGTCGCTGCGGTCGTAATTGTCGTCGTGCTCCTCTGTTGCCATCATTTGTACAATCGGAATCTCTGGAAATCCAAGAAATTATGTGTTACAACACATACGAACCATAAAAATAACACTAAAACTACTGGCTAGATCCATTCTTATTGCAGAAACGAAGAATTTTATTACACGAGACGATCATTACGTAATTACGTTTCTAGAATAGGAAATGACCATCCAATAACAAAAGTATAAGTTCACATAAATTTCGAGTACGTTTGTGCGAATTAACATACGTACCAAATAACATAAATTCATGCATACAAAATTCGCATGAATTTCGAGTACGTTTATACGAAAAAAATAAGGAACATATCGTAAATACATGTATTTATATGAGAAATCACAGACATATTAAGATAATCTAATGACAAAATGTACGCTTGTATGACTTTCGAGTACGTTAAGTGAATAAGTTCACAGTTCCATTATTAAAATATTTATATATATTTTTTTTGTAAATAAATTATTACAAGTGATTATGTAAATATATTTTATTAATAATAATAATAACATTATCTCAATAAATAATCTAGAAATAATTATTACATTATTAGAATGAAAATAGAATAAATTATTGTTATAAGGTTACTACTTAGAAGTAAGTAAAAATTAATTATGAAAGTAACATTTATTAATTACAATAATTATGTTGAAAACGAACACACGACTACTAATTGTAAACAAAGTAGAGGTAGTTTCACTATTTAATTACAGTGAGTAAATTAGCTGTGATGATTGCCAACATCCGGAACATGCAAAGGAAGAATTAATCATAACTCAAGAATAGGAAAAAAAACTTATATAATCTTATATAATCAATATGAAAGGTGTAAATGACTTATAAATAAACATTTCATTATTTCCAACCCACAATAATTAAATGTAAAACATTTTTCGTAAAACGAAAATTCGTAAATTGAAAACACATGTTTTAAACACTGAAGAATATTTTATAGAAAAAATTATTAAGCTACTTCCAGCTTTTATAAAATATTTGTTTTCAAAAGTTCGTAAAGCGGGAATTCGTAAATTGAATACATGTAGAGTCAATGAAGTTCAACTTATAGAAAATTTTCTTATTTAAGAATTAATAAATTATGTACCGCATTTTTCAGAACATAATACATATAACACCTTTTTACATATAAAAACAACATAAATTTTGAGTGCGTCTTATTGACCAAAAAATGGATTATGAATTAAATTAAATTTTCTCCATTATCCATAATGTGTAGTGTTAATATTGGTAATGTTAGATAAAATTATTATTGATTAGTAATTATTAATTTATTAAAGATATCTATTTACATATTAAATTAAGAAAATGTAAATTATCAAGATAAGAAAAACTGGATTTAAATATTTATTTGTGACTTTTCTTCAGTTTCCTAAATATTCCCAACATTGAAATAAACGTTTTTTTGTTTTCCTTAAAGTACATGGTTGTAGATAAATTGTCTAAAAGTCAAAACAATTTAAAAACTTATATAAATGTTGTATAAGTGTCTTTGAAGGTAATATATTACTTAATTTAACACGGCGTTTAAAAGGATTGACTTTTTAAATGCATCCACACTGTATTATTATTATTTCAGAGGTGATCACTAAAGAAACGTCGGAGAGTGGAATAAGGAAAAGAGATGCGCCGCGGAGGAGTTATTCTGCAAGATAACAATGCCTCCACACCTCTTCCAACAAGAGTGGCCTTTTCAAGAAACTGATGTTGAATTAGGAAGATCTTCCGCATCGGCCTGTTTCGAGGCTCCCCATCAGATAACCATCTGTTTAAATCGCTTTGAAATTCCTTAGATTAAAAAAAACAACAATACCATCGGCTATAACGAATTAAGCAGATCTACAGAATTGAACCATTGTCCGTTAAATGATTCTATTATTATAGTATTTTTTTTAAATCGTTATTTCAAAGAGTAAATAAAATTATTATAATAAAATTAAAACAATTTTCTAAAATCGTGATTTGTAATAGTAAAATAATAATCATTACTTTTGATATTTATTATATTAAATATTCTTAATGAAAAAAAAATCTAATAAAGATTTTACTTTTCTTTGAGAATCGATTTTTGAATCAAATTCTTAAATTGCTTTAATAATAAAATCGAGGAATGATATAATAAGAAAAAAAAGGCACGGAGGAAACGACGGTCCGTCTGTGTTCGTCTCTATTTAAATTCATATATTTATGGGCCATTCTTTTCACATTTTTAAAGGCCTTCCTGCTATGTATGCATATAATAAATTAAACACTTTATTTCGACTTTACATGTTTTCGAGCCCGAAATGCCTTACCCGAGTATTTTGACCTCTCTTCCTCTTATAATCTTGTATTGAGTTTTGAGTTTTTCTAGTTCCAGTAAAAATAGACAATTCATAATATCGTAGATTATTTTAAACAAATAATAAAATGTTATATAATTCCTATTAAAAATTGAATAATTATATTAATAATAATTAAGAGAAAAATATTAAAAATAAAATGTAATTTTTAAAATAACATTTTACATTTTGTGTTATTTTTTTTTAATTAATTAATTAATATTTTATAAATCTTTTAAATTGATTTTTTGATAAAAAAAATATAATTACGCAAATTGAAAATAAACACGTAATTACGTTATAATTTTGTGTGAGTGAATATTCATTTCTTACTTAATTATGGTAAGTGATGCGAAAGAAAAGATGTAAAATAACCAAAAATAAATGAATTATTTGATGAGAAAACGTATTTATGGTTATGAAATTCATCAAAATGTAATTTAACAGAAATTTCAAGAAACCCATTCGAGTTTATTTAAATCCTAATTCGTTTCTACACAGAAATGATGTACAAGTAAGTCGTTATTTACGTTCGGGACTGGAGATGAGGCCTTTGTGCGTTTTTTTTTTGCTTTACCCAACTTATTGTTTTTCGTTTCGTTTCCTTTCGCTTCTTCTTGTTATTATTTTTTTTATTTTATTCTGGAATTTCACGTCTGGCCTCTTTCGTTCCGTTTTAATAACGCAACAAGCTCGTAAATTAACAAAACCTGGAGGGCACATAATTTCATTATCTCCACCCACACCATGTCGTGCACACGAGTGCAGCCAGTGTACACTATGAAGTGCCAAACGGGAAGTTAAAACTTTACTTAAATAAACACTTTAAAGACCGACCATTTTTTTTCCTCGTTCCTTCCTTTCTCCTCTCTCTTTTTCTCATTATCCCCTTGCATTTATGTATTATCAAATGTTTAACTTTATTAAGACATTAAAGTCTCGTTCCTTTCCATCGCGTTTTAGATTTTACAGAGCAGATTTCAATATTTATTACACAAATTAAAACATTTTATATATTGTTTACAAAATAAAAATTTAAGTTTAAAAGTTTGTTTGAAATAAATTACGTAATATGACTAATTTTTTATCTTTCTCAATTTGACACATATGTTACGTATCACCGTCATTATCAAATGTTTAACTTTATTAAGACATTAAAGTCTCGTTCCTTTCCATCGCGTTTTTTTTTGACAGTTATGCAAGTATTTCAGGCGAACCCACTGAAAGAATTAATGATTTGTAATTAAATAAAAATAATGAAAAATATAAACTTGCATCTTATAAAATATAATTACTAATGAATATTTATATTATCAATTATTATATCAATTCATAAAAATAATTGTTATAAAATGCAATAGTTATAATTAAAATTTGATTAATTGGCAAATCCCAAATTTTTACAAAAATTTAATTAATTTAATAAATAAAGAATATACTCACTAAAGTCTACTTATATAATGTTGTTTCATGGAAATATGTCAAAATAATTAGAAAGTTAAAAAACTTTTTCATGAATAAAATTTAAAGTGAATCAATCAGAAATTAATTTAAAAATAGACCATTTCTTTAATTTGTTTTTCAAATTATTTTAATGTAATTTTTGCAAAAAAGTATTTTAGATTTTTTTAAAAATTAATTCATGAATGTGTACAGGTGTTTAAAAGTTTTTAGTAAATAAATTAGAAATGAAAATAAAAAATAACTGTTTGCTATTTACTTACTACTTTTTCAAATTATGTTAATGTAAATGAAAAATATTTTCGTAAAACCTGAATGAAATTTATTAATTCTTTAAACTAAATGAAAACGTATATATAATAAAAAGTCTTTAGTAAATAAATCGTCAGTGAATATTAGCTGTTTTTTAAATTATTTTTCAATTGAATTTAGTGTAATA
This sequence comes from Nicrophorus investigator, assembly GCA_963457615.1. Lineage (NCBI taxonomy): Eukaryota > Metazoa > Arthropoda > Insecta > Coleoptera > Silphidae > Nicrophorus > Nicrophorus investigator. The sequence goes on along the minus strand of OY735142.1, from coordinate 10,456,084 downwards.
GAAAAAGATTCTCTAAAAACCTGAATAAAATTTATTAATTCATAAAACTAAATTAAAACCTATAAAAAGTCTTTAGTAAATAAATTGTAAGTCTTTAGTAAATAAATTGTAGTGGAATAGACAAAAAAAAAGATTGGTTTTCATGAAACTGAATTAAAGTAGAAAGTATCTTTAGTAAATAGATCAGCAATGTTAATTATTCTTTCAGTAAACAATAAAATGTTAAGAGTTCAGGAATGCGGATTGCATTACATAAACAAATTTAAGCATCTGAACATTTTAATTAGATACATTTTAATGGATTGGAGGATGGGAATTTGCTTAGTTCAGTATTTATGATGTCGTATTTGCATGTATGTTGTTGCTAGTTGTATTTCGTATTAACTGTTCGAAATAAATTTTCGGTTTTGTTTCGAATTCGCATTTAATTGGAGCTTCAATTAAGTTTTATGATCGGTAGATAATTATTTCCTTCGTATAAAAATACTTTGCCGAGAGTTTCAATGTTTATGGGAACCAGCATGTTACCAATTATGGTTAATTACTAATTGGTTTCACTTTCAATTTCACATGTACACTATATCTGTTTAAATAAAGAAAAAAAAAAACAAAATCGTTTTAACTCATTTTAAATACATTAAAGTAAATAGCATTTTTCGAGTTGTTGAAGCAATATCTCAGATGTAATTAATATTTAAGAAATCTTACGTAAGCAAGTAGGAAATATTAAATTCTAAAAAAATTACATTTTCAAAATATCTTAAGAAATTGAACCTGTTTTGATCTGAATTTGAAAGACTCATTACAGTAATTACATTACATTATTTCTTGATTATTAAAATACGAATTACTACCAAAAACTATAAAAATAAACCAAATACAAACAAGAAAAAAGTAAATAAGATTAATATAGTTTTGAATATCTCAAGAAACATAAGTATAAACTACAAAATGATTTAATAACCAGCAATACCTCGCATAGTCCGGCTTTATTATTATTATAGTCTCTTTATACAATCAAGACTATTTTTGTATGTTTTTTTTTTCAATATTTAGTTCCTCAATTAATCAGATTTAAAATAGTCCAGATTATTGGCGGAATCGATTATCTGGATTATCCTAAGTTGCTATGTTCGATAATATTTACTAAATGGTAAACATAATTAATTACCACTTATATAGTTCTTCATTTTCGAAATTCATATCTGATGTAAGAACATTTTTAAATGTTTTAATAATATGATAAGATATTGAGAAAGATGATAAAAACTGCAATTATTGTTTATGAAATTTATACTTGACAATTTTCAACTTTGTTACTAAATATTTTCTTTATTTAATTAACAATAAGAATGCACCTAATAATTAGTATAAAAAATAGATGTAATTAATTTATAAAACAAAAAATTTATTTGAAATATTTATAAAAATAACATTAGGATTTTTATTTATTTTTAGGTTTTACATAACTCATACTAAACTATTCATTAATTTAAATATTGAAAATGATCATACATACATCATTTATTTCTTATTTATTTTATAAAATTAAACTGAAAGAAAATTATATAACAATTTAATTAATTTTTGAAAAATTTCATATCATTTTACAAATTCTTATTTTATTTCAATAATTATTTATTTCTCTTTTCCATCAATCTCTCCCTCACTCTCAACGGTTGGGATTTTGTAAAATTTCGGTGTGAAATAGAATTGTCAAAATTAATAAATTTATAGAAACTACCCTTATATTACTCACAATTTTATAAGTGATTATATGACATAATTACAAAAGAAACAAATTGAATTATAAAATTTACTGAAAAAAAATCTTATTTTTTAAAATTTATTTAAATATTGGCTACAATTAAACTACTTATTTAATTAAATGTGACTAAATAGTAAAAAATAGTTTCTTATTTCTATTTACGTGTTGATAATGCAAAAATATTATTTATTTATTTAGCAAAATTTAAACGGCAAAAAATATATAATTAATATCGTCAGAAAATATATTGAAGTACATTTTTTATAAATTCATATTTTACTATTGATTAAAATTAATAAATTAATATAAACTACCCTTTCTATTTTCTATATAATAAAATAAAACTAAATTATTACTGTTTCATATTTTTGCTAATAAAAAAATATTATTTATTTATTTCCTTTATTGATTTTACATAATTAAAAGCAAATAAATTATAAATAACAACATAAATTTTAACTAAATAAATGATTTTATTTATTTCCGATGTTATGAAATAGATTAAAAATTAAAAAAATACAGAAAATAACTTTAGATTACGTTCTATACGACTTAATAACAATTCATTCGACATTTTGTTTTACTTCCATAATGATTATCGACTGAAAAATGGAAATAATTTTTGGAAATTCATTTTAGAATTTCCTATTTTACAAACGTAATAAATTTATATAAACTACTGTAAAATTACTTTCTATTTGATAAAATATGATAATAATAAATTAAATTAAAAGAAAAAACTGAAGATACAAGAAGCTTTGTAGCATGTGTCTATTTATATAAACCTACATTATTCAAGATTGTATGTATTCGAAAATAAAAATTAAATCTCAGTAGTAATAATTCTTAAGCCTCTGGTGATTATTAATGATTAGGAATTCCGTTTGGGATTTCGTTACTCGCTTCGCCACGTTTGGCTCCGAGGCACCGTACAATTTGTCAATGTAAAACGTCACTTACTGATGCAGGGTGCGATGTGGGATCTGCTCTGCTGGTAACCTCGGGCGCAGCGGTTGCACGTAATCCCCGTTACGCCATCCTTGCAAGGACATTGTCCCGTCTGTTGATTGCAGGTCCTGCCGGACGCTCCGATCGGATGGCAATCGCAGGCTGCAAAAGAAAAACGAATACATAAGTAAGCAAATTGGGACCCGCTCGCAATTACATAATACGCGCGTCGTAATTTTCGTTCGTGGTGCACCCATAAACGTCGTAAAAAATAAGTGGGATCTCCATCAAAGTCCCGGCGGGGGGTTATAAGCAGGCCTTTAAAGAACACGCGACTACCGACTTTATTTAAGTCACGGACTCGGACTCTCGACCATCATCCGTTTTGCCTTTGACACAAATAAATTAAGAATTACCTGGGAGGAAATATCTCGACAATAGCTTAATGCTGCCTGCGTTCAATCCGGGTAAAGATTTATTTTTGTTGACGTTTCTCTCACGTTAAATTAGGCGACTTGATCCATAAATTGCAACGACACTAACATTTCGACAAGATTCCTTATTAATTCTTTTATGCACGAACGAGAATAAGTACGTTGTAGTAAATATTATGGAATGCGATGTTCCAAGCGACACATAAATAATTATATGTCGCCTGTGTAGTCGCCTGAAAGCATTGGAATTTCATTCAGTATTTTCACATCACATTTAAACTAGAGATAAAAAATAGTTTCTTTATAATAATCAATATCATTAGATATTACAGATTTTACGAATATAGAAATACCTCGCATAGTCCGGCTTTGATTAGTTCGGATTCACTATAAAACGGTTTAAAAATTGGAAAATAAACTAAAGTTTAAATTAGCATAATAAAAATAAATTCTAGTACATAAAATTAATTTTGTAAGTATTTAATTGCTCTATTAATACGGTTTCAAACAGTCCTGAATATTGACAAAACCGTTTACCCATATTTTTAATATTTTATATATGAATATAAATAATCTAAAAATTGTCTCACATTATATATCGGTACAACTTTTTACATAAGAAAAATGATAATTTGTCTTTAAAATATTTACTAGTGAAATAAATTTTCGCTTCGTTTTGTCAATAAAAGAGCCGTGTGTTGAATTACCTAACACCTCACTCAATAAGTTGGTAGGATAATATTTAGATAATGCCTTTATCCACAACTCAATTTTTAGGAAGTACCAACCTTCAGACGACGCCTGTCAAAAATTCATGACAATCTGACAAGTTGCAGTGGTTTTAGTGACGCTACTCTTATAATTTTCAAAACAGACATCCTACAAACTTATTGAGTGAGGTGTTATATTCGTATGAAAATATTTTTTTTATTTAAATATGTAATTAGAAGAAAGACTTCGGTCGATTTGAATACAATAAAAATTATATTAATTTTAATGTTTTAAATCTGTGTTTTGTAAAGAAATAAATCTGTAATTCAATCTCCATCAAATAATGTGTTATGTAATAAAATTTTCTATAATGTCTTTAAGTAAATCTAAATGAAAATTTGTATCTATATTTAATATTTTACTTAGTATTTTTATACAGTTGCAATGACATTTTTTTTCATAATTATTGATACGGGCTGTAATTAATTTGTACACTTAATTTAAATTAATTAAAAATAAAATGAAATAATTATTCACTTTGTGATCTTATTTATTGATAATTTGAAGAAATATGTAAAAAATATCAATATTCAATTTAATTTGAATATTGCTTGTATTTTTATAATTATGAAACAAATAAATGATTTAAATAAATAATGTGTAAATTTCATCAGCGCTGCATTAGGTTGTCGTGGGCCCAACCACTCATATTTGAATTCTAATTATTTTATGTGGGTCCCAAATTTTTTCGTGGGTCCCGAAAATTATCGTGGGCCCTAACGGATAAGACGGTCCTGGATTTCATGGGTGAATGTAATATAAAGTGTGGTAAATTGTAGATTTACATATTAAAAGTAGGATATTGAAATATATAGATAGTGTCCATTAGTAAACAATTCAAGTTGGTGCGTGAGATGGTAATGATAACATCTACAGAAGTTGGTCAAGCTCTGTATTACTCTTGTCACTATCTTAATCTCTATTTAAATATGTCGTTTCTAAATAAGTATATTACAATAAACTAAATGTAAATCGAACATTACAGTAAGTGATTGCGTAATAAACATTAAAAGTTAATATTTTGCTATAATATAAATAATTATTAATTTACAAATAATTTCAATTAAATCCTTTAAAATTAATAAACTTAAATAAATTTAGTAAAATTTTATATTATATACAAATCAGTGATTAACTATATTTTTTTATTGTAAAAATAATTAAATATTGGTTAAAATTTACCAAAAATGAATGCTTATATTTTTTTTTAATTCAGCAAAAAATTTAATTCGTTGCACTAAAATATCATAAGTGAAACAGTATCGTTTCCCCATCCAACAAATACCTAAGTAATATAATGCTTAACTTTCGTAAACTGTCAAACAGATGCATGCCACCCATATTTGAAACGAAAATAAATTACATTTTCCGGTGCAATTATTTCAACTTTTTTTTTTCGTTTTGTTACGCGCTTGAGTAAAGGCCAACTACGGCGAAGAAGATACAAAATAAAGGGGACTATAAAATGCATGGAATTCGGGTTGCCGGCAATAAACTAAAAAAAAAAGAGAAAAAGTATGGTTCCACAGCAGGATACACGGAATTGCAAGAAATGTTCCCGCACTTTCAGTACTCGTAAAAAATAAGCCACATCAAAATCCGTTAGTTCAGTTTGTTTCATAAGTGCGGCCCGGGGGCCATCTGGAACACATATTCCTCTTTCAGTCAGTCTTAATATGTTTACATGAATACAAAATACCAAGTTATAAATTTTTTAAATTTATTGTTTGTGTATTCTTCATTGAGAAACTAAAAATGTTGGGTAAAGGCTCAAACTAAATGATTGAATGTCTGTAAACTAAATTATATAATCATAGTATAAAATTGATTTTAAAATGTATATGAGATTATCGATTTTTTCGCTGCGTGCAGATGTAGGCAAAAATTGAATCTGTCTAAGAATGTTGGATGTAAAAACTTGTCTGGCAAAAGTGACATTTATCATTTTCGTCGCAGTGATATGATCGTGAGGAGGAGGCAGTGAACGAACTGCGAGCTTTCGTCCCATTGATTTTAAAGGATGCAAGATGGTGAAAAGAGGATGAGGATGAAGAGGAGGCGGAGGATGAGGTCGAGGTGGATGAGGCATCACATACTTAAAGCAATTTCGAATTTTATGAATAATGCATCGCTTTATATACAACACGGCCAAGAGATGGCCACATAATGAAGAAGGAGGACGGAATAAAAAAAAAGGAAGAGAACCGAAAGAGAGTTGACTGCAAAGCTAAAAAATGGCAAATGTCTCCCCGCTCATAAATAATGTATATCGAAATTAGTTTGGCTCGATTCATATTTGCATCACAACATTATAATCGATACATACACATATCACTCTGGAAGCTAGGATGTTTTTTAAGATGAGACACCAAAATTTAATGAAGGTACAGAAATCGTATTTATTAACAAGTTTTCTATTTAAATATTTTTGAAGATATAAATAAGGGCTTGGTATTTCCTGTTTAGATAGCTTTAGGTATGCAATAGATTTTCAAAAGCTCTTTTCTTCTCAAGTATTATCGAACTTAATTTATGCTACCAATCTGTAAATATGTTAAGTTTTGAAACATACGAAACGGAGACTAGTCAAAAATTTCTAAAAATTTTATTAGAATTATCAATATTTAAAAATTAATAATTTCAGGTTTAAAAATTTAAAACTAAATTATAAAAAGTTAGTACATTAAATGATATTTTTTTAATTAGATTTAAAAGTCCTCGTTTATCCGGACTATACAAAGTGTAGCAGTAAATATAGTTTGAAATATCAAATTATGAACTATTGTAAATTTCTTTCATGTAAAATAATGACATCATTTCTGTAATAAATTTGTAAATACAGTAATTAGAATTTTTAAAATTGTCTGCCATAAATAGTGTTAATTTCCTAAAGGTTGCCATTTTTCATCTGGAATATTTGTAGAGTTTAGCTTTATTACTTGGAATTATTAATTATTGTAATTACTCAAAAAAAGAAATACTTTGAAGATTTCTGATGTAAAAAATTTACAAAGCTTTAATTCATCAAATTATAAAATTTTCTAAAATTAACTATGTTAATGAAGTTCATGCAAGATTTTGTTGTAAATATAGCTTGAAATCTCAAATTTATGAACCATTATAATTTACTAAACTTTATATTTCTTTCATATAAAATAAAGACATTATTTCTGTAATATATTTGTAAATATAGTAATTCGAATTGTAAAAATTGTCTTTCATAAATGGTGTTAATTTCCCCAAGATTTCTGATGTAAAAAAATATACGAAGCTTTAATTCATCAAAGTATATAATTAATGACATAATTTCTGTAATTATTATATAAATACACTAATTCGAATTTTTATAATTGTCTTTCAGAAATGGTGTTAATTTCTAAAATTTTGTCATTTTTAATCTCGAATAATTGTAGATTTAAGCTTTATTTACTAATTATTATAGTACTCAAAAAAAAGAAGTACTTTAATGATTTCTTATGTAAAAAAAATATACGAATCTTTAATTCATCAAGTTTTAAAATTAATTATTTTAAAATTATATTTTATTTGATCAGTATTAGTAGACTAAAGTTTCAAAAATAAACTACTTTAATTATTGACTGTTAATTGATATATTATAGTCGTCTAATTTTATAGATTAAATAACAAACAAAGTTTATGATTTAAGTATGATATAAGAGTATATAAATTTAGAATGTATTAAAGGAATGTATTGTGTTGTAAAAATATGTGGTTGGTCTTTCTAATTACCAATAAAGATACGGGCGAAGAAAAATGAGGATAATCTGTTTGTGAATTACGAAGATAAATTTGTTCGGCTGTTAATTTGAATATAAAGTGAAATGGTTTCGGTGGAGGAAATAATGGGTACGATGAAAGCCGTCGGTGACGAGAAGACAAAAGGGCCTTTTGTCTGGCCGCCCGAAAACGTCGTGATTGCAGCAATGTCTTCTCTCTCTGATGCAGAGATTTGCAAAACATAAGCTTTACTATTGTTGCCACGAGATCAAGATTAACCGTTCCTCTCCTCCACTGCCTCTTGAATCTGTGTTTCTGCCTCCTTCTCCTCTTGGCCATTTTTTTATTCCACTCTGCGCTATTAAAACAACAACAGAGGGAGATGCTATTTCGCTGAAACTTTCATATATATATACGCCATATATTATTCTGCAAGGAAAAATATATATGCGTACGTATGACATAAAAGGATAAAACCGTTTTCTACCAACAAAAGAAAGCGGCGAAGCCTTCAACAAGACGTTCCAACTTTTTTTTTATCCTTTCTTGTTTTCCACCAGATCTTAGATTACGACGCAATTGCACACATCATATACTCTTTGTTTGGGATTTCAGTTACACTCGATGACACCTCAACATATTGCAAAAAACATAATTTATTCGTTTATTTATTAAAAATTGTAATTATTAATTGAATAATTATTAAAATAAAGTAATATTTTGAAGTTCTGTTGAAGCTTTATGTAACAGTTTATAGGGCTAAAAAAATAAAACGTTTGGTTGGACCCTCGTCGGTCTGAAGTAACGATGCGTTAAACCCCATTATTTCCACACTTGACAAATCGCTCAAAGCCTATGAACTTAAAAGACAACTAATGGTTTCTATTAAAATACAATAGCATAGTTTCTCTTCATTATTCTGCTTGAATGCGTGTAATTATCTGTGGTTGTGGTCTTCAACGTATTTTGGGTCAAATTCTACATGTCAGATTACAGGCTGTGCGCAAATAATAATTCCATGCCGATTCGTTACAACATTATAAACAAACATTGTAAACTCGCTAATATCTCTCCTACTTCATAGCAATTTCATTGATGGATTAATGTATTTAACCAGAATTTAATCAATTTAATTTGCGTCCTATTGTATATTCTCGACTATGATTAATATTGGCTTATGTAACGTGAACACTACACAAAATCTGTATATTGTTTAATAAACTTTTGTTTTGATGATAATGCAAATTATTAACATTATATAAATATGTTGCTAAATTTTTGGTATATCATATAACATATTTGATGTTAGCCCTTTAACCTTATAAAAATTAATAAATAAATAATAATATTTACTTATTAATCATAAAAATAAAATAACCTTAATAATTAAAGTAATTACTTAACAAAAAAAAATCTAATAGATTTCGATGAAAATATTATTATATGATTTTTAGATGCACAACTCCTAAGATAAATAAATATTTTCTTATATAATAGAAAGTTTTTCTTTGTAAGTATTAGTAAATATTTAAACTTTCTAGAAGAGTTTATCATCTTATATATAAAATATTTATCCAAGATTAATTAATTAATTTTCGAGTTAACATTTCAAACACCAAGAAAAAATCTTTACAAAATCACGTGAAATAATGAATATTTTTGATTTGAAAATAATTTAGTTGTAAAATTAATGTAAGGAAACATATACAATATAATTTTATAGAAGACAAATGTTATATAAGATAATATATTATTATTTATCTAAAATTTTTAAATCATTGGTATTATTTTCTAAATAATTGTATAATTTTCTTTGAGATATAATGTGATGATATGACATGATTTGAGATACAAGTGGTGCCAACTTTACAGTTTATATAATTGGTACACCTGGCAGATATTTTTGTGAATTATACAAATATTTTTCGTTACGTTATTTCGTTCAGTTTTCTCTCCTTGAAACTAATCGAATTACATGATATGATCAACTTTGTAGCGAGGTTCGTTTGGAACGTGTAGGAACTTGAAGAGCGAAAGCATTTAGTATTGCTCGTAAGGAAGCATCAGAGACGCAGGAAATGAGTGTGCCATAATGAAGATGTAAGGTGTTGCATATTAAAAAATGAAATTCTGCACGGTGCAACCGGCAAGGAGCGAAAACGGAATGATAATTATTGTAAAAGCGGCGTGCATTTAAATGATGAAACTCGGTTCGAGCGAGATTACTAAAGCACTGGAGGCCTACAAGCATCAACACACGGAGTGCAAGTGCTGCAAGATAGTCGACGGAGATAACTGGGAATGGGTAGGTGTTAATATGGAGATATGAGTGCCAGGTGTGCTCCTCCTCTTCTCGCTCATATCCAGCATCGTTCCAGCTATCTCTCTTTCTCCCCCGCGCTTCCAGCATCCTACACCACCTTCAACACCACCACCATCCCCCTCGGGGCCCACCGACACTTATCTCCATCTTTACGTCCCTCGCGCCTTCATTCCGTTCCTTATCTCCACCGCAATTAATTGGGGGGCAATTCCGAGCCCCAGATACTGCTCTGGTATTATTATAATTTCACGTATCTGTTACCAGAAGACCGCAGCCCCGCTTTCATTCATGAAAGAGCAACCAGCAAACAACGATATGCTGCTTCCAAAGGGGTCGGGAACGAGAAACGCGGCGCCGTTAACATTACCATCCGCGTTTCATGCACAAATAAATTCACAATTATCTTATGAATTACGGGATTATGCATGAGGATTTACCAACTGGAAACCTCATGCTTTCTGGATATTCCTAGGCCAGCCATATCACAACATCTAATTAATGCGTATTAGATAACACCACAACATTCTCAGACATTAATTACAAATTTTGTTTGTTTATGCAAATTATAACATTATACATTCAATTAACTTATTATATAATCAGTATATTATAAAAAAAAAAGTATTACAAACTTATTGTTGCATTCTAACGTCTTTAAAACTTTATAAATCTTTAAAAAAATATTATATTTTTTGGTTTTATCACAGGATTAGTCAGATTTGAGATCTGTGTCAAAATTTAAAAAACGAAGCTTACAGACAGAATCTATCAGGTTGACACTAATAAAATTGAAAAAAAAAATTACTAAAGAGCCACAAGTAAAAACCATGAGCAAAAGAAAATTTTTAGTACTAAAATACTAGTATTTATAGTAAATCTAACAAATCCACATGGTTGTAATGGCATTTAAACTACCACATTTACATAGATGTTCATCTAACAGATACTTATTTCTCATAATGCACATAGTGTGGATGCAGTATTATATAATTCCATGTAATAAAGCAAACACATATGCATAATTCTAACAACCAATACAAACATTCTTTAAATTACTATAATTATAATCCTCAATATTTCCTTTTTGAGTCTTCAGTTTTCAGATTTTTTTTAGCAATTTTAAAGAAATATAAATAATATTTTTAATAAAAAATTAAAAACTTTCAGCAGGCAAAAATATTTTGTAAATTGATTTAATCCTAATTATAATAAATTAATTAAATATTAATATCTTGATTACAATTTCCTAAAAAATATATAAAAATGTATTATTGTATTAGTAAATAAAAGAAAACAGTAAATTGATTTATAATCTGTAAGATATTAAAGATTCAATGACTCTACAACAGGATTGTTAATTATTTTAAAACTATAATTAAAAACAATAATTAATGAAATTATAATTATAAACTTGAATATTACCAAAATATAATATTTTTCTTTTTTTTGAGTCTTTTCCGAAATTTTTAGCAATTTTAAAGTAATTATAAATAATATTTGAGTATTTTTAATGAAAAATCAAAAACTTTCAGCAGGCAAAAATATTTTGTAAATTGATTTAATCCTAATTATAATAAATTAGAAATTAATAAAAGTATAAGATATACTTTAATATCATGATTACAATTTTCTAAAAAATATATAAAACGTGAAAAAAGTCTCTTCTTGCATTAGTAAATAAAAAAAAAGCAGTAAATTGATTTATAATCTGGCAAAAATATTTTGTAAATTGATTTAATCCTAATTATAATAAATTAATTAAATTAAAGATATACTTTAATATCAGATTACAATTTCCTAAAAAATATATAAAACATGTGAAAAAAGACTCTAATTGCATTAGTAAAAAAAAAGAAAACAGTAAATTGATTTATAATCTGTAAGTTATTAAATATTCAATGACTCTATAACAGGATTGTTAATTAATTTTAAATTATATAGACACATGTAATATCGGTGGATTCAATAAAAAAAGAAGCAATTGAAATTAAAATGTTTACCGCATTTCACCGCTATCTGCCGATCCGGACAGACGATCGGACGTGGAGGAATCAAAAGAAGAAATAAAGAAAAACAAAATTTGTAATGAATGGTTTCGAGAATATACCGACGAGATTCTATCTGCAGATCGCAGATAATAATGCATATACATATAGTTTAAATGTGAAGCTTTGTTTAATTTTATTTTCTCCACTCTGCGTTTCATATTTCCACAAGACCATTCTTTTTTCGTGCATGTGTAGAGAGTCCTGTTTTCAATGCTTGTACATTTTTTATTGTTATTATTGTTGTTGTTGTTATTCCTTCGACAATTGTATCAATAACACAAATGGCCAAACGACTTTCGTTTTGTTCCGTGAGCATTAACCGAACACGGCAAATTTATTCTAACTCAGGCACCGAGAACTATTCTACGAACTTTAAACTATTATTATTATTTTAGTACAGTTACATAATCTATACAAATTGTTTGTTTTACATATGTTAGATTTACATTTTCTACAAGTTTTCATTACTAATTAAAACGTTCACACAATTATATAATTATCAGTATAAAAAAAATATTTTAATGTATTATTTGCTGCTCATTATAATTAATTATTTAAATATAAATATTATTAATAAGTATATATTTATACTTAATAAATAATAATAAGTCCATTTCAAATTGCTTAACTTTTATAAATTGGGAAACAATATTGGTATACAATAAATGTTACGTCTTCATATAACTCTAAGCAATACACATTATACCGGATAAACAAACATTTAAAAAAATATGGGTACCACCCGGCCCGCGGGCCAGATTTGGCCCTCTACTTTTTTTATAATCTGACATCTTAATCAGATTAGTCTTAGAAGAAAGTAAAAAAATATACCAACGTAAAACTATTAAAAATGAAAATTATTAATTAACACTAAATTTCACATTTGTAATGCGACTTAAGTAGATATTTTCTTTGTTGAAATGCATGCTTTCAAAACTAGCGAGAGTCTAATAAAAACGCCTACAAGGAAATAAACATTAATAAACGGTAATTTGAAACAAATTAGAATTATTAAAAGAATAAATGCCAGAGCCTCCAAGGCTTCAAAACCTTGAAAGTAATATTAACATTTTTCATTTTAATACACTTTTATTTATATGTGATGAAATCACATGCTTTGTAATAATTAAAATTTTAGATTTTTTTACAAAATTTTACAAATATTTATGTTATTCTGAAAATAAAGCGAAATAAAAGCAAAAGTCCTTTAGGTTCATACATTTTGGAAATTACTTTTTGGAAAGATTTTTATGTTTATGATTAAATTAATGATTTGTATAATTAGTTTAATAAATTTTGATTTGTATAATTTCATTAAATATTGTGAGGTTTTCATGCTGCAATATTGGTTTCTGAATTTTATTGAAAATTAAATTTTTCTACAAGAAAATAAGCACCTGTGCAGTTAAATTGAAAGAATGCGAAAAATAATTGATTCTTCGCTATAAAAGTTTCAATTAAAGCTCGAGGAATGGAATACATTTGTTACGAGTACAAATGAAAGAAATAATATTAAAAAATAAACTGGTATTTTATAAATATACGTGTGTATCTATTTTGCTGGAGTCACGACTTAATATTGTGATAAAAGTAAAACATGACTAGCGATCCATGAAAATATGAAATGATTCCGGCCTGAAGCTACAAGAACTTATTTTATTTCCACATGCGCATTTCAAATAAATATCTCCTCCACTCGCATTCGTACAATCTCCAAAGAGAAACAACACGAAACGAAGAGACTGAAAAATGGTGTTTCGCAAAACGACGCAAAAAGATTATTATTATTATTTTTAGGGCCGCAAAACGTAAGCGTAAATAAATTAATCAAAGTCGTGAATTATTATCGGAGACTGATTAATTAGTCGAAGTTCGTGGAAGTTTTCTAATAAACTTCGTAACACGCGAATGTATGCTCATTAATCGCGCAGCCCGAAAAGTCGGTCCTTGATTAAATTCGAAATTGATTGTTTGTTTAATGTATTTATTGCGATGGGGCTTCGTCGACGTCTGATTTATTGTTAATTATGCTACTGGAACCGATCTTTGCTTTGACCCAAGGGCTCTCCTTCCTTCGGATGGATGGATGGACTTTGTGGTGGTGCGTGTATGCAATTTCGGAATGCGGTCCAATAATTCATTTGCAATTTTCATATTTAACAGTTTATATCACTTTTTTTTTATCTTTTCTTCTTCCGTGGATAAATAAATAATTTACAACGCCTCGAGGACCTCGATTTAATAGCGATCTTCATCAACAACCTTTGATCAATGTTCTCTTTCCTATGAATATAAAACTTGACTGAAAGATGGTTAGTATAGATATAAAATCAACAACATTATTATCGATTTTAGCCTTGAACGTTACAAATACTTTTCTCACTTTATAATTTATTATACATAGATCAATAAAAATTTGATAAAAAAATCCATATAACAAATAAAAAATTCATAATTCATATTTTTTGTGTTCTGTCATCTGGCCAAAATTTATTACAATTATAAGCGAAAATCTTGAAATTATATTTTGAAGTGTCTAAAATAGATCTGGTTACAAATGTAATAAGTAAAAAGCCTTAATTACAGAAATTATGTAATTTATCATACTTTATATTATTTACTTTTTGGAAAAATAATACAAAATTTTCAGTTTATTAATTGTTTAAAGTAGTAAAAATATTTAAAAAAAAAAACAACAATATTTATTAGTCCTTTGGTCCAACTTGTGGCCAATAAATCTTCTTAAAATAAAAATATATTTATATTTTTCAGTAATACAAACATTCTAATAAAGCTCCTCTATTAATAGTAAAATTTTAACAAGAAAAATCCATTTTATTACAAATAAATGTATTAAATCTACCTTTTAAAAATGTTCTTTACTTGGAAGAATAAGTACTTACTATTATTTTAAGATATTGACTTTATTAATTTACAGAACAAAGCGGAATACACTTGAGTCAGGTGTTCATAAAAAAAATTAATTACAACTTCTTAAAATATTTTTTTTTTATATTTTTTCAATATTAAAAACATTCTCATAAATCTCCTTTATTTTTCTCTTTTCAAAGCAATAATAGTAAAATTTTAAGAAAAAAAAATTACAGGAAAATGTATTAAATCAACCTTTTAAAAAATTTCTTTACATGGACTTTATTATATATTGACTTTATTAATTTTCAGAACAAAGCGTAATACACTTGACCGAGGTGTTCATATAAAAAAAAATAGGTTATCAACACTAAATCAGCTGTCAATAAATTAATTGACAGAATGACGGGACTCTCGTGTACGATATGGAGTGGTCCGTCATTTAATAGGTGACATAAAGATCGAATCGCATGAAACCATTGACCCATTTCTTACTAGTGTTTTATTCATGGTTTATAAATAATTTAAAAAATAAAATAAATTTTATAAATTCTTATCATCGAATAAAAATCCAATACATTTATACATCAATTCCTTCTAATAAATAAATAATGTCTGAATAACATAGAGATGAATAAAGCTATTACGAAATTAAATTATTTGTGTAATAAATTTGTACTCTTAAGAAATAATGTTATATTATTAACATATACATCTTGTTTTTTTTTATTTATTTCAAGAAATGAATCAATCTACATATATTTAAATAATGATATTAACTATGTTAGTACTTATATTTCGTCATAAACATTTCTTAATAAAGATATAATCATAAAATTCTAATATATTTACAAAAATTAAGTGCATTTAATTTAAAATTGAGAGAAGGAATGACAATTTTTCATAGATCTAAATTATCAATTTGTCTTGGAGTCAAAAAATAATTAAAGAGCACGAAACGGCCCGCGGGCCAAAATTTGCCCTTTATGATTTAGAGCAGCGTTTTTCAACTAATGAATCGCAACCTAAAATTGAGTAGAGTTTAAATATTAATGATTACGAAATGACAGGTGTCATTTTGGGATAATGCCTAGAAATACTAATTTGGAATATTAGAAGAGTTAACATTTATTTCCTGAATTTTAACTTTAAAAATATGTTTAAGCATATTTATTAACTCATAATATAAATAAATCCAAAAAATGATTATATAAAAATAAATGTTATATAAATATTTCATTCATTAGCAAGAAATACTTGTTATATAATTGAATAAGCTGTCAATTGAGAATTCATCGTATTGTAACGTAATAATTTCATTCGTTAAGTACACTGACATACAGAATAAACAAGTAGGAGTATTAATTGCTATGTAATAACTCGCCATATATTTGTTAATCTAATTGGAAATTTCTCGTTCACAAAGAAAAAAAGTAATAATAGATACATTTAGTAGATATGAAGTCAGGCTTGAATGGCATGAAACCGATAATCAATCTTCAGGATACGAAAACAGCGTGTCTCGATCGTTACAAACCACTGAATAATCCATTTTTAAATACACGTACAGATTTTATATTCACATCGCAAATATTCAATGCCTATAGAAATCTGATTGACATTCCTACATTCCTATTTCAATGAAAGACAATTTACGTAATTCTATTCAATAAATTCATAAAGACACAATATTTGTCCATTTTAATTAATTTGAAATGTTTATAATTATATAATAGTTTAGTGCAACAAAGATGATTAATTAAGATTACAAGAAAATGTGTGCGTCTTTACCACAAATATAAAATAACTATGAAATCATTTTCACACAACGTAAGACAAGTTACGTAATATTTACTTATTTCTTTTAATATTATTATGATGTTTTAGTAGATGCAAAATAATTTTGTACACCAATTTCTTAGAATTTATTTTTATTTCTCTCATTTTTTTAAAATTTATAATCTTAATAATAAAAATGTTAGAAATCTGATTGACATTCCTATTTCAATGAAAGATAATTTACGTAATTCTATTCAATAAATTTATTCGTTTAACATGTTATATAATAATACAATATTTGTCCATTTTAATTAATTTGAAATGTTTATAATTATATAATAGTTTAGTGCAAACAAATATGATTAATTAAGAAGCTATTTTCACATATCGAAAGACAAGTTACGTAATACTATTTAGTTATTTCTATTATGATGTTTTAGTAGATGAAAAATAATTTTTTAAATTATAAACTGGACCAGTGAAACCGGACTGATCGATGTCGCACTATGTAATATTTCAATATTAATTCATGTAAACGTTTATATAATTGCGTTTCAGTAAAATAATGATGATTTATTTAATTAAGAAATATTATATAATGCACATTTACCAAAAATTCTTAATTTATTATGAAGAGAACAAAAATGAGCGTTCTTATTTAATTAAGAAATATTATGTAATGCACATTTATCAAAAGTTCTTAATTTATTATAATGAGAACAAAAATGAGTGTTCTTTAAATAAAAAGTTGATGTTACGAAGTTGCAGAAAAACAGAGTTAATTAGGCTAAAAGATGCTTTTAAGATAATCAGAAGAAGATAAAAAGTAGCTTGCAAATACTTTCGTTTCTTTTGTATATTAGCATCACAGTGGGAGATCATTTATACATATGTATAGGGCGATCTCTCTTCTGTTCCGTTCCGGTAAGAAAAATGAGAGGAAGAAACACTCGGAACAAAAAAAGAAGAAACTCGGATGGAAAAGAATGGTAATGAATGCATTTGTTATTTATTAGGTGTCTAAAGGCTCTCTTCCTCCATGTCCGCGTCCCTTAGAGAGATTACAAAAGGGACCGACGATCAATGTCACGAACAAAGTTTCCGCTCTTGGCTTTGGTCAAACGTTTCGCGATAAAGACCTTTAACACACATCCACACACACACACCTGGAGGGACTGAAAATCCCCTCACTAATCCCCAAAATCCTTGCTCGATCACGGAAACCGTAAAATAAAAATGAAAGCAACGAAACAGAAATAAAAGCGGATCCGAATTATATCAGCGCCGACAGCAGCGAACATACAACATAATAATAACGACAAATACAAATAAAACACGAAATAAGAAGAGGGGAGTCATGCATCTTAATAGAATCCTTGTTTGTCCTTCCGCCGTGTTTCCTTTTTACGCAGCGACCAAAGTCCCTGCACGTATGCAGCAGCGCGATCCCATCAATCCTACCCCGCCCCACCTTCATCCCGTTATTACGCAACTTTCTGACCCCTTTTCCGGATGAGTCAAGAGAGAAAAACGTCGTATGCTAATTTAACTTTAAGCTGTTTAAATTTAAATTTTAAAATTGCTTTATGAACGTGAAGTATGGAAAGTCGAGCAAAAAAAATATGAATAAACAGGGAACGAAAGACTGCTGCTGCGAAATTAGATACATGAGGAAGAAGAAAAGTGGGGCTTAATCCCAAAACAATGCTGCAATTACTTCGTAATTTAAAGCAGATGCAGTGTGCATATTTAGGATGCAAGCTTTCTGCCTTTTAATTCATTAATTAAATGTTGGGAATACTCGCAGCTAGACATTCCTGACGTTCTATTTGTACAGATGCTGCAGCTTAATCATTCTTAACGCATGCCTCTAACCTAAACCTTTTCTAATTGACGCTATTTTATTTAGATTCCTTGAGCATTGTTTATGTAATCCAATTATTTCAGTTTCTATAAAACATTTGTTGACTAAATCGCAGAAACTTAAATTAATACTCGAAATATAACAATATGTAAATATATTTACATTATAATAAAACATAAAAATAAAAGTTATTTTAAATCTGGATTTAAATCTGTATTAAAATTTATAACCTTAATTAAATAAATTGTTATGTAAAACACATAAAACGTTTGTTCTAATAACAATCAAAGAATTATAGTTTTGACAATATATTAACATTTTACGTGCATGTAAAACTGCGGTTATTGCTATAGAATGTGATATCATTATAGTAAAAAGAGTTGTTGGAATGGCATGAAAATCAGCACTTACATAACTCATTTTTTGACGTTTAATGAGTTCAGAAAACTGAATAATGCAGGCAGGCACTATTTGTACAGTTTATTACTTTAAGTTGTTAAGTATTTACATGCAACCACAATAGACCCCATGCAGTACAGGTTCTTGTAGAATTTACTCAACTTATTCAAATAAGTGTTCACAGTATTTTATTTTATTTTTTTTGCAAAACGTTCTTCAGCTTTCAGCTCATTAGCATAACGCTGTTAACTCTTAATAAAATGTTAGCTAAATATATTTTACATCGAGTTCGCACTTTCAAATGCATTTTTATTGTATTACATTTATTCTTATGTAAATGTAATAAATACTTACACATTTATTTTTCACATTTTTATTTAATTATTTGTGTAATTATTATTTTATTAAATTATGTTTTTATGTTTCGTATAAATTAAATTATTTATGATATAAAAAATAATATTATTTTCATATTTTCTAAAGTAATAAATATAATTCTAACAATTTTAATTAAAAATGAAATATTTTCGTTAAACATTAAAAAAACATCCAAGAAATTAATTTTGGCAACTGACAATGAAGGGAATATTAGAAATATTATGAATAAAAAAGTAGATGTTTTTTAGTTGATTTTCCAAGAAAACTAAGAAAATTATTGCAGATGAAATAATTGCCGAAAAAAATGTAATAACCAAAGATTTAAATAGATGTTAAAAACACATTAAAAATGGTTTAATTTTTTAGAATTGAACTTTTCTAAGTTGGAAATAAAAATCTTTTCATTTTCTTTAAAAAGGCCATAATATTTTTATCTCTGAAATGATTGTTTTCGTTAATCGAAGTATATGACTATATTAGTGTCAAATGAATGTTATTTAAATTTACAATTTTAATTGAAGTTTTGTAGAATATGGAAATTTCTTTATTAAAAAAATATTAGATTATTGACATGCTAAATGATTTTAGTGAAAAATATTTGGAAAATATTTAAAATCAAAAGTTATGTTTTCAGTTTAGTTGATGAAGAAACATGTCAAAAAATGTTTATTTTATGAATGGAAAGTAGTGCTTTGTACTTGATGAAAGTTAGATAATTATTGTCATTTACATAACAAAATCCGTAATTTTAACTACCAACGTAGTATTACTAATATTTATCAAAACGTTAAGAAAAATATCCAAGAAATTAGTAAATAAATTATACTGATGGTTAATTAATAAATTTGGGACCTCACGATGAAGAAAATGTTTTTTTTGTATAACATATATTTTTATTTACAATCTATCTCAATGAATGAAGAAGTTGATGTTTTTTAGTGCATCTTACAAGAAAACCTTACTAGAAACGAAGACAAAGGTATTGCAGATGAAATAAACCGAAAAATGTTAATAAGCAAAAATCTAAATGGATGTTAAAATGACAATAAAAACAATTAAATTTTTCCAAGTTCGAAATAAAAATCTTTTCATTTTCTTTACAAATACATAATAGTTTTATCTTAGATTTTTTATTTTAACAAAGATATTTCGTTTGAATTCGTTAATCGAGGTACGACTGTATTCGTGTCAAATTCATGTATTTATAATTTTATCTGAAAATATATAATTTTGTAAAACATGAAAATTTCTTTATTAAAAAACTAAGATTATTTCTAAACTAAATGCTTTTAATGATAAATATTTAGGAAATTTCTAATCAGTTTGTAATCTTTATAATGTAAAATCGAAAGTTTTTAATTTAGTTGATGAAGAAATCATTACATTTTTTTAAAATTATGAATGGAAATACTTTGTTGATGAAAGTTAGATGATTATTGTCGTCAGAAACATGAGTCCTTACAAAATTCTACAGTTAACATAAATTCAATGATATAAGGTCAAAGATACGCTAGAGCCATAATAAGAATAACGTATAATAAAGGTATATGCAATCGCTGAGCTGTTTATATGTGTTTTGGCGACAGGTTAGGAATTCGTAATTTTCTTATTGCTTTCTGTAAACAACTTCGTTCATGGACACACATACACATAACTGACAACATTTCAATGGGCCTGGCCAATCGAAGCACGGATGTGCTAATTTTATTTGACGCTAATTCACTTCGCATTTTACGTCCACCACAAAACTGCCATTCCGAACGTGCATGCATTATGCATAAGGACAACGACAATAAAATTTACTTAGCAGAACATTTTTGCCTCGATTCCCAGCACCGATTTATTAAATTTTATATTCGAAAAAGTCCTGAAACGGCAGCAAACAGTTAATACAACGTGTATTTTAATATTTCTGGGTTGAGATGAATTTGTGGAACATTATATTCCAAAAAGTCCTAAAACGGCGACAAACAGATGGAAATGTTAATATATCGTGTATTTTGATATTTCTGGGTTGAGGTGAAATTGTGAAATTTTATATTCGAAAATGTCCTGAAACGGCGACAAACAGATGGAAATGTTAATACAAAATACAATATTTCTGGGTTGAGGTGAATTTGTGTACTTTTATATTCGAAAAGTTCCTGAAACGGCGGCAAACAGTTAATACAACGTGTATTTTCAAATTTCTGGGTTGAGGTGAATTTGTGAAATTTTATATTCGAAAATGTCCTGAAACGACGACAAACAGATGGAAATGTTAATACAAAATACAATATTTCTGGGTTGAGGTGAATTTGTGTACTTTTATATTCGAAAAGTTCCTGAAACGGCGGCAAACAGTTAATACAACGTGTATTTTGATATTTCTGGGTTGAGGTGAATTTGTGAAATTTTATATTCGAAAATGTCCTGAAACGGCGACAAACAAATGGAAATGTTAATACAAAATACAATATTTCTAAGTTGAGGTGAATTTGTGAAATTTTATATTCGAAAAAGTCGTGAAACGGCGGCAAACAGTTAATACAACGTGTATTTTGATATTTCTGGGTTGAGGTGAATTTGTGGTAAGGATGCAGGCAGTAATTACGATTAAAAGATTTATTAAAGGACACCCGAAGTAATTGTAGTGCAGTGGT
Organism: Nicrophorus investigator; assembly: GCA_963457615.1. NCBI lineage: Eukaryota > Metazoa > Arthropoda > Insecta > Coleoptera > Silphidae > Nicrophorus > Nicrophorus investigator. The sequence continues at coordinate 10,434,121 of OY735142.1, read as the reverse complement.
CAACCGTGTGTACCTTAACAGTTATGACGGGCATAAATCAGTGACTTTTATTGAATCGAATCACCATAAATTAGACATTGGCCACCGATGAAAAATGGACGAGGCGAAATTGGGTAAATAAATACGCTGCAATCAACACCTTCTTTTCACGCCGCGACGAAACTAATGGAATGTATTATGGGTTTCGTATAAGTAAGGCAATTTATTTCCCTTGAATATCATTAATAATAATCAATGAAATCTAATTGAAAACTGGTAACGAGATTAACCCATTATGGATACGAATAAGGACATAAAATTTTATACATTTTGAAAGTAACATAATTATTTCAAATTTTATATAATTTTTTTTTTGCATGAATAACATTCTAATTCATTGATTAAGAAATAAATACAAACTTTACTTTCTAATTAAAATCTGAGTCGTAATTTTATTAAAAAAAAGTTGATTGGTGCAATTCTTAATATTTATGCTATTCGATTTATTCATAAGAAAAATTATGAAAATTAAGAAATAATTAAAAATAGATTTTTTTTAATGGGATAAAAAAAAAATTAATTTAAAAAAAATGTTTTATAGACTTCTAACAAACTTATCTTTTTTTTTCCTTTTGACATGTAATAGTTATCACTTGTAGTTTACTTTAAAAGCTGTTTCCAAACTCTTTCCAAAAAATTAAGAGAAGCGAAATATTTAAGTATCTATAAAAAAAGAAATCACCCACCAATTCTTAAATATGAATATTTCAAGTGTCAAAAAATAATAATTTACAGTTTTTATTATTATCTTTATGAATGTTATTTGGAATATTTTTTTTTATCGTCTAGATTTGAGACTGTAATTTTCTACACTTCTTTTTTACGATTGTTTACTACATTTCATTCATGTTTTCATTCATTATTTGTGCGTATTTCCGAGAAATGCAGCTGAGCTATGGAATTAATGTAAGCAATTTTTTGTTGTTCCTTATCGATGTGTATTTATATTTTTTTATTAACGTCTAGACTCGAGACGGAATTTTATACACATGTTTTTACTACGTTTTATTCATGTTCATTCAATAATAGTGCGTATTTACAACAAATGTCATACGGCTTCAAATTTATTGAATCTATGAATGAATACAACATATTTCTATTTATTTACATTTATTAATTGAAGATAACCACAATTAATTATAATTTAGAAAAAAAACTTGACTATTTTCTACATAAGAATAAATGTAAAATGGATAAAATTCGATCTGAAAATCCATATTATTTCTTATTTAAATTTTTAAAATATGAATAAAATTATATAATAAAAATAAATAAATACATAATAACAACAAATTTTAATTGAAACTATAAAATTACATTCATAAAGCGCGGATGAGTGCCAGGAAAGGTGCGAGAAATTAATTTTTCATCATATTAGGGAAGCGCCAACATTATATTTTTTTTGTAAAACGTGTGAAAGCAAAAACGAATATTCTCGACAAATTTTACTTTAACAGAATGTACGCTTCAAAATTGGATTTTAAAAAATTCATTCTGGAGATTTTTGCTAAATAGAAAAAAAGATTAACTAAATTATTGTATAAATATAAATCAAAATTTAAAATTTGAGAAAATTTTCATATTAATACAAATAATATTAGTGGAAGAAGAGTGGGTTTTCTGCACGAAATACATCGATTTTGTTACATACTGAAATGTTATATATAAATGCATTAAAGCTGTCACATATGTAAATTTTATTTATCTTTTAAATTGGTTTCGCACTTTTTAAAGTTTCTATATAGCAATACATTACAACCTGTCATTCTGTTACGATGAAAATACTTTGAGAAATAGATAAATATATTTTTTATATTTACATTTATAAAAATCAACCATATTTTTTTTAACATATTAATATTTTTACTATTAATATTAAATGATTATAAAATTTATAATTTTCAAAGTTATTATAAATATTCATATATTTACAAATGTTAAGGATAATTCTCTGAATCTAATTCTATATACTATATTTTCAACAAGGAAAAATTGGAAATAAGTTCTTCAAACATTTTCGAAAGTTGAAATTACTTTAAAAAGAGGTTAATCCAGGAATCGGAAACTTTCTTGTAAAAGAGAGCCATTTAATATATTAATAAATTCAAAGAGCCGCACGCAATAATTGCTAAATTAGTATTACTCACAATGGTCCAAATACCAATCGGATTGTTTAATAATAAAGAGCCGCAATTATCTATTAAAAAACACGGCTCCGGAGCCATGGTTTGCCGACCCCTGTGTTAATCTAAGGCAAGTATTGCAAAAGAAATGAAAAATAAGAGTAATCATTAATAATTTGGGTATTTTGTTCATATAAATAAAAAAATCTTCAACCTAATGATTTAATTGATATTTAATTAAATTATGAATCGGCAAGTATAACTCTTAAATATTGCATCCTGTAAGTAAAATTTATTTAAACAGCGTGGTCCAGTTTCAGATCCAATTTTGCGTTATTTAATTATTAAGTAGGTTAAACAAATTATGAATTAATGCATCATTTTCCAGAGCAAGTTCAATGACCGAGCGCCTCTCTGAGCATTGTTCCAAAACCACAAACAGCGGAAAGGAATGATCTAAGCAATTCAGTATAGCTATTATCCGACTTAGTAAATCACTTCGATCGGTGTTCGGAAGACGCAATAAATATGCAGAACTGCACGGTCTTCGGTTCAGAAAAATGCATGCAGATTGCAAAGCCGTCATCCAACTTTGTTGCAGCAGCGCAATATATTAAAACGGCGATGAGTTATTAATATTAATATTAAAAATAATAAATCATATTTAGGATTAAATTCCCACTTATTTCTGCATTCAGAATATTATTTTATTTTTTTTAATACTAGTCTCGTCATTCTTTCTTCTTTTTCGTTGTTGTTGTCGTTGTTCATTTTGCTCATTTTTCCCATTTGGTCGGTTCGCGTTCCGAGTGGGCTTAATCCTTAAAATATGGCGATACACAATATAAATTTTCCGGTTGCTGTCCAATTTTATCCCGGCCTCAGCAAATTGGGAATTTATGCATACGGCCACCCACTATTGCTCCCAATCAATATGGAATATAATTTTGCAACGTTTCCTCCTCATCATCATCATCCATTTCGTGAATATTTTTAAAATTGTCAAGAAAAAAGAATGTAATTTATTTTTTCAAAAATATAATTATGAATCTAATAAAAGGAAAATTTAATTTTCATCGCCGGTCCAACCAAAGCAAATTGTTGCCTATGATGGACCACAAGCTTAATATCATTTTTATTTATAACTTCGGGAAAAGTTGTAGCTAATAAACTGTAATTCTAAAAAAAAGAAATGGTTTCCTATGATGGACCACTAGCTTAATGTCATTTATAATTATAACTTCGGGAAAAATTATAGTTAAAAAAACTGCATTTCCAACTGAAGTAAATGGTTTCTTATGATGGACCACTAGCTTAATATAATTTTTAATTGTAACTTCGAGAAAAAATATAGTTAAAAAAACTAGCTTAATATCATTTTTATTTATAACTTCGGGAAAATTTATCGGTTAATAACTGCAATTCCTATGATATTTCATTGATTACTTTCAAAAACCGACTTAGAACTATCCTTACAGTAAAATATTTACTTTTCAACTTGAAACAATAACTAAAAGTAGATAAAAATGTCCTCATTCAAGTCAAAACAGTGGTCCAACCTAGGCATCAATCCAACATCACTAACATACAGATACGTTCGATTTATTTCGTTTTTCAATCGAAGAAAGCTGAACTTATTTATTTTTTTTATCCCTGATTTTAGTATTCAAGTCGAGGCGGCGTTCGTCTGCAAAGCTCGATCGTGCATTTCTTCTTTATTAAATTAGTGTGTCTCGTGTCTTAAATGCTGATAATCCATTTGGATTTGCTGCGAGACGTGTTCCACATTAAATCCGATGATAAATAAAATTTCCACCGTTGCTGCTTCTGCTTGCGTCCGCAACAGAAATAAACTCAATTGGAAATTAGCATTTTTATTCGGTTTCTGCTTTAGTTTCTCTTTTTCGTTCCTTATTTGCTTCATTTCAACTCCGAAACACTGCTCCACCGGCACGTAATAAAATAGGGGAGAAGGCACTCGGATTAATAAATTTCATTTTCAAGCAAACTTACAATTTATAAAAAGACGTGATATTTATACTTAAATTTAACAAGAATACAATATAAGTAATTAATATTGTTTTCCTGAAAAATATATATCAACAACAGTGGGTTTCGGTTAACGTTTTTATTCGGATAACGAAAATTGACTAAGCTTTTGAAATCAATAATCGAATTTTATAACCGAGTAATAATTATACTCAATACTTAAGTTTCTGCGAAATTAAGTATTATTAAGAGTTGACACAGTATTAGAATAAAATTAAGACACAGTTGGAAACACCCATCCAAGAGCCTTTAAAAATAAAAATTGCTTAACTATCGATCCTGAAATATAAGTTGTAATAACAAAACTATTTTATAGTTTTAAATTCCCATAGACATTTTTTATACAGTTAAAAAACACAAGAGCATTTAATTAAATATAAAAATATCCCATTTTCAATTGATTTTATGAAATATTTATTCAGATTTGAGTGAAATTAAGTATTTTTAAGACTTGACACATGTCTTGTACTGTACTAGAATGACATTTAGACATAGTTGGAAACACCCATCCAAATACCTTTAAAAATAAAAATTGCTTAACTATCGATCCTGAAATATCAGCTGTAATAACGAAACTATTTTATAGTTTTAAATGACCATAGATTTTATACAGTTAAAAAAATACAAGAGAATATTAATGTTGTTATATTTACAAGTCTTCAATTTGTATGAATTAAATGAATAAATCAATTATTAATGTGTAAATTAATCAGAGTATTGAATGCGTAGGATATTCAATAATCAATATGAATTGAGTATTTTTTTTAATGCATTACCAAAATTACCATTTCAAGAAACTGGCCAGTTTGCATTTGCCGTCGATTGAGAAAGCTCATAAATATTTAATTAATAATAGACTCCAATCAAAAACAGTTACAAATTATTGTCTTCTCGCCGCATACGATTACGTTCTTCAAAAAAATATCACTGCGTTTTATTGTTGTTGGAAGAGAAGTTGCGATTTATTAAATAATATTGGATCAAATGCCTTTGAATGCAAGCAATAATTTCAGGTTATAAATGTCGTGATAACCGATAAATGTTTGTTTATTCATTTCAGGGAGATTTGAATATTTAAATTGTCTTCGGTCTACTTTTAATATGTGCAAATTGAGATCTTCCCGATTAGGGCGATGATTTAGAGATAAACCGTGTTGTGTTTCCACGTGGAATCGACTATGATAAATAAATTTCGTGGAACGGGAGGAACACACAGAGACGGAGGGCAGAAAAAAAAGAGGAGAACGATATAAGAAACGAAGAGGAGGTGAATGTAATGGATGGTTTCGTGCACGGTAGGCGGATAAATAATAACCTTCTTTGAATATATAAAACGATGAAGGCGCGCCGCCCCCCGCGCATTTCCCCTTTGGAAATGATCGAACTCTTTGTTTCTTCTTAGGTCGTTTCCTTTTCGATTAAGAAAATTGGATGTTTAAGGGAAAAGGCCGGAAGTGAGACCGGAAGTGCTAGGCATCACGTCCCGCGTGGTAGATTCAATTCAAAGTCAGGATAGTTTTGTAACTCATTAGGTGTCAGACCGAAAATGGTCGACCTTTCAACCGGAGGAAATCGCAGACATTTCCCTTGCGGTCGTCGGCCAACTTAAACATTTGCACTGCAAACACAATTTGATAGTAGCATTTCGCTTCGGCAAAGTCTTTGGAACCTAAAACCAAAAAGGAAGTAAATCCTAATCATCAACCAAGTTGATCGTCTCTTCATCATCGACTACATCTAACATTTACACAGAAACAGAGTTTAGGAAATTATTATTAAAGAATTCGAGATTAAACCAATTAGATTTTGTATAAAAATATATAATTAAAATAATCATTGAAAATTTTAGATAAATTTTTAGATGAAAAAACTTCTATTTTTCATGAATGTATACCAAAATTTCAAATGATAAATAATTAAGTTTAAGTCATCGCATGATAAGTATACTTAAGTTTAGTCTCTATGTCTCTATAAAGTCAAAGGAAATAAGATGTTTAACATAATAATATTTAAAATAATTTTCATTCTCATTCAAATGGAAAATGTTTTATTTCAAAAGGAAATAGTATTTTTAACCCTTTCGTCCCTGAACATAATAAAAATTAATTTTTGATGAATAATTTATAATAATTAATTAATGTTTATTTAAGTTTAAATCGTTAGTTAAATTAATTCATCACAATCTCAATTTAAATTTAAAGAAATTAAGTTTACTTTAATTAAATCGTATTATGTTAAGTATATTGAAATAAAGTAAAAGAGAAATAAGTTGTTTAACACTTTTGGCCCTGAATATAAAATAATTATTTATTGATAATAATTAAGTTATATTAATTTATGTTTAAGCCATCTTATGTTAAAAATAAGAAAAAAGTGACGTATATGAAGTCACCTTTTTACTAAATATAAAATAAATATATAATGGTTATTTTTCATGAATGGATACCAAAATTTCGTTATTATATAAACAAAAACTTAAAAAATATAACAAAATAAATTACTTAAAATATTCTTGGAAAAATAGAAAGAAAAATATAAATATTCACCGAATGAGAACTATTATCAATTTCATAATTAATTTAATTTTTTTTGTTAAAATTTCGAATCTTACGGATTTGATGATAATTGTTACATTTCTTATAATATACCTGGGTTAATAATTAGTTATTTAACTCGTACTTTTTAATTGTTAAAAACCGGTTTTAAATATAAAAAAATTAATAAAAATACCGGTTTATATAAAAAAAAAATTGGTAAAAGTCTATAACGATATCCAATGATTGCTCAATGAAATATCGTGTTCTCTAAATCACATTGTCCATTTAATGTGTAATGTGAGAGTGTGAAATGTCGCATTCAACGCGTGCATATTTAATGGCATCGTTAATTAATCAAATACTTTGCAGCCAATTAAATCCTCGCGCGCGAATTACACTCCATTTACAACTATTCAGATTAACGTTGCTTCTGCTCCCTCGGCTCCACGTCCACCTACCTCTTCACCTCAACACTCGCAAAACTCCCATGTGTTCATTAGCTTTGTTTCCAGGTATTCCAATACTCATATAAATCGAACATAGAAATTTGATGTTATAAATTGATTAGAAACAACTCATTTTCAAAATAAACAAAATAATTGTTAATGAAAGCATTAAAAATATATGATTCTTTATGATTAAAATTGTTTTTTTTTGTAGAATATTTCAAAAGAAACATGAATAAGTTACAAAAAAAATAAAACTAAGCTATTGTGTAAGAAATAATTTTCAAAGACTTATTAGCATAAATTTAATTAAAATAATTATAAATTTGAATATTCCTATACATTTCTTGACAATTTTGAACAAAATAATTTCAATTTTATTATTCTATATGATAATATTATGAGTAAATTTAACTGATTTATTTTTATAATTTTTATTGTTTCTTTACATTTACATAATAATTCAAATTTCAAATTAAAATAATTATCAATCAAATGAAAAATGTTTTATTTTAAAAAGTATGTTTAACCCTTTCGTCCATGAATATAAAATAAATAAATTATTAAAATAATCGCTAATAATTAAGTAACTTTAAACATAAATATAAATTTAAATACAATTTTACTTAAATTAAGTCGTAACTTAAGAATGTTTCAAATAATTTTCATTCTGATTTAAAAGAAAAATGTTTTATATTAAAATGAAATAAGATTTTTCACCTTTTCATTCCTGAATATAATATAAATAAATTATTGATAAATATTTGACAATAATTAAGTAATCTTACGTTAAGCTTAAGCAATCTTATGATGAATATAATTAAGTAAACTCATTTAAAAAAATTAAGTTTATATAAGTTCATTCCTCTTATATTATGTATACTTAAATAAAGTCATCTTAATATATATTACAAATAGTTTAGGTATATTAAGTCTTCTTAAGTTAAGTCACCTTCTTTCCTAAACATAAAATGATAAATAATTAATAATAATTAAGTTTAAGTCATCGCGTGTTAAGTATACTTAAAGTTTGTCTTATGTTAAGTATACTTATATAAAGTCATAATAATGTTTAAATTAAAAGAAATTAAGTTCACTATAATTAATCTTAAATAAAGTAAAAGAAAATTAAGATGTTTAACACTTTTGACCCTGACTATAGTATAAATAAATTATTGATAAATATTTGATAATAATTAAGTAATCTTAAAATAAGTTTAAGCCACTTTATGTTAAATTTACTTAAGTTAACTTAAATTAAAATAAGTTTTATGTTAAATATACTTAAATAAAGTCATCTTAATATATAAAGAAGAAAAAGTTAGATATATTAAGTATCCTTAAATTAAATCACCTTTTTTCCTAATTAATTTCTATTCTTAATAGATATTTTTAATGATTTTTTCTTAAAAAATTTTGTTAATATAAAAATTTTTTTAGTCAATTGAAATTAGAGTATTTTAATAAATTATGAAATGATATGCATTATTTTAACTGTGTGCAAGCATTAGCTACTCGGACATGAAACGCAACCAAAGCTAATAGCCGAATCCATTAATGGGCATCAATCCATTAGTATGAAAGGTTAAAAGTCTAATTAATAACATTACACAGTCGGATTATTTATTTACCTCCGCTGATTTACGTATTCCAGTCCAACATTTGAATGTTGAGCATCTGTTTCCATTTCTGGCTGCATTATTAATATTATCAAACACACATAGGTATTTTGCTTTTAATTTTATTCCGCATCGGTGCACGCATTTCAACGGGAAAATGTATAAATTGTTTATAGTTTGTTTTGAGATTATGTTATTAATGGTTCTCGCTGTTGTTGAATTTGTCCGAACGCAAATGGATGGGCATCATCGCCATTAATAAAATGCTTTTATTTATTTTCGTTCATCGAGGAGGATTAAAACCTACACACATACACGTCGCTTGAATAAATACATTTTCAATGTTTGGGTTTACTATTAAAATCAGGTCATTTATATAATAATGTTTCATTTAAATCCGCGCTGATATTTCACGTAATAATATAGAATATTTATAGAAATTTAATGTTTATAAATTAAATCCTTTAAATTACGTACGGTTTCAATCAGCAGTTTTCATGGAACAATAAATTACAATAATAAAAAAAAGACGTGCGAACCCGCACTATGAGAAGTATTATAAAATTATATTCCAAGTAAATAACTTTATTTACTTAAAATATAATTTTATACTGAAGAAAACTCACGACATATTTTTTTTTAAATGTATTTTTTTAACTTTTTTAACTATTGTATAAAATGTATAGCTATTCAAGTTATCAAAAATTAACTACAAAAAAGTGTATTTCTTTTACTATATTTAAAATTCCAACTATAGTTATATCATTCTAAAACTGTAACGGAAATAGTGAAAAATATGTATAATATAATATATTTTTAATATACTTAAGTATACTTAAATAAAGATATTTGAAAACCTACAGTTTATTATAAAATTATATTCTAAGTAATTAATTTTATTTAGTTAAAATATTATTTTATAATCAGGAAAAGTCAAGAAATATTTTATTATAGGTACAAAAGGCTTTTTTTATTACTTATTGTAGATAATCAGTGTATTAAAATTTATAGCTCTTCCAGTTAACAAAAATAAACTATAAAAAAATGAATTAATTTTACTATATTTAATATTACAACTATAGTCATGTAATTTTAAATTTCCGTTGCAAAATAGTAAAAAATATAATCTAATAATTTTAAAATGTACTTAAGTATACTTAAATAAACATTAGTTAAAATATTATTTTATACTGAAGAAAAGTCAAGACATAATATTTTATAGGTATTTTTTTAAATTTCTTTTTGTAGATAATACACTAATTAAAATGTATAGCTTTTCCAGTTATCAAAAATTCAGTTATATAAATTGACTATATTTAATATTACAACTATAGTCATGTAATTCTAAAACTGTAGCGGAAATTGTAAAAATTATACTATAATAATTTATAAAAATACTTAAGTATACTTAAATAAATATATTGGCGAAACCGCTACATATTATTATTTTCTAAGTAGATAACTTGCTTAAGTATACTTAAATAAGGATATTGGCGAAACCGCACTATGCTCGAAGTAAATAACTTTATTTAGTTAAAATATAATTTTATACTAGAATTTTTTTTTTATATGTATATAAAGTTTATTTTTTCTTGTAAAAAAATGTATTGATTCTGCTATATTTAATATTAAAAATTATGTAATAGTAAAACTGTAACGGAAATAGTAAAAATTATACTATAATAAATTTTAAAAATGTTGAGGTGAAAAACCTGTATCTTGTGGGAATCAATTTGCAAGAGTTGAATAAATATATGGGTTTTGCGAATACATATTTTAATGTTATACAAATGTAAATGCGATGTTCCTCGGCGATTTTAAGTGAGTAATGAAAACGATTGAAATATTATCGATAGGATGGCCCGATAAGATGGGAGTGTTAATTTAATGGGCTCCCTGTTTTGAGCGTCCCGAGTAAATGATCGAAACCCCATGCATAATGCATAAGGATAATAGCAATAAAACGCAATTTATATAGACCGTAGAGACTGTAGGATACGGGAGCAAAGATGATGCCAATATATAAAAGTAAATATGCGAAGCCGTTTGATCTTGTTCTATAAATAATTCGGCGCAATTCCAAGTGTTTCATTTTCTTAATGCAATTATCAACCAATCCTCATCATCAAAGAAAATTTCAAGAGAGTAAGAGATCGAAAATAGAAAAAAAGAAATAATAGAAAATAATTGTATTATAATATTATTTTATATATTAGTTAATATTAGGTTATTGAAATGGAAAATAATAAAAAAATAGATGTTGAAATGAAATCCTTTTTTTTTTCATTGAAGAATTTATAAAAAGGATTAATTCATTTATACTTCAAACTACACTGTATTTTGTGTAATAATAGTATAAAGAGCAACGAAAAACGTAATTAATATTACATAAAATTTATGTACGTTTTTTGAACAAAATAAAAATATGTTATGGTAATTTGAAACGTTTTTTGTTGAACAACTAAATAATAAAAATGTTTACAAAAAGTATTGATAAATGGGAGATATTTTAGATAACAGTTATTTATTGGAAGAATTTATGAAAAGGATTACTGGGGTGTCGTATTTTATGAGGAAGCTGAGGAAGTTGATCGTTCGGATATGGAAGACTTTGTTGAATGGGGTTTCGTCAATGGGAGAGGATGGGGAAGGCAAATGCAAGGATAGGATTTATAAATAAGTGTAGTGGAAAAGGATCGATTACGGAACATTTGGGAATCGGAATTGGCAGGATCAGAATTTCATTTTAGATTTTAAAAGTGAAATGAAATTGAAAAATTTATTATGATGGATTAAGATATTTGACAAAGTGATAGAAAAATATTTTTTATAGAAGATTTTATAGCATAGATAAATCTATAGCAGATTGGTTTTTATTAATAAATATATTAGAGTAAGGCATGTTGAAAGAAGCGCTTCACACGGGCGCAAATTGATTAGGGGCGCAAAATTTTAAAATTACATTTATTTTTTTATCAATAAAAAAAATGTATTATCACATCAACATTAAGTCTCTTATTATATGTAATAATTTATTATTTATAAAATATTAATTATAAACTAAGAAAATAAATATTAATTTAAAATTTAAATTTTTCAATAACAAATTACATTATCTCAGCAATATTAAGGTTCTTAAGGTCATATCTAATAATATTTGTACTTGTCGACTGAAATTGAACTTAGAAAATTAAATTATAGTAAATACAAAGAAATTGTGAGGACGAAATTAGGAATTTGGTTATGAAACAAAAACAGGATTTATTATGAAATAACACGAGTTATACCATAACATTTTAGGAATGAAATTTTGATACTAACAGCAATGACTATAGAAACTTATAAGTTATTAAAGGTGGTATTCTGGGAATTTTCTCTGTCACCATACTTCATAACCAACAATTACCAACTTTAATTAAAAAAAAAGTTTTCAGTGTGTCGCAAAATGACAGCTGTCATTATGTGTCAAAATGAGGAATTGGTAAAAAACTGTTATACCATAATATTATAGAGATGAAATTTTGATTATTAATGTGATGATAAAATGTTAATATGTGCAATAAAAGTACACTAATAGCAACTTAAAAGTTAGTAAAGTTGGTATTCTGGGCATTTTCTCTGTCATCATACTTCATAACCAACAATTACCAACTTTACTTTTAAAAAATTTAACTTTTTAGTGTGTCGCGTAATGACATCTATCACTATGTGTCAAAGTGAGAAATTGGTGAAAAACTGTTATAGCATAACATTTTAGAGATTAAATTTTGATTATTAATCTGATGATAAAATGTTACGTTCACACTATACGTAATATGTGCAACAAAAGTACATTAACAGCAATGGCTATACGAACTTAAAAGTTATTGAAGTTAGCATTTTCTCTGTCACCATATTTCATAACCAACAATTACCAACTTTACTTTTAGAAACTTTAAGTTTTTAGTGGGTCGCAAAATGACAGCTGTCACTTTGTGTCAAATTGAGGAATTGGTGAAAAACTGTTATAACTACATACAAATATGTTTGGTCACGCGGGAAAAAAGTTAAGAAACATTATATTGTGTTTTGGTAAATATGTATACTTTATTCCATTATTTGGATGCTGCATCATGAATGAAATAATTAAATTTGTAGAAACTTCTATTAATGAGTGTTATGAATAAGAAAATAATGAATACTATAAATATTTCAAGTGTCTGATCTTAGTAAAATTATCAACATTTTCTCTTAAAAGACAAGATAGAAATAGGTAAAAGACAAAGGATGCAAATTTCAAATATGAACATATTTTATTCATACGCATCTGAACAGCATTTCGAAATAAATTTAAAAAAACAGAGAATGAAAAAATGAAAATAACTGAAATTGCGAATTCCACGAATTCCTGTCCATTCGGATAGGACGAAATACCGTGCATATGTGACATGCCATAGCTCACAAATGCACACATGGAGCATCATCGCATGCAGTTTGATTTCATACAGGTTTATTTTCGACTCCTTTTTTGTGTGTGGGTCCTCCGTTCCATCCATCCATTGATGTTATGGTTGTTGATATTTTCATTTTGCCATATAAATCTAATATCCCAAAAAAGGGGATGCGTTCGGATAATAAAACTACTTTGTCAGCGGCAAAGAGAACCCACTTGATTTATGGATTTCATGCTGGGTTTAAGTGCGAACACCTACCAGTTACAAATTGCCAAGCCAAGAACAAGAATCCCAGTCACTACTCTCTACGCTCAAACCAACTCACAATAAATAAAATAAATAAATAAAATACGAACACGAATCTGAAATAAATCCTATAATTCTTAATTATATTTTCTTAATTTTATATAACTTAAAATCCTTACGGAAACAATTGATATAATATATTTCTTAGTAATCTCAAGTAAAAATATTTTTTTATTTTACTTTTAACTTTAAGAATACTGAAAGATAACAAACAGGAACTTAATTTCTACGATTGGGGTTGACTCTCCAGTCGTATAAATCATAACTCATTTATATCGCCGATATCGGTTTCGTATTATGTAACGGGGCTCAAAATGAAAGCACAATAAGTACATAAATTACGTGTCCATTGTTCTTCGCGTAGTGGAAGCATTTTAAAAGAGCGTCGGAGCGAAGAAGTAAACAATTTCGATTCCTGTATGGAAAAGTGCCGACGAATTATGGGCATTCCATTCGAAGATTAACATGACGTAAGTACGATAAGTGCATTTCCTAAATGATATCACATAGCACTTAAGAAATTGAGCAAAACTTGAGTTCAGATTTTTGGAATCATTTAAATTTCAATGATGAAATTATTTATGTAGTTGCAAAAATATTAGTATTTCATATAATTAAATTCAAAATTTTAAAGTTGAAGTATTTATTATTTAAAATGGAATTGGAAATATTAATTTAAATTAATTAAATTTAATTAAAATCATAATTTAAATAAAGAATTATAAAATTCCTCTCCGAGAAATAATCTTCAAAATCTTTATTATATAATTTCTTATTTATAATTGATATTAAGTTTTAAACTATAATTAAATACTTAATTAGGTAAGAAAAATCAATACTCGAGTATAATTTATAGATATGGTATTATATATATTTAATTAAACAAAAATTATGTATAATTTTATACATTTTTAATTTTTTGAATAAATTCGATATTAAATTTAAATATTTTTTTTAACCTTCAGCAGTGGAAATTTAATAAATAAAATACTTTATAATTATAAAATTATTTAACAATTAATTAATGTTGGTTTACTCAAGTAAAAATTATAAAATATCGATGTTCAAATTTTAATTAAAGACATAAATCATACCAGGTATCGAAGATAATGAATATTTGGTATAATATTGTAATTATTTACTCCAGCATAATTTATGATTTATAAGATATTAATTATAACCTAAGAAACTAAATATTAATTTAAAATATAATCAATATGTGTACATACTTGTAAAAATATGAAATTGTTTTGAAAAAAAAAATAAAGTTATTAAAATTATAAACTTAACACCTCACTCAAAAAGTTCGTAGGATGACATCTATAGATGGCGCCTCTATCGACAAATCCATATGATTTTTAGAAAGTACCAACCTTCACATGACGTCTGTCAAAATTTCATGGTAATCTGACGTTTAGTTCACAAATTATCGTGATTTTAGTGACGTTACTTTTGTAATTTTCAAAACAATGAAAAATCTGAATTTCAGCAATCCACTTCTTTACTATTTTGACAGGCGTCGAAGGTTGGTACTTCTTCAAAATCATAAAAAAAAATATACAAAGCAGATGGAAACAAGTATTTCTTTGTTCTAATCATAATTAATCAAATGTCTAATATAAACTTATGTAATTTGTATATAAATTGGAAGTATGACGTACAAAACACCAGTAATCAAAATTATGAATTGAAATTTCATTTTGCTTTTTTGAGAAAAAGTGGTTTAGAATAAATCGATCAATATTATTTTTCTGTTCTGCTAGTGAAAAAAAAATTATATAAAAACATATGTTTTATTTACAGTTGTTTATGATAATTATGAATCTGATTTTTAAATGTGTAACATATTGCATCTTTTCTTTTCTCTTGATAAAACAAATATATGGTATTCATAATGTTTGGGCTATGAAAAGCAATACAAAAATGCGTTTGAATGTGGCACGTATTTATTTTCTTGCAGAAGTTGTAATTAATTACAAGCCATTAACCTTCAGTGAACGTAATCATCGACTTAATTGAAAGCTTAAGATAAATTTCGAGCTGTAAACAGTTCGGTTCAAAGACACGAATCGGATAAGTTTATTTAGAATAATGTTTCATCGTCCTCCTTTTTTATTCCCATCATCTTTCAGTTGGCGATTGGCTTAAAGGTCATTGGAATATTCAAATTCTTAGGCAGAGCCGGTGCAGCGGCACATGTATTATTCAAGCAAAACTTATGAATGTTAAAACGAAAATTGATGATGATAATAATAATAGGAGACTGCACTATGTGCATGTGAACTAATCTTTTCAAAATATGATGGAATCATATCATATTTTGTTATTTTCTTGTTCTGGATGAAAGAAACGTGATGGTAATTTACGAGGGCGAAGGCTTTACGAATAACAAATAATTTTGTGTAGTCCGGTCTGTTTGCATACTGGAACGTATGTATAAAATATAAAATTGTTGTGCTTATCGCACTGGGGGCTACAAACAAGGCATTCGTGTCCTGTTTGCAGTTAGTATATGTCATGTAAACAATGTCATCGATGTTTTATTACGTTTTCATAAGATCGTGACTCAAATACTGTTGCATTGCGGTTGGTCAGGTTCTGGCATTATTTTTACTTCTTGTTCCTATCTCTTTCTCTTTCTTTCTTTCCTTTTATTTATTTCTTTTCTTTATTTTATTCCTTCTCTTCTTCTGCGACGGCCACTTTTCCTTTGACCCAGACATTTCTCTAAATAAAGACTCATTCCATAATCCATTCGGAAATAATAGCTTAATAAACATATTACGACCCGATGTCATGGACATGCACTTTTCCTAATAAATTGTTTATTTCTACGTTAATAAACTTCCAATTCTATTACCACAACACAACTAAAATTTATTATCTAAGCAAAAAATTAATAATACATTTCAATAACAATTTTAATTTGAATTTTACGCAGTTAATTATTCTTAAACTCAATGCAAAAAAAAATAATGAGAAAATAACAATATTCAAATCAACCAGAAATAAAAAATGTTGTTACTAATTAATATATATTAAATTATGTAATGAATAATTAGAATCATTAATTTCGTCAGACTTTCCAATCAATTATTATACTTTAATTTCAATAGATTTCAATAGAAATATGTTGAAAAATTATGTTCTTCATAATAAAAACTAATTTCTAAAATAATTTAAATAATCTAGTTCATCGTCAGCTCAAAATAGAGTTATATAATGTTTCTTAATTATAATCAAAAAAATAATGAAGAAAGAATGAAAAGCAGACATTTTTTTTAATAAATGTAATATAATAAGTATATTTGTTTATATTTAATGGTCAATAGAAAAGTTATAAAACTGCCACAACATTTTAATTCATGTTCATATTATTTCAAAAAATATTTTTCTTAATCTTAAGAATGTATGTTAAGATGACCAACCGAGCTCTTCAGGAAGTTTTGTACTGCTTTTTCATGAATCGTACTCCTTTTAAAGAATTGTACTTCACTGCAATATTTTATAGTCCTTTCTACTTCTTTAAAATAAAAATAATTATCATCGACATTTTGCATACTTCTGAAAGCATTATTACTGATGCTCGCATTATATTTTTACAAAACGAAATAAGTACTTGAATCATAATTAAAGCAAATTTTCTGATGGATTCAAACTTTAAAACTTATAATTTTGAAGGATTATGGAAACATTTCTAAACAAAAAATAGACATTTTTATAAAATTTACAATCAACATTTTCAGGAATGAGTAGACAAATTTCTGAAAAGCCCTCCAGACTTTTTAGGCCAACGAAAACCTCAGTCTCATCGCCATTTACTAATTCATAAAAAAATATTTTAATTAGAATTCAAGAATACAGATTTTCAATCACTCTGCTCCGACCATCGTCATCTATGCCTAGGTTTCATGATAATTAATGCTTGTTGTTTTAAAGTGTTCTCAATTTTCTGTTCATATTTCAACTGTAAATCTATATTTTAATTTACGAAACTGCTTTTACATATTTGATAAAAATTATATAATTATTCACATCACTATTTATTTATTCATGAAAAAAATATTTTAATTACAATTCAAGAATAGACATTTTCAATCACTCTGCTTCGACCATCGTCATATATGGCTAGGTTTCTGTTTTAAAGTGTTCTCAATTTTCTGTTTGAAAAAATATGAACTGTAAATCATTTTTTTTATTTGCAAAACTGCTTTTATATATTTGATAAAAATTATATAATTATTTAAATACAAATTGTATTATTTGTGTATTTAAACTGTTTTAGGTTTGTCGTAATTAATTGCCGAAAGGAAGAATTTAAATCATGTTATTTCATCACGGAGTTCCGAGTTGGTAGCTGAAAAAGTTTTAATTACAGTTACAAAGAGATGCTCGTGAGATGCCGAGTGCGTATTAAGGGCCATTAATATTCGTGATAAGAATGTGGCTAACACAGAATTCGTATTAAAGGAATTAATCTGAACGAAGGAGGCCGGAGATATCATCTCGACGATCCATTAGTCAAAATACTTTGTTGACATGTGATTATCATTATTATGATGATTATTATTATTATTTCTACTAGTATCACATCATTTATATGCGTGCTATTGCCGATGTCCTTTGTGTCCACTCTGGCATCCCATGACTTATTATCAAGATTACAAACTTAATGATTTATCTGCTCTCTAACAGACTAAAATAGTGAATGATATTATTATAAAAATATATAGAATAAAACGAAAGGAATAAACTTCATCTTAAATGAAAAAGTACAGATATTTTAATTAATATTTCTCACATAAAATACTTTTTAAAATCATATACTAGAAATAAATTAATAATTATGTTTATGTAGACAAAATTATAATTATAATCCTTGAGAATTTTTTTATCAAACAATTAAAAATATTTTATATAAATATCACATTTTTTTTATAAAATTTCGATTCTCTACTAAAATATTTTTTCATTACTTATATAACCACAAAATTTTAGTTTATCGTAGATCTACAAATTTTAATACACATATGTGGAATAAGTAACATTTGGCTTAGAGCCAGAAGCCGAGCGTCTGTATACTTTATGTTTGCACCATTCTCGGAATTAAATTCAATAAATTTTGTAAAATTATGAAACTCAAAATATTTGAATCATTTTTATCAGTAAATTATAGAAATATATTTTGTTGAAAAAAAGATATTTGCTTTTCAAACTCTAATAAAAAAAAAAGTTGATTATTTATTGATAATTATATTTAATCATGAATTTAAAAGCTGCTTTCGATTAATAATTATTAAAAAATTGATTTACAAAAGTTGAAATATTGATTTTTCGTTTGAAATCAAATAATGTTACTTTTATATAAAAATATTTAATATTGATATGTAAAATATAATTATAGAAGTTGAAATATGAGGAATTAAATATTGATTTCTTTACTGTAATAAAATAGTATTTGATTTTGATTTAGAGGGATGTAAACGAAAATTATTTTAATTAAGATGGGGGAGTGGATGATTGTAATTTCTCATGGTAGTTTCGGCACGGGGTTTGATAATAAGCGAGAGATAATCGCAGCCAATATTGTTGGATCGCTGTTATTGTGAGTGGAGACGTGTGGGGGGATAGAGGTTTGAGTCCCCGGAGGGCCCTGATATTAAGGGGGTTGTTTCCAGTGGACTTCCAGAGTGGCACTCTGCAAGTATACACTCGCATAAAGGGAGAGATGGGCAAATGGGAAAAACGGAAGGAGGAATCGAGAAGGAGGTAAAATCCCCTTGACCAGTCAGCAGCAGTAGCGCACCCCGAAGGCCCCAGGGGTCTCGTCTGCAACATCCACTGTTTGGTTACGCCTTATTGCCCTCACGGCCTGACCCTGCTTCAAATTGCAATATAAAACGGGATTCTCAACTCGGAGAAGTTGTTCCGGTTAACTTTTGTAGTTTGTATACACACTTCGACAGCCAAAAAAAAAATAAAATTGTCGACGAAACACCAACAACAACAACAACAAAAATGGTAGAATGGAAGAGAGAAAAACCGCAACACTTTTATTGCGAATCTCCTCACCTCACTTAATATCCTTGCAAACGTTTTATTTCCTTTCCTCTTATTTTTACTTTATTTCCCGGATCTAATTCCGCTTTATGTACATCTTTCCGACGCCTCAATGTCTAGCCACTGTGGGGATGGGTTATGGCAGGAAGTTATGACTCGTCGTACGGGAAAAGAAAATTAAGCTAAGGACGATTGTATCAATAAACTGTAAAATATTTCCGAGATTTCGACGTGCCGGGATTACGTAAACGCCGAAGAACAAGCAGTCAAAATAAGAAATATGAAGTGAATGCGAATTTTCAGGGGGAGAACGAAATATTTCGCAACGAGGGAGCAGAACGAAAGGGAAGAGAGTTGTTCTGATGCGAGGGTGAATTCGTAATAAAATTTGATCCTTGCGAAACCTTCAGGGCGTAAAACCATTGCAAACTTGTTATAAGCTTTTATCATAATCCAATTGAAAATAAAGATAATGCAAATCCAAAACCTGATAGAATTACAAATCATAACTTAACGAATAAACCTATCTTATTGATATAACTAATGAAAATTCATTTGTATTTCTATAATAGTATAACTAAATTTTTTTAAATCTATGGTTATATTCAATAATTAATATTTATGCAGTTTTTACAAAGTTTTACTGAGAAGAAAATTGTTAGATTGATTTCATGATAAGAAATTGCCATTTACAACCAAAAAAAACATTTGTAAGACAATATTTAAAAATTGCAAAAAAATATTTTTTTTACATAATTTGTAAGATAAAATTCTTAATCTAAACTGTTTATTTTCTTTAAGGAAATGTATATTTGTTGACTCCAGCTTTCATTGAAAATATTAATGATAATCCTGTAATGATTAATAGGTTTTATACGACTAAATTTTCCAAGTGACAGAACACTAAAGAGGAAAATCTTTTTGTGAGTTAAAAATGTAAGTTTTAAACCATAATAAATGATGTATTTAAAACATCTTTAGTTTATTCTCCATTAATTAATTCCGAAGTCACAGACTTCCTGTCTTTCAAAGAATATAAGTAACTAAAATACGCATACCAATCACAAAGTATGATTTATTGATTATTAGTATAATTTAATAGCCTTCATAAGCATATTATTAGTAAAGAGCCTCAGGTCGTTTCAATATTGAATAACTTTAAAGAGAATATATTTTTTTTTGTTGGGGAATTTAATATTCGAAAACGTATTTTTATATTTGCTCCGCGCGAAATAATACAATTTGGAAAGTTGAGGAATGATGATGAAAACGCTGCTTGGATCTGAGAAAACATTGTTGCAGTTGCAATAAATCCAAGTGGAAAGTGTCACGAAATCTGCGAGAGTTTCGAATTGGGATGCTCCGAGTCTCCCCAGAAACTTTCAACAGTTTCACTAAATTCCGTACATGTGTTTTTAGACAAAAAAAAAACTAAACGAAGATGTAAACAGGACGAATTCCGTGCGGATTATTAATTGGGGTGTCTTGTTCTACACGTGTTTTTCCTACCTAAAAATTGATAGCAATTTAGGTGGAAAAAAAAGTTACCATGTGGTTGGGTTTTAATCTTTCTCCGTTGTTGCTTTTGTCGGGACTTTGATTGACAAGGCAACTAATGTGCTTTCGGTTGGACAAATATGGACGTAGCCTTTTCAAGAAATAAATATTTCAATAAATGTAACGCCTTTCCAAGCAGCGTTTATCACAATGAATCGCAATAAAATAATCCATTCTGTCACCTTTCACCAAACTGGAAAAACGTGCAAAATCTGTTTCGAAAAAAATCTTTTAATAACTAATAAACTCGTGGCTCTGATCAAATGAGACACGTGTCTCAAGTAGGTATATAAAAAGAAAGAATGGATAGAAGCATGTAGGTAGAATTCGTTACAGTCTGGAATTTACATGAGGTTTTAGAACCCGACTCGTCCCGTTCCGTCTTTCTCGCTCGCTCTCTTTTACTCCTTCCATTGCGTGCGTTCAGATAGGAGATGTGTCTGTTAGATGTATATCAAAATGAAATGCAGTAGGTGCATTATGGAAACGTAGGTTTCAATGTCACGTAGGTGCCCATAAACTTGTTACTTCTTAATTTTACTGCTCCGAAAACGAAAGAATAAGGATATCGGATCGCTCCAAATGCATTCCTAATCGCATGCAAATTGTCTCAATCGCATCACATTCTTTCACCAAAACGAGACGAATCCACCTTTTGTTCTTTCATCTCCAAAATTTCACAATCCTCTTATTTTATTGATCTATTTTTGGTGTGTCTACATAAAATACCTATTATCTGACTCATTCATACATTTCTATTCATAAATTTCAGTAAAATTCAATAGAAAAAAAACATATTAAGAATTAAAATACTTCACACATTTTTAGCATTGAAAATGGAAGTAAATTAAAGTCTATAATCAAATAATTGAAGTCAATCTTTTCCTTTTATAGAAAACTTCGTTAAGTAAATTTATTTAGTGATTTCCTTATTTGTCTGCATTGAACATGAATACTCAATTATAATTAATGGTTTCATAAGGAAATTGAACAAAGCAACGAAATTAGTAATTATTAAAAGAAGTACATGTACATGAATAATTTCAAAGTAATCAACTTTAATGACTTGTTAGTTAATAATTAGACAATGAAGTGTTTCTTAAAATAGTATTAATAATTTAGTTGGGAACTTTGAATCTCGTTTTGTTGCTCCTAAAAGGTGTTGATAATCCACTTAATTCATTACACGTCTCCGCTGCTCTTAAAAGTTGCTGTTGCTGTTGTTGTTTTCCTTCCCTTTTTTTTCCTTCCATTTCATGGTGTCGAGTTTAATTGTCCCAGATTAGGAATGAAATATGAACCGAAACCACATGTTCGTAGTGGGTCTTCCTCTCCAATTGCAGAGCACACACAAATTTATTAGTGCCCATAAATAACTCAATTAAAAATATATATCATTCGCGTGATAAAAAGGCCTTAATCGCAGCTCCATTCATTACGCAACAGAAAGACTCACTTATCAAGCTGTAGTCATTTAGCTTCTTAACTTTTTCTCCCCCTTTTTACTTTATTTTTTAATTTTCAATTTAAGGGAATCTGCTATCATCATATTGGAATATTCCAGAGTGTCTGGAAATGTTCGAAAGATTAAGATTAAATAATGGTCTTCGGTAGTTGGACGGGTTAAAAACGCAACCGCATTGTGTATTATGTATGTATAAAATAAATGCCTTCCCATTTACATACAATGCGAAACAGAAGTAATTATTATAATCTTTCACCATATGGCAAAGTAAATTCAGATAAAGTCCGACTTTTATCGGACCAGAATCTTTTAAGCTTTATTAACTTACACGGATTTATAATAATCGTTTCGATATTAACGTAATAATAATTATTGTTATTTTCTCGATCGGCGGTAATTATCATTTCTCGTTTTATGTTTAAACAATAGATGATCTTGGGTTTGTTATTGCAAGATTGTGCCCTCAGACAAGACGAGACGTATAAACGCCGGGTCAAAGGATCTTGTTCAGAGAGAAGACGCAATCTAACCACAAACCGAGCTATAAACCCGACCCCAGAATAAACACAGATGAAATCCACAAAGTTACGTCTAAATTTATCAGTACCATAAAAAAATAATAGAAAAAATACATGACCAAATCGTGCAGATTGTTGCAATTCTTGAAGTTAACAAAAGGATTCACAACAGTCCGGTTAAAAGTTTCAAAACAAACAACAAATCAAACAAATACCTCGATTAGTCCGATTTCGTATTACGTGAACTATGCAAAAGTTTTGTAATTTAAATAATCTACAAATGTAAAAAATATTGTATAAAATTGTGAGTGGTTTGTTGAAACCTGTACGTGTGGTCTTTTAAAGTGGTTTATACCATCCAAACAAAAAAAAAATAACCATTTAAAATCTGACGATTTAAACGCGACGAATAAACGTTCGTGTATTTCAAGCGATTCTTTGATATGTACTTTACAACACTTAATCCTAAATATTTTATTTGCAATCAATTTAAGTTTAGTGCCATTCTGATGCCCACATCGAATGGCATACATAAACTGTTTCATGGCCGCAAACATCTTCCAGAAAGAATGCATAAAAAACATCTCCGAGCGGAGATAGTTTCTTTTCGAGGTTGGATGGTCCGGAGCAGAAGATTTCCCCCGTAAAAAACTTTAAAGATCGCCCGTAAATTATGCTACTCTTTCGGAGGTCGGGATAAGCTCCGGAGATTTTTACGATCCCCGGGCGCTGTCTTAACAAATCCTCAACCGCAGGAATCGGAAATTGCATTCCGAGTTTCTAGACTCTAGATTGGGATTGAAACAAAGTTATTAACACTTTCTGAATATTTGCAGAAATGTTCGAATCGCTTCACGATATTGGCTACTTGTTTCTTAACATTCTCGGAATAATTAATTTTGCACGTCGCCAAAGCCAATTATTCCCAACTTAACTGTATTTCGTGTATAAAACATTATTTACGATTCTCTTTCACTCGCTGTTGCCGATGTCTCGCACACACACTACACGCTGTTAATTAACTATCTTCTATTGGGAATGCAATATTCAAGATTTATAGATAAAACTTGTCTAATATCAAAATCTGAATAACTTATTACAACGTATTTAAAAAAAATATGATTTACATAATACAATATTTCTCTTAAATATATATTTTATATAAATCTTATACGTCAATAGATCACGTGCAGAAATGGAATTTAATTTTATTTTTATTGTATTGAATTTATTTTTTAAATTTATTGCTGTAATATATATTATAATTATTACTATTATTTATTATTGTAACTTCTAAATGTCAAAAACGTCATTGTTGAATGTCAAAAATGTCAATGTCAGTAATGTAAAATGTCATAAATGTCAATAATGTAAAATGTCAAAACTCTAAAAAGGTTTATATATGTAGTCAATTTCAATCAATTTTCTTCTTGATTAAATTATGTAATAAATGTAGAGAAGTACAAGTATTTGTTAATAAATTGTTAATGTAGAATGTTTGTTGATGAGAAATAATTTGGTTTGTGAAAATGGAAAACAATTTAGTATAATTATAATTAATGAAAATGAATGAAAAAATAATTTGCCAACCGAATGAACGTGCTTAAAAATACGTGATTTATATTTTTTCCGTTCGTAAATGTTGAGTGTAGTGGTTGAGCTCGAGACTGAAATTCCGTCGCAGTTAATTGAAACGAATCTGGGGGTTGTGTTAATGCCCTTAGGGCGAGTTTATTAAAATAATCCCCATCTTAACCAGGCGGGCGCAAATTACGCGAACGACTCTTAAAGGGGTAGTCTAGAAGAGCGAACTACGACCCCTTCCCCATCGAGAAATCCCGCACATTATAATGATTGCTATAATGGAAAATGTTGTTTATAAAAATTTCTCCCTGGGAAATGTATGCAAATTAAAGCGATCCCTTTTTGCTCGACGATTTTTATCCGTCGAATGATATATTTTCGCTTCTCCTGACAATGGATGAAGCGGAGGAGGATAATTGAGTAGAGAGTGTATCTTTCAAACGTTGATCCTTTGCACTCCCCTTCAGGCTGAATGAAGAAAGCTCTGCTACTTCTTTTTTTTATTATTATTAAGAGATTACTTTCAGCGCCAGACAACGGTTCAATTTCTTTTTGAGTATTTAATTTAATTGGCCCTCGAGTACTGTAACCTTAAGAGACAGAGCCTCGCCATTTCTTCATCGTTAATTAATTAATTAATACCCACTTCCATTTCGATATTCTGCCGCGGCTCCAATTTATTTCTTTGTAACAGCCCCGGGGCCTTTTTTCCCAGCTCCCGTCGGTGCCTGGCATTAACTCAAACTTATTTAGCGAGATCATTAATTGGAAAGACGAGTCTGAGTGTAAAATTACAGAGATTTAATTCAAAACAGAGTGAAAATGAAAGAAATAAGTTTACGAGATCAATTAACATATTTCAAATTGGTATATAATATCTAAAAAAAAATATTTGTAATAACAATAATATAATTTTATATCATAAAATACTAATTCAAATATTTTTTAAGACCTAATTTTTTAACCTTACCAAAATTCGTTTTATGAACCGAAAATATAATAATTTCGGAAATAATAAAGAGAAAATTGTACATTATTTACACTACTATTCCAATCCATTTAATGCCATTAAAAGTCCCACGTTGGTCGCCAAAATAGAAAATTTAAAAAATAAGTAGATTTATTTCATTTCTACTATTCCATCAAAAAAAATTAGATACATCAAGTTCTAATTTTGTTACAATTTTTCTTTCTCAAAATTTGTTTTATGGACTAAAAATGTAATAATGTCGGAAATTATATAGAGAAAATTATACATTATTTAGACTAATATACCAACCCATTCAATGCCATTAAGAGCCCCACGTTGGTCGCCAAATTAGAAAATTTAAACCATAAGTAGATTTATTTATTTAATTTCTATTATTCTATCAAAATAATAAATTAGATGCATCAAAATCTAATTTTGTTACAATATTTCTTTCTCAAAATTCGGTTTATGGACCAAAAATATAATAATTTCGGAAATAATAAATAGAAAATTGTACAATATATAGACTACTATGCCAATCCATTCAACGCCATTAGGAGCCTCACGTTGGTCGCCAAAATAGAAAATTTAAAAAATAATTAGATTATTTTTTTAAATTTCTATTATTCTATCAAAAAAATAAGTTAGATCTAATTTTTTACGATATTTCTTTCTCAAAATTCGTTTTATGGACCAAAAATATAATAATTTCGGAAATAATAAATAGAAAATTGTACATTTTTTAGACTAGTATGCCAATCTATTATGAGCCCCACGTTGGTCGCCAAAATAGTAATTTTAAAAAATAAATATATTTAGTTTATTTATATTATTAAAATCTGCACATCATATTTTAGCATAAATTATAGAAAATAAATTTTTTCTGAGAATCAATTGAAACATGATGCTATTCCAAGAATCAATTGTAAACAGTATAAGTTTACATGAAAAAGTACACGGCATGAATTATTCCTCACCACTCTTCATTTATAATAGTGTTAAAATGTAGTAAGTGTTACTACTAACTAAATATTTATTCATATTACAACAGATGTGTCAATACGTCGAGCAGAAGTGTAAATGTCTGGTGGCGGAGTATTCCCGTCCGCATCAGGTGTGTGTGTGTATATTCTATATGGGATTTCGAGAAACGAAATTAATTGAATGTTGTAAAGCTGCGAGACGTTTAGTGCAAACAAGTAATTATTTTTTGCACACATTTTGTACGGCATTCTCAGAATATTGATCGACTGCGAAGTGTCTGTATTGCAGATGCTTGACATCTTTGCAGTATAACATGAGCTTTTTTGGACCGAATACGTTAATCAGTGTATTCTACGAATGCAATTACAGTTATTGCATCTATACTTAAAACAGTGTCTACAATTTATATGTTGTAACCTTGTTGCAATCTTTCCCAACAAAAAGTTTATAATTGCTTTAAAAAATATATAGTCTTAATAATAACTATATTTCTAGGATTAATTTGTAATAGAAAAAATGTAATATTAAAAATTTTGTAAAGCATCAAATATATTGATTAATCTGGAACAAACAACTTTCCATTCGCGTTATCTAAGATCGCACCGCAATTAAAGATCCGAGATTTAATTGTGTAACGTCTGAAAATGTTGACTTGTTAAGCGCGTGTACACCTCAGCCTTTATATAAATCGACTGCATTCGAAATGCGCGTGATTTCACCGAGAGAGAAAAAATAAACGAGCCGCCCCAAATTGAAACCTCTTAATTACCTAATCGGACATTCGATCGTCGAGCTGCTATTTTAATAACAATTAATGTATTCAGCTCGCATTTCGGTTATTTTAGTTGTGTCCATCCGGCATTTTCTCTTTTTTCATCTTTCCCAAACTTCTTTCTTTTCTGGGTCCCACTTTGATTTGCATCTACACGACCAGTGCTCTTAATTACTACAACTTTATTAAGAAGCGCCGCTCCGTTCCGTTCTTTTTCCTCTTAATCCTCGTTTGTTGAATAGAGGTATTCCTCCTTTCATCAGCTCGGCTACAATTTATTTGAGAGTGCATCGAAAGAGGAGAAAGAGAGAGAAAAGTGGAAACACGAGACTCCTAGAAATCGACACCTGAATAATTTATATGAATCGGGTATTCAAATTTGTTCCTTTCTTTCACG
Source organism: Nicrophorus investigator (assembly GCA_963457615.1). NCBI lineage: Eukaryota > Metazoa > Arthropoda > Insecta > Coleoptera > Silphidae > Nicrophorus > Nicrophorus investigator. Next base: position 10,406,262 of record OY735142.1, on the reverse strand, counting down.
AAGCCAGGTGAAGAATAAAATTCCACGACGCGATAAATTCCATCGAGAAGACCACTAATTAATTACTCCTTATTTACAAATTTGTAACCAGTTTCCACCTTACCATCGATTCCAAATCCATAAACGTAAATTTGATACCCTCCTCCCATTCCCTCTTCATTTTTTTTTATCTTCACTTAAACCAAACTGTTATTGCGCTGTAACAATAATTCTCGAACGGAAACCCAATTAAGGTTTCTACAGATTCGGAAACGATATGCTAATACGCGGATGCCATTTCGCGTTCTTTATCTCCTCTCCCAATTTAAAGAAGGAATGAACGAACGAAAGAAAGAGTGAGTACTCTTATCGGCCCATATCGGCGGGACAATCTTAATGCATATTAATTATTTTCTTCATTTTCTACGCGTATAAAGTTCCATTAGGCCGGCAGAAACGAGCCTTTACTTTAGATTTAGTTTGATTAGTAGGTCATTTAATTAATTTTCCCGGCAGATACAATCTACACAGGGAAAAAAATAATTTATTAAATCATTAAGATATCGGGGCGTGCCGTGACGTAAACAAATTACTTATTTTAACAAGAACCCCAACTTCTGTTCAAATAAAGACAATTTTATATTTAAAGACAAAAATCTAATCTCAAGAAAAATAAATTAATAATATATAATTTTTACTAAGTGCAATTAATAACTTGTCAGTAATGTCAAAATTTTCATTGACAGATAAACTAAATTGACAGCTCAACTGTTTCATTGACAGATAAACTAAATCGACAGCTCAACTGTTTCAATGACAGATAAACTAAATTGACAGTTGAACTGTCAAATATACAAACTTAAATAATACTAGAATCATTACTATATTTACTTCTTTAAGACTGTGCGAGCCTGATTATTTTACATAATATGGTTATACCATTCAAACAAATTTTATTATATAATTTTTTAAAGACAGAAATCTAGTCTCAAGAAAAATAAATTAATTATATATAATTTTTACTAAGTGCAATTAATAACTTGTCAGTAATGTCAAAATTTTCATTGACAGATAAACTAAATTGACAGCTCAACTGTTTCATTGACAGATAAACTAAATCGACAGCTCAACTGTTTCAATGACAGATAAACTAAATTGACAGTTGAACTGTCAAATATACAAACTTAAATAATACTAGAATCATTACTATATTTATTTCTTTAAGACTGTGTGAGCCTGATCATTTTACATAATATGGTTATAGCATTCAAACAAAATTTATTATATAATTTTTTAAAGACAGAAATCTAATCTCAAGAAAAATAAATTAATTATATATAATTTTTACTAAGTGCAATTAATAACTTGTCAATAGTGTCAAAATTTTCATTGATAGATAAAATAAATTGACAGCTCAACTGTCAAATATACCAACTTAAATAATATTACTAGAATCATAACTAATATATTTACTTCTTTAAGACTGAGAGCTTGATCACTTTACATAATATGGTTATAGCATTCAAACAAATTGTATTATATAATTTTTAATTTAAAAACATATTATATAGTTAATTCAAATATAATTAGCAAATAATTATAATGTATTTAAATTTACTAATTATTCAAATTTTAATGATATCAAACTGTATGTATAATCAGAGAGAGAAGATAATGTTGATCATTCTAAATTCCATGCAGTGAATGTACCCCAATCATTGGTGCCGGAAACGAATCTGGTTTTTAATGATTAATGCTGCGAGCGATGTGTATTTCCCAGCATATGTTCAGTACATTTGAATCTCCCGCCGGAAGACTGTTAAAAGTTTTAAGATTAAGCGAGTTACGAACGTCGTCTGAACAGGAATCGTGTTTGAGACAGATAATGAACATTCGAATATATTATATTTATCATTCTATTAAAAGTTATATATCATGATGAAACTGATTCACAACATTAATTAAGTTTTGAACATATTATAAAGTACATCGGTTAACAAACTTAATTCGTACAAAGAAATTATTTAAATTAAATCTAAGCTTAAAACAAAGCTTAGATTAAGTTTTATTTAAGGATTTATTTGAATTGATAATAAAATGGAAGAAATTATTTTATATTCAGTTTGAAATATCGAAGGATAATAATGTATATTGTAAGAAAAATAATGATGTAATAAAAAGTATAACAAGTAAGAAAAATAATAGCTATAACCCAAGAAAAATATTTTTTAATATTATTTTTATAAGAGTAATTAAATAATATAAGTTGTAGAATCTACAAAATTATTTGCTACATCTTGAATTCGATTCATAAAAAGTAAATGATTTTTAAGGCTAATTATATATAAAATATATCAATTTTATTACTCACGTATAATCAAAGAATCAAATTTTGTTTACAGAATTTGTAGCAGTTTACACGCACCATTATGTTAATTATAAAGATTAGATTAAGAATCCGGATCTGAAAATATATTAATGTTTTAATTTATCTAAATGTAACTATAAAATTTACAAATATTCATGTTAAATGTTAAGAGTATCAAGTAAATTTAGTTTACATGAAAGAAGCATTCTATTAGACTATTTATAAACTGGTTGCATAAACAGTGGGTTTATTATGGCAATCCTCTTCGAGGTAGACAAGGTATAAATAATGGTTTGAATGGGGCACTAAATTAGGATAACGCTAATTAAGCAAACGCGTAATTTGGAAAGGATTCATATAATTCCGAGATGTTTTCTGGGCTCGGAGCTTAAGATATGCGAGCGATTTGAATAGAAATGATTGCCGCCGTCCGTACAAGTTGCGAAAGTTAATCCAGCAGTAATATTAAAAAATATGACATTGTTAGAGAGCAGTAAGTTTTAATGGGAATACCTATGCAGAGGTCGGGACGATAAATTAAATTGATCCATCAGTACTGTAAATGTTATGCGTTGCATAAAGTCATGATAATAATGATGATGATGATGCATGCATTCGAATGAAGTCATTGTTGGTCGGTGCAGCTACTACTTTCATTCCCACGGGAAGTAATGGAACAACGTGCAAATGACGAAGAGCGGGTTGGTAAAAAGAGGACTATGGAAAATGCAGAGAGACAAAGAGGTAGACGAAAAAAGTAAAAAGAACTTGGATTGGACCCCAAAGCCGTGAGCCGCGAAGCGAATTGTTGGCATTTCTGAAAACCGAAACTATTCACCGGGTCCACGTCTCCCCTTTTCGGACTGGCTCCAATTAAGATCGCGGTCCATTAAACTTAACTTGCACTTAATTATTACGAAACAATTAACTAGCATACCAGAATGGTAATATTCTGAGAAATTATTGCAATGTTCGCATTGATTTTGTGTCGAGTTTACACTAATTAAATCTAATTGGAGTTTAGAAACACTTATTATCAGAGACGGTTCATCTATAAACTACAATAATTGAACTACTAAATAATAATTAATTTAAAAGATTTTAGAAGGAATAGAAAGAAGCATGCCTTCTGTACTAGTAATAAAGACTTACTACTGTTACTACTTTCCGAAATGATAAATTACAAATGTCAAAGGCCAAATACGATTTATGTGAATATTAACGCTTAGCTGACAGAACTTCAATATCTAATAATATATCTGGATTTTAATGGTCTTTTACAGGGTGAGAGTTCAAAAACTACTATTAGTAATAAATCGATTGAAAAAATTTGGTATTACGACACAAGAATGTGTAGATGTTAATGAGAATGAATTAAACTAGCAAACAATAAATACTAGCTTGCTCTAATTAAGATCGCATTCCACGGAAGTTTATTTGCTCGTAATTATGATGCAACTCCCGCTCCAAATCCAAAAAATAAATAAGTCTATCTACGTAAAGTATGCGAGTTGTAGCTATTTTCAACCCCCTTATGTGCACTTCGTTAAGGGTGTTCTCCATATATCTGTTTGTATAATAAAATTCTCCCCAACTGCTCGGTCTTGCTACTAACGATTCATTGGATTATAAAGAAGATTTATAACACGGCATGAATAAATTTGCAATAATTCCCAGCTCCTTCATCAAAGGATGAACATGTTTTTTTTGTCGCGTCTCCTTCTTCTTTTCTTTTCTTTATCCTTTTTGTGAATGTGCATTGGTTCTCTCGCCCCTTCAACCATTCAAGAGCCGACTTTTTACGGACTCCTTTATTTGCCGCAGACGCAAATAAAGCCATTACGCTCTGCCCGGAATATCTTATTTCGCACTATCGATAATGCCAATTAAAAACTAATTATCGCTTAATTTGTAAGCTCATTTAATTACCAATTATTGTCACGGTTTTAAAACCGCTTTTATGTGAAGCAGGTTCAGCTTTTTATTATTATTATTTTTTCAACCCATTTTAACTTTACAATTTATAGACTTATAATTACCATTTTTCATATTAAAGACCATAAACACAGTTTGATATGCGTTTGCTTCGGATCCCGCTGACCGTGCTTCTTCGTTTGTACTTCGAAGCCTTCGAAAATCGCACCTGAATATACAGTGTGTGCTCGTTAAAACGATCCAAGAATACGCTTTATGCTAATCACCTTCTACGTGTTTGCCCGTGTGCTCTTGGATGGATGTAAGTGTGTTTAATGACAGACTTGTAATATAAACACTTAGCGTCCATTTTAATGATCCCGAGGATATTATTAAGCACTGGTGGTGTGTGTGGGCAAAAGTGAATTATAAGACACCTCCGAGAGTCCTCTTCTTTCATTTCTATCGAATCCTTCCTTATCTGTGTCCTTCCTCCTTTCCGATGCGCGAATTATGTAATCGCGGTGTGTGCGTGTCGCCGAGGCCGCGCCATAAACTCGCTTAAATGATTGCAGCTTTCAGGCGAAAAGGAAATGTGAAATAAGCGAACAGCAGGAATCGCGCAGGATATAAATTGCCCGGCCAGGATATAAAATATTGGCATGCACGTTAATTACTAATATTCCTCTCGCATAATTATCCTCCAGCTGTTAAAGCGAACGCAAATCGCCAATGCGAATCTGAAAATATGGTGAAAACGCACATCGTCGTCTTCATCTTGCGCATCCACAAACGTGTTCATTTGCAAGGATTTACAGCCGCGCTTCAATGCATTATCCTGCAGCTCCTGCAACTATCATTGCTATAGTACGTTTTGTGTATTACGCGTATTCGCTTTTTGCTTCTGTTGTAACGATAAACAACGCTATTAAATTCGTTAAAGTCTAGCAAACTCACCAAACCATCCATGAAATGGCGACAAAACTGAAGGTCTCCCATTAGAGAGTGCGAACACACCTCAGAAAAGTCTGTAAATACCTTATGGTGGGTGTTTAGGAAGGAGCCTTTCCTACCCAGAGATTCCTCTTAATTGCTAATTCCTCATTGTCATCGAACCTCTCCTATTACGTAATTTACGTGAAACACAACAAAAGGGTTTATTTGACGTAATGATTTATATAATATTAACAATCAATGTTTACTTCTTTACATTTAATCCTAATAATCATTATTTATTACCTTAATGCCTTCATTTCTTATTAAATAAATTATTACATCAGAATCACCGCTTCGTTAACATCCATAATGTACGCTAACCGAACGCACCTTAATCTGGCTGCAAATTCTGTTTGCATCTTTGTGAACGCAATGTTCATAGAACCGTACATTTAGTCTCCAAATTTCAGAATCATGAAATTTTAAATTCGAGAAATAATTCCGCTCTGAAAAAAATATCCCGCCACTCTTTCAGAACGATAATATTTATTAAATCAAGCTAAAAAGCAAATTTCATCATCATCTGAAACAAACAGGTGTAAAATACATAAAATTGAAGCTCCAACATTATTATATTTTGTTATAAATAGCGTACTTTAAAAGAATGTACGTTAAGTGAACACCGATTATAATTACATTATAGTAAACTTTAACAAATGGACTTTAGTATAACGAATTAATTTTATAACAATATATGGAACCAATAAAGATTTCTTTATTTTTCAACGCTGATTAAAAATATTTAATTATGTAAATTATACTAAATTAATTTGTAAATTACATATAAATTCTATAAATATGATTCAGAGTTGAGCAGCTACAGTTACTGAAGTTCATAATTTTGAAAAGGAATGCAAATAAAGCAAATACCTGGAACAGTTTAAGATGAAATAAAGCAAAGCATTAAGAGTTCTTACGCAGAAACGAGGAATAATTACACATTTGTTGGGTATTAATCTGCAACAATTTGTTGTAAATACCGAACTGCAAACTTCCGTAGCATTTAGTTGATATTTTTAGTAGCCCAGCTGAGACAAAGTGCATAGTTTGACTTCATTTGACTGCAGGAAACGTGCATTTAAACTCCACTTCATCTCACATACTTTCACTGCAACGTCGTAAAATTTACTTTATGACATTAGAAAATTTGTTCAAGATTTTTAAATCCATCTATTATATTGTTTATAACTTAATAAACATTTCAGTTAATACCAACAAACAATTACATGTTAACACATACAAATAATATTAGTCTCTGTACATTTCAACTAATGCAACTACATAATAATTATTTAACTCGAAGATAAATATAACTTAATTTTATGAAATATTAAATAACTAAAATATGACAACAAGTTATTGATCTAGGTGTGAATATGCATAAGGTTCTTGAAATAACTCGAGGATAAATGTAATTGTAGTGTAAGGCAATTTGTAACCTCAGCCAGGAATCAGGATGAAAAATTCACTTGTATCTGATTACCAAAAGGTGTAACTAATTTCAACTTATCTCGGCGCGCCGCATGACACAAAGCACAATTTAATTGTATTCATTATGTATTATAATTTAAAACCGTGTCAAGGCAATGGAAACACCTCTTATAGACATAATCTCACAAGCACGTAACAAATGCGAGGATTCATTAATTAACTGCAAATTTCTAGATTATTTATAATAAAGTATCATGAAAATAGTATTTCAGTGCGTTTGAATCTGATTTACGGCTGTGAAAGTACATTTCTTCGGGAACACACAATGTGAGAGAGTTACGGTCATTAGAGTTTATGTCTTTTCATTTTTCAGGTCATAAAATCGCGACCGCGGAATCTCAAAAATCCCACCTTCGTTCGCCCAAAATTCTCTCAATTTATTGAACCATTAGCCTCAACATTACAATGCAAACGAAGATTACAATGATGAAAGACTTCTGTTACTCGAGAATGTTTAAATTTGCATATGAAACCGACAAACATTCATTTTAAAATTGTTGGTTTAAAAGTTATAAAATATTGAAATACATAAATATTAACAAAAAATATAATTAGAAATAAAAGAGAATTTAATTAAATATTAAAATATATGAGCATATCAGAAAAATATTTCAAAATTATCGTTTTTTTTTTACTATAATTATATCCACAAATTAAATTAATTTTCAGTATTTATACAAATCTTTAATAAGTTAAGAAAATAAAAATTTTCCAAAATTTGTAATTATTTGAAATTACATTTTTTTATGAATTTAATGCATTAGTTATCATTTTTTCTATTAATTAATTGAAGTATTTAAAATAAATTAAAATTTAATTATTGTATTTTTACTATCATTATATTTACAACCGAAATTAATTATTTTACATATGAAACAAAGAGAATTTATAAAAAATCTATAATAATTTGAGAAAACATAAATATCGAAGTCCAAAATTTGTAATATTTAAATTTTTATTGGTTCTTATTTTTTCCTATTAATTTATTGAAATTTTTAATATAATCTAAAACTTCTGACTAATTATTGTATTTTTACTATAATTTTATTCACAACGGAAATTAATTTTCGTATAAAACAAACAGAATGTTCAAAAAAATCTTGAGAAAACTTAAAAATCGAAGCGCAAAATTTGTAATAATTAAATTTTTACTAGTAATTTAATGTATTAGTTCTTATTTTTTTTTTAATAATTCATTGATGTGTTTAAAATAATTTAAAATTTCAGACTAAATGAGGCATTACCATATTTATACTGTAATTATTTATAAAAATGATATTTATTGACATACGAAATAAATAGCATTTATAAAAAATCTTAGTCCAAAATTTTATATAAATGGAATTGTTTTTTTTTTATTAATAAAGATTTTTTGCATATATTTATAGAAGTAATTAAAATAGTTTAAAATTTGAGACTAAACGAGACATATCCGTATTTTTACTATAATTATAAATACAAATGAAATAAATTTTTAAACTTAAGAAAACATAAATATCAAAGCGATACCTCGCTTAGTCCGAAATTCGATTATTTTTATTTTAATAATTAACATTTTTTTACACAAATTCATCGAAATATATTAAAAGTAAAAATTACTAAAAATTATTGAAATTAAATAATTTACACAGAAGTAAAGAAATAACCTATATAATAGATGTGTATGTGTATATATGCAGAATATAATTTTGGATTTACGTTTCGGATTCTAATTATAAACTTGGAAAATATTTATACGCCGGATTTAGTTCATTCGCCGGTGCAATTCATTCGTTCTGGTTGCAAACACTTTCCTACGTTTACCTTCCACACCTGTTTCCTTAAACAAAGCACAAATCACCGCGAAATTTGTTTACGCCAAACACATCAAGAAGCATCGCCTACGTAAATTCCTGTTAACTGCTTTGTATCTGTTTTAAATTAGGAATGATACAAAGTTATTTTAAATACAAAATACAATTATTTTGTCCTTTTAAAATTCATTAATTTTGATCTTTGAACTTTTAAATTAACAGGACTAACGGAGGTTTTACAACAAGATCATACTGAATTAAGTTTTTTATTTAAGTATTTATTTTATTTTTTTGTCATGTATTTGCTACTTCAATTAGTCCAGTTTCAAGCAGCTCACTCTGAAGTTTGAACTTTGATATAACTTTTAAATTAACAGGACAAACGGATGTTTTGCTACAAAATTATACTTCATTAAGTTTTTTATTTTTATTTTTGCATGTATTTGGTTCCTCGATTAGTCCGATTTCATACAGCTCACTCAGAACTTTGATCTAACTTGTGAATTAACAGGACTAACGGAGCACAAAATTAAGTTTCTTATTTAAGTTTTTTTTAGTTATTTCTAATTAAATACTTTATTTAATTAAGCAGTAAATATTTTATTGAATAGTTATTTTTTATAAATTATAATAATAAAGTGTTTATTTCTACAAATAATAATTATAGTAATTTAGCATGTTTTATTAAATAATTATATATAATTTTTGTTAATATATTTTCATAATTATATTAAGATTTAAAATAAGACTTGTTTTATTCATAATTAAAGTACTTAATTTTAACAACTAATATTTTCTATAATTATCGTTATTTTATTCACTAAAAATTTGCTATTTATATATAAAATAGTATAATTAATAACGAGACGAAATGTTTAAAGCGAAAAAAAAAAAGATTTCTTTCTATATTTTAATAGAAAGTTTTCAATTTTTCAGTTGGGTAATCCAGATTGATCAAGATTTGATTTAATCTATGAATTATAATATTTAAATTATAAAGTAAGCTAAATAAATGATTTGATAAAACAGTAAAAAAATCAATATTTAGAAAATTTTATTTATGTCAATCGTAATTTCGATCAGGAACGTTACGTTTTTACTCTAAATTCAAATAAAAAATCAGTTCACGAATGCATTATTTCATATTGATTTTAATTGGTTTATGTTTAATAAAGACTGACGTACTTGAATTCGAGCTGCACGATCGATGATGATGATGTAGTTGTTGATGACTGCGATGATGATGATGATAAATGCACTAATTTTATTATTAAATTAAGTGCACGTAACAAGTAACAAAATGACTGGCAGAAATCAATACGTTTATATTAAAACGTATCTCTCTCTCTCTCTTCAACGCACCGAACGTTGTTTACGTAAATATCATTCATCAATGTCAATTTATTTTCGATGATTTTCACTTTTTCTCTCATTCTTCTTCCGTTCCCTCTCTAACCTCGTTCTACGCGTCACCACTTAACGAACCAGAAAGACATGATAAAACAACGATAGGGGAAGAAAGGATAACTATATTTTTTTTGCTGCTCGTACACACGATGTTCCCTATTTGTTTGTGGGGTTGATGTATTATATTTACACGAATAAATCGAAACGGAACAGCGCTGACAGGTCTCCTAACCTAACCCTAACGCACGTCAATCTAAGGGCGCCACACTAACAAGAAATAAAATATCAAGGGAAAAAAAGAAGGAGAAAGAATAAAAAAAAATAACGTGTTGATGAATTATGAATGAGATTTGTTAATATTTACGGGAATCCCAGAAGTCGTAACATACTTCTTTTTAATGGGACACTTTTCCACCCTTATTATGACTAGTGTAAACATTTATGTACAACAGATTGCCTTTGTTGTTTATTTCACAATCTAATCCATGTTTTCATATCAATATAAATCCAAGAAATAGAAAAATAAATAAACATGATAAATTATTATTATAATACTATATAATAATTATGACAACTTTACCTATTAAAAAATATGTTTTGTCTATCCCTGTTATAAATTATTATAAACAATATAATTAATATAAATTAAGCCAAGTCTAAAAAAAATAATAAATACAGCAATACCTCGCATAGTGCGATTAATCCAAAATCGTACTAAGCGATGACTTTAAAGCCTCATAAATATAAACTAAACAAAAAAGACTTAACTGTTTATGGCATGAAAAAAAAACGAGAATTTATTTACAAACTACTAAATATTATAATTTGTTTATATTTTGTCTAGTAAATCTCGTTTTTTTTTGTTTTTTTTTAAATAAAATAATATAATTGTTAATTCATATACTTCGATCAATAATTACATATTTATTAAATAATGAGTTGTAAATAAATTTTCTTAAAATTGTTGAGTTTATGGAAAAACTTGTTTTTAAAATATAATTCTGATGATTTTTTAATGATAATTTATAAGCAATATTATTAATGTAAATTAAGCTAAGTCTAAAAAAACGGTTTGTTAAAGCACAGAATTCTATAACTAATACATATTTTAAAAGATAATTCAAAGCTCTGAAGCGATATTTTTAATAAATCACAAGAAAATAATTACAGCAGTTCCACGCACAATTCAAAATCGTACTAAGCGAGGACTTTAAAACCGCATAAATATAATCTACATAAAAAGAAAATTGACTGTTTAAAGATAAGAAAAAAATGAGAATTAAAACACTACTAATTATTATAATTTGGTTTATTTTGTCTAGTAAATTTTTTGTGATTTTTTTTTTAAACCGGTACAATAATATTATTGTTAGATACAAATACTTCGATCAATAATTACATAATTGGTTGTTAATAATTTTTCTTAAAATTATTGAGTTTATAGAAAAACTTCTTTTTAAAATTTATTTCTGATTATATTTTATATTGTATTAATAAATAATGTATACACAATTTGTTATACGAACATAATTCTTTTTAATGGGATAATTTTCCACCCTTGTTATGACTGTTGTAAAGATTTATATACAACAGATTTATTGTATTAATAATTTTACAATCCATGTTTTCCTATCAATATAAATCTCAGAATTAGAAAAAAACTAAACATAGTAAATTATTATATAATTCACACATATATAATATAACAATTTTAACAACTTTACCTATTAAAAAATATGTTTTGTCTATCCCTTTTACAAATTATTATAAGCAGTATTATTTATATAAATTAAGCTAAGTCTACAAAAAATCAGTTTTCTATAGCTCCGAAATTGATAACTAATGCATCTTTTAAAAAATAATTTCAAGATTTTTTGAAGCGATATTTGTAATAGATCACAAGAAAATAAATATAACAATACCTCGCATTGTGCGGGTAATAAAAAATCGCACTAAGCGAGGACTTTAAAACCGCATAAATATAAACTACATAAAAAGAGACTTGACTGTTTATAGTTAGAAAAAAACGTGAATTAATTTATAGACTATTAATTATTATATATTTTTTATTTTGTCTAGTAAATCTGTGATTTTTTTAAACCGCTTTAGAAATAATTGAAATTTTCATTTTTCTATTCTTATATGATATTATATTCGAAAATAATCCTAAAAATAAGGAAAATATAATGATTAGGTACAAATACTTCGATAATCGATAATTACATATTTATTAAATTTTCTTAAAATTATTGAGTTTATGATAAAATTTATTTTTAAAGTATAATTCTGATGATTTTTTTATATTGTAATAATAAAGAATTTATACACTATTTGTTATATGACTGTTTGAAACCGGATTAATCGAGGACTTTAGTGAAAAACGATAATTTTTTAAAATTTAGATTAATTAGAAATTTTATAATTCGGACTGTATTGCTGTTAAATATATTGTAAAAGTCAATAAGTTTAATATTATATTAAGAAATGAAATATAATTTATATTGATAACTGAAATACATTCCTTTAATATAAGAAAATATATTGCAAAGGTCAATATTATATTAAGAAATGAAATATAATTTATTTCAAGTAGAATCTCATTTTTATTTCTATATTAAATAACGTAATTCGATTCAGCATTGAAAATATTATTTAAAACCTAATATAGTAATAAACGTGTATAGCTGTTGTCCTACTTTATACAACTTTAATAATGTGCAAATTAAAATCGCGGAATGCAATTGTATATTGCTATTATAATCAAGTCACGACGATGAGTATTAAATTAAAATTTCAATTACATCAGATATAAATAAGCTCTCCGATACAAAACAAAGAAAATAACTTAATTTCTTGTTTGTTGTTGTATTTTTTTTTATTTGTAAATGATTCCGTTGTGTGCGTTCGCCATTATCTACATGGGATCGGAATATGAGAGTACGTAGAATGTATATATCTACATAGATGTATATAGGTGGGATATATAACTTACGTTTGCAGGCTCGTCGATGTGTAATCTGCTTGGTCGGATCCCGATAGTAACCTTCTCTGCAATAGTGGCAATGTCTGCCAGCAGTAAAGTGACGGCATTTGAGACAGACACCTCCAGATACTCTGCCAGATAACTTGTACAGTTCCATGTTGAACCGGCACCTACGGGCATGCTGATTACATTCGCACGCTAGAACAGAGTAAAAAAAGAACAAAAGATCAGAAATGAAGAACGAGATGAAGATGGAGGAAAAAAATATGCAATATGTGGTATGATTATTAGTGCTCGTAGGAATGATATTAACAAAACGAGGTAAAAGGTAACGAGGTAATCTCGGGATCGTTTCATTCCGAGATATCAAATTGTCAAGAGTGTAAATATTTGGTATCAATCAGAATTATATTAAACTTGTCTCTCATATTCATGAACAAAATAGATAAAAATACTACAATCTCAATTGTAATTTTATATTATTTATACAATACTTTTTACCTTTAATTATTTCATTTTAAATCAATTTTTAATATTATATGTCTTACAAATTAACTAACAATTTACGCAAATTAGATTAGATTTCATAACAAAAAACGTTTAAATTTTCTGAAAACAAATTTGATTATTTTCATTTACAATAATTTGTCATAATATACAAAAATATGTAATTTTTTTGTTGGAATTGACAAAATTAATTAAAAGCAAAATTGAAAAAAGAGCAAAAATATCATTATTTTTTTTATTTTAAAAAAAAATAACTAATAATTTACTCAAATTAGATTTTTGAAAAATTGGTAGAATTGATCAATGAATTAAAAGCAAAAATAATTATTGTTAAAAGGGCAAAAATATTTCTTTTATTTAAAAAATTTTACTAATAATTTACGCAAATTAAATCTTTGAAAAATTAATATCAAAATTAAATTCACTATAATTTTATGAAAAATTAAGGTCAAATAGCTTAAATTAATTTACACACTATATTCTTATATAATTTAAATGCAAATAGATTTGAAATCTACAATTAACAATAACATATTTTAAATGTGTTTCAAAAATATTGAAAGAAAACTATGAGATTTCATAAAAACAAATTTGATAATTTTCATTTACATTTAGAATATTTTTTCCTAATATACAAAAATATGTAATTTTATAGTGGAATTCATGAAATTAAAAGCAAAGTATTTAATTAAAAAGGGCAGAAATATGTGTGAAAATATTTAAAATTGTTTTTTTTTATAATGTTTACTAATTCTAAAAGCACCAAAAATTAGAATAATTAGAATAACTGATTTAACAAATCTAATTTACATATACAAATTGCTGCTGCAAAAAAAAAAATCGATTAAATTAACATTTATTTCAAACAAATATTGATGTGAAAACATTTCGCTAATTAATTTAAACATTTTAATTAATTTTCAATTGAAAATTATCTTCGATAATTTTAATTAATTAGTAATTAGTTTCGAGTGAGATAAATATCACCTCATCATTACATAAACATCATTTATTAAACCAATTGTAATTTCTTCCCAATAATTAACCAATTAACAATCATAATAATTAACAATCGTCCTTATACTTTGATTGGTAATTGCTGCAATTATGCAATAATATAATTATATTACTTTTATAATAAAGTTATATTCACTAATTTTTTATCATTTTTGTTACTGTTTCGAACAAAATATGGTTAAATGTTAAATGGAAGTTGTTCACTTAAATAATAAAGTTATTTGTATAGTATTTTTTTGCAGTTTGTTGATAATCAATCATACAAATATGAACTGGAGAAATGATCTCTGGAATGAACTTGGAACTATATATCTTAAGTATGAATTTGCAGTGATGGGAAACGTACATAACGACAGTTTAAAAAACAATGGTTTGATAAATGATTTTCATCTCTTTTCCGAAGCTCCCCTTTTTTTTAATCAATCAACAGGTCTGGTTGTGTGCGCACGTATGTGTCCCGTGTTTGCCTGTGTGTACATTCACAACAGTTGTATGCTACGCACCGTGCGCTTTTCCCAGCAGACCCATAAATCTGGGTTTCTCGAATATCGGAAGCCGATGATTGAAAACCATAATCCCTTCTACAAAGTCGATTCATATTCATCCGGCAGAATGCAAACAGACCGTGGCTAAAATAGATTCCGCCCAGGCGAAATGACTTACAATCCTGTTTTGACTTATAAACCGAACTTTACTGCCCATTAAAAGTCTACTTCTTCTTGCAGTTCAGTTCAATGCCATCGGAGTTCGCTTTCGATAGCCCATTAATTATCTGCATGTTTCAGTTCCCCCAGATATAGAAGCCAAAGATAACATCGGAGCCGAATTGATAAACATTAGTTTTTCAGGGTAAATAACTTTGCTGAGACACAACCAAGAAATTCTTAGTCTTCATGTTTTTTTTGTGTGTTTCTTATCGTATGGAACAAAACAGCTATTTACCAATGTCCGTTATCTTAATGTCTCTTTAAACTACCATTTATTATTTCTATCTATCAAATAAACACATTTTATGAATGAAAATAGAATATCACTACTATTTTGTGAACATAATTTCAACATTGTTTCATTAAGCGCATGCGCTGAACAAAGTTGTACAGTATTTTAGCAAAGCAAATATTATATAAAATTAGTAGTAGACAACATTTATTGTAATTCACAGAAAAGGCACTGCAGCCTTATATAAAATTATTATTATATTTTGAACAATAAATTTATTTTATTATTTATTCCATTTTATAAGATGATTATTTCCGCGAATGAACAATTAAAAATTAGTAAGTTAGAAACTCATTAATAAATACTACTATTTTATTTTTAACTATAATTATATTGATAGATATTAAATAAATGAGATCATTTCAAAGTACAAACAATTTCAACTTTAAAAAAATATCCTTATAGAAAACGTAACAATTCTTGTAATTTAATTAATTGAAAAATGACAAGAATCAAGGTTCATTATTTAATAACATAATTAGAAAATTGTCCAATTAAACTACATAAAAATAGTAAAATAATAAATATTATATAAAACTTTCGCTTGGAGACAAATATCTAATTTCAATAATTAGTTTTTTAATATTAATTAAATAATTTAAATATTATGTAATCATTTATTTATGAAATTTACGTTCAATTTCTATTTGATTTTATTAATTATAGAATAATAATTCTTGATGATTTACATATTCCATGCCGAATAGAAAAATTATTAAGCCAGTTATGTAAGTAATTTAAATGAACGATTAAAATTCATTTTCGTATCGAAACATTCCCACTTATATAATATTTGAATTGCGTAGGACGATGTTTAATAACTGGCGATTTGTAATGATAATAATTCATTGCAATTCGATAAACTTTCTTACATAAGTCCATTTATTGTCTAATATCTCATATAGAAAATTAAAAAACGATCTCATAAAATTATGCATTTTATTATTTTAAAAAAATACAACATTCGAATTGAAACTAATTATTTTCGTGCTAAATATTTAAATTTTTCCATTCTACCAATAAGCATCGATTATTCTTAATAAATATTGTATTTTCATAAACATTTCTATTGCATTAATTATTTCATTATGATGAAAAAGATTACAGAATTATAAATAAATTGTTTTATTTTTTCTGAATTTCTTTCACTTTGATTCATTTTTCACAGTCAATGTATAACTTTAATGGAATTATTAAATAATTAATTTAATACATAAAGAAAAAAACGAAAAGTTATATAAAGTTACTAATTAGCAGTAATAAATTTTATTACGAAACCTCGTTAAATAATCATATATGAATCATTTAAGACACCTTTTGAGAAGAAAAAAGAAACTCCACGACGGACATTTTTATTGTAAGGTTTTAATTGTTTAATACAACTTATGTAACTTCACACGTTTTCCGTGCACTTGGTGCGCGCCTTTCTCTCCGGTCGAAGACAATTTTTTTCCTTCCCTGCTTCACCTTCTTTAAATAAGAGATATGATTTTTTATAACGCAGATAAGAACAATGGGGACTCGAGAGTGTTTTATGTGTTTTGTACCGGAGAAGTGTCGGATTACATAATAAGATTTCCCTTTCAGATACAGTTTGTGACTTTATCCTCTCCGCTTCGCTCCTTCCACCGCGACGGCAACAGTCATGTTTTCCCCCCAAAAGAAAGCTTTATTACTTACTGGGCTCTTCCACGTTTTCCCTTTTGAATTATTAATTTTAATGGATAGCTTTCACATTTATCGTCCCTCTTTCTCTCAGCGATCACTTATTTTTCGTTTGTAGTCTTTGTTACCTAATCATTTTCCGACTCGACGTAAGTATATACATACCTACATTTAATATGATTATACTTAATTAATTATTTATTTAGTTATACACAATAATTCAAAAACTAATACGAATATAGTAAATATATCCAATTTAAATAATTAATTAACATAGAATATTACATAATATTCATTTAGTAACATAAATTAGAAGTAGATATAATAAATAATATTTCATATATTAAAACTATATGAAATGTTACTACAAAAATTGACAATATTAATAATTTACACTGCGTTACAGACACACAAAATAATTTTAATTATCATTACAATATTATAACAATTAACACTAACAAAAATTAACTGCGTTACAGACACATTGTTATATGAAATATACGGAAATATGATGCATTGAAAAATGTTTTCTGTTTTTTTTATATAAATTTATAGTGATGTTTATTTAAAAATGAATTATTTTTCTTTAACTTTAAAGGTCATCTTAAAATGTGAATTTTAAAACATTTGGAAGAATTATAAATAATTGATAATATTATTTGCATTACAGATACACTAAATAATGCTACATTTATTAATAATATAGTAAAATTTCCCATTAATTTATATGAAAACCACATTAGAAGGACGTACCGTGTGATAGTAGATTTTACAGTTTTTTTTCTATAACAAAGTATAATTTTATTGCATTACAGACACATTTTTATTAATTTTAACTAAATGCTTGAAGATTAATTAAATACATCTAAATCTAAATAATTTAATTATTAATCCTCATTCTTTTGTGATAAATGGAAAATGAATGCGATTTTATTTGCAATGTTTTTTTTTTACTTGCAAGCATTTCGAAGAAGTATACATAATTGATAATATATTGGCATTACAGATACACTAAATAATTTTATATTTATAACAATAATATAGTCAAATATCCTATAACTCGATTAATTTATACTACGAGAGTTTACAGTATTTTTTTCTATTACAATTTTCATAACAAGTAAAAAACGTAGCATAATTTTATTGCATTACACACAATTATTTATTAATTTCAACTAAATACTTGAAGTTTAATGAAATACATTTAAATCTAAATAATTTAATTATTAAACTTCATTTTGTTGCGACAAATTTAATTTGTAATGTTTTTTTTTTCATTTGTAGCAGTTCTTTTATGAATATAACAATTATGTACTTTTGCAAAAGACGTCTCGTATTATCATTATTTTTCGTTCAGAGGAATATGTAAATGAGATAAATTCGCTCATCCACTTCTCGTGTTTTTTTTTCTCTCTGTCTTCATTTTATTTTTATTTTTTTTATTTCAGAGGAGGAAACGGTAGTAGCATTGTACGTATGCATGTGGGGCTGACAGGGAGAGCCTTGGGCACCGACCAAAACCCGGCTCTCATTACAACCCCGTTCGGCCGGAGGCGCCCCCCAGTTCAAACATCCATCCCATCTTCTGTCCCTGACATCGCATTACAATATAACCTATAAAATCCCTCCCCCGACTGACTATCCACTCCATTTCATACCATCATCATTTATATTTTTCTCTCTGTCTTCCACATTTTTTTTTTCATCTCTTCTTTTCTTTTGCTTTCTTTTACCATCCAACCCTCCAATCAAAAGAACGCATCATTCTATTTATTTTAAACAAGCGAAGTATTCTCCTGTGCGTAAATAAAAGAAGATCGTATCTGGTCGTTACCGCAAAGCCAACTATTGGATAAACCAGATTCCCTTGGAAATTCCACGATGTTTATTTTATTGCTACACACATTGAAACTTGAAGCCACATCGACGTATCATTACTAACCAATTTCATGAATATCGAACGTTAACTCTTGTGGTTTAAATTCATTACGCAAATAAAAGAAAACTTATATAATATTCTAAACATTTCAGAACATTTAAATCTAATTAAATATTTTGTGAAACAATTTAATCAAATTAATTGTAAAAAAAATCACATTATTTACAACAATTATGAAAAAAATCATGAAAAATATATTTCTTTTATATTTTTTTCTTATTCAAAACAAACTTTCTATAATTTAAACCACGTTATATAAAAAAATATGTGTTATGAGAGTACCGAGTTATAGGAGTGTTTACAGCAATCTTTTTATTACTATTTTCATAGCAAAACTATACATAATTTTATTGCATTACAGACACATTTTTATTAGTTTCAAATAAATTAATTGTTAATCCTCATTCTATTGTGACAAATGTAAATAAATGCGATTTTATAAATAATGAAAAAAAAAAATCTTGAAAATTATGTTTCTTTTATCGTTTTTCTTATTCATGCATCACAATGATATTTTACTTGGACTAAACATATTATAGAAATAAAATTCTTAAAACGAGTTTAATTTATAACAAGTTATATAAAAACTGCGTTAGAATGACGTGTTATGAGAGTACCGAGTTTTAGGAGGGTTTACAGTAATTTTTTTCTATTACAATTTTCATAGCAAAGCTAAAACAAAGCATTATTTTATTGAATTGCAAACACTTTTTTATTCATTTCAACTAAATCCTTGAAGTTTACTTAAATACATTTAAATCTAAATAATTTAATAATTAATCCAAATTCTATTATGACAAATGTAAATAAATGCGATTTTATGAATAATGAAAAAAAAAATCTTGAAAATTATGTTTCTTTTATCGTTTTTCTTATTCTTGAATTAAATATTTTATATAAAGAAAATATTAATTCAAAATTCAATAAATTCCCAAAAGATTATAGAAGACTTACAAGTTATAAAAAGTATATAGTATTTTTTTTTTACTGAAACAATAAGCGAAAAATATAAATAATCAGTAGTTTTTATACTTTCGATAGATTAATATTAATTAAATAAATATATTTTTTAATATCATGAAATATAAGTGATCTGAAAACATAATTGCTAATACTAAAAAAATATATTTGTAACAAATGTGTAATATTTTTGGATCTATGACAAAAATAGAGCTAGAAAAACCAGAAGATAACAAAATAAATCAGCAGAAAACAGAAGAGAATATTAATAAAGAGAATAAAAAAATAATCAACTGTATCAAACGCTTTTTCATTTTTCTGTTTTTTATATAAAATATTCTCTAATGTAATGACATATGTAAAAGTATAAATAAAACGTAATAAATTTATATTTATTATGAATTAGTTTGTAATCAAAAATGAATAATAATATTTTAATGTTAAAAATACACGGAGTTATACAGTATAAAAAAAAAGTTGATTTACGATGTTAATTGATGTGTTACTATGCTAATGATTCAATGGAAATTATTCAAACGAAATGGTTTCACAAGAACAAAAACTATACAGTTAAGAAAAGAAACGGTCATTACTATTATATTCAATTGAATTTATTTAAATTTATTTTATTGTTAATTAAACGTCCGTCGGCAATACTGCCTAACCAAAAGCAGTTCGGATGCTTATTTGTATTGGGAGAGCGACGGGAAATTGATAGAAATGAGTTGTAGCATTATCGAATTATGAACGCTCTCGGAGATGATCTCCCGTCCATATCTCAAGCCCATTAGATATTTAATTGAAATCCGAGAAGGTATTTTCATCCCGAGATAAAATCATGTTTTATTACTGACTCCAAAAGCCGAACATATAAAAAAAATACAACAACTTACAGTGAGGCAAATAAAACAAAACGAAACGGGATAAGAGTAGATAAAAAAAATATAGACATGGACACGATTTGCATTCGAACAGTTGTTTTTTTTTAAAATTTTAATTCAATGGTGTGTTCGTACCATATTTTTTGTTTGAATCTTTAATTTAATAGTTACATCCACTAAATACTTGATAAAGTGTACTAAACTAAGATAATTATTGGATTTAACGCAATGATGAACAATATTTCTAGTGTTTTTTTTATTTTAATTGAATGGTGTGTACGTACCATATTTTTTATTTCATTTAAACGAATCTTTAATTTAATAGTTAAAATCCTTGATAAATTGTTGAAATTAAGTGTAACCATCAAAAAAGTAATTTGTAACCACTTTAGGAGATTTTTTTCTAACTGGTTTTGGTAATACGATTATAGTTTAAATTATGTTTTTTTCTGAACGGCTACTGCACTTTCAATCATCGAAAACTTTCCCAATTATTCCGATGCGAGAGTTTCGTGAATGATTAATGCGAGTTAGTTGAAGTGAACGCATCGACTTGGAACATACCGCGGTTACTTAATTGTATTCGGGTTATTGTGTTGATGTTGCGAGGGAATTGCATGCATGCACGAAGGTAAAATAAACTGAAGCAAGAGTTCCAAAAGTTTTGCGAACGTTCATGAGGTGATTCCGGCAAGAGAGAAACGGTTTGCGAAATTTATTTACGTGTCGCAAGGTACGAGAGGCATTTAAACTGTCGCGTTTAACAGCGGCGAAATTCGAGCACTTTGGGAAAGAACATAAGCTTTATATCAATTAAGACTGCCTGAGTGTTAATCGTCTGTGCACTAAATCTTTCTTAAACTTTTGTTTTAACCGTAAATCTTATTACATTGAAACAAATATGTTATTTGGAAACTGTTAATCCTTTAAAGTTTGAAGGGTTAAAAATTTTTGATATGATAGGAAAATTTTCATACCACCTCAAAAACTTCAAATTAATTATAATATAAAGAATTAGACAAACTAAAACAAATATTTATTTAAGTCAAAATATGCTGAAATTTTGTAACATGAATGTTTTTCTGTGTAAATTAAACTTTTTTTACTGCGTTCAATCATTTTTTTTTTCAATTCAACATTTTTAGACATTTGGTCAAAATATATAGAAGATAAATATTTAATTAGTAAAACCTATACTTTTGTCCGAAACTCCTAAATAATTTATTGTAATAAGCTGAAATTATTTATTTTGTAATAATAATTCAAAAAAAATACGTTTTATTACATCTCATGCAGTAATATTTTCAAAACAGGCGCGCGCATCCCTCGATGTATAAATAACTTATAAGACGTAGTGTTGACGCACCTTTACATTATTTATATGATGTAATTCAACAGAAATCCAAGAATGACCATTGAAGTAGTAAAAATGATAAATATATTTTTTTTATATGAAAAAAAGCTTCTGTAAAAAAAAATTGTATAATTCATATACAAGTCCTAATTTAACTACCTAATTTTTAGATTGAGTAACACATTATAAAATGCACTAAAAAATAATAATTTTAATAAATATCTACTTTATTTAAGTAAAGTAATTATTTAAAAAGAATGATTTTGGCATATTCATTTTTTTTTTTAAAGTTTGTAATTATTTACTTTATTTTTTTATAATAAAAAAAAAAGATGTGAGTGTGAATCTCTTTTAAAATAAAGATGTATAATTTTAATGTAGCATTGTTTCAAAGATAAGATTAGATCGGGTCGATATAAAGAATACTATAAAGTTTGAAAGTGAAATCAAGATAGGTGCGCGCTTCAATTATGACACTTGCTTTGAAACTGGGGTGTTTGAATCGTTATCTCCCCGGAGTCACGTAACAATAAAGATTGGAATCAGTGGAAAGCCAATCTGTATTTCGATTTTAACACCACCCCATATAAAAGAATAGAAATCTTGTCAGAATTATCATTGCTTTCGGAATTAACGATTATATAAAACACTGGAAGCTCATCAAACGTTGTTTTTAGATAAAAAAACAAATAATTTAAATATTAACAATAAAATCTGATATAATTTATTTTCAAAATATCTATTAATAAATTACTAATAAAATTAACTGCAAAATAAAGACTGATCGAAAAAATCAATAGATTTTGTAATTATTATTATTCAGAAATTGGACTAATCGAGGATCAAAATACATACAAAAAAACAAAAAATGTTAGATTGTATAAAGAAAAAAACGATGATTTATGTTTAAACTATAGTGTTATAGTGAATACGGATAGATCGAAGCTTATGCCGAGGTAATGTTGTATAATGAATCTTTCAAAGAAATTCTGTTTCAACTGAAAAAATAAAACTAATTGAAAAGTAATAAATAAATAGAGAGTTTAAGATCAGATCATTATTTTGCAACACCTTGACAACTTAGATATGTTTATGATTTCACCTGATGTAATCTAATTTGTCTACAGGTTTTAGATACCTGCAAAAACCAAAGTGACAAAAAAATGTTAACGACGATAGATTGTGGTTGATTTAATGAACTGTTTACGATTCGAAGAATACAATATAAAATAAACCTTAACATTATCTAAAAAAATAATACAATATAATTAATATTACAGTCTAAAAAAATATAGAAGACAAATATTTAATCAGTAAAACCTATACTTTTGCTAAAACTCTTAAAAAAAATATTGCAATAAGCTGAAATTATTTATTTTTGTAATAATATTTTAATTATATAAAAAATTGGCAGAATTATTTTGGTCGTTTAGTCCAAATTTGGTAAATAAAAAAATAATGACAATAAATGACATAAAATCTTCATTTTTAATATGAAGATAAATTTAGCATTATTAAAAGGTACTTCGTAAGTTCTTGTTTCTCCTGTGTGTTTATTTTTTTTATTATTGTTGAAGTGAGTTTTTACAGACGTATTACGAATGCATAAGCTCTCAAGAAACTTGACAATAGCGAAACTCTCGTCATAAAAGAATAGGAACGCCAAGGTAGTTAATTGCAGTCTCGGAAACAAATGAAAACCACGTAAAACTTTGCAATTTCTCGTTAGCATAAATCCCATAAAACGATCAATTTACAATTCATATTCAGTTCCCGCTTGTATTGATTTATAAATCGATACCATAGACCCATTGTTATACAAAATAAGCATTCCCCTCACATTATTCCTAGATTCTGATTCATCCAAAGAAATCCGAAAAACTGCAGGAATTAGAGACGACCCCAATATATTCATCCAGCAATGATGATATGCAGATTTTTCCTTCGCTCTACCAATAATGGCATCACAGTCGAGCCTCATAATTTCCACCAGAACCACTTAATAAACTCATATAAAACCATCATTAATCTTAATATGGAACGTGATATTAAATATAATATTTTACAAGCGTCGTCGTCGTCGTCCCAGCATTCGCATTAATTTAATAACAATTTCAATCAATTTTCATATTTCCATATTTAAATCTCGAAGAAACCACGCGACTGCATCAATTAAAAGCCACACACACTCGCACTCCTCATAACACAAGACAACACCACTTTGATTCGATTCAATTTCAATTTATCGGTATTATTAATGGTGCAAATGCGATTCACTTTAATTATTTCAATTAATTCTCGACAATCTGATTTGTCGCATTGACAGCAAATTCATTTATTTTATGCCTATTTCTCAATCCTCATCTATTACAAGTAAAATTATTCAAAATTTGAAAAATACTCCAATTTTTTGAAATATTACAAACGTTGTTTAATTTAAATATTAGTTACAAAATCTGATATAATTTATTTTTAAAATAACCTTTAATTAATTAAAATTAACTAAAAAATAAAAACTATGATTGAAATAATCAATAGATTTTATGCCTATTTCTCAATCGTTTTATTCATCCTCATGTACTACAAATAAAATTATTCATAATTTGAAAAATACTCCATTTTTTAAAATATTACACAAAAACTTACATCATTTTCGGAATTTTAAAACCTTACTTTACTTTTGGATATTTCAAAATTCCAGTAAAAATAATTCAAATGAACAACAAAAAACAACATTTTCTGATGCTATTTATTATATCTTCAGGATAATATTAAATCTCACAAGCAATTACTGTAATTCAAGATTTTTTGTTCATTTTCTGGAATAAATTTTGATTTATGCGAATTGTGGTTTATTGCTCAAAGCTAAAGTCTATTAAACAACAATAAATCATAATCATAGAGAAAGTAAAATTAAACCTTTAAGACATTTACTGTTTAAAATTATAAGCGTATTTGAAAGTTATTCATCATTAAAAAATCATTGATATTTTATTGATAAAATAATAATTGTCTTTGCAGAATATTTTGAGAATATATTTATTACATCATTTTTTCGTTTTCACTTTTGGAACATTTTCTATCTCAGAATATAAAAATCAAATTAATATTTTAAATCAAAATTCAGATTTATACTTCTTTATGTTTTGAATGAAATTAAGTTTAAAAGTTAGGAAAATATAAAATGATTGAATGAAGATTAATGTTTTTTTTTTCAAATAATAATTTTGTAAATTAACAAAAAAATAATTATCCAAGTATAATACTTTGTTTAATTATTACAAATTGATAAAAAAGTAATAAGAAATAAAAATCATAACATATTTTAAAAATAATAAACAGCTGTACTAATCACCTTGTCTAAATGTACATTTAAATAATTATGAATGAAGTAAATTAGTGTATAAGTAATTACGTTAATACACACATAAATTGAAAATGTAATAAGGAAAGTAAGAACAAAATTGTAATTAAATATGAAGAGGGTTTCATTAATTGTCACTTTTTTTCCCTTCTGTGCATCGCTTTGATATTAACGTTGGGAAACTAATTTTCTTAAAAGGTTTTCGTGTGGATGCGTTTAGTAGCGTTAAAATCAATTGGATTAAGCGTGGCATAGCCATCTAATGGCACAGGAGGTTCGAGCAACTACACAAAAAAAATATATAACGAAGAGATGGAAGCGTTGGGTGTGAGAGGAGGACGCACGTTAATGGAAAAAGCCACGAGTCATGTGCGCGTTATAATGATTTTATAATTACTGCGTGTGAAGTAATTAAAAATCTATTTAAATTTCGGGCCCGTCATCTCTGCACACGCATCAACTTCTAAATGAATTTTCACCTCAATTTTTGAATTGCAATTATTTATACAAAAAAAAAACATTATTTACAGTAAACTCATTTTTTTGTCATTATTTAAAATTTATTTTATTTGAAATCCATTGGAAATTGATAATATTGGATACAATTTAATATTTTACACATATTGTCTTAAAATTTAAGCAAAAATTGCAATAATTAACGGATTACAAATTAGAAATAATTATAAATTAAAAATTTGGTAATTTTACAAGTAAAATATTAAATATTTTAATGAATAAATTGTATTAACTTAAATTTATTTTAATTACTTTCATTAATGTAGATTTTCTAATGGATGTAGAAAGTTATTTGTTCATTGGTTAATATTTGGTTAAATATGATTTTCCTTTTACTAATAAAGCCTAATGAATAATTAACCCATAAATTATGGTTTTCAACATGCGCACACAGCGTAAGACTAAAGTTCATAACGGAGAAAGTATTTGAAATGCGATGAAATTTGTCTTATTCAGACGCACACAATTAATATTTTCCATGTAGACACAACGACGTTATAAAATATCTATAATTAATAATCGTTTAAAAATGATGAATGCATTTACAGTACACCATCAACTTTTCCTATCTTTCATTCAAGTTCATTTCTCAACATCATATTTTTTACTACTAAGTTTTCTTTAAACTTTACAATATATTTCATTGCAATATCGTTAATTTATTTTAACACCAATTAATTTACAATTACGTTTATTTTATAATAATTAGGAAAAGATTGAAAATAATTTATTTGTACACCATCGACATTTCCTATCTTTCATTTAAGTTCATAATTTCTCCACATCATAATTTTTACTACTAAGTTTTCTTTAAACATTACAATTTATTTCATTGCAAAATCGTTAATTTATTTTGACACCAATTAATTTAAAATTACGTTTGTTTCATAATAATTAGGAAAAGATTGAAAATAATTTATTTGACTTTCAGTTTTCAAATTAAAGAAATTAAATCTATTTTTTTAAACAAAGATATTAAATTAAAGGTGTTGATAAAGTTTTATATTTAATACGTAAATAAATTCATTCAAATTTATTCCGTCATTACGGTTCAAATTTTCTCGTGTTTTGCACGTTTTGTTCAGTAGATTACAATTAGAATTTGAGAAGGTTTAAGAGAGCATTTGTGCAAATTTAATGGTGCGTTCGTAGAGACCACACACACCATACACACCCGTCGCGAATAATTGTTGTGCGGTGTTGTTTAATGGTCTTTATTTGCATGGTAATGTGAAAAATTTTTGCGCCGGGAAACAAATCGTGTGAGCGTTGTTGTTGTTGTTCGGTCGCTTTAGTTCTTTTTTCCTTTTTCGTACCGTGGTTTTCTTTTCCTGCTGGCACCGGTAATAATATATTCATCGATATTTCCAGCAAGTGGGAGTCGGATTGGTTTTTGGTTTTTGAAAAGCAGATTCGATTTGACCCTGCAGGGGTTAATTAGGATCCCGACGGGAAGTCCCCGTTCCTCATTACAATCGTGTTTCTGTCCAAACGAAGATAACACCGAAGATTCTCAACTTTGTTTATTATTTATACGGTTCAAGTGCACCAAACGTTGTGTCATCATCATCATCGGAACGGTAGGGATGAAGAAAGGACGGAAAATCTTTTAATGAATTTTCTTCAGTGGGCGTACCGTCAACATAGATTCTTTTTATAGCTTGATCAAATACAGACCGAAAAACTTTCTATCCAATTAAGTGGAGGAAGGACGTGTTTGTGGAGAGCCAGGATCGATACCAGTTTTTTCTTCTTTTCTACTTCTTTTTTGTAATATTGAAATTCAGCAAATGTTGACAGGACGGGAGCGAACAAACAATGAATGGAGTATTGAAGATATATACGTATATAAGGATTCCAATTTTCTTCTACATTAAATATATAAGGAAGAAAAACCCTTATATCCCACTCAAACCTAATACCTTCTCCATTTTATCCTTATTTAGTTTACTTTTGATACATCCAAAATACATACAAAAATATATATCCTTTATACAAAATTAAACATAAAATCAACTTTAATATAAAAAAACTCATAGAACAACTAACTGACGAATTTCAAGAAAATGTATAAATATAAAAACTTTCAATTAAAATCGTTAATCATAAGTTTATCTATGAAATACGAAAAAGTCAAAATCTTATACATTTCTAAATGAGATGTTAATTTACATTTTATTGTAAAATTTCGTTTTAATTATATAAAAAGAAAATATAAATATTAAAAAAACTGTTGTATCAGTTTATTCATATACAAAAAATTGAAAAAGTTTATGATAAATTATTGGTTAATAAATGAATTTAAACTGAATTAATGTTTATATTTTGCTTTAATCTTTGAATTTATTAGATTTGCTAAAAACATGTATGATAAACTTCCTACGCGGTCACAGTTCTAGTTAGAATCCCGCAGAGTTCAGTTAAGTAAATGAGATGGGATATGATTAATATTGGAATGGATTTGTTTCGGACAGTTATTCGGCGGCCGCCCATGGCACCTCCATGAACTTAATTCAATTACTGATGAGACAGAGATGGAAATTATGATGTCGTTGAGGAATTTATTGCGCTTTTCGATCAGTCCCAGATAGTTTTCCGAGTGTGCTTTTATATAAAAGCCCACGTAAATATGTTTCCAGACCGCATCGTATCTTCTCCACTTTAGTGGCTCCGTAGTAATAGAGGATGATGAAGAAGTGGAGAGACGGAAGAAGTGGAGAGCAATGGAAGCGAGAGAATATGGACTGATCTAGTACCGAAGAGCTTGCGTGTGTCCTATGTAAATATTATCCCCCTGTTATATAAGTGAGGTCGCCGTGTGTCTGGACGTGTGGCTCGGCTTCTTCGGGCCTTGCCACCCGCTGCTATAAAACTATGGATATTACATTTATATAGAAGACGAAGAATGAAAATCCAGCAACGGCTACGAAGGCCCCAGACTTAAGATAAACATTAATCTTAATTATCTTTCGGATTTCTCAGGTATCCTCGATCATAAATCGGAAATGAGGAGGAGACGGTCTCCTCTTCAATAAATCAATTCCTCTCGCGCTTATCTCGTTCTCTCCCTTTTTCCCGCCTCGAAAATTTATATATAAAAAAAAATATAATATTGGGAAGAAGGAGCCAGGGAAAAGCGAGTTAAATGAGGGATGGCGAAAACCGCACCCCATCTTTCCATATCCGAACGAATTCCTATTTGATTTCAGTCGCTTCCTAATCTGAATCGTTCGTTCGGGTCGACAACATTGTTGTGACGATCCCAGAAGAATTGGATTAGCAGTGCACATTCTGTTTGGGACCGATAAGTAGATTAAATAATTAAGGCTTATTTTACATCTCCCTATTTTTTTCGTTTTAGGGTGATGACTTATTTGTAAACAAAAAAAGTGTGCATTTTCAACATTTTAATATACAACAACGTTTTTCATCCTATACGTCAAATTACATTTTTAATGGTCACAAAATGACAGCTGTCACCTATTGTCAAAACGAGAAACTTGTGAAATAATCTAAAAACAACTAATAACAAATATGATGGGTGTCGAGGTTGGAAAACACTGAAGCGAAGATTTATGGCATATGTTAATGAAACGTACATATTTACTAAAGATTTTAGTAAAATTATCAACTCAATATAAAAATGTTTACAGTTTTTAGTAAATGTACACATTTTCTAGTCAACACAAACTTTTCTACAAAATATTAGCAAAAGTATCATCTAAATATTGATATGGATTTTAATAAATTCTTGTAATAGTTATAAAATAGTTATAAAACTAAAGGTCATATTCAAAAATTGCAAACATGTTTTAAACTCAATCAGATATAATTTTCTTGTTTTTTATAAAATTTTCATTTTTCTATTATTATTATTCTTTCATTTAAATCTCAGTTATATTTTTTGATTTCATAATGTTTATGCAAAAAACAAAATATTTATTAGAATTTCTCATAATATTTAATAATGTATGATATATACAAATAGTTATAAATTAGATTTTGATTTCAAAGGTTTCAAGCAATAAATATACTTAAAAAAAATAGATTTTTGTCGATAATCTAAACAATTTGCTTAGGACATAATATTTGTAGCCGATAAGTGTATTAACTACTTTGAGTTTATTTCAGATTTCCCTATTTTTTTGGTTTTGACATTTTTGTAAACGAAAAAGTGTATATTTTCGATATTTTACTGTATAATTTACATTTTTAATGCGTCACAAAATGACAGCTGTCACCTGTCAAAAAGAGGAACTGGTGAAATACTTTTAGCAATTGGCTGATTACAACTAAAAACAAAAATGTTTTGTAATACTGATATGAAGATTAAGATTTTTAGTAAAAATATCAACACAATATAAAATTGTTTACAGTCCTTAGTAAATGTACACACTAACCAGTCAACACAAACATTTTCTACAACATATTAGAAAATGTATCAGCTGAATATTAATAAAAGCGTGTAATAGTAACAAAATTAGTTCATATTTAAATAATTAGTAAACTAAATAAAGGTTTCAGTTAGTACCGAATAAATATAGATTAAAAAAAATAGATTTTGTCTAATCTAAGCATTTGTTGGGTTCATCGTTATTGTTGTGACGATCCCAAAAGAATTGGATTAGCTTAGGACATAATGTTTGGTGCCGTTAAGGAGATTAAGTAATTAGGGCTTATTTCACTTCTCTTCTTTATTATCTTTTTTTTTTTCATTTTCGTTTTTGGGGTGTTGGTATATAGAAAGATTTGTGGCAACGTGAACATGTGTTCGTTTCGGGATTAAATCACAGAAGCTAATTGTCCCTTTCCATCCAATTTATGGATTTAGGGAAAGGAATCCATAACGATTTGTCAACCAGAAACTTGATACTGCTCCACTCTCCCATCATTCCCCTTGCATTTGAAGAAACGCGTATGCAAAGCGAACTCCACCGTTATAACACATCGATTTATCTAACTCGCTACTTAATTAGCATACTTTATTACATCCTCTGATTATCTATGGATAATAAGGAATTGGATTATCTCCATGTTCTTTTTTTATCTTCACAACGTTTTATTCGATTTTAATTGGCGCTCCGATCCGATATTTTTCTGACCGCCGCCTTCCCGCTCGTTTTAATGATTAATTAGCGTACAAATTAGTGTATTAATTAGTTGCTTGAATTGTGTTCTAAGAAATTTAATAATTTAGCCAAATGCAGCGGCGTTTCGAAATAAGAGAAAATCGATTTTTAATTCTTCGAGCAGAGAAGAGCACAGACTATATAAGGTCGGTTTAATTACTGAGACGAAACGATGCTTATAAGGCCGAAAGGCTCATTTTTATTATTATTATTATAATCCCATATGCAATATCATAATATGATAATTAGTCTGTCAAGGGCGGGTGGGATTTCGCGATTGATGAGGCGAAAAACTGAAGAAGATCAGACTAGGTGGATTCGTATCGAACGTTTCGGACAGACGATTCAATGGCCAATTTGCCTTCAACGGTGAACAAGACTATTTGTATTCTATATATGGGGATCTCCTCGACCCTCCTTCAAACCTTCTTCCTCCCTCTGCACCCTTCTATTTTTCTTTTCCGAACAAATCCCCAACAGTTCTCCCCCTCTTCCTCCACATGAAATTACTAATATATCAAGAGATCTTGGCTTTACGAATGTCAGCTCTCAGGCATTAACCGAATGCACATAAAACCGACTTAATACACGAAATCCCCCTCCTCAATTATTCAAATTTTCTATGAAATTGCTGGGCCTAATTGAAAAATAAATATAGTTTGCAGGCTTAATGTCTTCCTTAATAAAATCACAATTACCGTCTTTCGGAAAACACACAATCAATTTTTACTACATCCAACTTGCATATTCACTTGGCACGCCACAAAAAAAATTCTGATCCGTGGGATAAGCTGCGTTCACTAATGAAGATTTAATTGAATCGACTGCACTACAAGCTTCGCTGTACTTGCTACAAACCAATTAAAGTTGTACTAAATTCCTAACAAAAATAGTGCAAACTATCCGTAAACATAATCTTATATCTTAATTACATTGAACTATTCGATACTTTTCATGAAATAATTTAAAATTTAAAATAAATTCTAACAATATTTATAAATAATTAAGTTCTATAAATATTAACAAACATTATTATTTCAATTAAAATAAAAACTAAATTAAATTGAAAGCAAAATTTTTCTTCTTCCTAGAAAATCTTATATATTTATATTTGAATAAACTAAAATATTT
The DNA here is from genome assembly GCA_963457615.1 of Nicrophorus investigator. NCBI lineage: Eukaryota > Metazoa > Arthropoda > Insecta > Coleoptera > Silphidae > Nicrophorus > Nicrophorus investigator. The sequence goes on along the minus strand of OY735142.1, from coordinate 10,373,869 downwards.
ATAAATATAAATAATTATTTCACAAAAAATAATATTTAACACTTGCGTTCAATTCTATAAATATTAATAAACAAATAAATTACATTTCTTTGATTTTGATACATTATTATTTTAATAAAAATAAAAATTAAATTAAATTGAAAACAAATCTTTCGTCTTAAAAAATCCTAATTTTTAAAACGTGCTTTTAAGTTCTATAAATATGAAAAAACTAAAATTTATAATTTCTTTCATTTTGAAACATTATTATTTCAATTAAAATAAAAACTAAATTAAATGGAAAATAAAACTTTCTTCTTCATAGAAAATCCTATATATTTTAATAAATTCTTTGAATCACAATAAATTAATATATTTATAAATAATTATATCACAAAAAATAATTTTTAAAACGTGCTTTATTTAAGTTCTATAAATATTAACAAAACTAAAATTTATAATTTACATTTCTTTGATTTTGAAACATTATTATTTCAATTAAAATAAAAACTAAATTAATCTTTCTTCTTCCTAGAAAATCCTATAATTTGGACTCAGAAAATATTTTTATAATCGGACAAAAAACATATTTTACTTACAGTTAACTAACAACTCGTGAAGTGAACATCGTTTTAAAATGATAAATGATTTAGACCTTGATTCCAAACGTTTCAGTGATAAGTCAATAAACTAGATTTAATAATAGAATGTACTTGTACTGAAAATTTTATGAAAACAATAAATTATAACTTGTAAAAGTATACATTAGGAATCGAATTACAAGGTATATATTAAAGTAGCAGTTATTTATTATTTACATTTTTTTGTTGTATTGTAGTTTGGTGTTCTTCGTAGTAAATGATAGACTTCATTGGAACGAAAACCAGAATGCTCTCCTTGTAGCTTTAAACGGATTATGTGGGCGAGGTACTATTTCAAAAGTTTATAGTTGATGCAGGGCAGTTTGACTACCTAGACCAGTCTGCCACACGCTATTAAAATCTCATACTGCATACACTGTTGCCTTACATGTATATATTTTTTTTAAGAATCTATGTGACTTTAAAATAATAAATTATATGTAACAGTAGCTACAATAAACATTACAGTTAAATTAAAAATGTTAATTTAATATAACTTATTGTTAATAGTTGTATAAGTTTACAATAATACCTTGAAAATCATTTTTAATACATCTATTTTATTTTGCAACATTTAGTTTCAGGATTAATCTGGTACCAGTTTAAAATATTGACTGAAATAATTACCTGGACTATGCGAGGTATTGCTGGATTTGAATAACAGCTTAAATAATAATCTGTAAACTATTATATTTCATTTATATAACCGAATATTCTGTGATAATTTAATATTTGCGATTGAATTTATTCAGTAAATAATATATGTGGTGTATTGAATTATTTGTATCAATTAAATATAATATATTTTACATCAAAAATGGATATGAAATGTGTATAAAGGAATATACATTTCACAAATGTAGTTAAAAACTATAGAATTATATACAACGAGGATTATTAAGAGAAAATCGATGAACTAATTTTAAAATTATGGTTTCGAAAAGCAATGGAAGCAAATGTTCCAAATGTATTAAATAATTTTATAAAACCTTCAAATTTGTGAATAAATATCAAAATTTATAAATTTTCAAATGTAGTTAAAATTATAGAATTACATGAGAAAATCATTGAACCAATTTTAAAATTATGTTTTCGAAACTCCATGGAATTAATGTTCCAAATATAATAAATAATTCAAAAAACCTTCAAATTTGTGAATAAATATCAAAATTTATAAATTTACAAATGTAGTTAAAATTACAGAATTACATGAGAAAATCATTGAACCAATTTTAAAATTATGTTTTTGTAAAGTCAAGGAATTAATGTACAAATTATATTTAATAATTCAATAAAAGCTTCAAATTTGCGAATAAACATCAAAATTATAAATTAAAAAATGCGGTTAAAATGATTACAGAATTACATAAGAAAATCATTAAATCAATTTTAAAATTATGTTTTCGTACAGTGTTAATTAATGTTCAAAATATATTGAATAATGCAATAAAACCTTTAAATTTCTGAATAAATATCAAAATTTATAAATTCATAAATGTAGTTAAAATTACAGAATTACATGAGAAAATCGTTAAACCAATTTTAAAATTATGTTTTCACAAAGTCAAGGAATTAATGTTCAAAATATGTTAAATAATTCTATAAAACCTTCAAATTTGTGAATAAATAAGAAAATTTATCAATTGACTAATATAGTTAAAAATTACAGAATTACATGAAAAAATCATTGAACCAATTTTAAAATTATGTTTTTGAAAAGTCAAGGATTTTATGTTCCAACTATATTCAATAATTCAAAAATATTCAAATTTGTGATAATTCTATAAAATATTCAAATTTGTGAATAAATATAAAAATTTATCAATTCACAAATGTAGTTTTACATAATTACATGTAACGAGGATTATGAAGAGAAAATCATTGAACCAATTTTAAAATTAAGGTTTGGAAAAGATATGGAATTAATGTTCAAAATATATTCAATAAAACCTTCATATTTGTGAATAAATATCAAAATTTATCAATTCACAAATGTAGTTAGAAATTACAGAATTATATGGAACAAGGATAATTAAATAAATTATCAAAATTAATAAAAAAAATATTTAAAAAATCAATTTTTACATATAATGAATATTAATTATGAATTAATTTAGTATTTATTTACTTATGTAAATGTTAAGTAATAAGAATTTTACAAAAGTATTCTTGTAATTCTATAAATATTGGCTTGAATAAAACCTTGAGAAAAATCATTTAGAAATGTGTTTTTCCTCATTAACGATCCGTTTGTAATTAGCGTAATAGGTTGTTAAATTGCAATAAAATATATCAGGAAAATTGGTGAGAGAGTGTGAAACAGCGAGCAAATAACTTTACAAATTGTGTTTTTTTTTTTGCTGTTTCGTTCTTATGAGAGATGAAAGTGCATGCATGTTCCAATAAAACTTAATTAAACGTTAAAGGAAAATTAATTCCGCTTTTGTAATATGTACGTGTGTTGAACACATGTGAGAGCGTTCCGTGTTCAGATTTAATGGGCAAATTAATAAAGTCGTTGAATGAAATATTGGTCATCGTTTCGAGAGCAAATTAGTTGGAAAAGTGAGCAATTAGATGCATCGGTGTGCGGCGTGCAGAATGCACACACAAGGGGAACGACGGAAAGGGAGGCACGGGACCCCGTTGTTCGTCGTCGTCGTTGTTGTTGTTGCTACGTCCGCAACACGCATGCAGACACGTCTCCAAGGAAAAGGGAGCGCCGTTTATTAATATCTGATTTATTTGATGGCTTACAACTGTTCGATGTCCTGTTCATCATCGTAATGTTATGATTGATCATTCCGATTCAATCCTTGCAGAAAAATCGTGGAGAGAACAGTGCGTGGTTAAAGCTGAAAGGGTTGGGGGAATTAAAAAGTATAAAAGGGACAGGTAGAAAGATATAAAGCAGCAGCAGCAGCAACAAAAACATTAAAAAAAATATATATATAAGGGGAGTTTCACACCTCGAAGACCTGAAAAGAATTTTTTAGGTGGGTGTTAAAATCTGTGGATTCTTCGTATCGTTTCTGTTTCCAGGCTAATAGATATTCGGGGGACGCACGCACGCGCGCGCGCCTTTTTTTCATTCCGGCTCAGAAGAAAGGGTGAGCAGCAACAATTAAAATAACACAGGGGGTGGATTTACGCAGCCGATGCACGAAGCCCCTCGCATACAGTTTGTAACATTTAATTCGGTCCGGGTGCTTCCCATAATTGGTTCCATACAATGCAATACTTTATTCCCTTTTCGACCCCCGAAAATCTGTTGCTTAAATAGTGTGTCGAAGAATAACTTGCACCCCATGAACACGCGCGTCGCCCTTTAATCACCCTCACAAATTTATTATTTTAATTAAAAAATAACATTTACATTCTTAGTTCTATCATAACATTTATAGTTATAATTTCATATCTTATAGCTCAATAAATAAATATTTAATTAATAAAATACAAATTTGGCGCCCAACATGGGGCTCCTCATGAATGACAATTTCCTTTGTTAATCAACGATTAAAAAAAAAGAAACTCAAGAAAAAATAAAGCTGGATACAAATTTGGCGTCCAACATGGGGAACCTCAAATTTAGTAATTTGTAATGCTTACTAAATTTTTACACAATCACTATTAGAACTATAGAACTTTTTTTTGCTAAATATTTGATATAATTAATGAATTCGACGCTTAATATTAGTTAATTCAATATTGTATCGACACAATAAATTTTACTTTAATTATTTTAACGAAAAATAATTTGCCCTTCAATAATCCTGAAAATTTCTTATTTTAATTAAATCATTTCTGTATATTTAGATATTTAAATTAATCCTGATAGTTAAAATCAATTAATTCCTATTCAAAATTGCCTTAAATAAGGGAAAAAATAAAGCTGGATACAAATTTGGCGTCCAACGTGGGGCACCTCAAATTTAATAATTTGTAATGCTTGCTAAATATAATAACCACTATATAATAATTAAAATTGAATAATAATTAATATATAAAATTTCTATTAATAAAAAAAAACATAATGAGAAAATAAATAAATCAAATACAATTATTGTTTGATGATAAGCAAGCGGCAATATTTCATTCTGGAATGCAAAAAATAAACTTCAAACAGTTTATATAAGTAAGCACACGCACTTTCCATATAGTTTCAAGAGCCGCAGATATCTTTGAGCAAATTCCATTTACCCTCTGCATGTTATCACTAAATAAATCAACTGTAATTATATAATATTTATGTAACTATGTAATTTTTTTTTGTTGCATTCCATATATTATTTGTATTCATCGGTCTGCGTTTTCGCATGGAACTGGAGTGGAGTGGCAGTAAAGTGGTCACGGGAAATGCAAATGATTGGCAATTGGCAAGGAACGCAATCCCATCTCGAATGACAATTTCATTGGCAATATTGAGATTTTATTGTAATTTATGCTTTAATGTTTACACATTAAGTACGCATATTTATGCGCAGCCATTTCCAATTCAATTATTTTTATTATTGTTATCATTATTACATCCTTCTGCAAAAATAAAAAAATATTTTATTCAACTCCTATTCGTATACATAAAGTTTCATCGTCTTACAAGGATTTAATCAAATAACTTTAACTATTTTAAAGAACACTTTACCTCAGTTAGCGAAGCTTTAATTTAAACGAAAACGTAAATGTTAGAAATTTATTGAATGCAGAAGATGATGGTTTTTCAGTAGTAGATTCAGAAAATGAAGATGAAATATATGCTGTAAAAATGTTAACAGCTAAAGATTAATTAAATACATTTTTTTTATTGAATCTGAAGAGAAAAGCTAAATGTTTCCAGTAAGTTTATTTTGACGAAGCCGAGAATGTTAAAGTCATTCAAGCGTATGTATATTATAAATCATTCGTAATTGCATTCTTAATGTAACGCCACAAATGATTGAATTATTTTTCTCCTCGTCGTGTTTATTTTATTTTCTGGAGTGCCTACACGATAACTAAACATTTATCAATCATAAACCTAAAGTTTATACTTACATTCAAATCATAATAAATCCTTCATAATTATTATAATATTATTGAAAGTCTATTAACATTCTCCGCATTTCTTGAACCCAGAAATACCGGCAATTAAACGCTTGCATATTTTCAGTAATAAATTAATGTATTTTATTTTTAAATTTCATTTTTTTTATTGAAAATACAAAGAATTTGATTTAATTCTTTCCCAAATATAACAAAAATTCTATTCATGTTTAATAAAGCCAGATTTTTCAAAAGCTGAACTGAAAAAATGTCAATTAAACGCTTGCAACTTTTCAGTAATAAATTAATGTATTTTATTTTTAAATTTCATTTTTTTATTGAAATACGAATATTTTGATTTAATGCTTTCGCAAATATAAAAATATTCTATTCATTTTTAACAATGCTAGATTTTTCAAAGGCTGAAGTTACAGACTTGGTCTGAAAAATGTCAAAAATCTGATGTATAAAGAATTCTATTTCATTACAACATAAGTATTGTTTAAAATCTTAAATAACTAATTCCAAAGATCATCAAATAATATAAAATGTACATAATTATATAAAATATATTCATGAAATGAACTAAAGTTATATGTAGAGCATGAATGTTCTTAGAATTAAAGCTATGAATTGAAAATTGTATATTTTCTAACAAAAAAAATGTATATCTATGCTCCACGTGATCCAGGTTGTTCGGAATTACAACAACAACAAAAAAAAAACTGAAAGGGCCTCACAGAAACCGATGTAATTTGAATTATTCATTATTCGGAGACAAATTCTGTGCGCTGTGTCTGAAAAGGTACGTCAATGAAGGCATAAATCCCCGTCCGGCTTTCAACGGAAAAACGCATTTCCATTGAATGGAGACAGTAACATTTCGAAATGTTTCCGTTTCATTGTGGCTAAACGTCCCGAAATTGGCCATAACATGCTTATTTCGTTTTCTATTTTCCCTTATCCTCCCACAGTAAATTTTACAAAATGATGAAGGGGGGACACCTGGGTTAATTCGTACACACTCACAAAGACGCATTTATCTAAGGGGATTTCCCTTTGAAAATCCGCACGGCCGAGTGGACAATGTGCAAGCTGCACCGAAGGCTACATTATACCTAAAACTGTGTCGCATCCCGCGATCAATGCTCGAGCCTGTACCGAATCCAGATGAAACCAGATTAAAAGGACAGGACATTTAGGGCAGAGCTTCGATAATTTATCATTATTGTTATGATCGCGTCACCGCAAATCGTTGCGTCATTGCAAAAGGCAGGTGGTGTAAACGTCAAAGGCGGAATAAGTTCGATACTGCTCCTCTCTTCATCATCGATTCCTTTTTATATTATTTTTATTTCTTTTGCTCTTCCATCGGATTTGTTGCTTGAGGAGAGCACGATCATTTATCAATATCTTGGATTGAAATGGATTTTTGATTGGCAACCGAAGCACGTAAGATCTACAGCGACGAAGAATACTCGTTTTTCCCCTTTGACGTATGAAATTCAATTTTGTTCAAAATTAATTTCTCCCCGTCGCCGTATATCAAATCAAATGGGACGACATTTCGGATTTCAGAAAACCAAAAGCAAATTCAATTTCCTTCATCGGAAACTTATGATTTTCTAATACAAATAATATCTAACTCTCATAGATTCACATCTATATTCAAACTAATAATTTATTTTTATAAATATTGATTATATAATCTCAAATACTAAATAAAAACATGCAATAAAAATAGCAATAGTTCATGAAACTATGAAAAAACGATCATAAACTTTGATGATTCATCAAAAAGTGCATTTCGATTGCGTTTTGAGTTCGTTTTCTTTAAAGCATCTGGCATAATTATTCCGTTTTGAAGTAGTCTCGTCTGGTTGGAAGAAGCGAGAGAAGGCGAGCGGTCTAAAAGGAAGTAGTAGAATAAAAAGAAGAGAGAAGAGAAAAATATATAAAAAAAAACGAACGATTTGAAATATTCAAAGCACGAGCAGAGGGAGCAAATAAAATCCGGCGGAGATAATTAAAGATAATCAAGATTTTAATTACTCCATCAGGCAATGAGAGATGCAATTACTGGGACTAAGGCATAATATTGAAATGTATTCTCTCGCTTTCCATACGTGTCTTTGGTCTGTGCGTACATTTATATGGGCACGAGCAACCTGCTATACTTAACATGGCGATGAGGAGAAGCCAGTTCACCCTAGTTGAACAGAACGAGAATGCTTGTAGGTAAATAACCACCCAGTTTTCAATTAATGATTTTTTTGAAGTAACTGTTTGCAATTAAATATTTATGTATTCGTTGCATATAGCTTTTCCATTATCATTTACAATCAATTATTTATGAATATGTTAAATAACCACAAAACATACAATATCCATTAATACGAATAAATGTATTCTATTTTCTATTTATGCTTTATAAAAAATAATTAAAAACAAAATATACAATTTTCAAGCAATGGAATATACATTTATGTTTTTTTACTAATTTATTAGAATGATAATAAAATATAAATTATATTTAATTAAATATTACGCGTTTAACTCTCGATACATTCAAGGTAATTGCAAATGAGCTAATATTGGTATTTTTTTAAAAATTTATTCTCTTTTACGTTGAAATTTTTGTTCGATATTCGGAAAATTAATATTCTTCACACCTCCGACGTGGTCGTCGAATTTGTTAATTAAATTGAAGCTGTGGGCATATCCATATGCTAAGAGATTGATAGTGAAGATGTATAAGAATTGGTGAAGGATCATAGAACAGATCTCACAATACAAGAGCTATTTATTCGAGCTTCATAAATAAACTGAATAAAATAAGAGAAATTTTCTCAGACGAAAATAATTTATGAAATTAAGAAATGCAGTTCTTAGCATCAAAACATCATTGTAATCAGTGATCATATGTTTGGATACTTTCAAAAAATTAAAAAATACAGAAAAAAAGTGACATGACCTTAAAAGTGTTAAAAACTTTTAACAAGAATCCTTTTTTTTTCATGTAAAAGGTGCGTACATTAAATTTATTTTTACAATTTTAATTATATAATGAATTTTAGTGTGAAAGAATAGATATGAAATATTCTGGACTTGGAATGGATTAAACCATTTTCAGTTAATTCGTTTAATTGATGACGAATATTGAAGTTCTACTGTATTTGTAAATCCTTATTATAAATTTTTGTATATTTGTCAAGTATAGCTTATTATGAATTTTCATTTAGAAATGAATTTGTTTACATAAATTAAATTCTATTGCATTTTATGAATTAATTGAATTCTGCAATATATTTAATTTATTCAAATTTAATAATACAGATAAATATTGATTTGTTTAAAATTATAATTATAAATATAAATAAATATGAAATATTGGGCTGATTAATAAACCTTTGTGTACATATGTAATAAATATTAACATAATATGAAATTAAATAAAATTATTGATGTAGCTGTTTTATTTTATATAATATTTATGTCAGTAAAAATCATTTCTTACAGTCTAAAAAAAGATTATATTCATAAATTTCTAAAAGGAAAAATGATGAAAATTTAATTAAAAGATCATTTATTCTTACATATCGATTCAAGTATAGATTGATGTGATACTGTAATTCTCGAAATACATTGATGATTTCAGCGAATCTCTTGTAAACATTTTTCTTTAATAAATTAAAGCCGACAACTTCCATCAAAATTAAAAATATAAACGGTTGAAAAGATTACATTTATCAATTTTTAAGCAATAAAAAAAATTGTTTAAAATATTTATTTAAGTTTAGGTTATGTTGAAATTTGTTGTTTTTTCTTCAATAAATCTAAGAAATTGTATTATTTTAAGTTACAAATATAAAATGAACATCAATCATTTTTTAAAGTAAAAACATAACGTTTTTTCCAATTCCTAAATATAGTTTTGTTTATAATCATCTCAATTCTCTAAATAAAACACATTGTTGGATATAGAGATTCTCTTATAAATAATGGCTTTATATTAATAAAGCTGATGTATCCGAGAAATCATATTTCTTGTATGAAATTATAAAATTAACGATCTATGAAAAGATTACTTCTATCAATTTTTCAACTAAAAATATGAATTTTTGTTTGAAAGATTTTTATTTTTATTCTTAGATATTGATTCAAGTTTACATTGATCTCATGCTGTAATTCTCAAAAAAAAAATTGTTTACAGCTAATATCTTGTAAAAAATGGATCCGACAACTTGTATTTTTTTATGAAAATTAAAAAGAAACTGAAATTTAGTTTGAAAGAATATTTAATATTGATGCAATTTGCTAAAATCATTGCCGGATACAGTGAATCTCATGTAAACAAAGGCGTTGTAAGGTTTTTCGATTTTAGTTTAATAAATTGAAGGTGATGTATCCGAGGGGTTGCAAGCGCTAATTACAACATCAAACAGGAGGGAGATTACTTAACCAGACACCCAAACCTCCCCCATGACTCCCCTTCATTGTTTTCGCTCGCATAACACACAAAACCCACGCAAACATACACACACACACACACACAGCCATGCATCACGAAATCCCGTGGCTTAGCTCTCCCAAGACTTGTTTATATCTCGCCTTGTAATCTTATACACGTTAATAGTTAGCAAGCAGATATGGTCTAATTAGCAAGTTTATAATACGAAATTAATATATTCAGTAATCGGATCCGTTGCATTTGTATCGTTTGGCGCAAAAAGGCAAAAATTAAACCCGATACGATTTTTCTCCTTCATCTTCGTCCTTCTCGCTTTCACATCTTTCGTATCTCTGATAATCATTAAATCGATTCCATTCCGATTTCGTACACATATAAGATGTCGGAATTGCATAATTACAAGCTTTTTATTAAAATGCTTACGCAACGGCTCCGCTAATAAAATCAACGTTATTGCAACACGACGAATCCAATTCCGAATTAGTTTCGGGTATCGATGCAGCCAGCAGTCAGTCGATCTGAAAGGTATTCTCTCTGAAAGGCTCGGTATCATTATCGAAAAGAAATCAGGTTTTCCTCTCATCTATCTACTGCAATTACAAGAACCTCGTTCCGACTTTTATTCTCCCCCATGTTATTTCTCCCTCTTTCCCCCTGCGAACCCCTCTTCCAATCCCTCCTGTCTACCTGGGCTTTATGAACCCGAGGGTGTTTACTCTGTTATGTGATAATAATATAAATTTCATACCCGTAAAACGCACGCTCTTTAGCCTCATCATATTCACATAAATTATTCCCACACTTACTAAACGTAAACATCCCTTTGTACGTAATCCAAAAATAATAAGGAAAATTATTTATAAAAGGGAAACTGTTATTGCGCTCGCTGCCTCTCGTTACTTTACCAGTTACTTTCTTTGTGGACACATATAGTGGTAGTAGTTCGGGGATGTAAATATTTACGCCGAGAAGAAAGAAACAGCTTTTAATTAACGAACTGCTTCGTAAACAAATACACCGCACTTTTTTCCTAGAATATCATGTTATTTAGTTTATTACTAGCTAAATTAGTAAATGCATTTATTTTCTTAACATAAACATAATTACTATTACAGACCTCAAACTTTTTCACATTATTTTTATTCATTCCTTATAAATAAGTTCATTAAATATTAATAAAGTAATTAATTTATTATAAATTTTCAATACAATTTTATAAATTAATCCGTTATGAAAATAGTAACGTTTCTTTTATGACAAGATGAACAAAGTTGTCCATTATTAAAAATAATTTGAGACTAATCAATATATTGTTAGTTAATTATATAAAAATAAATAAGAGTAGAAAAAATATTTATTATTATTTTGTTTAATATTATTTAAAAATAAAATAGTAACGCTTCTTTTATGACAAAAGTGTATAAATATATTATTGGTTTATTATATAAAAAGATACACCAATAGAAAAAATATTTATATTATTTTAGAAAGAAAAAAGTAACGATTCTTTTATGACAGAAGTGTACAAAAATATCAATTACTAAGATTAATTGAAGTTTAATGAATATATAATTAGTTTTTTATGTAAAAAATATAAGTAGAAAGCATATTTGTTATTATTTGGTTCATTTTTTTTTAGAATGAAAGGTAACGCTTCTTTTATGACAAGTTGTACAAAGTTTTCTATTATTATGATTATTTTGAGTTTAATGAATATTATTGTGTAGTATTAAAAGTAATTGAAGTTTAATTAATATATTATTGGTTAATTATATAAAAAGAAACAGTAATAGAAAAAATATTTATATTATTTTAGAAATAATATTTTTTATAAGTGTACAAAAATGTCCTTTACTAAGATGAATTGAAGTTTAATCAATACATAATTAGTTTGTTACATAAAAAATATAAATAAAAAACATATTTGTTATTATTTGGATTAATATTTTTTTAGAATAAAAAGTAACGCTTCTTTTATGACAAGTTGTTCAAAGTTTATATTATAAAGAATATTTAGAGTTTAATGGATATTTGTGTCTTTTATTAAAATTAATTGAAGTTCAGTCAGTATATTGTTGGTTAATTATATTAAAAAAAAACAATAAAATAACAAATATTTATATTATTCCATTAAATATTATGTACAAAATGTACAAAGTTGTCAATTTTTTAAGATTAATTTGTGGCTAATCAATATATTATTAATAATTATATAAAAATAAATATAAGTAGAAAAAATATTTATTATTATTTGGTTTAATATTTATTTAAAAAGAAAATAGTAACGCTTCTTTTATGACAAGCTGTACAAAGTTTTCTATTATTTTGGTTATAATGAATATTGTTGCCTATTATTAAAATTAATTTAAGTTTAATCAATATATTATTAGTTAATTATATGAAAAAAATACTAATAGAAAATATATTTACATTTTTCCCTTTAACATTTATTTAGAAAGAAAATACTAACGATTCTTTTATAACAAGATGTAAAAAGTTGTCAAATTTTTAATATTTATTTTAGACATCAATATATTGTTAGTTAATTATATAAAAAAAGATATGAATAGAAAAAAAATATTTGGTTTAAAAAAATAGTAATATTTCTTTTATGACAAGCTGTAGAATGTTCTGGATTAATTTGTGTTTACTTTCTTATTGGATTATTGTATGATAAAATGAACTAATAATAATAATGATATATGATAGAATGTTTATTACTTTCAAAAGTGAATTTTATCCATTTTTACTTATCATATTACACGGAGCGAATTATGTCCAATTACAATTTAGTTTGTTTTTTGCTGAACGCCATGTGCAATTATTCGAGTAAAGATTGATACTGACTGGTGTACGAGCGCAACTTATATTACTTGCATAATTCCGCAATACGACTAGTTTTCATATGGCATGCCCAAATTTGAGAGAGCATTCGTTCTCAGATCTAGCACAGTTCCATCGAAGGAGTTGTTATTCCAGGTTGGACATGATTTATCTAACGAATATGGTTGGAAAAGTCATCCCAGGCGTCCGAGGTGGAGGTGCGAAAGACAGGGCAGAGACGGAGACACGCATTCTCCATGTGTAATTTACCGTCTGCGAAATGGCCATTTCTCAGGTGGCGCACACCTATAGCAATTTAAATTGCATTTGCATATATACAAACGCGTGTGTCTCTCCGACACACACCGTTCCCACTTTTTCCATCCTCACCCCGCAATGCCTACTCGTCCATCGAGAACGGAAAACTATGTGCAGAGACGCCACTAGGAAATTACTGCCAACCTTTGTTCGTTTCTCCTCCTCTTTTCTATATACCAGAACTGCATTTTAATATGATTACAAATATTCAAACTATTCTACTTTCAGAAAACCATATGGTTTAAACTGCAACAATTATATAACAACACAAATAAATTGAAATTAAAAAATCATTGCAATATTTACATGAAGTCTAAAATCAATTATATTGTTTGTATTAATTTATATTATTTCTTAAAAAATAAACTTAAAATTAAAAAAAAAATATATAATATTTTCTACAAAGATATTAGATTTCATATAAAATCAAATATGCTAATTTCAACTTTAATTTAAAATTAATTATGTTGAATATAATTTGCGTAATCGAATTTATATTTGTGTAAGGAATTCAGTTAATATATTCAGTCTAAATTATATGTAATTGTAAAATATAGTCAGATGCAGTCAGACGCGGATTAAAAAGAGAAATTTACAATCCGCTGTTTACGTGTTTTCCTTCCACACAAATTGCATAATTTATCGGAGATAATTTTAGCTTTACGTTTTTTTTTTTTGTTTATAAGTCAATATTTTTGGGTATTTTATATTCAATTAATACATTTAATGGAAATAATAAATTTCCAAAATTATATTTCTACCTGCAGAAACCCCAAGTTGATAACTAATTTTATATCAAAAATATTACTATTATTAGTATTTCTGAAAGAATTAAATGTTTGTCAGAAATACTAACTACTACACGTGTTTATGTACACATGTTTAAAAATATTATTTATCATTAAGTCAAAAGAAGTGACATTTAAGTGACAGCTGAAATTGCTTGCTATTTTTGACACGCGTACCACCTTAAATACATTTATGTCAAAATATTTAGTCATGATACAAATACGCAGCTGTTTTATTTTGACTGATTTGTTCTATTTTCGTACTCTATTACTTATTTCATTAAAAGTATTTCAGTAAAATTTTATCAAAATCAAAATTCTTCTTTGCTTCAAAATCCTGAAACACTTATTACGTCATAACAATGTTATATAGCAAGAGTGGGGAAATAAATTACAGCACCGAAATCTTTGTACAAATTGCGTTTATTTCGAGCTGAAACGTTCATTTCATCAATTCGTAAATTTATAGTTCGCTTGTTCAAAAATTAATTCTATCTTTTGAATGCGCCAAGCGATTTTGATGAAACTTTAAACGATTACTTCCTAGAGCAAAATTTACATTATGGCCAAAACAGAATTTTAAAATCTCGTTTGGTTCATAAAATAATAATTAAAAATAATTAATTTTCTTGATTAATTTTTTTTTTCTATACAGGGGATGATTTTATTAAAAATCTGAGTGATTAGTATCACTTATTAGGTACTCCGAATTAATATGAATGCTCATTTTTTAAAATCGGTTCAGTGGAACAGAAGTTACAGCACCGAAATCTTTGTGATAATTTATACTGTAATCATCATCTATTTCATTGGTGTCCAGTCCCACGACACTCTTTTGTGAATCTACAAAAATCGACTTTACTACCCCCGACATCAATATTTAACTAGTGTCTAGGGTACTATATATTTCTTCCTCTTGAATAAAGGACGTCGGCAAAATTTTGAAGTTCCTGAAAGTATAGTTGGCCCAACCCCTGTTATATAGTAGAAAAATAAGTTTTTGCGTGAATATTCATTATATTCCATTATATAAGATAGATATTCCATTATATAGATAGATATAAGATAGTTAAATGGTTGTTTAGAATTAAATGGTTGTTTCTAGCAGTTTAATAAAGCAAGTGAAACTTAATATGTTAAATTTTAAAGTGGGTCATTCTGAAGATTCGCAAAACTTAAATTAAGCACCAAAGTTTGCAACTTAAACAAACACGAAACTCGGTAAATTGTTCTTAATAAATATCGTTTATTTATGTGCGAAAGTCGTGAACGTGCGACCGACTAATCCTCGCCGTTTTCTCGTTTGCCCGAGACTCGTTTATACTTTATTAATATGCTTTTAACTGAAAAATAAAAATGTGCCGCGGCGTTGATGTCTCCATTAGCAAATTAGCATACAATCCGCGTTTTAGTGCGCCGTTGAATTAATTGCGGAATGATTAATTAAATGAGCGAAACAATAATGAAAGGGTGCCTCGTTTCCTTTCAACCTCCAGCTGGTTTCTCTTTCTGTTATTTTTTTTCTTTTTGTTGTTTTATTTTTGTTGTTGTTGTTTGAAGGCGCACAGCCTTTTGTCGCGTCCGCACAACAAAAGTCCAGAGGAATTGCCTTATATAATTCTTGCACGCATTCTGAGCAGCGCGGCGACAAGCAGTCTGTGGACAAGATGATGTGTCTAAAAGGAGCAGAGGGAAAGAAATGAAAGGAAGCGCATGCTGTACACGAACGAAAAGGAAGAAAAAACGAGGATGAAAACGTACACACATTGTATGTGTGTGTATGTATATATATATAGAAGGAGATGGAATAAATGAAAGCGACGAGAAACTAAATGGCGAAACTGGTTGCAGAGTCACTTGACCCCGTCGCAAGGACAATTTGTGACTGAAGTTGAAGAAAAAAACGATATATCGAACTTAATGGAATTCCTTATTGCATTCGGTATCGATTTCTGAAAATGACCATTGTACAATGGTTCAGTCTGCTTTACAAATTCTGATGGAGCACAGTTTTCGATTCATTTCGGAGGTCGAGGTAAATGAGGGTAGGTCGGGGTGTGAAAAAGCCATCCGGGTGGTCAGGTCTAAGTGCTGGGTGGCCCCGTTGCTTGTCAATAGCCATTCAGAAACCAGTTCAAATTCTAAACACTATAAATAAAAAAAAAAGTAAAGAAGGTTACGGCGAAACCATCGATGCACCGCATTCACCAACAACCTCATTGAGAATTCAATTAGAACGCTATTTTTCTCTCACACGCCCCAACATTTACTTAGAATGTTGACATTTTATATATAGTTAACCATTTTTTTACAAAAAGATTAAAAAAATTATAAAATATAATAAATTCTTCAATTTGTGTCATATTAACCGAAAATATTCTTTGAAAAATCCATGACAATTAAAACACTTTCTAATTTTACTGAATTTGCATATGAATATTCTTACTAAAAACGTTTGCACTTTGAATACGAAAATCTATTATATTTCAATATATGGAAGAATTTAATTAGTGACAAAATTTAATATGACAGTAAACCAATGACACTCAAAACTGTCAATTACAATTAAACATCTATACTGCCAATTTTACGCAGTAGTTAATATATTTGTTTGACATTTTTGACTCATATGAATCATAGTATGAATACAGCATACATAGTTGGTACACCTGTAAAATAAATATGTCAAATCAAATAGTGGATAAAATTTATACTAAACATTTTGGCAATTTCTGTTTTTTATTTACATATTTATAAAACCATTAAAACTAACATATTTTAATAAATAATAAATAAAAAAACCTAAAGAAAACCTAAAGTTTGATTTAATGCATAAACATTACAAAATTAAGCAAATTAACATAAAGTAAATGGATTAAGAATTTGCACAAAAATCTTTTAAAAAAATGCATTATTTTTTATATTTGAAATTATAATTTCAGCAATAAAATATAAAACATTTATAAAACCTTTAAACCGTTTTCTTAGTTTCATTTTAATAAATTACCACTAAGTAGATTAATACAACAATTTGATAAACTTGACTGAAATTTGATTTTACGTATAAACTTAATTATGTATCAATTAAATTAGATTTCTAAAGAATCCTTAATATTTAAACTGCTTAATTGGACGTGTATTAATTAACAAAAATGAAGAAATGATCAATAATAATAAAGTTAAATATTCGGTGAAAGCAATATTTAAGCAATAAAAATGTACTAATATTTCTACTGAAACATTTGATTGACATCCTTTTAATAAAAGTATATTAAGATGAAAACTGGATCAGTTTGATAAACTTGTCTAGAGTTTGATTTGATGTATCAATTTAATAATGCTGACCTGAATAATCATGAATGATGTTAATTAAATTAATCCCCAGATCTCATAGAAAACGTTTCAATTCTTGCTATCTGAATAATCAGTAATACTACACTTAACAGCATAATTCCAGCTGGTTTAATTGAAGAAGATGAAGAAATATTAAAATTTAGTTATTATTGAAACATATTATTAACATTATTTTAATAACAGATTTAAACTAGATCAGTTTGATTTAATGAATCAATTTAATACTGTTGATGAGGTTGATCATCAATGGAATTAATTAAAGTAAAATCTCCAGATTTTCGTAGAAATGAAAAAGACACGTTTCAAATCTTGCTGTCTGAATGATCAGTATATTTTAACAGCTTAATTCCAGCTGGATTAATTGAAGACGATGAAGAAATAATCATTGATAAAATGTATATTAACTAATCAGTGGAAATGAGCTGAAGAAATTTCATCATCGAAATCTATAGGAAATCACCTATAAGAAGTCATCTTAATGTGGCATAATTATCGAATAACTTATGTTAATTATTTTATAAAACATATGTATAACATTAATAAATAACGTTAATTATGAATATTTCAAATAAATAATTTAAATAATATCGTCAATAATTTGTAATAAAAATAATTTAAATCGTAATTTATTTATATTTATTTAAATAATTGAAATAAATATATTTAGATATAAAATATATGTATTTTTATCATATCATAAATCTACATGAAATAGTAAATATTTATCTAACTTAGATGAATAATCTAGTTAAGCGCAGCAATAAATAAGCGAGAGTGAAATGTCGGGACAAATAGCGATGGATGCAAAGGCGCGGATTTATTTGAAAAAATTAAGACGTGATCCCGAGCTTTAACCTGAAACTCGGATCAAGATTAATGAAAAGTCGCAGGTGGTCGTTATTATTGTACGGTCACGGACATCACAGACATCCATGATGAATACATTAGAATCGGTCGATGCAGATGTACTTCTCTTCTCTATGCGTGACATATGATAACCCTTGAAAGTTTAAAGAAAATAAGCATTTCTGAAGAGGGATTACAATAAGTACATTTGATGTCACAGTAATTCATCTGTGTATAATTTTACAATCCATCTCTTAAATGACATTAATTCGCATGAATTTTTATATTACACATTCAAATATACACCTTTATAAAAATTAATATAATAATCTTATTTATAAACTAATTAAAAATATTATTTGATAGAAAACAACTCCAATTTTTATTGTGAAATTTTATGAAAAAGTCTTCATTTTTAAATCATAATAATATTAACTGAAGAACCTATGTTCAGAGTGAAATACATCCATTTTTAAAGATTTTTAATTATCGTTCATATTAACTATCCTCAAGTTGAATTGTCAACAGGAAGTATCATCTAATGTCATATTTATCATATATGACAGATGTCATCTAATATATGACATATATGTCAGGTGTCATCTAATGTCAAATTTAATCAAATTATTTTTATTTTAAAAAACGTGTGAGAAGTTTCGAATTTTTTCTAATTTTTATTCATTCTGAATGAGGTTTATCTCTATTCTTATTTATTCTTCATTGTTAAATCTTAATATAATTTATAGAAAAATAGAAGCAAATTTCAAGTTGAAATGTCAACTTTCTTAATGATAAACAATATTTTTTTATATCACATTATATGACAGGAAGTATCCTCTAATGTCATATTTATAATATATGACGTGTGTCATCTAATGTCATATATAACAGGTGTCATCTATTGTCAAATTTAATCAAATAATTTTTATTAAAAAAAAAATCAAATGAGGATATTTTATATAAAAAAAGAAATTTCACAAATGTAATTATTATTTTATATAAATTAATTGATTGAATAAAAATTTATAATTGAAATAATAAAATAACTTTTTATATTTATTTATAATATGTATTTAATTTAAGTATTAATTGGAATATAAACTTTGCAAATTATTATTGGTGTTGAATACTAGTTAATAATACTAAATGTTATATAGTATTAGTAATAATATGTTTATATTCATACAATTTTGTATTTAATTGTGAAGTATCAATAAATATTTATATACTTTGAAAATTACTATCATTTTATACGCGAGTTTAATACTACTCGATAATATGAAGAGAAATTACCTGGTATTTGCATTGCAGAACTATTAAATGTTGAAAGTTGTTTTCACGCACAAGACGTTTGAAATTGAGAAAGTTAATAATCGTTTATCGGATTTGAGCTATTGTAAATGAAATTGCTCGAAACGCCGTTAATGATGGCATTAATCGTACGCAATTACGTAAGCATTCCGAGGCGATTTCCAAACGGCGAATAAATCACTGCACTAATTATCTTTGTATTCCCAATATCTGATGACGTTCCAATCTGAAATTTCGTCATAATTCCTAGAGCGACCAATTACGATCCATTAGGGATAACAAATGCCAATGCAATTCGTATCATCCGTAATAATTTGTTTATCGCTTCGATGCATTAATGATCTTGGACCCGGACGTGGTGGAACTGGGCAACGCTAAATGCCTGTAATTAATTAATAAGTACGTGTTCGTTCCTCTTTCTTGTACGAATCGGTGGGACGAGACAAAGATCAAAAAGCACGATGTGAAACAACAACAGGAAAAAAAAATAAAAGAAAGAAGAAATTGTCGATAAGATCTTTTCTCATCGACCCGTCGAGTGGAAAGCTTCAACGCCGTGTGCTTCTGTGGATCGGTTATGGATCGTTTCGTAATTAGATCGAATTTATATCGGAGCAATAAATCAAACCGACGATGGTCGGTCTCATAAATTAACTCTGGCTGCAATAAGTTGTGCATATATAGACATCAGTAGCAGCCGTTACTTGTACAAATATTAACATAATCTCAAGCCAAAGCCACTTCCTTAATGAACGGTGCGAGTGTGTGTGTGTGTGTTTGTGTATATGTCTACACATATGTATATTTGCATGTGTACAGATGTTTAGAACCAACGAAACGAAACGAAATGGCAATTAGCATAAACCACTAACAAAACTGATATTTACTTGCGAAACCCACCGATAAAACAACGATACTTCGTGTTCGAACACGCCGCATTACATAACGCAAAACACAACAACCCGAAAACCGAGTCCATAAAACAATCCATTCATGAATTTCGATCATGTAATTCACGGTTAAGAGCGAAGGATGCAATTATAATCGTCGTGTGCAATTCGTACCTACTATTCCAATTATTTACTTAAACATGAAATACTTGGGAAATCTGGAGCACGTGAATTGCGTAATTTCATCGATGCGATAATTATCATGTACAGCGTAAAAACGCACGAAATTTTATGTGATTTTCACAATTCGACTCCGGCATTTTCATCATCGCAACATACGTTCATTTTGATGGCTATGTTGTAAACTTCATGATATACGACATCATTTAATTCTATCGAATACCAAAACAACATTAAATATTAGTTATTATATAAGTATCAAATGTAAAAATTTATAGTTATGTCATTATTTTATAATTACAAACGCTGATAAATTCAATAGTAGTAAAACGATGTTTTACATAAATTTCACTTTTATCGCAAATAGTATTATTTCATTCTATTATGATAACAATAATTAATTATTTTATACAATAAAATTCACTTCATATACTTCAATTATTAATATTATTATACTTCAATTAGAAATTAAATCTACTATTCATAATTTTTGTTACCGAAAAGATTTAAAGATGAATTAACAGTTTGCAAAATTTCGATTCATGAAGTTGAAGCTGATGAAGACAAAATAAATGTATTATAAATATACTTCAATTAGATTAAATTAAATCTACAATTCTTCATTTTTGTTACCAAAGAGATAATAATGATGTCCAATAAAAAAAAAGTTATGTGTTGTGTATAAACAAGATGAATTAACAGTTTGCAAAATTTTGATAAACCACATACATGAAGTTGAAGCTGATGAAGACAAAATAAAAGTAAATAATGGTTAATGCAAATAACAACAAAAATTATTTTATATGTGAACTATTTCAATAAAGTATTGTCCTATTATAATATTTATTACGAAAAATATTGCATTAAAGTTTGAATAAAATTACATCAAGTACTAGTGTTAATAGGATTCTCCATTTAAGTACTTATGAATATGTAGTGTTTCGTAAGTAGCATTTATATTTGTCAATAAGGTCATTAATCTCTACATTATATTATTTACATTACATAAGATCCTTCTATTAGAAATACAAAATATTTAAATTGCAACAAAAAACATTAAATATTTTATTAATTTAATAACTATTAATTCCTCAACTTCTTTTATACAGACTACTTTATAATAGACTACTTTACGTGTTTTATAACATCGAGTTGTACGAGAATCGTGTTATATCAAATTTTTAGCGTGTTGTAGGAATTTGCGTTATTCTACAGTGTATTTACTGTATGATATTTATTAATATTATAACAATTTCCTTTTAAACAAACCCAAGTTAAATTTTATTAGTAACAGAATTTTATATTCAGAATCAACATTTAAAGAGTCAATAAACCTTGAATATATAAATCTTCATTTTTTATGACTAAAGCATTAAAAAGAAGGTTAGCAATAGCTGCTGTTGAAAAGTGAAATATATAACATTTTTGAATATACTTTGGACTGTGTAGTTTAATAGTTAATAAAAGATTAATAAACATGTATACAATTGAATCTTAAATGCAAACAGTAAATATTTGAGTATATGCAATAAATGTTTATTTATGTAATATTTTAATATTGCCGGTTTATATTACATTGTAATTTATGTCCATACATTTTATTATTTTAGTTATTTATTTCTACAAGTAAATATTCAGTGTTATAAATAATAAATCTAATTAATAATACATTTTTTAAATAAAATGTTAATCTTTATTATTGCAGGTAATTATGCCCAAACATGTTCTAATTATTTTATTTTAAATTATTAATTTAAAAAAAAAATTGTTATGATTATATATATTAATTTTAGAATTAATAAATTAATATTACATATTCAATATGAAACATACTTGTGTATAATTTATTAATTACAGACTTTAAAAAGTAATTACTAGCTTTTTTTTCAAAGATATTTTAAAGCTACTTTTTAATTTCAGTTAATGCAGCATACACGTACTTTGAAGCTGTGGCAAGGATTTGAAAAGAAAATCTCGGTTCACCAAAAGCGACATGTGTTGATCCCGCGATGGATGGTTTCAAAGTTATGTAAGAGTACTCATCTCGTCTGAATGCCAGATAGAATTGAAAGGCTTAACAGTCGATGTGTACGCAAAGAATATTCTCTCCTCTTCATTCCTCGCTTATCATCTTTCGAGTTTACAAGAAATTTCACTCAGCATAAAGTCCATCGTCATTTTCGTAACATCCGACAACCTGCCTGCGTCCCCGTTCTCCACCATAATTGTTAATAATAACAGTTTTCCAAACGGTTGTTCCGCAGTTCAATAAATCTATTATAAACGCATTAATACATTACTTTATATCAAACTGAATACCAGTTTTCTATAGAAAATATATTTTATTGCAAGCATTTATAGCTTATAAAATATTACTAGATCCATTTTTATTGTAACTGTTATTTTATGAATTGCAACCATTTAGAAATTATTCAGGAATTTTACAAAATCTCCTAGAAAATAATCTACTGCATGACCTCGTTTAGCGCTTTCTCCATTAACGCTGATTAATTTATAATAATTCATTATAAATAAAACTAAAAAGTTTCAGAGTTTCCCAATATTTATGCCGCTAACAACATTTTTATTGCATTTTTACTTAGACCCTAAATTTTACATCTTACAATTTTTGACACTTGACGTAAAATGACAGCTGTCTTTTCATGACACATTTAAAGCGACACATGATTTGAGATTTTTTCCTTTAAAGCCGATTAATTTACAATAATTTATTATAAAGAAAACTAAAAAAAATAATTTATTATAAATCAGAGTTTCTCAATATTTTTGCCGCGGACAACATTTATGTTGCATTTTTACTTAGACCCAAAATTTTACATCATACAATTTTTGACATTTGACGTAAAATGACAGCTGTCTTTTCATGACACATTTAAAGCGACACATTTGATTTGAGATGATTGATCTAGATGATTTAGTTATAAATTAATTTACAGTTATGTAATATAATTAATACAAACCATTATTAGTTTCATTTTTATTGTAACTATTATTTTATGAATTACAACCTTTAAATAAAAATAAACGCCAATTAATTTATAATAATTGAATAAAAAGAAAACTAAAAAAAATAAAGAATCTAGATCAAAGTTTCTCAATAATTTTGTTGCAGTTTTACTTCGACTCCAGAGTTTATATATTTTTTGACAATTTGACATAAGCTGTCATTTCCTTTCATATTAAACATTTAAAGCAACCCATTGGTTGAGAAACGATGATCTAAATGATTTAGTTTTATATTAATTTACTGTTATGTAATAGAAATAGTTTTAGTATAAAATAATAGATATTTTAAATTATAATTCCACGCTAAAATATATGTAGTTTTAAATATATCGAGGATATAAATTGAATAAGACATAATTAATTATTTTCTTCACACTAGACGTGTCAGGACATTAGTATGATTAGAGCTCGATATGGGGAAAAGAAACGAAGAATAATAATTAATTAATTCCAATCATTTCTTGTAATTAGTCAATTAGCGTGCTGTGAAATGCTAGATTGGAAAGCGTAAATCAAATGTATCGTTTGATAAAATTAATTTTATAAATAAATTGAACGCTGCTTGTTTATGTCAAACTAAATAGACGTGATAAGTTCAACGTTTTGAAAATAGAAACCCCTGCCACTTAGTTTACATTAAATAATCAACGTAATGCCTAT
Source organism: Nicrophorus investigator (assembly GCA_963457615.1). NCBI lineage: Eukaryota > Metazoa > Arthropoda > Insecta > Coleoptera > Silphidae > Nicrophorus > Nicrophorus investigator. The sequence goes on along the minus strand of OY735142.1, from coordinate 10,349,562 downwards.
GATAAGTATTACTCATAAAATCTACTTTAATACATGAAGTCGTAAGGATGTGTATAAATTCAGTTTATTACAACGATTATGTATATGTTTGTTAAAAGGTTATCTAATAATTCTGTTAACAAAAAAATAAGTTAACGAACAATTCAGTTAACGAAAAATTTCCATCAACCCATTGCATCTTCTAATATGTTATTGTCATAACTGGCTTAAGGTTTAGCTATTAGTAATTTAGACATGAGTATTCATATATTGTTTGTAGTATAATTAACTTATGTATTAAATATTTACTATATTTTGTAAATTAATAACTTTGTTAATAATGTTTCAATGAAATTTAGTAGTTTCTATGAATTATTGTAGTTTCAAATGAAAACTAAACGTTGTTGACTGATCTAATTGCATTGTAATGTAGTGAGTGTATGTTATTTGCGAAGGGGAAACCGAAACGGAAAAAGAACAGACGTTTGTCGCTGCTAATGAAGTTGCTAAATTGGTTAATGGGTTTAGGAATAAATAAGTGAACTGCTGGTTTTGAAAGTTGGAAATTGATTTAGTGGATTTAATAGGATTTGTAAAATAATAAAGTTGCACGCAAGGATAAAGCACAGGACGAGGAGTGCCAGAGGATTTATAAAAGCGGTTACCGACTTATCTCTTTGATGTGCTTCCCCTTCGCCGTGCATCAAATTATAAACGTTATTATTATGCATACACACAAACTGAGCCAAGAAACCAAATAAAGTATTCCTAATCATAATACAGCAGTTTCCCCACAAACACGTGGAAACTCGAACCGATTCCCATTTAATTCCGGTTCGAAAATAGCCACTCGAGAATACCTAGGTTATTTCTGTTCCAGCCGAATGCACATGAACAAGTGAAGCGGAAAAATGGAAAATAAAAGAAGCTAAGAACCGGAATTTTTTCGCGCGTAAATTTCACGCGTTTTGAATGAGTTCAACTAGGATATATTAATATCCATAAAGTAAATGATACTTTAGGCATGAGGCCAAAATACTTGCAGTCCAGTTTCAAGTAACGAAACGAAAAAAAAAATAAAGAAGGAGCAAATAAATAAAACAGGACGAAAATAATAAATTTACAACAAAAAAAAGAATAAATAGAGGAACACACGCACACACTGGTCTTTTGTTTCGTTTCTAATTTTAGGTTTCGGGTTAATTTAAAGTTGCGCTCGTTTATTTCTGGGCTTCGCCAGAGGACGGACGGGGTGTGCTCCATGAATGGCTAATGGTGTCCCCGTGTTCGAGGACAATAGCAATAATGGGGGTAACATGGACCGAACACGGCAGTTAGTTATGTAATAATGCCGTATAAATTGTGTCGTTGATGCAACGGGGAAACCGCGCGCGCGATACCAATCGCACCACGACCAGCCGCATTACTTTAATAATTTAATGCGAGTCCCGATAAAAAATTATTTACTGCCGTACCGAATTACATAAATCACACATTTCTTGCCGTCGACGATAGAAAGAGATAGGTAGATAAAGATAAATAAAAAAAGGAGAGAGAGAGAAAAACAACAACAACAACGACTGTCATAAATCCAAACGTTTTAATTTATTTACTTTGAGATTCAGATTATCTTCACGTATTTTTACCTCTTTTTTTTTCATGTCTCTCCACATCCTTTCTTTATTACTTCAATGATATTATGAAAGGATATCTACTGCCTGTAAAACTTTCGAATCAGTCAACATATATTTCCTGTAACATTATTTATTTCAATAGAAAACTGCAACCAATAATCCTAAATTTAAAATAATTCCATTCACTTTTCAAACAAACAAGTCAAACTTAAACATTCCCAAAATAATTTATTTAGGTGACACATTTTTTTAATCATCCACAAACAATTAAATTTCTCATTACAATTTCGTAGTTTCTAAGAAATTCTTTATTAGTTCAAAGAACATTTCGAATCAGTCAACGTATATTTCCTGTAAATTTATTTATTTCAGTGGAAAACTGCGACCAATAATACAAGTTACACCTTTCCTCAGTTTTGAATAATGCATTTCATTAATTTATAATTTACGTAAAAATAATTTCACTTTGATCTGCTAAATGAGCATTACGTAAATTTTTTCATAATTGAAACAGTTCAAATTTTCCACAAAAAAAAAATGTTTTATAATTTTCTAAATTAAATTACAAAATCATATCATCTAATCTTAATCTTATATATTTAGTCATAATAAGATCAACGGATTTTTAAAAATGTGCTAATAAATTTTAACAGCTAATACTTAAATAAACAACAATTAAAAAAATCATGAAAACATTGCTTACATTTTCAGGATTTAAGTTGAATTCCTAAAATGTAATTACGTGTTCATAAATAAATTTCATAAACACTAATATGCAAATATTGATTATTTTCCTTTTACTTTATACATTGTATGTCAAAATTGAAATAATTAAAATTTTCTGCTTAAAAATTAGAACATTCGTATTTTTTTATGAAACATAATTGTTATCTAAATTATTAGTGTAAACTAAACTAATTATGAAGAGATAGGAAAGAGTCATAAAGAAAAAAACAACAATAAAAACTGTCATAAATTAAAACGTTTTAATTTATTTACTTGAAGATTTAGATAATCTTTTAACTCTTTATTATTTTTTTTTATCTCTTTACATCCTTTCCTTATATTATGATATTATGAAAGGTGTATATTTCCTGTAAAGCTTTCGAATCATTCAACGTATAATATTTCCTGTAACATTATGAATTTCAATAGAAATCTGCTACACGAGACACAATCAATATCCTTTTCAAAACTGCCTCTGCTCTGAAATATATAATACATATTTTCAATTGAAAAACAATTTTTGTAACAAAATACGTAACCAAAATGGTATAAAAAGTAGCTTATTTTATTGATTAAAATCAATTATAATATCAATGCATAAAAATAAGCAAAATAATTACAGAAAATTTAAATTCATATTTTAATGATATTAAAAATAAAAATATAGAAGAAATTATGCACGATTCTTTAAATATTTTAGTTAAATAAAATCATGTTTAGGTAATAAAAACTAATGTTCTATAAATTAACATAACAGTTACATATAACGGACTTTTATACAATCCGATATAAATAAATACAATTTATATTTAATGTAATTTCTTATTGTTTCGAAAACTGTTAGTATCAAAGATTCTCACGTTGCAGTCTTCGCTTATAACATAAATAATATAATATTCAATTTATGGTGCATGAATATATTGGAGCATTTGAGAAATGCGCGCCAATTTTTTTTTCTTCTTCTTCTTCATCTCTTTCCACCATAAGATATGATACATTTTGTAACATAGAAAACAGTAAATCAAGTTAAATTGATTGAATACGTTTACGTGCTCTTTAAACCTTTATATATTTCATGCGTGCAATTCAACATTCATGCATTATGCACTGTTAAAGATATATCACTCTGCTATACTGGTTTTCACTTTTATTTTCTGATTATTGTTTTCAATATTTCCACCGCATAAATTAATTCGAAACAATTTGTTTGCTATAATAAATATCTTTCTATTTCCAACAATTTGTACTTCCATATAGAGGTTACTGATATTTAATCAAAATACTCTACAGCTACAAGGATTAATACATAAACTAAATCTTAAAAAAAATGTATTTCACAAGCAACAAATTTAAATCTATGTAAAATATCATCTTTATTTCTGTAATTATTGCTTAAAGAAGTGTTTTATAAATGGTTGCCCGCGGGCCACATGTGGCCCGCCATGCATTTTGCATGGCCCGCGAATTTTTTTTCACTATGTCTCAACTTACAACTAAGATAAGTTCCTGGACATTAGTGTTAAGTCGATTTTTATTTAAAAAAAAACACATTTCCTATGTTATTCAAGTGACAAATACAGGATCCTAAGTGCGAACAACCGAAGACTATTCGGCCGACATGCAACTATTTGTACAAAGATTGACTATATAACTTTCTAAGCTAAATTTTCAAGTAGTATAGTTATTGCATTCATTAAATTCAATTTCTCGTTTTACGAAGTCCAATTTTCGATTTACGAATTAGAAATCATGATATACTTATAGTTTTACGACTTTCACACTTTATAAGCTTTAGATTGGTTGTATAAACAAATCAGTACACTTTTTTAATTAAATTTAAATAAATTTTTGAAAATAATATTTTAGTAAATTATCTTAAGAAAAGATAACATTTGTGTTTATTTAATCTTTTAATTAAAATTTATTGTTTTTTTTTTCAAACCCGTAATCTTTAATTAAGGAAACATAAATAAACGATGAGAGTAAATAGAAATTAAGAAGTGGTTTATAAGTTGTTGCCCGCGGGCCGCATCTGGCCCCCAAATCAATTTTACATGGCCCGTGTGTTTTTTACTCGTATATCTCAACTTACAACAAAGATAGGTTCCTAGACATCGGTTGTAAGTCGAGTTTCATAAAAAAAACACATTTCCTATGTATTCAAAAGACAAACACAAGATCGTAAGTCCTATTTTCGATTTACGAATTATAATTCAGAATCTACTGTTTTTTTTCAATCCCGTAATCTTTAATTAAGAAGACATAAATAAACGATGATAGTAATTAATTCATCGAAAGAAATGATAACTAATGAGAAATTGAATGCTAATAACTAATGCGATAAGAAATAGTGTTATATGTTAGGTGGTCCAAAATCCAGGTGGGTGGAACGGGATTGATTAATTATCTGTATATAAAAAAAAATATAAGAATAATGCCGACGACTCCCTCGAGAAACCAAAGAAAGGAGAGAGGTCGTCTTCTCCTCCTATTCACATCAATGCCTTTCGCCGTGTAATCTTCCTCTGGCTTAAAATTCCCCCGTGACAATGCCGAGAAAATACTCCCAACTCGAGAAAAACATCTTTAATCCATGTGCTAAGACTTTTTTTGTGTAGAAAGAGGACTTTACTTTTATGGGCTACGAATTTATTACCGAGTTATAACTATTAAATTTACTCGAGGGAAAATTGGATTATTATTAGATCTCTCTCCTCGCTACTCTCCAAAATATCCTTCTCGAGTGCACCGTTAAAAACGTTTATTATTTATTACATCCAACACATTAATTTTAATAAAATATTGCACAAATTCATTCATAATTTATTTTAATATATAATAAAAGCTAGTTTCTTAATGATAACAAATTTAAAATTGTTTCTCACTTTAATAATATTTTCATGAAAATTCCAATGATTTCAAGAATTCAAGTCAACATAATTGTTTTATTTTTTGAAATTTATGTTTCGCGGAATAATGAAAAGGCAACGTTCTTGGAAGTTATCGAACCATTTTTTTTTCTTAAGAAAAAATAGTTTTTCTTGAAATATGTCTTTTAAAGTTTTAAAAATATTCGAATCATTTCAAGTAAAGACTGTTTTTTATGCACTTTAAACGATGTTAAAAAAAAGAAGTTCCAATTATATTTCCTTAATAAAAGACGACTGTTTACGTTAGAAAGAAACTCGTTCTTAACGTGACCCACATAGGAGCATCAAGTCTGACTACACATATCAAGAGAGGAGAATTTATGACCTCGGCGGAATGCATACAGAGAAGATGCAAAAAATATGGTTGTCATATGGTCATCTCGCTCTGATGAATAAGTTATTGTATATTCTCATCCCATTCTTGATCTAACCGAGAGATACGAAATAACCAACCCATTGCTACTCGTGAAAAGTAAACAAATCTTCAAATTTTGGTTCTCCCATTCTTGCATGCGGTGAGAAACCCGAGCGGTTCGTGGAATGCTTAAGGATGGAGGAAAAAACGGTAAATATTGAGCAAAAAAACATTTACAACCAATTCCGTAGTAAATTCTGAGAATCAGGTGTGATTCAAATACAAATGTACCACCTTCAATTTATGAATGAAAATATATCAAAGATTAATCATGATAAATTATTAAAAAAAATATATCTACTACAATTATGGATTAGTAACGTAAATAATCTTATAGTTTTCTTTAAATAATCAATTCATATTTAATTAATTAATTAATTAATTAAAATATTAATCTTTTCAATTTTTAAATATTTTTTAAATCATTTTATGTAAAATAATGCAATAAATTCGAAGTGAAAATGGAACTTCGTAAAACGGGAACCTATATATTTCTAAGGAATTTCAATATACAAATTATATAGAAAAACGTAGCTAAGCTTATACATATTATAAATCGTAATTAAAAAATAGAACTTAGTAAAATCTACTTAAAAAATAGTTTAATTTATAATTATAAAATGGAAGTTTATAAAACTGGAAATACCTAAAAACTATCTTCCAAGAACTGATTGTAAAGAAATTACTATATAAATTATAGATAAGAAAATATGATGTAAGTGTGTACTAATTTCATAAAAACTCAATGATTCTAATTGAAAAAAATATCATATGGAACGAAAAATTCGTAACTCAAAAATTTAACTTCGTAAAGTGAAAAATACCCTTACCTTCGTAACTATCATCAAGAATCAAATTATATAGACTTTACTAGATAAATACAGAAGTTGTAATAAGTTTGCTCATTTTACTAAACTCAATGAAAGTAATTGAAAAGATATTTCAACGTGCTTAAAAATAAGTAATTCAAATACACAAATTTCTAAAAAATAATATTAAAATTGAAGTAGATTTGGATAGAATTTACAATTTCTTGAATAAACTGTTGAAATAACTTTATACAAATATTATAATAATAATATTAAGTTATTGGATGCATTCGATGATTGGAATTTATCGATCGACGTACAATATTTTAATACGAATGCACTTTATCCCGGGCCGTTTTGTAGAACGCACCTTAAAATCCTCATTGCATAAGCAATCCGAATGCAAGTGGCAAAACGGATTACATTAAATCATTTTCTCTCCAACGAATAAAGCGGCGGAATAAATAAATTGCAGCAACAACACCAAAAAAAGAACGATTACAAAATTTACAATTTATTATACTTATAAAATTTGTTATTGATTTTTATCGTATAAAAATGTTTTAACTACAAACATTTTAAATAAAACTGTTAAAATAACTTCTATTAATTATATAAAATGATTAAGATATTAAAACTTGAGCTAAACAATACAAATAAAATTACTTAAAAATACAGTTGTAATTTTAAATTTGAATAGAGAATAATTTTAAGACATTATTATTTTTCATCAAATGTTATCTTATATATAAATACTGAACTTTTTTTATTAAATTTAAGTTCCAATTTTTACCTTCATCTCTATGTAGTTTAAGATTCTTCAAGATTATATAATATGTTAAACTTACAATAATAACGTCTGGAATATAAACTGGTTGATGATGAAACATGAAATTACCTGAAACAAATAAATATATAATTAGCATAAACAATTAATTATAAATTTTATTAATATATAAACATATTTTTTCTTCACATTAATTTCAACTATTATACAATTAAATGCCTTAAACTGTAATATGTCTACATAATTTATTTATAAAGTTTGGATAATAGCTATTTATGTGTATATTTTGTAGATTTATAATAAATAGATTACGTTACTAAATAAATTAATGTTATGTAATCTATAACTTATTACTATGAGCATATTAATATAAACTTCTTTAGTTAAAACTATTACAATATTGTACAATTCGGTTAAATATGTAACTATCCAACTATAATCTAAATAAAAAATTGGTTTGAGTTTACAATATTCGAAATATTGATATTATCCATTTGTACATGACGTAACGAAACGCATAATGCAGCACACATCATGCCTACAGCAATTTGGGAATTGTTCATCGATGATTTCGTTAATTAAAATACATAATAAGCCTTTTACGAATTTAATTGAAAACGTATGCGCATATACGGACAATGAGTGAATAAAAATGCATGAAAATTAATTATAATTCATGTTAAATTGGCCATAAACTGTTCGGGCCGTACATCAGATATTAATTATCGAATGTAAGCGGATTATCATTACAAAAAATTTACATAATTCACATCAGTTGGATTCGTAATCATCGTTTAATAAACCATAATAGACGAAGTATCATTTGCATACTAAGCACGAAAGAATAATTTACTATACGTTTCGGAATTCCATCAAATTCAAACAGGCTTGTTTAGACAGCTAATGATTCAATGAAGGTAAATAATTAAATTTCATCCTGCTATTTGTTTAATAATTATCGCATTGTTTATTTAGTAATATTATATAAGACGAAATAGAAAAGTTCATGTACGGAATATTTGGTGAAATGTAGAAAGAAAGTTGATGTGTCTTTCGAATTTTGTTCGAAAACCAAAATTCTATTTGGAAACAAACTTTTTACCCTGTATTCAATACATATGTTTTTACTAAAATAGAATCAATTTTGACTGAAGATTTCTCGTTTTTTCTATCAAAATTTTTAGAAAGACAAGATATTATTTATATGTTCTTATGTAACAACTTGTATTATTTATTTCCTATTGTTATTCTAAATAAAAATGTTATTAAATCCATTGTTAAAATTTAAAGTAATTAAATTTTGAATGCTGATACCCTGATTTGCTGATTTATAAACTGATCGTGTTTCCACATGATTTGTTTTCCCAAAAAAAATAAATTTGCACAAACCATGCTGGAATAAATATGATACGTGTATCAAATTACAGGCAGTGAAGGATATTCGTATCCACTTTTTTTCGAATGTTGATTTTTTTGTATTTAAATGTGTGTGGATATACGGAGGATACAGTGAACATACAAATCATTAACCGATTGGCATTAATAAATTCGTCGGATGCATTCTGTGCGAACCGACGAGCGGGAAAATCTGTCAATTTGATTAAGCGCAGATGGGGGATGAAACGGATAAAACGGTAATTCGCTTTCGAGCCCTTTTGCACGTTTGATCTGCAGGAATATACACGTCGCACGTACATTGATTATAATTAATTAATCAAACTACATTCGAGCGATTTAGTGAGCCCGTTTTTTAAGACATCCATTTCAGCCCGAAGTCAATCATTCGTGTATTCGGTTTCGTTTCATTCAATTTAATCAGAGATAGAAGCTGCATCGGATACGTGAATCTATTTGCAGATCATTTGGACAACATATCCATACAAATTAATTGTACAGCAATCGGTTTCGCAAATATTCCAGGCTGTTTGAAAACCCACTAAATACATACAAAAATAAACCGCATAAAAACAGAGTTTAATGTAAAAAAGAAAAATTCTCTCAGCTCTCACAGTAGTGAGCTCAGTTGGAAAATTAATTTAATTAGTAAAAAGAGCGATGGTAATGCTGCAATGGGAAAAATCTTACAATCTATAGTGAATACAAACTGAAAGAATCCGCATTGAGCGAGGTATTGCTGTATTTATTACTTTTTAAATCATAGACCATTTTGAAGTGACTTTGGTGGCTTTGTTATAAAATTAAATTATTTAGTAAAAATATTGCAATAAGAAAAATCTTATATTCTACAGTGAATACAGACTGAAAGAAACCGTACTATGAGAGGTATTAATTACTTTTCAAATCATAGACCATTTTGAAGTGATTATGATAACTCCGTTGGAAAATTAATTTAATTAGTAAAAAAGAGAGATGGTAATGCTGCAATGGGAAAAATATTATATTCTATAGTCAATACAGACTGAAAGAATGCGTACTATACGAAGTATTGTTGTACTGATTAACATTCAAATCATAGACCATTTTGAAGTGACTATGGTGGCTGAGTAAAACAATTAACTAAATTAGTAAAAAGCGAGATGGTAATGCTATAAAGGTCAAAATCTTATATTTTAAGTGAATACAAACTGAAAGAATTCGCACTTTATGAGATATTGCTGTATTGATTACTTTTCAAATCATAGACCATTTTGAAGTGACTTTGGTGGCTCTGTTAGAAAATTAAATTATTTAGTAAAGAGATGGTAATGCTGCAATAGTGCAAAATCTTATATTCTATAGTAAATACAGACTGAAAGAATCCGCACTGTGCGAGGTATTACTGTGTTGATTACTTTTCAAATCATAGACCATTTTGAAGTGACTTTGGTGGCTCCGTTGGAAAATTAATTTAGTTAGTAAAAAGTGCGATGGTAATGCTGCAATAGACAAAATCTTATATTCTATAGTGAATACAGACTGAAAGAATCCGTACTATGTGAAGTATTGTTGTACTGATTAACATTCAAATCATAGACCATTATGTAGTGACTATGGTGGTTCCATTGAAAAATTAATTTAATTAGTAAAAAAAGAGCAACGGTAATGCTGCAATAGAAAAAATCTTATAATCTATAGTGAATATAGACTGAAAGAATCCGCACTATTCATTACTTTTCAAATCATAGACCATGTTGATAGATATTATCCGCAATAATCAAAATATAAAAATTTACAAATTTTTATTATCCACAATTTGGATCAAGACAAACAATCAAATTTATTTGCTTTATTAGTTACTAATTCCAGTAAGTAAAATTAAAATAATTTAAAAAATGTTGAAATCTCGTATAGTTGCGACAAGATCTTAAATGTATATTTTTATAGTAACATGAATGAGTCAGGTATAAAGATAACTTTAAGGGGTCCTTAGCTAACACTCTTTGTGGGCCCTGTTAAGTAGATCATGATTTTGGGTTCACCAAATATATATTTTGAAGCGTAAAATTTAGAAGAAAGTGAATAAGGGAGGGGTGAATTATTGAATATTATTTGGGCCCTAAACTGGATTGGATTTCTAAAAAGTGAGTCGGAATTTTTGAATAAAAGTTTGGGATATAATTTATCCAATAAATAAGTATAAAATATTTATTTTGAAATAAATTATTATACCGATAAGTATAATCATGAAGAGTGTTATTTTAATTAATATGGAAAGTCCACTTTATCAAGAAAAATGTATATATTTATATTAATGATAATAAACAGTTTTCAGTTTCTTTGAAATACAACGGTGAATTATTGAAGAATTCCCGAAGGTTATCGTGATAATTCATCATTCATAAGAACAGTAAATATAAACACCATTAGAACTGTTACACTCTTAATCTTCATAGCTATAAATTATAGATGCTTCATATTTTATACAATTTATTTAATTGACAACTTTCAGTTTTTAAAATTTTCTTTTATACTCAATATTTTTTATTTATCAATTATTTATTCACTAACAAAGCGGAAAAGAAAAACATAATTTTTGACCAAAATAAAATAAAATTTTAAAAAATTTCAACATAAAACTATTTTTTTATATAGTCAAACCTATTTTTGTCTGTTTCAAACAAGTGATATAAACATGTAATACTGAAAGTGTGAAATAATTGTTAGTAAAAACCAGTTTGATATAAGTTTATTTTTATATGCAGTTTCTTTAAATAAAAAATAATTTAATATGACAAAAGTTGATTTACGAGTAAAGCAGTTAATGTTAATGAATACGGCGAATTTAAAAGTATAATCTCGAATGTGAATTGCGCAACGGCGTTTTAAGTGAATTACAATGGGTCGAAAAGAAATGAGATTAAGTAAATGTGTTAAAGGCTTTCCTCGTCACCGACCTGTGACAAACCGAGCAAAATAACATCGTCCACGGAACAATGAGTCGCCTTCAATTTGTGTCACCCGATATAAATAACGTGCATTGTTCCGAGGATATTGTTATTGATTAATTGGAAGGCTACTGTCGTATTTAGCATGGAACACCGCCGAAGAAGCAGATCGTTTCCCGATTGAATCGCGAAGAACCGAAATGTAAATTCGGATCCGGTTTAATCCCGAGGCGGTCCTAAATGGCCTAAGACCTAAGGAGGTCTTTATCACCAGATTATCCTTGTATCCTTTTAGTTATTTACGTTAGTGCAGTTTGTAGTAAGGAGATATCTTTTGAGGATTTAGTTCAGACCGTGATTTACGTTACCACGGAGTAAACTTAATCGAACCTCGTATATATATATATAGACACAACAGTACTCCTCATCCTCTTCTCCAGTTTTATCTTAAACGCAATAACTTCTCGCTAAAAATTAAAAGTTATCTCCACTCCGCACTCAACCGTTATTTATAGTTTATAGATTTATTGGCTCCTTACACATACACATTTCTTCTTTAACCCTCTGACCTTTCTTCTGCACGAAAAAAATAAATAAATGATGCGAAAAGAAGCAAGAAAAAAATAACAAAATACAAAATCGGATTTGGCACAATGTCCGAAGGCGGTCACGTAAATTCCCATCGTCACCCCTAAAGCTTTTATTTATTTTTATTAGCTGCGATCTTTTCACAGCCTCATTTTTTTTGTCGCCACTATTTACTTGTCACTGGCCTTTCGAAAATTAAATGATGGATGCGTGGTAAAAATGAAAGGAAAAAGGAGAAATGGTGAGACGATGGAAATTTTCTGGAGATTTATGGCCCTCAGAACAGTGGATTGTTTTTCCTTCTCCGCCTCCGACATCGGTTACGGTCGTTTCAGCAGCTCATGTGTGTAGCTGCGAACTTTCGCTTTACGTACAAAAAGGTAAATGGATTTCCATTTTTCAACAAAAACAACAAATCTTTTTAATTAAAATCCGACTTCTTAAGGGAACCGGAGATAATTTTAAAAGGAACGAATAACAAAATGCCTCAGGCGCATTGTTGTTCGTAAACATTCTTTAATTGCCTCCGGAATTTCATAACTTTATTCATTATATTCACATAATTATCCTGCAAAATATTTTTCGAGTTAAAAAAGAAATTTTTGTTTCAAATTATTAATAAAATTAAATATTTAAAAAATAACAAATTTCATACCAATTTAAACATAAAATATAGTTATTTTTCCTATATTTATTTATTTAGTTTACTAAATTCAAGCAAAATAAATGTAATCAGATGATTTATTAATAAAAAATGAATTTATTTAATTAAAAATATAATTATACAAAATTAAATGTAACAAGTTTTCGATAAAGAATGTTAATTCAGAAAAATCATGTCCTGTTCCTAAACCTAATTTAGTCCCAAAGGAGTAAAGGAAATCATTTGTAAAAGCGATTTGGTCTCCCCTTTCTTAAACGAGTCTAAACTGCAGTATATTTGCCGCATGCCAAAACATCACAGATTCCGGATAAATTTAACCGATTCGACCATAACTCACAACCTATTTATTCGGCTCTTTAAAAATACATTTTTTTCGAATAATCAGCGCAGTTTAATTTAATGAGGCGCATTAAATCTCACCGAAATTACAAAATAAATATTTACGAATCTGGAAAAGGAAGAGTGAAAAAAAAGTCTGGATTATTAAAACAGGATACGTACTTTTTGTTGGAGGTGGAGGATGTCGAAAAACAGGATATTTAATTTTTTTAATATGATTGATGTTTTCCTTTTCTCTTTGCGCTCTGTACGTATGTAACAAGATCATTTCTCGCGCGTCGAACGAAAAGGAAGCAAAAAGGAAAGGACGTCGTCCTGTTTTAATTAATCCTTAAATCGCGTAAATAACATTTCAATCCAGTTCAGATTAAAATATTTAAAGTAAGTGTTATTGACGAGGTCGCAGCGAATAATTTACGATCTGATAAGTCCCGGATATAAATAGACTTGTGTGCTCCCTTTTCCTTTCGTTTTGTCCTTCCGACAAGTACAACTAGTCGGTAGTAGACTTTTTAAACGCTCGTTGATGTTTATCCGATTGCGCTCTTAATATTTCACAAAATGTCATAAGTAAGTTATGCAAATATTGTTATTGCGCGGGAAAAACAGGTTCGGCACCTGATTTTTTTTTATTCCTTCTTTAGCTGCGGCAGGATCGATCGATGGAAATCCAATAAAAATTCGTCGCACCAGTGCAAATATGCAGCCTTTATCGTTTTTGCAAATAGTGCAGTTCAATATTTGCACGACGATCGGGCACTTCGTGATAATTGCAAGCAGCTCTAGTTGCAAACTAATATTATTATTATTATTTCTCCATCAAAATCCGGATTCCACTTTCGCCGGACTTTGTTGGTCGTCTACGGAGAACAAATATTACTCGAGCACCTTTGAACTTTACTTAAACGAAGAACTGAGATTAATGTTTGATCACGTAGCTGTTACCAGCTTACCAGAAGTCACTCTCTCTCCTCTAAAATACATTTCAAATATTTTATGGCTACCAGATTTTGTCAACACGAACTTTCAATAAATTTCTTCCATCTTAAATTGTACTACATACTTTGTTTACTTACTATCGTTTTCTAAAATTATAGATGGATTTAATCTCACAATTCGACCTTTTATGTATAAAACAATAATTTTTATTCAATTAAAAAAAATAGTTACTTTTAAAATTTTCAAACTGAACTAAAATGAATCCGCCTTAATCGAAGTCGTACTATGCGAGGCATTGCTGTACATTAGAAAACTTTCCCAATTAATTGAAGTTACACATTAATTTTATAAGAAACGAACTAATAAATAAATATGAAAATTATAGTTTATTTTCAAATTTTCAAACCGGACTAACGTGAATCCGTCTTAATCGATGTCGTACTATGCGAGGCATTGCTATATATTCGTAAATTTTCCCAATTAATTAAAATTGCACATTAATTTTATAAGAAATCAACTCATATGTAAACATAAAAATTTAAAATTTAGTTTCTTTTGAAATTTTAAAACCGGACTATTATGAATCCGGCTAACTCAAAGTCGCACTATGCAAGATAATTTTCCCGGTTAAGTAAACATGAAAAATATAACAATTAAATGAAATCGAGACAAAATTTTATATTTATAATTGTATTTATAATTTTCCTTCAATAGTAAATTTACAATCAATTTATACATTTTCTTTAATTAAAATTTATCTGAAATATAAGAATTTCTTACTTTGTTATAAACTTATTATTTATTATTTTATAATTATGAAGAATTATTTATAACACATATCAAACACAGAAAAAAATAAGATAATTGTATAAAAAAAATGTTGTATTTATTTAATATTGTTTTCTTGCATGTAATAAGTTTATTATAAATATTCAGTGATGAAATTATATTAGACTTAAAATTTACATGCGTAAAATAGAATTATTTCATAATTGAATTTATGAAAATGTTTTTAGATCACAAAAAAAAACCTTTGAAACGTTTTTTTTATTACTTTTAGTGACTGTTTTTATTTATTATAATGTAATTATTTATTATGAATATTGAAATATTAAAAATAATTTTAGAATAATTATAAGTTATTTAAATTGATAAACTTTCCATTGTAATTACATTGTAATTCCTCAATATCTCACATAGTATAAATTCATTTAAAACCGGACTAATCGAGGAACTAAATACATACAAAAATAAACCGCACAAAAAAAAACCTTTAAAATAGAATTATTTCACAATTGAACTTAAGAAAATGTTGTTAGGTGGCAAAAAAACCCTTTGAAACGTTTGTTTAAACTTTTATTAACTGTTACAGTGTACATGATTGTTATTATGTAATTATGTTTTTTTGTGTTGAAGAAAAAAAAATTAAATTATTGTAATTTATAATAATATAATTATTAATTATGAATATAGAATATTAATTATGAATATGGAAATATTAAAAAGGATTTTAGAATAATTATAAGTTATTTAAGTTGATAAACATTTCATTAATTACATTGTATTTCCTCAATAACTCACATAGTACAAATTCATTTGAAACCGGACTAATCGAGACACTAAATACATATAATTAGAATTATTTCACAACTGAACTTAAGAAAATGTTGTTAGGTGGCAAAAAGCCCTTTGAAACGTTTTTTTTAACTTTTATTTATTTGTTTGTTATTATGTAATTATGTTTTTTTTTTATGAAGAAGACAATTTTAAATTATTTTTATTTATTATAATATTAACCCTTTGCACTCGTATGTCGCCGTATTGGCGGCATGATGCGTTTTACCGTTGCGCTCGTATGTCGCCGTATTGGCGGCAAGATGAGTTTTACCGTTGCACTCGTATGTCGCCGTATTGGCGGCATATCATGTCTTATCATTATAGCGGGTTGAGCGGTCTGTCATCCCCTAAGCCCATTTCTAATATTGCTAAATTGCTTTCTTAAAGCTTCGTTGAGTACATATTTATGTAAAAATAAAAGATAACATAATATTTATATTATTACTTGCTATAGTAAGCTTCAGTAGTATATGTGCACCATTTTTGCGTTTTGAATATTACTCAGTTTTATAACTAACACGATTGGGTAAACTTCGGTGTGTTTTTTCGTTATATTTTGTAAAATCAATATTTGAAATGCCCATGGGATTTTTAAAAGATGAAATTGAAAATGAGTTGCAAACTAGTGACGATGAATTTTATATTGACTCGCCTGAAAATGATAGATTAGATAGTGGTAATATCAGTGAAGAAAGTGACTCTAGTAGTGGTAGTGATTACTAAAAGACAGAGAACCATGCCTTTACCATCAAGTTCAAGTAGCAATGAAGAAGACCAGAATATAACAACCTAGTAATTTCGGACCATGGCAGAACGTCACATGTCACAGAAGAGGTTGTCAAAACGTTCTACATGGCACACGTGGGTAGATACTACTGTAGAATAGTTTACTGCATTTGTTGGGGTTGTCCTAAATATAGGTAGGATAACCGTATCTAATATCCAAGAGTATTGTCACAACTGTTTAACGCCAACATACCTTTCTTTAGTTGCATATTTAGAAGGGAACGATTTTTTTTGGATGCTCCAGTTGCATCAAAACGATCCAAATGACCGAACTCTTAGGGCTCGAACTCGGAAAGTCAGCCACTATTTAGATCATCTGGACAAACAGTTCAAAGAACATTTTGTTCCGTCAAGAGTGATATCAGTAGAAGAGTCTGTTGTTGTATTCAAGGATAAAATTAGTTTTTTTAACTTACAACCCTAACAAACCTACGAAATGGGGCATCAGAATATATGTAATGGCGAATGCTAACACCGGATATGTTTATACAATTTTGCTCAGACAAGGACGGTGTAACCAACATGATGCTCAAAGCCCTTCCGCACAGACCGGTGATGCACATTGTTGCTGTCAATAATGCGTTACTCCGTCTTCGATACTTCCCGGAGATCTGGAAATGTGCAGATGTAGTCCTATTTCCGAATACCACGTACGACAGACACATACCGCAGAATTACCGTCCAATCAGCTTGCTTCCGTGCATCGCCAATGTTGCGGAAAAGGTGATTCTCTCCAGACTCAAGGAACACGAAATCCAAAACAGGCAGCTTCATCGAGAGGCTAACATTCCTACCATCTCAGAAGCCATGAAGAAAGTTGCAGAGAAAGTCTTCGCTTCTGCTTCGCAACACATGAATCCTCTGTTCAGGAACGCAGTGGACTACGACAAAGATGCAAGTCACCGTCACAAAATACCAAAGATGACAGTAGCAGACTAACGTTGCTGATCTTCTGGCCTCACTTCACGTGCCTTTCTTGGGCAGAGTCATAAGACTAAAGAAACTGAAATAAATATTCAAACCACACATCACTAACATGTTCCCAGATGACCATAGGGAAAATAACTTGTTTTCGACCTGTATCAAAGGATGTCAAAAAAACTCAATTTTGCCGTACTACGGAAGCTTGACTTCAGTAGATTTAGTGAGACCTGACCTACCTATAAATACAAGGATTGTGTTACATCTTTGTCAAATTTTATTAGACAATAACCCAGGATGTAAAGGATATCATTTTTACACCGATAGATACTATACAAGCTTGCCACTTGAAGAAGAGTTGTTAAAACTAAATGTTCATTTGATAGGCACTATTCAAATCATCCGCAAATGTATACCTGATTCTATCAAAAAACCAACATTTGCCGAAGATAACACATTTGCATGCAGATCAGGTAAATAACCCAAATGTATTGGTCAATTACAATAAATGTATGGGAGGTGTCGGCCGCGCAGACACTTATTCAGCGTCATACTGTTTCCTGAGGAAACCATTGAAATGATGGCGAAAGTTATTTTTCTGGGGACTCGAATTATTCAGTGTCAATGCTTATTTATTATATAAAATTTCACAACGTGACCAAAACAAAAAAGATGTGTCATTCTAAAGTTTGTTGACGAGCAGACCATCATCTGTAGATACAGTAGAGCGACTAAATGGTAAACTACATATTTTATGCCAAAATGATGAGAAGAAAAAAGACTGTGCTAGGTACTCGCACTAGGTACATTTGTGACACTTGCACCCGTAAGCCTGGACTACATATTGGTGACTACTTCGAACACAACAACATTATAAAACGTATTTTTTTAAACTTTTGTATAAATTTATTTAATTTGTGTTTCTCGCTCCTCAAGATTTATTATTTTTGTAAACTTTAATTTTTTTATTTAGTGTTTTTCAAGTTTTTTTTTTTAATTATTCACTCATAGCCGAATGGTTAGAGTCGCCTCACGATCTTGTGAGTGCGGGTTCGATTCGCAGCCAAGCAAGGCCCTTTGGGTCAAAAAAAAATGTTGTGATGGTTGTAATAGCATAGTTAAGGATAGCAGCAGATACACAGAGAAAGAGAATAGTGATCGCAGCGCTTCAATTACGAATGACTATTAGCCATATATACACACAACAGCCAAACCAACAAATTGAAATAATTTGTACAAAAAATATCATCAATAAAAAATGGTAAAACTTTCATTGGGAAATTTTATCCAAAAAAAAAAAATGTCAACCGCCACCAGATTTACTTAATGTTCAACACGAATGGTAATAATATAATAATAAGTAATATGTAAATAAAAATATGACAAAAAAAAAAATTATTTTTCATGTTATAATAGTAATAAATTATTGTGTTTAAATTGAATAAGCATCTGTGCAAAAATTTTTTTTTTGAAATTGAGCGATTTTTGTTTTTTTTTTCTAAAACAATATATTTTTTTCCATATTTTTATTTTGTTTTACACTAAGTGTATCTACTACGCAATTTTAGCACATTTTTAAAAAAATCGCATGTAAAAAAAAATTCCGAGTTGAGAGATAAGTAGATGAAATAATAGCCCGAGTAGAGTGGAATCACATAAGAACATATTCACGAGTGCAAAGGGTTAAAAATGATTCTTGAACATTTATATAAGTTCATTTCCTAATAGATTTTTTTACCATTTTAGTCTAGGTTAATAATTATTAGTATATTGATACGCAGCGATTCCACTAGTCGTTTTATTTGTGTATTTGCTGTTACTAACCTTAATATTACTATTACATAATTGATATTGAGTTAAGTTCTATATGGAAAACCTCTTATGACTGTCTATTCATGATGAACAACGGCCCTATTGCTGCAAGGACCGAAAAGAACTAACAAAGGGCCTGGAATATAAACCCGTACTAAAAAAATTATGAGAAGGGCGACAATAACCATTCGCCCTTAATTGTAATAAAAATCTAATTTATACAAGTAATACAAAATAATTAAATCAATTATATTAAAGAAAAATGGTATAATGTAATACTGATGGTAATTTTAAGTTGACTTAAGATAAAATAAAATCAGGGAAGCATTTTAAGCCTGTAACAGATGGTGGAGTATTTATATGCACTGTAGAGACTAGTATTGCTGTGTCATCTGATACCCAATCTGAAGCTACTGTTTAATGTTTAAAATCCTCTTTATTCAGGCATCATACACAAATAATATCTTAATTATGAATATCATTAAATAAAAATTAAAAATATTAATGATTATAACTAATTATTAATTTATAAAAAAAAACATTTTTTATTTCTTTGATAATTCAACAAATATTATAAAATAAGTATCAAAAACTTACTTATTTTTAAAGAAAAATTATGGCAAAATAATAATATTCCTCGCATAATCCGGCTTCGAACAGTTGGGATTCACTATAGTCCAGTTTACAATTTTCAAAACAAACTAAATTTTAATTGAACAAAATAATAAAAAATAGTATAGAAATTAATTTCCTAAATTTTTGTTTTGGTCCTCGATTAGTACGGTTTCAAATAATTCACGATTTTGGCGTAACCAAATTCCCGGACTATGTATTGCTATACTTATTGCAATAATTATATAATTACATAACTAATTACTAAATCAAAATTAATAAATTCGATTTACATCAATATATTCTCTTGTGCAGTGTAAATATGTATACATAAAAGTTTGTTTACAAAAGACGTCAATACTTATTTCAAGTGTGTTCTTGAACAGTTTATTCAAATGTATATTACGTAAATTGCAAAATACTTCAAAGGTTTTTCAAATGCGTAGTCTCACACTAACATAATTTTTTCTACTTTATCGACGTTTTTTTAAACAATTTTTGAATTTTAAAGCTAAAATATTTTATTTTAGTTCAAAATAAATAAGTATCACATATCAATATTCTTCTTTATTTAAGATAATATTCTTTCTTATAATTTTAGAAACAAAAATAATTATTGAAGACATTTTTTTTTTACTAAAAATTATCATTAAAATCATATAATCATATTTGCTCATGGTAAAAATAACTTTCTTTAATAGATTTTGCTTTATCTTTAGATTACTATCTGAATATTAAATAACGGTCGTTATATCGAATCAACGTTAATCGAGGAAACGCTAAAAGAGGTTTTACTCTATCATATACCTTTATTTAAGACAATATTCTTTATTATAATTTTAGAAACAAAAATATTTTTTTGTAACATTGAATGAAGATAATAAAATACTTAAAATTATCTTTAAAATCATTACAGATCGAAAAATAGAGCGAAAACAATTCGAAATAGCAGAAACGACTTGATGCAATTAATTCGAATGCGGCAGCGGTGATTCATTTTAAGTAATGTAATTATTTAGTTATATTTTTAGGCAGGAAAGTGGATCGAATCCAAACAATTCGCAGTATATAATTCTCTTTCGTAGGTTATTTGTTTGGTTTCGGCTATTTCTAAACGCGATAGGAAAGCGAAACAGACCTCGCAAAAATCGCATCAAAAGTAACGAGTGAAAATACAACTATTTATTTCTTCAATATTAAATCACCTCTAAACTCGGTCTTTTCCACGAACTTTAGAATATTTCAAGTAAACACTTACTGAACGTGCGAAAAAAAGACTTGATGGAAATTTGGATTACAAAAGTTTAAATATAGAAATTATATTGTTATTATAATTTTGCGAAATGTATACAGAAGTATTCATAAACAGAAAACTACTTGAACTTGGGAAATTTCTAAAGAAACATCCTGCGGATCTTTAATAATTTTCTGATTTACTTTACCTACGTTTATTTACATGCTATTATAATTAAGTAGATGGAAAATTCATGTTTATTTCTGTGCAACTCTGCTAACTAATTCATGTTTATTTCTGTGCAACTTTGCTAATTTCCTTAAAACTTACTCAATAAAAACATAATTTGGTAAGTAAGTTTCGTCTAAGATAGATTTGTGAAACGAAAGAAGTTACAATAGTTCTTGGTTTACCCAGATGTGTGTATTCTTCAAGTGAATCACCAGATGCTTCTGTGAATGTTTAATATCATCCAATGTGTTCATGGTTCACCGTCACTAGATTTTAGTGATATGACATTAGTGCTGTCAAGTGTCAATAGTTGACATATTGACACTTGACAGCACTAATGTCACATTGTGTGGTTATAGTATAAAATGTCAAAAATGTCAATTAAATACTTCATTCTTAAATACTTCATTAACTTAAAAATATAATATATAATGTTATATAAGTTCAGGAAGTAAATACATTAAAAAAATAAATATAAGTGGACAATTATAATTGATTTTCTCCTAATATCTATAAGTAAATTCACTGTACTATAAAATAATACAATGTAAATGCGCATTTAAATAAGCATCAAATATGAAACAATTAGTCATCATACAATAATACAATGGCAACCGATTTCAGTTTGCAATTATTTAAGATAGAATAGCATGCAATTATTATTATTAGAATTGTTCAGTTTACTGATCGTTAAATAATTGTACATAATAATAGTCCGTTGCATTGAAATAAAATTTAAAATTATTTAGATAAATTAATGACGTAACTACAATTGTTAAGTGTAAAATAATTAACAAATTTAACTAAATACATTACGCGTTACTTCTCAAGTAACGTGTCAAGTTTTGAAGATTAGTTACTAATCTACATATAATTAGAAAGAAACTTCAATAATTCAAATAATTGATTTTAAAATAAGTATTGTGACGATTATGGTATTTGGTACTTGACAGGTTACTTGTAATTTATATTGGATTGATATAAAATTTATAATTATTAGATTTCTGCAAATGTTAACTGTAAAATCCATAAAAATTCACCAATAACCTTTTTTTATTAAAGACTATATACACTACGCGTTACTTCCCAAGTTACGTTTCAATTATCACATATTGAATAAACTCATAGACATAAAGCAGTAACTTAATTACTTTTTTATTAAAGAATATATACACCACGAATTACTTCCCAAGTAACGTATCACGTAATATATACGTAATTTACGTATAATTCTGAAAATACTTGCGCAAGTCAAATGATTCAAAAATTTTTCATTTTCTAAGATACATACGTGATACACATTACTTGGAATGTATCGCGTAGTAATATGTAACAAATACTTGTCTATTTCTTAAGTAAATAATGATGTTGCTGTATGAACATATCTGCAATAAAATGAACTGTGGGCTCGGCCGGGATTTGAACCCGGGACCTCTCGCACCCTAAGCGAAAATCATACCCCTAGACCACCGAGCCAGTTGAAAAAAAAGATCATTAAAGAGGATACGACCTCCTCGGCAAGATCATATGCAAATGTTGGCTCTCATCCAATACAAAAATGCGGTAGAACGTTTTGCATCTTCCTTTTTGGTATAAAAAAAAGTATTAAAGAGCTTTCGGTCTCGTTACACATGTCATTAAATGGCGCACTTTACCGCATCCATTACGTTCTCCACGAAGACTTTTACTGTCGGCGAAATCATCGTAAAATGAATATTATTGAAATTACTCCTTATTTTTAATTGATCGAAATTAAAAGCGTATCATACAAACCACGCTGTGATCCTTCATAATTGATCAATAAATTACGTTTCATTCACATCATTTTAATACCAATTAAAAAACATTTTTTGTACTAGGTTTTCTTTTCTTAAATATTTATTTTGCTTCGATAATTGAGCAATTTTCCGTTCCTTCGCTTTTGTGAAATTACCTCAAGACCTAAAATTATAAAATTATATTCTGACAATGTAAAAAAAGGCATGAACGTAATGTAAACAAATAGGATCCTCGAAGACGTCGATGATTCAACTTCACTTCGGGCTATAAGATAACATTTTAATTTCAGACTTTTACCAGTTTTTTCTCTTCTCTTAAATAATTATTGCTATTATCCTCGTGCTCTTTATAATCTTCGTAATGTTATTAAGCAACATGTTTATTCGATCATCAATAAACCAAGACACAAAGTTTAATATTTATACATTTTCTGTTAGTCTTCAAAAAATAATTAAGAAATCTACCATTTTATCAAATTTACATTCATATGTTTTATTCTGATGATAGCAAATGCAGTCTTAAATTTATAAATAATTTTAAAAATGTTTATTTTTCTTTTAAAAAAATATAAAGTTTTTTTTAAGTACTTTTCGTCATATATTTTTTTCTGTCATATATAATCTAAAATGGATCTAATAAAATGTTTAGAGTCCATAAAAGCAAGTTATAACTTTAAACTTATAGCATGTCTCTTAACCGCTAATGATCTATTAATCATTAATTGGCTCGAATGTTTTATTTAAATTTTTCGAATCGTAAATCAAATTCCATATTAAAATTCCTACCATCTTTTGCTTCCTACCATCTTGTTTTGAAAACAGAAATCAAATTATATTTCATACAGATTTAAAATTTCAATAACTTACTAAATCCATAATGAGTTCTCTATCCATATATATACGTTTATAATTACGAAAGACAATGTCCAAAGCATCATTCCAAAATGGTTCAAGTCAATCAATAAATATGTTAAAATACGGAGGATAACATGTCGAAATGTTTGCCGCTTGTCAATATTTAAATTGAGATTTGTTGAACCAATAAAAAATATGTTGAATGGAGCGGTTTTCTCTATTGTCGGAGTGCATTATCGGAACCCGAAATTGGACGTCGAAAACCGTTTTTGGTTCATCACCCGATTTTTCAATTAAAAAATACACGAAACGCTAGTCGTGTTCAATTTTTAATTGATTTTGAATTTATATTTGGGATTTCGGTTGCAAAATGAGTCGTCGCTTATATTTGTTTAGTTATTATTAAACCAGCTTCAACTATAATAATCTCATCTCGTACATCCAAACAGATCTAATCTCTCGATGCTCTTCGTTTTCTTCCACCTTTAACGAGCGCCAGTTTCGTAAGAACGATCCTCGGGTTTGACCCACTCGCCTTGAAATTATTAAGTAAATACCGAGGGAAAATCGGATTTTAATTGATTTATGACACATCCTTTTTCTGGATAAAATCCACCTCGTTAAATTATATAAAAAGACGATTTTGATTTATCCAAACCAGATTTTTTTAATACTACACCGCCTATTTCTTAGTAAATATTTCACATTAAGCTGCCTCCACACTATTCGTGACATAAGACATAAAAGTATGACAGACGTACCAACTACTATGTATTAGTAAACTTGTAAATCATAAAAAGCAAGTAGTACTTAGTAACTTGTGATATTTAAAAAGACAACGTATTCACTACGCAATACTTCTACAAGTACTTGGAAAGTATGTCGGTATTGTTGGCTTTAGTTTATATTAACCAATATTCTTTACTAAACTTATAAAACTTTTTTTTAAATATAGATTAACTTAATCACACTTATTAATTATTAATAATATAACTTTACTTAAAAAAAATATTTCATGGAATTTCAGTTGTGAAAATTCGTTCTTAGAAAGTATTAAACTAAAATTATTAACAATTTTCTGTAATGTAAGAAAATTATAATAAAAAAAATATTTTTTGTTGGTTGCTAAACTTGTTTAACTACATTTATTACTTTTTGTAATAGTTACAGCAAGGAACAAAATGCAGTATTTAGAAAATTACTTCTTGGAAAGATTTAATAAGAAAATTATTAAGAAATTTCTGAAAATGTAACATTATACAAAATTATATATATTTTTTAATTATAAAACATTATATAAATAATAACTATTAAATTGATGCTATATTTGTTGAAGCGTCTTGGAAATTGCTTCTTGGAAGGTAAAGTGAGAATCAAATAAGAGCGCGCTCGGGTGTTAAATTTAATTATCTTCCTGTGGTCCGAACTCGTCCAACTTTATGACGCCTTTAGTGTTAACACCGTCCTTTATCAATAACGAAATTTATTGTGATTCGTTTCAATTACGTGATATACCATTCCACGAGTAATCGCCGGGTTTTAATGGAGGTGTACAATAAAAACAAGAAGAAAGAAGGAAGAGATCGGTGGGCGTGAATTTCTCGGTGCAATAGTAATAAGGCGTCGGAATAAGCGGCGGCAATATTAAGTTTCATCTTTATTTTCTGGGAAAAGGCATCGCGTGTCGAATAGACCGAGAAGGCCCAAGGTTACGTGCAGAGGTGTAATTGTAAATAAAATGTAACAATCATTACTATATTTATTTCAGCTCGTGTGATTTTTTGGGATGTTTCGTGAAGTCGCGCGGCGCCTCTTCAACGAGGCCCACTTAAAGAATCTCTCCTTCATTCTGATGTGAGAGACTCCTCTCCCCACGACTCTGTCCGCACATCCAGTACCATAAATATTATTATTTATATTAAAAATTGTCTCCTCGTTTTTCCCACAAAACCGATGCGATGACGGATTTTATGGAATCACACGTTAACACCTTCGGATAGGGCTCCAAGGGAATATTTATGTAATGCACGTTTTTAAAGGCGTTTGTTGTTTCTACCACTTGCCGCAATTAAAAAAGAACTTTATTAGGCGACCGCTTGAAAGCTTTATAATTTCCATTTAATAAGACCACAGGATCTTTATTTAGTTACTCTTTTTTTTTCTTGTCTCTTCTGTGTTTCTGTAACATGTATCCACCAGCCACGACAGAATCTTCTACATAATGAACGGAAACAAAAAATATGTTTGTATAATAACACAATTTTTCTTTTACACCTCGGTAACGAGAAATTAATGACACCATGTGTTTTACTCCACTCAGTTTCAAACCAACCTTTTTCTTGTTAACACTATTTTTGGTACTCAAATTAATTCTGTCTGCATTTACAATATTATAATTATCAGCGGCATTATTTCAAAAAATAAATTGAAAATTTATGGCAAAAACTTATAATTATTGTTTAATAACCAAAAACCATTGATGATTTTAAGTTTAGATTAAGTAACAAGTAAACTTGTACATCACAAAGTAGTACGTAGTAACTTGTGATATTTAATGATACGCATCACTTGTACTTGTAGTAAGTACTTGGAAAGTATTGGCGAAAGAGTAGTCGGCTTTAGATTGATATAATGATGACTGTGTAAAAAGGTCAGTAAACTTAATACATGAGAATAATTGATATAATGATGACTATGTGAAAAGGTCACTGAATTTAAAACATGACAACGGGTGATAAATTATCTTTATTAATTGCAAAACATCAATATTAAAAATAACTAATGAAACCGTATATTTCAGAACATTTAGAATGAAAATAATTATTAAATTAACAAACCTTAATATCAGAAATCAGATGATAGAAGTAACTTAACAAATATGATGATTGAAGCATAATTGACAGTTACTAGGAAATGTACCAACTTAAATAAATATAACTAACAAAAGTAACTAAATTTAGTTATTTTTTAAATAACGCACAGTTATGCAACTTAATAAAAATAATTGAATCAAATCAATCTGAAGATGTCAAAATATGTCTTAGATGAAAGAAACGTCTATTTCCTACTAATTATCCACTTTATCACCAAAACTGTAAAATTGAAACTGTAATTTTCTTATCTAATCTTTAGTGTTAATTACTCAAGGAAATTTAAAAAGAAAATAATAAATTTGATGTGATCGAATTTGCGTTTTAGTGTAAATCAGCTTAATCCGAAGAGCGCAAGAAGCCCAACGCGCGGGGATTATCCCAGAACTAATTTCTTAAATGGAATTGCGAAAAAAACGCGCTAATTAATGCTCGGCGTTAAAGCCGAGACTGGATTTCCAACTATAATCCACCGTTAAAACAAATACCGTAAATTACAAACGTAAATTGGTTTTTCTTTTAACTAGTTCAATTATCTTTTACGGTTTTTATGCAGTACTTTAGAAACCAAATCCTGTAAAATATTATTACATTATCGTTAATTATAATTATAACTAAAAACATTTAATTATTTAAATGTGTTATGTTGTTAACATTTTTCCTATAGCAGACATAAAATAAATAATAAGTAAAAACAGATTAAAATCATTTTTTTATAGTATCAATTAATTATGATTTGATTAACTCGTCTTTGAGTATCGTATATTTTATGTGGTGGTCATTAATTATGGGATTAAAAAAGTCGTCTGGAAAATTTGAAATTGGCGCGATTAAAATTGCACGGCGAATTCCATCCGGCTGGGATGTTTCGCGCTGCTGCAATCTCGGGCATTCGGCCAAGAAGATTTGATAGGGAAAAATGTGTCAAGAGATATTTCTAATTAAAGCACCATTTTTGTCTCTAAATAGCTTACAAAAGAGTAACCGAACAAACAGCAATATTTAACAATAGAATTAAAAAAAAAAATCTTAAAAGGAAACAAATTTTACATCAAGTTAAAAACTATTATTCCTCAAAGTTATGTTTTCCGTTTCAATTGTATATTCTTTGGAATAAAACACATTGTGTTAATTCAATGATTCGCAAACTTATTGAAAAAACCCAAGCCAGGTATACAAAAAAAAATCTTCTACCTCTAAAATGATTTTAATTTCTCAAAAGTAAAATCCTAAATATTGATAAATCTGTATAAATCTGATCATTATTATTAATAATATAATAATATGAAACTCCTTTTGACCCAAATATATGCAGATTTTTTAAATATTTGGATTGTATGTATTTCCTATTTTTAAAAAAAGTTTTAATCTCAAAATTTATTATAGAAAGATAAAAATATTTTATCTACCGTAGTAATTATAAAATTAAGCAATTTTGAATAAATTTAGATCTCATGTTCTAAAAACTAGTTTATCATCATTATCATTAGGTCTAAAAAATCCACCTTAACGTATTAATCCGTTTCATATAAAATTCGTAACTGAGAACTACAAAAAATTAATATAATGTGAAAAGTTATTAAAAAAAAGTAATATGAATAAAACATACATTTTTGTAGTATAAAAAAATAATTTATTGATATTTTATTTAGAATATATTTTATAACAAAATTAACAAATTTGTTATATTTTATTCGAAAATTTAAATGTATTTTTCTTTTTGTAGTAAAGTTTAGTAATAAATTAAGTATATATTTATATTGAATATAAATGTGCAGATAGTGATGGTACAAATAGAATATATCAACGTTGCAAGAAAAGGTATTTTAATTAAATTGAATATTTACATTAGTGTCTCGCCAATGTCCATTTATCTAGCATGATTATCTTTGAATGCAGCAATACGTAAATTAAAGAGAAGTACTTCGTATTCATTATTTTATTTTCATTTATTATATGTATATTAATCACAGGACTATTTTTATTTTTAAAGATTTAACAGAATTAATTAAATCTAAAATATTATAAATTGAAATTCACCATTTAAAAAAATTTATATAAATGCTTTTCTTTTCATTGATTTTTTTTTACCATTATTTGTATAAATAAATTAATTAAGAGATTTCATAACAGATATGACAAAATCTTTTGCATTCTAAAATATTCTGAAAGTAATAAACATTGCTGTATAATTTTGTTAATTTTTTGTTCGAATATGTTATGTTGTTTGCGTATAGTTTATAGCTTTTAATGCGAAGTTTAGTAATACGTAAATTATACGTAATCATTAATTTCCTTTTTATTTAATTAATTAGAATTGAAGTTATAAGATATTTATACAGTGCTTTTGAATCGAAATCTTGTATAATATTATCGTTTATTATTTACAATAGCAAATATCCTGCGGTATTTAAATCTAATTATTAGAGAATTATACATAAATAATTTCAATAAATTATAGTTATGCATTTAATTTATATGAATTTTGTATTATTTATATTTGTTTGATCATAACTTACCTTTGCATTCGTTGGCATCTCTGGCGGTGGCCCTTCCCCATGGTCTGTCGAAATGAAAGGGTTTGCATCTTTCGCAATCGCGCCCGGCGGTATTGTGCTTGCACTCGCAGGCAAGTTGACCATCGCGCCCGACAACGCACTGACTTGCATGTCCATTGCATTTGCATCGCCCGCCGACGGCGAAGTCCGCGACGGCATACTGATGGGTGACGGGACGGTAGCCACCCATCAACCCATTGCTACCCATCTCGACGGCCGCCGCTGCCGCCACCGGCTGCTTCTTTTCCTCCACGTCCAAAGCCTGCATCTCATTCACCAGTTGAACCGAAGGTCCTTTGGTCTGGTTGTCTTCCTCCAATTGTTTGTTATAGTGATTCTCGTCGACGAGAATGTCGAGGTTATCGGATAAATCTTCGGTGGGCATATGGAGGCGATTGAAAACGACTTTGATATCAGTTGCGGTAACCCAATCTTGGAGAACCGGCGAATTATCAAAGTCGTGGCCGCTGGGTCTACCCTCCAGAGTGCTGAAGGCGATCCTGGAGACGTGCCCCAAGCTCAGACCGTCGCCCCCGGTGTAACGGTGGGCGTCCGTGCACCTAGCCTCTTGCTCATTAGTTTTTGTTATGGTGGCCCGATTAGGTCTTCCGTAGACCCTGCGGCACTGACTAGAATAAAACTGGAAGGGTTGCCACGTCTTCCCGTAGTCCATGCTCTTGAAGATGGCTATGGAATCCGGCTTGGGGGTGTGAGGGCAGAACTGCAGACTCACGTAGGTGAGCTCGTACTTCTTGCCCAAGCTCAGAACCAAGGTAACGTTATCGGGAGGCGCGTTGATGGAGGTAGCTGCTGCCAGAGGCTCGGACCTCCAGCAGGTAACATTATTGGGGTTGTTCAGATCGGTGAGATGCGAGGATGGGAAACGGTAACGCGGTTGGCGGTCGTCGCATAGGTGACACGCTGGGTTCGAACCCGAATCAGGTGCTTCGCAGTAATGTGCAGCCCCATGTTGGCCGCACGTCGAGGATGCCTTCACCGGCACCCCGAACGCAGCGTTCACGAAGTCCGGGATGCAGCGACGGGGACGTTCCTCATCGTAGCACGGGTCCGATTGTTGAGACACGTACATAAAGTTATCGGCCCAAACACCGCAAAAACAAAATACCGACAGGTAAAGGACGAGCAACATGTTCTTCACCACTGCGAACGCCTCTGTGTCTTTGATTTAAACTTTGCGGCAATTGCCGTTGTTGTTATCGTGCTGATTCTCTTCTCGGAGTTGATCTTCTACTGGGTCTGAAGCAAAGCTCTCCTCAGAACTTCATAATCACACTGTGTAAGGTTTCGGGATCTCGATAGAGAGTCGCGTGGAGGCTGCGGACGTTTTGGCTGTTGCGGAGCTCTCGGCGGACGCAGTTTGACTGGCGGTCTGGTGTCTGGTCGGGTCGAGTCGCACCGCCCTGCTCAAAAAGGGCGCACCGTCAGCACCGCTAGCACCGCCATCCATCCAACCATCCCATCCATCCATCCAGCATCCTCGGCTCGGCTCTCTTTCGCACCACATCACAACGCACAATCCCCGCATCTCGCGATACGTCCTCAAGAACACTCCACAAGAACTCTGCATCGCTTCCTAATTGATGATTAACTCAATTATGGCAAATTACCGACTTGTCCTTCCCCGTCTGATACTGATACCAATACCACCTCCGATAACTAATGGCCTTCTCCTTCTACCGACCTGCAGCCTCATCATCCACTTTCCGCGCGCTAAACTAATTGATAAATAAATCCGACCCATCAAACTGGAAAATTGCAATTTTCTCAACTCACTAACATTAATTAAAACAGTCACTACAACCGCACTTCCTTTAATACAATAAAATTACATACATCAATATTAACATGACAATATAAAAAGTCACATAATTATATTTACGTCAATATCAATAAAACAAATATCACAGGAAATATTATTCTTGCATAAAATATTTACAAATTTAATGATTACAATATTTCCATACTTAATTACAATAAAGTTGTTGATGATAATAAAAAATAACATTTCTTACATAATTTTTAATACGACAATTTATATTTATATTAAATCAATCTTTATGTTATTCTGCACAATAACTATAATTATTACGACATACTTAAATTTTTACATTTCTTTATGTAATATCTACATTACTATAGTGAATAAAATATTTCTAGTAGTGAGTTAATTTCTGTAACACAATTATTCTATCATTATCTTCTCATTAACACATTTCAAAACAACATTTTATATTTAGATATTTCAATAATTATTTTACTTACAAATACTATTTATATAGATACAACTCTTAAATAAATTACATAATATTTTTTTTAATACATTATTTCAATTTTCGTTTTTCTCATTTCTATAGGGGTAATTAATGATTACAGCATGCCACAAAAATCACATTCAATTATAATCTACATTTGTCTGAAGTGAATGCAGGAAAAAGAGAATAAAATACTTTAAATATAATGACTAACAAAAAAAAAACTTAGGTCAACAGCCTATTTGTGTGTTTTTTCATTCATTTTAAATATTTAATTTCATTAAAAGTATTTTATACTTAAATTACATTAAATACTACACATCATCATTGTTTGTACTCAATGTTGCAATTAATTAATAAATATTGAATTAATTAACAATTCCTTGAAAAGCGACTGAGCAATTCTTTCTTCTACAATATTTATTGAGACGCTTCTTGATAAATTCTATTTTTATATGCCACAATTTATCCACATAGTGCACAAAACAAATAATGAGTCAGTAAGAGTGATACGACATTTATACTTAGAAAAATATAAAATAAATAACATCGAAAGTTCTTATAACTTTTCAGTGCATTTTTATAATAAATAACAATTTTTATTCAGAAATTGTAAATAGTTTTTATGACTTATTGTTTCATTAAATTTTAAAGCAGTATAAAGCATAATCCGGTTTAAAAAATATAACTTAAAAAATTAGTACACAATAATATTTTTATACCAGAATGATCTTTTTTGTAGAGTCAAGTCTCTTTCTGTGCGGTTTATTATTTTATCTAATTAGTTCCTCGATTAATCCGGTTTCAAACAGATTGGAATATTGACAGAACTAGTTATCCGCACTATACGAAGATTTTCAGTATTCAAAATTATTTTTATACCAAAATTATCATTTTTTGTACATCAAGTCAATCAATTATTTTTATACCAAAATTATCAATTTTTATATAGTCAAGTCCCTTTTTGTGCGTTTTATTATTTTATCTAATTAGTTCCTCCATTAATCCGGTTTCAAACAGATTTTTATATTGACAGAACTGGTTATCCGCACTATACGAGGTTTTTCGGTATTCAAAATTATTTTTATACCAAAATTATCATTTTTTATATAATCAAGTCCCTTTTGTGCAGTTTATTATTTTATCTAATTAGTTCCTCGATTAATCCGGTTTCAAATAGATTGGAATATTGACAGAACTGGTTATCCGCACTATACGAGGTTTTTCAGTATTTTAATTCTACTTTTTAATCATTTGAATCAAATGAACAAATTTATTTAATTAGTTTTACAAATATGCTGAAATTAGTTTATTTTAGGACAAAAAAATGTTATAATTCCTTCCGCTGTTTTCAAAAAATCTTAAATGAAAAAATGTAAATAATGATAGTTAACAGGTTTGGAATGCGTTCACTTGAGATATAAGAATGAGCTGTCCGACGCTGAGCTGTGAAAGGGCAGAGATATGCAAATGCTAGGATTCGTGTCATCGCATATTTTAGCATACGCTCAAGATTACCACGATTCCAAAAATCAAAGAGCTTGTAAATTCTTCTGTTGTGCACTTTAATCTGATCATATAGCATTCACGCTTATTAGGAGAATCTCGGAATCTTATTATATTATATAAATGTTGAATTCAAGAGGAGCGGACAAATCTCTTTGCCAGTTCCTACCCATTCATGGTAAAGCCATAAAACTCTTGAAAACCTTTCATTCCAAAAGTTTCCGCTTCATTTATAAGAAAAACCACAGTTATATCAATGTTTTAAATATTTTTAATAAATAATTGTGAAGCTAATAAATTAGTTAAGAGTTTTTTAATGCAAATAAATAATTATGAAAATATATCAAAAAATTCTCCTTAATTGAATCTGAAAATTTATAAAAATTTATTTTTGCTGCATTGAAATAATTACGTTTTCTCTTAAGTTGGTTACATTCTTAAGTTCAAATACGATCGCATTCTTGGAAATTTTAGAATGCAACGTCTCTCCGGTGATAAAAGATAAAGGACATCCAACAGAATAATGTCATTGTATTCATTCATTTCCAGCTGAAATTGTTTTCTTTGTGAAATCATTCATACGCTCTGTTCTGTTTCATTATTTTATCTTCGCCTTACCCGTTTTATATTTCTGTTTTGTTTTACCTTTCCATTGTTTCCGAAAGCGAATATAAGACGATTCTTTATATGGAGCAAAATATATAACAATAAATTTACTACTTTATATAAACCATTTTTTTTTAAACTGAAAAAAAATTATATAATAAAATAATGTAAAAAATATATGGAAAGACAAATTTCTACAAATCTTTTAGTAAAAACAATATGAATAGCAATGATTATACAATTACATAAATAAATATGAAATAAAATTTAAAAAAATATAACTTATTGGATATTAAAGCTATAAACTTAACTACTGAATTTTGTACATAGTTTTAAGTATTTAAAGAAGTAGACAACAACAACAACAAAAAACTGTAAGATAGTGTATAAATTCTAAAGGTTTCGTTTACACTGTGTATCTCAGTATTTCAATTTTTCTTTCATAAGAATCCTGTTTGTACTATTGAGCAAATATTGTATATTTGCTCGTGCTCATGCGCTCGATATAGATTAAAAATAATATAAGAAACTGATATTTAAGATACATCGAATCTTGTGTTGCTTTTTCTTTTTATTATTCCTTCTTCCTCCCCTTGATTATTCTTGGTAAATAGACGCATACAAACGCACTGGGCTTTCACAAATTCCTGGACTTGTTTTTATCATCATAAATGTACATACAACATTTGATAACGCCGAAAAGCATACCTTAATTTTGTTACGATCCACAAATATTTAAGCGCTTGACGTATCATTGAAATCACCGAAATATTATAGCATGATACATTTATTTTAGCACTCATTAGACTGCATTATTTAATTAGTTTTTTTTAATAAATAATTTATAATATCATAAATAAACGGTAAATGTTAAGAAATTTTATAAAGGTATATTAATAATATTTAGCAATAAATCACGATTTTTTTTCTAATTCTGATAAATCAAATTTGAAAGTTAATTATTATTATCTGAGGCTTATCTTTAAAATAAAATTTCGATTTATTAAAATATAGTAAATAAGAAAATTTAATAACATAAAATTGTTGTAAAAAAATAAAAATAAGTAATTGTAAGAAGAGAAAAAAAAATGCATAATAGACACATTATTGAAATGTAAGATAATTTTTTGATTTATCTAGAACAGATATGTGAAAAATGTGGCCCGCGGGCCGCATGTGGCCCATTACAAATATTTTGATAATAATAATTTTAAAAAATTGTTATAATAATAATAAAAGCTTAAAATTTATTTATTTGGTGCATGTTTCATTTAGAAAACTCAAAAGTTTTTCAGTATTTTAATTCTGCTTTTTAGTCATTTGAATCAAATAAACAAATTTATTTAATTAGTAATGAAACTAGTTTTAAAAATATACTGAAATTAGTTTATTAAATCTATAAAAAATAATTAAAAAAATCATTTTTTATTTGCAATTTTTTTCTTAATTGTAATTTATTGTCAATAATTATCATAGAGTAGAGGAAGCATGAATGATGTCTTGTCTAATACAAAGATTAGCTTATCATTAAGTAGCTTGTATTTATTTGTAGTCTCTAGAGACCGAATTATGACATCAGTCCTGATTATATTTAAAGTTAAAGAACAGATAAAATTATACTTTTTTTTTGTAATTTATTGTAATAAATATTATTATTTATAAAAATTTAATTACAAAAAATATTATTACATAAATTTCAATTTTCTGAATGACGTAATATTTTACAATTATTATTAGAAACGACATTCTTTATATTTTCCTTGTGACTAACATTAATAACTATTATTAATAATATCTTTAAGCAAAGTCGTATTATTAAATATTTTATGCGCTCCAAACGGAGACATTGTTTGAATAATCGTGATATTATTACAATGTAAATATGATTGCATTTAAAAATGTAACTTTCTTATATTTATTTGGATTATTGTTTAGAGTACAACAAAGGCAGTTCGAATAAGTTTGTTATGTAATAAAATGTTGTGTTTAGGAAATTGTGTTCACGGTTGAATGTAAATTGATGGTGAAGGTGGATGTTGACACAAATCGTTATATGTAAACGCCTTGTTTCGGCTGTGATTGACATGACAATTACATTATTTTCAGGCGCAAACTATTTATGGTAATTTTCTATTAACAACGATGCATTTGCATGAATTGCTTCGCAAATAGCTTCCGATTAATTAATATTAACAAGAACGTCAGTCATTGTTATTCAATAAATATATTGTTATATATAAGTTAAAAATTACCTGATATAGCTGAAATTTCAAGCTATAACTAATAGTTCAATAAAATAATGTCCAAGAAATGCTGTCCGGATGACTGGTTTTTCAAATATATCGTTAGAAATTTATGGTTTTCCAGTGGAAGATTTATACAATTTTAGCTACGAATACAAATAAAACGAAAATATAATTAATTTCCTGTAAAAATAGTTAAATAACATTGAAATTGTGTTATTTTTTAGTAAATAAGATTCTAGCCATTTTTTAACCTCTGAAAATGAAGTTTTTCTTAACGAAGAAATTAGAAATTAATTTATCCAGATGACTGGTTTCCAAAAATATCGTCGAAAAGCACGTTAGAAATTTATTGTATATAGAAGATTATAGTTTTTCAGTGGAAAATTTATAAAACTTTAGCTACGAATATAAAGAGATCATAAATATAATTAATTTCCCGTAAAAAGAAAAGTTAAATAACATTGAAATTGTGTTATTTTTTAGTAAATAAGATTCTGGCCATTTTTTAACCTCTGAAAATGAAGTTTCGTTTAACGAAGAAATTAGAAATTAATTTATCCAGATGACTGGTTTCTAAAAATATCGTCGAAAAAGACAGACATTTATTGAAGATTTATAAAATTTTAGCTACGAAAACAAAGAAAACAAAAATATAATTAATTTTCTGTATAAAATGTTAAATAACATTGAAAATGTGTTATTTTTTAGTAAAAAAGGTCTTGATTTTAGAAGAAGAGTTATTATAGAGTTAAGGTGATAACTCCGTATAGTTGTTTAATAAAGCAGGAAGAAAGCACAAAAAAATCATCTTTAAAATTGTATTTTTACTTTGAATGTAAGTTATTTATTTAATAAAAAAAATATATTTGTACAAAAAATAATGTAATCATTTAAATTGCAGAAGAATGTATTTCATTCTAGCCATTTTGTAACCTCTAAAAATTAAGTTTCGCTTAACGAAGTAAATTCCTAAACATTAATCGAGATATTGCTGTTAATTTGAACTATTTGACGATTCTTTATTTTCACATTTAAAATAAAATATAATGAAAATATTTTTTCAGTTTTAATTTGAAAAACCTTTTATATGTAGATACAACAAATTATCTGTTATTTATTAATGTTTCAATTATATTAACATCAAGGGTTTAATTTCTGAAACCAAACTCGAAATATAAATATATTTCCATAATTATATAATAATAACATTTATTAATCACATAAATGTTGCCAAAGGGCTTTTGACCTAAGTCTTTCCGCCATTCAAAAATTAATAAAGTTCAAGCTTGATTTTCATTAAAAAAAATATATATTTCAAAATAAATCAGAAAAATTTTTCTCATAAAATTACCATATATAATTTATTTAAAAAAATCGTATTCATAATTATATTATCAATTGACAAATCATTATAAATAATAAAGAAGAGATAAAAAATTGATGACACTAAACGATTTATTAAAATGTTTGAAATATTCAAGTTTATTCTTTGAAATTCAGAAATATTTTTAACAAAACAAATGTAATAATATATTTCTAAGTAATATAATATTTTATTAGATAACTTAAATTGATATATTATTAGCATGAAAGTGTTTTGACATTATATTATCAGCTATACACAATTAAAACTTCAGTATGCAATGGGTTAAAGTCATTATAGGAGACATTGATTTATTTACAGCGATCTACAACTTTCTATTTATTTATGTTAATGTTTTGCTTATTCGATTGCCAATGCAATTTTTTTTTTTTGTTGTTGATTTATTTTAATCCTAATTTATAAGAAAACAACAACAAAAACTAGACAATATAAGTGATATTCAAATTAATTACGTTATAGCAAAAGAATAACAATATTCATGAAATTCTACACCAAATAATAAATAACAAAATGACAATTATCAATTAAGTATAATTTATATTTTTTTTATCTTTCAAAAAAACGGATTTCACCTTTTACTTATTAGTAAATAAATATTTTATTCAAAAATTACAACATTTCTTTAGTTTACTGAATAAGAATTAAGTCATTCATGTATAAATAATCTAAATATAGTGGATTATTTTTTATCTTTAAAATATACGGATTTTACAATAAAATAAAAATTAGGAAATACATATTTTATTTAAAAATTACAACATTCTATAGTTTACTGTTTAATAATTAAGTCAATGATGTATAAATAATCCAAATATAGTGGATTATTTTATTTATCTTTAAAATATACGGATTTCACATCTTACTTATTTGAAATAAAAGAAAAATTGTAATTTTCAAATAAAATTTATATTTATTTTATTTGAAAATTACAACCTTTAATTAATTTACTGGATAAGATATCGATCATTGATGTATAAATAATCCAAATTTAGTGGACAATCGATTAAAGAACATAAATTGTTAAATACCCGATGTTTTCGTTAATCGATTTAAGAAGTTGTACGAACATGAAAATCTTTAGTGAAAGTGTTCGTTATCTAATTTGTTCGCAATCTAAACTGTTTATTAACCAATACACAACTGTAGTCTTATAAAAATGAAATAGACTTACTACATTTTACATCAACATTTGGATACGAAAACTTGAATGAAAGATGCATTTAGTAGACCCAAATCAATTTCGTAAGTATTGATCAAACATGATTTTATTTATATTTAAATAAACCAAAAGTTAAAGTTATAATAAATATTTTATTTGATGAAAATTTTTACAAAAAAAAGTAGTAAAATTCTTAGCAAAATTAATTAGACTTACTAAATTTTACATCAGCATTTGGATACGAAAACTTGAATGAAAGATGCATTTAGAAGACCCAAATCAATTTCGTAATAAACCAAAAGTTAGAGTTATAACAAATATTTTATTTGATGAAAGTTTTTACATAAAATAATAAAATTAGTATTATTAGTAATAATAAAATATTTGTATATTCTGATTTTTCTGTATAAATAATAAAGTTAGAATACTGAATATTTATTTATTGAAATTGTTAATGGTTTTAAAAAAATGTAAAACTAAATGCTCTAGTTGAAATTAAAACTATAAACATAAATTTTATGAAAAAAAAGTTGTAGTAAACTTTACAATCTATCCAAATAGTTCACAGTAAAATTAGATTGAATTCTATTTTTACGATAGTTTTATTTAAATTTGGCGGTTATTTTATTTTGCGAATTGAACTGCATTTGTAATTGGTTGCAAATTTAGAGCGAGTAATTTGGATAGGAGACCCGACGAACCAGGTCCCGGGTCCGTAAATGCAGCGAAAATGTTGAGAAATAAACGCTGAGGAAAGTAAATCGAGAAGAATGAATTAATCACGCCATTGTGCCAAGAATTCCGCAGCCCCGGAATCCGACCAAACCAACAATCCAACCTTTCGCGTTTAATTTACTCACTCGTTCCCTCGCCGTTCTTGTTTTCTTCCTCGTTCCCTTTTCTGTAAAACGCGAAGCAGAATCTCGAATGCCTCACAGTTTTTTTCAATCCCTTCTTACACTCGTTTCCTGCTCTTAGTTCCATCAGTCCTAATGTTCACTTTATAAAGATTACATATACTATATGTTATTGTCGGAGTACAAGAAAGTGAAAATGTTACTATTTATGAACGAAGTGAAAAAAATCATATTCTTATTAGAGACTTTAAAAAAAAAACATAATATGATTAGAATTATTTATAAATTTTGTATTTAATATCATTTAAATAATATTTTTGTCTTTTTAAGTATATTTTTTTTGCTATATAGCTTTTTGCTTTTTCAGCAATCATAAATAATATTTTGTAAAGATTTGTTTTTCTCTTTGAATGCAGAGTAAAATTTATCACAATAAAATTCTCCCATTTTTGGGACACTTTTTTCCTATACCTGAAATTTCATCTTTTATAAAAAAAAAAGCTCGAGAATGATATATCAAATGTAACTAAAAGGACCTTTTCCGGTATTATTCATCTTTTATTGCCAATAATCCTCTATTTTTTTTTGAATACACGAAACCTGCACACCGATTTTTTTTTTTGTTTGTTTGGTGTGTTTATGCTAGTATGTTTTCGCTGTACGTACATCACATAAATGTAAGAATAGGGCGACTTGTTAAGGGCGCTATAATGTAAAGGGGACAGCGTGAAATGTCCACTACGTGACCGAACAGATAAAACCGTTTCCGCTTCGGAGGCCCAAATTAAGGACAAACAGTCCATAGCACGTCCACTAAATATTGATGAGCCTATTTTCTTTTCTGCGTTTTCTTATTGATTCGATCAATATTATTTCTTTACATTTAAGAATTCCAGAAAGAAAAAATATCCTCTTATTAATATTTTTTTTCTTCTTCTCAAAAAAAAGGTATGATGAAATTTAAATCCCGGAAGAGACAACTTTATATAGTTGGAATCATACAATTTATGGTACAAAGAGGATTCCGAAAAGTGTTTATACAAGATGTTACGAAAACAACGAGTCTCGATTTCGAGTGCTTTTTATTGTAAATTACGTAACTATTGTATAATTAAAATAATATTTACTTGGGCGTCCTTAAAAAACTGACATTTGTCAATTGAATTGCTTTTAAATGAAACTGATATATATATGTTGTTTTTTTTTTGGATTGTGATTGGATAATGGTATTTTTTAGGGACACCCTGTATAAAATTTACCAAATGTCGTTTGTCGTCTGTAGCAAAGGCATCTTTATAAATATATCTTGGATGCGACGAAAAGGAATTTTTGTGCAAGGGAAAACGGAAAGTGGCAAAGCACAAAGTAATCCGATTCTAAAGTGAGTTACGGCTTGTCCGGTCACGACTCCGACTTAGCAATCATTTTACGTGCTTTATATGGAATGATTATGCTTTTCGATGGACCCTCACTTAGCTTCTATTATGACTACCGATATTATATCATACATAATTATCGCATTACGGGGCCAATTCCCGTTCCCGCATTATGCGTACGTTCCGTCCTTTTCATCTCCTCAGTTTGTAGCTGCCCAAAGCTGCGCCCAAAAACGGGCATTATCAATCATACGAGCCGGCCGCAGGAATTAACTTTCCAAATGATACACATATCTTCACTAATAATAATAATCTAACAACGGACGAGAATGCATACATCACCTAACAATATAGTCTTCTATTTCATGTAGGTTTTATAATTCTTAATACAATAAAACTGACATTCCACTACTATGTTTCTTTGTAGCAAGCAAAATAAAGTCCAATATTTGTTACCATTAGTTTCGTTTCAGTTTCATTATTTAATATAAATTTGTAAAAAATAACTTCCAACTAATGACGGAACTAATTCCACTTTAGTATTTTTCAAATTTAGTAATTTATTACAGAAAAAAGTTATTATTAATTAATTAGTAGATAAAATCTTCTAATTATAAATAACATTCAAAAACTAGTCCTAGGTGTATCACCAATAGCGCTGGAAATGGTATTGTTTTGTGCAATTAAATATTTGACCTCTTCGATTTCTTGAAGGTAGCACGAATGCAAGATTTTCTTGCTGCAGCCCTTATTACTACAGTGAAACCTCAATACTTCAGAACGCTTCAAATTTAGAACTCTTCTCCAGTTGACAATAGAAAAAGGTAAGGCTAGGTGGCTGAAACAACTTAATTTCTAAGCCTAAAGACCATACTAAGTCACATTATCCAATAATTGTAGAAAAAAACTCATTATTGTATAATTTGTCAAGTATTACAATATACAAGCGCTTTGAGAGAAATAAAAGAGTGACAGTAGTCTTAATTCTTCACAAAAATGTGTTGCACTCATATACAAAAAAAGCAATAAAATATTAATTTAAAAAATTGTTTAAATTGTTATATTATATAACAGCGATTTCCTTACAAATTAGACGAGAAAACTTTAACAGTAATTCAATTTTCAGAAAAGTGGGACACCAAGATTAGTCTTTTTTAACGAGGGCGTAGTAACATTATGTTTTGAGACCATTGACCTATACAGTTTACTTTTACATAATTACGCGTTAACTTTAAGTACCCTGGATTAACATTGTTTAAGGGCTGAACCAATCAACCAATATTAATTATGTTTATTTTATTTTTTTTAACCGCGGCCCTTAATATTTAACGGTTCCTGACCTGCAACCATATAAATCATAACTAAAACTGTCCCAGTCCATCTCTATATTTTCATCAATAACTTTATCATAGGCAACCAAACTAACAAAACAGGGGATTTCCCTTCAAAGGAGACGCGAAAACTTTAACAGTAATCCGATTTTCAGAACAGTGGGACGCCAAGATTAGCCTTTTTAAAACAGGGCATAGTAACATTATGTTTTGAGAAGATTGACCTATACAGTTTACTTTTACATAATTACACGTTAACTTTAAGAGCTGACCCAATCAACCCATATTAGTTGTTTTTTAACAGCGGCCCTTTATGTTGTACGGTGTCCTGGCCTGCAACCATATAAAACATAACTAAAACTTCCGCTATGCATCTCCGTACTTTCATCAATAAGTTTATCATAGGCAACCAAACTAACAGAACAGGGGATTACCCTTTTTACGTAGCAACGTATTCTATTGCGGAACCTAGTTCAAAAATTTCGCGGGTCCAGATTCAAAAAACACAATTATGCGGAATCAAAAATACTTCTAATTAAATTATTTATTATAAACACAGTTACATATTCTACATGATCAGAGAAAATGCAAGTCCCGGAGCAACTAATATATAAAAATGTTTCTTAAGGTAAAGGAAGTTTGCAGCTAAATAAATTATTCTTGAAACATATGAAAAAATAAAACAATAGGAGCATTTGTTAAAAACATTTTCTGGCTTTTTGCCTTTCAAAATCTTCAATTAAGTTATGCTTAATTATTTTGAAACTTAAAATTAAGCGGGTTTCATTTTGCTACAAATTGCAGTCTGTTTTTGCTGAATTTATGTTTAAATATTAGAACGAACGTCGGTATTTCGGCAATAAAAGCTCTTTGAGTATTATAATTTATGTTTGCTTATGCAAAAACAATTTAAAAAAATATATATTGGACGACGCAACGAACTATTGATGGCGACGTTCACTGTTTTTTAGGAATTAGTTAGGGACTTCACTATATGTGGAAACAAGTGTATTTGTAATTACTAATCTACCACACACCGGCGTCGATGTAACTGAATTATAAGTAAGTAAAATATATTATAACATAAAAAAATATATAGACAAACGACAATTGATTTCAGTATTTCCGCCTATAACTGTGCAATTCTACAAATTAAGCAGACAATTATTAATAAATTGCATAAAAATAAGCTTGAGTTATAGTATAATGCATGCAACTAAATATACAAATAAATATGTTAAATCTTAATTGAGAGTTTAAAGTTAGGATTTAGTGTTATTTTTAAAACGAATACTATTCGTATTTATTATTTAATTAAATATTAAATACTATTAAATTGTTAAACTGAGCAAATGGCATTTAATGTGAACTTTGCAACACGTGTTGCATCATCTCCAAGTATCAAAATTCTCTTCCGTTATTGGCGCGCTGTTGTTTCAGTTATTTATTGCGGAGTTTCAAACTGCTTCCGAAAGTTTGGTTATGTTTTATATCTAAGTGTTTTAAATAAATGTTTTATATTAGCAAATATCATGTCCAGTGATTACG
This sequence comes from Nicrophorus investigator, assembly GCA_963457615.1. Classification (NCBI taxonomy): domain Eukaryota; kingdom Metazoa; phylum Arthropoda; class Insecta; order Coleoptera; family Silphidae; genus Nicrophorus; species Nicrophorus investigator. The sequence continues at coordinate 10,305,867 of OY735142.1, read as the reverse complement.
ATATACCTGGGCCCAGTAGTGCTGGTAACTTCGCACCCAACAATGGAAATGAATCTGAGACTAACAAATACAACTACGATGACTGCATTATTAGATGCCGGACAGACGATGATTTGGAAAGCTCAGACGATGAAAACAATTATGATTATCTTCATAAAATAGATGGAAATGTTATTGTATCGGAATATCGAAAAACGTTAAATGATGATGACGAAGATGATAAGAGAATGAATAAGATACTGGACTATATTTTTTCTGATAAGGAGACATTTTCAGAGAGTGAGAGTAGCAATGATGAAAATGAACCTCAGTATAGAAATTTTGCAGAATTCATTTCACTATTAAGTGGACTTGGACCAAGTTGCTCAGAAGAAGGTAGAGTTCAAAATTTATATAAAATAATTATTTTGATTTTATATTAATTTATATTTAGATGAAGAATCTGTTAATCAGGAAACAGCTTCAAAGAAAGATATTAAGGAAGCTGCCCAGAAGAGTACACACAAGGAAAAAAGTATTTATATTTAACTTTATTTAATAAATGATTAAAAATGCTATTTTAGAAAATGAAGTTGAGTCTGTGAATGATGATGATACCCACAGAGGTACAAAAGAAATAGCCTCTACAGATGCTAAGAATTTGATAACTAAAAGCAAATATGCATCTATTAGTATGTATGCAACAAATGAATTACTTATTTTATTAATCAAATTCTATTGTAGCTGAAAATTTACCAGTAGTTCTTTTAAAACGTTTAAATGAACCACTTATTAGAAGGAGGGAAGTCAAAAAGAAAATGAAATCAAAAGCAAATAGAAAGAGACATGAACTAAATTCCAATAATTCCTCAAGTGATGATGAAAATATCTATGTTGCATTAGTGAAGAAAAAAAAACTTCGAAGCAAGTCAAAAGGTAATATCTAAAAAAAAATATATATACAATAAATTATTGAACATATTTACAGCTCCTAAGGCAAAGGTATCAAAAGATTCTGAATATGATATGTCTGATGAATCGGATGATGAAGTAAAGGATAAAAAGCAGACAAGTAAATAACTTATAAAAAACATGTATATTTTTCTAAACGAATATATTTTTAGCAAAATCCAAGTTGAATAAACAAGAAACGAAAAGCATTCCACCAGATGAATGTCCTAACATAAATAATAGTCAAGTTTCAGATAATTCGACAGGTAAATACATATTTTTTTATTGTTTTTAATTATCATTAATTTTAAATTTATTGCAACAGATCTATTCTCCAATATTCGAAACATTCTTGAGCAATCATTGGTCAACCAGAATCAGCTAATGGATAAATCGAACAAAGAAAATTGTATGTATAATTTTTAATATTTAGTTATTTTCATGTATAAATTATTTAATTATAGATGACGCAATTCTAAATATTATTAATGAATATGACAAAGAAAGAAGAAAGAGGTCAACTTTGGAAGGTATATGTTATTTTATTTACATATTTAATGTATATTTAAATTAATGAATTTTAGGTACTGATGAAACAAAGGAAGATTTATTAGAACAATCCAATAAAAAAACTTCTGTATCTGCTGCTAAATCCAAGAAGAGTATTAAAGGTGAGTTAATGTTTAATCTATAAAAATTATATTAAAAAGGTGATGTACTAATTCATTATTTTGTTTAAAATTAAGTTGAAGATGCGGCTGATTTATTGTCAGTTGATGATCCTACATCAATGATAAGTACGAGGTCGCAACGACTTTTAAAAAATTTAATATGTAAATTAGTAATAACAACTATAAAAATACATTTTATTTATTATTTATATTTTAGCTGCTAAGAATAATGCTAGTGAAACTCAAAATAAGCCTCGAAGAAAGTTGAAATTTAATGGTAAGCATAAAATTAATATATTTAGTAATGGGTATGTAATAAATAATCAATTCAATTTAAGTTTCTGATGAAGAAACTGCAGATGTCAAGTCAGAGGTTGACAAAAATTCCAATGAACAGGAGTTTCTTCGAAAAAAGAAAATACCAAAAAGGGGAAACATTTCTAAAAGTAAGGTAATTTTAGGCGAAACTACGAGTGAATTACAGACCGAACAAGGAAATGATAAATTGATCTCCAAAGCGAATCAGTCACAAGGTTAGTGTTTACAAAAACATGTTGTATTAATCAAATCTTATGTAATACTTAATATATAGTTTCAGGATTTAATGAAACATCTGATCATGTTAATGCTAGTGAAAAAACTATTCTTAGCCCCATTTGGAAATCCTGGAGTTCGCCACGTCTTTCGAAAAGTAAGTATATTTTAAACTGAAAATTAATATTTATTTCAAATTATTTGTACGTTTTCAGATAAATCGGTAATTGTGGATAATACTAAAAATATGATGACTTCAACTCCTAATCAGAACTCGTGTGAGCAGCCGAAAACTAAAGGTAAAAATAATAAATTCAATTGCAAAAAATCCTCGAACTATATAATTTCAGTTATTTTATGTAAAAAAGAGAATACTTCTAAATCTGATTTAGTCAGAAAAGCAAATAATTTGTCAAAAAAGAAGAATGTCCAAGTCTCTTGTAATGAATCTAATGACGCAATTGCATATGTGGATCCTCCAATACAAACTAATGCAAAAGTATCAAAAAAAGTAAAAGAATTACAAAATAAAAAGAAAGTTTCTACTATAGATTCAGATGAAGAAATTAAGGATAAACAAAAAGTAAGCACAGCAGAATTTATTGGAATAAAGGGAAAGGCTTCAACAAGTAAATCAAAGAATCTAACAAAAGATAAATATTTTATGAATAAATCTGAGGACGATGAAGATAACGAAAATATAACGAAAGCAACAAAAATTGTAGGTCAACCATTAATAAGAAATCTATTAAAAGTTTTAGAAAAAAAAGTTAAAGAATCTACAAACATAAAGAATCCAATAGTTGATACAACTTCTGAAGAACAAGTATCTGATAGCGAAAATAAAGACAAGAAGAGTAATGGCAAAGAAAAGAAAATTAATGTAAAATTAGCTGATTCCAAACAGAAATATAGTCCATTGATTGGAAGAAAAGCAATTGCTTCGAGTAGTAGAACAAAGAAAGCGTCGAGTATGAAGATGTTAATACAGGATGTTGAAAACGAAGAAATGAAAATTAATCCAATTGTTAATGATGTTAAGACAATGGCTAGGACTAACAACGTAAAAGTATGGCAAAGCATGAAAAAATCAACAGTGTCTACATTGTCCGAAGAAGATTCTTGCGATGAAGCTGAAGAAGTTAATGTAAAGGAAAATAAAAGGAATGTAACTGCAACAGGTATAATAAAGAAAGGAACAAAAACTACAGAAGTAAAAAATATGGTGAAATCTTCAGCAAGAAAAGTAAAAGAAAATCAAATTACGAAGAACGCAATAGTTTCTTCAGATTCTGTGGAACAAAATACTTGTAAGGAAAATGAAGTTGAGGATATTAATGTTGAAGGAATTGAAACTAAAGCAATAAAGGAAGAAACAAAAAATAAAGATCAACAAGACATAATAAATGCTTCACCAAGAAAAGAAAAGCATTTGAAAAATATGATGAAAAAAGTAATTACTTCATTTCTTGAAGGTCTTGATATTTTGGATGACAATAAAGTCGAGGATATTAATGTTAAAAAAATCGAAACTAATGCAAATGCAACTGGTGCCATAAAGAAAGGGACAACAAATAAAAAAGGTCAACAATTAAGAAATAATTCAAAAGCTTCAACTAGTAAAGTGGAAGAATTACAAGCTAAGAAGAATGCAATTGTTGAAGCTTTAGAAGGTCAAGATACTTGTAGCGAAATTGAGGATAATGAAGTTAAGAATAAAGAAAAATTAAATGTTGGAAGTATCTCCCAGAAAAGAACTAAAGCTGCAGAAAATAAACAAGTGAAAAATAAAAAGTTAAAGGTTCCTACCATAAAAGTAAAAAAATCGCCAAAGAAGAAGATGTCTATGACTGAGAAAGAACAAGACTCTTGTACTGAAATGGTTCATGATGAAGTTAAAGGTAAAGAAAACAAAAGTAATACAATCGTTGCAAGTACATCACAAAAAGTAACCAAAGCGGTGGAGAGTCAACAAGTAGTAAGAAAGAATACAACAGCTTCAAAACGGAAGTTGAAAGAAACGCCCAATAAGGAACACGATGCTACAGTAACATCAGAAGAAGTCATTTCTCATATCTCTAAAAAGAAACATAAATTGAATGAAGGTAATATGATTATATAATTACTGAATTTTATAATACAACTATATTCTTTTTCAGTTTCTGATAAGAATACTACTATTAACACGGACAATGAAATGGACGAAGTTTCTCTACAAAAAGGGGCCTCCAATTATACGCAAAACAGCAAATGTAAATCAAAACTTTTATATTTTAATAATTTTTGTTTATTATATCTTTGTTTTAGTCGATTGCGATTTTAGTTTAAATAATGGCGACACCTCAAGTATTAAAAATGAATCAGGTAACATACAAATATGATAAATAAACAATAATAAACCATAATATGATATTTGGTTTCAGGTTCAGTCTATGATAAAAAGCTTCAACGTATCTGCGACGAACTCAACGCATCTCGTAAGTCATTTGATTTTTCCTCTGGTAAGTGTTACTACTTCTGATATTATTTGTATTTTTTACATAATTGTTTTAGGCAATACCTCATTAAATGATTCTGTTAGGCGAAGTGGTCGTTCACGCAAACAACCGAAATTATTAAACTGCATGTATATTCGAAACGTTGAACCATCTACATCTGGTATAATTCTGTTAAAAAGCCTTATAACATTTATATAATGACATTCAATTATAGGAAAGAAAAGTATGTCTCGAAAAAGTACGACCGTTTCGCAAACACCATCAAATGCTTCGTTGACAAAGAGAACAACAGACCAACAAAATGATGATATTAAAGAAGTTCATGACCAAATTGCTTCTCAAAGTAAAGGTAATTTAATATATTAATACCTATATGTAACATATTGTTATGTAATAATATATAATTATAGAAAAGAAAAGTACTAAAAATACAAGTGCACTAAAATTATCAACAAAGAAAAAAATACAATCAAATGAAGAAATTGATGGTACTGAGAGTACGGATTTGGGTATCAATGAAGGAAATAAAAACTCTCAGGCACTTACTGAAAAAAGGAAGACTTCAGATGAAGATAATTCAAGATATTCAATTCAGGATAATAATGAAAGTACGGGTGAGTTAAATGATTAGTTTCAAAATTTCAAAAACTATTTCATTCTTCCTTCATTATTTCAGCTGCAAGCCAGATCTCTGAGGTTCAATCAACAAGTTCGTATAAAAATACCCGAAAATTACGTTATTTACCGAATTGATGTTTCAGGCAGCACTTCTACAGCACGCAAGAAAAGGAAACTGTTTTCACCTGATACTTATTTAAATTCCTCTGCAATAGTCAAATGCTGTGAATACAAAAAAACATAATTTTATTTGAATGTTTATGCTTTTTACATTTTACAAATGTACGTTTATTTTTATATTATTATTATTATTATACATGTATTGTTATTTATTTCAGAACTTTATTGTTGTTTTAAAATTTCTTTTTCAAGCAATATATTTTGTACCTTAAGCTTACAGAATGGAAAAAAAGAACAAAGGACAAATAAATTGTATTCTTTTTTAATGTTTCTTAATTTATATTTACATTATATTTCTTTCATTATGAATTAAAAAACTTTGCATCCAAAATTTAATATATTTTTTCTGAACGTACCTATTTCAATTGCATAAAATCCTTTGTCTTATTTCTTAATAACTTTATATTATAATCAAGAACAACAATTTTATCGTTCGCATTTTCATTTTTTTTTGATGTTACAATCATTATTATAACATCTTGAAATTACATTTCGTTTTGAATTTTTTTTATGGATCATATTCAATGAAAACGATTTTTATAAAATTGCATGAAGTTTTCCATAATTTTTAATGCATTTTTAGCACATTAGATGAAGAAAAGCTTTTTACTTTATTTTAGCCATAAAAAACTTTCTAATACGAGACGCATTTTTTTTTACAAATATTCTATTTGTTTATTCTTTACTTTGAGACTAATTTAAGCAAAATCACTTCTACATCCTATCTAAATGAAGATTTGTAGGTTTCCAGACCTTCCGGCAATTACTTTCAAAATTGACAATCATGTTAAAACTACAAATGATTAGCGCTATTTGAAAAGCCATTAAAAATTTCCACTTTACGCTCAACTTAACAATAAACAGATATATTACAAAGGAAGCATACAAATGAAACTCGTGCAATAATGCAATTCGAAAGCCTAATTTGCAATATTACTAAATAGAAATAATTAATTTGGTAAAATACTATTGCATTTAAATTCGCTGTGATTCGTTTAATAAAGCCATAAATTTTACCAGAAGGCCAAGAGTATAAATGTTTTTTTATAGTTTACATAATGCACATATCCCATGGTTTATTTTAATTGAATAATTGCAATTAATGCTATGGGTAGTATGGATTTTAGCGCGAAATTTGAAAGCGTAACATTAAGTAATTAATCCGTTGCATCTCCAAATACGGAGAGGGTTTTAATAACAATGATGCCGATATAAATAAATTCATGTTCTGCGATGTGTGTTAATCATTGCTGCTAAGAGTTTCTCTAATATTGTGGCTTTTAGTTCGTTCAGCTTTCTCTTGGAAATCCACCTCCGCGATTCTCCTCTCTGCACATCGCCGGAAAGTTCATAAACATTCCACTTCTTTACCAGCTCACCATTTATTTATCTACGTTTTTTTCATTTTCGCATCGCTATTTACTCTAAATCGGTTTCGCGAACCCGAAACTTCTCACGACTTTAACGGTTTGAACTACTTCCAATTTGAGGAAATGCGTTTCTTCTGGCCATCTCGCTTTGTACATGGTTTTACGTAATTCTCCGCAATAGCCGCGATTTGGAATTGTTACAGATTTTTTTCCTTCTATCCTCGGAAACAGAATGGAAATGAAAAAGTCAGGGTGAAAGTAGTCAATGCGACAGGAAATGTACAAGATTTATGAGTCGCTTTATGGAAACTAAAATATATCTTTGAGTTGTTACAATAATTCAATGTTATACGTTGAATCATTGTTTACTATGGCAAGGCCATTATGTTCATATATAATTAACTAAATATACACAGCACCTATATTTTGCTTAAATTATTGCATTTTGGTTATTGCATAAGTTTGTTTCCCGGGATAAAAAAAAACGTTTATTGTTGTCATGTGAGAAGATACTTTTTCTTATTTATTTGGTCATGGTCAACAGCAATTTACCATAAAATAAATATATTTTTATTTTTACACATTTTACGTGTGAACTTAGATATTTCATAAATGAAATGGATAAATTATATACATCTTTTTTTAGTTTTTTAACCTTATATAGAATTTGAATATTTTACTATGATTCATTCTAATATAAACAACATAAAACATAAACATAAAACTCTCTATTTAAACAAATAATCTTGAAATTAATCTAACTTATCATAAAATTTAACAAGAAATTAGTTTTTTTTAGACAACAATATTAACATATAATGTAAAATGCTAATATTATTACTATTGGTAATTATTATTACTATTGGTTACTTTAGTTAAGTAATTAAAATGAACAAAAACTAACTTTACTTAAACTAATCCAGATCTATCGATAAAAATAACGATTTAGATTCTACATTTCACGAATTATTTTGGTACAAATAAATTGAAATAAAGTTTGATAAATATAAAGAAAAATCGAAGAATCATAATTATGTGAATTTTAATTAATAAACTAATGATTAGATATTTTCTCTCTCAATAAAAAAACTTATATAATATCAATTCTCAAAGCAGGAAATTCATTAATGAAATCAATCATCATTATTTTCTACGTAATATTAGCAATAGCATCTAAATTGTGAATGCAATAAATTGTTTAAAAAATACAAATTATGGATAAACAAAAAAAAAGTGAGTCATAAATGCACTTTCAACAAGCAAACACATATAATGTTTTATATTTACATACAACATTATTCAATAATAACAAAGTTACGAAATTTTCCTGTGTTTTCATTTTAGTATCATGTATTCAAATTGATGTTTACTTGCGTTTGATCTAATTTATTGATAATTATTATATAATCATGTTTTTGTCTGTTATGATTTATATTGAATATTGATATAGGTATTATATTTTGGGTATTATATAAGAATCATTTCTGTTGTATAGAAATTATATGTTAGAAACATATGTTATTATTCGCATGCGGCGTTTCTAAAAACATAATGAACCACACGAAAGTGAAACTGTTTAATAATATAAAATCATCGAAATTCGTAAACAAACGTTACGCAATTTTGAAATTATGTAAATGCACCTTGTAGGTTCCAATGTAATGGTTCTAAGTGTACGCATATTATGTAGTGTTAGACGGAGTTTTATCGGACACGAAAGGTCGTCAGCTTATTGCGACTTGAAATCGCATTGAATTTCTGCCATTTTTTTTTAAGTTTACGTTCCCTGCATGTGACAATTAATATTGGAGCAATTAACTAAATATAGAACACACTTCACCTTGATTCAATTTAATTTCCTTTCTTGCAGTTTGTATTTATTTATTTATAGAAGAAAAATAAATATCAGTTTCGAACTGTAATGTAAGTAATTATTAAGAAGCATACGATGTAGTTATATAAAAAATTGGTATGTTATCGCTTGGAAACTCGTAAAATGTATCCAATCAAAGAATATGATTTATAGTAAAATTATATAATATGACCAAACATTTTTTAAAAATCATTTTTCAAAAAACTTTTTTAAAATAAGTCCTGAAACAAAAATACAATTATGCATAAGTTTATATAAAATTTGAGGACATTTCTTTTTTTAATATAGACATATTTAAATAATATATATTTTGAATACAGTTACATAAATGCAGTTATATAAAATTTTAACTTTTCCACTTACCAATGATGTCAGGAGTACAACAAGACAGAATACTTGTATCTATTATGTAAGTTGTATATTCCAATTTTTTTTGACAATAGTTTTCTTAACATGATAACAAAACTTTGATATAATGAAGTCCAGTAAATACAACTTCTCTTATTCATTCATTTGATTTGAGAGTAATTAGATTATTATATGCGTCAAACTTTAAATGATTTATTTAAACTAGAGCATAAAGTGTAAAAGATAATTTAAGTTTCTTGGAAAACTACACCAATAGAAATGCAATAGAGAAAATTGAAAGTTTTTGGAAAGAAATTATTAAATGGAGTTTTGAGTAAAATTTAACCAGAAAGAAAATAACATCCAAGAAATTGGAGGTGAAATTATCCAGAAATTTATTTTTGCATTTAATAAATTTCTGGTGAAAGATTTAGATCTTTCTAGTGAAAGATTTAGAAAACTAGTTAAAAACTAGTTAAAAATTAAGAAGAAATGAAGTCGAAAAATGTTAAAGACCTAAAATTTAAAATGGTAATTTAACTATAAAGATTTTTTTTGTAAAAATTATTATGAAAGTGTTTTTGACATAATATATATTTTAGTATCAAATTGAAATTAATTTAAATAAATAATAAATTTTCTAGAATTATACAGTTATAGAATATTTATATTAACAATAAATTTGGCATTAAAATTACGGTATCCGAATTGATTTGGAATTAAAAATAAATAACTTTCTGATTATTCGCCGATTAACGGTCATCCCACGGTTGACTTAAGCCAAATTTAGAAACTTCGAGAACGGATATCCATGTGCAATTCCAAACCTTATCCAATCGCAATCTTCAAATCTAATTAATCCGTTTACTCTCTTTTTTAATTGGTTGTTAAGGTAAGTACATATTTTACAGTTTGTGACTAATCGAAGTTATTGAAATAGATACTTTCTCATAAATATAAATTCATCAGAAATTTGATGTTATTTATTAATGAAAATATTTTACTTTTTTTATTTTAGTGATGATATATGATGATGTTGTATGCAACAAATGCATACTAAATATCACGTGCGTAGATAGCGAACATTCAAATATCATTACTACAATTAGTATGGTAGTACTAACAAAGTATAAATGCGTCAAGTGTAATAAACATTCGAAAATGTTTCGCTCACAGTGAATCAATTATATTCGTAATTCGTTAAATACGTGATGCTCTAATAAGTAAAGTAATCAAAACAAACATACTCAGCAACAACGTCGTATTCTTCAATAACAACTGCAACAGAGGCAATGATTTTTAAATAAATAAATAAATACTGTTGCAATTAAGTATTAAAAAAAAAAAAAAAATATTTAAAAAAAATAATAATAGGCATTAATAATAAAAGTAAATAAATATTTAAATCAATACAATAATACTTGATGCTCGGAATTAATATAGATTAGTGTCCAAATTAGGTTTATTTGGAGCTGAAACTAGCATTACGGCGTAGAAAGAATTTTAAAATCTCGCCTGGTTCAGGAAATAATTATTAAAAATAATAAAATTTCTTGATTAAAAATCAAATATATATTTTTTTTATAAATAATCTGAGTTCAGCATATAATTTACTAGCCGCTCAGAATTAATAAGAATGCTCGTTTTTTTAAAATCGGAACAGTAGTTACAGCGCAGAAATATGTGTGCAAATTGGGTTTATTTGGAGCTGAAACGTTAATTTTGAGACGAAATTAATTTATCTTCTATGAGCAAAACTAACATTATGTCGAATGCAGAATTTTAAAATCTCGCTTGGTTCAAGAAATAATAATATATAAACAAAATACAAATATATTAAAAATAACTATAAATGTATCTTGCCAAAGGGAAATTTTATATTATTTATTTTTTTTGTAATAGAATTAAAATGAAATAGATGTTATAAAAAAAATATATTCTTGAATCAGAAACATATAAATGCATAAATGCATAACATATAAATGCACTAATTCTCTGCATTGGTTGGGAAATCATTACAAAGAAATTTGACACTATAAAATATTTGTTGGTATTAATTCTTGAAAATTAATTTTTATTTTACTCAATTAAAATTTGCTTTGTTTTGATACCGGGCTATAGTGAATCCGGATTTTGTGAGGTATAGATACAGCAAAATTAATGAAGAAATAAAAAAAATATATATTTACTAAAAAAAATTTTAGTATTTTGTATTGCAATTTTGGAACGAGTATGGTAATTGTAAATGCACGTGTCTATGACTGCCATATTTAGTACTGAAATGTATGATGTAAATAAGAAACAAGTTTTGACAAATATTTATTAAAATACTTGTTTTAGCAAATGCAAATCGAAATTTACTGTTTTGTATCGTATATTATCTCATCTTCAGTTTACTAGCATTTACCAAAAAAAAAATACAAGTTCAATGGTTTCTAATTTTATTGTCACATTTATTACTTGATTAAAAAGATTTTCTCCTGATAATATGATATTAAATAAAATTAATTAAAGTATTTTTAGAATACAGATTGCATGAAAATCAATTAAAGGCAAAAGTGACATACTGAATCTTAATAAGAAAATGTGTAATCTAGAAATTTTCATAGAAATATATATATTTTTAAATTGGTCATTAAAAGTAGTATTTTAGTGATATATTTAAATAGTTAAAAATGTGTTCCAAGTTATAAATAATTTATTAACAAATTGAATTGACAATATTTATTATCCAAAATAGTAACTTCGTCAGTAATGTTCATCTTCATCAAATGGTCAAACAAACAATCAAAATTATTTTCAAAATTATAATCAACAAATTATAATTGGTAAATATTCTGAAAGGTAGATATTTCAATAGTCTTACGAAAAAGTTTGGTTCGGATTTAGAGGATATTAAGAATAAAGTATCAGAGTTTATCATCAATTTGCATTATAAAGATATAGGAAAACAAAGTGGATTTTAGACTTTGATACTTTTTTACTACTGGAAAGCCTAAAATAAATGTCTTTAAATCAATAACTAAGTAATATTCTGTTTTCAGAGATGTTGCTTTAGCTGAAAAAATCTTTAAGTTACTATGAAACGATAAGGATGTAGGTAAAATTATAAGGTACATCTCGTACAAGGTATGGGTTTCAAGGGTGAAGATGCTGTGCGCCACTTCCTTTTGGAACCAGTAGGAAAAACTCAAACTTTGACTCTCTTCCTAAGCCCACCAATCTGTCAGAATCAAATTTGGTATTACAAGTCGTCTTTAGAACTGCACCTCTTGGTCGCTGCTATTTACCAGCCTGAAGCATCTTCTGCGATGGGCAACTCACAACTCCTCTTTCGTCGCTCAAGAACCAGCACCAATTCCTTATGTCTCATTATTTTCGGTTCTTTTTCAGTTTCTTTATCGCCTGCTCCACACATTCAACGTTACATTACATAAAAGATGAAAAATAATCTATAGATCAATCATAATAAATTGGGTGAATAAATTTTAGTGAAACTTTCTGGACAACCAAATATTTCATTTATTTACAAAATTTGATTGGTGGGTAATTCTGCAAACAATAAATATGATTACTATTAACAATCAAATGAATTAAATTAACTGAAAATATAGATAGTTGTAAGTTACAATCGTGAAGACTAATTTGATCATCAATTACTTTTACTAACAGTGGCGTAGCTACAAATATCGGACCCTAAAGAATGGTAAAAGGGTTCCTTGTTGTTCTCATGAAGGATGAGGGCTTGTAATCATCAACATCTTAGAAATTTAATAACAAAATATCTATTTTTAATTCTAATTCAAATATTTTTTCATGAGAAAGTAATTGATGTTTGGGGTGAAAATGTCCAAAGCAAACCTTGTTATTAAATCTGTAACAAAAACTTTTTAAAAATAAAATAAGACACTATCCTCTTGGAAGTGCAGAACAAAAACTTGTTGATATGATGAGATATGATAATGGTCAAATATAGTGGATGCTAGGAATGTAAAAGCTTATGAATGTAAAAATTTCATTAGTCTGTGATAAAATTTATAAGAAAAAATAGTGATAAGAGATCATAATTACAGAGATTGATAAAATAATTGTAAACATTGATTAAGTGCATTTGATGAGTTTGGAGGCAATTAGCCGATAGTTTCTCTTCATTCGTTCGAAACAATAAACAAAACAATATAAGACTACTTTTACTGTAATAAAAAAGGCAGGCATAATGAGAACGTAAAATGTAAACAAGAATTGGGGCAGGTCGTTAGCCTTCCATCGACCGCTCCGAAGCGATTAGTTAACAATATAACTAAGAACGAAATAAATTAAAGGCGAAGACGTCCGCTGGTTGTGTTTATCGCTTTCGGGTGAGTAATCCGCTAAAATTTTGGTCACCGTTCTTTTTATTTTGTATCGAATATATTCCTTTCGTCCGAGCGTGCAGAATATCTAAGCAGCTTCTATTTTTTTTTGCGAATGGAAACGTCCGTCGTATAAATCGTTTGATGATTGTGTTTAGATATGTGTGTGTATGTATGTTCGACGATATTTGAGGAAGTCGAGCCGTTGCTTAATGCCAACAAATAAACACACGGTTGGAAAGCCACCTGAGTGAGAGATTTTCGAAGAAGGGGAAGTCCGGAGATGGTTACAAGGCTTTACTCGAACGAGCCGGTCGCCAGTCGGTCAGAGAGACCTGTAAAAATCAAAAGCTGGTCACCAGAGCACCATCGCCCATCAAGATCCATCACATCCGAAGAGGAGAAACCCTGAGAAGAAGTGTCCCACCGTACTCCCTGTGCAATTCTGGAGCGCTACGTGAACGCAGGAATGGAAAAGGATTTGGCCCCACCGGACTCGATGGCATCCGTCACCATCAAGCCGGATTATCCACCCTCCGAGGTCTATTCGTCAGAACCACCACCAGTAAGTACTTCAACTTCAACAAAATTTCAGAAATCACAATAACAACAACAATAATAAAATGTAATTACCAAACCGGTAATAATAAAAAAAACAGCGCAAAGACAAAGCGGCTTTCTAAAACCTAATAATATGTCATGCATTAATGATCCGGGATCAGTGGATAAATATAAATAAATAAACGAGCCACCTTGAAAGTTGCAAAGAGAATGTAAGAGTCGCGGCCTTAATCTGCCTACCATAACATTAACAGAAGATTTTCTCTTCACACAATCCCAACAAAATAAACGCTTATTTTGCAATTTCATTTCTACATTTCCAGAAATCTTCAATTTCGAAAGATTTTTTTAATCAAATTATTTCAAAAAATAAAGTTTTTCATTAAAAAAAAATACATTTAAATTTATATACAATTTTATTTTATTTTTACATTTTGATTAATCTCAAAGTATAAAAATACAGAATTGAAAAAAGCCAGAAAATTAATTAAAAAATTAATATTTCCGTGGATTTTTCTAAAGTTTACTTGTAAAAATATGTAAAGTTGAACAATTTCAATATTTACAATGATTATGATCAAAAAATATGTAAATAAATTTTTATATTTTATTATTTATAAGTAAGAAAATAAAGTTATTATAACAATTATTAGGAAAAAAACGCTAAAGGAAAGTTAAAAAAAAACAGTAATGGAAATACCATTTGATTCATGCACTCAATCTAAATGCAGTAGCAGCAGTAGCAATTTATACTATTTACGGAGACAGATTTCGAAATGACATAGATATTTTCTTAATTGAAACCAGCCGCAATTTCGCATGCATTTTGCATAAAGAAATATAAAAACTACAACTTTAAAAATGCAAACGAACCGGTTTCTAAGTTAATAACAAATGTAAATAATAATATTATTTTTATTTATTCTAATCACTATTTTCAATGTTAATTAATTTGTATTTTTAATGTATAGATTTATTCTTGTTATTCTAGTTTTATCTAACTTATAACTAATTGTTATATCATAATTCGTGTTAAAATATAATACCTTTGCAGCGGTTTTTATTTTATTTTTATTGTGTTCTTAATACAGTTCTTTTTTTAATTATTTTTATAATTTATATTGAATTTTGTTATATTTTTTCTAATAAATATTACTATAAAAAAATAGTTTTTTTAAGTCATTAATTAAATAGAATGATTATTGGTTATAATAGAAGTTATAAAAAAATATAACTTTGTGCAGATTCACTAAAAACAATGTAAAATACTAAAATGAATCATAGTAAAAACCAGTTTGTTGGAATAGAATAAAATAGTTATTTATGTATAAATATTACTAGTTTAGCCTTAATATTTGTCCGAACTGCAAGTCAAAAATGTTGCTTCAGAAATAAAGCATTAATAAATACGGAGCTACACGATAATTCCATTCGAAAGAAATTAGATGCTAACTAACATTAGTTTTTTTTCTTATAAATCTACATCTTTAATTGCCTCTAATTGAGAAAACGCGTCGGAAAAGAACCTCATCCATTTTACATATATTCCGCTTTATTTATGTAAGAAGTGTACGTGCTCGAGGTGCATCCATTATGTGTAATTTAGATTTTGAACTTTGCATTTTATGAGCGCGAGGAGAATCACACACATACACGTACCGACACCAACTTATAATTATTTATAATATCTAGCCGACTGCAAATGGCAAAATTCATTAGCATTCAACGTGTAATGTGTTTGTTCATGTAACTCCACATTATTTTTTTTTATTTATGTAAAACATCCGTCTTGGACGCTTTCGGGAATTTTCCATTCGAATTGCTATTTTTAGACAATAAAAGCAAATAATAAAAAAAAAACAACAATAATTGTATACAAGAATAAGTATGGAGACATCCGTTTATATTAGTTTCAAGTTTATTTCGTGGGAGGAAAATTGTAATTCTGTAAATGTTGAAATCGCTTAAAGCAATTTTTGCATGAAAGAGCAATTTCATAAATGCTACATCGATTTCATTTTTCCGTTTGGCCTGATTTTTATTAGTAATTAATTTTAATAACTGCCTGAAATACTAATTAAATAAAATTGATTTAACCTTTATAAAATAATAAATTACATTTTTATTTTAAATAAGATGAAGATTAGATTAGAAAACATCAATTGCATTTTATATTTGTAAATGCTTCAACAATTCCATTGAGTGTGAAGATAATAAATTTCAGCAACCTTTTCAGCTTTCTCTTAATCTACCATTATTAAGACAACTTTATTACTTCACTCAAAAATAATGTCGGAAGTACTCAAGAATCTTAAGTATAAAAAAATATTTAAAGTTTACAAATAAGAAAAAATACAAATTTACTTATATAATTGTCATTTTCTTAATTAAATCGTTTATTAATAGTTTAAAATTAGTTTGTTTATAAATATGCCGAGGAAAAATAGAGACATTGCATAGGATGTGGAAAGATACTGTGACATAATTTCCTACAATTATGTGGTGTATTATTACTTTTGAAACCACTGAACTTTTATTTACTTTTTTAATGTTTCGTTAAATAAATGAATGAGTAATAAAAGCTAATACCTTCTACAAACAGTTTCAATAGAAAGCCATACAATTATATAATTGTGTCTAAAAAATATATATCTTAAAATTATTTCTAACTTTAATAACTGTGTTCCAAGCTTCATAAACTGAATATTTTTTAATGTACTCACATTATAATTTAATGGTCCATTTATCTAAAGAAAAGATAGTTAATTATAATAATTAATTAAAAAAATATACAGCTGATATTAAATAGAGTATACAAATTTAATTGAATTGAAGAGAAAGTTGAGAGTATTTTATATATTTTTTTTGTTTGAAATTATTTTGGAATTTCCTAATTGCGTGTATGTAGTCATTTAATAACATGTTTATATGTTCTTCTATTTCGTAACAGCAGTTTTTATAGCTTAAATCTTGAATTAAATTTAAAAAAAAACACCTCCATTCTTCTATTCTTTCTTTCGTTTATTTCAAGTAGTTTTATTGACTATCTCAAACAAAGCGTAATTGACTTCCGTTTTTCATTCACTAAATATAATAAATTGAATGAAATATAATTTATACACACTGAATTATTTTTTGATTCATAAATATTTATATTTATTTTAACTAAAATATTTTTTTAGTATATTTTAAACAAAATATTTGATAGATTAAATTTTGATTGAAACCTTGACTTATTGATGAAGTCCATTAGAAATATATAGTGCAAATAAAAATTAAATATTAACCGAAAAAAATAAATAATTCTGTCTGAAATTATATTATCTATTTCAGCAGTTAGATTTTGTAATATTTAATTTATTTTAAAGTTTTGCTGGGTAATTTAGGTAAAATTGTAGATTTTTTTTAAATAATAATGTGATTTTGATTATATTTGTGTAAATGCGTTGAAAGAAAGTGCAATCATCATTAGATCGTAATTTTTCATTATATATTTAAAACAACTTTGCGGAAATTTCTAACGGAATGCAAACATTACATTAGCACACAAAGCAAATTTGCATGCACCAATTAATGCATCTCGCTCATTAGGAGGAAGGAATTCAAGATGCGAAGTTATGCAAAAGGATGGGAGAGAAGAGATGTTTGAGTAATATGCAAATATCCCGTTGTATTGCATAAAACAGCAACAAAGAACGAAATTTCGCAACGGCTCATAAGTTATCATTACGGATTCCTCGCTGTTTGATAGCAGCATTGTTTTACGATACTATTTGTAATTTATTTCTATATATTTTTTTTTTGCAATTTCCTTTCCATTCGAGTGAGTTTCCAACGCGTTTTGCAACAGCGACTTCAAACCGCATGTTTTCTACGTACGTCGTTCCTGTTTCCATCGACACATCTCCTTATCGACTGGAAACCGCGTCGACTTTCTACGTGAAACTTTCCGCATCCAAATGTAATTATTGTTCCGCGTTTTTTCTCTCTATTTTTCCTCGTTTTCATTTCTTGCTCAACGCGATCTGTTTGTTTGCAACATTAGATCGGATATGCAAACGATACCAATCAAACCTTCTACTTTTTCAAGGACAATTTCAAAGGAAAGAAAGAGAGAGAAAAAGGAAACGAGGTAAGACGTGTAAGAAGATATTCTTCATTCGGAATACGCACTCGGTTTCCGCCATATGAGATCACCGAAGAACGAAATAAAAGTAAACACTAGAAGCGCTTGTTTCGGTGTGAGAAACGAAAGACACGGCGTTTCGCAATCGCAGAAAAATTCGCGTTGTAAATTGATTCTATTTAGCACTTCGCCAACCATAATAAGGATTCGCGTTGCACAACGAATCCAAATTAACGTTTCAGCAAGGACTGACGAAACTCGGACACGTGTATGGGAAAAAACTTAATTTCTAGTCGTCTCTACTTATTTTATTATGTAATTAGGAAGAGAATGCTTTACTTTTATAAAAAATCGTCAAAATTAATAAAATTATTTTCTTTTAATTTTATACGAATATTTTCGCAATTAATTTATTTGCTGCGTATTATTTTTGAAATTACTTAGAAATTGTTTATGGGAATTTGGAAAATCCACTTTCGGTTATTATTAAATTATTACTTTTTGAGAAGCAATTGTAGCGTAATTCAGTTAAAACTACTTAAATCTGATATTATTAAATAATTACTTTTTGGAAAATGATGACTAAATGTAAGTATGGCTTTGTAAATCAAATTCTTACTTAAATTTTTACTAGTTTTATTTCAATGCTTGGTCGTAAATTTGTAAATAATTAAATGATTTAAGTGGTTTGTAAGTAAATGGATTAAGTTAAGTTATAAATCAAAACTTTATTTTTTTTTGTGACGTGTTCTAAAATGGAAACTTGTTGAAAACTCTACAGTTTTTATAAATAATTCTAATTTAAAATTATCTGTTTGAAATTTTGCAAAATCATTTGAAATAATTGTGTTATTATGTTTGCATAATAACTTTTTGAAAACTATCGTTTTTGAAATAATTCTTATAATAAATTATACATTTTTTGTGTACATGGCCCATTTTGGAGCCTAAATACAAAAAAAGGAAATTTATTGGAAATTTTGCAAAATAATTTGAAACAATTATATTACTATGTTTCAAGCAAATTTATAGCAATAAATTATGACTCCACATTAATTGACAAAGTAAAGAGAAAGTGAAGAACATTTCTAAAAGTATTTTAATTGTGTAATTATAATAATTTTATTTCATAAAGTATTGTGATAATGTGATAAAATCGTCGCATATTTTGCAGTCGGTTGAGTGGGTGTGGATCATTACTTTAAATGCGAAATTCTACGTAAATCTGATATTATTAGATAATTGGAAAATGATGAATAAATGTAAGTATGTCTTTGTAAACCAAACTCTTACTTATATTTTTACTTGTTTTATTTCAGTTAGTCATCAAAATATCAATTATATAATTCGTAAATTTGTCAATAATTAATTGTTTGTATAAATGGATTAAGTTCAGTTATAAATCAAAATTTTATTTTTCTGTGACGTGTTCTATTATAGAAACTTTTTGATTTTATAAAAAATTCTTTTTAAAAACTTATAAATTATACATTTTTGTGTACTTTAATAATAAATGCAATGAAAATTGAAGTAATTCAATTCTGAAGTGGCCCACGTTAGTCTCCAAAATAGATTTTTTATTTATCTTTACAAAATTTTGCAAAATCATTTGAAATAATTATTTTATTATGTTTCAACCAAAATTATGGCAATAAATTATGATCACTAAAGTAAAAAACTTATAAATTATACATTTTTGTACACTTCATTAATAAATGCAACGAAATTTGAATTAATTCAATTCTGATACAAAATAGAAAAAATTGATTTATCTGTATGAAATTTTGAAAAATGATTTGAAATAATTGTGTTGTTGTTGTTTCAAGCAAAATTATTGTAATAAATTATGACTCGATATTGATTACCAAAGTAAAAATAATCTGAAGAAAATTTCTAAAAGTATTTTAATTGTGTAATTATAATTATTTCATGAAGTTATTTCTTGTTGATAGATGAAAAATAAACTTAATTGTTCATAATGAAATCGTCGCATGTCTTGAAGGATCGCACCGTAAGTCGGTTGAGTGGCTGCGGGTCATTAGGTGTAATTGCGAATCGCGTGCCCGCGCTAATCGTTTCGGTGAAAACTGCTTGGAAATGAAAATAATGCGAAAATAGAAACAGGAATACAAGCCGCGAACAATGGAGTGTGAAAGGGCATTGAGAGAGCCGATTCCATCATCAACAGCAGCAGCAGCAGAAACAACAACAATGGTTGTACGAGCGAGCATTTCGGTGTTAACGAACTTTAAGCCGTCCCATCAAACTTTCTATTTCCACTTCGAGCTGGAAATTTATACGCCCGTGACAAAACTCCCATAAACACCAACAACCGCGCGTTTTATATAACACTGTATTCGTTCTTCTGCAAAGATCTTTCACCGGAGGAACAAATAAAGCCATTATCTTTTTTCTTATTTTTTTTTATTAGGTGCAAATTCTCATTGCTACTGTTGCATAATGCGCAATTACTTGAGTAAGGTTAAATTCAATTAATGGATATTAAATACAATGACACAGAAAAGGAAATAATTAAATTGCATCACTTCTTTCAACGTTTACCTTTCATTGTGCGCGCAAATCGTCTATAAAAAAAATACAAAAGAAAAAAAAGATTTATAAATTATTCACCGAATTTACGACATTCGTAAACATTTATTCGAGTTTCTCGTGATTCGGTTTCCAATTAAAGAGGATCTAAAATGAGGCAAATTGTCTTGGCATGACAAACCAAAAAGAACATCGTGACCTCAAATCAAAAAAAAAATTGTCGACATTTCACGACATTTTCCGCTCCGCTCAATTTCTTTGTCAGTTTCCAATTTATTTAAAAAAATAAGGACAATCTTTCATTATAATTTATACATAATTATTAATATTTAATAAAAAAAAATAATATTTGACAGTGATTTTTGTATTATTTATTACTAAAGCTGCAAATAGAGATTTTAACATTTACTTTTGGAGATAAAACTAGGTTATTTATATTTAAAAAGAAAGTCTTAATTTTGTTACGATTATTGCACTTTCTCGTCAAAAAAAACTGTTAAATCTATAATTTGATCTTAAAAGTATGTTACCAAATGCAAATATTTTAATAGTAAAGATTTTTTATGATAAAATTATTTAGAAGACAGATTTAATTCGTTTTCGAAAATATTTTCGTTGCGAGTTGCAAATTGAATGAAGTAAGTGTTAAGTTAAGTACAAAAAAGGTGCGAATATGCTAGAAGCGTTTTAAAAAGTTGTAATAAAAAAAAGAGTTATTAAACGTTTTGCTTGTTGTTGTTAAGTCCAGGATTTCTTTTTTTAACAAATTTCATACTGTTTCGTTAACAATCTATGCAAATATTGATATTTAAGAGGAATTCGAAACATTGCTGCTACGTCTTCTCTCGATTATATTTCATTCCAGATTTTTTTCTCCAACGGCTGAACTTAAATTTAATATTTGCCTTACGTAACCTTCGTACCGCTTCGTGTCAGGACGCAGTTAATGTCATTAATGTTTATTGCCATCCGCTATTTTTCGCGTTTTGCTCCGCCAACGAACGTGTGTGCATTTTTTAATATCATTTTTTTTGTCTGTTTCCAACGAGCTTTCAAAATAACGACAGTTTAATTGGCGCATCCCGATTGTTTAATTTTAATTC
This sequence comes from Nicrophorus investigator, assembly GCA_963457615.1. Classification (NCBI taxonomy): domain Eukaryota; kingdom Metazoa; phylum Arthropoda; class Insecta; order Coleoptera; family Silphidae; genus Nicrophorus; species Nicrophorus investigator. Next base: position 10,284,153 of record OY735142.1, on the reverse strand, counting down.
GAACAACAACAACAACAAAAAATTAGACACTTTTTACGTAATTTCCTAGTAAAGAGAAATTAATACTTTCAAGGATTTTCTCTATGGAAAAGAAATTCAGTAGCCTTAAGGATATTCTCATGTTTATTTCATTTCCCACAAGGAGAACAAATAAATAATATTTAATACTTACTAATAAGTGGATTCTTCTAAAACACTATTGTGTCTAGGCGCTGCCATTATTATTATTTTTTTTAATTAAGTTTTATTATTTTATTATGTGTTCCTCCTTTCGATGACCTTAATTATTTTTCAACGTAATTAATTCCAACTCGTACTCGTAATTAACATTTACGAATTTATTACATTCATTTTTATCTTGTAATGAAAATAAACCATTCATTCATTAATTGAACATGAATCGATGGTTTTTAATGTATTTTCCTTTCTGTTATACAGTTTTAAATATTATTAAATAAAGCAATCTTCTTTAAGATTATTCACGGTAAAACCGCAAAATCGATTCACAATTTAATTATATAAAATTACCGTTTCTATTGATTGAAGCAAATTTATTCAACTGATCAGTTATGTCATAAAACATACATTATTATTTACTATTTGAGACTTAATCAATACAAATACTGTTGCTTGTATTTTGATATATTTTTTTAATTTTCTTGTAAGTTCATCTTGCTGATGATTTATATTTTCTTTTGATAACCGAGTTATAGGATTGAAAACAATGAGAACTCTTCAGTCACGAAGTTTAAATAGGTTATTCCACTAACATACTTAAATAGAATGTAACAAAGATTCAAAATCTTTGTTTATGGCCACGATCGTGGGTTGAATATTGAACTGTAAACACGTTATACTTTATTCCAATAATCAAGACTTATTACAAAGAATAAACATGTTCAAAAAGTTCAAAATGAAGATTACTTTTCTTTATAATCACACTTTATTTAAAGAAATTGAATTAAAGGAAAACTTTCCAATTATTTAATTAATTCAATTAAAAATCCACGTGTTTTTGAACTTTTTTTAGAAATATTTATAATCAGTTTAATAAAAATAAATAATTAACTTCAGATAACTTTTTGCATTAAGTAAATTGAGATCTTTTTATCATGAAATATCGGATAATATTTTTTCAGTAAATGCTGAAATTCTTGAATTATTTATGTATGTTTATTAAAGTTGTTAAGTATAATTTTTATTGTTTTCTGTAATATTATTTTTGAATGAATAAAGAAGTTTGTAACTAAAATATAATAATTGAAAATTTAAAAATTTATATACAAAAAATTTATTGTTCAGTAAATTATGTTATTATACACTTCCTGGTTTAAATACATTATAGCGTGTATCATTGTTAAAATGTATTTTTTTTATATAAAATTAAAGTTTTGATGATCGTGTGTTGTAATAAGCAGAGATGTTCAGAGAAGCCTTTTGGATGAAGGTGTAATTGCTTCGCTACGGATTAGTGTTACAAGGTGACGACATGAATCTGGGTTTAAATAATCATCATCATCGGATGGTTGTGGTTTATTTTGAAGCAGCGACAAGCTCATCGGTGTCCTTGGAGCGGTGCTTATAAGAGATTGTTGGTCTCAAAATCTGGGTCAGCGAGATGTATTGTATATTAAATGCTTTTTGCCTCAGAGGTAAAAACAAATAGAAAATTATTATGATTTCAAGCGAATCGATCTTGCATTATTCATGTTTACAACACTTAGAATATACACATGCAAATAGCTATACTCCAATTCCACATAACAAATATTAATGTTTATTACTGAATGTATCAGAGTATTCCCATGATAATTAAAGTGTTAAAAACCTTACATAATCAATGTTAACAAAATTATAATTAATTAAAAATCCTTTCTTAAAACTTGTTATTTATTTATCATATCTCACATAGTTCTTCTAATTGTATCCGTCAATATCTCGGACTGTTTGAAACCAAGAAACTAAAAATATACCACAAAAAGAATTTTAGATTATTTAGATTATTTTTATTTTGCGGAATTAAAAATTTGTTTTGAAATTTTTACTAATCGAATCTGCATTTTTTTTTTTTATTAATTTTTATAGGTTTAAATCAGAAAATATTTATCTGACTTCAACAAAATTTACAACATTTAAAATTCATAGTTTAAATGCAAATATTAATTAATTTTACGATTTTGCATAAAACTTTCATACTGATATTTATGTGAAATCATTAAAATTAGAGATTTGTCGTGAGAAATTAGCAATTTTAATTTTCTCGATCTCTTTGGTATTTTGATGGGTGTTTAGAGAACTCTGAATGGAAAATGTTATTATTCATCTTTTCCATCATTATATTATGCTCGGTTCGACTCTTATAAATTTAAATTGCAGTTTCGTGAGGAATGAGCTCGTTAGGAGTCATTACCTAAGATGCGGTTAACGGAAAGAAATTGCACAAACATTTATCGCTGCACACTCTTATTTGAATCCAATTTCAAGTGAAAGTTTTTGCCATATGTTAAAGCTTTTCCTAAATGCAGTTTCGCATAAAGATAATAACATTTTCTAAACATTTTAATAACCTTAAAAGTTGTATTATATAAACATATAATTACATTTTTAAATAACTTTTCGAAATTCCATTATTTTAATTTTTTTATAATAATTTATAACTATTATTGTTATTTAAATTAGTCCTATTTTTCTGATTATTCAGATATTAAATATTCCTTACAATATGCGTGTATTACATATTTATTAAATAAATATGTTAATCTCAAGTCAAACATTCTTTCTACATTAGGTCGTGTCTCATCACATTTCCTTCATTCCATTCTGATGATTACAAGTTACTTAATACTCTAGCATCGTTTTATAATTAAATTTTAACATATTATAGTATTTTCAAATAATTACAAGGTATTATGGTACCAAAAAATAGTTTTATTTTAATTATTTAAATTAATATTAGAAATTATAGATTAAATTAATTATTTCGTAATAGATTTATTTATTTATTCCTTATTTTTTTAAAGAAAAATATAACATATAAAATGTTTACTTAATTATTTAATCATGGAAAAATCAATAAAATATTAAAGTTTGTTTATTATTGGTTGAATAATTGTCAAATTTGTTGTATTAACTTAAAATGATATAGCAATGATAGGACAATAAAATAAAAACGTTTCTTTATGAAATTTTAAATCAAATTTTATGAATTTTAAATCGAATTATTTAATTTTAAAATGATTTAATAATTAAAAAATGTTAATTTAACTTTCATTTCATAATCACATGAATAATATAATATTTAATTTGTTGTTAGAGAATAAGTAATGGAAATTTACGTAACAATAAATTACTACGCAATTAATGTTAATTAAATCTTACAAGTAGTTTTCATTGAGTTACTAAATTTTTGTTTAAAAGATTATTTATATATTTCTAGGTCTTCAACTCTTCAAACACCTTTTTTATTATGTTTCAATGATAATTCTTAACTTATTCATCTAAAACCTTGGTATAATTGCTCTATTCTTTATACAAAATTTATAAAATGCATTTGTCGATATTTCCTGATTGATTAAATAATTCATAAACTTATTTATATGGAATTAATTTATTAATACTAGATTTACTAGTATTTGATAATATAAAAAATAAATAAATATATTTCAGTAAAATTATTCTAATCTAGAATTTGAATTCAGAAAAATCCGAAAATTTAGGGTTAAATTTTAGCAATCAGCATTTCCGTCTAAACATTTTATTAACGAAAAAAAATAGAACAAAATGAATGTGAGTTTATGTAAGGAGTTAAAGTTATAAATAGAAATTATCTATTTGTTATTTTTAGTAGCATCCTTTTTATTAATGCACATAGCGTAGGAAATCATTAATCTATTAAGTATGCTAAGCACATGAAAGCAAGCGGAGATCTTTTGTTTCGTGTTTTGATGGCGAGTTTGGTTTTGTATGCAAATGAGAAATGCACTTATGGGGAATCCTGAGAAATAACGAGTGAGAGAGAGCTGGAAAAAAAGTTTCACACTTTCACTTCACCAAATCAATTAAGATCACCGCAAAATTGTCAACTTTCGCTAACTAATTGATACACTTTTTTTAAATATACATTTTGCATCTCTAGTTAAATCCAATATTTAGAAAGAGAGTCAAGAAATGGAGAAAGTTTATATAGACTGATTTTTTTTCTGTTTCAGGCCTATCATCGTCCAAAAAGCGTTTCGGTCCAGGTGGCAAAGATCATCGCCGTAACCATCGTCCTCGTCTCCGTCGTTCTCGGCGGATGCATCTTGGCTTCCGCTTACATAACGGCCAACGCCTCATGCAGACACCTGGAGCAGGAACTCCAGCTACTCACCGAGTCCATGGACAGATACCAGCCTCTGCAACCCGAAGCTTTGGTCCAGGTATGATTTGCGTAACAGCGCGAGATGTTCTCGAATGCGATTTGCAATAAACAACATGACTGGAGCATCGGTGAAAGCGAGAGGTCTTTACACTCTTCGTAGTTGCAACGAGGTCACAGCTGCGCTAAAATGAGGAAGGTTTTTCGAAACGGCAAAGTTGCATTTTTTCCACCTCGAATGCATTTAGAATCTACTTTGATTTGATCACAAGATTACTCACATAATTATTCAGAATATCCTAATTTATACTATAAAAATTTAAATTGTAGTTAAATAAAACTCTATATTAATATTTTATTAAATATAATTTTGACCAAAAATAAGTGAATCTTAAATTTTTGTCAATTCACCAAGTTCTTAGAATTATATCAATCAATATTAGTTTTGTGATATGACAATAATAATAATTCATTGATATATTTTAGGAAGAGCCGAAACAAATTGAACCATTAGAAGCTGAAGAAACTAAGTCTCCAGTTGTGAAAGAGACTCCGGAAGAGAACAAGGAATCTCAGGATTCCTCTGATGAGAACAGCGAGAGTAACTCGTCGGAAGACTCTTCAGATGAGGAGGATCGTATTCCAATTCAGATCAAGCTGCCGCTCCACTTGGACTTCGATGACTTAGCTGGAACCATGATGGATAAGAACCAGAGATCCAAAATGAACTGCGTCGTCGAGAAGAAGAAGGCCGAAGAAGTTGTAGACCACAAAGCCAAAACCGTAAGCCTTCCATTCGGAGTGAACATCACCACCGATCCAAGGTACGAGAGGCTGAGCGGTGAAAGGATCGCCATCTTCTGCGAGAGCGGAAACTTCCAGAGGATCGAGCAACCCCAACAGCAAGAACAGGAAGAAGAGCAGACCATCATGATCCAACCAGTCATGATTCCGTTGCCAGCCGCACAATTCCACACCCACATGCCGATGCAACAGAAACCCATGCACCCGATGGAAACGATGAGACCGCCGATGCCTAACCCCATGATGCAACAGCAACAACCACAACCGCAAGGCCAATTGCCTCCAAATCAAATCCTCCACCATATCGCCCAGCAAATCATCGCGCAGAAGCTCCAGCAGGAAGCTCAGAGGGCTCAAGAGGAGGTCCAGACCAACGAGGTCAGACCCGATGCCGATCAGCAATCGAACGAACAGAGGATCCAGATCCAACAACGCTTGGCCAGACTCCCAATCCCTGAAGAAATCCTCTCCCAACTCGACAGATTACCAAACCGCGACGTTATTGTCGTCTCCCATCACGAAAGCGAAGAAACCCCACAAGATATGAGACTCATGCAACACCAAAGGGACAGCGCCCAAGGCATGAATGGAAGACAAAGTTTCGCAAGAAGTGTTATGCCCATCAACATCCCAGTACCAATGATGCAACAAGAGCCAGAAGCTGCAGCTTCCGAGGAACCAAGAGAACACTGTAATAATCACAAAAAAAAACACTCAAAAATAACAAATTATATTTAAATATTAACTTTTCAGATTTACATCCACGTTCCATCAGATCCGTAGAAGACCTCGTCCCGAAGTCTCAGAAGCGCGTCAAGAGGTGCGCCTGCGATTGCGTCTGTTAAAAATTAAATTCGACCTAAAAGAAAAAAGCAAAATCGAATAATTTTCTTCCTCGTTTTAAAACATTTTTATTATACATGTTTTGTTAATATTTTTGGCAGAAAGCAACCAGATATACAAAAATAATGGAGCTGTGAGTGTAGGAGTTTAATTTTATAATCCGGACAACTATGTTTTTTTTTTTTAAATTTGTAAATAAATTTTTGGCTTTAACTCTGTTTATCACGACCACTTCTTCTTCACGCAATTTTTAAAAATACTACTACTTTTCTTTTGCATATAATTGTATTGAGTATTATTATGTTATGTTATAGATATTCTAACATGTAAATAGAGAATTGCAGATATAATAAATATGTTGGGTTGATTTACTTCCTTCTTTTTTTTTGTATCTTCGACTAATTATACAATTTTAATTTCTCTTTATATATGTTTTTTTTTTTGTGATAGCGATATTTAGTGATTGTACTTTTTTAATTGTAATTGTAAACAAAAAAATGCAAATTATTATTATTTTCGATGATAATATAACCTGTGCTAAATTTTAATTTCATGTTTTATTTTCATCATCAAATTACCATAACAAATCCTTATTAATATCATAATAAACAAATCTATACATTTTATTGCTATTTACTGTTTTTCAATGCAATTATTATTAAAATAAACCAAAATTAAAATACAATTTTGATATAATAAAGGCAAAACTTTGTTGTCAAACATAAAAAATACTAGTTTTATAATACAACTAAAATTTTACTCCTTTCTAAAACTGAATATTTTTTATTGAGAAAAAATATATAAAAATGTTATCAAATGCTTTATTGAATCACTGGTTGTCGACAGTTTTTCGATAGGAATCATTTAATATTGCCTTCATTTTATAGACAAATATTTTTTATGAAAAAGAATTTTAAATATATTTTATACTGTCATTGATTTGTTCACAAAATATAAGTTATATTATTTGCTCAAAGAAAATACTAAATTAATTTTCAAAATATTTATATAGAATAAATAAAATTAGAGAGAATGTTTACGCTTTATACTGTTATAGGATAAGGAGATCTTTTCAAATCGTTGGTAGCATCACTTCAGTCTATCAATAGCAAGGTTCATAACATGGAAAACTGGGATTTTCCTTTTTTTAACAAGTTAATATACTGTAAGTCTACTCAATCCATGGTCCCAATGCAAAGTTTTCTCTCCTCTACAAAAATAAAAAGAAAAAATTGAAACAAGAATCGCACAACTTCGCTGAAGCTTTTGCTTTGGCAAAATATGTGCTTTATTCTAGAATTAAAAGAAAATTTATAATTATGATTTTGTGGCAAGTTTTACCAAATGAAACTAGAGTGAATACTTGAATTAATTACGCTTCCAAAACAAAAATTAAACTGTATTTTTGAAATTGTATTTCAATATAATCGAATTGATGTAATACAAATATCAAAGTAGCTTTAATAATTAGACTCTGTTGTAAACGAAAATAAATGACAATTTTCCAGTTGTCTGTCATATCATATCATTTTTTTTGTAATTGAATAGAACCTTTTTTCTCTCGGTGTAAATTTCCGTGTTAGCAATCAGTGATGGGAGATATTGAGAACGGAAAGAAGGTGTTTATGAAAGTGTGCAATCAGTGCCACACGTTAGAGGCGGGTGGAAAAAACAGGGTTGGTCCTAATTTGCACGGAATCTTCGGTAGAAAAACGGGAATGACTCCTGGTTTCATATACACCGATGCCAACAAAAACAAAGGAATCACCTGGACGAAGGAGACGATGAACGAGTACCTTGAGAGTCCGAAGAAATACATTCCCGGTACGAAGATGCTTTTCGCAGGTTTGAAGAAAGCAAAGGAGAGAGAAGATTTGATTGCTTACTTGATGGAGGCAACGAAGTAATAGACGTGTCATACAAACAAACAATAATAAATCATTCCGACTTTCGTATCATTTGAAGATCTTTACTTCTTATTTTTTTTTTGTTGTTGTTTGTATTATTTTGTTCGTCGCGTTTACCATGAGAAGAATGTTTAAATGAATTGTATCAATAATCTTAAAAGACTTAAAATATATAAAAGTTATGGTTGAAAAACACAATTTTAAAAAGCACCACCAATACAGTTGAAATAGTAACTGAAATTATACAAAGTCAATATAAGATAGAGATGTTGTAAGATCATGAAAAAGCTTATGCCACGCGTCATATAAATATTATGTATTGTCATAAAAAAAGATATGTCGAAGCATACATTGATGATGAGGGAAATCTGATGTAAACAAAGCTTGAGGCTAAGAAAATAAAAAATATTAATAATTCTCTTTGATAAAGATTTAATAGTCACGAAATTATATCGTTCAAATAGTATTTAGTCATTGTCTTGGTCAATTGTTACATCATGTTTCTCAATCTGATACCAGGGTCATTATATACATATGCGTGATATGCTCATGTATATTTCTATTTTGAGGAAAGTTTGAAAAAATTTAAAAACGACATAAGGTTGTAAAAAAAAATTGTGATGCAAAGGGAATTTTATTAATAGAATAATTTGAGAAAGGTAAAAGAATTATCTTTAATTCAATTGGATAGAAAACTTGACTATATATAAACGTCTGTGTTCATTTAGTTGCATAACCACAAGCTACATAATTATAATAAAAATAAAAAGTCTATATAGGGCAGCGTTAACATAATGGTTATGGTCGCCTGTATCACAAAGATCTGATACAAAATTTTAAAACCTAATATTAAAAAAAATATATTATAAGGTATATGTTTGTCGAAAATAGGGCCTTAATTTTTTATAAAAATTGGTTTTACAGCAATACTTTTAATAAGATACACAATATGAACTTTCAAATAAGCTAATTGAATAAATTAACTTGATTTTCCACCAAAATCTGATTAAGTTTAAACTATTACCGATTTCTCTTATATATTTTTTAAACTAACATTTTCATATAGTTAAAGCACTTACATTAATTACTAGAAAGTAAAATCTAAATGTTATTTATACCATTTAAATATGTACTCTAATTTTAAACTGAAAAGTTATAAAAAACAAATATTTTTAGATATTTTCATGAAGTTATAAAGTTATTGATTGATTTTGTAACATATTTAAAATTTCTTATAGATTTTTCTTATCGGCTAGGCTAATTCGCACTTAATTCAACTTAATTATAGAAGTACCTCGAATAGTGCGGGTAATCTACTAATAATACGGACTGTTTAAAATTTGACTAATAAATTTTCAAAAAAAAGCTAGACATAATTATTACGCTTTATTTTAATTTTATTTAGTTTATTTTAAAATTATTTGCTTTCTGTACATTTATATACTTTTTGTGTAAATATCTTATTTAGACACTTCGTAGACATATTGAAAAACAAGTTTCATAATTTCTACCAATGTAGACATTTCGTATCTACGAAACTGAAAAATAAGTTTTACTCTGCTTTATAATTTCTCTGAAGTGTCTTGAATGCATAAGAGTCCTTCATATGATGCTGCAATTATTTCTATAAACGAATTACAAAATTGAATTTAGAATTGCTGCGGCTTTACACCGGTACACCACATACTGCAATTAAATCTATTCATAAGTTGTGTAACCGCAAGTTACTGTATATCACTTACCACCATCCACACGATCTCCGCAATATCTGAGGCAATGGCAAATTTTTTGTGCACCAAAGACCACTTTCGTTGCAAACTCCACTTACCATATACACATCCAACGGCATGAATATAATTTATTATTACATCCAATTAGCATTATTCGAGATGCAGAGCATCGCATTGCCTGTATGATACAAACAGGTGTACCAGTTTGTATGTGGTAAATATTATAAAAAAAATTATTTCCGGAAATTGCTTCCTGCATATCCGTTTAATTGGTGCGCAATTACGTCAGGAGAATAGAAGAAAGCTTAAGATTATATTTATTATCATCAATTTGAATCATACTTCTTATTTGGTGCACGTGATGATTCTTTTTTTTGTACTTAAATGTTAAATGTTTCTTCGGTAAATTAAAATACTACTTTCACGCGAGGCTCCGGTCAACATCACGGTTTGCCGCTTCTTTTCTGCTCGTGGTGCCGCCATTCATTCACCTGCTTTACTTTGTGCTGTTGTTCCTCTTCATTTTCCGCATCTCGAAGAATTTAAATCATCGACTATCGGCGCATCTAAATTACATAGATTTATTCAACAACAGCTACAAACTTATTTCCTTTGGAATTTTAGATTTTTTTTTCTTCTTGAAGTTTTTAGATATTTCATATTCGATAGATTATGGAAGTTAAGAAACGTCTGCCAACGTAACACTGAATAAGGGAGATTATTTCATTATCTTTATTTTATTGAAGTTATGATAGTTTTCATTCATTAGTCATAAAGTGTGGACTATTCAAATTTAGTGGTGGAACTACAATGCGGGGGTTTCCCGAAGCAATAGGAACCCAAGATTCTTAAATTAATTAAATTTTACGCGTAATTATAATTATTTTACCAATTTAAAATCCATAATGAAGAATTTTAAATATATTTCTTAAAAAAATGTCAAAATAAATCTCAGTTTCAATATCAAATTAAAAGTCTATGTTAAAATTTTATTATTTTACCTAAAAAAGCGACGTTAATAGTCTATATTTTTTTATACATGAATTGTTTTGCCTCAATATTTTATTATGATAAAAACTTAACAAAATTAATTAATTATACTGAACTTAAGAAATATTACTATTTTCTATTTTTAATAAAAATAAATAAACGTAATGTATAAATTTAGTTGATTTTTTTTGATACAATATTCGTTAAAACATAATACAAAAATACATAAAAAAAATGTATTAAAATTGTTGTGTTTACAAATAATTTTTAAGATAATCTCTTTTATTTAAAACTTGATCAAAAACAAAGTATAATGCATTTTTTGATGTAACATTATAGAATCACACTTTTGTAAGATAAATCGCAAAGTTTTAATATCAAATGAAAAGTCTATGTTAAAATTTTATTAATTTACTAAAAAACCGACATTAATAATCTTATATTTTTTATACATAAACTTTATTTAATCAAATCTCTTTTTGTGCAGTTTTAGTCCTCAGTTATTACAAATTTAACTTGTCAGGGATATTGGCAGAACTGATTAAATGGACTATGTAGGTATTACAGTATATTCAGAACTTACTCTTACTTTTTTAATATCCTCTAGAATAGTTACATTATATGATAACACATGACTTCAAGAAGATGATAATTTTATTATATAAAATAACATATCTTTATTTTACATAATTTATCATTTTATCAACTAAATCGAAGCCAATAAGTAACATTTCATAATAAACATAGATTCCATTAAGAATATTCTAAATTGACAATTATAATAGTAAAAAATAATGAATTTCTAAACCTACAACAAATCTCATTCTG